>OX346245.1:41689880-43048595 GCA_947049315.1 Epistrophella euchroma | reverse complement strand
TAACCAAACAAATATTTAACATTACAAACGCAAACCCGCCTTTCCCTCCCCCCATATGAAATCCTGGATCAGCCAATGTATATGCAGATATTATCATGTTAAGCATATTATCATTAGGTCTGTTCCTTTACTTTGAAACTCTGTGATTTTCTTTACATTTTATTGCCATTTTATTTATTTTTATATGAAATTTGACAGACCGTTGGACTGAAAATCATACAAATGCACAAAAAATTACAGAGTTACTTTTTACCACTTTTTTAATTACTTCATTAAAAACACTGTTTTTTTTTTGCGTCACTTGAACTGAAACAGTCTCTTAAATAAGGACACAAATTGAAAAAATGCAGTTAAAAAGGGTAGTTTTTTATTTATAATCATATTCTAATAATATGTGCTACCACCCTCATTTGAATTAACTTCAAAAACCCTGTTGGAAAATGAATCGTACAGTTGTTTTATGGAATTTAAAGAAATTGCACTCTGTGCTTCTTTGATTGCAGCAGTAAGTGATTCTCATATTGACGTCCAGAATCGTCCACCCTACGAAGCATCCATCCCATTCGATAATAATTAGGTCCGTAGAGTACGGTGACCATTCAAACAAGGTAACATTTTTCTCGGAATTCCAACTTTTAATGATCTTTGCGTTGTGGATTGGCGCGTTGTCTTGTTGAAATGTCCCATGGTATTGGTCGAAAGCTTCTTGCAATATTTGCTTGTAGGAGTTTGCCGTCATTTTCATTGTGGGAAACTCCAGACTAATTGTTCCAAACCAGGAAATCGCATTCCTTACCATTACACTACCTTCTTGGCTATGGTGGCGCTCCAAAAACCTTGGTTCCTTCCTCATGTCATAAAAATTCTAATTAGATTCGTCCGGAACATCTAAATTAAATTGTTTTTTTGTTAGAAAATACCACTTTTCTCCACTCTTCCTTCCGTGTCATGTTCTTCCTTCAAAAATATTTTCTATTTTGTCTTCGTATTGGCCATAATGGTGGTTTTTCTTCAATTTTAGGCGCTTTGAATGTTGTGACCCACGAATAACATGTCTAATAGTTTTAAGACTAGCTGTAATTCCACTCTTTGCCTTGATTTTAGCAGCAGAGTCACTTGAATTGGAAGCCAGTCTAATTATCTTTCTTTGGTCTGCTTCTTTTGTGGCTCTTAGTTGTCTACCTTTCATATTTTTTCTATATTTTCATTTATTTCTAAGGAACGACCAAACAATTTGTACACTTCTTCTTATTTTTTGGCAATTGTGGGTAGGGGAAGCTTGTTTTTCGCGTGTACTTCTATTTAACCTTTTTCTGCAGCGTTTAATGGTTTTCCGCGGCCCATTTTTTCTTTGATTAAACAATTATTATCTTTAATCCACACTTCCATTATTACAACAATATTTTTTCTTCTACCCGTAACCTATAGATAAAAATCGCATAGTTTCTATTCAAGTGACACAAAAAAATAGTATTTTTTAATGAATTAATTAGAAAAGTGGTAAAAAAATAACCGAATGGTATTTTTCTGAATTATTCTGTCCATACAGTTTTATTCGCAATAGATCCCTCTTAAAAGAACATAAACAAAAAGGTGGATTTATATATTTAACAAAGTGCTACGCGCTCTGATATTAAACAAAAAGTTTGTTTCTATTCAAGTGAAGTGGAGTGTATGTTACCTTAAAAAGCCGAAATATTTAAATTCTAGAATTTACCGGTAAATCCTAGAATTTCTTAGCACCATTGGTAAAAATTGTTCTAGGATTTACCGGTAAATTCTAGAATTTTATTATGTCTACCTTTTACAGTAACATATATAAAATATGCAGAAATTAGATTAGTGGTAGTCACTTACATTATTATTAAAATCCAATTGTAGATTTACTCAATAAATTACGTAACTAACAATTTAATCAAGTGCTGGTCACACTAACCAATTAACGAGGTATTTACTTAAAGGCAAACAAAAAAAACACATGAACCTTATGTACCATGTAATTCAGGCGGCGGCGGAAATATATGGTTAAGTGAATTCGATTTTCACTAGGGCGTATACGCAACCTTTTTTCGCGTTTTATTTGCACACCATACCATTCATTGTTTATTTGAGGTCTTATCGCATTCAAATGTGTATATAAAAAGCAACACAAGCAAAGCAGCAAAAAAAAGGTCAAAGCTCGTTCGACTCATCGATCCATCTCCCACTACTATGTACTAGCTCTTTGTTCGGTTCGGGCTCAGGTTTCAGGTATAGCTCTGCATGAAGAAATGACGTCATCTCCATTCCATTGTTTGTACATTCTGGTTTTATTCAGACGCGATGATGTCATAATCGCCTGTAGCTAGCTACCTTTTTATGGTTTCATTGTTTTAGCGGGAAAATACATACCTTCCACAAATATGACTATACGAGTGTATTTGTATGCAATGTATGGTGCGCACTGGGTACGGCTGCGGTAGCCGGAATAGGTATGCTGGTATGTTTATGATACTGTGAGTCTGACCCAATAAAAAGATTTTTGCTAAAAATAGCCGCTCACTAAAAAGTGCCACTTTCTAAATGGAATTGTCTTTATATTGCGTTTTGTTGATGATTCTTAAAAAAAACGTTATGTATAAACCTACCTATTTATGTGATGCGAATAGTTTCTGTGTAAACGGTGTTATGTTTTGACTGTATTACAAACAATTCTTGTAGGTATGTACATATTGGGATTGTTGATTCTGCTTTTTTGTTTTCTTAAATGCCAAAAGTTGTTAGGTAGTTGAATGTTTTAATATTGACTTTTGATTCTAATTTTTTTAGGTCACCCGGATGTTGTTTGGCCTAATTGATGGTTTATTTGTTTGTTGGTTTTTTTTTTAGCACAGACAAGGGCGTGCTTTACTTGGGTGTGGACAATATTTTATTTGAGATAAGGTTTCTTTTAGAGACGGGTAAGCGGACAAAAGGATGACATAAGACTAGATTTCTGCGAGCATTGTTAAATCTTAACCTTAAATCATAGATCAATCTTTTATAAACAAATTTAAGGGCTTATACGCTGCATGCATTTACTGACGCAAGAATGTTCTTTCTAAAATAAACAAATAAATTTCGAAGCAGGACCTTTCGGCGCCGAACTTTCACCATTGGACACTTCACCACCAGCATCTGACCACAAGCCTTTTTCGTGCCTGGAAATTTCATCACAGCAGCTTCGCCACTGAGTAGCTCGCTACCGTTCTTTCACCATCAGACTTTTGACCACCGCCTCCTGATAGGTAACGCAGTGTTAATTATTCAAATATGGCCTATTCATTTTTAATTAAAAATGTGGTAGGTCACAAAAGAATACGGATTTTTTCGTACGTTAGAAAACTGCCGTCTATACAAGTGAATATGCGTATTACAATTTTTGACGTGAATTTCAATTTGCTATTATTTAAGCTTTTTAACAATAAAACATAAAAAAAATTGCTCTCCGCCAGTAAAAAATTGTGTTTTTAAATGATCTTCTATTAATTTACATAGTAAATTTTTAATTTTCGTGGTTTTTATTTGACAAAAGCTGTTTTTCTGCACAATTTCTTAAATAAAATGCATATGATTAAGCTAAAAAAGAACACGATGTGTTATTTTTATTATTGAAAACATTGATTCTTATTGTAAATCAACCATTTTAAACTTTATATTACCTTGCCAACACAAAAACGAAATTTTCAGACATGAAAAATCTGGCACTTAAAACTGCGGCAGTGAAATATCTAGCACTTAAATGCCAGCACTCAAATATCAAGCGTTCAATCGGCGGTGGTGAAGTGTCCGTCTATCAATTTGCGGTTGCCAAAGGTACCGTACCGTATAAATTTGGTAGCACAGGAGCTAATGAAGAACCATGGCCTTACAGCTTTACAGCTTTATACTCTGAAAGAAAAAAGCGATACACGGCACCAAGCATTTAAGTTGTTTGTGACTAATATTTTAAGTCATCAAATGAAAACCTAATAAAAAAAAATTTGTTTGACATAATTTACAATATTGTTCGTAACAACAGTTTACAACATTCCAACAAGAGTTATTACTATTTAAGCTATCTTTTTTTATTATACGTTTCCATGTGGTATGAAAGAGAGCATAAAGCTCACTTCCACCCTTTGAATAGCTGCATCGAGTTTAAATTGAGCTTTTGATAAAAAAAAAAACTGGGTTGTCATCTCAACACTGTTTTAACTCAACTCAATATCGATCTCTGAAATCTATGAACGAAAAACCTTTGTCGAAAATCCGACCCTATTCCAACTCGAGCTCGCGATCCTGAATACAAAGGTAGTAAATAATTTGGAATTGTTTTGTAGTTTTTTTTCTCTTTTTTGAAGGTATTTCGTAGGGATTCTCCGCTGAAGCTCATCCGTGGATGATCAACAACCACCCCATTTTCTTTTACAAATATTCTCCCTCTTTCACTTCCTTCCAATAGGGGGGTTCCCATGGATTAGCAACGACGGCATGGCTTGACAACAACTGATGTTTAATCCTTAGTAGGGTTCACATGAACAAACTTACATCCAAACAAATCAATTTCACATAACTTCGAACGCCCAAATGGGATCAGGGATGTAATGCATCATAGTTTTAAAACGAATCCTAAAATGTTCATGTGTTAACACAAACATGTTAAAGATTGGTTGTTAAGTCATTTTGGGTTAAATTTTAAATTTGGTACATGATTTTCTTTCCACTCTTTGAAAGCACCTACTTATAATTTAACATACCATCCCAAGAAAATTCAATGTGTCACGGCAGACTTGTGTTCCACCCTTAATTTCATTGCAATTCATTATTATTATTTTCTGAACGCTGTCATCTGATATTCCAATAATCTTTTCAGTCACTGTTGGAAAATTGGTTGGTTGGTAGGTTACAACAAATACTCACAAAATGTACATAAATTGAAATTATGTTCCTATTTTTCTTTTGTTTTATTCATTTGCTTCAACTGTTTTATTTGTTTTCATTCGCTTGTATCATATAATACAAAGTTTTTATTAATTTATATTTTGTTTTTATAGTGTCGTGAATCTTAAAGTGTCGTGAGCAAATACTCGGTCTCGCTCTGGATCTCGCTCACACTTATTTTTATTATGCAATTTTCTTTTAATATTTTTTTAGTTTTTCTGATGCAATTATATTTAAAAAAAATGTTGCATTCTGCACTTTTGTGCAAAAATAACCTTTCTAACGATATATAATTTATATGCCTTCGGCTTTTGTAGACCGCATAAATTGTACCACAAAATTCGTGTTTGTCGTTTAATTATGATGATGATGATTAGTAGGGAATGATTTCTGCCTAAGTTAAACACTATGGCGCAAAATTTTAGACGATTTAGTATGATGTTAAATCATTTTTAGTATGATGCTAGCTTAAAAACAGGCTTTTTCAAATTTTAAACGAGTTAGCACCGTATTATCCTTTTAACATTTTACTAAAGTTAAAATCGCCAAATGCCCATTTTATCTTTTTAGTATCACACTAAATCCAAGTGTCACTTTGGCAGCTACAATTGCAAAAATGGGTTCAACTGTCATGGGTTCAACTGTCACTGTTTTAGGAGTGTTCAGCTAGCAAAATAGGTTTAGTATGATACTAGTTAGAAAATGTTTAAAACTAAGAATATTATAGTAAAGAGTTTTGAGGTTAGAAAAATGTTACGTAGTATCGTACTAATACCTTAACATCAGGCTGTTTAAAATTTTGCGCCTATGAAAAACATATCGGTTATCACAAGGATATTTTTGGGAGAGTGTACCATTCCTATGTGCTTGTCTGCAGGAATGGAGGGGACCTACAGTTTATTGTGAATCCGAAGAGCTAAGGTGAGTGGCATTTTTCCCTACCTCGCAAGAGGCCAGTAGCCCTGAAAAACATTTGTTTTTGTTTTTATTTTTCAAAGGCTGGGAATCAAACCCAGACCTCTGTGGTGACAGTCCAATGCACAATAACCATTACGCCGTGGGCGTAAGAATGTTCTTTCCTGCAAAATATAAAATAAAATAAAATCGGCTTAGTTCCAATATGCAACACATGGCATTTGCTGCAAAGTCATAAGTTTCAAAGCAAGTTCAAAATGCATCCGAAAAGTCTATATGCGCAATAACTGCGCAAACTGTGCATCAAAAAAAATTTTGGTTGCTTTGATTTAAAATATTTTTTTGAAAACAACATTCAGAAAAATACTTATTTGTATTGTTTATTTTGCGTTTCGAAACGTCAAACTTATGCAAAGTAAAATTTTTACAAAGCATCAAGTTTGCGTTGCTGGTGCGTATTAAAAATGTATTACTAACCGCATCAAAACATTTTTTTAAATTTTGGAATGGCTTTCGAATGAATTATGTACACGTACATACATACATACCTACTTGATATTACTGTTACAGATTTAAGTTTAAAGCGCGCGTGACAGTTAATTTGATATAACTACATACATACATATCTTTTTTTTTGACACGAAATTTCTTTCTCCAGAGCAATGTTGATAACAGGGTTGCCAGTTTGGGGGTTTTCCCCAGATTTAGGGGGTTTTTTCATCATCGGGGGGAAATCTGGAGGGACGATTTGCTTGGGGGGGAAATGGGGGGATTCATTTTAAAGTTAAATTATTCCAATATTCAATGAATATCCAATAATTATTACTCAATTAAATTTTAAATAAAAACATTTTTTTTAAATGCTATTTGAATACCAAAGAACTTGTATGTGCATTTTGAACATGTATAAGCTGTGAACAAAAACTTAAAAGAAAATAGTTGAAAAAAAACTTAGGTTTTTTTGTTTCTTTTTTTTTGTTAAAATGCGGTTATCTGGAGTGTTTTTAAATTTTTCTGGAGGAAGATTTTCTTTCATCCGGCAACACTGGTTGAAAATGAAGCATGGGCTTCTCAGATTGAAAAAGAAAAATTGAAAGTACGTTACCGAAAAAAAAGAGTGATCTCATAGAAGGAATGAGATTTAGAAGTTTTCCGAAAAGATGAATTGCCTCTCAATGTTACAGGGCATGAAACGAAGCTTGCTAGGACGGCCCAAAGATCATCAATTGGATACTTTTACGAAATTATGTTCACTAGGTGAGTTTAGGAAAATGAGACATCAGAGCCGGAGGTCAAAGCAATCTGAGATACATGAACAGGATTCCCCAGAAAAAAGTTTTTCTGTCAAAATACTAAGGAAAAAATTTCGCTTGCTGACTATTTGACGAAGCGAAGTTTCAGAGATGATGTCTTTAACATCGCTCTTGAACGAATAGTGCAAAACTCTCGCGCTGTTACCTACAAGGGTAGAATCTTTCAATCGCTTGCGCTAGTGCGGTACTAAGAAAATCGTGGACTGTTCACGCTATTTCGCTTCGCATTTCTTAGTATTTAATACTTCATATTCTTTTGAAAGCACATTTAGCATTTGGGTCAATATTTCAAAACATTAATATTTTGGACCTCGAAATGGACATTTACTAATATAAACATATTTAAACATTTTTTTGTTACTCTGCAGTCAAAAAGCATTATTAAGCATTTTAACCGCCGTAATATTCACGCCGTTTAAAACTTGGTTTAAAAGCCCTTTAACCGACTACATTTAACCGAACTAAACCGATAGAACTTAAACGACAAAATCTCGTTTAAATCGGTAATATTCACTCCGTTTAAGCAAAAAATTCCATTCGGTTTACGTCGGTTTAAATTTGTGATTTAAACCGACCGTCGCATAGCATCGCAAGTATGAAAAAACTAAAAAAGGCTTTTCTTGACATTTATTTTTTGAATTGTCATTTTATATTTAAATTAGCCAGTTCACGTTTCTAAGATCTCACTGAGATCTCACTGAGCAAGCTCCGTCAGCTCCACTGAGCAGAAGAAAAAACCTGAACAAAATTTCTCCGCTAGAAGTCAAAACCAATTTCCATCTCTTTTTTATTAATTAATCAACTGCGACAAAAAATAATTGAGCAAGCGAATCCAAAAAATATCAGTCTCAATTTTTTGCAGCAAAAGTGAGGAATCTCACTGAGGAATTACGTTCAGATTTCTGAGATTGCTGAGATCTCTGAGATCTCAGTGAGCTTGAGAAACCTGAACTGGCTAAATAAAATAAATTAATTAATTCGTGTCAAACTCAAATACGCATTAGAAATGTCCTTCATTCCTCTTTATCGTGTTTTAAGTTGCGAAAAAATGTCAACAATAACGTCCACCGCATTGCGTCTTCCAAATATTCCATGAACGATTTGTTGCGAGTTGAATTCTTCTTGATGATCTGGTTGCAGTTCCGCATTGGTTATTAATTCGGTTCTAATATCTATCATATTATATTAAGCAAGATGGCAACTAAATTCCGTCAACCTAACAGCAATACCGCAGCCCAAACACCTCCATAATGCACATTATAAAATGCAACACAAGTTTTTCTAACCGCTCCAAATTTTATATCTGTCCAAACTGAATTACATTGGTCTGGCAGCGATACCGTGAACATTACACTACCATTATGCACTTTCCTAACAAAAAAATAGTATTAGCATTTTGAAAGTGCATTATAGTGGTGCTAGGTATGAGGTACATATTACTGTCAAGCTGATGAAATTGAGTGTGGACAGTAACCACGAACTATTCTGATTTTTTTGGTTGCATTTTGAAAGTACATTATATAGGTTTTAGGGCCATATAAAAAATGATCACAAATCGCTAAAGGTCTATGGCATGTAGTTTGCACTGCGGTATACAAATATCATGCTCACAAATTTTGAAGCGATATAAAACACTTTAATCAAATCGTTTACCAGCTCTCGGTATATAAGCCCTTTCTGGTTAATTGGTCAACTCTACCCCGATTGTGAATAACGTGCACAAATATAATGTGTGTTTGAATAGCCATCATCGCCGAAAATAACACGATTGAATATTTTGCACTGACTGAACAAACCAATAAAATGTTGAATATTAGCTAAAACCATTTAAACCGTACCTAAACGACACGAAAATGCCTCGTTTAAGTTGGAGTCGGTTTATCGTAGTTAAACCGATCATTCGGTTTAAAATTTTGGTTAACGTCGGTTTAAGTGAGTGAATATTACCGATTAGTCGGTTTAAAAATTTTAAACCGACTTCTGAATCTAAACCGATTTTAAACGGCGTGAATATTACGGGCATAAGCCAATGAGCCACGAAATTTTATTATTTTTACCTGTTTTTCACGGAAATGACAAAATCCTATCAAACACTGAAAAAACAACATGGAAATAACCTTAAATTTTGTATAACTATCCCCGAGTTCGTAAAAGAAAACATGCTTAATCACTGCTAAAAACAATTGCAAACAAATGGTAGTAGTCATGTACATTTTGGGCAAAATTGGTTTTCAATACTGAGAGCAAACATCAGCGCTTCTATGACAGTAAACACAATTTAAAACAGACAGCGCATTTGCGTGCAAAATAGCGCCTTCAATATGGCAGTGTTGCCGAAGTTATACTTTTACGAACTCGACCTATATAAAATACATTTGAATTAAGTTTTTTTTTTATAAACAAGAAATGGAACGTAAAAAATTTCAGTCTTGTGCTATTAATATAAGGAAGCCTTTCTGGCCTTAGAAATTATGGGTATGTTGCTTTTTTCCTTGATACAAAAGAAAGCTTATAACGAATCATATTTTTTCGTATGTGGTGCCAATTATTTAATATGGACGTGTAGTATGATAACAGATTGTAAAAGATTTTTTAGAATTTTTCCGGTAACAGCGTTTTTAACTACTTTTTAATTCGTATACATAGTTTGAAATAGCTTAGATCTATCCTTTTCTTAGCCAATCTGTTTCAATTGAACTGCTTTTGAAAATTGTGTATGTATAATGACTTATACCCGATTTCATAATGCCATTTTAACTGTTTTGTTGTTCTGTTGTTGGCATTTTAAAGGATCTTTTCTAACCCTCTCTTCCGACGACGCACGTTCTTTTTCCGCGCGAAATTTTCTCTTACCGTTTTCTAGTTTTTTTGTTTCCACTTTTGCCAGGTGCTATGATGATTATATTCACCTTTTATACCAATTTTAAATTAAAACGTTACAAGTATTTGACAAATTCATTGAATTTGACTGAAAATGTCATTTCCGTGGCAAACAGTCATTACCATTTATGTCCACAATTACCACATGGAAATGAATCCGAAGGGTATTTTTTTAAAAACAAAACCGAGTTTTACTAAATACTTAGTTTGAAACTTATTTTATTATGAAATGCCTAAGGCCGTGTGCGAATTCGGTTAAAATCGCGTTAAATTTTATCCAAAGATTAATTTTTGACACTAGTGAGGTGAATCTGTACGTAGAAATGTCAAATTTTAATCTCGGATAAAATTTAATCGAAATTTTAAACCAATTCACACACGGCCTAAGAAAATACATGCTCTGAAAAACATATTGGATTTAGTTATGACACGGTGATGACAAATTTGGGAAACGAAAACTTGGAACGCCTATACTACAGTATACAATTTGCTATTAATAGTTTTTTTTTGTGTTTATCTACAATATTCCGAAAAAACCATTGAGTCCCATTGTTATGCAATCTCAGCAAATTATTCTGCGGCCGTAAATTCCAATTTTTAACCGATTTCTTTTTTGTCACGGAACTGACAGTTTTGCTGGAGACACTGATATAAATTCCTTAAACTATAGATTTTCTATATCTCTAAAAATAAACTGGCTAGGAATTTGTCGCAATTGGTTTTTCTTCTTCAAAGCTACATTTATAAAATGGTCAAACCGATTAACAACATAAAAATAAAATCCATTCGATGAAGGAACAGGAAGGTACGAGCCAACTAGCGCACTCGCTTCCTAGCGTTAGACGTAACCGTGGCCTCACAGTGGTTTTGAGAGGAAAATTCTCACAGGAATTTTCGGTACCGTCTGTACAAACATCATTGAACTTCAAAATGTTACTGAAATTATAATTTCAATAAACCGCAGAATTCATATATTTACCGTTTACATATCAAAATTCGCAGCGCATAAAATCCAGTCTTACTGTTCATAAGATAAAAACTGCTCCTGACAGTTTTGATTAAAAGAAAACCTGAAAATATGCACGTACCTATTTATTCTACTTAAATCTTCAATTCTTAATCTTATCATTCTACAATTTCTTATTAAAAGTCATTATATTGTATTTTAAGTGACCTTAACCCACCTTAAAAAATAAATAAAAACTTTTATGATTAGATTTATTTAACTAACATGTTAAATTAATTATTTGAAACTAATTTTAGATTTTTTTTTTCTTAAATAAAACAACGACGACATCACGAACACGCAAATAATGCGTCTCAAAGGCCGGTGGCGATAAGGAAATAGACGACGTTCAATATGAACCATCATACCAACACAATCGACGGTTACACTTTATGGCGTAACTTAAGTAACTACCAACAATAATAAATTAAAGCTTGATAAAGGCTCATTTATTTGTTTACTTAACTCTAATCAAAATAAACAAAGTACGAACAATAATTCTGGATTTCGGTGGAATTTTTTTTTTTAACTGTGGTTTATTGATCGGAAATCCATGTTGTTAAATCACTACCAGACGAAATAAAAATAAAATTATTGAAGATAATATTAAAACAGTGATTACGATTATTTTATCTTTAAAAAGATAAAATTAAATATCTACAAAAAAAAAAACTAAAAAGAAATCAAAATATAAAACGCATCATGATACCAAATAATGACGAAATATACGTGTTCTATGTCAACAGCAACAACTTATTAATTTGTGGTGATCACTTAAAATTTTATTTTATCATATCAAATGGTCTGCAACGATTTTATAAATAAAAATAACTTTTATTGCATTTCTCATGCCGATGAAGCATGATCAGTTTTATTTTTTTAATATTTTGATACGTATTAAGGTTGTTTGTATGTGTGTATGCATGTACATATATGTATTTTTTTAACGAAAATAAATATCGGATTTACACGACATGACAAATTTTTCTTCATTTTTTTTCAGCATTTGGTAGGTATATGCTCTGAAATCTGACAGTATTCTTGCTATTATAAAACTCGCTGAAAATGATTTGCAACTGACGGTACGTTTAATTTTACCATAATGATGTCATTTCTATTAAAAATATTGCATTGACACCATTTTGCAGATTATGGCAAAACATAAGATGTAATGAACCAGCTTATTCTTTTCCGGTAGATTGTCAGAGGTCATGTAAAACGATATAATTTTTATGAGTTGTCTTTATTTTTTATCCAAATATTTCGAAAATAATAATCTGAAGATGAACGTTAATACGCTCGAATCGTTGTATTTGAAGTGTTGAAGTTAATGTAAAATAAATAAAATAAAAACCTATAGGTTACATAATAATCAGAGTATAGTTCTGTTCTTTTCCAACAACTATAATACTGGCTTTTCATTAATAGATTTTTACCGTTTAGGCTGGCGAATTCAGTCAAATTTTGTAATTCGCCAGCATCACTCTTTCAGAAAATTGAAGTTTTTTTTTCTCTAACGCCCTGAGAAATTTGAAGTTTTTTCTCTCCAACGCCCTGAGAAATCTAAAAACATCGACAGTTCTTTAATTCTTGACAACGAACGTTTTTAGAGAAACAATTGTAGCGTCATGAACAAAAAAAATAAATTTTGTAGCACAACATCCGATAAAGAACTAGGGCCTACTGACTTACAACTCTCAACCATTCGTACGTCTGGTGTCTGCAGGGATGGAGGGGACCTACAATAATCTTGCCATTTAAATAAATCTCACACTCTAAAGCTGTCCCTAGACGCTCAATATTATTGTGCAAAATATTGCATAATATTATTAGCTAGGCGCCCCAGACGGTTCAATATTTTATCCAATAATTCAGTTGACAGCTGATTCAAAAATAAATTTTCTCTCATCCTCTTTTGTTTTTTGACAGTCTCACTTATTAAAATCACTCGCGGAGGTGTTTACTCTTCGAGACTTGAAAATATTGTGCGATAAAATTTTTTATATTGTGCAATAAATATCAAAAAGGTTTTGATTTTCTACAATATATTGCACAACTTTTCAATGTACGGACAATACTTTTGTGCAATATCAAATATTGCACAATAATATTGAGCGTCTAGGGACCGCTTAAGAAAATCTTCACATTTAGCCGAATTTTCACATGTAAATTACACCAACAACAAGTTAACAGCACTTTTCCTCTTCAGTAACTGTATGGCTTAAGTAGATGCACCAAATTAGGCCCGAAGCCTAATAAGGCCCAGTGCACAAAAAACGGCATAACCGACAAGCAACGGGACTTATTTTTTTGTATGTGTGCTTTGGTCAAAAAATGTTATCCCAGACAAAATTTCCAGCTAACTCAATTGTGTTGGATATAAGAAAATAAATAAGTAAGTGAGGGGTAAATTTGTGCTTTTGATAAAAAAAAAATCATTTAAAAAATTGTCTCTTTTTCAAATAAATTAATTAAGTAAGTAGGCTTTTTAGTATCTATCTAATCTAAATACACACTAAACAAGAATACAAGGTTTATTAGTTGTTCTATTTATTTTTGGATAAAATATATTTTTTTACTAGGAAAAAAAAATGGGACGAAAATAATGTGTTGGTCTTATAAGGACCAGGGGACTATTTCACACCAAACACATTTCACTCACTTTGCAACCATGAATGAAAGAATATTCTTTCACTATTCCACACTATTATATTTACTTGATTTACTTCCCACTTTTTTGACATGTGTTAATATTCAGTGGAATTTTATGGACGGCCTCTAATGAACTACTCTGCAGACAAATGCTTTTCTTATGCCGAATTTACACGTGTGACAAAATGTCATTACTTTTGTCATTTTATACCAATAAACTGTCATAATTCGATTTTATGACAGTCAATTGGTATAAAATGACCAATTTAATGACATTTTGTAACTCCTGTAAATCCGGCATTATTCCGTGCATAGATGCAACACCGTGATATTATTGGGCTCCACTCCCAGCCCAATGTTATATACATAAAAGTTGTTGGAAGTGACTTAAACCCATATTGCTTTGACTGTCTTAATTGTAGTTTATTTTCACTTTTAGAAAAAAAAAAAAAACAAATTCGACGTTTTTTTTTGTTCTCTCTTTTGTGGAAACGTTATTTCGAATATCAAAGATAATTCTTAACTTAACTACTCTTTGATCACTATTATTTACTTCTTAGTTCTCAAAATAGTTAATTTTTTTTATTATTATTTCCCGATAACTTTTCACAACAAACGCTTATTTGCAAATAAAAATTTCTCTTTACATATTACTAATGCCGGATTTACACGAGTGACAAAATGTCATTAAATTGGTCATTTTATACCAATTAACTGTCATAAAACCGGATTATGACAATTTATTGGTATAAAATGGCAAATTTAATGACATTTTATCTTTCGTGTAAATCTGGCATAAAAAGCTTTTCAAAATTCTAAATATAATTTGCAAAGCTTAGGTATTTGTTTGGTGAAACGAAAAGTACAATACTTTTCAAACTAACAAAAGTTTTTACTTTGCGGAAAAGAACTTTTCACTTTGCAAATTCGCGTTTGGTGAAACTTAATTTGGCAAAGAGGAAAAAACTTTTCCACTTTTTATTTCAATATTTTCCTCTTTGCAAATTTGCGTTTGGTGAAACGAAATTCGCAAAGTAAAAAGTGTTTGGTGAAATATTTAGGTCCCAGGTGTTCATATCATAAAGTTTCTCAAAAAAATATATTTTAATTTGAACTTTAACCAAAAAAATCTAAGTTTTTGTATAATTACTTTAAGTGGGGTTTATATTATTACCAGTTCACTATTTTATTCCTATCAAATGTTGAAATTTTGTCACTCCAAATTTTCCATATTCGATAGGAATAGATGTTAGTAGGTATTTGCTTTTGAAAAAATAGATAAACAATTGTCAGTTCCCACAAAGGAATGATTCTCACGTTTATGAATAAACGAGAGAGAAACATAGAGCTCTGTCTCTATAGGGATAAGATTGTTATCGGTGTCACGGCAATTTGTGGGTATAAGAGAATAAAGTGTAGGGAGTTTTCACCAAGCAATTCTCTTGCACAATAACTGCTTTGATACCGCACTCAATCTTCCTAATCTGAACACCGTCACCGTTTAATCTATCTGAAAGACCCTGTTTAGAGAAGTACGGAGAACTCCCCGCAGGGTACTCTACTCTTTTCTCTTACCAACAAACCTGTCGCGATAGCCTAGCCGCTAGGCTCTCGAACGCCGGAATTCTTTCGTTCATAGAATTTGATTGTGATGCCACATTTACATGATGGACAGTGACAAAATGTCAATTTTGTCGATTATGAAATCCGCAACAGTGGATCCGCAGTGATTCGCTGTACATTGTTCTCTTTTCTTTCCACGTAAAATCGATGAAAAGAAAAGAGAGCACTACACTGCGTTTCACTGCGGATGCAGTTTTGCGGACTTCATAATCGACATGAATAATTTTGTCATTTTATACCAATAAATTGTCATAAACTGGTTTTACGATAGTTAATTTGTATAAAATGACAGAATTAATGGCATTTTGTCACTCGTGTATAATTGGTATAAAATCTCAGAATAAGTTGCATTTTGTAGCTTGTGTAAATGAGGCTTCATATTAACACATTTTATCTACGCTTGGCAGTAAAAAAAAGTTTAACTCTCATGTCAATAATAGAAAAAATATTATTTTTTTAAGAAAAAACTAAACAATTTAAAATTAATTTATAATTACTACCATATACATAGGCAGGGTTTACCTCAATTTCAAGTCTATATAAGCCGTGTTTCAAAAAGGTTTTATTGCAGTTACTATACGGGCAAGCAAATAAACTATGTACTTATTTATTTAAATATTATCTACATGAAGAATTTACGCGAATAGACCATGTGTTTAATTTAACTCTACCCTACAAATTTCGTTGAACCTCAAAACCTCTCCGTCACCTTCATTCAAACAAAAACCGGAAATTGCTTTAGGTATAGGTAAGGTACCTACTACATAGTAGGTAGGTACTACATAATAAAAGTCTATACATCATCTAGAATGCTCCGTATTATATACAGCATACCTATTATGTAGGTGGTGGTTTTGTCTATTTAAAAACAATACGAAACAGGCACAACTATTTCGGTCAACGATAATAATAAATTAATGAATGGCAAAGCGCGGTTAAACACCTCTACTCAATGACGCTAGTTGTTTTATACCATTGCCACCGCTTGCCCCCATTGCCATCAATAATACAACTAATTGAACATGTGCTCTACGAATGACCATTGAGAGGTTTTTTTACGTTAGCAGTTGTTGTAGTAGTTGATGTAAATCACAAAACGGCTGCTAGCTTAGGTAAATACATATTTTTATAGCACAGTCATGTGAGACCCAACAAGTTCGACCAAAACTATGAAATCTATTAAAAAGAAAGACCTCTCTTTCACACCATTATGAAATTTAATGGCAGTAAACTATGTAGCTGTTGTAAAAATAGTAACATCGATGACATGAAGGCTTTAAGCACCGTTAATTCTTCAATCAAAATATCTGACGTAGATAAACTAACTGAAGAACTTGATGGCCTAGAACTAGAACCATAGACGGTATGCACATTGAACTGAAATTTCAGACTTTTTTTGGCTTTTCTCTATGTATGTATATCTCTTTCCCACTGGCGAAGTGTGAGTGAGAAAAAGCACAGATATTTCAAAAAAGTCTGAAATTTCAGTCTAATGTGAACACCGTCATACGGAACCCACAAAATTACCTCTTTCACTACCATCTGTCACCTTGACAGCGATTAAAATTGAATCATTCATTGACTTTTTAGATTTGGACACGATCTGTTCTGGTTCTGTGTTGATTAACTTGTGAAAACAAAACAACTCCTCTGGGTCCAAAGTTATTCGCGTGCAACATCTCCCCGCTTCACAATTGTCGGTGGCTAGATTGTATATAATTTTATTTTTATTATACCTATTTTATTTTATTTTATTTTATTTTTTTTATTATTGAACACGTTTTGTTTTCGTCGAATGCCGTGATTATTTTATTATGGACTAGGTACGCCCCTATCACGTTCGAGAAACGTGATCGATCCCAATGAAAGTGTATGCGTGTGTGGCAGGCGGCAGGTTCATCGCGAACGAACGGTTTAGCGTGGTTAAAAAAAAATATTTGCACAAGCCCACTATTTTTAATTTTGCTGTTTTGTTATTTGGTCGAGTAAGTATAGCTACTTACTTAGACAGAATTAGCTAGCAAAATGATTGCGGTTTTGGTTGTTTGTTTAAGTAAATTAATTTTTTTTATTTTTTGTAGGTAGGTAGGTATACACTTTATTTATCGAGAAATGTAAGACATCGACATTTTTTGTTGATCTTGTGCACATCGTATGGAAAATTTTGGAATGAATGACGAATGTTATCTACCAGATAGATATAAACTTTTTTAGGTACCTGCCTACATTTCTAGGTAGACAGTGTTGATCTCGTAGGCTGTTTTTTTTTTTTTTTAAGAATAGGAATTTCGACCATTAAGATAATTTTTCCAAAATAATTTCACAACAGTCTGAGGCACAATTTCATAGTCTAATTAGGTGAAACTTATTATTATGCAATACATATTATTATAGGTAATGTATATATACGTACTTATTGGAATTGGGAGTTAGACCAGTTTATACGAATCAGATGATACCTAAAGAAATAGTGCCTCATTTACAGGAGTGGCAAAATGCGCCATTTCTTTCATTTTGTCCTAATTATTTGTCAGAATCCAGATTATAACAAAAAATTAGTATAAAATGACAAAAATAATATCATTTCGCCACTCGTATAAATGCGGCACATAAAAATGTGAACAATTTACGTTTACAATACAACTTCAAATGCCTGGAAATGATTACATCATTTTGAAACTGAATGCCTAGGCTATACCTTAAGCCTAGTACGAATGTCAAATTTTGTCTTCAGTTTTTTTCCAGGCAGTACGTAGTTCACGCGCAAAATTGTGACGTTTGTACCCGCTGTAGGGTTAAGTTTCCACTAAATTTTGCCAGGAAAAATAATGTTTGAAGCATTATTTTGCGGGACAAATTTTGACAGGTCAATAATTTTGCACGATAAAGTATTATTTATCGATACTTTTACATAAAGTAAAAAAAAAAAGAAAAACATTAATTTTGCGCGATTTTTCACAACGATTTTGTAGAGATTAGAATTGTAGAGATACATTTTTTCCCCGATCTGCGTACTAGGCTTTAGTAGTTGTATACACAAGGTGTGTTTTATTGGCAATTTTATACCTAGGTAGTGTAGTGAAATTTCATTTAGTATACAACAGTCGCGTTTTAATTTTTTATTTATCTTGATTAGGATCAGAATCACGGTGACAATATCAAAACAAAAAACAGCAAAAACAAATGTGTCGGTAAATAATCCAGTAAATTAGAGAATATAAAAGTGAACAAAAAGAGTGTGAACTTGAACCTTAATTGTCGATAACGTACATAGATATTTAGATAGTTTTTCACTAACAAAATGGAGTCAACACAGCAACAAAAATAAAGGGTGGACAAGAAACTGGATATAGCGTTATGTTGGACTTTTCTGCGAGCTTGCTATCAATGGGTACCAGGTGCTGTCGACTAGGTAACCCAATAGCCTTAATTGTTCAAATACGTGCCTTAAGATGTTTGAATCGCTGCAAAATTAATTTTAACAAAAGATTAAGAACATTAAAATAACAAAAACCTAGATTTGGTTAGCCACCCAAATGCGTCCATTTTATTTTTGCTATTAACTCAGTCAATGGTCAGAGGTGCAAGTGTAGCGAATAATAACCTTTTCAATGAAACTAATTTTGATGGTTTTCTGCTGTCTATAGTCAATGAAACCATCAGATCGATCAATGAATTAATTTTTTGGCAATTATCCAATATTATTCTATTTAATCAAAAAAAATTGTTATAAAGCAAATAAATATTATTTATGTCAACAAAAACAAAACAAATTTATCTGAAAACTAAAAATAGGTACAACATACGTATACCTAAGTACTTAAATGGACACGTGACAAAAAGATGGAAATCTAATGTTCACGTGAACATAGGGTGGCACAAAGTCACTTGATTAGAAGAAATATTTGAACAATTGTCTCAACGTTTGTGATTTGGGTAGGTAGGTATTTATATTTTAATTGTGCTACAAAAATAAAGATAATATTGTTAAGATTGCAAAACCAATGACGGGAATAATACATACTTCGTCAATTAAAAAGATTATGCACTGCTTATGCAGTTTAGTCAAAGGCATATATGTAATGTATGTGCATGATGTTTGTTAAAATTTTTGAAAGTGAAAGAATGTAAAAACGTTTAAAATGTTTGACGTTGCACATTTATTTATTTTTTTAAATCATTTCATCGTAGGTTATAAGTTTATATATGTATATATGTACATTATAAATTATGCCTTATTAAAGAAGAATGCAGTTAAGCTAACGTTTGTTTATTTTTTAAAATGGAGTTAAAGCGGGCTATAGGTCAATGAAAAGTTTTTTAACTTATTGCAACGTTTCGAACGTGTATACGTTCTTCATCAGGCCTTTATTAATCAAATTAAAAATATAAACAAAAATATTTAGTTTTAGTTCACCAAAGATCGTGAAAAGTCAGATAGATAAACTATAAAAAATATATATAATAAACTTACAAAGTTTTCAAGAAATACGAAAATATACAATTTTCCACATTTAAAATACAACAAAAAATTTTTTCTTCTTATGTATACTGAAAAAACAAATTTGTAATTTAAAGTTGAATTTTCAAGTAAAACTTTTTTAAATTTACTTTATTTCACACGAAGATCGTAAAGAGAAGATGAACTTGACTTCGTCACGAACACCTCCGCCGTCAATAGCACACGACACAAACAGATGTGATCAACCAAAGTGTTCTTCATTTGCGTCTCTTTATCAACTGGCTATATGCGCTGCTCAGATTCTCACAGTCAGATTTTCGGTTAACTGCGTTATCGGTATTAATAATATGCAGCATCTCGAGTAAATATCTCTTAGCATGATGTTTTTCTGTCTGCAAAATTCTTACTCTTTGTAAATCTGGTTTATGATTCTCTTTTATGCAGTGCAGTGCGAGAGCTGTTTTCTGAGAACTACCGCTGTTAATATCGGATTTATGACCAGAGAGCCGTTTTTTTAATTTTTGCTTAGATGTACCAACATAAGCAGAAGTACATTCTATGCCCTTCCCTCCGAGGCAGTTAATTTGATAGACAACATTGGATCTCTCCATGTTATCCAATCTCCCTTTTGTGTTGGTAAACAAAAGGGTGCGGAGGGGGTTCACTGGTTTGAATGCAATTTTTGTTTTTTCCTTGTCTCTTACATGTGCAGACAGTATACGGTTGGAAAGAGGGGGGATGAACAAAAAGCTTCTGTAAGTTGACGGTTGCTGAATATTTTCGCTGTGTGTTTTTTCTTTTCCATGACTAGATATCAACTTATTAACCAAGGGAAGTGGGAAAGAGTTGGAACACAGGGTGTCTCGGATAGTATTAATATTTTTCTTACGAAAAATAATATTACTTGTATCAAGTACTCTATTAATGAAATTCCGTGCTGTGTTGTAAATAACTCCTTTTGGCTGGTTAGAATTAAAATTTATTAGTCGGCCTGATGAAGTGGGCTTTTTGTACCAATCGAAAATTATATGGTCATAGTTTTTAATCACCTTCACGTCCAAATAGGGGAGTTCTCCCTGTTTTTCCACTTCTAATGTGAACTTTATTTTACTATTATAAGAATTAAGTGCTAGTAAAGTTTCATCCAGTTTGGAATATTTTACCACAGCAAACAGGTCATCCACATACTTGGTTAAAATTTTCGGCTTAGTACTAAGCTTACCCAAAACTTCATCCAATAATGCCTCCATAACAATATCAGCGAGAATAGGTGAAGCTGGGCTGCCCATTGGGACCCCTTGTTTCTGCTGATATATTGAGGAATCGAACTGCACATAATTGTTATCAATGATGCAAAATCGCAGCATCTCAATGAACATTGATTTTTTTATTATTATGGTATGTGCCTGTATACAAGGAAAAAACAAAAATTGCATTCAAACCAGTGAACCCCCTCCGCACCCTTTTGTTTACCAACACAAAAGGGAGATTGGATAACATGGAGAGATCCAATGTTGTCTATCAAATTAACTGCCTCGGAGGGAAGGGCATAGAATGTACTTCTGCTTATGTTGGTACATCTAAGCAAAAATTAAAAAAACGGCTCTCTGGTCATAAATCCGATATTAACAGCGGTAGTTCTCAGAAAACAGCTCTCGCACTGCACTGCATAAAAGAGAATCATAAACCAGATTTACAAAGAGTAAGAATTTTGCAGACAGAAAAACATCATGCTAAGAGATATTTACTCGAGATGCTGCATATTATTAATACCGATAACGCAGTTAACCGAAAATCTGACTGTGAGAATCTGAGCAGCGCATATAGCCAGTTGATAAAGAGACGCAAATGAAGAACACTTTGGTTGATCACATCTGTTTGTGTCGTGTGCTATTGACGGCGGAGGTGTTCGTGACGAAGTCAAGTTCATCTTCTCTTTACGATCTTCGTGTGAAATAAAGTAAATTTAAAAAAGTTTTACTTGAAAATTCAACTTTAAATTACAAATTTGTTTTTTCAGTATACATAAGAAGAAAAAATTTTTTGTTGTATTTTAAATGTGGAAAATTGTATATTTTCGTATTTCTTGAAAACTTTGTAAGTTTATTATATATATTTTTTATAGTTTATCTATCTGACTTTTCACGATCTTTGGTGAACTAAAACTAAATATTTTTGTTTATATTTTTAATTTGATTAATAAAGGCCTGATGAAGAACGTATACACGTTCGAAACGTTGCAATAAGTTAAAAAACTTTTCATTGACCTATAGCCCGCTTTAACTCCATTTTAAAAAATTATAAAGAAAGGTCACGTAAATTGATAACAACTTTGATCATAACGGAGGGCACGCCGTATCAAATTTAAAAATGGAATTTTACAATTATATAAGGAACAAATATAACAACAAAACTTGTAAAATACTTAAGGAATACAGCAGAGTTACAATTTCCCACATCAAACATAAAAATACACTGATTTTTCTTCACAAATGCAGAGAGTTTGGATTGTTTCCGAATTTTCTTCAGCATGCGACGGCGAACGTTTTGAAGAGCTTTGAATTCATAGATGAACAAGGTCAGGGGGAGAAGAGACTTCAGAAAAAGCTATATTCGTCAATTGAACATTTTCATAGAAAATTACTTAATATTTCTATCTCACTCAAACAACTTCAAACCACACAACAGGCAAAATCACTTTGCAAACTAGAAGAATATGTCTTGAACACATTGTCAGAATTTGATCATAAAGAGTTTTTCGAGAGCCAAGAGAATAGGAAAAATAAAATCAATACTGAAACAAAGAACACACAAAAAAGGAAATTAGAACGGTTGAAATCAGAATTAAAGCAGAGTATGGGCATAAAATTTCAAGAGAAATGGTTTGTCAACAAAACGGAGGTGGAATTCCCGCAAGACGTTAAGTGGTTGCTTTCACTAGGTCCCAAATTTGCATTGCCAGTTAAGAAGGGAGAAATCCCAATCTTTAAAATCATTGCAGATGGGGAAGAGTTGATCAAAACAGTGGTACAGGGTGACCAAGAAACTGCTCGCTCGAATTTCACAAACCTGTTGCAGAATTACATGAGAACAGCATCCACACCATGTTTCGATAAGTTCATCCACAAAATATATAGGGATACGAGGAAGTTCCTTCGACAGCATAAAGACATTTATATTGTGCCGGCAGATAAAGGTAATGTCACGGTTGCCATGTATAAGTCTGATTACACAAACAAAATGAAAGAACTAATGGCTGATAGAAGTGTTTACCGTGTTTTACGTAGTGATCCAACGAGTAAATTGCAGACGGCTAATAATGATTTTGTAAAAAAACTGTTTCAAAAGAACATAATATCGGAAACTGAAAAGAATCGCATGATGACATATACTGCGAATAGTCCGAGGATTTATGGCTTACCGAAAATCCATAAAGACAATATGCCATTGAGACCAATTTGCTCATCCATAAGTGTCCCTTGCTATGAACTGTCAAAATTTATGGTAAAATTGCTGCAGAAAATCACCGAGGATTCATCTTATAATGTAAAGAACGCCAGCGAATTTATTAAAGCTGTTTCACCACTTGTCTTGGAAGAAGATGATGTTCTTGTCTCATTTGACGTTGTTTCCTTGTTTACCAGCATACCCATACATCTTGTCTTGACAATAGTTGATAAGAATTGGAGTCGTATACAGGCACATACCATAATAAAAAAATCAATGTTCATTGAGATGCTGCGATTTTGCATCATTGATAACAATTATGTGCAGTTCGATTCCTCAATATATCAGCAGAAACAAGGGGTCCCAATGGGCAGCCCAGCTTCACCTATTCTCGCTGATATTGTTATGGAGGCATTATTGGATGAAGTTTTGGGTAAGCTTAGTACTAAGCCGAAAATTTTAACCAAGTATGTGGATGACCTGTTTGCTGTGGTAAAATATTCCAAACTGGATGAAACTTTACTAGCACTTAATTCTTATAATAGTAAAATAAAGTTCACATTAGAAGTGGAAAAACAGGGAGAACTCCCCTATTTGGACGTGAAGGTGATTAAAAACTATGACCATATAATTTTCGATTGGTACAAAAAGCCCACTTCATCAGGCCGACTAATAAATTTTAATTCTAACCAGCCAAAAGGAGTTATTTACAACACAGCACGGAATTTCATTAATAGAGTACTTGATACAAGTAATATTATTTTTCGTAAGAAAAATATTAATACTATCCGAGACACCCTGTGTTCCAACTCTTTCCCACTTCCCTTGGTTAATAAGTTGATATCTAGTCATGGAAAAGAAAAAACACACAGCGAAAATATTCAGCAACCGTCAACTTACAGAAGCTTTTTGTTCATCCCCCCTCTTTCCAACCGTATACTGTCTGCACATGTAAGAGACAAGGAAAAAACAAAAATTGCATTCAAACCAGTGAACCCCCTCCGCACCCTTTTGTTTACCAACACAAAAGGGAGATTGGATAACATGGAGAGATCCAATGTTGTCTATCAAATTAACTGCCTCGGAGGGAAGGGCATAGAATGTACTTCTGCTTATGTTGGTACATCTAAGCAAAAATTAAAAAAACGGCTCTCTGGTCATAAATCCGATATTAACAGCGGTAGTTCTCAGAAAACAGCTCTCGCACTGCACTGCATAAAAGAGAATCATAAACCAGATTTACAAAGAGTAAGAATTTTGCAGACAGAAAAACATCATGCTAAGAGATATTTACTCGAGATGCTGCATATTATTAATACCGATAACGCAGTTAACCGAAAATCTGACTGTGAGAATCTGAGCAGCGCATATAGCCAGTTGATAAAGAGACGCAAATGAAGAACACTTTGGTTGATCACATCTGTTTGTGTCGTGTGCTATTGACGGCGGAGGTGTTCGTGACGAAGTCAAGTTCATCTTCTCTTTACGATCTTCGTGTGAAATAAAGTAAATTTAAAAAAGTTTTACTTGAAAATTCAACTTTAAATTACAAATTTGTTTTTTCAGTATACATAAGAAGAAAAAATTTTTTGTTGTATTTTAAATGTGGAAAATTGTATATTTTCGTATTTCTTGAAAACTTTGTAAGTTTATTATATATATTTTTTATAGTTTATCTATCTGACTTTTCACGATCTTTGGTGAACTAAAACTAAATATTTTTGTTTATATTTTTAATTTGATTAATAAAGGCCTGATGAAGAACGTATACACGTTCGAAACGTTGCAATAAGTTAAAAAACTTTTCATTGACCTATAGCCCGCTTTAACTCCATTTTAAAAAATTATAAAGAAAGGTCACGTAAATTGATAACAACTTTGATCATAACGGAGGGCACGCCGTATCAAATTTAAAAATGGAATTTTACAATTATATAAGGAACAAATATAACAACAAAACTTGTAAAATACTTAAGGAATACAGCAGAGTTACAATTTCCCACATCAAACATAAAAATACACTGATTTTTCTTCACAAATGCAGAGAGTTTGGATTGTTTCCGAATTTTCTTCAGCATGCGACGGCGAACGTTTTGAAGAGCTTTGAATTCATAGATGAACAAGGTCAGGGGGAGAAGAGACTTCAGAAAAAGCTATATTCGTCAATTGAACATTTTCATAGAAAATTACTTAATATTTCTATCTCACTCAAACAACTTCAAACCACACAACAGGCAAAATCACTTTGCAAACTAGAAGAATATGTCTTGAACACATTGTCAGAATTTGATCATAAAGAGTTTTTCGAGAGCCAAGAGAATAGGAAAAATAAAATCAATACTGAAACAAAGAACACACAAAAAAGGAAATTAGAACGGTTGAAATCAGAATTAAAGCAGAGTATGGGCATAAAATTTCAAGAGAAATGGTTTGTCAACAAAACGGAGGTGGAATTCCCGCAAGACGTTAAGTGGTTGCTTTCACTAGGTCCCAAATTTGCATTGCCAGTTAAGAAGGGAGAAATCCCAATCTTTAAAATCATTGCAGATGGGGAAGAGTTGATCAAAACAGTGGTACAGGGTGACCAAGAAACTGCTCGCTCGAATTTCACAAACCTGTTGCAGAATTACATGAGAACAGCATCCACACCATGTTTCGATAAGTTCATCCACAAAATATATAGGGATACGAGGAAGTTCCTTCGACAGCATAAAGACATTTATATTGTGCCGGCAGATAAAGGTAATGTCACGGTTGCCATGTATAAGTCTGATTACACAAACAAAATGAAAGAACTAATGGCTGATAGAAGTGTTTACCGTGTTTTACGTAGTGATCCAACGAGTAAATTGCAGACGGCTAATAATGATTTTGTAAAAAAACTGTTTCAAAAGAACATAATATCGGAAACTGAAAAGAATCGCATGATGACATATACTGCGAATAGTCCGAGGATTTATGGCTTACCGAAAATCCATAAAGACAATATGCCATTGAGACCAATTTGCTCATCCATAAGTGTCCCTTGCTATGAACTGTCAAAATTTATGGTAAAATTGCTGCAGAAAATCACCGAGGATTCATCTTATAATGTAAAGAACGCCAGCGAATTTATTAAAGCTGTTTCACCACTTGTCTTGGAAGAAGATGATGTTCTTGTCTCATTTGACGTTGTTTCCTTGTTTACCAGCATACCCATACATCTTGTCTTGACAATAGTTGATAAGAATTGGAGTCGTATACAGGCACATACCATAATAAAAAAATCAATGTTCATTGAGATGCTGCGATTTTGCATCATTGATAACAATTATGTGCAGTTCGATTCCTCAATATATCAGCAGAAACAAGGGGTCCCAATGGGCAGCCCAGCTTCACCTATTCTCGCTGATATTGTTATGGAGGCATTATTGGATGAAGTTTTGGGTAAGCTTAGTACTAAGCCGAAAATTTTAACCAAGTATGTGGATGACCTGTTTGCTGTGGTAAAATATTCCAAACTGGATGAAACTTTACTAGCACTTAATTCTTATAATAGTAAAATAAAGTTCACATTAGAAGTGGAAAAACAGGGAGAACTCCCCTATTTGGACGTGAAGGTGATTAAAAACTATGACCATATAATTTTCGATTGGTACAAAAAGCCCACTTCATCAGGCCGACTAATAAATTTTAATTCTAACCAGCCAAAAGGAGTTATTTACAACACAGCACGGAATTTCATTAATAGAGTACTTGATACAAGTAATATTATTTTTCGTAAGAAAAATATTAATACTATCCGAGACACCCTGTGTTCCAACTCTTTCCCACTTCCCTTGGTTAATAAGTTGATATCTAGTCATGGAAAAGAAAAAACACACAGCGAAAATATTCAGCAACCGTCAACTTACAGAAGCTTTTTGTTCATCCCCCCTCTTTCCAACCGTATACTGTCTGCACATGTAAGAGACAAGGAAAAAACAAAAATTGCATTCAAACCAGTGAACCCCCTCCGCACCCTTTTGTTTACCAACACAAAAGGGAGATTGGATAACATGGAGAGATCCAATGTTGTCTATCAAATTAACTGCCTCGGAGGGAAGGGCATAGAATGTACTTCTGCTTATGTTGGTACATCTAAGCAAAAATTAAAAAAACGGCTCTCTGGTCATAAATCCGATATTAACAGCGGTAGTTCTCAGAAAACAGCTCTCGCACTGCACTGCATAAAAGAGAATCATAAACCAGATTTACAAAGAGTAAGAATTTTGCAGACAGAAAAACATCATGCTAAGAGATATTTACTCGAGATGCTGCATATTATTAATACCGATAACGCAGTTAACCGAAAATCTGACTGTGAGAATCTGAGCAGCGCATATAGCCAGTTGATAAAGAGACGCAAATGAAGAACACTTTGGTTGATCACATCTGTTTGTGTCGTGTGCTATTGACGGCGGAGGTGTTCGTGACGAAGTCAAGTTCATCTTCTCTTTACGATCTTCGTGTGAAATAAAGTAAATTTAAAAAAGTTTTACTTGAAAATTCAACTTTAAATTACAAATTTGTTTTTTCAGTATACATAAGAAGAAAAAATTTTTTGTTGTATTTTAAATGTGGAAAATTGTATATTTTCGTATTTCTTGAAAACTTTGTAAGTTTATTATATATATTTTTTATAGTTTATCTATCTGACTTTTCACGATCTTTGGTGAACTAAAACTAAATATTTTTGTTTATATTTTTAATTTGATTAATAAAGGCCTGATGAAGAACGTATACACGTTCGAAACGTTGCAATAAGTTAAAAAACTTTTCATTGACCTATAGCCCGCTTTAACTCCATTTTAAAAAATTATAAAGAAAGGTCACGTAAATTGATAACAACTTTAACGTTTGTTTATAAATAAACCAACTCACACACAGCCTTAGGGCCTAAGACAGCTTTTAAAACGAAATGAAAGACATTCCTTTATTAATTAAATTAGATATCTACCTATGTACAAGATATCTACAAGAGCTAAGTTAAAATAGTTTTAAAAATGTTTGACCCTTAAAAAAAAAATTATAATAATAAATACATATAAAAAAAAATCATTCAAAACAAACATTGTTTTTTCCTCCAACGCATCTGATAACCCTGCATTGAACTTAAAAATAATATTGCTATTTTTTTCAAAATTATTATCATATCCTGTCCTGTGGCGCAAGAGAAGCATTCGTATGGCAGGTGATTATGGATGAGTCAAGAAGTTTATGACTCAATGTACCACTTAAAAATGTTATACATACCTACTATAATTTAATTAGAACAATTTTAATACCTTTGGCGCAAATTTTAAACAGCCTGTTTAGGTATTAGCATGATATTAATTTACAATTTTCTTACTTTTAAACTCTTTACTTAAATATTCTTGGTTTTAAACATTTTCTAACTAATATCACTGAAACAGTGACAGTTCAACCCATTTTTGCAATTGTTGCTGTCAAAGTGACACTTGGATTTAGTATGATACTAAAAAGATTAAATAGGCATTTGGCAATTTTACCTTAACGAAGAAGAGAATTAACAAAAACAAAAGAAAATTATTTTTGTTATTGTTTTAGACGATGTTTACATTGTATTTTTGACGAATGGCGCATCCAGTGAGATGGGTAGATTTTATGGTGAGTTAGAAAGAGAAGGGTAGATTCCGCCCATTTGGGTGGGATATTCCCTTCTCTTTCTTACTCACATGAAATCTACCCATCTCACTTGATGCGCCGTTCGTCAAAAATACAATGTAAACATCGTCTTTGTGGACTGTATTGAATTAAATTCAAATAGAAGATTTTTTGCGACCTTTAGTCCAATGCGTTTCGACCAGGCCCGACAGTTGGGCTCATCAGTTAGATGCTGTCGTACCTTTCTTAGACGCAATAATTTTTTGGTCGATGACTAACGACTTTTAACTTAAGTGAAATGTTAAAAAGATAATACATACGATGCTAACTCGTTTAAAATTTAGAAAAGCGCGTTTTTAACGTAGCATCATACTAAAGATGCTTTAACTTCATACTAAATCGTCTAAAATTGTGTGCCTTTGACTTTAAAATATAAATCGTATATCTATTAATCATTTTTAATTGAAAATAAGAAAAACACCACAAACAGATATGTAGATAAACAGATTTTTTATTTCCAACATTTTTGTTTATAAAAAATTTGCTATCATTAATAAAATTTATTCAAATATCTAATAACAACGCCTTGTGCGCACCACCTAAGGGCTTTGGCATTTAAATTTTCGACAATATGTAGGTTGATAAAAGAAAGCCATAGTTACTTATAAATACCTTGAAGTATTGTTAACCTGTCCACGTGATACAACGTATGAAGTACCTACTAGCATAAGACCTACGCCATAAGGTGGCATCATCTCAAAATTATGTAGGTAGGTACATAGTATTGCAAAAAACTTCCTTGCCATCCATTCTCAAGTAGGTAGGTAGTACCTACATTAAGCAGAAAATTTTCCATTTTCCCCATTCGGTTTTTCAACCACATGAACTTTTCTTCGCCTTCTTAACATTTTGCAAAGAATACAAAAAAAGAAAATATCATTGCTGTTTCTTGTTTGTCGTCAATAATAACCTTCTCACAACTCACATACCTATACTTAGATACGTGTACAAAAAATAAACACCGGCCACCACCCCAACTTTATACACACCCACAAAAATTCAAGTAATATCGTCAGGCCTTGTGGAATATTTTCTCTTCTCTGCTTTTATATTCATTTTTTTTTTTTTTTAATTCAAAAATAAGAAAATGCGCCAAAAGTAACATCACAAACTACAAGACACAAGCAAAACAAACGCGCCATTCGAGAATATTTATATGCCATGCCATGCAACAACAAAAACAACACACAAACTGACCTTTGAACAGTTGGCTTGAAACAGCTCGCTGTTCACGTGAACACTTTGCGATAAGCATGAGGTCAACGCGTGAACAGCAAGCGGCGCCTTGACTTCTGATTGGCCAAACCGAACGAGCCCCCAGTTTTTATTTTTATTTCTCTGTATCTCTACTCTATTTATTCTGGCGCGCTGATGGTGTAAAAAAAATACAATAGGAACGAGGTGAAGAAGAAGGGTAATGATTTTATGTGAATCAGACTGGTTTATTTTGATTTTGTTTGTTTTCTCCATGTAGGTTTCGTTGATGAGCAAGATGGTTGGGGGGAGGGGAGGGTAGAAGTAGTCATCGTCAATTCGACAAAATGTGCAACGTAATAAGAAATACAAACAAAGAATTTGCCTACACATACTCACTTTATAATGCACGAAAACCCTGTCTGGATTCCGATCAACTAGTGAGCGCATGAACAGCAACCCAATTCCCATGAAAGTGTGCTAAAGGTTCTTTCTTCTCGATGTTGAATTTGGATTGGGATTCATGATAGCAGCAGCAACGATGGTCGCTATCTGGTGTAGAGCTCCTAGCAGGGCAAGTGTATACTATAAAGGAATGTTCATGGGTATAAAAGCCATTGAATATGGACATCGTACTCTTACTGTGAGGGGATTTTTGTAGCGCGAGCTAAAGAATGAGTTATGATATAAAGGCAAAAATAACTCGATGTTCATCCATACAGGGTGATATTCAGATGAAAATGATTTACTTTATTATATATTTTATCTTTGAATGATAGCTATTTTATGATACTGTACATATAATATGTTTTATTACTTAACAGGCGCCCAACGTGGAGAATAACCTAATTCAAAATTAAAATCTGACAGTGTTTAGCGAATAATTTTTTAAGTTTCAAATTAGCATTTTACCTGGGGCTAAGTAGGTACCTACCTACAAAATTTTATTTTTAGTATTTATCATTTTTATGTTGTAAAAAAGCCGAGTGAGAGGGCTTATCATAATCATATGAAACTAATGAAGATTTATTTTGACTGAGATTTAAATTTTCATTGTAGGTATTTGACATGTACATGATTTGATTTCAAAAACGAATTAACCAAGTTTTAAATATCCGCCCATCATGAATTTTAATTGTTAAACAAGAGTTATCCGTACCTAGTTTGTTTGAGTTCTGAAATATCGAGGTAGGTATAATTCATTGGCATGCTTACATTATTTTGGCTATCATTCAGTAGAACAAAGTTAAACACGAAATAAAAATTCAACTCCCACAATGTGGGAAACAGTGAACAAGAGTTGTTCACAATAACAAAATCTGTGGGTGATTATTAAAAATAAAATATAAAGTTAAATCACAATATCAACATTCAATATTGTAATCACAATAAATTAATACTTTTTTTACCGGCTTAAACTTATATATTTAGATCAAATCCTAACGAAATGTTATGTATATAAATATTGCAACAAGCGGCCTTGGAATATGTACAACTATATTGTAATTCAATAAATAACCTTCATTTCAACTAGAGGCACACCCTATGAATACCAATCTGTTTTCTGTTGTCCCCCATTCTACCTAAAAATATCATAAACTCTTCTTTTTTTTATGGTGTAGTTACAAAACGCAACCCAAACACATACCTAGAAATATCAAGGGGCATGGCACCTTAGCACCAGAGAAAACACGAAGCACACGGGTGACGAGGAATGACGACAACTCTTCAAAACACACACTATTATCACTTGTATTTGTAGTATATCTATCCGTATACATTTAGATTCGTTTCATGTTTTATCTTTTTTGTTTTCTTCCTGAATAGCACTCCCCGATTGACTGACTCAACAAGCTAACAATACGAAATGCGAATCTGCAAACTGTTTCATTCGTTTGTTGAATTCCAAACGGGAAGGTTCGTTATACGTCCTATAGTAGAAGTTTATTATCCTATCTGAACAAGTGAAATAAGATTTTTGCAGAGCAAAATAAATTGAAAAAAAAATACAAATACATAAGTGCTTAAAAATATAGTGATTTTTGTAATACAAAAATTAAAAAAAAAAATATTAAGTGAAAAACTATCTAAACATTTTTATAAAATAAAAGAAACAAAAAGGAAATACAAAATGGATATTCAAATTTTACCATCACCTCCTGCAACACCACCGTTATGTGAATTTAAAAATGTAAGTTCAATCTTTAAAAAACAAAAAAAAATTTAACTTCAACTATGTATATTTTCAAAATGTTTAAACGGAATTTTCAAGTGAAAGTTAAGTTTAATAAATATCCAAAAAAAAAAGAATTCCAAATTATTAATGTTTCTCATGTGGAGTGAATAAAATCAAATTATTCATATTACAAAATTGTTAAAAATAGACAAAAATAAATTTATTCAAAAAACTATAAAATAACACCCAATAATGAAGGCAGCACAAAAATCTTTAACCCACATCGTGTGTTTCCCCCTACAAAATACGCAGTGTGGCGCATTCACTATTTCACTTGCTCCGATTGGATTTCTAAAAACAAAACACAACCATTTCGGTTACACTCCCAGTTCACTGAACGATCACGCAGTGCCCGTTCATGTATCAGCTGGTGTTCACGTGAACACGGCATGGCATAGCATGGATTTCGTTGTGGCTGGCTGACGCGATGGCATTCATCCGGCCTGGGGTATTACGTTTGTTTGACGCGTCTCACGTACTCAGCAAGTGATGAGATTGAGAGGAAAAAAAAAACAACACAAGCTTGTATTTGTGTTATAATGTGAATTGTGGAGGTCGCGCGTGTAGGTATACATAATGGGGAGATTGAAAAGAGGCCCGATGAGTTAGTGCACCCACCCCCTTTTTTGTGTTTCGGTTAATGAAATCGATGGGTTTTCTTTTTTTTTTTTTGGTACTTTGTTCGGAAAAACCCACTTCAGAGTGAAATATCATTTTGTTCTACATTACTCGGCACCTACACTACCTTGTACACTCTCTAAGTAGAAAAATTAAAGGTGGTAGCAACATCATTCCCTTTTATTGACATTCTAGCTATTTTATTCTCAACCTTGGGTTAATTTATGCAACAAAGGGAAGAGGGAGAGCTATTTTTGGATATTTCCAGGACCTTTTTTGCGACATAAAGACGTATGTACCTACGTTGGTTTGGATTGTTGATGACGTAGTTTGCAATGCAATTCTTTTTGACATTTAGGTTATCGAATTTTATAAGTTGAAGTGAAATGCCCACATTATGTCTAACTATTGTAGGTAGATATTTACTTCTGTTTTATCAATTACGCAGCTACAGGTTGTAGCTTGTAGGTTCCTAACTGTGATGAAGTTGAATAAAAGGCGTGAAGGCGAACTTTGTTTAAGACTTGCAAAAAAGTTTGTTTATAGGTATGAATAAGGTTCTTGCTTTTATTCAATTTTGTGAAGATTTATCAATAGACATGTACTAGGTACTACTTTATATGTAATATTAAACCATATTTATTCGAAAAAGGGTTTTATTTTTAAATAAGGAAATATGTATGAACCTAATTAGAATTTAAAAAAAAAAGCAACTACTGTGAATATGATCATTATAATTCCTAGCTAATAATTCACAATAATGAAGCAATATTTAGCATTTGTTTTTTTTTTATAAGGATATAAATAAAACTGATTTCGATGACTCACTTGAAATTGCATTTTTGTCGGTACAAATGTTCCCTCCTCTTTCGAAACATACAAGTCTGTAAAAATAACGAGAGATATAGAAAAGAGAACACAAAATATAAACAAATATAAAACACTGATCTATGGCACGAGTTTATTGTCAAAAAAAAAACTCCCATTGTCTTTATTTATTATTTTTTTTATTTGGTCTTGTAAAATGACAAAACATTTTGTGTTTTGTTTTTTTTTTTAACTTCGTTTTCCTACCCTTGTTGCCCATCCATTCAAATTTAATTCAAATAAGTTAATGGCGGATGCACCGGAAATGTCATCGATTAGATCGGTGCAATTTATATGGTACATTCACAATAGGTTTTCCATTTTGTGGTTTAGTAAAATAATAATTTGTTTTTATATTTGTCAAATATTATACGTGTTTTATTATTTCATTTAAGAATTACAAATTCTTAATTTAAAGTTCTTAAACCAAAACTAAATCCGAGTTTTTTTTTTTAGATTATCGCCAAGCAATATAAATTGAATATTAATTACTTTTTTTTCATGAATTCAAATTAAGATATAACTTTTTTATATACTTATAAAGAGTTAACTTAATATCGACGTGAAATTGCATCAGATTTTTTTTACATTTAGCTTCATTTAAATTCATCGATCCAGATTGAGATCTTTTATTTCTTCTTTTTTAATAACGTCGATTTTGAAATAAGGTGCAGCAATATTTCAGAAAACAACAATGTACAAGGCTACTTTTTATAAGTTTTTTTTTTTTTAATCATTTTTAGCAATATATACAAAAATAAGACGCAAAAGAATATCTATATTTTTTGCCGATAGTTTTTGATAATCAAAAATAGATTTTGATTTCGATAATAAGATTTCAATGTTGTCGTTGGAGACAAATTGGCACCAAAACATTTGTGTCTATTTTTATAACAAGTTAATTTGAGAATTCCGTTGTGATTGAGGATTATTTATATTTTTAATGTAACTGATTTTTTTCCTTCAATTAAATTGAACTTAAATTAATTGTTTTTTTTGTTTTATCTATTTTTAGGGTGAAAAGAAAATTGATAATGCCTTCTTGAAGGTAAAGCTTGAGTCTCAAATATCATCAGATAATCAACGTCCAGGTTTTGTAACCCCACAACCATCTGACAATGAGGATTATGACACTGATATACCACCATGTAAGAAACAACGACTTGATGTTGGCTCCCAAATCAAGTCATTTGAAGCAAAAGAATTTTGTGGAGTTCCCCCAAATCTGGTATTAACTCCACCACCAGAGGTTAATTTTGATATGGTTCCCCTGCAACCGCGTGCCAGTGTCATTATGCATGTCAATCGATCTGGTGTGTGTTCGTCGTTGGAAAGTGCGACATCGAGCTCAAACAACTCAGAGCCTGAAGAATATGATTCCGTGAATATTGTTCGAAGGTTGAAGTTTAAAATGGGTCGTAATACATTGAGTAATAATCCACCGAAAATTGAAAAGAGTCAAGTTACAGAAAATGAACAACATCCAGTACAAAATTCACCAATGCCAGTACAACAGACACATCCAGTGCAACACCAACAACAATACAATCTCCATCTGCCACCACCAGCGTCGTCTCCAAGACCGCAACAACAACAGCAGCAGCATGAACAACAGCAAACAAGATCACAATATCAAGTTATAGCACCTAAAAATATATACATAGCCACAGCTGGTTCTTCGGCAGTTCCTCAACACCAAAACCAACCAACTATCATCCCAACTCATCTATTACTATTCAATCCTACCAATGGTATGTTCCAGAATATCCAGCCTGCACCTCAGCCAAAACCGCAGCTGGCAACAGTACCTACACCTCCAGCAGTTCCAGAAAGGAGACGTGTGTACGAGTGTCAGCATTCTAATTGTGGCAAAAACTATTTCAAATCAAGCCATTTGAAAGCCCATCAGCGCGTCCATACCGGAGAACGGCCATTTATCTGCAAATGGGAGAATTGTGACAAACGTTTCTCACGTTCCGATGAGCTATCACGTCATAAACGTACTCATACGGGAGAAAAGAAATTTGTCTGCGGAGTATGTCAAAAGAAATTTATGCGCAGTGATCATCTGTCAAAGCATGTTAAGCGTCACGGCAAGGATAAGTCACAGCAAAATGGATCCATTGTGACAATGGCGACTGCTTCAGCAGGTGTCAATCATAGTCAAATAGTCCATCTGCGCCCCATCATTCCAGCACCAGTCCATGTACAAATTTGCACGAATAGCAACAGCAGCATTAGTAGCAGCAGCAGTAGTAGCAATTGCAGTACAATCAGCAGTGATTTTCAGTCCGAGTTTCATATGATGAACTAAGCTGATAACTTCATTGCTTCTGAAGGCTTTTGCTCTCTAAAACGCTGCGTATATTCATTTATCTCTTTCATTCCAATCTATTGGGATTTTGTTGATCTATACTTTTGGAAAATTACTGCGCGTTTATTCCTTGAATTGAAATTCGTACCAGAAAAAGAGGATTATAGTTATAATTTTTATTTTATTTTGTTTTTGAATTTCATTTCTTTGTACCTATAATCGAATTTAGTGTACCTACTGGAATCTAGAATCAAACAAAACAAAATCTTAAGATCTTTGTAAATCTGTGATATTTAAGTTTTTTCTTCATAAAACAAAACAAATTTATTTATTTAAAAAAAAAAAAAAAAAAAACATTAATCATGTAAACATTGTATATAATATTATGTATGTATATCGTATGAAACAAAATATGAAAACAAAAATTGACTATTATATGAGTTTTCAAAAATAAAAAATGCAAACAAAACAAATAAAATACCTAAATATATATTTTCAAAATATCTTAATTTTTGTGTATTTATTTGAAATTTCGTTATTAGGTATTTTTCGAACCTTTGTCTTTCGAAACTTTGTCTTTCGAGATTCTGTTACTATTTCGCAGAGAACGGATTCTATAGAAAACGCCTTTTTTACAAAGTCTGATCAAAATTCTGATATGAATCAAATACGATTGACGTCCTACTGACCCTACATATACAAATTTTACTTTGCATTTTTTATTTATTTAACATCCTTTTTTGCTTTTTTCACAACTTTTTGTAAGTTTTAAGTCTTAACTACATTGGCCACTTTTTGCAAAATTACAAAAGTAAAAATATTTTTTTTCCCGCTAGCACAATTGTTTTGTAAAAAGGAATGTATACAATTCTTTTTAAACCAAAATTTAAGCTTCCTGCATCATTTTTATAAGTTTTCCAGTGAGAAAAACTATCCCAAAATGAGTTTGAAAATTTTTACTTTTGTACTTTTTCACTTTTTTGGCTTATGTAGTTAAGGCTTTACTTTAAAAAAAAACTGAAGGGTGCATTTATAATACCTACAGTCTACATACACGAAAAAAGTTTTAAGCTAAGTATAGACGATTGTCAGATCTTACAATATTGTCAGATCTGTCAATGGTCTGACAATAGCGGACAATTATAGTTTATCCAATTATTCTTGTCAGTACAAGGAAGATAGGACGTTTGCATCTCAGTTTGGTTACAGCGTACTGCATAACTCTATCGCATGTAAAAGCTCTTATCGCGATGCCGTAGTTTGCCTAATAAATCATTTCAAGTTTATTTGAAATTGACCAGCGTTACCACCTAGTAGGTAAAATTGCACAATTACGATTTTGAAAAACACACAAATTTCCTATTTCAAGATATTGGTTACAACACTTTTTTTTAAATGGTGGCCGACTTACAACACCTACATCCGCGCTATTTTATTTTTATACTCAAAAACAACACACATACTAATTTCAATCATAAAATTATTAAAGAAAAGAAGTCTGGTACTGACGAAGGCCCAAAAGAAACATTCGACAATTGAAATATTCTTAGATTTATTTTAAATATATACTTTGGTTAAATTTTTATTCTTTTTTTTACATTTGTAAATAAAACTTGAATTAAAATTTATTGAACACACTTTTTTAAAAAATTTTACCAACGATTCTTAAAAAACTTAAATGGGTAGTAAACACAAATTGTACAAAATTCAAAATAAAAAATACACCTTTTAAACCTTTTAAATTTACATAAAAATAATTTATTTCACATTAACTGACCGCGCGCTACGAAAATCTACGCAAATAGTGTTCTTCTTAAAAGAAAACAGCTTAAAATTTTGTAACTGCATTTTGACGTATTTTCCACACATTAAAAGAAATGCAAAAGATGAAAACACTCTACGGTAACTCTCATCATTAAAAACTTTTTTTTAAGCTCTAAAATCAAAAGCACCTCTACAGAAATCCAAGGAAAAAAAAACTGAACGAGTTACCAAATGGACATGGGTAACCCTGAATGCACATTAATATAATAGGGGTTGAAGTTGAAAAGCAGCAGCCGCATCAGCCGCAGTGCGCACTCAGATGTGCGCTCGAGAGGACGTTGGGTCTATGTCAGATGTAATCGCAAATTTACGGGCGGGCAAACACTTTTTATGAAGGAGTTCTTTCAATTTAGTATGGTGCAAAAATATGGCGCGCTACTGATTTTGAAAAGGCTCTCCCATAAGACGTGTACTGCCAATTAATATTGGATAAACTTTAGCTGACAAATGACAAATTTCTTACAATAGGCGTGTCCTACCAAATAAAATCTCACTGAGCGCTCAATGTCAATTTGACGGAGGCGAAATCATTTCGTGGGACAACATTCTCCGCTCAATTGTAAAAAACTCAGGTGTTATAATTCTCGTACTGAAATTCTGAAAAATCACTTTCAACTTTTGCTTAAAATATTTAATTTTTGAAGCAGAAAACTTATTGAAATGACTGAGAAATAATAAAAAGTTCAATTTATTTTATGTTGAATTCCTTTTACCAAAAATATTCGATTTTTTTTCTAAACAGAATCGAATTTTTTCTTTTAATACAAGGGATTTGTCCAGAAAAGTCGATTTTTTCTTCTGAATAATTCGATTTTTTTCTTAAAAGGAATTCGACAAAAAATTTAGTTTTTATTAACATTCCGTCTTTATTTTGTATTTATTTACCACTTTTGCACTTGCGCACCACAAAAAAATTTAAATTTGATTGTCAAAAGAACAGCTGTTTTGGCTGAGAAAGAAAACTGAGAAATGAATCCAAAAAATTTTCATCTCACATATCTCAGCAAAATATCTCAGTGCTCAGGTGAGATTTTTTGTCCCACGAAAAAAATCTCTGAGCGCTCTGAGGTGCGTTCTTTTATGTTACTGTGGTTAACTATAGTTAATGTGTCAAAAATAAAAGTTGATGTGCCATATTTAAGAAAGTTACTCTTGGTAACTTTTTCATTTAGGAACGACCAGAGTTAACAATAGTTAATCTGTCAAACGAAAGGGGTTGAAAAAAAAATCGAATTGTATTTGGAATGAATAACCAAGAAAAAATATGATTGCATTAAATTTATTTGCAAAAATAATTATTAGGAACTCAAAAAAACATGTGTAATATTTCCAAATTAAATTTCTTTACACTCAGTTTTGTATACATCGCACAGAAGTAAGTGATATTTTCTTCAGTGCTTATGGCACAGAATTTTTTGATGAAAAATTAACCAAATATGAAGAAGAAAATGCCGACAGAATGAAAATGCATCAGAAAATAAAAGAAAACTATTCGAAAAATCAAATTCGACAAAAAAAAATCGATTAAATTGACAAAAACATATTTTAAATATTGAAAACAATTCCAAATCAAAAGGGCATAGAGTAAACAAAACATCCACCATTGCATTTCAGCTGTGTTTGACAGATCAACTATTTCAATTCATATCGAGGAGATGAGTTGGAAAAAGTTACAAAAAGTTACTTTTTGACACTTTTACTTTGGAATTTAGGAACGATTTTATGACGTCATAATGTTACTCGAAGTAACTTTTCTGAATTAAAGGAACGACCGAAGTTAACTATAGTTAAATATAGTTAACCACAGTAACATAAAAGAACGCACCTCAGAGCGCTCAGAGATTTTTTCTTCGTGGGACTGGCCTAATGTAAAATTGTCCGTTCACACGATTGGTAGATTTTGTGCCAAAGTCTGACAATTTAATTGTCAGCTCTTGTCTGACAATTTTCGGACAATTATATATCTGACAATATTGTCAGCTTGAAAATTTTGTTACCAATTGCTTGAGCTGTTTTTCCAGGTAGTGTCCCTGTCCACCCTCGTTTTGTGCATTCTTCAAATTTATTTGATTGCTCGTATAGTTTCTTGGCCATTTAGAAGTCCAATTTTTTTTAACTTGTTGGAATTTGCTGTTCACTTTATTTTCATCATATTTAATCTTCATTTGGGTAGATATCTTTCAATGGTTTTATTTATTCCGAACAAAATATACAGCACAAGGAATTTAATATAAAAGTGAGTCCAGTTGCTTTATAGATTTCTTTTATTCAGTTGTGGAAAAACTACAAATTTCCTACAAAAATGGTTTTTTTTTTATCTCTCAACTCGGCTTCAACCGTTTGACATTTCGAACAATGAAAAAATTGTCAGCGATTGTCTGTACTTAGCTTTAGCTTTAGATTCTCGTAATTCACCACACTTGTGAAAGCACCCACTTTTTTTAGTTGTTTTAGTCCAAAAGTTGACGCATTGATCTCAAACTAACAAATGTTTTTAAAAAGTCCCGAATTTTCTTTTTTAAAGAAAAGGAGCTTCAACTTCAATTGCTATCCCAATCCCAACATTTAAGTTAAATGATTTCAAAAAATTTTAAATATTAAATTAAAATTTAATTTGTATTTGTTGTTGGAAAAAATTTGATTCCAAATTTAAAACAGCTTAGTAGGGATGGTTGGTTTTAGGGCACAATAGATCTTAAGGCCGCTGTGCAACAGCACCCAACATTATTCATTCGCATAATGCTGTTTTTACTTCTAACGACAAACTCGCAATATTGAAAAATTTAAATGCAGTGGTATAAACACTGAACTCCATGGAAGCATACAAAAGTAAGAAGTCAACAATATTGGACCTTTAAAATAGACTGCTTTCAACTCATAGTGCCTGTTTACATTGGATTTTTAATGAAGCATGTTTTCGTTCATTAAAATGTTACCTAACTGACTTAAAAATAAGTTTAAACGTACTTTGAAGAAAAATAAAAATTCCAAAGAATTCTGGGTTTATTTCTAGACATATTACAAAAACGCTCTACTGAAAAAATACAAAAAGTCAGTTTGGCCACTCTGCTTCTCACGGCCTCATATAATATTGCCTTTAGTCTACAGGGGCTCTAATATGACCTTCCAAAATTTTATAAACTTTTTGTTTTCACACTTTTCCTTTCATTATTATATTATTAAGTGGATAATAAATTGTAATATCCCCCAACCCATTCAATATTTTTCTTGTCTCGACCCAACTTACAAGCTGCAAACTTCTCTCAAATCAATTGAAAAAAAAAAAATTGTTTATGTTCACAATAAAATACATACATATCTACTTTTTAATAAAAAATAATAATCACAATACATATATAAATTAATTAAAATTTTTTGCAAACAACATTTCATAAATCATACTAAACGTATTTAAATTAACATTTACATTATCAAAATGACAAGCCTTTCGTATTGAAATCTCCCAACAGTTAAGAATGTGCGTAACAGAATTTGAAAATTTTGTCTGTTAAATTTTTTTGTACAGATGTTAAAAATGGTGTAGCTGAATAATCTAATTCCATAATTTCACATGTGGGCGAACAAAAAGGATATTTTTCTGAAACACAAAATAAAAAAAAATGTAAAAAACTTTTGAAAAAGATTTTAAATGGTAAACAAAATCGAATGAAACATGTTTGTGATAATCATTTTCGAAACAAACTTAAATCGGAATTATTTGAAAGTAAACCTTCATGTTTTTTGGGGTTGACCGTTGCATATCAGCTGTGAAATTTAAAATTCGAATTCAAATTGTTTCTAATGATTTTCGAACTGAATTTGTTTGTCCCTTTTCACACGAAGATACTAGTTGCTGGATTTTTTTTGACGTTTTCTTTAAATCTCCTTAACAATCTCTTGTACCTTTCACACGCAAGCAACAAAAACCCGGAGATTTTCTTTATTTTCCTTTTACACTACCTTGATTGAACGCACACAAACGTAGTGTGAAGAGAAACGTCAAAAAAATCTCCTGAATTTGTTGACCGGGGAGATTTCGTTTTCCCCTCTTTCTTCCTGCCCTTTTCGCCAATGAACTAGTTGTTGCCGGCAACTCAGTTGCCTTGTGTGAAAGGGGACTTTGTGTTTGTTATTTAAACACAATTCTGCACAAAAATTCTTCAGTTTGCTGTAAAAAAACTGAGGAAGTTTTTTTTTGGATTCGTAGCTCAATTATTTTTTGTCGCAGTAATCGAATAAGAAAGAAAGAAAAAGAAAGTGTTTTTTTAGGAATCTTGTTTATATTTAATTCTCCTGCTCTTTCAAAGTGACGGAGGAAAATTACTGAGCGCTCTGAAATATAATGTTAAATTTAGAAAATTCAATCAAAAATTTTAAGATGCATTTCTTTGCTAATGTAAGCATTTCTATTTTCCAAATAAATAAATCAGCTTATATGCTCTCACATTTCTCATTCACTTTCTCCACCTAAAAGTAGATGCAGAAAATTTTGTACTAAACTGTTGTGAACAAATTCATGGAATATAAAGTCACAAAATGTAGAAGAGTTTAAGTAAAGATTTTCACTCATGGAAAACGCTCTGTATACTTATCTGTTATGTTCTTTTGTGTTCAGAACAGATTCAGAACGCTCGTAAATATTAGGAAAATATAGACACTTCGTGGAACGAAATAAAGCAAGGTTGATTTTTCAAGACTTGAGACAGAAAAATGTTAATGTTATCATAGTAGAGCACAAAATTTCCAAAATTTTGATATGTTTTGGAAGGTATCACGATATCACAATCGTAAGTTAAGGCAATGGTAAATCGGATGCGAATTTGTAGTAAAACCTAAGAGCAAGTAGGCACGACTTATGATTTTTAGCTCTTGATATTATCTACTATCTCTCAAATTGTATATACAATATGAAATTAACTAAGTACAGGGTTGTTCGACTTTGAAAAAAAAAAAATATTTTTGCTCCGAATAGCCCAACTTTGTTCCACTGTATTGACAGCTTTGAATTGCACTGTACTACAATGATTTTGATCTTTTGAAGTGACGTAGTAGAGCATTGACTTACATATATAAAAATAGGTCATGTGTGGTAATGGTTTTAGGCCTAGCCGAATGCATTTCACTTTGCGTCATTCGGTTGCAGCTTAGCAAAGTTCAAAGAAACGAGACCAAAAATCATAAAAACCGTTATTAGTGGAAAAGGAAGCGAAACGAGAAAATTACCTCATAATTTTTTAGACTTAAAATGACTTCAGATAGTATAAAAACTATTGTTCTAGAAAATCGTCTCCCTTATCTAATCAACGTCCATATTTCTATTTGGCTTTTAAGATCTGTAATTCCAACCCAAATGCATCAGCGCAGTGGGTGATATGGACTTCAAAGTGAATCGTGCTAGATAAAAGTACTTTTCACTTCAAATCAAAGCGAGTATCATAGCTTTTCGATTGGTAATATGGAATATATTTTTTTACGTATGAACACTTTTGGATTCTGAAAAGAAATCAACAAACAATTTCTTCTTCCTTTCAGAACAAGAAAAACTGTTCATGTGTTAAGATATTGAATTGTAAACAATTCGATTCGAATTTCATATGTCGTTTTTCTTTCAGCCAAAAAAAATGATCCCTGTGAGGGATTTTGATCCCGGACAAGTTTTTGCATTACATTCAACCAAAAAAAATCAATCCCTGACAATTCGGGATCAAAATCTCTGATCCCGAATTAAAGAGAGATTTACACCTACATGAAACACGCACTTGCACACACACTATTTATAAAACGTCATTTTGTGCTTTTGTGTGATTCTGGTGATTTTCTTTTTCATTTGCATTTCGTTTTCGATTCTTTGCCCATCAAAATTATTTTTTGCTTTATTAAATTAAAACTATTTTTGACAAAATTAAATTTGACATCCCACACATACATTTGCAAACAAAAAACAAACCTAATCTGCGTTTCTTTTGCCAAGAAAATTCGTGATCCGGGTTTAAAATCCGTATTTGCAAAAGAAAAACGACAATAATCAAGTCATAGTTTTGAAGCGTCTTTAAAAAAAGACACATCACAGCGTATCGTGTAGGTAGTTATTTTTGTAATTATATTACCTGGAATATCAATATAAATTGGAGGCACACCCGGCAACAGATCCTCTTCCAAATGACAAATTAATCGAATCGTTTTATTGATTCTCGTCGGATCTAACGATACTTTAAATTTTGTATCTAAACCAGCAATTTCACCCTGCAATGCATGTGGTATTTCTTGTAATCTGACAACGTCACGCAATCGGCCAACCTGATACTTAACTGGAACTTTAATATCGATACCGAAAAAGTAGTCCAACTTTGGATGGTAAGTTCTTCGCAATGTATGATTGGCAAGAGGGTTGTGAATGATTTTTTCCAGCTTCAAAAAATTCATCTCAAAGAACTTTGTTACTGCCTATAGAGATGGAGATGTTGATTGGATTAACAACAAATTTTAAATTAAATTAAAATACTTATCATCATACTTTGGGATAAAAGTTAGCCGCAAATTCTAGAACATTGTCATATTTGTTTAGCGATTCCATTGTTTCATTTCTGTTTTGAACATGAATAAGCTTCAATATTTTGTCCATAATTTCTGAATCTGTTTAAAGAGGTGAAAATAATTTTGATAGTTTGAATGGAGTTGCTAAATTTTATGGAATGTATCATTTATGTCTGTGTACTCACTTTGGGGTGAATTGGCCTTCAAATGCTCAATGTGGTCAATGTATTTTTCCATTTGCTGATATTTATCCATCAGACGCCTGTCTGAAGGAGAATTAAAACGGAGCCTTTCATGTGCAATTAGTTTCACGTTAGTAGGTTCTTTAAGAATGAGAATACCTTATGGGGAAAGTGGAATGGAACATAATATAAACTCGCACGTAAAAAACATATCATATTGTCATAATTTTTCAAAATCAATAAAGAAATAAAGTTTGTTCTTTTTTACTTACCATACATTGCAGAGTGGAAATCGGCATGGACATTTGGTGTATGTTTAGACACATCGAACATTTCTTCAACTCTTTCTATTGGTATCGCTGCCATGATTTTTTAATGTTTTATCACAGATACTCTATTATCTGTGGTTTTATGTAGTCGTATAGAAAAACTAATTAATATCTCCACTATACGATTTGTGTTTTTGAAATTGTATGTAATTTTAAAGTTTTGGACACGTTTATTTTTTTTTTTTTAGGTAAAATCAGACAGAAGCTTTTCTCTACCGCAAGTTTATACAGTTAGCGGATTTGTCTTTTTGTTTTTTTTTTTTTTTTATGTAATAGAAAACAAGTGTTAGTAATAAATTACGGCGAAATAATAAATTATGACGGAGACGATGCGAGAACAGAGTCGTATTTACTATCGGTTAAACACTATAAACTATTTAAAAGCCGCTATCGAAAGCATTGAATATTAGAAATTTTATAACGGGTCAAAATGCTTAAGCAATAAGGTACTTTTATTTCCCCCATTTTACTTATATACCTTCCTCCTCTATGGCAAAACAAAATAATTATTACATGCACCTATTTACACATAATATACATACCAAGTAGGGGAACCCGGGGCATAATGGGCCCCCTTTGTATTTCTATATCGAATAAAGGGTCAGCTCTTAAAAGCAATCTACCAGCTTCAATCTTCAATACATTGCTCGCTATTCAGGGAAAACCCTGTTTTGAATAAAAAGAGCAGTTGCTTTTCGTCTTGAACAAAACAAAATTAGTGTTTTTATTATTTTGAGGTTTTTTTAAGTGTATTTTTCAAGAAACTAGTCAATTGAATATTGGATTCTCTATATTTAGTACCTATCTACTTAAATATTGTTTATATAAATTAATTAATTTTTCCATTAGGGTTGGGTTTTTAACTTTATCTTTACATGTTTCTTTAAAAACAGGTTTGGGACTAAATGGGCGGGGCATAATGAACCAGGTTTTTAGCCTACCTATTTCTACTTAAATGTTGGTGATTCGCAATTACGACAGGAAGACCAAATGACAAGAATAAAGCAAGAATAATATCGTCCCTTTTCCGCCAAATTATCGTAAGCGACATTTTAAGTTAATTATATCATTTTTTCATGTGCATTAAAAGCAATCTGACTTTGTTTTCTGTCAGTAACAGTATTGTTACTAATGTTCAATGCTGAAAATTGGCCTAGTTGGTTTCATTGCTGAGTAAACAAAAAACAAAATATCACTTAAAATACTTTTATTTTTTGTCGCTTACGATAATTTGGCGGAAAGGGATCGATTATGATTTGGTTATCGGGTTTGAGGCTGACCCACGTTGTATGACAAAAGTTGAGAAAAACAGGAACAAATCAAATTCAGAAGACGAGTAGTGCTTGTGTTATGAGTATTACAAAATATATTTTTTTAACTGTCTTTCTTAAACTTATGACTTAATAAATTTTCTTTCTTATAAATGTTCTTCAAAAGTTCTATATAAACTTTTGCAGTTTTTATTAACAAAATACCTTGAGGGTCACATTATGCCCCGGCTTCCCCTACCAACAGTGTTGTCAGAAACTTCAAATTCATTAATTGTTGTTTTGTAAGACTTTATTAAAGAAGAAATAATTTTTATTCATATTTTTTGTATATGTTGTTTAACTGCCTCGATAGAATAATACAAAAAATATATCAAAAACATAAAGTCTTACGGCCATATTGTTGACTTCCTTCTAAGCTAGTTTTACGGAAAAAGTAGTTCTATAGGGGAGGGGTTTCGAGTTCTAAGTTTATCACAAATTTTTAATACTTTGACATCTAATGTCGAATTCATTTTAATAAAAAATCGATTTGTTTAGAAGAAAAAATCGATTTTTCTGGACAAATTCCTTTTATTGAAAGAAAATATCGATTTTTTTTAAAAGGAATTCGACATAAATGAAAATATTCATACATGTTTTGACTTCTAAATCAATTCAATAATTATTATTGAAAAACTTTAACTCGAAATCCCTATAGAACTAGTTTTTCAGTAAAACTAGCTTTGAAGAAATTCAATAATATAGCCTTTAGTATTTCCAGATATTCGGAAATATGCTTTATTTAATGGAAAAAAAATATAACATTTATCAAGGTTAAGTGAATCGATTCCATTGTCTAAAGTTAAATAAAAGGTAAGATCTCTTTAGCAACAGTTAAAATGTTTTTTTATAACTTGCACGACTAATAAATAAATAATCTTGATGGTGTTCCGACACGGAAACAGGCGATATACAATTGTCAAAGTGAAAACTAAAACAAAAAAGATGATGAACTTCCTCGGTCTACGAACGAGATTCAGCCGAGATATGTATGTGCATTTAAGGTATAGAGAACAAAAACAAAACAAATGTACTTAAGGAAAAACTTGGGAAGAACACCAAATGTGTACCTACTTCTAAAGGATTTACCATCAGGTGAGGAAAAAATTTACCAACAATGTTATCACCCATACAAAAATCTGGCCGTATTACTCACTGATAAATTTTCATATTTCATCCTAATTAATTTTTGCCCGTTTTTAGTATATACATATACATAACAAAATAACATAACAGACCCTTTAAAATAAATAATACAAAATAAGCATTAGGAGAGTCACTATGGCGTATACATACTTTTATTTACCATATATTAGTTAGTTTTAAAAATCTGTTAATCACAGCTTTACACCTCTTAAAGTGATTTTACCATTGAACCCAATGAAAAGTAGCTGCAGCCAAAAGAATCCCTATAGCTCAACTTACTTACTTTACTTTAGATGGCGCTCACAGCCCAGGATGGACTACGGCCTCAACCAACAAGCCCCTCCAGCCAGCTCGGTCCCTAGCTAGCTGCCTCCAGTTACGCACTCCAAGTTGGTTGAGGTCGTTTTCCACTTGTGTGCGCCACCTAAGGTGGGGTCTTCCTCTGCTGCGCAGACCGTCAGGGGTAGATTCGAAGACTCGTCGGGCTGGTGCGTTGGTGTCCATACGCTCCACGTGTCCCAGCCATCTCAGCCGCTGAATTTTCAGCTTCTTGACCAGGTCGACGTCGCTGTAAAGCCCGTAAAGCTCGTTATTAAATCTTCTCCTCCATACTCCATCGATACAGACTGGACCGAAGATCACCCGAAGAATCTTCCTTTCAAAGCACCCAAGCAGATTCTCATCCGTTTTTGACAGGGTCCATGCCTCTGCCCCATATAGCAGGACCGGGATGATTAGGGTCTTATATAAGGTCTCCTTGGTTCTCTGAGAGAGGGCTTTATTACTTAGATGCCTTCTTAGCCCGAAGAAACAGCGATTGGAAAGAGTAATTCTTCGTTTGATCTCTGCGCTGATGTCATTTTGCGATGTTACAGTGGAGCCCAGGTAGACAAAGTCCTTGACGACTTCGAAGTTGTATCTATCCATCGTGACGTTTTGCCCGAGCCGACGATGTTGAGATTCCTTTCTCGATGATAGCATATACTTCGTCTTGTCCTCATTAACAGCCAAACCCATTTTCGCCGCCTCCGATTCAATACTTGCAAACGCGCCGGTAACAGCTCGCTTCGTTCTCCCAATGATGTCAATATCATCTGCATAAGCAAGTAGTTGAACAGACTTTTGAAAAATTGTACCTCTGTTGTTGACTTGCGAGTTGCGTACAATTGCTTCAAGAACGATGTTAAACAGGTTGCATGATAACGCGTCGCCTTGCCTCAAACCTTTCTCGACATCAAAGGGTTCGGTGGTGTTCTTGCCGACTTTGACGGAGCAGCGAGATTTCTCCATCGTCATCTTGCACAAGCGGACGAGTTTGGCAGGGATGCCGAGATGCGCCATGGCTCTGAATAGCTCGTCTCTGTCTACGCTATCATATGCGACTTTAAAATCGATAAAGAGGTGGTGTGTATCGATTTGAAACTCCTGGGTTTTTTCCAAAATCTGTCGGAGTGTGAACATTTGATCGACGGTTGATTTGCCGGGCCTAAAACCACACTGATAGGGGCCGATCAGATCGTTGACAAACGGTTTTAAGCGATCACACAGTATAGATGACAAGATTTTGTATGCGACGTTGAGGAGACTTATACCTCTGTAGTTGGAACAGGTCAGAGCATCTCCTTTCTTGTGGATAGGGCACACTATACCGAGGTTCCATTCATCGGGCATACTTTCCTCCGACCAAATTTTGGAGATAAGCTGGTGTATACTCCCTACCAAGTCATCTCCCCCTGCTTTGAATAGCTCGGCTGGCAGGCATCCGCACCAGCAGCCTTGTACGTTTTAAGCTTGGCTATCGCTAACCGCACTTCATTTGGGTCGGGTGGACGGAAATTTTGACCATCATCGTCCAGGTTGAATGGAGTGTTCTGTCTTACAGCGGAATTTTGGCCATCTTCGCCGTTTAGCAGTCTAGAAAAGTGTTGTTTCCAGATCCTCAGCACCGACTGTGTGTCTACCACCATATTCCCACTCTCGTCTCGGCAGGCTTCCGTTCTGGCCTTGTAACCCTGGGTAGTTTGCCTCACCCTTCGGTAGAACTTTCGAACATCCCCCCTGCCGCTACAGTCCTCAATAGACTCGACCGCCCGCTTCGCATGCTCTCTCTTTTTCCTCCTGAGAAGTCGGCGTTCCTCCCTTCGCTTTTGCCCGTAGAGCTCCCGGGCTGCTCTCTCAGCAGCTCTGGTTCTAGTCTGCAGCATTGCTTGGTAGGCCTCGTTCTTTGCTTCATGTGCTAGTCTGCATTCTTCCCTATAGCTCAAGCTGTCATTAAAATCGCTCACTCATGTAGCAAAGGACGTCTACAATCATGTAGCGCGGTTCCCAACAAATAGCTTGCATAAGAAAGAGAATGAGTTGAATGATCCCATATATGCCTTTTCAAATGCAGCTTGTAGCAAGTAGAGTACCATAAATACTTACATGAAGCACTACCCGAAATTCTACATCAATAAAAACAAATAAGTTATTTTTTTAAAAAGAGAAAATAGTTGACCTGGTGGATTTCGTTCGACTTAATTAAATTATAAAAGTCCCTTCCTATGCAAATCGGATGAGTATGGTTTTCATGATTTACCGTCTTAGCCTCTTCGAATTTGCTACAATTGACAATTTCGCTCATCGAACAGCGTACCGCAGAACGAAAATCTATCTGCTATCCAGCTTTGAAAGTAAATAAGGGCTTTTCTTATTGAGATTTAAAAAACAAACAACACTTTTAAGCGACGATAACAAAAAATAATATTATTTCTATTAACAAATACATAATAGGTGCGTTTTATTGGTAATTCAAAGCTAGCGCAGCAATACAAGTTCAATAAAACGCTTTATCCACTTTTATGTCCACTCTATTTATTTGGCTGTATTCATATCCTTTTGTGAGGGAAAAATAGACTACGTTACCGACATTCAAGGTTCAAATCCACACTCTGTCCACTTTTATATTCACTAATTTACTGGCTTATTTATTAACACTTTTGGTTTTTATTGTTCACCAAGGGTAATTTTACTGCGCTAGCTATAAAATTGCCAATAAAACGCACCTAATATAATTTTTAAAATTGTAAAACACGTTTTACAAAATTCTGCAAATAATAAATACAAATTTTTTTTCAATAAAAGTCCCCTTTCGCACAAGTAAACTGAGTTTCCCAGCAACATTCAGTTCATAGGCGAGAATGGTTGGAAGAAAGAGGGGTAAACAAGATCTCCCGAGATTTTTTTGACATTCCTCTTCACACTTGGTTTGTGTGCGTTCAACTAAGATAGTTTATAGGAAAATACAGCAAATCTCTTCCGATCTTTTTTATTCGTGTGAAAGGTAAAAGAGATTGTTAAGGAGATTAAGCAACTTGTTTCTTCGTGTGAATGGCGACAAACTTAACATTACGGTGATAGAGAACACGAAACATTTGGGTCCCGCAATTCGGTTTGTCTGTACCTCGACCTACAGAATAAACCACTGAAGCGTCTGTCTTCTAACTTGGAACTTAAAAATATAGTGATTTCCTAGAGGGGAAATCGAATTTTTTCAAGCTACAAAAATAACGGTAGGTATCTGCCATACAACTGTTTTGAAAAAGATTTTTTTTTGTTCTCAAAAACGGATTTGGACTTCACTACGCATCACGGTATTATATATTTAAGGTAATATCATTAGTGTTTTCATTTTTGTTCTGTTCTGCGCATCTACAAAAATGGTGGATCCAGTGCCCATTTACATGTCAAATTTCAATATTTGTTGTTGTTTTTAATATTGCGGTGTGAAGTGAAGTTTGTGGGAGCACTCGAGCAATTTGTAATTTTGCAAAAATAATTTGGTTTTTGAAAATTATATTTGTGTTAATTTGTTTTAAACGTAAGAAAAAAACAGAAAAATTTAGACTGTAGCAAGTTATTTTTCTTGAAGCAGCAGTGACGACGAAGATGAAGATTTAGATTCTATCTAAAGCAATTCCTTTTCCATCCATAATTTTTCTCAGAACCTCTTTTAAAGTTTCTCGCGAGGTGCTCAATTAGGGTGGAGCGTCAATGTATGAAGAAAAAAACAAAGTTGTTGAATCAGTTTCATCGAATATCTCCAGTTTGTTTATTTAAACGATTAGAATAATTTGACATAAAAAAAAATTATTTGGATAAAATCTTTAGCCCTCTACCTCAGCTCGAAGCTATGAAAAAGGGTGTTTTTCATTAAATTCAAAACTTACTTTAAATTCTAAACTTACTTTGAGTTGAAGAAGAGGACTAAAGATTTTATCCAAACAATTATTTTTTTGGTGTCAAATTATTCTAATCATTTAAATGCAACAAACTGAATGTATTCGAAACTGCTCCATACTTTGACCCTCCACCCTAGTGCTCATTTTCCTCTACGAGCTTTATTAGTCGCATTTGAATTTGGGTTGTTATTTTTACCCTAAACAAAGAATTTTAAATTATAAAAACTAAAATAAGTTTTAAAAAATCTTACATTTTTACTCCTGTCGTCAACATATTTCCCGACGACAGATTTCGACGTTTTTCTTATGGGAACGACTAACAGTAAACGCGTTCCACAAGAGAGAATCGACAAATTGACGATTATTTGGCGTTTAACGCTTTACGTAATACCAAGTTCACACTGTCGTTTGTTTTTTGGCGTTCAACGCCTCACAGAATAAGACTGATAAGCTAGGCTTTAGATACAAAACATTAATTTTTCTAACAAGTTTTGTGAAAATTTTCCTTCTGTAAATTTTACTACGCAAATATTACCAAATGTGAGAACTAAACATTTTTGTGATCCAGTTTGTTTTTGTAAATTATAATTTTTTTTTTAAATTCCAAGCAACTTTAACCGCAAGTTGAAGTAAGAGTCATCTAATCGTGCGTTTAATTTCAATATCATGTAATTGAATTTGAGTAATTGACTTTTTTCAATTAAATGTTATTTGTAATTTTGATTGATTGATTTTTTCACTTACAATAAGATGTAATTGTTATTGTAGTAAAGATTAAAACCCAACTCTTTCATTCTGCTTATTAACCAGTTTTAATGAAATTTATTCCGGGGAGATTTTGTCAGTGGATTTGAAACTCGAATTTTTACCAACTATGGATACAATTTCGATTGGCAATACGGAAAGGTATTATTTATCAATTTTATTTATTTAAATTTTTATCTATGCACTTTTATATATTGTTATATAGAGTACATAATTATTTTTGTATATATTTTATTTAAAAAATAAAGTGATTTTATTGCTTAACTTGCTTTATTAATCTACATCCCAAATAATGAAGTTAAATCATTAATAGCAACAGCATTCGGAGAGCATGCCTGACGCACCGACATCTCCCAAGTGTCCAATAGATGCGACAAAGAATAACATTTAGGCAACTTGGCAATCCTTGCCATCAGAGCATTTTGAACGGCTAATAAAAATGGAGTAGCCGAGTACTCCTGTTCAGTGAGTGAGCAATTTGGTGATGTGAATGGGTATTCCTCTATTAAAAAAAAAAAAGGAAAAAAAAACAAACAAAATAAGAAAAATAGTAATTTTTGGAAAATGTTACAAAACAAACTAACCTGGAATATTAACACTAACTGGTGGAACACATGGCAGGCGTTTATCATCCAAACAACAAATCAATTTAATCGTTTTGTTATTGTTCTGGGAAGATGTGTCTAAAGAAACTTTAAACTTCTGGTCCAAGCGTGCGATTTCACCTTGTAGCACGTGCGGAATATCTTGTGGTGTCTCCTCATGCTGAAGACGTGCCTGCTTAGCTGTCGCCGGAGCACTAATATCAGTGCCAAAGAGTAACTCTAAACTACGCTTGAAAGTTCTTTGCATGGTGTGATTGGCAATAGGACTTTGAAGAGTTGTATTTATAACATCGACAAGTGGGTTGGAAGATTTCTATAAAAATGAAAATGAAAATAAAAGCTAAGTAAATTGTATTCATTAAAATATTTTGTTAAACCTACCCCAAATTGTGTTCCACAACACGAAACGATATCCATTCTTTCCAAAGCGATTTCACACTTCTCGAGAGTTTCGAGAGGAACTCTTTGGGATGGATTACATAGAATTTCTAATAGTTTACTCATTTTTGTTATTTTTTCAACATCTAAACAACCGAGAAGAAAATTTAAATTTATATTCAAGTCAAGATATAGAGCAGTTATAAATTACCATCGTTTCCTATCTTTGCTACCATTCGCTTTAATGGTTCAATATATTTGGTCAATTGTTTGTATTTTTCACGATAGAGAATGTCTTCTTGTGAGTTGTATGGACTGGTTGCAGATACTTGTCCTGGAGTATTTAAAGGAGCATTTGGATTTGGTGATTGGCGAATGGCTGTAAACAAAAAAAAAAAAATAAATATAATTGAAATTCGAGGCTTGTTACACATTTAAAAGACAAGTGACCGCTATTTTATTATTATTAACATGAAGAAAAGAGCAACGCTATAATACTCTTGTCAGAAATGACTGACCGAAATGAATGAGCCAGAGGAGCCTTGAATTAGCCAATTGGAAGGATAATGCACAGCCAATGACCTAGATTGAATCGAATGTGTTGACAGCAGGATGACAACCAACTTCCACGAGCTACGCTGAGACTTTTTTTTTGAACGAAACAACGTAAAAGTTTTGTACCTGGAGTTAGTGTTAAGAAACAGATTGTGGCAATTAAACCATTATGTGTTAACGCAAAATTGAGAGTATGTATTTGAAGTAGAACTCTCATCACTTAAGATGCTATTGAAAAAGATTGACTCTGTCCTCGGACAGTTTAAGGTAGACATGATTAAAAGTATAAAATGGACACAATTAATTCTAGAAGAGTTTCGCTATTCAAACAACACTGCCAAACAGCTCTCTGGTGGTTGTAAGACCACGACGAGTAAGCAAGAAAAGCTACAATTACATAAAGGAATTTTACAAAACATTGCAAAAGATTTTAACTTACATCTTGGATTGTTACTCATCAGAGTGGACATTTGTGGACTTGAAGAGGGCACCAAAGCAGGGCTTGGAATCATTTGTGGATTTGGTAATATGGATTGCTGCTGTTGTTGCTGCTGTTGTTGTTGTTGTTGTTGTTGCTGCTGCTGCTGTTGTTGTTGTTGTTGCTGCTGTTGTTGTTGTTGTTGCTGCTGTTGTTGTTGTTGTTGCTGTTGTTGTTGTTGCTGTTGTTGTTGCTGCTGCTGTTGCTGCTGTTGATGTTGTTGAGCCTGTTGCTGCGCTTGTTGAGCTTGTTGTTGTGCGGCCGCCTGCTGCTGCTGCAACTGCTGTTGTTGCAATTGCTGTTGTGTTTGTGGAATTTGCTGACCCATACCAGCGGGTGAAGCAACCGTAGGACTTGGACTCTGACGTAAAAATTGTGTCTGTCCTACATTTCGGTTTCCAGGAAACATTGCACCAGCCTGATTTATAGGCATATTTTGCTTCTGTTGCATGTTTGGCATATTAATAATTTGATTGATATTTCCTTAAAACAAAACATTTTTAATTTTGTTGTATGTGGTTGGAATGTTTTTTTTTTTTATAATTTACCTCCTTGTCCAGGATTTTGAGGCATTCCAACTTGTGGCCCAGCATTGACACTATTCGGATGCATTTGCCCTTGTTGCGGCATATTAGGCATATTTTGTCCGGCGGTCATTTGATTGTGCATTGCCTGATTTACAGCTTGCGGTCCAACATTCATCGGTGCATTGTTATTCATGCGTGTCATCATCTGATTCAATTGCGGATGATTGAGACCAATCTGAAATTAATATTTTACATGAAATCCCATCTACAAATATTTTCCTGGATACACACTATACGTGTTCAATACTTACATTTATCTGATTCTGATTCATAGAATTCATTGGCATCTGTGGAACATTCATTGAACCCATCGGCTGACCTTGCATATTTGCATTGATTTGCATCTGATTGCCACCCATTTGATTCATTTGTCCAGGCATTCCCATTTGTTGACTCATTTGCTGAGGCTGATTACCCATCATATTTAGATTGGCATTGCCCATGTTGTTACCCATTTGAGGAACCATATTACCTGGCCCAGCATTACCTTGAGGGCCATTTGGACCCATCGGAACGGTTATTTGACCACGGATGCCTTGCATATTCTGCATTTGTTGACCAGGCCGTTGCTAAATTGAAATATGAACATTTTTTCAATATTACAACGTGATTTTGTTAGGTTCAACTATTTCTAAGGTATACAGTGAAGACGACGTTTTGTACAAGTTTTTTTTTCTAAATTTTCTTTCGAGAAAATAATGTCCGACAGGAATATAGTATGTACGATTCTTAAAATGATTCTAAAAACGATTTGCAAATGACTAAACATCAAACAAACCATCATCATACGTAAATGCATTCGGAAAACAACATGCAGCTCAGCATTCAAAAAGTCGATTATTTGCAAAGCCGATTTCAATTTGCGACAGAAAGTCAACACATTTTTCAAGAACAATGTCATCAGGAGGTCCCTTAATCAAATGTATTTTAACGACTTTTACTATTTAACGGCTTTCTAAAATACATATCTCTAAACATGAATGGCGTCGTCCTTTGGAAATGACAATGACTACTTTTAGGACAACGTATTTTAGCTGTTCGAATTTCAAATTTGCCTTACTCAGAGATCGCGGAAGATGATCCAAAAAAAATCATAGATCAATCGAGTTATAGTATGAAAAAGACGCACTCTAGCGCCATTTCTACGTACCTTTCTATTAGTCTACGTATCTACTTTTATACTTTTCAAGTTAGTTTTGAGATTTATGATTTATTAATAAAACAAATTAAAGTGAAATAAAGTATAAATGGAGAAAACATTTCTGGTATAATCTTGTAGTAAATTTCGCTAAGACTATAGTATAAATAATTTTCTGTATATGAAAATGAAAAATTAAAAAAAAAATGTTCGTATTTCAAAACATGTCCACCTTTAGACAGCCTTTCAAGTTATAAATAAACATTTTTAATTGTTATTTAAAGTTGTTATATAACTATTTATCTAATCTTGACAACGGAATCGATTGTCTAAATATATTATCTCAATTATTGAAATTTGGGGTTACGCCACTACTGCTCTCAATGCCTAATTTTGAAAACAAGTTAGATTTTTAGTGCGCCTTGCTTACAGAAAAACAAAGTTTACAAGATGATAAAAAGTCATGGCAAGACTTTGGCTGGCAGTCTTGACTCATAAGAGAAACAATTTCCAAGGATCTTTACACTATGACCTATTTCACGCACAACAAAATACTTCGTCAAAGCATAGTGTCGATGAGGTTTTTTGGTGGTTGTGTTATCACAGTTTTATTTTGCGGTTTTTTAATGAAAAATTACTAATTTTAACAGATAATGCCAATGCCAGACTAGAATGTGGGGTAAAACTGTTTTTTCTTATAGGTTTTTAAAATTTATAATATCGTCATAAATGGTAATTGAAACTACCATTCATTCTACGGAATATGTAAACAATTTTGTAACAAATTTGTTATATTAAGAAAATGTATTTTTATATATTCTTTGTTCTTACCTGATTCATAGATTGAAGGAGATTAGATGCAGCTGTGTTTACACCAACAACAGCACCGGGTGCCATTTGATTTGGTTGACCACCACCCATGGGCATCATTTGTGCGTTACGATTACCCTGAGTTGCAAGATTTTGCAGTGCATTGAGTGGATCTTGCATTACGTTGGAATTACCCATATCAGCATTTGAAGGCTGTTGTGGTTTTCCCGCCGTGCCACCTTTAACAATTTTATAAATTAGATAGAACTAAAGAATTTAACTAAACTTTATAAACAAAAATCACTTACTTCGGCTGACCATTTCTTTGAAATGCATAAACAGTTTTGCAACCAATCCAAGGTACTCATCTTTGTTGCGAGCTTTTTTATAGATATGATTTTCCATGACCGTCGCATTTTTCGAAGGATCGGATCCAGTAGTCTGGAGCATTTCATTGCTGTAAAGAAAGCAAATTATTTTTTTTTCTTATAGCCTTTCGTAAGGGGTTTCAAAAAATACGTACATCTTTAGAACAACACTTTGTCGAAATTTAGGACTTTGCCAATCTTCTGTCGACATTTTTATTTTTGTTTTAATGCTAGCTATGAGAATATAAAACCTTTTTGTTATTTATCCCACTTGCAAAGTGAAAAATTGAACTAGAAAACTACCGAAAACTACTGCCAAAGAAAATTTATGACGCAAACTTCAACAAGAAAACGTCAAATAAATAGTTGGAGGTGCTGCCAGTCAAATAAATTACTTTACAGTGCTGCCAAAATATGTCCGTGAGTTGGCGGTGCGGTCGGATATCGTAGTTTTCCGCCGCGCTCTTTAAGCTGGCCATACACGATGGAGCCATTTGACCACTGATCTCTATGAGCCTGTTTAGATTGGGCATTTTCACTACGTAGTGAACAGTCACTGCGTGTCTACACTTAAAAGATTTCACTCATGTGCATCTCTGAAATCTTATAGAATATCTATGAATTGAAACGTTTTATTTTGATAAATAAATAATAAATAAATTAATAAATAAATAGCGTCAATACAAGAAAGGAAGAGCAATTAAATCTGCTTCAGAATGTTTGCAATTGTCAAATCAACAATTGCGTAACCATTTTCTACTTCTACCCTCGTCTAATTTCTTAAATTTTTATTTTTAAGGCTTAACTACATTCAACTTACTTTTGTACAAAAGTGAACTAAATCCTTTGTCTTTTTCCAACGTACAACTCATTTCTATCTTCTTTCTCAAGTTTTACAAAAGTAAAAGTTAAAGCGCTCTTAACTTTTACTTTTGTGCAAAAGTAAAACACCAATACATACAAAAAATCAGTTTTAAAAGCGACTAGTAGATGTCGCAGATGTATGTAGATGGGTGAAATTTAAGGGAACAAACATTTATTCAGGCATTTGTAGGGTTTTTATTTCAAAAATGGCAGTTACATTCTGGCTTTTGTAGGGTTTTAAAAGAAAAATGGCGGTTACAAACCATAGTTTTAGGAAAATTTCTCACACGTAGATTTCACTAGAGTATGTGTGTATTTTTTCACTTTTGTGCTTTTTGCAAAAAGTTTTTGAATGTAGTTAAGCCTTTATTGTTACCACCTTACCCTTCAATGACTAAGCCAAAAATGAAAAAGCGTAACATTTCGGACTGCTCACTACAATCTTTATGTTTTTCTCCTGACTATCGCCCCCCTTTCTACCTCACCGATTTCGCCCACAAACTGTACTCACAATCTAAACAGGGTCTATAATAATACACTGGATAGCGCATCCATACAAGAAAGTTGAAGCCATTTGGGAATTGTTATAATTACAAATTAGACAGCCGTCCAAGTTTTTAAAAACCTTTCTAATTTTTGCTAAAATAATCTATCTTTTTATCATTTGAGAGATTTGAGAGCTCGATATGGTGTTTCTCAAGTTAACTCCTCAACCAGGTTTTTTATCACAAATTTCGACTCGACTCCGCTCGTGAAGTGGAATCGAGTCGGTTCAAGCTCATTTCAACTCGATGCAGGTATACAAAGGGTTTAAGTGAGCTTCAAGCTCGCTTATGACCTCTGTTTAAAGCTTGGCCATGAGATTTGATGTTCCATGTGTGTGAGAGAGGTAGAAGTAGTACTGAAAGGAATTTTTGTTTGATTCTCTTGCTCTGACTTATGAGTGGAATTTATCGACATAACTAACGACATGACATAAAGTGCCCAGTGCGAAAAAACAAGCTGATTGTTGATTGGATTGTGGTTTGGATCTTGGCATCTGTATGTCCTGTGGAGTCGGCGTGAAAGTGACAGAGGAAAATTACTGAGCGCTCTGAAATATAAACTGACCAATTAATATCCTTTGTACACGAGAAGAAAACGACAAAAAATCTGGCATGATTTTTCCATCGTATGAACGTAATAATAAATTAAACCGAGAAAGAAATTACTATGCAGTAACAGCGGCAGCCATTCATTTAGAACTAACGAATTACAATTGTTCAATACAGATAAGAAAATAACAGCAACAAACTAAATTTGTTGTTCCTGGACGACTGTCTGTAGAGAGGATCACAAATGTTGAAAATGAATGAAGTTCATTTTCACTATTCTTTGAAGCCACAGAAGCATTACTCGAGATAGGTAACATTTATTTGTATTGTCTATCGTTGACAAAACGTCAGATAGACGTGTTCATTTTAAAATTAGTTCTACACTTATTGCTAATGCGTCACTGACACTTCAAAGAGTACTGAAAATGAACTTCAGAATTCATTTTCAATATTTGCGATCCTCTCTTCTCTACAGACAGTCGTGTTCCTGGTGTAGGACCACAGAGCAAATGTCAAATAGAACACATGGTTTTTGTTGGCCAGCGCACTGTTTTCATTTTGACGATGCTGGTGTATTTTCTGCCTGAATATGTTTTACGCATAATCTTTTTAACATAGCGCTTGTTATGTTTTGGCAGCACTTGCTAATCTCTGTCTCATTCATTTTTAAATGTCAAACTAAAATTCTTGGCACAGACATTTTAGTGGCAGCCATTTGTTGGTTTTATTTTGGAGGCGAATAAATATTTGGAATTGTTATTTCCTTTTTTTTTTTTTAGAAAATCTACAAGTAAAAATGTTTTTATATTTAATTTAATGGCGTTTTCGATTGGATTTAGGGAGTGTTTTATTCCTATTGAATATGGAAATGTATTTCACTCCAGTCACTCCAAATTTTCCATATTCGATAGGAATGATACACTCCCAAAATCCAATCGAAAACGACATAAGATATTTTAATCTTTTAATAACAAGATTTTTGTAATTAAAATTAGCCCGCCTTTTTTTTTTCTTTCCAATTTCATCTGTCATTGTGCCAAGTTTTTGCTGTCATCTGAAACTGACAATTTGGTAGAGATCTGTATTTGCCAAGCAAGTGCTTATTCGTGTATTGTCCAGAACTTCCAATTTATACACATTTTATTTGTTTTGTATGATCTTTGAAGTATTTTCGCTGAAAATTCGTAGTTTTGTACAATACACGAACAAAGCTAAGTTGTTTTCAAGTTGGCTTGTTGACTTTGACAGGCAAGTCCAAAGAAACTGAATATGAAGAAATGAATCCTCGGCTGTCATTTGAGTTTGCCTACAAGCTCTATCAGATAAGAAATGAGAAGGTATGTGTAAAAATGGCGGTATAAAACTCATACATTCACAGTATTTATCTTCACAACTTACACATTCACAGTACTTATCTTCACACCACCCTGCTAATTGTTGTTGGATTTCACATGAATTCATCGACACAAAATTAAATTACAAATACAACAATGTAAACAAATGGGTTTTGGAGGGTGAAACGTACGAAGGATTCATTTCTTCATATTCAGTTTCTTTGCTCGTAGTTTTCCGCCGTGTTCTTAAGCTGGCCATACACGATGGAGCCATATGTCCCCTTTCTTTAAATCTCCTTGACAATCTCTTGTACCTTTCACACGCAAGCAACAAAAACCCGGAGATTTTCTTTATTTTCCTTTTAAACTACCTTGGTGGAACGCACATAAACTTAGTGTGAAGAGAAACGTCAAAAAATCTCTTGAATTCGTTGACCGGGGAGATTTCATTTTCCCCTCTTTCTTCCTGCCCTCCTCGCCTATGAATTAATTGTTGCCGACAACTCAGTTGCCCTGTGTGAAAGGGGACCATTTGACCACTGATCTCTATAAGGCCTTGTCACACAGAACGAAGTCCGGCGGTTTTTGTAAAAAATTACAAACAAAATTTGCCCGTCGCGTTCTTTCCTTCCATGGTGAAGTATTGACCGGCCCGTCGGCCCGCGTTCTGTGTGACACGGCCTTAATACACTGGATAGCGCATCCATACAAGAAAGTTGAGAATAGAGATCTCTACCAAATTGTCAGTTTCAAATGACAGCAAAAACTTGGCACAATGACAGATGAAATTGGAAAGAAAAAAAAAGGCGGGCTAGTTTTAATTACGAAAGTCTAGCTATTTGGTGCCATAAAAAGATTAAAATATCTTATATGAAGTATAAAAACATTTTTACTTGCAGGTTTTCTATAAAAAAACGGAAAAAAACAATTCCAAATATCTATTTGCCTCCAAAATAAATCAAACATAAAATGTCATTGTGCCAAGAATTTCAGTTTGACATTTAAAAATGAAGCAGACAGAGATATATTGCTGTTTGTTAAAAAGCTCTATTGTTACAATGTTGAGTTGCCTATTTTTTTTGTATAACAGTATAACTGTATAACATAATGAAATCAAATTTACAAACAAGTGATGGTTCTTTTGCTTTTTTTTCTTAGAAATTCCACTTTGGTTTTTGCCCCTCTCTTCGGTTGTAGTAGAATTTTTGAGATCTCAGCAACTTGAACAGCCCTTATCAGCCTCACTGAACATACCTAAAGTGTTGAGTTGCCTACGTACTTGTCATCTTCAATTGGAAGTAGAAAAACTGTTATACTTTGTAGGGAATTCACTATGCAGTGTATTATAGAGATCAGTGGTGTAGGACCACAGAGCAAATGTCAAATAGAACACAATGGTTTTTGTTGGCCAGCGCGCTGTTTTCATTTTAACTGTTAGGCCAGGCGCGCACATGCAACTAAACAGTTTGGTTTCGATTTTGAGTACTATAGAATTATATGAGAGTCCGTGCACATAAACCGGCGTGCACTCCCATATAATCCCATTGTGCTCAAAATCGAAACCAAACTGTTTAGTTGCATGTGCGCGCCTGGCCTTAGGAACATAGAAAAACACTTGTCACCTAAATACTTTATATATTTACTTTTATAATAATCAAGTAGCTTTTGATTAAATGTTTATATTAAATATGAAATGGAAATTAGATTAGATTGTGAACTGATGAAATAAAGACGTGTCCTTTTTAATATATAACAATTTGGCGACGAGTAATTTAAAAAAAAAAAAAAAAAAAAAAAGAATAATTATAATTATTTTTAACAGAACTTCAAGAAATAAAAAAATCATAAAATCACTCAAAAATGGCGACTGATCCGAAAATTCAAAAACTTCTCGAATTGCAAAGCAAACTTTTGCAAACAAAAATTCAAGTAAAAGAGGTGAACCGTGGACAGGAGTTCACAATGGACTCATTGACAAACAACATTCAAGAATTTGTTTATGATCCGGCAAATGGATTGACTTTTGAAACGTGGTACAATCGTTTTGAAGACGTATTCATTGTGGATGGGGCCTCGCTTGATGATGCGGAACATTAACGATGCTGGTGTATTTGCTGCCTTAATATGTCTTACGCATAATCTTGTTAACATAGCGCTCGTTCTATTTTGGCAGCACTTGCTAACGGTCTATTGTGCATATTGGTGCATTTTTCATAAATGCACTTGTTTTATATTTTTCTGTCTGTTTTTGTTCTGGGATTTATGTTATTTTAAATAGTGAAATATTTTTTCTTTTAAATTATGTATTTAATTTGCTTGGTGAGTCTTATAAATTAAAACTATGTTATAGGTCTTTGACCTACACACAATTTTGAGTTTATAGAAAATTGGTTCATGGGCCACCGTTCAATAATTTGAGATTGAGACCGGTATCACAAGTTTTTAGGTGGGTGAAATGCTTAGATGTCCCCGCGGGGAACTTCCTGACTTCTCTTAGTCCTCTTTCACGAAGATACTAGTTGCTGGAGATTTTTTTTGTCGTTTTCTTACGCAAGCAACAAAACCCGAAGATATTTGCTTATTTTCCTTTTAAACTACCTTTGGTACCAACAAACCTGTCATGATACCGGCCTCAATCTTCCTATCTAAACAATGTCATGCATCACGCAACATTAAAAATAGATGTACCCTGTTTAGATTGGGAAAAACCCGTGAGCCCCATTCTTTAGGTTTCCTGTTCCTTCGTGCCTTGCGATTGTTCTCACCTCACACGTCTGAAACAATTTTGAAAAGAATCTCATGATACGAACACATAAACAACCTACAATATGTACTCAACCCTCAATCAAAGATACTTCATTAAGGCTCTTATTGCGAATGCCGTTTAAAGTCTGATTCAATAAAAGTCGGCTGTGTGTACCAATACGAATGGCGGCGTCTAATTTGTATCTAATCCAAAGCTCCCTGGATGCAGCTTTATGTTCTTGTAAGGACCGATGCGATGATCGATTTGCGACAAAAGTCGTTTATGGATTAACAAACGAACGTCGCAATAATGGTCTGAGAGTCGTTTGCTTATATACGAATATTTGTTAACTTTAACGTTGTACCTATTTTCTACCTTATCCTCAACATAAGGTCTTTTTGATCTTATGTAGTGAAGGTACCTAAGTATATATTTCTAGCAAATGAGCTGAGTACCTTTAATTTTTACTTTGAAACTTGAAAGCCGACCGATTTATGCATTGAGTTAAGATACTGTGTCACTCACTTATACACATTAATTTCTAACTGGTTATCCTAGACTCATGCTTCAAATTTTAACTCGTGGAAGCTCAGGTCATTAGCTTTCAGAATATCATAAGTTGTCCATACCAAATCCTTACCAGTTGGTAGAAATAGCTTAGTAAACCAAAATTACAGTCAACTTTTATTTTGAACTTCAATTTTTGGAGTTAATAATCCGAAAAAAATTCCTTATAAAATGTTGGTTTTGTATTTCAAAAACTTTCCCCATTTTTAAAGTTTCTGAAAAGTTATGAAAGTTGCCATAAATAATCTTAGATCAAGAGTTATAAACATTTTAATCTTTATTCTTTATTTTTTTTAAATAACAGGTAGTTTTTAATTTTTTGTATTGGGGATTTGGATAAAAAACTATTAATTAGGATGAAATCTAGCTCATAACAAGTTACACATGGTATTTTCTTTACTCAGTTTATAAGAGTTGTGGAAACCAACCAACCAACCTAACTATAGAATAGTAAATTAGAGAGATTTATGTTTATTTTTCCACATTTCCCTTTTATTTCAATTGTTATTGAAAGGAAAGAAAATTGAGGATAAAGCTATTCAACTCTCAGGTGATTTTTATCTAGCCAGTTCAAGCTCTCAGAGACCTCAGCGATCTCAGAAATCAGAAAGAAATTCCTCAGTTTTGCTGTCAAAAAGCTGAGACTTATATTTTTTGAATTCGGTTGCTCAATTAATTCTTTGTCGCAGTTGATTTAGCCAGTTCAGGTTTCTCAAGCTTCCTGAGATCTCTGAGACCTCAGCAATCTTAGAAATCTGAACGTAATTCCTTAGTGAGATTCCTCACTTTTGCTGTCAAAAAAAATGAGACTGATATTTTTTGGATTCGCTTGCTTAATTATTTTTTGTCGCAGTTGATAATTAATAAAAAAAGAGATGGAAATTGATTTTGACTTTTAGCGGAGAAATCTTGTTTAGGTTTCTCCTCCTGCTCAGTGGAGCTGACGGAGCTTGCTCAGTGAGATCTCAGAAACGTGAACTGGGCTCAGATCGCGTAAGACGATTCGATTGAACTATAATCGTTTTGACGATTGCTCTCTATATTTCACCTCACATGTGATAGAGGGAGTAACCAACTCCCTTTCCTCACTTGGTGTATCTACCACCTACGGACACCTACTCTGCTGAACATTTTTGCTGGGAAGAAAACATCGATACATAATCGGGATTTATGTAATTTTTAAATTAAACGGGGTAAGTGTTTACTTTTTTTTCGTTTCATTTTTTGAAATAATTACGAGAAAGTTTTTGAAAAATTAAAAAGAACTCACCTTAACTGTTACTATTTATGTATTTACTTAAAAAAAAAGGAATTTGCATGTAAAATGAATGCAAGTATTAAAAAAAATAATGGGATTATTTATAAAAAAAAAATAAAATTTGATGCTAGGTATCCAAATAATATTGCTAGTAATTTGCGTAAAATACAAAATGACAAGTGAAAATAGTACAAAACTAACTAGGGCATTGAATAATAAAAGCCAAGCTAGCGTACAACATAACATAGTGTGTTCGGGTACTGTAAAAAACTACGAATTTCCACAATTTTTTTATATGAACTTTGAAGTAATTTCGCTGAAAATTCGTAGTTTTGTACAGTACGGAACCAAACCTACAATTGGAAAAAAAAATTATTATTTTATATTTTTTTTTTGAAAGTCGTTAATTTGAAAATATGTTTTCAAAAACTTTTTTTTTTTAAATGATAATAAAATAGGTACATTAAAATAATTTTATTTCCATTCTCGCAAAATTTTATCTTTTTCTCGCAAAAAAGTTGGAGTCTCCCTGAAAAAGGAAGACATTTTTCTGACGTGGCATAGACTGATAAAAGATTACAGACTTCTAACAAGTCAGTCCAACGCACTTATAACTATGCTAGATGCAATAAGATTGCGCGAAGTAATCTAATAGCATAATACAAAATTCTTTTGTTCATATAAATAGTATAGCGTAAGAAGCATTGCGTTATCTAAAAGAAAAAGCTTTGTGTCTTAACTTAACCCACCGGAAGCGGTTGAATACCCTAAAAAATATTCAAAAAAAGATTTCAGCCTTATCAATCATATTTTGTCCTTATAAGGGGGGTTCACATTAAACGACGTGTCGGCCGACCCAAGTCGTTTTGCTAGCGTTCACATTTTACGACCGTTTCATCGACTTCATTTGAAAAAAAAATTTCAATGAGCAAACATTACGCGTATTTAATTTTTTGCACCAATATTACCGCACTATTTTCATTTTTTCCGTTTGTAATTGTTGTTTTACTTCGATTTCAACGAGTGCTATTTAATTCTTACATAAAAAATAGAAAAAAGCTGCAAAATTTAAATCATCGGTCGTTTGACTAGTGTTCACATTCACTACAACGGTCGACCGACCGAGCAAAATTTTAAAAATTTGAACTACACAACAAGTCGATCCACGGTCGTTCGACTGCTGTTCACATTACAAAAATTTGCCGACTTGATACATGTTGATGAACATGTCGTTGAATGTGAACCCCCCTATAAACATCAAATTATTTAAATTTTCCTTTGCAACATAATAATGTTTATAAACCGAATATAACCTACATCGTTTCATTCAATGTTGGAGGTTTTGATATTTTTTGGTTTCATAATTTTTGATATTTTTCTGCGACCACCTAAATAATCAGAATTGTCACCATGGTTTAGATGTACGATCCTAGTAAGTGTCATGGTTTAACTTGTAAAGCTGGGAAATAAAAAAAAAAGTATTCTCAGGAGTTAAAGCTTATTTATTGTTTATTTTTCTTGCTTGTTTTGTTACAGCATCTACAATTATGTGTCAGCATTAAAAAATCAGCTTAAAGATTATTTGGATTTTATATACTTTGTGTTCATACACCTTTTCGGATAAAAGAATGAATTGGTTCCTCTGTTTTTATGGAATCTGACTAGGATATTGTTAAATAAAAATTTATATATAATATTCCAAGGTAAATCAAAACACACAGTGCACTGCAAACAAGCCACAGGTTTAGTTCTCTACATTAATCGATATCGAATATGATGATGTATGTGTCAAGTTTTTGTGGTAGGTTTAGGTTTATCATGGTTTAGTGCTGCCAAGCAATTACTTATATTGCCATGAAGAAAACTATGGAAGAAAGAAAATATGATTGTAATCAAAGGAATAAAATAATAGTTAAATTTACCAGTTCTACAAATGTTTTTCCTCCTTGGATCAAGATTTGATTCTTGTGATTTCGTCGGATTAACTGAGGTTTAATTATGGCTAATTTATTAATTTTTTAACCTTGAACCATTATTATTTTTTGTATTTATATATTAAAAATGCCTTCGGTCAACTCTCATTCAACTATGATAAATATATAAAATTTAAAATCAGAGTTTCAAAGACCAATATAGTATTTTTGAGCTAGTCTTTTGTTTGGATCTTCTAAGGTAATTTAAAGTTTTCTAATGGAAAAGTATAAATGAAAACGTTAGAAAATTTAGGCGAAAATCCTTGAGCTACATATTTATATAATTTGAGAACATTTCTGATATTAATATATAAATAGTAAAATTTAATTAGGTAATTGAAAAATACAAAATTAAAGATTAATAATATAACGTTAAAAAGAAGGTTATCTACTTGCTCACTGAATTCTCTTAGGGTCATTTGCTGAAACGAAACTTAAATATTTAAGTTCAACATAAGAGCTTCTGTGACAGTTTTTGCTGAGGAAAAAGTGAAACATGAGCATTTAAGCTGAACATAAATTTTTAAGTTTCGTTTCAGCAAAAGGGTCTTAATAATCAATTTTATTCCAGAACTGATTACATACATTTTTCTGCCTACTTGTGTAGTTAAAATTCAAACAATCAATACAAGTTTTTAGTTTATGTCGAGCATACATTTTTGAGTCATGAAGTTGCAGTTTGAAATTCTGATTCACTGTTGGCTGTTTGATTAACCTTAATTTGTTAAATAATAAGAAAAGCTCTAATTAATCATCTTTATCTATACTGTATTATAAAATTGTAAAATTTCTTTGTTTGTATGCAGGGGTAATTTCTGGAAATGCTGACCCAATTCAAAAAAAAATTGTCTAAAGCAATAGATAGATAATCATTATTATTAGGTGGAAATGTCAATATTTGTAATTTTTTTGGGGGTTTTGAGATTTTTTAAGGGGTTGTTCTTAAAACTTAAAATTAAAGCCGGCAGCACATTTTGGGAGTAAATTTATAACCAAAATATGAGTATGAGGGTTTATAGGAGCATGTATCATGATATCGCAAACAACAGATTTATTTTTCAGCCTCTGAGGGTCGTAGGGGGTTAAAAAAAAAAATTATTTTTGGTGCTTTGTGTCAGGGGTTTTATCAATTCACTTTTTAAATGCATTATGATTTTGTCTCATTTTTCCTAAGTCTAAAGACCTTAATCTTGAAAATCCGAATAATACAACTCAAGATATAAGCTTTTTTAGCGAACCTTATCAGCTTTTTTTTCTTATATCTTGAGTTGTATTATTCGGATCGTCAAGTTTAAGGTATTTGGACTTAAGGAACATGTTTAATCGTTTGCCAACGAGTAAGTTATTTGCGAGTAAAGATTTAAGATCTGAACCCAAAATCTGAAGTGGTTGAAAGGAAAACCACATAAGTTAATGTATTGCGCATGTTGTCAAAATTGAAACTGTCAGAAATTTAAAAAAATGGCCTATCTAATAACCCCAAAAACTTAACACCGCATTTTTTAAAATAACAAATATCAATTAATTCAGTTCCTGGAACTCTTAATCAAAAAGTTATGAGAAATTTTAATGTGGTATAAATACATATATACTACACAGTGTTATTGCTCCAACCTTCCACTTAAATAATATGAACAGATGTCTAAGACTAAATTTCACTAGAAAGATTCTAGAGTATAATATTTGTGATTCATCCAAACCCATTCCTTAAATTTTTACAGGCTAGGAAATTTGAAAGATAATCATAGAAAATACAACCTGAAGTTGTACTAGTACATTAATACATTAATACAACCTGGCCATTCACGACTGGTGTGTTTATAACCTGCTGAAAAGTCCAAATGGCTCGGCCAAACTCATTCACATGATGCAATTTGGCTCTATCGTGTATGGCCAGCTTTAGGGTTTGGTCCTTACTTTGAACGTTTTTGAATTTTTATTCTCCTATAGGCTCGAGGGATTTGATATATATAAAAAAAAAAAACATTCTCAAAGTTTCAATTCATTATCTTAGTATTAAGCCCTGTGAAAGTTTCTGAAGCGATTTTCTTCAATCTTGGAACTTAAAATTTTTAAGCGATTCCCTAAAGGGAAATAGATTTTTAAATAAAAATAAATTGTGTACACTATTGTAGGTATGGTCTGTATCCTGGTGAAAAAAAATCCAAAAACTGTTACTAACAGTACCTACAATAGAACCTGTCATAGATTGAATAGTATTGCACAAGAGCAAATCCAGTAGTGCATTTTATTTATTTTGTAAAAAGTAATTCTTCAAAAAATTTTAAATTAAGCATTCTTCAATTTTTTGTTATCTAACTTTTTCGTAAGTTAAAAGAGATGTTGGAGACACTTATACAAAATATTGAAAATATGTCCGACTGGTTAACACGAACTTTGTTCTTATAGTTAAAAACTATGTATTATGCATGATTTTTTTGGCAAAAACCTAGTATTGTTAAACGTAGTATTTTTACAACCGCACTTTTTTCATTACAGGTACGAAGTTCAATCAAAATCGTTAGAGCAGTTTTTGTATGGCAGCTACCTGCCCTAGGTGACCTATATATGTAAATCAAAATTTCGAATTTTCGTTTTGTAAAATTATAGCAATCATTTTTTAATATTTCTTATTTTGAGAAAATGTATTCTCACACAAATGCCTTGTACCAAATTTCGGTACCACCCGTTTAGGATCTAACACAAAATACAATAGATGCACAGGACGATAGGCGAGAGCACTATCACAATATTTGTTTACACGAAAAGCAAGTAAAAAAAAGGTTAGTTTTTTTTTCAGGAATCCTTGCAGTGTTGATAAAAAGATAAAATGAATAACGGTACTTGCCATACACCCGATTTAAAATGTTTTTTATCTCAAAAACGGCTCTAACGATTTTTTTTATATTATATATACTTAATACTAGTGGTGGTATGGTTTACATTTTGATAAAAAAAAACTTACCAAAAACCGTTATTAACAGTACCTGCCATAGAACCGTTTTTTTTATTTTTGATTTTCTCGTTAACCGCTTTTGATCAAATAATTAACTTAGTAGGTGCTGTCAAGTTAAAGTAATACTGCGTACACATATTTTCAAAAAAATATTTTTTGGATTTTTAAAAAAAGTTCAATTTTTTTTTTTTGAAAAATCATTTATTTTAAAAAGGGGTTGATGATTTTTTTTTGAAATTTTGGTTTTAGTTGTATAATCTTATATTCTTAAAAATGGCATACCAATTTTTTTCTAAAATATTTCAAGAAATTTTATACATAAAAAAATATTTTTGAAGAAAACCGCTCCAACGATTTTTAAAATTTCTTTTGCATGAATTCACATTTTTTTCAAGAATTAAGATGGCGTTCTTAATTCTGAGATGAAAACATTTTAAGTACTTGTTTTATTGATTTAAAGAATTGTATTTCATGCTTTTTTTCCATATTCAAATTTTCATTCTTCAATTTATTAAATGAATAAATATATATAAAATTATTAATTATGTGTTTTATACTACACTGAATCTTTAAAGTTCGAAGAAACTCTTACTACAAGAGCAAGTTCGTGCGACCCAGTCGTGTATTTTATTTCATACAATCTTAATTCTTCCTCGTAAATAGATACAAATTTCGTATTTGAAAAAAAAAAAAAAATAGGTAACGATAATTTGCATACATTTTGAAATGTTTTTTTTTAATTTAAGAAGGAACATCAAGATCTTCCAAAACTTCTTGTTCCATTGCACTTTGTTCATTTGCACATGAAATGTGAAATGTCAGCCTTTAAGACGTACATACATATATAACCCTACATTACATTAAAATTTTCTCCAATAAATGTAAAAATTAACAAAAAAAACCCTTTTTAATATAATTTTACTTACTTTCTTATTCTCTTATATTGTATTAAATAAATAAAAAAAAAACTTCAATTAAGACTCACAAAAGACGTTTAAAAGTGAAAAACCCCGAACACCTTCGCACCGCAAACTTGACTCAAATAAATCACAAACTCTTACTTTAAAATCAATTCTCTCAGTAAAACATGCTCTCCACCTAAAAATTTTGGTATAATTGCTTACAGGGAGGTATTAGCTATATATTAAACCAATTTTTGCTTTGGTTCATGCGAATGATTTTTATAATAAAATTCCGCTAGATTGCCAAAATCCCACACTGTGGTCGCCGAGGAATGTAGAGTATTGTATTTTGTTCAGTAAATTTTTTCATTAAATAAGTGATGCACATTTAGAATACATCGAACAACATTTTTCAAAATTACCGAAAAGTAGGCAGCAAAGTGGAATTTTATTGAAAAAAAAGTTACGTATACGCCATGCAGTACCTTAACATACAAGCAAAAGTGTAGGATTTGTATGAACAAATTGCTGATAAATAAAATACATACCTTATCTATATTTTAGGGGTATTCACGCAATGAGTTAAATTAACGAACTCCGTATTTGCGTAATTTTATGCTTCACTTTGCATGAACGCTCCTTTAAAGAAATCTGTATATATCATATATGGCAAAAACTCTCAGCCGTTGCTTTAAATAAAATTTTTGTATAAGTTAATCCCCTATATATGTACATACCTATATATCAACGTATCATGTATTCTAACAAAATTAATTCAATACGTAAAAAAATTACGTTGGAACTAGTGCATCGAGTTTCTTAAATTGTTAATAAATTAAAAAAGTTCTTAGTCTGCAAGTTGTACAATATTATATTACTAGTAAACGTTTTCAACATTTAAATCTCTAACCCAGACTTATGTCTTTTGTGTGATTAAAGTGTATGTTTTGTGGATAAAGTGTATTGTAGTAGTTGGGAAAATTCTTCTATATGTACATTATGTATGTATGTATAACCCCATAAATTTCAAAAGTCATGTAAGTTTTTATTTAAATTCATTAATTTATCATAAAAATTTACTAAATAATAATTTATCTTAAAGCTTAAATGTTGGCATCACTTTCCAGTTCACCAGTCAGCTGGTGTCACAACAAAACTCACCCTTTGAGTAGAAAAAAAAAAAAAAACAAAAAAAACATAAAACAGAAAAGAAAAGAAAACATGTCAAAAAATAAAATAACTAGCACAGCACCTTTGCATTTGCACCACTCGCACTTGCACGAACATCAAAACCCAACGACAATATAGCGCGACAACAACGAGAACGACGACGACAACGAAACACCAGTACACCACACAACCAAGGATGATATAGCAGCAAAGGCAGAGAGCAGCAACACCAAAGTAGTCAGAGCCAACTAGCATATCCACCACTCGTCACAGTACTCATCAAATCGTCGTACACCTTTTCGTGTGTTTCGCTGACACGTCTAGAATTTTTCGTTCTCTCCCCCTAAACAGAAAAAAAAATTATCCCCTCATATTCAAAACGACAATTTCAAGTTACAATCGGTAAGTTACCAAAAATATTCAAATTACATCTTAAAATCAGTTTAAATTTCATGCAAAAACTATACGCGAAAAAATAACAAATTCTTCAAGCTGTTTTTTTTTTTTCTCATCTGAAATATGTTTCGTGTTTACCCAAAGTGGGGAGCCACCACTGCACCACTAGAGCTTGCTTACTTGAAAAAAAAATAGAAATCATTTTTTTTTTCTATTTGTGTGTCATGCACACACAAGTTGCTATGGTCACCCGAGGGCAAAGGCGCTAGCAATAATAATAATAATAAAATAATCGCATTTATAGATAGATAACTCGGGTGCGCTCTCTCACAACCAAAACAAATCCTCTAAAATTAGAACAAAACCGTTTTTTTTTTTCGATTTCAATTCAATTTTTGTTAGCATTCATAACATACCGCCGCAATCACCCTTCGTGTAATCGTAGTAATTTGTATCAGTCTCGTATCAGTATGATATTTGGGCTAATTTTTTTATTGTGTTTTTGTTTTGAACTTGTATATTTTTGTTTCTAGATTTCCAACAGCAGGTTGTTATTTCAAATCAGATGAACGGCTCTAAACGATAATGGATCCTAACTATGCAAATGCTGGTGGAGGTGGTGTTGGAATTGGAGGAAGCTCAGCAGCAGCAGCAGCAGCAGTGGTCCAAAGTGGAAGATATAACGCTGCCTTTTACAAGGATTCACTAGTTAGTTGTCAAAGGAGTGTTCCGACTCCGTACAATAACTACGATCCATATGGCGTTAGTTCTGCTAAGGTATCAAGTGCATATCCGTACGATGCGGAAGCGGAATTCAAAGAGCGAACAGGTATGGGAAAGACAAAGGTAATGGCGGGAAATACGGTTGCTGCGAATAGTGCGAAAATTCAACACCATCAGCTTGCGTATAATCAGAACAGCTGTTACAGTGGCAGTTATAACCAAAGCAACGCACCTGAAAGTGCAAACTATTATGCATATACCTACGAACAACAACAGAATCATCCTTATACCCAGCAGCAGCAACAACAACAATACCACCACCAAAGTCAACTTCAACAACAGTACAAATATAACAAACTAGTTGCTGCTCAACAACAACAACAACAGCAACATCAACAGCAACACCATCAGCATCAACATCTACAGCATCAGCAACAGAAAATTCCACCACCCGAATATGGATATACTTCGTATCACCACCCATATTATCATCCCCATTACCATCATCCTTCACCCACCCAAAAGGGCGTTGCAGTGATGAAAACAATACCAGATGCTAGTAGCTCAATGCCATATGTTAACAGCAAAATTATGACTGCTCGTGCGCCTCAATATCCATCTAACTACAACGCCGCCTACCACCACCCACAGAGCAGTTACCCGCCAGTTGTCGCAGCAGGACACCAGCATACATATCAAAGCCAAAGTGTCTGCGAGGACAGCCGATGGATGTGGAATAGCAGCAGTGGAAACGAATATCCTAATAGTAGCTGTCGAAGTGCTACTTATTCTGGGTATGTTAATGGCTCTGGGTCAGCAGCAAAACAGCAACACAACACTATGTGGACGCCTCATTCAATGTCAATGCAATATCAATCTACAGGGTATCCTGCTGCTGCTGCGGTAATGGCTCCAAATCAAAGTTGTTGTCCCCCTCCACCGCCACCAACCCAAAGTTCAACAACCACATATTATCCGCAGCAATATGTTAAGTATCCAATACATCAGTCTGCAGTCGATTACAGTAATGATCTCTATGGAAGCTCTTCTCAAAGTAACTCAGCGGCAACGGGGGTAGCTGCTTCAGGAAAAGTATACACTGATCTCAGCGGAAATTCATATCAACAGACGATAAATAATCCGGTGGCATTTCATCATCAACAACAACAACAGCAACCGGGGGAATACAGCGCGTCGCCTTCATCAACACTTGACTACAATTGTTCCAGGTACTTACAGCAGCAACATCAACAACAACAACAAACCGAATCACCATCCTCCTTATCATCTACATCTTCATCGACGTCCTCATATAATCATCATTATTATCATGCTTATCCGACATATTCAAATGTAGAAGCCCATCCAGAGACGTACCAACAGCAAGTTGACACTAAAATAAAAAGTCAAAGTTTAAGGGATTTCCTTACATCATGGAACGAAGACGAAGACGAAATGAACGCCGCCACCGAGGTTCCCTTTATGGAGCAATTGCATTTAAATTCAGATCATTTTGCTCAAGATAATAGTGGCATGGGAAATGCTCAACCGGTTATGGAAAATCACCTGCAGTTCAAAGGATCATTTTCATCCTCATCCAGACCAAAGATCCATGTTGGCATAACAGTGGACAGTACTGTGGAATCGGATCAGTACATTAATTTGCCCGATATTATAATTGATATTGAAAAGTCTAACAAAGATATTGTTAGCCTGCCCGAAGATTGTCTCGTAGCTAATATTCCGATACTAGAAAAAAATGATATTTTCATTAAAGAAGAAGAGATGCCAAATATTAAAAAAGATGTTGATGAAGTTGATGATAAAGTCGAAGAACAGAAATACCCAAAGAAACTACGTAATCAAGTCCAAAGAGAAAAAAAGTCACTTCGAAGGAAATGTCATAATTCAAAACTACTCCGAACAAAACAACGTTTTACAATACACCGGCATCATAATAAAATGTTAAAAGTTGTCCGAAGAAAAAAATTAAATTGTCGTCGTGTTAAAATACAACCACCCACCTGTAGTATCATCTCACAGCAATATAATCCAAAATCTCTTAAGTGTCTCTGTGTATCTTTAATAAATTCGGAAAAATTTCGTAAACGAATTCTTGGAGCTCGTAGTGAAATCGATAGTTTATTAAAAAACAACAACAATAATACGAACAATAATAAACCTAACACAACCACCGCCGGCGCCGCCGAAAATGAGGATAACATTGATGCAGCATCATTATTATCATCATCCTCCTTCTCCGTCATACCAAAGCTAAGTGACCTTTGTAAGAATGCCTTAAATAGTTCCTTCGATCGCGATGTATTAGTTATTAATTTAGATGAAATCTTAAATAGTGATAATTTATTTGTTGTTCAATGTGATATCAATGAAAATATATTAGGAAACTTTGTAGAGGAAACCGAACAACAACAACAACAAGAACAGGAAAACAATATCAGCAGAAGCAGTATCATCAGCAACAGCAACAGAAGCACCAGCAATGCCAATGTGGAAGAAGAAGAAGAAAATCTGGTAGGAATATTAAATGATAACAATAATAATTATAACAATAGTGGTAGTGGCAGCAATAGCGGAGATATATTCACTCCAGTTTCAACTAATATTGAGCAGTTGAAACGTTGTTGTTCAGTTACTGAGGTGAGTAATTTGCCGCTTGACAATTCAGTCGAGCATAACGATTTTATTTTAACTTCTATTAATAATCCTCTCGTACTACATCCACTAACGCCCCTAACTCCACCATCACCGCCAGCGACTGATGGCTCTATATCGTGCCCAGCAACGTTATTGTGTGATGATGGTCGTGGTCATGATCGTCATAGTCATAGTTCATCTTCGTCGTTGATTGAACAAAATTGTTTAACGCAACAACAAATCTCAGTTAGTAGCCACAACAAAAACAATGAAAATGACGAAAATGACAATAATCAACAATTCCACGAAATGTTAATGTTGTCCGGAATTGTACAACAGCACGATATAAATAATAAAGATAGTAAAACTTTCTTGCCACCAACCGCTGCTGCCGATACGGCCGCGTTTGTTGATAGCACATTGTTGTTAGATTCGTCGAAAGTTGTGACCACACCATCCATACACCACGAAGAGATTGTACCTGATAATTTGAAAAAGTTTCAAAACGAAAAGTTTTTAAAATATTTACACGCAAAATACGTGCAGGGTAATTTATCTGAATTCTATCATGCGAATCGAATTATAAAGAAATATAAAAAGCGTATAATTAAGAAATTATTAAATATTGTGCGATGATGGGATTGAGATCGAATTGATAGTTGTTGTTGTTGTTGGGGCAGAGGAGAGGTTATGGTTTTTTGATTTGGGGTTTGGATGGTGGTTTTGGTGGTCGGTGCGAGCTAGTTAAATATTTTATTTATTTTTTTTTTGTATTACCAGATAGATAATTTATTTGAATGTCCAAGTGAGTGATATTTTTGTGTGTCCGCGTTTTTTTTTTTTTAAATTCAGTCTCGGTCGGTTGTATTTATTTTTTTTTAATTTAATTTCTCTATGAATCAGTTTTGGTTTTAATGTTTGTTTGCTTTGAGTTTTATATTTTCAATCGGTAATGCTGTTCACTGAGGAATAAAGATTATTGATACTTCCAAAATAACAACTTCAAACAAATAATAAAAATATACTCCTGTAGAAGTCATCGAAGTTTTTTTTTCATACAATTTAAAAATGCAAATTAAAAATCAATTGTGTTGTCGTTTTGTTACAAAGGTCGAGTTCATAAATTATAATTTAATAGTTCAGTGACACTCGCGCTACACGAATTGCGTTCTATGTATTCAAACAATTTTATTGACTGTTTGTTTTTTCTTCAATGAATTTAAATTTTACGAAAAATTAACATAATTAATACATTTTTGGCTTAAAAAAAATATGATAGAAATTTCTGTTAGTGGTATTGTAACTTTGCATTAGTGAAAACACGGAGATGTTTGAAATAGTTTAACGACAAAAACTTGGTTGTTTAGTTTGCATACATTTACCTATGTATGCAAACCAACCAGGTATTTCGAATTAATTTTAAAAAATACATTTTTACGATGTGAGTTTTTTTTAGTTGTGAGTATGAGGTCTAATACAGTTTTATCCCAAATGCTTTTAACTTCAATTTACCTCCTATTAGACGATGATAGAGTTATCGTGGCCACTAATTAATATTCTAGGCTTTCTCTTAAAGTGAATTGAATCGGTGAGTGGAAGAACAGTACAAAAGGCATTGTTAGAAGTTAAAGAAAAAGAGATGTATGTATATATATGTATATACAGTGACGGACAAAACAATAGGACCAATAATAAACTTTTAGATTAAATAAAGAAAACTCAGATATTTTGCTTTTTTCTCCTCGTGAATTGCGGCTGGTATGCTATGTTTTTGGACGCCTGACCCATCTCTTACCATCTCATCCCACTAAATTTACTTTACTTTCATCAGACCAGGGAATATTACGCCATTTTTTTTCCAATTTCTGGACCTATCGATGCTAGATTATCTTTGGCAAATTTAATACTGTTTTTCTGGTGTCTTCTAGTAAGAAGTGGTACTTCCCTTTCGACTTCTTCTGAAGAGATAGTGTTCTTCGAACTGTTCTAGGAGAGACGTGCAAATTCAGATCCAATTTAATATCTGCGGGTGATTGAAAGGGGTCTTTATCTGAAAGTCGTTTGATTTTGGCTAAATCTCTAAGTGATGTTTTTCGAGGTCGGCCTTTTTTTTGATCTCCCAATAATTCTGGACACCTCCCGCTGAGATTTTCCTTCCAGTGTGAATTTAAGGATCAATTCCCTCATGGTTGTTGAACAATGCACTCTGCCATCCATGGTTCGTTTATTTTATTATTTAATTCAAATATTTTTATAGTTTTTGCAGTGCTATTTAAAAAAAAAAAAAAATTTAAATCAAATTCTCTGCAACCATAAACACACAAGTCACCTGGTCTTATAGTTTTGTCCACACGTTATGGGAGTTAATTCAACTTTATTTATTTTTTTCTTTATATTATCTGTTAACGCATAATATTCATTGCTTGCAAGACAGTACCGTTACCAACACTAACAAATATCAAAACGAGAGTATTATTAAATAATAAATTTGTAATAAATTACGTTGGAACGTAACTATATGAGTTATAATATTATTTGATATTAAAAGAATATCAAATAATAAGAGTATTATTAGTTTGTTTATTTTTAAAATAACGAGGAACTTGTGAAGTTAGTGTCTCCTACTGGCCTTATTGTTTTGTCCATAACTATAGCTTTATTTTTGACAGTAAAATAATCTATTTTTCTGTATGAATTAAAAACTGGCAAGTTCATAAAATTCTTTATTGAAAAAAATATTTGGACAAAAAGACTTTTTTTCTTTTATTGCTCTTGTACTCCTCTTCCAATCACCGATTCAATTGATTTCTATGTTGTGTATGTCTACAAAGACGGAAACAATATTTTTTTTTGTATCACATTAACAAGTTGGGGCACTATCTGTGAATAGATTTTGATAGGTAACAATCATCTTCCATAATAAAAAATTATTCAATCTATGTAATTCATACCAGATGTACATATTGTACAACTTGTTGCTGTAGAAATTTAAAATTAAAAGAAAAACAAAAAAAAAAAAACATCATGTGTCTTTGTAACAAGGTGTTCACAAATTAATTTTTTAAGAACCAGAAAAATCAATAAATTATTAATTATCAGAGAAGATTAATTAACTAATTGAAATTGTGCAGCCGTTTAATTATTAAAGTTGGTACTGAAACTGTGTGTATTTGTAGATAAATATGTCTGCATAATTGTGTGTTTACCTATGCCTTGACCTATATACATACATTCTTAACCGCTGAGCCATTCTATTCATGCTTGACACTTAAGGTTTCCTTAGAGAAAAAAATAAAATAATTTTGTCACCTATACAACTGTTTTTTTTTTTTTGTTTTTTTTTTTTTTTTTTTAACGACTTTCTCGATATTAACTGAACGGATGTCAATAAAACTTTTTCGTCAGGACCTTATTTCACAGTCTTGAATATTTATCAAATTCTTTAAGTTTTTTGGGTTAAAAAAATTCAATTCAGAGAAAAAAAAATAAATACAAGCTTTTAGCACACATCTCAATAACCACACAAAACCCTCGAATTTAATTGTGAAAGCATCAAACGCATTATAAAAACGCCAAATATGTATTTTTTTTTATAATAATTACTTCAATATAAAATACTCAAACAATGTTTGTACATATTTTGTTTTGACACTTTTAATACCAAAATTATTTAATTACCTACTCTGTTGACATACGAGAGGGCATGACATTAGAAAATTCATTCATGCTGTAGATAGAACTTAAATTGCAAATAAAACAGATTGTGATGTGTTTTTTTTTTTTATTACTTGTGGATCAAAATTCATTCTTTGTTAAATATTTTTAAAATCCCAGATAGAGTTGTTGACAGAGAGATAGATAGATTACCTACTTCATTAACTAGTTTCGTGTGCTTGGTTGGTTTAAGAATTATTTTACATTTGCAAAAGATAGAAAATCTCATAATTTCGTCGTCTACTTATTTATTCAAAATAACTTCTTGGGAAGGAATTCAGTCGGGTCGCATTTATAAATATGTATGTACAATGTACATACGTATGCATTATATTTGGTTTTTGTTTTTAAATGAATCTGTTTTTTTTTATTTTTTTGCAACTGAACTAAATAAAGTAGACTACTGAGTTGTACGCACATGCTCTTATCTCTTTAATCTCTTATAAACAATCACACTGAGCGGAAAACTTATTAATTGATTTTAAAACAATTTATAGGATCCTACGTGGTAGCCCCAGCTACCATTAATTTAAGATAATCTCATGTGAAAGACAAACAAATTAAGAACACAGCAATCTGGACCTTAAAAATAAATAAATAAATTTGGTGGCACAACAGCTCATGAAGACTTTTGAAGAAAATTTTTTCCTGATGCTATAACCGACCCCTAACATGATATGACGCATTTTTAAAAGTCAACCCTTACTTTTGTGAACAATATGAACCCTTCTAACTTTTAAACAAAATCCATTATCGGAAAAAAATTTACTTAAAAAATTTGATGTGAAATTAAATTTTCTACAAGTTGGTAGCACAACTTTATTTCTAGGATTAAAAATACGCAAGTTACGTACAAAAATCAAAATAACCGTAAAAAATAATATGACGACCAACCGACACAAGGTGCAATTGTGAAAAATGCAGTTTTTGGATTAGGAACGATACTCTTTAGAGAATATCGATGGCAGAATGCGTCATGGAATTATTATTTTTAACGTTATTTAAATTGATAAAACAAGTACTTAAAATGTTTTAATCTATGAATGATGAACGCCATCTCAATTCTTGAAAAAATGTGAATTTATGCAAAATTAAATTTTAAAATCGTTTTAGCGGTTTTCTTAAAAAAAAAATTCATACAGGGTGTTCGGTATAAGGTGCACCAAAAAACTAGAGCGAGTAGGTTGGGTTAAGAAAAGAAAAACATCGTATAGGAGGAGTTGCTATTTTCCCCCGTTTTGGCGGGAGGGGCAATTTTCTAAAAAAATTGTTTAATAACGACGGTATAACTTACAATGCTATGCTATACCTACCTTTTTTAAAAACCAAAAATCTCTTCTTTAATTTTCATTTCAAATTAAGTTGTGTTAGTGAATATTTTTTGAAAAAATAATTTTCAAACTCGAAATTTTGAAAAAAAAAAATCAAACTGATTTTTTTTTTTTCAAAATTTTACGTAATTAAGTACTAATTTTGTTTTCAAAATTCAATACTGTTATTAGTTTTAAGTAAAAATTAGAAAACTTGATGCGAAAATACCTCTTAGTTTTTGAGAAAATTAAAAATAACGGGAGAGGCAATTTTCTAAATGAATTGACTTATTACAGAAACAAAATTATTAAAAAAAAAACAACGGTAATGGCTACAACGGCATGCTATAGTTTTTTGTAAAGCCAGAAATCTTTGCATTTATTTTGTTTCTAAATTAAATTGTTTATGTGAACAGTTTTTCAAAAAAAAAATTTCAAACATAAATTTTTGAAAAAAAAAATTAAATACAAAAATTGTGTTCAATCTAATTTCGTTCAAAATTTTACGTTATTAAGTAGTATTTTTGTTATCAATATTAAATGCTCCCATCTATTTTTAATAAAACAATAAAAACCAGATGTCAAAATTTATTCTAGTTTTTGAGAAAATTAAAAATAACAAAAGTAAGCTTTCCCTAAATTCGACTTCCATCCGTTGTTTTGTTGTTCCAAAGATCCTATTTCTACTAATTAAGTAGTAAAGTAGATTTCGTTATTTTTAATTTTCTCAAAAACTAAAAGACATTTTAGCATCGGTTTTCTGTTTTTGACTCAAAACTAATAAGAGCATTGAATTATGTACGTAAAATTAAAAAAAAAAAAATCAGTTTAAAATTTGTTTGAGATAAATCCTTGCAAAAATTAGTAGGTACTGTAACCTTTTTATTTATGTCAATATGTTAAAGGAAATGTTACATGACAAAGCAAGATTTTCCTAAACGGAATTATTTTAATCCAATTGTTTTTAAAAACCCTTGGTACCTGTAGGCTGCAAGTCAAAGTACAGATTACATAATGGGGCAATACAGTCTCAGTCTCTAGTTTTCTTTTAGATAACATTGTCGAATTTCTTTTCGCAAGCAAGGGATAGCATACGATATCAATAACACAATCCTTGCGTTCAAGAAACTACCGAAAACGGTGTGTACCATTCTCCAATACCAAAAGTTGTTGCATCAGCTATTTTTCATAAGGGATTAAAAACCAATCCGGATGGCTTTGGATAGTTAATTGAAACCAGGCTCGCTTTTGACATATTCACGATTACCGAATCTGTTATGGATGTGTACTGTGTAGACTATCTGCGCTGCAAACAAATAAGTCCCCAACTCCCGTTAAGTAAATTTTTTTAGAAACTTAAATAATATCCAAGAGCGTATGCAGTTTTTGCACCCTATCTTGATAACAGCAGCTTCATAAATTATGTCATCATAATTATCATAAAAGATAGTAAACAATCTTCGATGACAAAAACGCAACCATCAAGCAGCAACGTTAATTCTGTTCTAGTTTGCGATGACTTTTATCTTTTTTATATTGTCTACCTACATTTTTGTTTGTATATTAAATAATGAATATATGGCCTAGCTTAATTTTAAATGTAAAATATGAAATTGGATTAAGGAAACGAAATATTACTTAGCAGTGTGATATTAAGTATTCACAGGTAATTCAATTAGGATAGCAACTACATACTTCAGGAAAATTAGATTTCACTGTTATTTGCCACACAGAATTTATTGTTATTTTTTGCATTCTGTCAGTTAATCGATTGTTAATATAAAAACTAAAGTGTTTTATGAAGGCAAATGAATCTAAATAATTAAATTTTTTTAATCTTCCAAATGCATTCGAAGGATTTTTTTTTTTTTTGATTAAGAATAATAGCAATTGTATTACATACATGTTTATGTATGATGAAGATACCATCCTCTATCTAACTTAAAGATAGAACAATTATTCTTGCGGAAGGTTGAAGTAGGTTATTGTGTTTGAAATGAGCAAAAAATTTAAGTTATTGATAACTATAACTGAACTGGAATTTATCGGCATGTTTTTTTTCTAAATGCAGAATTCATTTAAAATTTTGTTCAAAATGTGCTGCTAATATTGAACGAATATATTTATCAAACTCAAAATTTTGAAAAAAAAAAAAAATAAATGTGTTCAAACTGATTTTGTTTAAAATTTTACGTTATTAAGGGCCACCTGCACAAAAAAAAAAGATAAATAGATAAAACTGAGGATAGTTATCCATAGTCCAGTCAACAAAGGAAAAATAAATGAAATAAATCGTGTAGTCTAGGTTATTTTTTTAAGTGGTAGGGGTGACCCTCAGGTCCAACATACCAAAAGTCCCCAGCCCAGGGCCGCGAGCTTAAGCCTGGAGAGGGGGTGAAAGGTCCCCTTTTTAAGTTTTTCGCGAATATTTCGAAAACCAAGGGCTTAATTAAAAAAGTCTGGACCAAGGAATTAAAGTAAATTAAATTTCCTACAAAAAATGTTAAATTTATATTTTCGCTTGGAGCAACACTAAGGAAGATGCGGGGTGGAGAAATGTCAAGAAATCTAAAAAATCGGTCATTAGCCAACAAAATTTAGTGTTTCTAGATCAATTTTGTCTAGAAATAACAGAAAAAATAAGTATATGTATTCAAAATTATTCCATTGATGATTTGGAAGGGAGTTTATGGGGTTAAAACAGGTGGCGAAGGTTAGAATTTCCTAATTTAATTTATTTGCTACAGTGTTTGCATTCACTATGAAAAATACTGTTTCTTTAAAGGTAAAAAGTATAATGGATTTTTCCAAGTTACTGACCATGACTTTGTAAAATAATTTTCAGACATGTACTAAGAAAAAAATCGTTTAGAATAGGGGGGGTCTATGTCCCCTCGTTTATAAGGGAGGGACCATTTTCTAAAGCATTGACGTAAAGTGCATTAATAATTATTTAAAATCACTGGAAGTACCTATGATACAACACTATAGGTTTTTGAAAATCCAAGGACCTATTCTTTTATTTTGTTGCTAAAACAAATTTTTTTTATTAAACAGGTTATACAAAAATTGAACTTAAATTTAAAGTTTTGAAAAAAAAAATTTATAATGATTTTATTTTCAAATTTTTTTGTAGATAAGTGCTAAATTTTAGTTCAGTATTTATGGCCGTTGTTTATTCTTAGTCGACCGCTAAAAACTAGATAGCTGTAGGTCTTTCAGTTTTTGAAAAAATCAAAAATTATGGAAACTACTACTTTTTTAGAAAATTATTTCTCTTGTAAGACCGTCACTTTGCCAACGAAGGAAAAATCATGTAGTCTGGATTATTTTTTCATAAGTTAGGGGTGATGCTCAGGTATAATATACTGAAAGTCCCCAGTCCAGAGCCGCGAGCTTTAGACAGGAGGGGGGTAAAGGTTTTTTAGAAAAAATTTCTAAGAAAGTAGTAGTGTTCATAATTTTTGTTCTCAAAAACTGAAAGACCTACAGCTATATAGTTTTTAGCGTTCGACTAAGAATTAACAACGGCCATAAATACTGAACTGAAATTTAGCACTTAGCTACAAAAAAATTTGAAAATAAAATCATTATAAATTTTTTTTTTCAAAACTTTAAATTTAAGTTCAATTTTTTATAACCTGTTTAATAAAAAAAAACTTGTTTAAGCAACAAAATAAAAGAATAGGTCCTTTGATTTTCAAAAACCTATAGTGTTGTATTATAGGTACTTCCATTTATTTTAAATAATTATTAATGCACTTTACGTCAATGCTTTAGAAAATGGTCCCTCCCTTATAAACGAGAGGACATAGACCCCCCTATCCTAAAGGATTTTTTTCTTAGTACATGTCTGAAAATTATTTTACAAAGTCATGGTCAGCAACTTGGAAAAATTCATTATACTTTTTACCTTTAAAGAAACAGTATTTTTCATAGTGAATGCAAACACTGTAGCAAATAAATTAAATTAGGAAATTCTAACCTTCGCCACCTGTTTTAACCCCATAACTCCCTTCCAAATCATCAATGGAATAATTTTGAATACATATACTTATTTTTTCTGTTATTTCTAGATAAAATTGATCTAGAAACACTAAATTTTGTAGGCTAATGACCGATTTTTTAGATTCCTTGACATTTCTCCGACCCGCATCTTCCTTAGTATTGCTCCAAGCGAAAATATAAATTTAACATTTTTTGTAGGAAATTTAATTTACTTTAATTCCTTGGTCCAGACTTTTTTAATTAAGCCCTTGGTTTTCGAAATATTCGCGAAAAACTTAAAAAGGGGACCTTTCACCCCCTCTCCAGGCTTAAGCTCGCGGCCCTGGGCTGGGGACTTTTGGTATGTTGGACCTGAGGGTCACCCCTACCACTTAAAAAAATAACCGAGACTACACGGTTTATTTCATTTATTTTATGATTTTAGGTCTTCGTTGACTGGACTACCATCTTTAGATACATAAATGAAAACTTCTCGTTAAAAGGCTCTCCCAAACCAACGTGAAACATTCGGAGCGACGACGAAACTTTCGACTTTATATGTAAATAATTTATTTACATAATGATTAATGAGAGTGTCCACACTGCGGCGGCGGCGATGCGAATCCGTCATTCGATCCGAATTTTTCGCGCGGGTTTAGAAGAGCCTTTAAATTGCACAAACTTTTTAATATTTTCCTACAAGATGATTTGATCTAAATCAGTCTCAAATATTTGGTCAGTTTATATTTCAGAGATCTCAGAGGAATCAGTATTCTCAGAAATATAAACACAATTCTTCACAAAAATTCCTCAGTTTTGCTGTCAAAAACTGAGGAAGGTTTTTTTCTGGATTCGTTGCGCAATTATTTTTTTCGCGGTAATCAAATAAGAAAGAAAGTGTTTTTGAGTAATCTTGTTTATATTTAATGCTTCTGCTCTTTCAAAGTGAGGGAGGAAAATTACTGAGCGCTATGGAATATAAACTGATCAATTTATAAATCAGGAGTTACTGCGGTCCGAAAACTTCCGTGCAAGTGGCCCTAAGTAGTTTTTTTTTTTTTTTTTTAATCAATATGTACTTCTATCAATTTTTAGTCAAACACTAAAGCCCATTTGCTGAAACGAAACTTAAGTTTTTAAGTTCAACATAAAGGCTTACGTGACAGTTTACGCTGAGGAAAAAGTAGAATATAAGCATTTAAGTTTCGTTTAAGCAAATGGGCCTAAAAACCAGATGTCTTAATTTCAAGTATCTTTTGAGAAAACTGAAAATAACTTAGTGCCAGTTGTACAATCGTGGTTTAAATTTTGATCCGTGGTTCAGGAAATTTAACTCGCCGATTTCGGCGGGTGAACTGAGGTTCAACGATGGTTCAAGGTTCTAATATGCACTAAAAGCCAATTACATGCCTGAACCATCGTTGAACCACATTTAATCCACCGAAATTGGTGAGTTAAAATTCCTGAACCACGGATCAAATATTTGTACAATTGGCCCTTAATGTACCACTTGTAAAAACGTGGTTTAATATTTAACACATGGTTTAGCAAATTTAACTCACCGATTTCGGCGGATTAACTGATGTTCTACAATGGTTCAAGGTTCAGGCATTAGATTATAGCTAAGTCAATGCCTGAACCATCGCTGAACCTCAGTTAAACCGCCGAAATCGGCGAATTAAAATTCCTAAACCACGGATTAAATTTTTGTACAAATGGTCCTCAATGTTTGCTGCAATAAAATAAAAGATTGAAGTCAAATTTAAGGAAAACTAACGGTACCTGTAATTTTTTGGCTATCCTTTGGTGAAACATTTTTTTTTCTCGAAAAATATTTATTAAAAGCTGATTTTTTTTTAAACTTAATTTTTCAAAAAACGACTTGCTCGATTTTTATTAAATTTGGCACCAAGTCGTTTTTAACATATTAAAACATTTTAAACAAAATTCATATACATAATTAATTTATTATTATTCTTATATAGCACTGCCACCTAAAAACAAAAGTGTTTTTCAGGGCTAGAGGAAATGGCAAATCCTCCAAGAGTATCTCCTGTCACAGAAAAGTGCCGCTCACCTTAGCCGTTAGGATTTGGCAATACACTGTAGGTCCTCTCCATACTTGTAGACACGTACACAGGAATGGTTGAGAGTTGTATATCACTAGGCTCTATAGTTCTTTATAAGCTGTTGTGCCATCAAATTAATTTTTTTTATATAGAAAAAATTTAAATTTAAGATTTTGATTAAAATTTATCTGTGTACTTAACAGCTTTTATTTTGAACAATCTCATTATCAGTTGAACCGATCGTTCATATGAAGCTGAAAATCGCTGCATTAAAAACGCAAAATTCCTTTGAATGAGGATCTGTGTGTATAGTGATGATTTTTCAAAACTTTAAAAACCGTTATGTAGGGCGGGAATTTTTCTAAACGGGATGTTTTTTAGTTTTTTTTTTTTATTTTGTTTTTTAATATTTTTTTTTTTGAATGAAAAATGGTTGAATTTAATGAATTTTTTTTTGGCGAGGATCCACGCTACAAAAATATTTTTTTTTAACAAAATAAAGTAAAGTAAAAACAAAGTAGAATGGCTCAAACCACAGACGTGAGGTTTTTTACTTTTTTTTACCGTTAAGGTTTTGTGCTATGATATTTCAGGACGTCGGAAGCATAGTGGCCTAACTGACTTTTTACCGAAATCCGGTTTTTCACAAAAATTGAATCCTTATGTATTTATCTTTATGCCTGCATCAAAATTTTTGGATTAAACGGTTTAACAATATAAATTAAGCGCATTTTTAACTTAGGCCAAACACAAAAAATTCAAAATATTTAGTGCCAGAGTGGCCTATCTTTCTCAGGCCCTTTTTGCGTTAACATTTGTCGTTTTTCTCAAAATATTAGATTAGGCCTAAGCTAACAGATGGAATAGTAATGCTATATGAGCCCAATTTTATTGATTAGACCGATAGCTACCTCGAAAATCCTTCAAAAATTTGCAGATCATAACTGAATAATGCAAAACAGCTATATAGGTACTTCAACAGGGCTCAAAATATAATTTTTTATTATATGAAATAGAAAATCATGGAAATGGGGTTTTGTCCTTTGTATATATACGTAGGAGCCTATATTTCCTGAAAAACGCTTCGCGCCATCACAAACCTGTACCTACTTAATCTAATATTCATTTTAAATTAAAATATTTTTTCATTCATTGACTCGAACCTAGACCAAGCGGCTCAGAACCCAAAGCTTTGAGATAAGCTCCCCCTAAATTAGATTTATTAAAATGACCATAGCATTTTCACTAGCCCACATAAATATTCTGTTGTTCATACGGTTTCTTTATTTGTTGTCATACGAGTTCAAGTCCTGGAAGGTCTCATAGCTTCAGTTTTGCCACTGTCCCTCTTACCCTTATAAAAAATATATAAAAAATAAAAAAAATAAAATAATAAAAATAAAAAAATAAAATATAAAAATAGTGTAAAAAAATGATCTAAAATATTTCAAACGAAAACACTTTTTTATATCCTGATGCAAGACTTATTAAATCCGGGAAAAAAAAGGTTTAACAGAGGTCCTTGCATTCAAAACTCCAATATAACACAATTTTATACCGCTTTGAGGGACAATTCAGGAATTTTTACTGAAATAGAAGCTATTTGATGTTCTGAGACATGAGGAAGTGAATAATTTACTTTAATTTCTTCATTTAAAAATAAAAACTTCACAATTTAAATAAAAATCGCTTGTTTTAATAAATTAACGCTTTTGGCTTATCTTTCTGCCTCATTGAATTAAATTGTTTTTTCCTCAGTGCCAAAGTGGCCTAACTGACTTAAAAATAAGTTTAAACGGTACTTTGAGAGAAAATATGAATTGCAAAGAATTCTGTACTTATTTCTAGACATATCACAAAAAGAAAATCATTCATATCTTACTTCAATTAACAAATATTACTGTTTCAAAAATAGCTGTTTTTTGTTTTCGCTCTACTGAAAAAAGAGAAAAAGTCAGTTAGGCCACTCTGCTTCTCACGGCCTCATTGACTTGGAACAAAAGTCTAACTTATTTAGTTTAAAATAGGTTTTTGTTATAATTTCTCGTTTTTTTTATTTTTTTTTCAAGAATCAAGAACGTACTTTAAAAAAATTATAAAATCAATCACGTTGAGTGTTCTAAAATCTCGATAAATTGGTGTTTTTGTTTTTAGCCTACCATTTCTCATCTCCGAGTTTTAGGGATCCAAAGTTTTGTTCCAAGGTTTACAAATATCATAGTACAAAACCTTAACGGTAAAAAATAAAATTAAAGTACAAAACATCACGTCTGTGGTTTGAGCCATTCTACCTATAACATATTTTACTTTGTTCAAAAAATTATTTTTGTAGCGTGGATTCTCTGCCAAAAAAAAAGTTCATTAAATTCAATCGCTTTTGTGAGGTTCAATTCCACTCTCATTGTCCGCTATTATATTATTTACTGACTTTTTTATCGGCAGTTTTAGTTTTTGTTATTAATTTGTTTACCAAAGAAAATTTTACTGTGCTAGCTATGAAATTGCCAATAAAACATACACCTAATATACCAACATGTATTTTAAAATAATTAAGCTGATTTACAAAACTCTCACGAATAAAATTATCGCTTGCCAAAAAACGACAAACCAACACAAACACATCTGACTGTTCAGAATATGATTTAGTATTTATAATTTTTTTAAACAATTAAAATTAATTTCTACTTTCCACTCGCATAATGCTCAGCTATAGTCGAATTATGATTATATTTTCTGATTAAATATTTATTTCTGGTCATCATTATTAATGTTGATCCAACATAATTTTTTTGTTTTATCATTGCTAACGGTAAAACGAATTCAATTAGTATACAATTCTTAAACAGCTCAAATATTTCTTGTTTCTACTATCTTGACTTAAGTTACAGAAAATATAAAACCCAACGACTTAACAATTTAAAATTCAACAATAATTTAACACGCGTGTGTATAAACAAAAAAAAAGAAACAATCAAATAATATATGTAGTTCCCCTCGTGCATAAGGTTAATAACGAGAACACGTTTTATACATAACGTGCCAAAAGTTCTGCATTATTAAATTAGCTATTAAAATATTTAATAAATCGAACACAAGCTTTTACTTTGTTTGTTTGCTTGGAACAAGTAGTGTCATTTAGCATTCAAATCTGCCAAACAGTTATTTGTTTATCATACATTCATTAAAATCAAACAAGTCGGTTAAATTATTTACATATAAGAATTTTGGAATACAATCTAGGCTAAAAAAAAAAAAAAAAACGATCTTTGTGATCTTGATATTGTTTTTCTTAAGTTTTGGGCATTATGTTTCATAGTCTGGGAGCGAAAGTTGCAAAATAATATTTATATTTGAAAATTATAAACCAAGTATCATTCTTTTCATAAATATTTTAAGTGTACTTGATGTGGAGTTAGTCGTTAGTTTTGATTTTTTTTGTTCTTCAACTCAACAGTGTGTTCTATAAAAGGACAATTTAGATAAAAGTACGTAGTTAATAACATGATTTTTTTTTTTTTTTTTTAATTTTTGAGTGTTTTTATTTTGAGTTCGTTTATAAGAATACGAGCGTACGAAAGTCAATTTTTCAAAAAAAAAAAAGTAGTTAATGATAAAATTTGCTACAATGTATAAATTTTATAGTTGTCGTCAGCCTTATTGTGAGATTCGTTGGAACGAAATTTGTATTTTCCGCCTTATTGTTCGCTCGCTCGAATACTATAATAAGTGAAAATTTAATCTGTTAATGTCATTTCATTACATTCCGCCCGAAAACAATTTTCGAAATAAGCGAAATTTTTTGAACATGAAACATTTTTCGCGTGAAACACACAGTAGGCGAAAAAAAATTCCCGTTAGTATGTTGTTTGGGTAGAATAGAATAAAGCTTAAGCCGTTTGGCATTGTAGAAAAGACTTGCCGTCGTATTTATTAGATTTTTGACTACTAAGACAGTGTCTAAAAGCTTTATTTAATAAAAAAAATATTAAATTTGTCAATGTTTAGACAATCGATTCGGTTGTCTAAAGTTAGATAAAAAATTATATCACATTAGCAACAATTAAAAATGTTTATTTATAATTTGGGCGGCTGTCTAAAGTTAGACAACATTTATAAATACGACTGTTGATGTTTTTGCGAAAAGATGTGCACTTTTTCCATTTTTTTCATGTTTTATTCAAAAAAAAAAATTGAGAGCTGAAGACGAAAGATGGGGTCTTTCTAGTTTGTGGAGATTTGATCTGAAATCACCCATACATGTAAATAGACATTCATGTGAACACAAAAAATTAAACATCTTTGACATTTATGAGTGTGAATTTTATCGTCACCGAACTACTGAAATATGGGTCGATATGCCTTAAAGATGAAATTTTCTTTGCCGACATGTTTTATTTAAAAGAGCAATTCTGGATTTTGAGAGGAGATTTGAAAAAAAAGTTGTAGAATATTAATTCCAATTTTTAAAACTACCCTTGCATTTTCGCTGTCGTCATTCCTTGCGAAGATATTGGTAGTCCAAGTCAAAAGTCTGTTTTTTTTCATTCAAAGCCACATATTCTTCTGAAAAAAAATTTTAGAATGATGAAAAAAGACGACCTTAAAGCTGAATAAACAAGTTATCGAAACAAAACATTAAATTGGCTCAAAAAAAAAATAAATAAAAAAAAAATGACAATGTTCAAAAAAAATTAAAATTTTTGGGTCGTGCTGCTTCTTATGATTGCGTATGCAATAACGGTACCTTAAAAAAAATCACTTGCTAAAATTTCTCAATACACAAAATATAAAGCTTCAGAATGCTTTTTGATTCATCTCAATACGACCACTTTTCACAGAGATACAGCTCTTCAAAAAATACTAAAAAAAAAGTGATTTTTTTTTGTTCCCTTAATTGTTTTGACAAGTTTACTTTCGTTAATTTAAATTTTTGTTTTTTTTTCATTTTAAATTTTTCAGAATTTCCCTCTCAGCCTCAGGGGGAGGAAATAGAATTCTTGCCAATAGAGTGTACCAATTTTTGAAATACATATTGCATTTGCAAATTCAATATTTAAATCCTGATTTTTTTTTGAAAATAGAAATGCAATATTTTTTGAAATTATTAAAAACTTCTGTGAAAAAAAAAATAATGTAGATCGATTTAACAGATATTGAGATAATTGAATATAAAAACAAATGGTGCTATTAGAGTTATTGACGATACCCACTTTGTTTGTCTTCGCTATATTCGTATTATCAAGTTTGATTAAAATTTTGAGTTCCATATTTTTCACGAAGTCATAACTTGGCCTACAGTATCTATATATTCCAATTAAAAGTGGCTCCGTGAAATAACTTCCCAGAAAAAAAAATGAAATAAATCCCCAAAATTTTTCATATGAAAAAACTGCCCATTATTGGGGATTTATTTCATCGATTTTTGGGGACTTATTTTATTTTTAAATTGGGGGGTTATTTCATGATGAAATAAGTCCCCAAATTCAACTGTGAAATAATTCATATATAATTTTCATTTTATATAAATTTATTCTTTAAATGCAAAAGAAACTTTGCATACACCAAGCCTCGCACCTACCCCAAATGCTGTAGTGGCCCAAGCAGGGGGGTTGCAGGAGGGCACCATGCCCTCCATACATACCTTACTGTTTATGAGCCGTAATTTTGTTATTTCTTTGAGGACTTATTTCATTTTTGGGTTGGGGACTTATTTCATGCGCTTTTGGGGATTTTTTTTTATATTCAAATCTGGAGACTTCCAAAAAAAAACACATTTTGGGGAGTTATTTCATTTTTGGATTGGAGAGTTATTTCACGGAGCCATTAAAAGTATATCTTCAAGTTAAAGAACACACATTTGACATGTGCACTGACGAAAAATTAACTCTGACAGTTTAGCTGATAAAAAGGGCAAATGAAAAAATTTGCTATCGGTCACTCTATTTTGTAGTAGCAAAAAGTACGTAAGTTAATGGAGTAGTTCAATGGTTAAAAAAAAATTAATTGTTTTATCCAGATATGTTAAAACACCGATTTTGACAAATTTCGCCTTCCAATGGCCCAAAAATCTTTTCTTTTTTTTTTTGAAAGATACAAATCAATTTGACAGATCTGTATTTCTCGGCAGATCTATCTTTCGTCAGTTGCAAAAGACAATTATTGGGCAGTTATGGGGTTATCCAATGGTAAAAAAAAATCAATTTTTTTTTATCCAGCTCTGTCAAAACACCGATTTTGAACATTTTCGCCTTCCAATGGCCAAACAAAATTGATTTTTTTTTTTCGATAAAAAATCAATTCGGGAGATCTACGACACTAGCTCCACGACACTAATACCATGACAAAAAAAAAAAAAACAACCTATATAAAATCGTAAACCATCCGCCACGGACAAAATCAAATTTCAGGCAGAAATCTGAATCTACCAAACGAGAATCCCATTAATTTAGTGTATATTGTAATGGTTTTCCTTTCGAACAAAAAAATTAAATTATTTTTTGTATTTGTTTTTGCTCTGAGACAAGTTTTGCTTTCCTTTAACCCAAGAAATCGATTTTTTTTCGAACTGAAGTTGATTCTTCAAATCTTGATTACAAACCAAAAGTAGAATCCTACTGCGGATGTTGTATTCGTACTTGTAATTCGTGAAATAGAAAAACTAGGCTACATGCGGATGTTTTTTTTTTGAAATTTTTTACTATACTGGGGGGTAATTCCGTAATTTTCAAAACGATAATCATCAAAACGATTATCGCTGACGTGATCGTCAATAATTTGCTTTACGTATTTCAAACACTATCTCCTCGTCTATCGTTTTTCCAGAGATTGTCAAACCATCATTGAAATGTCATAATAACAATTTGCGTTATTAGAACGAAGTTCCTTAGTGTTACATTAGATGGTGGCGCAATGGAATAGGCACTTGCTTCTTAACCGAAAGGTTCGGCGTTCGATCCCTGCTGGCGAAACGTTTTTTTTTTTTAATTTTCATATAATTTGTATTTTTCTCAAATGTTTGTTGCCATTTTGCAAAATAAGTAAATTATTTCACTCATTTAACTATAGTCGCGTACAAACTTACATACAATCATGAAAACAAATGCGAAACGATACCTATTTACCCATCGTTTTGACGATAACGTTTTGATGGTAATCGACTTACGTGAAGCAAATATTTGATCGTCAAAACGTGATCGTCCAGACGATATGCATTTTTAGGGTTACGTGTAGTAGGACTATCGTCGAAACGTTATCGTCGGGTGATAATCGTTTTACGGAATGAGTCCCCTGTATTGCATGCCACCAACATAACAAAGGTAGAACAATTGGAAGATTTCCGATTAGGATAGATTATTTAATAAAATGGAAATGAATGCAAATTAAATTTGAAAATCTTTTTTGGACTGACAAGAAAAACTACTTAAAACTTAAAACCCTAAAACTCAACCAAGTGTACAAACAAAAACACGAATATACTCCATTAATGCATGAAGATATGTAAGTTGATACATAAATACCGTTTGCTTGTAATCTTCTTTTTTTTTTCAAAATGTACGTAAATATCAACCATTGACTACAACATATTTACATAATTTCAATTCGTGTCGTGACTGAATTTAAATGGTCCGAAACGTGACGCTTCTTATGTTTATTTTTATGTCACACTTTATCTATGTACATTGTACATACATACCTAACCTATACCATTGGGTTTGTGTAACTCATTTAAATTGGAATATTGAAGTTGCTAATTAAAGACCCAAATCTTTACAATACACATATTTACAACTTACTTACTATACGAGGACAATGAGGATCAACAAATAATGCAGTTTTTTTAAGACTGAATGTCAATGGTGTCATTTCAGAAGCATTTCTGAGGAAGTAGATGGTTATTTGTGTTTGTTTTTGAAAATAAAATAAAAAAAAAAAAAAAAAATGTGAAGAGCTAAGAAATGTAAATGAATGAACTTCAACTGAAGGAAATGTGTTAGTCATGACAATTTACAATATCTATTTACATTTAAGATTTTAATGTACGTAAAGACTAAAGATATGTATACTTGGGTATTTAATATGGTTCGAAGAGTCTTTGACCTTTTCTATATCATGGGATCATGATTTAATTATGATGCCATTTAAAAATTCTAACAATTGGCATATACTGTTAAAACTTTGAATTGTGGAAGGGGGTGGGGGGGGGGGAATATTGGAATAAACGCACAGCGTTCGGACTTTACTACGAAAGCAGTAGATCTACTGCGCTTTTATCTAATTTTTCAAATCTACTGCACCACTGCGCTTAAGCTACAATCTACTGCGATTTTTCTGATTTTGTTTGAATGGTCATAGAAATTAATGCAGAGTAAAATTTCAAACATTTAAAAACAAATTGTTATCCATTTCATGCAAGTCATGTCAGCTAATTATTTTTTCAGTTCGAATTCACTTCGATTGTTTCTTTTCTTGTTCTTTTTGCGATCACGCAATGCACACACCGCAAGCGCAAATGTTTCCGCATAACTGCCTGAACAGAGTAGAATACTGGAACCAGACCCGCAGACAGAACTGAAAGAGCTCTCAAAAAGTGGCGTACGTTATTTTTTTTTTTACGTGTCCACAAGCCACAATGCAGCTGTACAGCTTTGAAAGTATTTTGAAGAAAAACAAAACAAATTAAACAATATTCTTGTGTACAAGCTCCGAATTCCCATTTTTTGTTTCAAATATTTTTCCTTTTAAATAATAACCTTCTTCGCGATACAAATAACCACAATATTATTTTCCGACCCACAAAGTTTATGTTTTTCTTCGCACAATTTGAAACGTCAAAAGTGCCGTTGGTGAACTCTTTCGTCTGCGGCTGCAGCTCGGTATGCGGCTACGTTCCGTTCTGTTCGCAACATTGAATTTGTGTGTATTCAATATTTTGACAGCTATTCCAGATGCGGCTCCTGTTCCGTCTCCGTTTACATTCTGTTCAGGCAGTAATCGAAACATTTTTATTTGAATTTTTGTCTGAATAAAGAATGGTCAAGTCTAATAAACTGACATTCTAGTATGAAAAGTACAATAAATAACAATGACAATTTTTATTTCTTTTTACACACTGGACTCACTCGGCGACACTCAAGCCGTAATTTTTTCGAAAAAAAAAAATTGAAAAATCCTTCCTCACTTGACTATTTCTTTCTCACCATGGAGTAGATAAAAGACGTCAAAATGAGTCGCGCAGATTGACTTGTCAACATCGTCCTGAAGCTTGTTATATTTTGTATTGAAAATGTGTATAATCTACCTGATATACGAACCGTGTGTGTGGGAAAGCTCGAGCTGAGATCGAAAACAAACCGAATACAGACCGAACCGAATGAAACCGAATACGTGTGAAACAAGCCAAAAAGTAGTGTAGCCGTTAGCATGAGGTGAAGATTAGTGCTGTTCTTATTTCACGAATAACTTCAACAATATTGTTCCTATAAGTGGCTGATTCGTTTGTATGGATTGTTGGCATAACATCGTGCTTTAATATTACTCCACAAAAAAAAGCCCAACGGCAGGCATCCGTGAAGGTCAAACAACGACTGATTACACGATTACTGAATTTAGTTTAATCAATGAATCAATTGTTAGACGGCTTGTGTCGCAAATAGCTCTATCTTGCTAGAACCATAGCTTGATTAACACTGGAGTACACGCGCCCTATTTTTTTTTACACCGATGCACGCGTGGCCTACTATGGTAGACCATTTAAAAAAGCCAATAATTTTTTAGTTTATAAACATTTAAATGAAACAAATATTTAAATATTACAGTGGACGCTCGGTAACTTGAACACGTACGAAACCAGTGCCGAGATTTAGCTATTTCAGCGAGTGAGGTGAGATGACTCGCCTTACTCACCGACTCATCTCACTTCATTCGCAAAAGTGATTTAGCTATTAAATTGAAATGAGTAATTTCGAATCAAGTTTCGAACACATGAAATGTCATAAACAAAGGCTATCTTTTAATTCGTTGTCTTTGGTTTTGTTTGTTTGAGGTTTAATTTTTCAATTTTGTATTTGTATTTTAATTAAACTTTATCGAAAAACTTAGAAAAACAAAATTTAATTAATGTGTGACTTCATTGTGAAGTTAGTGTGCCCTACCCACTCCTAAACATTCTTCCAAAGTTTTGTAGTTAGTCCTCACGAAGTTGATGGGGTCGTCCTTGCGATGCTGGATTATATTTTTCACTTGTGTTAAAAAAATTTATACCTTCAAATAAAATGTAAATAACAAATTAATAATGTTCATCAAATATCATTTTTACATAAATGTATGTTTGTATAAAAAAAAAAACAAATCTTTTATGTGCTGCATACTCATTTTTACCTACATACATTGTTGTTTTGCTAGTTCGTTTCACATACGTGAATAGGTATGTTGAAATTCCTTTGAAAAAGAACACATACTTATGCAAAAGTGGAAATTTACCAACACATACACCAAGTCACCGCTGAAACATCCGACGAGTAAACTGACGTTTCATTTCACTCGCCTACTCACTCACTTTTACTAGCTAAATCGATTTTCAGTGAAAAGTGAGTCATCTCACTCACTCGCCATTAGCTAAATCTCGGTTCAGGGGTGTTCAAGCTATAGGGTGTTCAAGTTACTGGATCAAGAGAAAAAATTGTTGTTGTTTTTTTAATAATAATTCATTTAAATGTTATTAAGACATAAATAATAATTTTATAAATAAATAATTTGTCCTCATTTTCCATAGCAATAATTAACGAGAGCAAACTTAATTTGTAATGTAGCCTCGTTATTCTTATCCCATTTTGATTCATTGGTTGTATCAAAGCTGTAACGTTTGGTGGGAAGAACAATGTGCATATGTTTCCATTTTCAGCCCTTAATTCTTCTTCTACTGGATGACAAGGAGCATTATCGATAATCAACAATGCCTTAGGTGGGAGACTTTGCTCTTTACAATTTTTCCTAACTTGAGGAACAAAGCTTTTAAAGAACAACTCTTTAAAAATACAATTTGTTATCCAGGCATTCGCAGAACTTTTGTACTCCACTGGCATTTCGAAATTTTTAAAACAACGTGGATGTTTTGATTTTCCAATGATCAACGGAACGATTTTGTGTGAACCTGTGGCATTGCATCCCAACAGTAATGTTACCCTTTGATTTGGAATTTTCCCACCAGGAGCGTTTTTTTGCAGCGAAAGAAATGTCAGTTTATTTTGGCAAAATCTTCCAAAAAAATGCAGTTTCATCTACGTTATAAATCTGCTGTGTTGTGAGTTAAAGCAATGCAATTTAACTTGTAACCTCTTTTTAAATGGCTCAACTGGTTCCGGTTCCGCCGCTAGTTTTTCTCCACTTATGGTCAACAAACGTATACCAAATCTACTTTTCCATTTTTGGAACCACCCAGAACTAGCATTAAAGTAACCTCCTTGTTTTCCCTCAAATTCTTTGTACAGTCGCTTAGCCTTTTCTCTTATAAGGTTTCCGTTAATTGGCACATTTTTTACGTTGCGTTGTTTTTGGATTTTCAGCTTTTTTCATTGTGCAGAAAAAGTTTTGGTTTTTCTGGTCCAGAAAAAGTTTTTGCAATCCTTTCGGTTATTTTTTTTTTTATTTGAGCTTAATATTGCAGATTGTTCTTTTTGAAACACCAAATTCTTTTTCAATTATCACCGCTTTTTGTTTAAGAGTCTTAATTTTTGGCCTTTTTTAAACCCATTTTTCTCTTTTTCAAAACTTTTTTTTCTAAATAAGCACTTCTGGGAATGAAATTCACTTCGATTATGAAGAATAAAACCTTATAAAGGTATACCCAAAAAAATTCTTGGGATTCCCCTTTACAAAAACCGTTTGCATTTTGTACCAATCATATGTACCTAGCAAAATTTCAAATTTTATTTGTTCAACATATAGAGTACTTAAGAGAAAAATTCAAGGTATCGAGTCGTAAAAATGTTCTGTTCAAGTTGTAGAGTGCGTAAAGGGAAAAATTATTTGTTCAAGTTATTGGAATGTTCAAGTTATCGTATGTTCAAGTTAACGAGAGTCCACTGTATATTCATTTATTGTCTTAAATATTTAATAATATTAATTAATAAATATTAGTTAAGAACTTCAAATTTAGTAAAAAATACTTTCTTCAATACAAAATCATAACCAAAATGGCTTTTCAGAAATTAATGTTTCATATTTTGTTTATTAAATTATATAATTTAAAAAAAAAAATCAATTTTCAAAGCATCAAGACACACTACAGCCTGATGGTCGGGACAAATCCACTTGTTGCAAGTCTTGCATTAAATCTTCGATTTGGTGGCGGTACCTATTTTTTGACAAAATTGTACCATTTGGTCATTTTTGTAAGTTCTTGGTATCCTACCAATCAATTCTGCGAGAGGGACGTTATCTGATTCCGAGAAATCGTCTGATTTATTCCATCCAGATTCATGCATTTCGACAAGGCAATACAAAACTTGTAAAAAAAAAAGGATTTCTGTAAGTTAAATTGTTTTTGTTTTACATCCCTTTAAGACCGGTTCATACCTTTTGCCCCACCCTGTATTTAGAATAAAAACCTATACCTTTTGTCAAAGCCAGGAATCCATTCTTAAATTTTCTTTTTTTAATCAGGTTTTTTCAAGTGATAGTCTTTGAAAAATATATTTCCCAACTCACAATTTTGAAAAAAAAAAGTACCGTTTTTTATAAAAACTATTTTTTTAAGCATCTTGTTTTTGGTGTTTGACTAAGAATTGATAATAGCATTACATTTTGAAAACAAAACAAAAGTGCTCAATAACGTAAAATTTTATTACAAAAATAGTTTTTTTTTTTTCATAAAAAACGTTCATTTTTTTTCAAAATTTTGAGTTTTGAAATAAATTTTTCAAAAAATCAATTGATATTTTTTTACCCTTATTTAAAAAGAAAATTTAAGAATAGATTCCTGGCTTTGACAAAAGGTATAGGATTTTATTCTAAGAATTCTCGTTGGATTATTACGAGTTGTTCTCCTCTATTTCAAGTAAATTTTTTCAAAAATTGACCCTCCCAATTAAACGGGGGGATATAGACTACCCCCTCCAAAAGATTTTTTTCTTCTTTTGACCGAACTTTTACGTTCTAGTATTTTTATGCATCTTGTGCCAAGAACCATTTTTTTTTTTAAATTATACTGAAAATTATACTACTTGTTGTTATAAATTTATTTTTGCTAAATTTTGAATATCTTTAGTTTCGAAACTGTTGGGCCTACACAGATGGTTCTGAGCTCAAATTGAAGAAAATTCAATTATTTTGAAATCGTAAAGCAAAATTACAGTCGAAAAACTATAATCCTTTGGGGTTAAAATTGCCAATAACTGAAAAAAGCGTGAAAATTTCGCTTTTTCATGAGGCCAATATCATAAACGACTCGGAAAAAAAATCACAACTACCGGAGCTAACGCAAACACGCCCTCCTATAAGACGACAAAGTTACTGGACTAAACTAATTTTATTCAAAATTTTACGTTATTAAGGAGTTTTTTTTGTTTTTAGTATTCGATGCTCCTATCGATTTCTAGTTAAACACACATCTGGTATATAAATAGTATTTGACTAAAAATTGATGGGAGCATTGAGTTTTAAACACAAAAATTTTAAACAAAATCAGTTTAAACACATTTTTTACATTTTTTTTTTGTTTTTTTCCTCCTAAATTGAAGTTTTCAAAGTGAATTTCTAAAGAACTGTACACTAAAACAATTTTAATTAAAAAGATAAAAAGATTAATTGAAGAAGAAATGTTAGGCTATACAAAAAGTTATAGCATGCCATTGTAACTGTTACCGTTGTTTTTTAATAGTTTTTTTTTCCTGTTTTAAGTCATTTTTTTAACCCTCTATAACTCAAGACCTTATTCAAAATGCAAATTTTTGGTGGAATCAGATAGTTTTATGAATAAAAAAAATATACGTATTTTTCAAATTTTTTTAATTATTTATTATTTATGAATAATTTTATAAAAGGGGGAGCTTATAGGCAACAATGAATTACAACTTCAAGGAAAACTGCGAAACTAGGAGAAACGATATTTTTAATCAAAGGAGAATAATATTTAGACTAGAGATGGAAGTTCCTAAAAACATATTTTTTTGTGGCATAGCATACATAAATCTACGCTGCACTTCTCGCATATGGTATGAGTGAATCCAGCATACTAGGAACTTGCATCGGATTTTTTTTTCGGCCCAATGAGGCCAGTGACCGACTTGACCTTGGGCGGATTGCTTGTGGTGGTACGTGTTGGGCAGGTCCTTTTATGTTTTTTGGTTAGGATATCACGATCTATAGATCGGCGTATTGTCAAACCGGTTTTTGAGCCCATCCTGTACAGAGTTTGGGCAACTTCCAGGCGGAAATCTGCGGAGGCCATGAGTCATGACGGCCTGGTCAGGAAGACTTGTATATTTGCTTACCCTTTTGTAGAGCAGACATGAGTTGGTCACTGCCATTGTTTGCTCCTCAGTGGCATCTTGTAGATAACCTTACAGATTCTCACAAAAACAAGCACAAACAAACGTAATTCATATTTTTTATTAATTTTTATTTCTTACCATACGCGCACTACTTGAAATTTTTCACTCCACTTACAGCATCCGGTTGCCTGTGAAAAGTAGTGATAGTTGGGCTACTTAAATTGTTTTGGATTGAAAGAAAACAGGTTACACTTTTTGATTAGAAAAAAGCAAAAAAAAAAATATAAAAATATTCTAAATTGTTTTTATTATCACAATTACTAGTAAAATCGGCTTTTCGCATCCTTTAAAAGCGTCTTGCAGATAGCGGCCCATGGAAAAGTTCTCAGATCCCCATATTCATATCTAGGGCGCTCAGCTCTTTATCTTTGTACTTTTATACCTTTTATCTAGGCTATCGAAATAAACGGATAAGATTTGAGCAACTATAGGTACACGACGGGGTAACAACTCGCAAATTCAGGGGGGTCATTCCGTAATTTTCAAAACGATAATCATCAAAACGATTATCGCTGACGTGATCGTCAATAATTTGCTTCACGTAATTCAAACTCTATCTCCTCGTCTATCGTTTTTCCAGAGATTGTCAAACCATCATTAAAATGTCATAATAACAATTTGTTTGTAAGCCCAAGAAATCGGCAGAAATTTACATAAGATGGTGGCCCAATGGAATAGGTACTTGCTTCTTAACCGAAAGGTTCGGCGTTCGATCCCTGCTGGCGACACTTTTTTTTTTTTTTTTTTTTTTTTTAATTTTCATATAATTTGTATTTTTCTCAAATGTTTGTTGCCATTTTGCAAAATAAGTAAATTATTTCACTCATTTAACTATAGTCGCGTACAAACTTACATACAATCATGAAAACAAATGCGAAACGATACCTATTTAGGTATCGTCCAAAAGCCATCGTTTTGACGATAGCGTTTTGATGATAATCGACTTACGTGAAGCAAATATTTGATCGTCAAAACGTGATCGTCCAGACGATATGCATTTTTAGGGTTACGTCTAGTACGTTATCGTCGGGTGATAATCGTTTTACGGAATGAGGCCCCAATTTTCACCGCTAGCATGTATTTGTATACTCTCACCAAATCAAAGGCTGTTTTGCGAATTTCAAAATTTTTTTAAACGCAAAGTGCAAAAGTCTTTTGTTCGAAAATGCAAACACAAATTCTACTGCATTACCACTGTGTTCGTTAATGCATGTTTGCTAAAGTCATTTGATCGAAAATATCAACTGCGGGTTTAGTTATGCAGTAATAAAGTTGAGGTGACGAAAAAGACAGATAAAATGATTTTTTCTTTACTTCTTGTCAGATATTTAGGTGTGAGCTGAAAACAATATAATCAAGAATCTGAAATTTTGACACTGGCCGCGTTCATCAGCACATTTGACAGTTCTGAACTGTCATTTTTAGAGCTTCTGATTGACCCGCAGTCATAATAATTGGCCGCGTTCATCAGCACATTTGACAGTTCTGAACTGTCATTTTTAGAGCTTCTTATTGGCCAGCAGTCATAAAAATTCAGTTGACGTCGATTGACATTTAGTTACGTTTTTTTCTGAATTTTCAGATGAAAAATTCTATCTGAAAATTCAGATGACAGCTAAAAGCAACAAAATAACAGTTCTTGATCCAGTTTTTTTTTGGTGTGTGGTCTGATCGTCTGGGTCTCGTATTGCTTTTCGGATTTTGATTTTAAAGTGCAAAAAATAATAAGAACAGAATAAATAATTTCAGACTTTTTTTTTGCGTTCAGTGTTACGTTTTTCAGTACTGAATTTTTAGATCTGTCAAAAACGTGGTGATGAACGTGGCCAATAAATAATCTCAGACTTTTTTGTGCGTTCAGTGTTACGTTTTTCAGAACTGAATTTTTAGATCTGTCAAAAACGTGCTGTTGAACGCGGCCACTATCTCAATAAAAATATGTCTGTTTGTTAACTTCTATGACGTCGCAGAATTTGCTGTCAAAATCAATAGGAAAAAAAGAACAAGTTTGCGACAATAGTGAAAGTTGCAAGTAAACAGACTGAATAAATAGATTTCTTACCGAATTAATTATGTTTTGTATTAGCTTTTGTTCGAAAACGGCAAATGCGCTTGCAACAAAAAAAAAATCATATGATGTTTATCAAAACGTTTGTTTGCACAGCAGGACGATTGGTACTTCTGCATTATAATTTCCGTTCAATTTGCTGATTTAAAGTTTTTGAAAACGACCGAAATCTGAGATTTAAGCTTGAAACCTTCGAGTATTCAAAGCGTTCGTATTCCAAAAAATGACATTTTGTCTTCTATACCTTAAAGTACTAATTTGAAATTTCTTTTATGAACTACAAAAGTAAAGTATAAATATATTTATTTATGGGGGGGGGGGGGGGCTACGAACATTATAAAAGAGGGTACGGCAATGTCAAAAGTTTGGGAAGCACTGGTATAGAGGGTTAAATAAAATTCCCTCTCCCGTTATTTTAAATTTTCTCAAAAACTAAAAGCCACTTGAGCGGCTAACCTAGAAATCAGTGACGTTTATTCGAAGGTGCGCAGGTGTTCACCGCACACCCTACCACCATCTTAAATTCCATAGGTATAGCCAAAGTTCTCCAAAATACGCATTTGTCTTTCTTTTCTTTAATAACCTATCAATACATACGTCAATAAATAATTAAGATCTGTGTACGAACTCAAATAATCCTCAAACAAAAATCAGAACAAATAATTCACTTCCATTCAAAGTAACGAAAAAATTTCTTTTAACTTCAGCGCACCGCAAGCTAACCCAAATCCACATACAACATATAATTCAAATTACCTACCTACCAGTCAAAGAAGTGCCTAATAACAAAAATTTCCTCGTAGGGTGTTCTCCTTACTTCAGCGCACCCAGCTAACCCAAATCCACATACAAAAAAATTCAAAAAAAAAGCACAAGAAATCGTTTTCCCTTATAAATCTTTATGCATTGGTGTTCACCTTCATCAAACGCACCAACGAAGCTCAAACAAAGAAAATCTATGTGTTGATCGTTCGCCACGACTCGGTTGCAGTGCGGGATGATTTTTTTACTTAAAAAAATCATCAAAAATTTCGATAGAACCTGACTAGATTGTTTATAACTTTTGATTTAGTGGGAGGATTTATTTCATTGAGATATCTAACCGCCATATTATTCACTTGATACATCCAGATTTAAACTTAAATGCAGATGAATTTACATTGAATTTGTATGATTTACATCCAGATTTAAGTTTTAATCTAGATGTATTGAGTGAATAATATGGCCGAAGAAAGGTAAGAAATTAACCCATTCCCTGATGTACATACATTTATAACGGTTGATATAAAAAAAAATATAATTGAGGCGCCGTAAACCCAAAATTGATTATTTTTAAATCAAATTTATCGGTAAATGTGATGAAAAATTTCAAAATGTTCACAATATTGTGTACATCTAACTATGTTGAACAAATAAGTTTATGGTTTTATGGCGGTAATTTTAAGAACGCAGCGAAAAAAATACGATTTTCAACGATTGATTTATAAAAAAAATTCTTACCTCAAAAATAATCATCACTTCCTTATGAAAGGGGTATTAAAAAAACCTCAATGAAATATGCATTTTACTAATGTCACAATATTACAAAAACTCATTTATAAAAAATCTTGAAAATTTCAAATAGAATGTATTTTCAATTTTCTCAAAAAACTAGAAGACATAAAACCATTCGGTTCCTTGCGTTCGATTGAAAATTAATATACGCATTGACCACAAAAAGTTAATTAAGCACTTCATTTCATAATTTTGGAAAAATAAGTCTAAATTTTGTTTATCATTTTTTTTTATGTTTAAGTTTTTATGCGAATTGTTTTAAAACTATTGACATTAAATTAAGATTAAAGAACAAATTTCTGGCTTTCAAAACCGGTATAATACTGTATAGTAGGTGTTGCCGTTATTTTTTAATATTTTTTTGTGTTTTCATTTTGAGTCATTTTTTCTAGGCCATACCTCCTAAACGGGCCTAGGTAGACCCCCCCTCCCATAGTAAAAAATGCTTGTTTTTGACCACTCTACAAAAAACGTTATCAAATGTTGGTGCCAAAGCTAACGTAGGTACTCTCCCCGAATGGATATTTTTACTGCAGAAAAAAACATAGCGAACAGCCTCCTAAAAGCACCACGGCACGTCACTGCTAGAAATCACTCTTGTTTTTATTTTTTCTTGGTGATTCGTGACTAATAAAAAAGCCATATGAAAGAAATGTCAAATTGGTACTTTTAAATACTTTGTGAAATGAAACATTGATGCTATTCTAATAGTTAACCGCTATTTTTATCAATTTAAAGGCCGTTATACTTGGTATAAAAAATATCCTTAGCAAATTGGAGTGGTTCTTAAGAATCAAAAATCGTTTTAACCACTACAATCATACAATTTTATCCTCACGGTTTGTAAACAAAAATAAATCCAACTGGGCTACATTTGAAATAGGATTTTGTCGAAACAGCATCATGAACGCAAGTAACTTTTTTTTTAAAAGTTGGTACTGGCTTCAAACTCCTACATAGACGATTACATCTAAGGCCGTGTGCGAATTCGTTTAAAATTTCGATTAAATTTGATCCCACATTAAATTTTGACGTTTCTTCAGTGGTGAATACAATTTCCTCTTTTTGCTGTGTGAATTCAATTAAAAGGGATGTTTTTAATTCTAATATTTTTCTTCCGTCCGCGAGTTTTGGAAAAAAGTAGAACACATTTTTTTGTAATAAATTTCGCGAGCTAAAAAATTAAACGCCCATTCTAATTATTTTAAAGAGAGTGCTCAAAGAAACTGAATATGAAGAAATGAATCCTCGGCTGTCATTTGAGTTTGCCTACAAGCTCTATCAGATAAGAAATGAGAAGGTATGTGTAAAAATGGCGGTATAAAACTCATACATTCACAGTATTTATCTTCACAACTTACACATTCACAGTACTTATCTTCACACCACCCTGCTATATTGTTGTTGGATTTCACATCTATTCATCGACACAAAATTAAATTACAAATACAACAATGTAAACAAATGGGTTTTAGAGGGTGAAACGTACGAAGGATTCATTTCTTCTTATTCAGTTTCTTTGAGAGTGCTTTTGCCCTGGGTCTGTTATAAAGAACGCTAGGGTTCGCATTCTGTTGCAAGCAGCTGTAGATCAAAAACACAAGACGCAAAAAACTCTGGCCGCTTGTGGGTCACGATGAGCTGGTAACTTCATTTAATTATTTAATGCTTGTTATAATTGCTGCAATTAGCAAATGTTGTTCTTCAGATGAATAAAGGGTATCAATCCATTCATCTTTGAGATGTAATGACCTGGATGGAGACTTTTCATTCAGAACGATGTGTTTTTCTAAGAATTTCATTTTAACCACCAGATCCAGGGTTCTATTTTGCGTCAATTCAAACTCGTAGCGCAAAAGAAGTTGTATCCAAGAGAAGAAACAATGTTCTACTTCTACTTCTGATGGCTTCTATTCCTCTGCAAGCAAGGATCCAGTAGTCTTAATTGTGGCTCTAGAAACAAGATTATACAAATTGGCGTTGAACTGTTTCTTAATATTTTAGAGTGAAATCATTTAATTATATTTTGACTTATCTATTAATGCATCTTCATTGAATATGTTCTTTTCATGAACATGAAAACAAACAAAACCTTTCGTGGGTGCTGGTAAACGTCAAAATTTAATCTAGTAGCACAAATTTAACGTGCCCCCGGACCATGTTAAATTTTGACGTCTTATATTCACCTCAATAGTGTCAAAATTTAATTTTGGGATCAAATTTAATCCAATTCACACACGGCCTAATTCCAACATCATAATTATACCCCCTTTTCTATTTAAATTTTTAATAATCTACAACATTTTTAAAGCACCTACCACCATTGTTATCATTATTTTTTTGTGTGAAATATGATATTATGTACGAGAAAGCAGTATTGATTTATTTATATAATCAAAAATTAAAACAAAAAATTGCTCAATCAATTTGGTATTATAAATCATAATATTATGATAAAAAAAAAAATAATTTGCTGGTGAATCTCTTATTATAGGTATTCATTTGATATTTCTACCACATTAAAAAGTTGTATTATATTTTTCCTCTACCAATTTAAGTTTCATGTTAAAAAAAGAAAAAAAACCAATTGACTAATTTGAATCATAAAATTAAACACTTGAATTATATTTATAAATAATAAAATTCAAAACGATTTGCAATCGATGTATTTTTTGTTTTTCAAATTATTAAATATATTATAATGATTGAATATTACCAAAACTTTTAAACCAAAAAAAAAAAGTATATTTATAAACAAAATAATATAATTATATACAATTTAAATATTTTGTTTTGTTCTTTTGTGGTGTTTTTAGAGAAATTGTATTGTTCCAAATTTAATTTTAGTAATCATAAAATTCGTGAACATAACTACGTAATTAAAATAGTATAAATTATTTATAGATGATATAATTAAAAAAAAAAACGAAAAAAATACACTTTATATACCACTTCATATTTCTAAGCAAAACTGTCTCATAGAAAATAATAAGAACAAACAGATACAACTGAGTGTTTTTATTTTCAACAAAATGCACCGAGTGCAATTAACATAGATGTTGTATTTTTGCAGGCTGATTTTTTTATTTCTAAGAACACTTTACATACAAAAAAAAAAAAAAAAAAATATTATATTATATTCAACATCTTTCATAAACAAATATTATATACAAAATTTAAATAAACAAAAAATGGCATCTATGTATACAAAACACATACACCTAAACACACTTGATATTTATATTAATATTTTATAGAATATATATAAAAAAACAACAAGTATTTTTAAAATTAAAAACTAAATGTGGATATTTGTTATCAAAAAAATATATAAATAAGACATACATATTTTACAAAGGAAGAAAGTTATAAATTATATACATTTAAAATATGGGAAGGTTTAAAGTCGCATACAAAAAAAAAAAAAACAAAAAAAAAACATTATTATGTGTCCCTACACATTTTTAATACAAACAAAATGTCTGATTGTTTATATAGAAAAATAACCATACATAAAAAAAAAACAAAAAAACCAAATCAAAAAGACAAATTTTACTTTATACATTCCAAAAGTAGAAATGGACCAAATCTGTTATGTATTAACTTTTATTATTGTGTAATAATACTGATTTAAATGATTTTTTTGTAAAATCTATATATAAAATAAGTTAGATGTATTTTTAATCAAATTATACTAAATGCTGGAAATTTGTATTTTGAAATTGTGTTTTTATTTGAATAATTCTTTTTTAAACAATTATTTGATTGTTATAACAACAATAATAAATTTTCATATATTTATGCAAGGTTAAATAAATAGCAAAATAATATTGTAAATGCATAATTGTGTGCTGTTAGTGTAAACGGATGTGGGTGTTAAGCATAAATAAAAAAAAAAAAAACTATATATAAATTTAAAGAATATTACTAAAATATGTTCTTCATAATGTTTAATTATTTCTAGTGAAGGTTTTTATTTGTTTTAATTGTTAAATGTTTATTTTTTCGTTTTTATTTATAATAATATAAAATATTTTAAGAAAATCAAAAAAGTTTATTGTTGTTGTGCAAAGTTAATTTAATTTATTTTAATTGTGTTTTGTTTATAGTTTTCTTATAAATAAACGTATTGTCAATGTTATAAAAAATAAAATTGTTGTTTCTTATTTACAATAAAATCACCTCAGTTAGTCATATCGTTCATATGAAACGAGAATAATAATGACTAAAAATCTGTCAAAAAATGCCACAGTTGAAAGAAATCCTCATAAATGGTAGTTAATTATTCCACTCGTGGTTTAATTTAATAAAATTAACTAAATGAATTAATTTTATTACAGTATTAGTATAGCTATGGTGGGAGTGAAGTGACGAAGATGAGGAAATGCACAAAATACAATTTTTTAATAATGGATTGTAAATGAGGCGATAAAAATGCTTGCAGCTATTGTTGGTGAAGAAGTCTTCATAAGAACCACTTTTATTTTTTTAATAAATCAAGTTTGCACCAGTGTAAGTGTCAAATATTATATGAATTTCAGATGCAAAACTTAACTGCCTGAACAGAATAGAATGACGGAACTGGAGCCGCAGACGGAAATGGAAGAGCTGTCAAAAAGTGTCGTACGTTATTTTTTTACCTGTCCACAATACAGCTGTACACATAGACGTTGGTAATGGGACAATTTAAAAACTGAGAGAGTTCCTCATCGATCCGATGACCACTAGGTCAATTATAAGGGGTCCAAGGGTCTAAAAATGAGTTTATTGCAAATATCTCAAAAACGGTTTGTGCTATAGAAAAATGTTGTTCTTTAATCTTGTAGCTGAAGTGATTTCCTATAGAAATGGTCTTATCGGTTTTTTCGTAGGATTAACCGTTAAAAAGTTACAGCTAATGAAAAGTTAAAAAATCTCTCAAAAGGGGGCAAATGTCATGAAAATGGGAGTTTTTTTTTTCAAATATCTCAAAAACAGTTTGTGTTAGAAAAAAATTTCATTCCTAAATCTTGTAGCCCATTTTCCACAAAATTGGCTTTTAACTTTTTTCGTAGCATTAACTCTTGAAAAGTAACAGCAAATCAAACAGTCAAAAAATCTATAAAAAAAGGGATAAAAAGTAATGAAAGTGGAAGTTTTTGGCAAATATCTCAAAAACGGGTTGTCATAGAAAAATTTTATTTCTCTATCTTGTGTAGCTCATGTAATTTCCAACAAAAATTAATTTTCACTTTTGTCGTAGAATTAACCTTTAAAAAATTACAGCAAATGGAAAAGTCAAAAAATCTCTAAGAAAGGGGGCAAAAGTCATGAAAATGTGAGCTTTTTACCTCTTTTTAGAGATTTTTTGACTTTTCGATTTGCTGTAACATTTTAAGAGTAAATGTTACGAAAAAGGTGAAAAGACATTTTTGTTCAAAATTATATAGGCTACAAGATTGGGGAATGAATGTGTTTTCTAACACAAACTGTTTTTGAGATATTTAAAAAAAACTCCCATTTTCATGACATTTGGCCCCTTTTGAAAGATTTTTTAACTTTTCATTTACTGTAACTTTTTAACGGTTAATGCTAAGAGAAAACCGCAAAGACCATTACTATAGGAAATCTCCTCAGCTACAAGTTTGGGGAACAACATTTTTCAATAGCACAAACAGTTTTTGAGATATTAGCAAAAAACTCAATTTTATACCCTTGGACCCCTTATAACTGACCTCGCGATAATCGGATCGATGAGGAACTCTCAGTTTTTCAAGAGTCCCATTACCAACGTCCATGCCTAATTTCAGGTCCTAACTAATAATTTCCTTTCCTTGGCATTTTTTCCTCTATTCTTACTGGACTACAACACAAATAAAATACTTCACCGTTAGACGCATAGTAATAGATACAGAATTATAATAAATTTGGCTTTATTTCTACAGGGTGTCCCGCGATCGGCGATGCAGATGAAAAAACCATGGGTTCCTTTTAAGTCCATAAAACTTAAGAGGTAATTTTCTCGTTTTCGCTTCCTTTTCGACTTATTTATAACGGTTTTTATGATTTTTGATATACAGCCCTATCATAGTATCCGATCGGAACGGAATTTTCTCCGAATTTTAAGAAATATTCGGTCCTATCGAGGTAACAGTCGGAGCGGAATTTTCTCCGATTTCCTACGAATCGGAGACATTTTGCTGATCGGAGAACTACCTCAAAGCAAAATGTCTCCGATTCGTAGGAAACCGCTCCGCTCCCACGGTTACCACGATAGGGCCGGATAAATAAAATAAATAATTTAGATGGCCCAACAGCTCTTGAAGAACTAGTGACTACAGTTTATTGCTAAATCCGAACGGCTAATGTGAGCGGAACTTTTCTAAAACAAGAGATGGGTCAAGTTCATAAATGTAGAAATGCAGCAGTCCTGCAAGATTTGCGGTCATAAATGAAAATAAATGCATGAAAGTTGTAGAGGGGGTAAAAAAGCCGTAGCTGCTGTGTAAATACAAAAAAAATCAATAATCGGTTGCATTGAAATGATTTCAAAAATCATAAAAACCGTTGTAAGTCGAAAAGGAAGCGAAAACGATAAAATTTTGTTCTCAATAAATTTTGTCGATACATTTTTCGTAGCGTATAAACTTTCTATGGATGGCCGATCCAAAAAAAAGAGCTTGGGAAATAACGGACACCCTAATGTACATACATCTGAGGTCCATACATCTGATTTTTCGCACTCGTTAAATTTCCCTTTTGTCCGCCATGTTGCATTTAAGAGCCAATTGTATAAACGTGGTTAGATAACTTAACCCGTAGTTCAGCTATTTTAACTCAACGCTTGCGGTAAATTACATACTTGAATTGTTATACCTCAGATAATACGCCTATACCGGTGGATTAAAGTTTCTAATTCACGGATCAGTATTTGAACCGCTGTTTTTGCAAATAATAATTAGAATAAAATTTCAAGTTAACAAACAGGCATTGCAATATTTAATCTTATGGTAATTTAACAAATATTTTGTTATTGATTGGTTCAGATAAACTTCTAAGATGTTTTGTATGACCCATATATGTAAATCCGTTTAGATATGTATCCAAAACATTTGCAGCCATATTTATTAGATTTACTTAAAACGTTTCTTAAAGGCAAATTAGTTAAGTTTGCTTAAATATTTAATTTGAATTTAAGCAACGTTGCTTAAATTCGTATCTATAATCAATTATGCATAGGTACTTAACTAATCAATGGTTGTGTCACGTAACGTGAAAGAATTTACGAATCTAGTACAATCAAAACAAAATATTACTAAATTTTTTTTAAAACAGCTGTTTCGTGACAGATTTAATAAATAAAAAAAAAATTGGAAAACAATAAACAACTTCGCCATGCTCGCAAATAAGAGAAAAAGGTCAGAAAATTAGGGCTCTGCCGACAAGGTAACCTAAAACATTTCCAAATATATCATATTATGTGAATTAAAATAACCTAACGTAAGTAATTTATAAATGAAATTAAATTTTGGTCCATTTTTAAATTAATATTTTATTAAATATTACACACAAAACACAAATTCACAATTACAGATATAAAAAAAATGCTTCTCAAATGTCAAACTACACTTTAGATAGCTTTAAGCAACCTTTAAACGCGATGGATGGCGTTTAAGTTAAGAGACCTTTAAGCAACGTTGCTTAAATGTGAAAATTGATTATAGATACTGGCATTTTAAAGTTAAGAAGCCTTTAAGATTCTATTATAGATACGGCTGTTGATGTTTTATTTGGGTTTTCAGAGAAAAAAAATTTAGTCAATATTGTACATATATGTATGTAAGTGTGAGTTCCACCTGAACAACATTTGAAAAATGTCGCATTTCATATTAATTAATGTAAAGCTTGTTCGTTTGTACACTGATGATGGATTTTGGCAAAACAAGGCATTTTAGTGTTTTTTTTTTTTCTAAAACTTGTGTAATGAATAGAGTGGTTTCTTTTTGATATTAATTTATTATTACGAAAAAAATTACTAAATTTTAAAGTTACTTTTTCGAAATTTTTTGTTTTTTTTTTATTTTTTTTATTATTTAAGATGTTCCTATCCGTTTTATTCGTATTTTTCGAATAATCTCTTCTTTAAATCTGGCGGATAAGTTACATAGATGTAATGCTCGTTGTGAGCTAAATCATTTTGAATATCTGTCGACGATGGTGGCCGCATTGTCGTCGACAAATCTGAGGAATATTTTCCGCCAATCGTTGTATCACAGTCAACCATTGTAACGGCTGTTGATGGAAGTCGTGTTGTGACTTCTCGACGCTCATATATCTCCTGTTGTGGATGATGTGTCAAATGGTGCGAAACAACTGGTGGTGGACCAGCAATATAACGCGGACTGCTATGATGTTGAGGTGCATAGTGATGGTATTCATAGCGATGCACATTGTTGCTGATTGTCATTTCTTCGGAACTTTAGAAAATACAAAAATGAAAGACTTACATTAAAAAACTATTTAAATAAACAAAATAACTAAACTTACTCAAAAAGTATCCAAATGATGTAGTAACAAAAACAAATACCCAAAGAGAGTACCATTACAAGTATGAGTATCAGACCCCAAGGAAATGCTCTTGGTTCGAGTGGTCCATCCTCCCAGTACCGATCACAGGACAGATACCAACAAACAGCTTTATTCATTTCCTCTGTAATAAAATAAATAATAATTTGGTTCAGGTGAATATCAAATTTAAACAAAATAATTTTAGCTAAATACACTCCTCGTCAACTGAATACGCACAAACATTTTTTAATATACTTTATCCATTTTTTCCAAACAGTGATGGTTATTATGCCATCTGTTGATGCTAACTATTCCCTTAAGATGTTAAGCAGATAATTCCGAAAGAATTATCCAAAAACAACCGTGAGTTTTTCTTCAACCACTTGCAAAGTGTTTTATATGCAAAGTATAGGAGTTTTTTTTTTAGTCAACTGAATAGGTACAACGCCATTTTCTTCGTTGTTTATAAGTTTTTTGGAGTGCTTGACAGTTTAAATTAACGATCTTAGTGTTTTCAGTAAAATTTCTTGATTTCAAATTTTAAGAGAAATGGGTAGATCTACGTGTCTTAACAGTGTTGAAAAAGCTAAAATCGATTTACTTAGAGGCCAAGGCCTAACTGGACGTGCAATAGCTGATAAAGTTGGCCGAAGTTTTAATGTAGTTTATTCTTACTTGAAAAATAAAGATGCATACGGCAAAAACATGAAGGGAGGTAAGAAAACAGCAACAACAGCAGCTGAGAGACGAAGAATTTTAAGATGTGCATCAAATTCTTCTGATTCTGTGGCAAAAATAAAACAAAGACTTGGCGTAAACGCAAGTTGCTCAACAGTATTAAGAGTAATCAACAAGTCAAGCCATCTTAAACGAATGAAACTTAAGAAAAAACCACCACTTGACGAGAGACGGAAAATGTTGGGATTAGATTTTTCAAGACTTCACATGAGTTGGAAAAAAGAATGGTATCACGTGGTTTTTTCAGATGAAAAAAAGTTTAATTTCGATGGCCCTGATGGGTTCAACTTCTATTTTCACGACTTAAGAAAAGAAAAAAGATTTTTAAAGCGCCATCATAGTCGTGAAGGAGGTGTCATGATATGGGGAGCAGTCAGTTATTATGGAACAGTTGAGCTCGAGGTTGTAACATCAAGAATGACAGCAGCTGGGTATAAAGTAATTTTGGAAAGAAATTTTCCTAAATTTTCTAACATCTTTGGACCCATAAACTGGACCTACCAACATGATAATGCGCCTATTCACTCAGCGCGCATAATAAAAACATGGATAGAGGAGCAACAAGTGCAGTTGCTTCAATGGCCGCCGTACTCACCTGATCTAAACATCATAGAAAATGTCTGGGGATGGTTAGTACGCAAAGTTTATGAGGGTGGTCGTCAGTTCGAAGACAAAGAAACCTTAATTTCTGCAATCAAATTAGCGTGGAGCGAAATTTCGTTAAATTACATTAAAAAGCTATACGATTCCATGCCGGATCGAATTTACGAAGTAATTAAAAATAAAGGTGGAAGTACCCACTACTAAACGAATGCTGTAAAACGATTTAACGTCGCGAAGCTAAAATCGCAAGAGATAGCCAGGACTTTTGCAGACCACATCTCTCTTAAACTCTCAACAAGCCCGCCACAAGCATCAGGTGCAGTAGAGGACCAGTGGAAGCACTGCCAAAATGCCATCAAAAGTGCCGCTACTGATGTACTGGGTTTCACTAGGCCACCACAACGAAACCCCTGGTTCGATGAAGAATGCAGAATGGCGCATGAAGCAAAGAACGAGGCCTACCAAGCCATGCTGCAGGCTAGAACCAGAGCTGCTGAGAGAGCAGCCCGGGAGCTCTACGGGCAAAAACGAAGGGAGGAACGCCGACTTCTCAGGAGGAAAAAGAGAGAGCATGCGAAGCGGGCGGTCGAGTCTATTAAGGACTGTAGCGGCAGGGGTGATGTTCGGAAGTTCTACCGAAGGGTGAGGCAAACTACCCAGGTTTACAAGGCCAGAACGGAAGCCTGCCGAGACGAGAGTGGGAATATGGTGGTAGACACACAGTCGGTGCTGAGGATCTGGAAACAACACTTTTCTAGACTGCTAAACGCCGCTGTAAGACAGAACACTCCATTCAACCTGGACGATGATGGTCAAAACTTCCGTCCACCCGACCTAAATGAAGTGCGGTTAGCGATGGCCAAGCTTAAAACGTACAAGGCTGCTGGTGCGGATGGCCTGCCAGCCGAGCTATTCAAAGCAGGGGGAGATGACTTGGTAGGGAGTATACACCAGCTTATCTCCAAAATTTGGTCGGAGGAAAGTATGCCCGATGAATGGAACCTCGGTATAGTGTGCCCTATCCACAAGAAAGGAGATGCTCTGACCTGTTCCAACTACAGAGGTATAAGTCTCCTCAACGTCGCATACAAAATCTTGTCATCTATACTGTGTGATCGCTTAAAACCGTTTGTCAACGATCTGATCGGCCCCTATCAGTGTGGTTTTAGGCCCGGCAAATCAACCGTCGATCAAATGTTCACACTCCGACAGATTTTGGAAAAAACCCAGGAGTTTCAAATCGATACACACCACCTCTTTATCGATTTTAAAGTCGCATATGATAGCGTAGACAGAGACGAGCTATACAGGGCCATGGCGCATCTCGGCATCCCTGCCAAACTCGTCCGCTTGTGCAGGATGACGATGGAGAAATCTCGCTGCTCCGTCAAAGTCGGCAAGAACACCACCGAACCCTTTGATGTCGAGAAAGGTTTGAGGCAAGGCGACGCGTTATCATGCAACCTCTTTAACATCGTACTTGAAGCAATTGTACGCAACTCGCAAGTCAACAACAGTGGTACAATTTTTCAAAAGTCCGTTCAACTACTTGCTTATGCAGATGATATTGACATCATTGGAAGAACGAAGCGAGCTGTCACTGGTGCGTTTGCAAGTATTGAATCGGAGGCGGCGAAAATGGGTTTGGCTGTTAATGAGGACAAGACGAAGTATATGCTATCATCGAGAAAGGAATCTCAACATCGTCGACTCGGGCAAAACGTCACGATGGATAGGTACAACTTCGAAGTTGTCAAAGACTTTGTCTACCTGGGCTCCACTATAACATCGCAAAATGACATCAGTGCAGAGATCAAACGAAGAATTACTCTTGCCAATCGCTGTTTCTTCGGGCTAAGAAGGCATTTGAGTAATAAAGCCCTCTCTCAAAGAACCAAGGAGACCTTATATAAGACCCTTATCATCCCGGTCCTGCTGTATGGGGCAGAAGCATGGACCCTGACAAAAACGGATGAGAATCTACTTGGGTGCTTTGAAAGGAAGATTCTTCGGGTTATCTTCGGTCCAGTATGTATCGATGGAGTATGGAGGAGAAGATTCAACAACGAGCTTTACGGGCTTTACAGCGACGTCGATCTGGTCAAAAAGCTTAAAATACAGCGGCTAAGATGGCTGGGACACGTGGAGCGTATGGACACCAACGCACCAGCCCGACGAGTCTTCGAATCTACCCCTGACGGTCTGCGCAGCAGAGGAAGACCCCACCTTAGGTGGCGCACACAAGTGGAGAACGACCTCAACCAACTTGGAGTGCGTAACTAGAGGCAGCTAGCTAGGGACCGAGCTGGCTGGAGGGGCTTGTTGGTTGAGGCCGTAGTCCATCCTGGGCTGTGAGCGCCATCTAAAGTAAAGTAAAGTAAAGTAAGTAAAGTACCCACTACTAAACTTAAACAAAAACTTGTTTCATTCCATTCCAATACCAATTTTAATTTTTGTACCTATTCAGTTGACTCAAAAAAAAACTTCTACTTTGCATAAGTTACACTTTGGAAGTGGTTGAAGGAAAAACTCACGGTTGTTTTTGGATAAAACTTTGAAATTCTGTTATTTATATGTTACGAAAATTTTTACAATCAACAGATGGCATAATAACCATCACTGTTTGGAAAAAATGGATAAAATATATTCAAAAATGTTTGTGCGTATTCAGTTGACGAGGAGTGTATGTAACACGTTTTTAAAACCTTTTGCTTTATTCAATTAAATTAAGTAGGTGAATACTACGAAACATTTGGAAAACAAAATAGGGCACTTTTTATGACTCGCAAGAAAAATTTGGCGAATTTGACTATTTGCGAGTCTCCCATATAACGTTCACCTGAGATCTTGAGCTCGACTTGAGTGGAACTCTCGACTCGGCGAGTAGCGACTCATAATAGAACCTAGGGCTAAATATAATTTTTTTTTTGATTTTGGTAAGCGAACATACATAGCTATTATTTTTAAATTTTGACAAACCTTCCATCTCCTTGAATGCATGGTCAGTCATTTGGAGTAATAGACCAGCTATGCAACTCCTCAACAGATATTCACACTTTGACTTTAATTTGCTTAGCTCTTCTGTACGACAATTTGCTCGAACTTTCTGAATATTTACTGTACTTCCATTAGTTGTTTTATTGTTCGTCTCTTCGGATGCATTCGATTGTACTAAAGCATCAATTTTCATTGATGAATGATTGGCGGACGACGATGAAGATGAGGATTTTTTTGTATCATCTGTATTTTCCTCTGAGATTGGTTCTAGATAAAAATTATTATTATATTAGAGCAAAACTTAAAAAAAAAAATACTAAGTTTATGTGAAATGAATAATGATTATACCTTTAACAGGCTCCTTACTTATATCTGTAAATTTGTTTTGGCTACTTTTATCCGGACATAATTGGCGATTTTGGACTTTTGAAGCTCTTGTTGCTCCAAGTGCAGAGGACCTGGAAAAAGAATAAGGTTTGATACACTAAAAATGTCAATAATTTATGTTATGAGAATTTAATTGAATTTTGTATTAACAATTACCTTAATGGAATTAAACTTAAGTAAGCAGCATTAGCTTTTGCCAATGCCGAACTTTGTCCCAAAGAATTGCCCCAAACTTCAATGTCAGTTACAATATGCGTGTCTCCGCCTGTAAGACTGGCTTCCTCCGATTGAAAAACTTCGCAACGCATAATATCGCAGAAATCAGCAAAACATACAGCATCTTCGGCCTGGAAAAAAAATTAATATGTACTTATCATTTAAACAAGTATGTTACTTATTTTTTAATTATTTCATAATAGGTATAGATAATTTTTAAAATATGAATCTTTTATTTATTTCCAATTCCTTAGCCTCGTTTGCAGCTGAAACAAAAAAGATTTGTCTGTGGTTTCCAAAGGGAAAGCGGAAATACAAAACAAAAATTTGTCCAACAATTATGGAAAATAAAAACAAACGCAAGAAAAGAAATAAATTGAATTGAAGAAATAAATTCGAACGAAGTTAGTCCAAATTTTATTTCTTGCGATCCTGAAGAGATGAAATTGGTCGTATACCAAAAAATGGAGATAGAAATACAGTATTTGGATGTTACCCTATCTCTCTACTAAGCAACACCAGCAAAATCCTAGAAGGTGTTTTTCCTTCGGAGGCTTAAGGCATTTTGCGACACCACAACAATAACATCATCTCCAGTATGCAGTTCGGATTTCGGGAGAACCTAAAATGGTTCATCATCCTTTGATATAGAAAAAAATTTTGAGGAGCGATTCGTTTCAACTCACACGTCACTGCGGTCCTTAAAAAAGGTTTATTTCGCTTTTCACCTTATCCACCTTCAAATGCGGAAAAGAAATAGCCTCAGCCAAAGAACAAAGTTGCTCCTTTGCAAGTAACCTCTCAGACCTATCATGACGTACTGCTTCCTGCCCGGTTACCCAAATTTAAAATTGGGTAAAATTGTTAAAACTAGGCTACAAGGTGCGGCTTTCGAACTAATACAGTTCAATTCGTTTACAAAGTGGAGTGACTTAGTAACTAAACTAGAGGACGAATATAAAGAAACAAAGACTCGTTCTCTCGCCCAAAACGAACTTTTAGTGGCTCAACAAACTACCAAAGAGTCAGTTAAGGAGTTTGGAGATGAAATTTCAAAACTATTAACCTCCCTTAACACGGAAACATTCTCAGGTACTAGTGACGCATCCGTCAGGGAGTACCTGGTCGACGAGAATGAAAAGCTGGTCATCCAAACATTTGAAGATGGTCTCTTAAATCAAAACTTACGTTTGATGGTTTAAGCTCGCGGGGAAACGAGCCTGAAGAAAGCAATTACTTTCGCAGAAAACCATGCTGCGAGAATAGATAGGCAAATGCCTACCTACAGAAGTAAACCCCCTTTACAGCAAAATTCACCCTCAAACTTTTTTTCCCGACCCACCTGTCAAATTTGCGGGATATTGGGACATTCCGCCCAAACATGTTACCGCAACAAGACTACCTAACATTACCCCAAAAACAGAAGTTGTTAAATCCAATTATTGCAACACCAGCATAAAAAGTTTGGTCTTCGAAACGAAATTCTTGCAGATTTGCACAGGACTTCATGAGCACATAAGCAACCTAAGACTGTGCAAAGAATCAGGAATCACTCTAAAGGGCAAATTCAAATGACCAACGCTGCAAAGACTGCAAAAAACCGAGTCCACTGGTGAAAACTATCACATAAGCGAAGAGAGGCAACTCCAGCCAAGATACTAATAGATGTGGCGGCACTGATCTACCAAAGAATTATTTCAATCAACGACGACGCACGAGGCAATCCAATTCTACGAGGAAGATGCGTCAACCAACCGTGGCTAGAAGCTACCCATTACCCTACAAAGACAACCGGACTTCAATATCACGAGACGAATCATTAAGTATTTTGTATGTAAATTGTACTATGTATAAGCCAAAGACAATTAATAAATAATGTTCATATTCCAAAATAATAACACAATGTATATGTCTAACATTGAATAATAAGAACTAATTGTAAATATTTCTCTTCAATAAACAAGTTAAACTGAAGAATTTTTTGTATGAACCTAAAATATATTCAGAATAAACCCCCTTTATTAACAGCCATATTATTCAATGACTTAAAACCGGGTTTAAATGTACATCTGGGTTTAAAAGTAACTTAAACCCAAATGTCAAACCCAAGCTCATCATATTCACTCGTTATACCCAGAAATAAAAATAATTTTAAACCTTGTCAAATTTATTTCGATTTAATTTAAACAGACTTCCAGAGAGCAGTTAAAGAAATTGAACTCGGATGTAAAATCAAAATATAAAATACAAAAGCAAGCGACAAAAAAGTAGAAATATAATTACAAAATGTCAAATTATTGATATTACGCAGCTTTTAAGTGAGTTTTCAATTAATGTCGTTTTCGATTGGATTTTCAGAGTGTTACACTCTTTTTTGATTCCAATGGAATATGAAAACTCTCTTCCGTAATATGTGTATCTATGTAGAAGTAAAATCTAAAATGAGTTCTTCAATAATTTCAATTCCAGAACATCTCAAGAAGAAGCATTTACTATTTTGGCAATTAATCCAACACATACTTTTAAAAATATGTGTGTTTTCAGAGTGCACTCCTAGCACTCCTTAATCAAATCCGGAGTGAAAAAACACTCCTAAATCATCACTCCGAACAGCCAATGGAAGGTTTTTGGAGTGCTGGGAGTATGGATGGAGTGAAAAAAGAGTGCTAGGAGTGACCAACGGAAAACGACATAAGTTTAAACAGTTTAACATGCGTTTTATTAATTTGTATTCCATCAAGTTTGATGCTTTCTTTAGTGAATATTATGGGCATAAGTGTAAATTGTCGGGTTTAAAAAAAATGCGGATTAATTTAACGGGTACAAAATTCATTTAAACATAAATTATACCTCAAGTGAATAATATGGCTGTAAGATTCAAAAATAGAATTCCATACAGTTGTGAAATGTACAATTGCTTTGTATGGGAGCTATAAATAAACTATTTTTTTTTTTTACTTTTATCCTCTTAAAATAAACATAAACACATTGTATTTTTATCAAATTTTGTCTTGAAAAAATTTGTTTTATTTCCTCGAAGTAAAAATTCTCTTTTAGCTTAGAAATAACAATACTTGACTTGAAAAAATGTTAGCTATAGCTGTGTTTTTGTTCAACTTGTATAGTTGTACTACAACATACATTTCTTGCTACAGCTTCAGCTTTCACACTGTAGCGTTGTATACCTACTACTTTTGTACTTTTCAAAATTTTACAATGCTATAAGAGCTACAGCATTGTATTCAAATTGTTTAGCAAGAACCAAACTGCAGGATTGAATTTCAAAATATATAAATTTCGTATCTACCAAGAGTAAATTATAATTTTTACAAATTTATTTAACATAGAAAACTCACCTCATTAAGAACAGATCTGTGCCGCGTCTCAAAATGTATATCCACATATCTTTCTTGATAGAAGCTTTTGCCGCACAATCGACATGTCCATTGAGTCGGTCGATCACGTTTCTTTGCGTCTTGTCGCGGTCCAAATACATCCCTAAACGGATGTAAAGGACACTCTAAAGGCAATTTTACCTAAAACAAACACATTGCTTCATTCTTTAACACAAAACCTAAGCCCAATAATTCTTACCTGATACTTATCCAGGATTGGAGTCCATTTGGAGCGTATAATTTTACGCACAAGTCGACTGTTATCTTTGGAACAAAGTAGTTTTATCACATTCGAATGAGGCCATGGTATTAGTAATAGAATGTAAATTAGGGTTATCTAAAAATAAATTAATTTTATTTATACGGTTCTTGTTTTATTTATAAACGAAATGCCCTTTACAAAGCCATGAAATCGAAAAAGGATTACAAATTATTAATAACCTATTAAAAACAACGGAAGAAATAACGCGATAAAGTTAACAAAATCCCCAAAAATAGACGTTTTGGGTCACATCAGAAAATTTGAAAAATCAATAAATGAGACTTTAAAAATTTTCATCACCACTGTATTACTTTGCACTTACCTCAAAATTTATAAATTTGGGCGACATTCATAATACAACTCGTGTACACTTGTTTTTTGAAATCTTCCTCGAGTTACAGAAACTGTTAAACAAAATAAAAAATTCCGTCCTCAATACATGCACTTGATGAAAGTATTGTTTTAATTTGAAGGGTGCCTTTATTTTTTTCAAACTTTTCTATATTTTTTTTTTGCGCTGATTCGAAACAGGATGTGAACAGTGTAAGGATAATTTGGAGTGACTTTGAATAGTACTTTTGCGTGCATGCGAAGTTATGTCAGTTTTAAAGGGTTTTTATATTTTCATTTGACGTTCTGTTCTTCGTCCGTAGTGGGCTGTTGTGTGGGTGGTGAGAGTGAAAAAGAGAAAGTGGATGGAATGTCATGTAAATATAAAAGGATAACAATTTTGTAAGGACTAGTTAGTTTTTGGTGTGTAGCTATGTTAACTTTTAAAATAGTCTCACTTGCTATGAAGGTATTATAGAGCAAGTTTAAGATTTGTTGAAAAAAACGACTCGATTTTTATTGATTTGACTGGTGTACAGAGGTGTTCGTTAAAGAGAGAGGTACATAATTAATCCGAAACATCCAAATTTGCAAAATTTATTTCTGATAAAAAAATCAAATTTTTCTGGCAAAAAAGTTCAAAATCAGTCTTTTGACAGAATTGTATTAAATAAGATTGATTTTTTTACTATCTCTAACGAAGTTTAATCAATTGATATACGATTCGGCTTTTATTAGCATACGAATCGATTTTTCGACTTAAATTTTTTTTGTAATCTATTTTTAGCAGAGATCAGAAATAAATCTCAACCTTTTGAAAGGTCCCATAATAACTCTTATTTGTTGCTATTTTCAATAAAAGTCACAAAATAACCTTTATTCTAAAAAAAAAAGTTTTTCGGTCAAGGTCTGAGCGAAACCTTTATTTTGTTTTTTTGTATGTTACGGTCAACCAGTGAGAGAAATCGCTGAGAGAAAAAAATAAATCTCATCTGCAATTTTATCAATTAGAATGTCTCTTAGTATGGCCCTTAGTTTTTTGTTAGCACTGCATGCTAAATTGCAGCTTATTAGGCTTTTTAGTCATCATCATCAAGTTTCCTGACATATTTGCTTGGCGTCCCAGCGACTGAATTCAAAATTGAAAGGGAATTTTCATCTTTAAATTTTATTTTTAGTGACAAAAAAGGACAATCTTGGGTCAAAAAAACCTTGAGAGTTTATTATTAGCGAAATTTAATACCATAAATTAAAAAAAACATAAAAATCCGTTGCTCCGCTTAGGGGGTTATCAGTCGCCAGGCAGGCGCCAATGTGAACAGTTTTCTTGACCAAAATACACATTAACCAAAAATTTAATTTCTCTTTACCATCTTTTTTATTAAAAGCACCTTGCCCGGCCTTTTTTGAAAGTTCTTGAAAAAAACAAACTTTTTTTACAAACTTTTTTATTGATTTTTTAGAACTACTGGCGCTACCTAGATCACGAATATGTATTTTTAAAGTCGATAGGTCGCTTAGTTTAGCCGCAAGTCAAGTTTAAAGATGCAAACTTTGATGCCTCTAGCACGTCTAGTTTAGCCGCAAATCGTATTTAAAGATAAAAGTCGATTTTTCATATAATGACATGCATCAATTGAAAAGGTGGCACTTCCTAGATTACGAATATGCATTTTTGAAGTCGCTAGGTCGCTTAGTTATATTTTTAAAATTTTTTGTTCGAATTAACCATTTTTGATTTATTTTCTACGAAAAAGGTTAAAGGTTGACCTTTTCCATTAATTTTTTCGTAAAAAACTCAACCATTGAGAGATATTTTAAAAAATAAAAAATAAATCTCAACCGATAACCGATATTTTGTTTTTCAATAAATAAATCTCAAACCGTAACCGAAATCTTCTTAAAGAAATGTGGTAACTCTCAGAGAGAAACCAATTGAAAATAAAGGTCAACAGTTATTTCTGATCTCTGATTTTTAGGCCTTCGTGTAGTAACAGGAATACAACTTTCAGTTTTAATTTGCAAACGAGGTTTATGGGTGATTGATTTTAGTACCGTTCGTAAACTGTGTGCACAGAAACTCACAAACTTTCCAAAAAAGGACAAAGATGAAATTCTTCCGCATATTTCGAATCTGCGAAAAATTACAGAAACAAAATTCATTCAGTATTCCCTTCTTTTCGTTCTCTCTTTCTTTTGATGAAATTTAGCTGAACTGAGATTTTCTACTATAATGATCGATATTCACCTTTGGAGTGTATAACTTTCAAAATGTATCTACCTACTTGTAGGGTAAACCGGGGTAAAAATAAAAAACAAACTGAATTAAAAAAATATTTTTGTGTTTGTGTACCTTTATTCCGGTAAGCGTTTTACGAAAATGCCAAGGCTCTATAGTTTGTCGACTAAAAATTTTCAGTACTGGCAGGAAGGGAAAGCATATTTGCCTTTCAATCTGACAGTGATATATTTCAATAAGCCGTCGCTACTTAAAATCTGTTAAAGGGTAAACATACAGCCCTATTCTGCTAAACATTCACGTGAAAGTTTGTATTCTGCTATCCGTCGGAGGGAAATAATTGCTCCAAATTTTGTATAAATTTCGATAAAAACAGGATTTAAACAATTACATTTTTTTAAGAATTTAAAAACTAAATAACAGTTTAGAGTTGCACTCTAAGGATTGAAGATTTAAAAAAATAATTTAAGGCAAATTGAATGAAACTTTCACGTGAATCAAAAGTTTCGATCGGATAGCAGAATAGGGCTGATAGTTAGCATGATGATCACTAATGTACATAATGGTATTTTTGAATTAAATGATAATTATTTAAAGATAAACTTTAAATATGGTTTTGTTCAAAAACATTTTAATTATTTACTGTCTTTTTTTGATTTTTTATGCAAAACTCAAAAAGATTTCAGTGTCTCAATCTGCATACAATCTTGTTATTTGTTATTTGTATTTGATGAGCCAGAAGTTCCAAGCCAAACTTAATGCTTTGCAAAAATGAACTCGTTTGTACGAGATATGTTCAAAACGATGAACAATAAATCAACTGAAATAACAAATTGTAAATTTTTGAACCTGGTGACCATTTAAGTGTTTTTTGTTCTAGTGATGGTAACCTTAGAACAAAAAACAATAAGAACTTACTTCCGCCCCTTAAAAAATAAAATTGTATGTATCATGATTATATTATAGAAAAACAACACTAGCGCTAGTTTGGACAGTGAGTTTAAATTCATATTAAGACCAAGACGTAACTAGTCTTGTTTTAATTATAATCAATAATTATATTGAAGTTTTTACTAGATCTGTGTAGGTATATTTCTATATAAATACAAAATTATATAGTACACAAAATGATAACTTAAACTACATACATAAATAACTCATATCTGGCATAGACGCATAATTCAACTGCTGGCAAATGTGCATTTGAATTTGAGGCGCGCAACAAATTATACAATAATTTTCCCAGGCAACAACACCACGTGCGTGTGTATAAATAATAACCTTTGATTTAATTTATTAAATTCTATTACTTAATTTACACAAAAAAATCTCAGCATATTCTAAAGTCCATTGTATATTCGGTTAATCGAAGATTGTTCCAAAATTTTTTTAATAGCTGTGGAGGTTACATAAGATCATTAGAAAAATATTTGAAACTATCAATAAATAACTTACCTTCTTTATCACTCTCTTCCAAGTCCTTCTTAGGGAATTCTACGTCAAACGTAATGTATAGGTTTCCGTGTAGGTTATTGTTCTCATAGTTTGGCATACCCTCACCCTTCTTGCGAATGCGAGCACCGGGCCAGGTGACTTTGTCTCGTGTCACAGAGACTGTGTGTCCATCCAAATGGGGGATATCAAGACTAAATCCTACAAGAGCGTCCTATAAGAAAAAATATACACTTTGAAAAGAATTTTCTTAAGTAGAATTGAAAAATTTCGTCTAACCTGTAAGCTAATTGTGACATTGGTGTATAAATCGTCGCCCTTCCGTTGGAATCTCTCGTGAGGCATTTGTTTTACAACAACAATCAAATCGCCAGGCTCACCGTCTAAGTGTGGTTCACCCTCGGCCACGAATCGTGTCTCTTGCCCATCGACCATACCTGATTCGACCTCGATTTCTAGAGTTCGTTCCTCATTTACCAACTTGACGTTGGGACACTCGTCACAGATGGTCTGTTGCATCATCTGGAACCTCCCTGGACCCATGTTTCGCGTTACCATTTCCTGTCGGCAGTTGCATTTTCTGGTTCCAGCGGCTGGCTTAAGGACTGGCTTATTGCGAACAATCTCCACAAAGTTGCCTGAATACAATTCCTCGAGAGTGACAAACATTTGCATGACAATATTGGCTCCACGAGGAGTGTCATGTTGATGGGAGTCCCCATTCCCGAAATGGAAACCAAAGTCACCAAAGAAATTGGCAAAAGGATCCGAGCTGTCCATCATGCCGTCCTTCTTAAGACACTCTTCGCCACATCGATCATAGGTTTTTCGTTTCTCCGGATCTGATAGAACTTCATAGGCAGCACCCAGATCTTGGAATTTAGTTGATGCATCGGGATCGTCCTTGTTTTTGTCGGGATGCAGTTCTTTGGCTTGTTTGCGATATGCTTTTTTAATTTCATTTGTAGAGGCGGATTTTTTTACATTGAGAATGCGATAGAAATCACGACCGGCCAATGTGCCAACGGCACAGAAGATTAGTTGAATAGCAATTATGAGATATACTGAACGCATTTTGCTTATTTTTTTTAAGTTAGTTTAATTTAGGTTTAAATTATTACAAAGTTAAAATTATATATTTACAGACGAAAATGTTTACGCTATCAGTTTTAATTCATCTTTTTTAACTTTTCGTTTTTCTCTCTCACAGATCGAATTTTGCAACTTTGTGATTTGAGTGTGCGTGGTGTGATATGATTGGTCAAAATAAACGTCAAAAATGACACGATTTGATTTTTTTTCAGCAAAAAAAAAAGTGGGATATTTGTAGTGCTGCTGCTGTTGGTTAATGCTAGGGTGAAAATAGAAGGGCATATTTCTAAAGGTAGAACTATTATTGTTGGAACGCAGCGTACGCAGCCGTACGAAACCACGAATACAAGTAATTCAATAGACGCACACATATTTGCGTTTTGTTACGTTTCGTTCATTTTTGCTTTCGGAGGAGAAGACGAAGAGCGCTTCTCGAGCGCACCTAAAGGTAGAACTATAATTGTTGGAACGCAGCGTACGCAGCCGTACGAAACCACACGGATACAAGTAATTCAATAGACGCGCACATATTAGCTGTGTTTTGTTGAGCTAGTTACTGTGCCGATTCTGCAATGTTCCACATTAAGCCATAGAGTTACTGAAGATCAAATGTGCTGTTAACTTGTTGTTGGTAGAATTTGCATGTGAAATTTTTGCTTAATGTGAAGAATTTCTTAATGTGCACATTAAGGAGTTGAACAAAACACACCTAATTACGTTTTGTTACGTTTCGTTCATTTTCGTTCAATTTTGCTTTCGGAGGGGAAGAGCGCTTTTCGAGCGCACCTTACGGAAGAAAATTGACAGCTACATGTAAATTGTTGTAGTAAAATAGTCTCGAATCTTTCGTGCATTATGGTTTACGTGTGCATTTGACGTTTCGGAAAGAAATTTTTCGTTCGTTTATGACATTAGTTTCCGATAGCGTCCACCTATTATAGTTCGACCTTTAAGCCAGGTACGCAGTTCAAGCTAAACTAAATTTTATCTCTACAATTCTTATCTCTACAATCGTTTGCTAAGAGCACAAATGTCAAAATTTATCTGTGAAAGAATGCGTTGAGCATTATTTCGCGTGCTAAATTAAGTGGAGACTTTATAAATTTAGCGCGTGAACTGCGTACTGCCTAGCTAAATGTCCTCGCTAAAATTTATCTTTGGAGGAATTTTGTATGGAAGATAAATTTTAGCGCGATCTGCGTACTAGGCTTTACGGAAGAAAATTGACAGCTACATGCAAATTGTTGTAGTAAACTAGTCTCGAATCTCGTGCATTATGGTTTACGTGTGCATTTGACGTTTCGGAAAGAAATTTTTCGTTCGTTTATGACATTAGTTTCCGACAGCGTCCACCTATTATAGTTTGACTGCGTTTTCATTAGGCCAAATGAGGTAATTTCGTTGAAAATTTCCAAATCAGATCCGAAATTACCTCATTTCCCATACAAATTCACATTTTCAAATGAGGTAATTTCAACCAAATTTGTACGAAATTAGGTTAAACAAACCAAACATACCTAAATTGAAATCGATTGAATCAAATTCTGATTTCAAATGTCAAATTTGAAGTAGCAATTGACAAATGCTATAAAAAACCAAACGAATTTAATTTTTCTTCAATAAAGCCTAGTACGCAGATCGCGCTAAAATGTATCTTCCATACAAATTTCCTCCAAAGATAAATTTTAGCGAGGATATTTAGCTAGGAAGTACGCATTTCATGCGCTAAATTCCAAAAGTCTCCACTTAATTTAGCAAGCGAAATAATGCTCAACGCATTCTTTCACAGATAAATTTTGACATTTGTGCTCTTAGCAAACGATTGTAGAGATAAGAATTTTAGGGATAAAACTTAGTTTAGCTTGAACTGTGTACCTGGCTTAACAATAAAAATATATTGATTTGGTATTCATTTTTATTTGCAGCCACGCTCATTGTGTCGTGTGTGGTAACATTTATACAACGAAGTGCAAAAAACAAATTTCAAGAAAAAGAACTACCCGGCTTTGATGATTTTCTGTCTGAAGTGCGCACAAGAATTATACATTTTTAGCTCAAGCTAAAATGCTGCCGAAACACCCACCGTTTAGCTACGAATAGAAGCTTCTTACTTTTAAGCCTACTACATTGCGAAAACCAACAGTAACCGAATACGAAAACAAATAAAATCATTAGACATTTTCTGAAATAATGATTTGATTTGCAAGATTTTATTTGGGATAAAAAGATTTTCCACACACTTTTAAATGCACATCACAGGCCTTATTAGGTATATTATTGGGCAAATAAGTAAAAATATTTTTTTTTCCCGCTAGCGCAGTTGTTTTGTGAAAAAGAATCTATACAATTCTTTTTAAACCAAAATTTAAGCTTTCTGCATCATTTTTATAAGTTTTCCAGTGAGAAACACTATCCCAAAACGAGTTTGAAAATTTTCACTTTTGTACTTTTTCACTTTTTTGGCTTATGTAGTTAAGGCTTTATAAAGGCTCCCCAAACCAACGCGACACATTCGGTGCGACAGCGACACTTTCCGCAATCAAAATTTATTTACATGGCGATTAATGAGAGTCCCCACACTGCCGCGACGCGATTATTCATGTCGCCAGTGAATAATCGTGTCGCGGCAGTGTGGGGACTCTCATTAATCGCCATGTAAATAAATTATGATTGCGGAAAGTGTCGCGCCGAAAGTGTCGCGTTGGTTTGGGAGAGCCTTAATGAATACACTTTTTTATCTCATTTCGGCTCTAATGAAAACGTAGTATAGTCTTTTTGCTGTATTATTGCAAATTATCATCCACATATTTTGCTATGAACTTGACTTCAATTTTCTTTTTTTTTAATTTTCCAAATGTTGTCAAGAAGGTCGCCCAGAACCATTCAGTACACATAATATGGATGGTAAATATCTTCCGAGTTTCCAATTTTTGTTCAGTTCTGCACATGTCTTGTATTTTATTTTTCTAAATTGTGGACGAGCGTCACTGCGATTCGGAAACACTTGTGTTTTGTTTTTGTAAATTCTGATAGGCAGGTCACTGTAAATTTCGAAGATGAGCAATATATTACCTATATTGCAGAACTGAACAAAAATAAAAACTCGGAAGATATTACCTTCTATATCTGTACTGTGGTCCAGAACTATGTCTGCTTTTGTGGACATATTACAATGTAATCTCCACAGCCTCAACTCAACACCGAGCTCTCAAATCTATGAACTAAAAACCTGGGTTGAAAATTTGAACCTAATCCAACTTGAGCTCTCGATCCTGAATATAAACGTAGTAATTGAGTATTTTTGGTGTTGGTCTAAGAACACCATAAAAATTCCCTCGAAAGGGAATTATTGCAATTTTTTTCACCAACAACAACTGTCAAACACTTTCAGATTCAGACAAAAAAATAAAAAAACGGGGCGCTTGCCTATGCGGTGAACTTTTATTTTTTCACGATAAAAACTACAAAAAAAATCTTTTACAAACCAATAGTGTTATTCCGGAAACAGTAAACACTCTAACAAAAAACAAATACTTTCAATAATAAATTTAATCCATCAAATCTGCAAAAGATTAAATTCCATTTGCAACAAAGATTTGTCTAATAGCCAAATGTGTTATGTTAATAGCGTTTCTATCTGTTTTACTATTATTAAAAAATACTTTTAGTTTTTATTTTAATAAACAAGAACATCATTTGAAGAATTCATCCCAGAATCAGGATAATAAACCAGCTAATAAAATGAGTAACTTCCTAACAAAATCCAGCAGCGACATCCTCTCGTCGAATGTTATGTGAGTTCAACTTCAACAACGAAAAAAAAAAATTATGAAAAGACCGGGTGGAACACCTTTAAATTTTTTTTTCATTAATTTTTCGTTTCAGTGTATTTAAGTCCGGCGATAAGCAACACTGCTATGAGATTAACGAATCAAACGTGACCATCGTCGGAAGCGCCGGCAGCCATGACCATGGCAGTTCCAAAGTGAAACTTAAAAACATCGTTGACTACAAATGGGAGACAAAAAATTATCCAGGCCATTTGATAGCTGTGCATATTGATGGGAAGCATATAGCGTACGTTATCAATGGTTAGTAGAACTAGCTTGCGCATTGATGACTTTGAAAACTATATATTTAATATATTTTCAGTGAACAACAAAATCTCCAGAACTGAGGGGATGGTTCGAGTGGTTAATGCAACTTCTGGTCTTCGGGCATTGATCAAGGGAATGTCTGGCGAAGTGCTGGATCTGCAATTCGCTCATATTGAAAACGAGCGGATATTGGCGTCGATAGATGCCAGCTCGTTGTATGTGCATAAAATCGATATGATCAGCGAGACGTTGGTTTGCAATCTACTGATCAAAATCGAAGATCCTCTGACTAATTACACGCCAAAGTATGACAAAATATCATGGTGTCCTTATGTGGATTGTTCGAGCGATGACGATGAAGAAAGCAATCAGTTGATTGTGTGGGCTAGAGGCAGCATTTATCAGTGTTTCAATGTGAACACTATCAATGTTAATTATGGGGTGAGTCGATGCACAATTCGTTGTCAATTATTTTCTAAAATCAATTATAAAGTTTTTTATATGTTTAACTTACCGGTGAATATTTTCAGCTGAATACCTCATGAGTTTAAGCCCATTGTATTCTTTACAAATATTATGTTGTGTTTCGTTGTACCTACATTGTTGTAAATTTTTTCAAAGTAGAAATTAATCAGTACACGGGCAAATTGTAGGCACATACATACATATATATATATTTTTTTTATATTTTTATGATTTTAAGTAAAATTTGAGAATTCATGATTTTTTTGAAGAAAACTAACAGTTAAAAATAATTTGATTCTATCAGTCAGTCAAATAACGTTTAAGCATTAATTGAGTCACCGAGCTAGACTGCTCGGGGTCGCCATTTCTTTTCATATAAAACAGATCACACAATTCTCTACAAAAAAGGTGGGTCCAGTAATTCCGTCTGTCTGCCTGTATGTCTTGCTGTCTGTACCTCGTACAGCCTAAACATATAAGCATAAGCTTTTTTCCCTAGGGGGAAATCGAGATTTTTTTTTAGCTCAAAAAATAACTGTACTTGCCATACAACCGTTTTGAAAAACGGTTATTTATCTCAAAAAAGGCTTTAACGATTTTTTTAAAAATTTTTATGTGTACTTGTGGTGGTAATGTCTGCATTGTGATGATAAAAAAAATTACAAATAACCGTATAACTCCTATCAAGTAAGAATAATAGTGCATACATATATTTTCAAAAAAGTATTTTTTGGAGTTTTAAAAAAAAAAGTTAAATTTTTTTTTTTTAAATCATTTTTTTGAAAACGGGTTGATTTTTTTTTTTTTTAAATTATGGTTTTTGTTATATATTATTATACTCTCAAAAATGGCACACAAAATTTTTTCTAAAAAGTTTTATTTATAAAAAAAATTTTTTTTTAAGAAAATCGCTTTAAAGATTTTTAAAGTTTTTTCTGCATAAATTAACATTTTTACAAGAATTGATATGGCGTTCTTTATTCTGGGATTAAAACATTTTAAGTACTCGTTTTATCAATTTAAAGAACGTGTTTCATGCTTTTTTTCCATTTTCAAATTTCTACTGTTCAGTTTATTAAATGGATATTATTAATTATGTGTTGTATATCAAACTCTTCAAAAATTCGAAGAAACTTTTACTACAAGAGCAAGTTCGTGCGACCCAGTCGTGCATTTTATTTAAATCCTTCTTAGGTTTTTTGAACTATTAGCCCTTCTAGAGCTCACATTATACCTGATTATTAGAAACCCTTTTAATTGGAAACCCCGGTTATTAAATGTTTTTAAACATTTTGTATCAAATTTAGAATTTAGAATTCAATTAACGGCCATATTATTCACTCAATACATCCAGATTAAAACTTAAATCTGGATGTACATCATACAAATTCAATGTAAATTCATCTGGATTTAAGTTTAAATCTGGATGTATCGAGTGAATAATATGGCGGTAAGTTTCGAATTGACTTAACTCACACATTTTATAATGTTTTATGTAAAAAACGATAAAAATATTGCTTTAATGTCTGTCAATTTGTCTGTGTTAATCTCCAACCCAGAGCTAGCGTTTTGTCAGTAAGACAAAATATATTTTATCACTAAGACCCATTTCATAGGTCAGGCATTGCGTATGGTATTAGGGCCATTTGCTGAAACGAAACTTAAATATTTATGTTCAACTTAAACCCTTATGTTCTACTTTTTCCTCAACTTAAACTGTCACATAAGGTTTTATGTTGAACTTAAGTTTCGTTTCAGCAAATGGGCCTAAAAGCTTCCAAACACCTTAAAATAGGCATGATAAGGGAAATTAGTTTTAAGAAATTTCGCTGCGTCAAATAGTAAGCAAGCGAATCCAAAAAATGTGGTTGCTCAACTTTATCCTAACAAGAATGCTATTCCTCAATGCTTATCAACATTTATTATAAAAATGTCAGAGGACTTCGAACCAAAACTTCTCTATAATGTCTTTGCATTAGCCGAAACTAACCTTTCCCAAAAAATTGCAAGCAATGAACCCTTTATCCATGATAAAAACGTTTTTCGCGGAGATACTTTAGTTTGCAAATCTTAATCTAATAATGAGCCCTCCAACAATAACCCTACAGGCCGTGGTGTACTTTAAGCATTACACCCTGATTTTGACACTTCTTTATTAAATATCCTAAATATCTTTATATCTTGTGCGTGTAAATATTAGTTTGAATAAACATTACCTTTATATCTTATACTGCTATTTACCTCCGTCCCAACCTACAACAACATATCAGGTTCTCGCTGATGCAGTTGACTTCGATGTCGATTCTATGAATCCCGAGGATGACGTTATACTTAGGAGACTTTAATCTACCTCAATTTTAAAAGCTTGGCAGATTTTGTCCCAAAGTGGACAATGGCTGACAATGATGTCTCTGGCAATATTATCAGACGGTTAGAGACATTTTTTTTTACCGACAGGCCTCATCAGACAATATTGAGGGTTCAAATCCCACTTCTGACACCATGTTATGTAAAGAAAGAACAGAATAAGATGATGACTGACTGTTTCATTGATAGTACATTATGATTGTAAAGTTGTTGTACATATTGTCGGTTCGGAAAAAAATTACACAAATTAACAAATCACATTTTCAAAAAAATATGCAACAAATTTGAATTTCTCTTAATTTGTAAAAAAAAAAATCAAGACCACGCAAGGGCTCACTAACTTCCACATATTGTAGTCGAGTCTGGTAGTTTTCCAATTGATGGTTTTTTTTTTAATTCACAAAAATGCAACGTTAGATCAAAAATTTCATTTGTTGAGCTGTATCGTTTTTCTTCCGAAACGACGAAAATATAAATGTATACATACATTGGACTGTTTTAATTCAGTCAAAGTAAAATGTCTCTGATTTTCAATGCCACTATTTCTACAGGGAATCCAAAAAATGTGGAATAAACCATCCACCTAACCGTAATTTTGGAAGAAGTGCAATAATTAAATAAGAAGTAAGGGATATGAAATTTCCTTTAAGAATAAAAGAAAGAAGCAAACAAAAGAAAACTTCCCATACAATTTGTATGGAAAAAATTAATTAGCGATGAGTGACCTCTAAATATACGTAAACGGCTAAAATTTTGCCAGACTTATTAATTTCACTAGACTAACAAAAAACCAAGTGGCATTGAAAATTTTCAAACAAAAAAGCACATTGGCCCATCGCACATTGAGGCAGTTTAACCTAGGAAAAATGAAATTTGTAGGAAATGAAACGGGCAAAATGTTCTGCCTTGTTTCGTTTCAAATGGAATTACAAAGTTTAATAGGGTCGTTCCTTTACTTTGAAACTCTATGATTTTTTGTGCATATGTGTCATTTCATATAAAAACAAACCTGTGCTAAAATGCATAGAAATTCACAGAGTTTCAAAGTAAAGTAACGAACATTATATTAAAAAAAAATAATTTCGAATTCCTTTTAACAAAAAAATAGATTTTTTTTTAAACAGAATCGGTTTTTTTTCTTTCGTTGTCCAGAAAATCTATTTTTTTCTTCTAAACAAAACGATTTTTTTGTTAAAAGGAATTCGACATACGTTGTTTGTTTCTACAACCGAGTTGTTGTTTGAGTTTACACCCGAGTTTAATAGCTTTAACTGCTCCCTGGAAATCTGCTTAAATTAAATCGAATTAAACTTGACAAGGTTGAAAACGAGTGATATAACGAGGTATATACTTATAACGAGTGAATATTATGACCTTGGTTGGGCATCTGGGTTTGACTTACTTTAAATCCAGATGTACGTTTAAAACCGGATTTAAGTGACTGAATAATATGGCTGTAAGGGTGTATGCTCAAAAACGGATTTAAAAATCTTAATCCAAAAAACAAAGTTGGATCTTGTGTTGGTTTTTGTAATACATGTATTTTCGTACGCAAATCAAATCAGGATAAGGTCTGGGGAAAAATAAAATACAGCTATGAATATTTTACTAATAGCGAACAATTTTTTGTTGTGTCAAATAAAAAATACTAATTAAACTAGTTGCATGTGATGGCCCATTAGGATTTATAGAGTGTTTTGACATTAAATTACAACTTTAATTAACTTTAACTGAAAGAATAATTTAATTTGTAAAATGATAATTTAGTGCGAATAAACATTAACTCTGCCTCAATCCACTATGAAAACACGTCCGCATACATATGTACACATATATTTTATGTCGATTACAACCGCTCTTATGTAAATTTTTTTTTATTTGCGCACCTATTGTTGTTTAATTGCTGAGAAAAATTAAAGTAGTAAATATAAATAAAAACATAGAAAGACCCTTAAGAAAATTTTTAAAGGTAATTAAGGACTATTCACATGAGAGCGACCAACGACCAACGAATGAACGAATATTCGTCCATTTTGACATTTCTTTCACATGGCTTTTTTTTATTCGTCGCGAATCACCACCAAGAAAATATAAACAAAAGTGATTTTGAGGTTAGTCGAGCGCGAACAATTTGTTCGTTGAAGTGTGGATCGTATGTGGAACGCGAATAGAGTTTGACAATTCGTAACAATCAGATTGAAATTCGCGACGACCAATTTGTTTTCTCCAATTTATCTTGTTTTGGCAATTAAAAAACAGATTTTAGTATCTAAACATTTTAGGCCCATTTGCTGAAACGAAACTTTAGTATTAAAGTTCAACATAAGAGCTTATGTGACAGTTTACGCTGAGGAAAAAGTAGAACATAAGCGTTTAAGTTGAACATAAATATTTAAGTTTCGTTTCAGCAAATGGCCCTTAATAAACTATATTTCTACGATTTTGTTCAGTATTTGTGAAGAATTTATGTTTATAAATTGTTTTAAAATACATTTATTCGTTTATTCGTCGGTCGTTAGTCGCTCTCATGTGAATAGTCCTTAAGAGGTCCTCAAGGAAATTTAAACCATAAACATGAATAAAAATATCGAGGCATATAGTTTTGGATCCGCCTTGATTGAATCGTCGTGAAAAGATCACCGACATGAAAACATGTATCGCTCCCGCCCTATTGCTCAGTGACTGTTTGCTCTACAGACTTCCTATATACACCGATCGACAAAACAAACATGTAATCAATGTTCCGTCCTACCAAGGGTATTTTTTCAAAATGATGTGTGTGCAGACTATGTGCGAAGTGTGTTATTGCCTTGATGAAACTGTCTGGTTGATATCCCTTTCAATAAACAATACTTCTAATTTTATTTTTCAAATTCTAAATGACAAGTTTTGCATTTTTATATGAAATTTTGTATAGAATACCATAATATAGCAATAAATTATTGTAGTGTGCTATATCTAATGCTATGAAATATTGCTCGTGGATACACCATGTAAGGAAAAGAAATTAAAAAAAAAAAAAGATTGTGCTAGAAGGGACTTTTTCTATCCAAATGGATGTATTAAGTCTTAAATTAGAAATGGTTTTTACAATTTCAAAATCTCGATATTATAATGTGTCGATTTTCCCTTTTTTACAGCAGATTGGTAAATTTTGTCCAACAGACATAGCCACCGGTTATCTTAAATTCTATGAGCCAACTTTAGTTATAACTTGGGTTGCTCTATCACCCGATGGTACAACACTTGGAGTTGGCGGTGAAGATGGTATTATTCGATTTTATCAGGTAAATAGATATCCTAACTGTGTGCCAACACTCGAAATTGATTTAGATTTGGTCGCAGGTTTATTTTCATGAAAAAGAACCAAGATGTTTGCATCAGTGGAAACCCCATGGTGGCAAACCGGTATCATCGTTTTTCTTTTTGGACAACCTAACTAAAACATCAGCAGAGTAAGATAATATTTATAATACGTATTTTGTATTTAATCTAAAATTTTCAATAACATTTTTAGTTCATATTGGAAATATGCACTTACTGGTGCCGATGACAATACAGAATTTAAAATTTGGGATTGCGGTACTTGGGAATGTCTGCAAACAATTAACATCAAGACAAGCGAAGATAAAAAACTAAAATTTATTGCCGAAATCGATAGAACATCATCGTATTTAGTTATATCAAATTTAGATACTCGTGTTATGTATGTCCTGCAGATTTTAACAGCTCCAGATGGTGCACCATCATTGGAAATGAATTCATCAACAACTGGAGGTGGCTCATCAAATAATTCAGTTATAGTGACCAGCAATGATCAAGTGAAGAAAAAATCCTTTGGAGTCTGTGTGAAGAGTGTTTCAGAATTTCCATTGTCATCACCGATTCTTAGTTTCTCAATTGTTGATGCAGCTGTTCGTCGCTATAAATGTGCAAATGACAATTATTTGGTCGATGAAATGGATGACTATGATGAAGAGACAAATTCTATTTATTGTGTTGTTGTTCGAATGTTTATTGTCCAACCGAAGAGCGTACAAGAATGTCATATTCTCTATCAGCCAACTGTGGATGAGAACACAGATGTAAAAAGCAGTATTTCCAATGATAGTACAAAGGAATTTATAGAAAATACGAGCGAAAAATCAAATGATAAAGATTTAGATAATGTGGCTGTGCAAGTAATGACTGGAACAAGTGATAAGGGTCCCTTAAATGCTCTTTTCGATCGAGTATCATCATCAAGTGGTCAAGCAAATGTAGTAGGCGTTGATAAGACTGACTCTCCAATACCGTCACCACATTTGTCTACTAGTAGCCATAAGAGTTTTACACAGGTTAATTTGATGACACCAGATGCATTTAGCTCATCCACTGGTGAGTTTAATTTATTTTATTAATTTTAAAAAGACACGCTCATCAATTATTGATTGTCTTACTTGAAGGAGCTCTGATTAGTGTAAATACGTTATAACAACGTTGGTTTTTTTCCGTTAGTATTTAAAGTGTTTAATTCTTTTATTTGTGTTTTCCTTCTTCTTAATTTTTAAAGTGTTTGGTAAAATAATGATCCAAGTCCACCACAAATTTATTCGAGATATTTCGCTTAGTTCAGTCTTGTGAAATAAATAAATTTGGTGGCGCAAAAGCATTATTTACCATTTGAATGAGGTCATTCGGAAAATCAAAGAAACAGACAAGTTTTAATTTGTACAATTAACAATGACTGCATTTGAATTCTCGTGGAATGACTCTAGCACGAAATCTTCTTATCAAAAGAATGTATTCTAACTCATCTGTAACCTTCCAGATCCTCGATAGTTTTTTTTTTTCCCAAAATTTACATTCTTTTTCTTTAATTCTGAATTTGAGAAGCAGGCGGAAAAAATGTAGTTGTTCACGTGAATGTTTTTTAAATTATTTTTTACTTGTAAGCTAACAGAATATAGAATCTTGAAAAATTTTCAATGAAAACTTTATTATACAAAATGAACAAAGGTACCTTTTCATTTCATAAAGGAATTGGCTTATCCAGTTTGTTTTTGTACATCTCATCACAAGAATGAATTGAACAGGTCCGCTTTTTTGTAAACTCATTTGTTGTTAAGGCCGTGTGTGAATTGGGTTAAAATCGCGTTAAATTTTATCTGAAGATTAATTTTTGACACTAGTGAGGTGAATCTGTACCTAGAAATGTCAAAATTTAATCTCGGATAAAATTTAATCGAAATTTTAAACGAATTCGCACACAGCCTAAGGCGTCAAACAATGTTGTTCATATTTTAAACTAGTACTTCAAAGCAGCCTGACTAAAAATATTTTCAGTTATGTGCTTGTTTTTATACTACATAATGTATATCCATATATTATGTGCATACACATAAATAATCAGTCCAATTGTAAATATTTCCCAAAAAAAAAAAAAATCCTCGGAAACACATTCGGCCTTATTGTGAGTTTCGCCCGAAAAACATTTCACTCGGAAAATTATTTCGCCTATTGTGAGTTTCACCCGTAAAATATTTCATGTTCCGAAAATTTCCCTTATTGCGAACATTAATTTCAGGCAGAATGTAATGGCATCGACAGCTTAAATTTTCACCATTTTTTCTAATATAAATTATGACAACACAAACATATATATGCCAGTAAGACTTAGGGTCTTATAAATTAGGCAATGTTAGAAGGAATAGAAGGATTGAGAAATAAGGTTTTGATTATCTCATTAAATCCCAAGGGTGGTGTTCAGTTGACGGAATATAGAAAAGAAAGCTGCCTAGACTGGGGCTCGAACCCACACATCCAGGTTGGCAGTCAAGCACTACTTCCACTGCGCCGGGGCCACCCCCGTTTGTTTGGTTTGTTTGTATTTCTTCATCAAATGTTTAAAATCTATCCACAATGAGAGCTTCGAAAATATAGCCGATGATCTTCTTCCATAGGATCGCAGCTAAAGTCATTTATCGTAGATTTAACTTAAACACATGCCTTCATCTCTGTTTTTTATTTTTTAGCCTCAAGAGCAATGTTGTTTTTCTTTAATTCCCAACTTCAATTTTCCCAAAATTGCTGCAAATTTACTTTGTGCAGTTTTTCTTAATCTGATTTTAGATTTAAAGATATTTATTTTTGTTTAACTTTGTCATACAATAGGAAAGAAAAGTCCGGAAATCGTAAGCTCTGAAGTTTTAAATACAATTCTTATGTTGGCAAGTGTAACAGGGTCGAGTACATCTGCCAATAAACCTGACAACATGAACTTATTGAATTTGAGAAATAATAAAATTATAGAAGATCAAGAGCAACAAAAAATAAAGCAGTCTATGGAAACTCACAAGAAGTTCATTGGTAAGTTTGCGTATAGTTGTAGCATAATACCAAATCTAAAGCTATCTTCGTAATATTTTTGTTTTAATATTGAAATGTTACTTGTTTGGAGTTTGTTTCTTGTTTATTTTTCCAATTCCTCTATATTTTAGGCCCTACAATTCATTTCTTTTATATTTGCTTTTCTAACTTTGGGATTTAATGAATTTGAATTAACAATTTTCTTATAACTCCGTTTGTTTGAATCACTTGCTTCTTTTAACTATTTATCATCTTTGGCCTTAAAAATACTTTTTATTTCTGTAACTTAAAAAATAATTACAAACTTTCTTGCAGCAATTGAAAACAGTTCAAATCGCAACAACATAGATAACCTAACAAGTGGAAATTCCAGTCCTAGCCGTGAAGTCCAAGAAATCATGTCACTGCAGGACTACGATTGTCGAAAGAGTTCCTACAGTGGCGATGAAACAGATCAAGGTAAGCCTAAAAATGGCCCTTCTACAAAAGTCATCAACAAAATGCCAGAAAATCAAACTGGTAAGATTTTCAACATTAAATCTTTGCAAAAATTAATTATAATAATTTTAGAACCTGAAAAGAAAATTTCACCTCAAACTTCAACAATCATCACCAGTATATGGCCAAAAGTACCAGATGTTCGCACAGTTAAAAAACATTCAACAGAACTTCAAAATTCCGAAAACCTCATAACAACTTCAGAGCCAAACAACGACTTGAGCGATATCAATATGAAAATGAGTAAAATTTTAGGTAAAAATAAAAACAATTTTCAAAGGAACGCAAACATAATGTATAAGAACACAAAAAAATTAAGAAAAGACTTAGACAACCTAAAATAACCATAAATGTTGTTCCATTCAATATGTTGAAAGAAATACATTTTCTGAGATTGTAAAACTTTTTCAATCAACAGATTTAGTGCAAAAACAATCAGTTCAAATCAAAATGCTGCAAAGCGAAATCAACGAACTGAAGGAAGGCAATGCCAATAACAGCTACAAAGATATGAAAGATTTTTCATTCAAAGTTGAAATGCAACTGTCCAAGCTTATGGAATCGTATTTGAAGCGCTACGAGAACGAACACAAAAAGAAACTTAGTGCGTTCTTAGCTGGCAAGTAAGTTTTAAAATGGTTAGCTTAATATGACGAGTTAATAGATTCATGGTTTATTTTTGTTTTGTTTTAGGGAAGCCCAGAATCGTGAACTTCGTGATACATTTGTGCAGCTTATCAATCAATTTACCCTCACCCGCTTGACCGAAGTGATTTCAAAAGTTATCACTATTGAAATTCAAAGACAGATTATGCCTATGTTAGCTGCAAAAATTGACGGATTACAACAACAAATACAAATGGACGTGGCCAATAAGTTGGCTGCCTTCGATATGATGTTAAAGGATAATATAGCGCATGTGTGCAAGAGTAAGGTAAGTGTTTTAATAATAGTATTTTCTTGAAGTTTCGATAGGGTTCTAAGAATAAACATATGTATATTTCTTTTTGAAGAATATCATCGATGCATTTGGAAAATCTGTATTAGTTGGAGTTCAAGGAAGCCTTCAGAGTGCTTTTGTTGAATCTATGTCAAGTACATTAATACCAGCATACGAGAAATCCTCACAAAATATGTTCAAACAATTGCACGAGGCTTTTTCTGTGGGTATCAAAGAATGTGAGTTCTTTTTTTCTTAAATAATAATTTCATATCAAGTGATTCATTCTTATTTTTTGTATAACAGTTATGGAACAATTTGATAATTATTTATCGCATCTTCAACCAATGCAAGACTCGACTGAAGAGATTCTTAATAAATTCTCTGGATTTAGACAGCATTTGGATTCAATATTAATAAAACATCGGAACACTGTACAAGAATCGATGTTGGATACTAAGAAAGATGTTAAGCATATGGAAATATTGCTAACGAGACAAATAGCTGAAGTTGTTAGAACTGAAGTAAGTAAATTGGTTTGTATATTTGTGATGGCGGGTTGTTTAAACATAATTGGAAGTTTTTGGCTTATACAGGACGTTATTTTTAGAGCTTTGCTATTTTTTTTTTTTTGAGTGGAACCAACTTTTTGCAGCAGCAACAAATTTGACTGCTGTGTGTGTTTAACTAGTGTGGTTTTAACCATGAGTAGACTTACCCAAGAACAACTGTTTAGCGATGCTGCTAATTTTGGATCGAATCGCTAAGTCACTGAGTTAAATTGCGCTTTTAGGGGAGTCACAGAAGAAGCCATAATTGGGACGCGTTCCGCCGGCCGTTACGTCTATACGTAATTATTCGTTCCCCAATTGAATGAAGTTAATGTGAAAGAGCTTGGTTTCTCAAAAGAAATATCCCACAATTTGTGCGCAATACGCAATTTATTGGTGGAAAAATTGCATGGCGCGTAGTTTACCTGTGAATTAACCTACAATATCCTGTGATTCAACACCATTGGGTTATTGTTTTTTTTTTTGAGAATATGTAAAGTCGCTAGTGTACGCCAAAAATTCAGGCAGCCAACATTCTAAACGATATTGCCGTTATTGCTGATAAAAGTGGTTTAAAATTTGGCTTATGTTAATTCAATCCACTTGAGAGGTGCACGCACAAGCAAAAACACAAATGAAATTTTTAAGCTAACATTGGGATTATAGCCACAATTTTTATTTTGATTTTGAATCCTCACCCAAAAAAAAAAAAAAAAAACAACAACAGCATTCATTAAGCCCCTAGTGTCATTTAATTTCATATTTTATTTCTTTTTAGGTACGTAAAGGTTTTGAATCTCAAACTGCAGCCCTGCGCTCACAAGCTACAACGCCAGCTCCATCAATCTATGACATTAAAGATCAAATAAAACTCCTTCTAAGCACAGGTCAAATTAACAAAGCTTTCCATCAAGCCCTTCTAGCCAACGATCTATCGCTGGTTGAATTTACACTCCAGCGAGCTGATCACAATACAGTATTTCATCCTTGTTGCCTTGAGCAGAAGGTTTTACTTTCTCTCATTCAACAAATTTCAGCTGATATGAGTAATCACAATGAAGTCAAACAAAAGTAAGTTAAAATAGATGCATATATAATTTTGAAAAGCACTTTTCGATAACTTGAATTAATCATGTATTTCTTTTTGTAGTTATTTGGCGGATGCAATTTTAAGTATAAATCCAAACGATCCAATTACTCGAGAACATGCCCCCAAAGTAATGCAAGAGCTATATCGTAATTGTCAAGCATTCCTACTTACCCAAATAAAGAACCCTCAATGCAGTAATGTCCGTATGCTTATGAAGGCAATTCAAGGATTGAGCGCAGAAAAATCGTACTGATAGCAACATGACCTCAGAATTACAAACAAATTGAAATATTTTATTTTACTTTTTATTCAAAATTGACGAAGAATAATTATTTTTAATAGAATTCATTTAGTTATTTTTTTTTTTTTAATTATTTTTTCATTAACTTTATTTAATCAAATACTTGACCAATTTTTTTGTTTATTGTTTGTTAACGTATTTTTTTCGTCGAAGTCAAATTAAGTTGCTTTTTTCCATTTTAACTGTGAAAAACAGACGTATTGTCTAAAAAAATATTTTAGCGCTGTTGTGCTGAATCGAAAAGTTAAAAATAACTAATTTGCGAATAAAAGTTTTGTAATGTAGCCACTTTAAGCAATTGAAAAAGTTAAACTTTGTAAAATGTAAAAAAATAACATAAAAACACACAAAAAATATAAGTAAAAAGTTTTCTTTATTGAAAAGTTTTTCAGCCACATTGAACTGTGTTTGGTAGGTATAATATTAATGGCAGCCAATACCAAATTAGTTGAATGATCCAAATTAATAGCGCTGTAATGTGCCGACCGTTTTGATACATGTAGGTATTATAAGAAATAATTAACAAGTATTAGGTGAGAGATCCTTGGACACACCTTGCACACAAATTTCCTATTACGATGGAACTCGTGATAGGGCTAAACAGAAATATTGTTTTGCTCTACCTGAAGAATAGTACTTAGCCCTATCACGATTTCCATCTTAATCGGAAACTTTACGAATGCCGAAAAAAAACTATTACTGAATCCGTTCGCAATGGCAATTTTTATAAGATTTTCCACAACCATGGATTATGTGATAGTTTTTTTTGTGGAATTCGTGATATGGCTATCTGATGGTTAAAAACGATTTTGAACAAAACTGATGGAAATATTTACGTGAATCGAGTATTTTCAATCAGATCGTATATTATTTTTACAATAGGGCAGGGCTTGTAGTTAACTTTTACATTGAAGTAATTGCGGGCAATTTGGTTTCTATTTATCTGGTCGAATATAATTAAATGTATATTCAGGTACATAAATAGAAACCAAATCGGCCGCAATAACTTAAGATAATTTTAAAACTTTCCAGTGTTAGCCTGAATCTCCGCTCATTTTCCCCAACGCTGCTTTGTTCTCGAACCCAGATAAGATGGAATATAGTTAATATTTAAGCAAACAAACCTCGGCATTGTTAGACCCAATTAAGTACCTTCTCTTAGATCATTGTCAATTATGTGACACAGGCGGTATCGCTGTGTAGTTTGGATCGTGTTTTAAGTACGGACTAGTTTGTTTTAAAGTGTTACTCTGGACTGCCAGCATGTATTTATAACTTGAAAAAGCTGAGCATAGGACATTTGAATAAATTTATTTAAATCGGTTATACAGATAATCGGCCCTATCGAGGTAACCGTCTGAGCGGAATTCTCTCCGATTTCCTACGAATTGGAGACATTTTGCTTCGAAGTTCTCCGACCAGCAAAATGTCTTCGATTCGATTCCGCTCCGACGGTAACCTCGATAGGGCCGAATGAGTCCAAAATAAAAAAAAATGGTTCTATGAGAGGTAATGGGCACGTTCAGAAGACGTACGTGACTTGGAAGCTAGCCAAGTTTCTAGTTTCTGATTGGTCAGCTGTCAAAAATATGCATTCTAATCTAGGCAAATTTTAATAGAAAATTGGCTGGAAAGCTAGGTGAGAAATATCTCTACATTTCTAGTCAAGTGCATTTGTGTCGGACTTGTTTGTTTTTTTTCACGTTTATCTTAACAGTTTGATATGTATCATAATTAAAAAAAAAAGTTTATAAATAATATTACAAAATGCCTAACTAATTTCTACCTTGTGTGAAAGTGATTCTCAGATAAAAATATTATTAAAAGTGCTTTCTTCCTATCAACGGAAGGTAAAGGTTTGAAGTAAAGTTCGTAGTTTGGCATTAATGACATCTCTAGTCATCAAATAGGTAGTCAAATTCCCTATGTCTTCTGAACGTACCCAATGTTAATAACGGCTAACTGTAAATTTTGTTTTTGGCCAATGATAGACCGTACTAATATAATCGCGTTTTCCAATGGTAAAAAAAATCAAATTTTTTTGATCCAGATCTGTCATAACACCGATTTTAACTAATTTCGTTTTCAAATGGGCAAAAAAAAATTGATTTTTCTCGAGAAAAAAATCAATTTATCAGATCTGGATTTAGCGGAAGATACCCCTCTTTTTTCTAACATCACTATACACCAGTACAATTGACAGCTACCAGTTTGACAACATAAGGGCCACAAACACGAATATACACTAATGTCGTTTTCCATTGGTTTCACTCAGGGATTCACTCATTCTGAAATCCAATGGAACAGTACTAACTACTTCTACTCAACTTACAAATTTTGTCATTGTATTGGTGAATCGTTGTGTTGGTGAAATGCCCTTCGGTTTACAGGTATTATCATTATTTGATTTGATATTTTTGGCTGCAGGAGAATGACAAGCATGGCGTCCTTCGAACAGAGTCTGACGTTTACTTTTGACATTGAGTGAGTTTGTTCTGACGTTAGAACTTTTCATGTATTAGTGCTTCTTGAGTGGATTCTGATTTTAAATCGAGAAGCGAAATTCTCTTCTCAGAATCGTCGGTTGACCGTTTTTTTTGCCAATGGAATGGTTTAAGAAGAGTTTGGTTTGATTCCGGACGCTTCCAGACGTCCAATGGAAAACGACATAATAATGACAAAAAAAATTAAATCTGAACTCCATTCGCCACGAAAAAAATCGAATTTTAAGCAGAAATCTGAATGTACCAAAGGAAAACCCCATAAGTAATAGAACAATTACAATCAATATCGTATAAGTCGTTTTTAATTAAATATAAGTTTTCTGTAACGCTTTTTTAACAATTATATGGAAGAGGTATCGTTAATTTTGACTATAAGAAAGATGTGTATCCAAAATATTGTCGATAATGTTAAAAAACCGCAAGTACCAAGTTTCGTAAGAATCAACTAAGTTGTTTTTGAAATATTTAGTTTCCAAAAGAAAAAAAAATTAAACCTTTTTTAAAAATTCAAAAAAAAAATTTGAACATTTTGGTATACAATACTATTTGATTTTTTTTACAAAATTCCCCATAAAAAAAAAATCATTAAAACCCCATTGGAAATTTTATTTTCAGAAGTAGCCTATACCTCATAAATTTTATTAATTCTTTTTTTTACAAAAATCTGTGGAGCCATTTTGAGAAAAAAAAGAGATTTTCCAAAAATGCTTACTAAATTTATATGGAAGGTACCGTTATTTTTTGTCCTAAAAAAATAAAATAAAATACGTATCGTAGGAATGTCCAAAAAAAACCTTATATACTTACCAAGTTTAAATAAAATTAACCAATGCTTTTAGGCTGTAGGCGAATGGACAGACAGAAAGACGGACGGAATTGCGTTACCAACTTCTTCGTCTTCCGTATCATCGTTATGTCAAGTTTGATCAGAATCTCGAGTTCGATTTTTTTTTACGAATCCAAAACTTGCCATATAGTACCTACATATACATACATACCTATATCGCAAGTAAAAATCCAGTCTTTTTAAATTAAATAAGATCATAGCAATATCAAAGACCGTACATCATCATATTATTTTCTTTATCAGAAATTTTAGTTAAAAATACATCGTTTTAATTAATACATTTTTTGGTTTTTTAAATAATTTGTATTGAATAAACAAAATTTTTTATGAATCAGTTACTTACACATTACATATTTGCTATTAATAAGTTTTATTGTATAATTCATTAATTTCTTGTTTAGATACAACAATTTGGTAGTATGTATCTATTTTCAAAAAAAAAAAAAAAAACTCCAGCATAAAACAGATGTTTTTACCTACAGAGTCGACTTTATTAACTATAATTCTTACAAAGTTTCACTTAGCATTACGAATTATTTATTATTCTGAAGTTAACTTTGGTTACTTATATTTGTTCGCAAAAATTTTACATAATAAATAAGTACCTACTAAAACTATAATATTCAATAATCTCAGTTTTTTATTATTAGTTTGCTTATAATAGAAACACATAACCGTTAAAAACCATTATTTAAAAGATTTTTCACAATTAATTTAGTTTAATATTGTCTTAACTAAAAATATATATATTTTTCTACTTTAACAAAATTCATATACATATCTTAAACAATATCACAATTCTAATGGAAATTTATTAACAACATGGAAAACTTTAATGGAAATTAGTTTTATTAATTTTATTTACAATTAACTAATTTTTTTTTTGTTGACTGTAAATACTTACTTAATAATTTATTATAATCTCAAGATTAAATAAGTTATGATTTCTTCAATTGTTGTGACAGTTTTGATTTGGTCATTTTCTTCTATTTATTATTTAATAAATTTAGCTAAGTATAGATAACACTGCTTTTCATATTTTTGGTTCATCTTACCTTAAAAAAATATATTTTCTAGACTAACTTTGGGTCGCTGAAAACGAAAATCAAAATGAAAAAAAAATTGTTTTCGAGATATGTGCAAAATAACGGTTACTATAGATACTGGTATAAATCTTACTAACGTTTATAATCCAATTAGTATACCATTTGAAATATATGATCTTCGCGTTTCATACGATACGGTTTCTTTTACTCGGATACAAAATTTCAAATTAAATTTTAACTAAAAAAAATATTCATTTATTTTATATTTTGATCGCCTGTTACTAATTGCATTTTAATAACAAACCGTATATCACAGAAAAAAATGAATATACATTTCGAATTTATTGATTGATTTACTGCATAAAATATTTTTAAAAAACCGTTAATGTGAGGCAGGATTTTTTAATTTTTTTAAAAATTTGTGGATTTTTTTGACGTTTCCTTTTGTGACATTTGTTTTCTCAGTATTTAGTTTTTGTTTGGAGCTTAAATACTACAGAATCAAAGTTTTTTCAATTGGAAATCAATTTATTTAGTGAATCATCAATTTTGTGATTGAAAAAGTTCTAATTAATTCTCCGATGAGCAAAGATTTGTGTTTTTTTTTAATGCTTGCGTTCGGGTGGTAGGGAGATTTCACCTATCCCAAAAATTTTCAGATACCTTGAGTTGTTGTTGCATCAGCTGACATCAGAAGTTTTTCAACAAGGGATTACAACAACACAAACCTATCCGGATAGGTTTGGCTTGCCCCCCGAACGCGGCCAATGACTGCTGAACGTCACATTACTTTGTGTCTGAACACGAGCTGACTGACTTCTGTCAAAAAAAATCGTAAATTTGAGTCCAATGTGAACACCGTCATTCGTAAAAGGTTTCCGATTACGATGGAATTCATGACAGGTTTTAATAAGATATAGCAGTATCTCGAAAACGCTTCTTTAGATAAAATAATGAATGTCATTTTTGTTTTCATTGAGTCAAAAATGGTCTAGAAAGATGAACCAAAAATTTGTAAGCTAATGTTGGTAATAGAAGAGAAATAAAGCATGATAATTAAATACATTTGTTGCAATTCCGTAATAGATACTAGGCATAGATATAAAAGTTTTGTAAAACCTAACACAAATAATCCATCTTTATAATAAAGTTAAATAACAAGAGCGTATAGGTTTATTGTATATATAATTGTTTGAGAAGAAATGTATAGATTATATTTGGCTTGACGTTTAACAAATTGAAGAGGACTTTAATCTTGAAAAGTTTCATATTAATTTTGATTTTAGACTGCTTTCAAACTCATTGATTTATGTTCGGTTTCACAAATATTTAGCACAATTTTTAAATGACGTATATTTCGTATGGAACAAACGTAATTTTAAGATTTAAAAGCCTGTTAAATAGTTAAAGGGGCTTTATGAAGTCGTCTGTTAGTCTTTCATATTATTGCTGCTCTCCTTTTGATTGGCCTTTAGGCTGCTAGGGTACCTACTTTTAAATCTAGCAATTTTTTTTTATAAAAACTCATACTTAATTTATCTACCTTTCTAAATTCAGCTAAAGTGAAAAGAAAAAATTTTCTAAAAAGTATCAGGTGCGTTTTTGCTGTAAGGAATTATTAATTTTTTGGCTGCTTTAATTTTTTTTAAAGAACAAATTAGGATAAGAAGTAAGCAAAGTTTTTTGTATTGTTTATTATTGGTACTATTGTGATATTTTTTAAATGAAAAAATAGGAAAGTGATAACTTTTGTTTAATAAAATGTCAACCGACTTAGTTGGGGTTATCGGGAACTTCTTTTCCCACGGAATTTTTCCCATATTCGAGAAACAGGTATCGGGAACATTTTTCGAAATTAGGGAAAAATTCCGAGGGAAGAAATACCTATCATCAACATATTTTTTATGGGAAATTTAATGATTTTTCCCTCGTAATATTCCCCTGTAATTTAACGAGAGGAATTGAAAACGGAAGCAGCGATGTAAGTTGCTCTTTAGAAAAAAAATAAAATTAAATTAATTTTTAAGATCGAATTCAAAGCAAATTGACGTTTTAATTAACTTAATGAAAAAAAAAACAGAGATATTGCAAATGGATTTACAACAAAACGACCCAAGGAAGATGTTTAAGAATTTTGGAAGAAAGTTGAAAGTGATCTCAATTGTTTGGGCCCACCGATAAAATCTGTTGCCGAATGGAAAAAATTAAGTGATAAACTTTTTTCTCGGGATTTTAAAAAGCGGGATTCCGATAAAATTGTACTCTGCATTTCTGATTTTCGTCCCTTTACAACCAATTGTCTTGTAACATGTATTATTAATTTTAATAAGTAAATTTAACCACGATTTGAATGACAAATTACCATTTTAGTCTGTTTTCCTCATTCAAAAATCTAATACAAATGTATCTGTCGCTTTAAAAAAGTTATAGAATGCCATTTGAAAAACGACAGGACATAGAAAACGAAAGTTGTCGAAAAAAAAAGATGACATCGTAAATAGGGGTGATTAAGACAAAAAGTCTATTGTTAGCAGGAGCAGCAATTTTGAAGTATTTAAGGAGAGTTCACCTTTATTTGGAACCTCAAACCTCGGATCGGAGGAAATTTCCATTACACGAATGACAACCGGATATCCGGATAAAAATTACCTTATAAGGTTAAAAAATCCTTGCCCGAAAGACAAAATGGCAGTTCTGGTTTATTGCATGTATAATGCAAAAGAAAACAACGCTGCAGTCAAGAGGATCTTTGAATTCCTGCCCCATTACAGACTCCACTTACATTATATTATAAAGAAAATTTATTTTATTAAAATCTTGGCAGGCGTTTATGAGATAACTTTTTCTCAAGTTTTTGCCAATTTTGGAACAGAATTTTTGTATGGCAATTTGAACGAGGGTCAAAGACGACATAAGCGAAGAATAACGAAATCCCATCAAATTTAATTTGAGACCAATATGTCATTTTTTGCTCTTTTTCTATCTTGCAAACAAGCATAGGGCTTAGAAAAAAACTCTATCTCTTCTTAATAATAAATGAAAGCAAGTCAGCACTTATTTTCTAACGATAAATACTTTTTCTATAATTTTGAACTTAAAAACAAATATGGTCAGACTTCCGAATCACTTATGTAAATTGGTATACACTTATATTAAATATTATAATCTAAGCTAAAATCTCATTACCTTATTATGCCAATGTCTTATCTATGGCAATAGCAAAACATCTTAAGTGTATAATCGTCTATGCAATAACTTTGGCTGCCATACATATTGATACGGCTTATGGTCCCCGTTAGGTGTGTTGTATACGAAGACATTCGGACGGTTGACTCGAATTCTCCAAGACCTGGTTTTGTTTGAACACGAACCGTTATATCAATAAGATAATCCGTAGTGACTTCTTTTAGAATTTTCTGATTCGAAGCACCAATAATTGCTTCAGCAATCGAATTAAGATAAAGCATTCGACACTGTGGATATGGTTTAAGTTTGTCATTTATCAATTTGACAATGTATCGAGCTGCACGTTGAACTCGAGCATCATTTGTAAGCAAAGTTTGTTTTTGATGACAGGTACACCAATGTGATGCAATGCCAGCATTTTCGCACGTTCTTGTCACTGGCACCGGAAGGAACAAACTGATTCCTCGAGGAATCGTATCCGATTCTTTGAGTTCCGATGCTCTTAGTTCGAGCATGTTTGATTCCAAAGTTGACAAATCAAGAAGGTCAAGGAATGTGGCATGCAAGTCGTAGTGTGTTGTTAATTTGTTTGCATTATCACGTAAATTCACTACCGCCAATGGATAGCGTTGTGCAAACCAATCCGGAAAGATGCTTACCAACAAAGGCTGTCGTTCCTCCATCATGCCTTGGTAGGTTTTTCGAAATGACCCCCATCGCAATCCGTGGTCGCTCATCAAGAAGACAATAGTGCGATCTAAGACACCTGACATGCGTAATTCGTCGAATAGTTCAACAACGTCTTCGTCCAATAGGTATGGCATGTTGAAGAAGTCATGCGTCAGTGAAGCCATCCAGAAGAATGAAAAGAACATATCGCGTTTGAAAAATGGTATAAGTTTTTTAATAAACTCAAGTACAACATCAACAGCACGTCTTCCGCCCAAACATAGCCGCATGTTGGCTTTCTTCTTGTAGGCGATGTACTTTTCCATTTCGATCAGTACCGGGCGGAGATAGTAGTCGGTTGGTTGCTCCACGAAACCAGTTCGAAAATAGTTAAACAAGCCTAGATTTGCTACGTCTTCGGCAAAAACCGTTTTGAAGCCAGCTTCTTTGTATTTTTTCCAAATAAACGGACATTTATCGTAACTGACATTTCTTCCATGAATAGGCGCCAGACAAGCTAGATTAAGCTCACTCTCTTCCAAGCCACTCAAAGCTGGCACTAGATTGGGGTAGGTGTTGTCACCAACCTTATTATAGCCTATAAATTCGACAGAATTCAGATTATCCTTAACCATTCCAGCAGTTCGATTCATCTGCCTCAGAAAGTTCAATCTTGACACACTATCGATTCCTATAACCATAACTGAAATCTTTCTCTCTGTTTGTCTGGGACTTGAGCTTGTGCGATGGTCCTTCGTACTGTCATCGAACTCAAAACTATTAATTGTTGTTGTTACAGGTTTTTCGACACCTTTCGGAACGGCAAAAAAGTGAAAGTCTTTGTAGAATGGTTTTGCATCGTTGTACTGACAAACTACCTTTACGAATTCAGCATTCGTGACTTTAAATACTTCGTTTGGATTCAAATTAAGCTCATATCGATGCTGTGCAAAGTCGTTTTTTGTATCAGTTTTTCGTTGAAATTCCTGATAATAACAGGATACCTTTTCTGGATCGGTTATATTGTAAAGTTCAATGAATTCACTTTTTTGAATATTAAGAGCTAGTCCGTCATTTCCAACTGATCTGATAAGTGCTTTATTGCAAGTGAATTTGGGTATTCGAAACATATACTGCAATATAGTATCATCGACTACATTAAAACTAGGCATTCGACAGCCCGGCGTATCAACAAAATACGCCTGACTGATATTCTCTGGTAAGGCATCGACTTTGGGTGAGAAGTCGAATCGGTCTTTGAGTCGATTTATTTTCGTCTTGAGGTTGAAATCGATGAAGACATAAGAGAAAAAGCATATAAACACGAATATGACAATAATTTTTTTGAGTTGTGCCCTATTTTTGGATGCATTATGGTGGTGATAATGATAGTAGTCACGTTTGCTTGTTACATAATGTGTGTCAAGTAGATATTTCCTTCTGAAAGAACAAAAAAGAAAAGAATGTATTTTATAAACTTAAGAACCAAAAAGCTTTATAGATTTAATAATTTATCCGAAAATTAACACCCCAAATGAAAACGGTAAATTCATTACGAAATTTTAAAAAATTCTTTTTGTGAATATGTATGCATGTATCTTCCTACAGTTGTAATATTTTGTGATTTCCATAAAAATTTCTATTTTCGATTTATCACCTCATTTCCGCGAATGCGATAATTTCTATTTAATTAAGCAATTAAGTTAAAAATTACGTGAAAGCCTAACGAACATATCCAATTGGAATCCATATAAAATTTATTTATTGGATGTGCATCAAGTTAGCGTCACTTTTTCCGTTTGCAGATTAAAAAGTATATAGTAATTAGTTGCTACTTAATTGCTAATTAATTACACAAAAAAAATATTAATTGCTCTGTTGGTTTGTGAAAAAATTGGTTTCCTGCTAAGTTGACGTCAACTTAGCAGGTCAACTTTCTCAAAAATAGAGAAAAACGATCCATGAGTGGATATATATTTCAAACTACTTAATTGCTAATTAGTTACGCAAAAAAAAAATTAATTGCTCTGTTAGTTTGTGAAAAAATGGGTGTCCTGCTAAGTTGACATCAACTTAGCAGGTCAACTTTCTCAAAAATAGAGAAAAACGATCCAGGAGTGGATATATATTTCGAACTACTTAATTGCTAATTAGTTACGCAAAAAAAAATTAATTGCTCTGTTGGTTTGCAAGAAAATGGATGTCCTGCTAAGTTGACGTCAACTTAGAAGGTCAAATTTCTCAAAACTATAGATAAACGGTCCGAGAGTGTATATATATTGAGATTTGAGAACCACTTAATTGCTAATTAGTTACGCAAAAAAAAAATTTGAATCACTTTTTTTCGAATAAATAGGGATGACGTCATCATATAAGGACCAGAGTTGTTTGATTTTTTTACTTTACGTTTTTACATAGTTTTTTTTACGTTTTTTACATTTGTTTTTTACCTGCTGTATTTTTACTATGCTAATGAATAGAATAGAATAGAAAAAATTTTATTTATAATAAACAATTTAACAAACAATTTAAATAAACATAATCTTAATGAGAATGGCATTGCCGTCTGCCTATGCTAATGTAAAAAACGTAAAAAATGTAAAAAAGGAAAACAAAAATTGAAAAATAATCAAAATTGGCTAGCTTCAAAACTGAAGATGAGAGTTGGAGCTGATTATTCTGTACGGTAACTAAAAAAACTTTTGGGTTTTTATTTTATTTTCGATATGTTTATAAAAACAGATTCTCTTATCTATTTCCGTCACTATAAAATGCTTTATTTATTTATTTGTTCTTTCGATTTCAAAAAAAAGTTTTTGCCTAATCTGAAAGTAAGTATAATCGCTCAACCATACAAAAATTAAAAAAAAAAATTCCTAGAGGAAGTAGCTCTAATAATTATTTTTTGCACTTTATAAATAATTCAACTCACTTGAATGACTGCAAACTTTCCTTATTAATATTTTGACAGATACTGACAATTCCTCTCATTTTCTCTCTTTTTTTCTCACTAATTTACTTTTTTTACTTCTTATTTACCTTTTTTACGAGTTTCTTACGCTTTTTACACGTAGAAAAGGTAAAAATAGTTTTTTACATGAATTTGAACATCACTGATAAGGACACATATTTCTCGCAAACCAAAACAGCGATTAATTTTTTTTTTGCGTAACTAATTAGCAATTAAGTAGTTCGAAATATGTATCCACTCCTGGACCGTTTATCTATAGTTTTGAGAAAGTTGACCTGCTAAGTTGACGTCAACTGAATTCACTGTGGCGTATACTCATTTAAATCAAAATATATATTTTTTTCTGGCGTGTACAAATCTATGAATATCTGGCTTAAAACTTTCAGCAATGGAATGATTTCTGACTATTTAAATTTTCTTTGCAAAAGGGTCTACCGATCTATAAAAAGAGAGCAACAACAAATTGGACTCAGAATACAAGTCTATAAGTTATTCCATAAGAAAAGTACTAAAAAAATAAATTTGTTGCTTCATTAGTTAAGATTTTGCCCAAAGCTTATGATAATGTTTTTTAGGGTTTAAAAGGAAGAAAGTTCATTTAATTAAATTTTTTTAACTCCTAAAATGTTTCTAACATTCTATACAGTCGAGACACTGATGGAATCACTTTATCACGAAAAATCAGTAAAATACGCATTTTTTCAGAATTGTGATATTCAGCCCTATCGAGGTATCCGTTCGGAAGAGATTCCGATACGAAAGTCAAATCCGATCGTAACATAGATAGCGTTCAAGGTATTCGTTTCGGAACAAAATAAATGAAGCATACGTTCATTTGACATACGCGTCATTCAAAAAAATTTGTTGAAAAATGTATAGAATTGTTTGCAAATAAATGAATAGTGTTGCTTTAGTCTTGGAAGCCGAAGGCTTAAATATAAAGACAAGACAGAAAGAGGAAAAACGAGTTTTAAGAGATCACTCAATGGGTACCATAAAATTGCAGCATATCCACCAATCGCTCTTGTTGAGTCCAAATCATTGTTTTCTTTCTCAAATACACACTTATTACACTAAAGACAACAAATTATTTGTAAATAATTTTTTAATAAAAATTTTGAAAAAGTTTCCCTTTTTATTCCGCAACTATTTCTTATCGGAGACCGTCGAAAGAAATTTAACGCGCAGCTGTCAAATATTCCTTACTTAACGCATTTTGTTGCACTGCGATGAAGTGCGTTCAATTTTTTCAGAAGATCTGTCAGATGTGACACTCGGAACGGATATCTCGATTGGAAATTCTCCGATTTCGAACAAATCGGAGAAAAATTTACTCCGAACGGATACCTCGATTGAAAATTCTCCGATTTCGAACAAATCGGAGAAAAATTTACTCCGAACGGATACCTCGATAGGGCTGATTGCTTGATATTTATTGTATGAATTGAAATAGTTCTCACAAAAACTTTAAACTACTACATATATTTCAGCCTATAATGTCATCTTTAACGTGAAGAAATTTTTAGTAGAAACATTTTATGAGCTAAAAGCGTTTAAGCATACAAATGACACTTTTTAAATGTTTAATTGGAGGCAGGGGAGGACTGGAGCTTGCGAAAAATAAAAAATCTTGGATTTCCTCCTTTGAAATCTTAAACTAATTTTCACAAAATTTGAGCTCTCTTTTTCGTTTAGACAGTTTCATATAGAAAATGATTCCTATCTTATCTTTCTTTCCGGCCTTAGTGTTATGAGCATCCTGTTTAAGTTTATGTATGTCTTATTCTTATTACAATTTAAAAGTTAAGACCCTGAGTCCTATTGTCCGTTGAATGTGTTGTGACAACGGATCCGTTGACAGACAATAAATGTTGGTCACAACAATTGATGGGACCAATTATGTATCATGTACTTAAAAAAAAAATACTTTTGAATATTGCAACGAAATCACCCGCTCTTTCCTATCCTTTATTATGTCATTTACTCTGCTGCTTTGTACATACAGGATGATTGACCAGGTGTGACAAAAAGCTATAGAGCGTGTGGGTTGGGTTGAGATAAGAAAAAAATCGTATAGGAGGGGGTCTATTTCCACCCGTTTAGCTGGGAGGGGCAATTTTCTAAAAAAATTGACTTGAAACAGGAAAAAAAGTATTAAAAACAACGGTTAAACTTACAATGTCATAATGTATCTTTTTGTAAAATCAGAAATCTTTTCTTTTATTTCATTTTTTTAATTAAAAAAAAATTTTTTTTTAAATAAAACTGATTTTTTTCAAAATTTTACGCAATTAAGTACTAATTGCGTTTCCAAAATTCAATGCTCTTATTAGCTTTTAGTCAAAAATAGAAAACCAAATGCTAAAATGTCTTTTAGTTTCTGAGAAAATTAAAAATAACGGGAGGGGTATTTTTCTAAAAGAATTGACTTAAAACAGTAAAAAAAATTATTAAAAAACAACTGTTACCATCAAAATGACATGCTATACCATTTTGTAAAGCCAGAGATCTCTGCTTTCATTTTATTTTCAAACAAAGTTTTTTAAATTAATAGTTTTTCAAAAATTAGTTTTCAAACTTAAATTTTTGAAAAAAAAAATTGTGTTCAAAGTAGGTTAGGTTAGAGTGGCCATCTAGATGTTGTTGACTCACTTAGACCCTAAGGGTCCATTATGGTACCACTAAGGAAAGTTACTCATGGGAGAGTTATGAAATTAAGCAAACCATTTTGTACTTTTAATAAAATTTGAGAGACATTTTGTGTCGATCGTTGCCAGTTCACTGGTCTGCTCAGGGAAATGAAGCCTTTTGACCGCTTCAGGTCTATGCATGACCATATTTGTTTAGTTGCTAGGCAGGTGGTACCCTGTGACCATCTAGCACTTGTTGATTCTAGAGCATATTGTTTGAAGAGGTGTTTGCATGTAGCAAGTGCGGTGTTCCTTTGTTGTGTCTGTGTCTAACAGTGGGCAGAAGTGTTCCGTTTTTGGCGAGCTCATCCGCTTTGCAATTTCCCGGAATGTTCCTGTGTTCAAAGTAATTTCGTTCAAAATTTAACGATGTTGAGTAAAATTTCTGTTTTCAATATTCGATCCTCCTATTAATATCTAGTCAAATACTAAAAACTGGATGCCCAAATGTTTTTTAGTTTTTGAAAAAAATTTAAAATAACAAAATCTACTTTAATGCTTAATTAGTAGAAATAGAATCTCTGGAGCAACAAAATAACGGATGGAAGTCGAATTTAAGGAAAACTTACTTTTTTATTTTCAATTTTCTCAAAAACTGGAATAGATTTTGACATTTGGTGTTTATTGTTTGATTAAAAATTAATGGGAGCATTGAATGTTTAAAACAATAATAATATTAAACATTTAATTTAATAATATTAAACATTTAAGTTTAAAAAATAATTTTTGAAAAACTCTTCATTAAAACAACTTAATTTAAAAACAAAATAAAAGCAGAAATCTCTGGCTTTACCCTTGTTTTTTAATATTTTTTTTTCAGTTTTAAGTCAGTTTTTTTTTAAAATAAAGCACTCAAGCTTTTCATTTAATATCAAAAGCCCCTTCATGAATTTCAAACAGATCCAGGAGTTTCCGTTAATTGGGCAGTAGGTAGTTGTAAGAAAATTTCAATTTTCTAGGCAAGATTTTTAGTGAAACACTTACAAAAGTTCAAAGTTGACTTATGCCGTTTTCGTTTGTATTTTTGAAGTATTTTCTTTTTCTTTTAGAACATGGGCATTTGTTTCACTCCATTTACTCTAAGTTTTGCATATTCAATAGGATTGAAAGATTTATAGTGGGTTTATAGATATCTAATATCTTATCATCAAACAAACTTTTATCTTTCGAATTAAAAAGCAACAGCTAAATAAGAAATATTGAGAAATTTTGATTGACTACAATAAAACAACTCATTGGTCCTTACCAATATAATCAAATTTAGTTATGACTTAAATATTGCAGTGAAATTAACCTTAACGTTATGGATCCTAAATTATTAGCCATACATTATATTCTCAATTTTTTGAAGTCAGTTGAATATATGGTTCATTATTTATAGTCCACGTAAATATTTAGGTAATACCATGCACGGTTTATTATTTAGAGCCCATTCAATTATTATCCATTTTACTGAAATATTTAAGTCGTAACTAAATTTGATTATTGGATGATATAAATGATGAATTAAGTAGGTAATTATTACTTATTTTTATTATAAGAGCGTTAAGTACACAGTACATGCAGTTCTGTTTATTTTGATCTGATGACAATAATAAAACGTCGAAATGATTTTTGACCTAGCTGCACCATGTAGAACTTCCACTTGGACATGGTTTAATTCTACAAATATGTAGTTTCATCTTTTAACTGTTTTCTCAATAAACCCATTTGAAAAGGTCTTTTATAAATTTCCAAAGCTTGTCACTTGAGTACCAATTTATCTATCCCACTTAAAAAAAAAAAAAAAACTTTTATTATAAACATATTTGCAACATCATCAGAAAATAGCATTGCGGGCTTCTACCTCTCTAATCAATTATTCTTCGTTCATCTTCAAAATTTATTGAACTGAACTTCCATAAAAACCCAATATATGAACATAGAACATCCGTGTTATATGACAATTTTATTATTCCTACACGGGTGCTGAGATGAACGCCCCTTCAAACGCAATTAAGAAAAAGAGAAAACTTGAAAAGACATTGTGTAGGTATATAAGATAAGTCCTATCCACCAGGTCCAGACGAATTGGATTTCCATAAATTACACCAAGTGTAAAATATTTGTTTGTACATAATGTACCTACATAATATAATGATTTGTAAACTTACTCATAGTTCATTTCCAAAAACTTGGTTTGATTTTTTCGTTTCCTTCCGAAAATGATGATGTTATATCACTTTTGTATTTTAAAAAAGGCACAATAAACGCACCATATTTATCTTAAACCGAAATACAATCCAAAATCTTCACAAAAAATTTTCTTAGATTTTTTTTATTTTTTCTACAAACGAATGTCAGAGTGGTCCACAACAAAAACGCACTAAATCCTCAGCATCACTAACCGCATCTACCGCAGAGAGCGTTGGAATTTTGTTTTGACACACCAAAGATACGGAATATTATTTCATCTCGAATATCCTGCGATTGCGCCAGAACAGGATGCTCTGAGAGAAGTATGTTTTGTGTAGGTAAATGTTGTTGGTGTCCAAAAGTGACAAAGATTTTCAAGGAAAATCATTCGAATGCCCCAGTTGGAGTGCGTTTGGCGATGTTTGGTTTATTCCTTTGGCTATATGTTAATAAGGAGGTTAAGGGTAGAAACGACAAAAACAATGCCACGTGAGTTGAAGAGAATTTTTTGTAAAATAAATTATAAGTATGCTATCGATACATACATTAGTAGGTACATAAATGAGATAGAATGAAATTTTTTTTTTTTTTATGAAGTTTAAAGAAATGCCAATTTAAAAAGCTTTATTTGCAAAGGTTAAGGTACTGTTAAGGTGGACCTGCAGGAACAGGGCTTTCTTTGCCGGTGATGGAAATATTTCAAGCATCCGAAGTTTTTTTTTTTTTTTCAAGTTGTGTGAAGATCGTTAATGCCCAACTATTTTTAATGGACAAAATTGTTATAATAACTGTTATGAATTGGAATTTTTCTAGTTCCGTCCGTTTTAAAATGGGGATCATAAATGCGATTCGCGCGACTTGAAAATTTTTCACCACCCTTTTCTCCTCAAAAATGTTTTGGATTCTAATTAGCAAAATGAAAATATTCCTTTTTTTGAATCATTTTACTTATACTTACTTTACGGTATACCACAACTTAGGCCGTGTGTGAATTGGGTTAAAATGGCGTTAAATTTTATCCGAAGATTAATTTTTGACACTAATGAGCTGTTGGCAAAAAGAAGATCTCAAGCTATCCTAAAATGTTGGTATACTCATCTATCCGATAAGAGGATATGTCAAGAGCAGCAGATATCAAATTTAACCTATCCGAATTTAGTCGTTCAGAAACAAACATACTCGCGTATCCAAGATAGGATATCCTAGTGAATCCTGCACGTGGCCAATGTATCTATAGGAGATCAGTGATCTTCTATTGTCAATTCTCTCTCCATCTCCATTTTTGTCAATATAAATCGGAATTCACAAAACGCAAGTGGGAATGTTTTTTTTAAACGTACTCCCCGCAAACACAAAATACTCCCCTCTAACCCTCTGAAATACTCGGTATACGGTAGTCGTAGTAACTACATCTCCACATCATATTGTAACGATGAAATCAGCACCTAACTACTTTCGGAACAAACAAAGAGCCAAGTACAAAAATACCCTTATCGAAGACAACAACCATTTATAAAAAAATCCCGAGAGAGCGCGCCCATCTCTCTTAGGGGGAAAATGCGCTGAATGGAAGAGTGGAGAGAACGCCATCTCTCTTCATTGGAATGGAACCTTCCAGAAGCTTATGTGCCAGTACTTTCGAGTAGAGTCCCGAACCTCTCAGCTCACTATATAAGGAGAAACTTTTTGAGCACAGACAGTTTATTTTTGAAAGCGAAAGTGTAAAGTTCAAAGTTAAAAGTATCCGGAAGTGAATATAAGTTGCATACTATTGAGATTGATGATTAATAAAATATTTGAAGTGAAGTAAAGTGTGTTTAATTTAAAAAGGAAATAATTGACGGTTGACAGTTAAAAATAAATAAGTTTTATATCGAACCGTGGTAAAACGTTACATTGGTGTCAGAAGTGGGATACAACTTATTTTATCTGTGCATTTAAGTAAATTAACTTAAAATAAAAAGTGCGTGTGTGTTTTTAAATAAATAAACAGACAATGGGTAAAATTTTGAATGATTTAAATTGTGTTGAACTTAAAGCAGAACTAAACAAACGAGGTCTTCCTACTGCTGGATCAAAAAATGACCTCATTATTCGTCTGCAGGAACATTTAAGACAACAAGGTGAAAACCCAGACTCGTTTATTTTCACGATTGAAATGGAGGAAGAGCAAGTAAGTACTAGTTTAGATATGACCAATATGATGGCTCTGCTGCTCGCCCAGTTCAAAGAGCAAAAGAATCTTCTCGAAGAGCAAAGAAGAGAACAAAAGAATGAACAAAATAATCTTCTCGAACAAATGGAAAAACAAAGTGTTGAGCATAAGAATCTTCTAGAGGAACAGAAAAACATCCTCGAAAGTAAATTAACTGTATTTGAAAACAAGTTCATTGCTCTTGATGAACGTTTTGAAGGCGTCGAAAAACAATTTTCGAAAGTAGACACAAAGATCGAGAACGTTCATGATAAATTCGAGACAGTGGAAAATAAAATTCAGAGCATTACGATGGAACTAGATAGAGTTCGGAAAATGAAGATTCGAGAAAGTTCTGGCGACTTTGTAAAGCGAAAGGAAATGCATCCGCCAACCTTTGATGGACAAACTTCTTGGTCGATCTACAAGAAGCAGTTTGAGGCAGCCGCAGCAACAAATGGCTGGGATGACGAAGACAAATTTATAGCTCTGACGCTTGCCCTTAGAGGACCTGCTGCTGAATTATTGCAAACTATACCAGCAGACAAGAACGGCAACTTCACGGCTCTTGTACAGGTCATTGACAAACGTTTTGGAGATGGCCATATGCAAGAAGTCTTCCGCGTCCAACTCAATACCAGAGTCCAGAAAAGAGGAGAAAGTCTGCAACAACTTCAAGCAGATATCGAACGGCTGGCTCACCTGGCATATCCAACTGCAGGAGAGGAAATAATAAACCAGTTCGCAACAGAAGCATTTGTCCGCGCTGTATCCGACATCAACCTTCAGCGAGCGATTCGAACTGCCGGAAAACGCACGCTTCCTGAAGCATTGGCGTTCGCTCTAACTATGGAAGCAGCAGAACAGGCTTCACAAGAAATCCATCGGGTAAGAGAAATAGAAGTTGAAGAATGCTCCTGTCAGAGAATCGCATTCCAAAGAAATCAGCGAGACGGACCTGTTCAATGCTGGAATTGTAATAGTACCGGGCATCTTCAGTGGCAGTGCAGATTGCCACCAAGAAAAGCTGCATGTAACCATTGTGGAAGCAGAGAAAACAACAGAGAACAACGTGGCAATTACACCAACGCTCCTCTTACTCGACTTGTTCCACAACCAGAAAAACAGGTAAGAAGTATCGATGGCCCCAGAACCACTGTCCAGGTCTCACAGACTAAACGAAACAACAAAAGTCTGACTGTGGAGGCGACGTTAAACGGCAAGAAACAAGTGGCTACAATCGACACAGGTGCCACTGCCTCCATTGTAAGAAGGGACTTGGTCAAGATGACATGGCTGCATAACACCAATAGCTATCGTCTGAAAACTGCTACAGGAGAGGCAGCAAAAGTGTACGGAGAAGTTCGTCTTCCGATTCGTTTGGCAGAACTGGAGTTTTCGCATCTGTTTTTGGTAGCAGATATATGTGACGAGTGCATCATTGGAATCGACTTCATGAAAGAACATGGAATAATTCTGGATATTGGTAAGCAAGTTCTTAGTTATCAAAATGTAGAGATTCCTATGGTTTATGGTGATGAAAAATCATCAACTCTAAGAAGTGTCATCAAAGAAGACATATGCTTGCCGTCTTCTTCTAAAGTGTTCGTTTGGGCTAAAATAAAAGGCGATTTGGGTGGTAATCGATACCTCATGGTGGAGCCAGATACTGACCAGGGCTCCCAAAACATCATCGTTGGGAAGACTCTTGTGGCACCAAAGAACAACATGGTACCTGTACGGATTCTGAACATCAAACCGTACGAAGTTAAGTTGAGAAAAGGAGAAATAGTCGGAAAATGTGAACCTGTGTCTGCGATAACTAAGATCACAGAAGAGGACACGAAGAAGCCTGCGAACTGCGAACAACTAAAGGCAAAAATCCTTAACTCAACCAATCTTAGTCAACATCAACTAAGTATTGCCGGTAGCCTTCTTCATGAGTATGCTGACATATTTTCTTCACCAAGTGGTCAGTATGGTCGAACACAACTTGTGCAGCATCGGATCGACACAGGAGACGCTAGACCGATTCGTCAACCAGCAAGACGTCTCCCCCTAGCCAAACAAGCCGAAGTTGAAGAGATGATATCAAGCATGAAGAAAGATGGGCTGATCGAAAACTCTAAAAGCCCTTGGGCATCGCCAGTGGTCCTTGTCAAAAAGAAGGACGGAAGCACTCGATTTTGTGTGGACTACAGAAGGCTGAACGATGTGACAAAGAAAGACAGCTATCCTCTGCCCAGAATCAGCGATACTTTAGATGCAATGGAAGGTGCTAAATGGTTCTCTACATTAGACCTAAAGAGCGGCTACTGGCAGGTAGAAATTCATCCAGAAGATCGTGAAAAGACAGCTTTCTCCACAGGAAACGGTCTGTGGCAATTCAAAGTGATGCCATTTGGACTGTGCAACGCTCCGGCTACATTTGAGCGTTTGATGGAATGCGTTTTACAAGGACTTACTTGGAAATCTTGCCTGGTCTATTTGGACGATGTCATCGTGTATGGGAAAACATTTGACGAACATTGTGACAACCTAAAAGCTGTATTCCAGAGGCTTCGAGAAGCACACCTCAAGCTTAATCCAGATAAATGTGCTCTTTTCAAGACCGAAGTTAAATATTTGGGACACATCATCTCATCCCAAGGAGTAAAGACTGATCCTGAAAAAGTTGACACTGTGAAGAATTGGCCAACACCACAGGACAAACATCAACTCCGAAGCTTCCTTGGCCTAGCCACATACTACCGGCGTTTTGTGAAGGATTTTGCTGGAATCGCCAAAAGCTTGCATCAGCTTACAGAAAAAGGAAAGCCGTTCAAATGGTCAGGTGAGTGTGAGAAAAGCTTCCAGGAGTTAAAGCTGCGTTTATGCAATGCTCCTGTGCTTACCTACCCTACTCCAGGGAAACCTTTTATTATTGACGCAGATGCAAGTAATGTCGGAATTGGAGCTGTACTGTCACAAGTCCACGACGGAGAAGAAAAGGTTGTCGCCTACTACAGTAAGGTACTCTCGAAGCCAGAACGGAATTATTGCGTGACCAGAAGGGAACTTCTAGCTCTGATATTGGCAACAAAACACTTCCATAAGTACATCTATGGACAGAAGTTCCTTCTCCGAACAGACCATGGAGCACTCAATTGGCTTCTGAACTTTAAAAATCCTGAAGGTCAAGTAGCAAGGTGGATCGAGAGACTACAGACATATGACTACCAAATTCAACATCGAAGAGGAAAGTTGCATTCAAACGCAGACGCATTATCTCGACGGCCTTGCAAACAGGACTGCAAACATTGCACACGCCAAGAAGAAAAGGAAATGATTGCCGTCCAACGAATAAGAGCTGATCCCATTTACGGTTGGAGTAATGAAGAACTTAGGACTGCCCAACAAGAAGACTCGGACATAGAGCCCATTCTTGCGTGGAAAGAACACCAAGAAAAACCAGAGTGGTGTGACATCTCCGACAGAAGTCCGGCCCTGAAAGCATATTGGGCACAATGGGACTCACTTCATGTGGAGGAAGGTGTTCTAAGGCGTAAGTGGGAATCCGCAGACGGTAAGTCCTATGTGATGCAGCTGGTCGTTCCTCGGTCCAAGGTTAATGACGTTCTTCGAGAGATGCATGACGGAGCTTCCGGAGGTCATTTCGGAGTCAATAAGACTTTGGAAAAGATACGACAACGCTTCTACTGGCTACATGCAAGAGAGGACGTCGAAAAGTGGTGCCGAAAATGTGATACTTGTGCTGCTAGCAAAGGCCCAGGTAGGAAGCTTCAAAGTAAAATGCAACAATACAACGTAGGCACGCCTTTCGAAAGGATTGCAGTAGACGTCGCAGGCCCTTTTCCTGAGACCAACAGTGGAAACCGATACATCCTTGTAGTCATGGATTACTTCAGCAAATGGCCTGAGGCATTTGCCATCCCAAACCAAGAAATCAAAACAGTTGTGGATCAGATTGTCTTCAATTGGGTGTGCAGGTTCGGCGTACCGATGGAACTTCATTCCGACCAAGGAAGGAACTTCGAATCTAACATCTTCCAGGAAGTTTGTTCGCTCCTTGGCATTAAAAAGACGAGGACAACGCCGCTTCATCCACAATCTGATGGGATGGTCGAGCGATTCAACCGGACGCTAAAGGAACATCTATCTAAGGTTGTCGGCGACTACCAACGAGACTGGGATAGACATATTCCATTATTCCTAATGGCATATAGGAGTGCAGTACATAGCTCGACAGGACATACACCATCGGAAATCTTGTTTGGAACGTCAATACGACTGCCTAGTGAGGTGAAATTTGGATGCCGGACAATTGAGCCACAACCAACAGAAGAATATGTGGATAACCTCAAAGAAAGGCTCATTGACATTCATCAACGAACCAGAGCATTCATAAAAACATCTAGTGATCGGATGAAAAGACGTTATGATGCCCGAGCAACAACAACAGGATTTCAAGAAGGAGACCTCGTGTGGTTTTACAATCCCCATCGACAAAAGGGACTGTCACCAAAGCTTCAACAGAACTGGGAAGGACCCTACACTGTTGTGAAGAGACTAAATGATGTGGTCTACCGTATACAGAGAGGAGTAAGAGGGAAACTGAAAGTAGTTCATTGTGACCGTTTGCATCGTTATAATGGTGAAAGGAGCGACAGAATTGTTCGGGACGATCAATCTTAGGAGGGGGGCAATGTAACGATGAAATCAGCACCTAACTACTTTCGGAACAAACAAAGAGCCAAGTACAAAAATACCCTTATCGAAGACAACAACCATTTATAAAAAATCCCGAGAGAGCGCGCCCATCTCTCTTAGGGGGAAAATGCGCTGAATGGAAGAGTGGAGAGAACGCCATCTCTCTTCATTGGAATGGAACCTTCCAGAAGCTTATGTGCCAGTACTTTCGAGTAGAGTCCCGAACCTCTCAGCTCACTATATAAGGAGAAACTTTTTGAGCACAGACAGTTTATTTTTGAAAGCGAAAGTGTAAAGTTCAAAGTTAAAAGTATCCGGAAGTGAATATAAGTTGCATACTATTGAGATTGATGATTAATAAAATATTTGAAGTGAAGTAAAGTGTGTTTAATTTAAAAAGGAAATAATTGACGGTTGACAGTTAAAAATAAATAAGTTTTATATCGAACCGTGGTAAAACGTTACAATATAATGGGGGGCTCAAATCACGTACTCCTCAAGTATAAAATTGTTTGCCCTTCTCAAAAATGTTCATATACATATACATACATATACATAAAGCCTGATATTCTGACTTCATAGGGCCATCTCACACTGGGTCAAATTTAAACCAGAATAACCCCAGAATAATTATTGCTTCAGCCGCACACGAGATAAATAAAGCTGACTGAAAAGTAAGTATACATGAACCGGGTTTAATTGTAGTAGTGTTTTTCAATTCGACTTTTGCGCTTTTAAATTTGTGTTTTTTTTTTTATCTCGGAGCGCTTTAATATGAAACGAACGTTACTACGACATGGCTTCCAAAATATAATGAAATGCGTATGACAACCGTTTTTTGTTTTGCCTAGAAACAAACAACCTGTCTTTGTATTAGTAGTTCAACTTTATGTCATTCCGCTCACAACAAGGAATAATATTGTAACGATGAAATCAGCACCTAACTACTTTCGGAACAAACAAAGAGCCAAGTACAAAAAATACCCTTATCGAAGACAACAACCATTTATAAAAAATCCCGAGAGAGCGCGCCCATCTCTCTCAGGGGAAAAATGCGCTGAATGGAAGAGTGGAGAGAACGCCATCTCTCTTCATTGGAATGGAACCTTCCAGAAGCTTTTGTGCCAGTACTTTCGAGTAGAGTCCCGAACCTCTCAGCTCACTATATAAGGAGAAACTTTTTGAGCACAGAGACAGTTTATTTTTGAAAGCGAAAGTGTAAAGTTCAAAGTTAAAAGTATCCGGAAGTGAATTTAAGTTGCATACTCTTGAGATTGATGATTAATAAAATATTTGAAGTGAAGTAAAGTGTGTTTAATTTAGAAAGGAAATAATTGACGGTTGACAGTTAAAAATAAATCAGTTTTATATCGAACCGTGGTAAAACGTTACATTGGTGTCAGAATAAGGGATAAAACTTATTTTATCTGTGCATTTAAGTAAATTAACTTAAAATAAAAAGTGCGTGTGTGTTTTTAAATAAATAAACAGACAATGGGTAAAATTTTGAATGATTTAAATTGTGTTGAACTTAAAGCAGAACTAAACAAACGAGGTCTTCCTACTGCTGGATCAAAAAATGACCTCATTATTCGTCTGCAGGAACATTTAAGACAACAAGGTGAAAACCCAGACTCGTTTATTTTCACGATTGAAATGGAGGAAGAGCAAGTAAGTACTAGTTTAGATATGACCAATATGATGGCTCTGCTGCTCGCCCAGTTTGAAGAGCAAAGAAAAGAACAAAAGAACCTTCTCGAAGAGCAAAGAAAAGAGCAAAAGAATCTTCTCGAACGATTTGAAGATCAACGCAATGAGCAAAAGAATCTTCTCGAAAAACAAGAAAAAAATCTTCTCCAGCGATTCGAAGACCAAAGAAGTGAACAAAAGAATCTTCTTGAAGAACACAAAAATCTTCTCGAAGGTAAGCTTGATGCCTTCGAAAACAAATTTGTTGCTCTTGACGAGCGTGTCGAAAAACAATTTTCGACAGTAGAAGCCAAATTCGAGAAGGTCGAAGACAAATTTGAAAGCATTACCAAGGAGTTGGAGAAGGTTCGAAAAATGAAGATTCGAGAAAGTTCTGGCGAACTTCCAAAGCGAAAGGAAATGCATCCGCCAACCTTTGATGGACAAACTTCTTGGTCAATCTACAAGAAACAGTTTGAGGCAGCTGCAGCGACAAATGGATGGGATGACGAAGACAAGTTCATAGCTCTGACGCTTGCCCTTAGAGGACCTGCTGCTGAATTATTGCAAACCATACCAGCAGACAAGAACGGCAACTTCACGGCTCTTGTGCAAGCCATTGACAAACGTTTTGGAGATGGCCATATGCAAGAAGTCTTCCGGGTCCAACTCAATACCAGAGTCCAGAAAAGAGGAGAAAGTCTGCAACAACTTCAAGCAGATATCGAACGGCTGGCTCACCTGGCATATCCAACTGCAGGAGAGGAAATAATAAACCAGTTCGCAACAGAAGCATTTGTCCGCGCTGTATCCGACATCAACCTTCAGCGAGCGATTCGAACTGCCGGAAAACACACGCTTCCTGAAGCATTGGCGTTCGCTCTAACTATGGAAGCAGCAGAACAAGCATCTCGAGAAGTTCTTCGGGTAAGAGAAATAGAGGTTGAAGAATGCTCCTGTCAGAGAATCGCATTCCAAAGAAATCAGCGAGACGGACCTGTTCGATGCTGGAATTGTAATAGTACCGGGCATCTTCAGTGGCAGTGCAGATTGCCACCAAGAAAAGCTGCATGTCACCATTGTGGAAGCAGAGAAAACAACAGAGAACAACGTGGCAATTACACCAACGCTCCTCTTACTCGACTTGTTCCACAACCAGAAAAACAGGTAAGAAGTACCGATGTCCCCAGGACCACTGTCCAGGTCTCACAGACTAAACGAAACAACAAAAGTCTGACTGTGGAGGCAACATTAAACGGCAAGAAACACGTGGCTACAATCGACACTGGTGCCACTGCCTCCATTGTAAGAAGGGACTTGGTCAAGATGACATGGCTGCATAACACCAATAGCTATCGTCTGAAAACTGCTACAGGAGAGGCAGCTAAAGTGTACGGAGAAGTTCGTCTTCCGATTCGTTTGGCAGAACTGGAGTTTTCGCATCTGTTTTTGGTAGCAGATATATGTGACGAGTGCATCATTGGAATCGACTTCATGAAAGAACACGGAATAATTCTGGATATCGGTAAGCAAGTTCTTAATTACCAAAATGTAGAGATTCCTATGGTTTATGGTGACGAAAAATCCTCAACTCTAAGAAGTGTCATCAAAGAAGACATATGCTTGCCGTCTTCTTCTGAAGTGTTCGTTTGGGCTAAAATAAAAGGCGAATTGGGTAGTCATCGATACCTCATGGTGGAACCAGATACTGACCAAGGCTCCCAAAACATCATCGTTGGGAAGACTCTTGTGGCACCAAAGAACAACATGGTACCTGTACGGATTCTGAACATCAAACCGTACGAAGTTAAGTTGAGAAAAGGAGAAATAGTCGGAAAATGTGAACCTGTGTCAACGATAACTAAGATCATAGAAGAGGACACGAAGAAGCCTGCGAACTCCGAACAACTAAAGGCAAAAATCCTTAACTCAACAAGTCTGAGTCAACATCAACTAAGTATTGCTGGTAGCCTTCTTCATGAGTATGCTGACATATTTTCTTCACCAAGTGGGCAGTATGGTCGAACACAACTCGTGCAGCATCTGATCGACACAGGAGACGCCAGACCGATTCGTCAACCAGCAAGACGTCTCCCCTTAGCCAAACAAGCAGAAGTTGAAGAGATGATATCGGGCATGAAGAAAGATGGGCTGATCGAAAACTCTAAAAGCCCTTGGGCATCGCCAGTGGTCCTTGTCAAAAAGAAGGACGGAAGCACTCGATTTTGTGTGGACTACAGAAGGCTGAACGATGTGACAAAGAAAGATAGCTATCCTCTGCCCAGAATCAGCGATACTTTAGATGCAATGGAAGGTGCTAAATGGTTCTCTACATTAGACCTAAAGAGCGGCTACTGGCAGGTAGAAATTCACCCAGAAGATCGTGAAAAGACAGCTTTCTCCACAGGAAACGGTCTGTGGCAATTTAAAGTGATGCCATTTGGACTGTGCAACGCTCCGGCTACATTTGAGCGTTTGATGGAATGCGTTTTACAAGGACTTACTTGGAAATCTTGCCTGGTCTATTTGGACGATGTCATCGTGTATGGAAAAACATTTGACGAACATTGTGACAACCTAAAAGCTGTATTCCAGAGGCTTCGAGAAGCACACCTCAAGCTTAATCCAGATAAATGTGCTCTTTTCAAGACCGAAGTTAAATATTTGGGACACATCATCTCATCCCAAGGAGTAAAGACTGATCCTGAAAAAGTTGACACTGTGAAGAATTGGCCAACACCACAGGACAAACATCAACTCCGAAGCTTCCTTGGCCTAGCCACATACTACCGGCGTTTTGTGAAGGATTTTGCTGGAATCGCCAAAAGCTTGCATCAGCTCACAGAAAAGGGAAAGCCGTTCAAATGGTCAGGTGAGTGTGAGAAAAGCTTCCAGGAGTTAAAGCTGCGTTTATGCAATGCTCCTGTGCTTATCTACCCTACTCCAGGAAAACCTTTTATTATTGACGCGGATGCAAGTAATGTCGGAATTGGAGCTGTACTGTCACAAGTCCACGACGGAGAAGAAAAAGTTGTCGCCTACTACAGTAAGGTACTCTCGAAGCCAGAACGGAATTATTGCGTGACCAGAAGGGAACTTCTAGCTCTAATATTGGCAACAAAACACTTCCATAAGTACATCTATGGACAGAAGTTCCTTCTCCGAACAGACCATGGAGCACTCAATTGGCTTCTGAACTTTAAAAATCCTGAAGGTCAAGTAGCAAGGTGGATCGAGAGACTACAGACATATGACTACCAAATTCAACATCGAAGAGGAAAGTTGCATTCAAACGCAGACGCATTATCTCGACGGCCTTGCAAACAGGACTGCAAACATTGCACACGCCAAGAAGAAAAGGAAATGATTGCCGTCCAACGAATAAGAGCTGATCCCATTTACGGTTGGAGTAATGAAGAACTTAGGACTGCCCAACAAGAAGACTCGGACATAGAGCCCATTCTTGCGTGGAAAGAACACCAAGAAAAACCAGAGTGGTGTGACATCTCCGACAGAAGTCCGGCCCTGAAAGCATATTGGGCACAATGGGACTCACTTCATGTGGAGGAAGGTGTTCTAAGGCGTAAGTGGGAATCCGCAGACGGTAAGTCCTATGTGATGCAGCTGGTCGTTCCTCGGTCCAAGGTTAATGACGTTCTTCGAGAGATGCATGACGGAGCTTCCGGAGGTCATTTGGGAGTCAATAAGACTTTGGAAAAGATACGACAACGGTTCTACTGGCTACATGCAAGAGAGGACGTCGAAAAGTGGTGCCGAAAATGTGATACTTGTGCTGCTAGCAAAGGCCCAGGTAGGAAGCTTCAAAGTAAAATGCAACAATACAACGTAGGCACGCCTTTCGAAAGGATTGCAGTAGACGTCGCAGGCCCTTTTCCTGAGACCAACAGTGGAAACCGATACATCCTTGTAGTCATGGATTACTTCAGCAAGTGGCCTGAGGCATTTGCCATCCCAAACCAAGAAACCAAAACAGTTGTGGATCAGATTGTCTTCAATTGGGTGAGCAGGTTCGGCGTACCGATGGAACTTCATTCCGACCAAGGAAGGAACTTCGAATCTAACATCTTCCAGGAAGTTTGTTCGCTCCTTGGCATTAAAAAGACGAGGACAACGCCGCTTCATCCACAATCTGATGGGATGGTCGAACGATTCAACCGGACGCTAAAGGAACATCTATCTAAGGTTGTCGGCGACTACCAACGAGACTGGGATAGACATATTCCATTATTCCTAATGGCATATAGGAGTGCAGTACATAGCTCGACAGGACATACACCATCGGAAATCTTGTTTGGAACGTCAATACGACTGCCTAGTGAGGTGAAATTTGGATGCCGGACAATTGAGCCACAACGAACAGAAGAATATGTGGATAACCTCAAAGAAAGGCTCATTGACATTCATCAACGAACCAGAGCATTCATAAAAACATCTAGTGATCGGATGAAAACACGTTATGATGCCCGAGCAACAACAACAGGATTTCAAGAAGGAGACCTCGTGTGGTTTTACAATCCCCATCGACAAAAGGGACTGTCACCAAAGCTTCAACAGAACTGGGAAGGACCCTACACTGTTGTGAAGAGACTAAATGATGTGGTCTACCGTATACAGAGAGGAGTAAGAGGGAAACTGAAAGTAGTTCATTGTGACCGTTTGCATCGTTATAATGGTGAAAGGAGCGACAGAATTGTTCGGGACGATCAATCTTAAGAGGGGGGCAATGTAACGATGAAATCAGCACCTAACTACTTTCGGAACAAACAAAGAGCCAAGTACAAAAAATACCCTTATCGAAGACAACAACCATTTATAAAAAATCCCGAGAGAGCGCGCCCATCTCTCTCAGGGGAAAAATGCGCTGAATGGAAGAGTGGAGAGAACGCCATCTCTCTTCATTGGAATGGAACCTTCCAGAAGCTTTTGTGCCAGTACTTTCGAGTAGAGTCCCGAACCTCTCAGCTCACTATATAAGGAGAAACTTTTTGAGCACAGAGACAGTTTATTTTTGAAAGCGAAAGTGTAAAGTTCAAAGTTAAAAGTATCCGGAAGTGAATTTAAGTTGCATACTCTTGAGATTGATGATTAATAAAATATTTGAAGTGAAGTAAAGTGTGTTTAATTTAGAAAGGAAATAATTGACGGTTGACAGTTAAAAATAAATAAGTTTTATATCGAACCGTGGTAAAACGTTACAATATTTTGCCCTTTTTTTCCGTACTCTTCACCTCCCTCGCCTACAAGCTTCAATTACCCCAGGTTGAATTGCTCCCGTGTGCGATAGCCCATAAAGACTTAAACCTTGAAGATCCGAATACTAGAACTAGAACCGAAGCTATAGCTTCGAAGCCAAACGTGTTGTTTAATTTTGAACTTTATTTTAAATTTTAATCAATTTTCATACACTATAGTATCGTCCTGTGTCGAAATTCGACAATTTCATTTTTGCAAATTGAAGGAAAAAAACATTTTATTTTAATTTTTTTTGTTTTAAATATGCACAGTGTTCGACAGTACAAAAATGACCCACGGTGTGTTAATGCGTGTCTCAAGTATATTCTGCACATCTCCGCAATTGTGGTTTTCCAACCATATAAAATTTATCGAAATCTGTCAAATACTTTTTGAGAAAATGGTACCACAAAATCTATTTTAATGATGGTAGGTATACGAATTGAAAAATAGTTCAAAATCGAGTAATGGTGGACTTTTTTGTACAATTTTTTTCAAAATATAATAAAAGGAATTGTTAAAAAATGTAGACAAAATCACCGCCCTGTTTCAAGAAGCCTGCTCTTTGCTAACCCCTACAACCCAAAAACATATAACATACTACATGCTGCATGGCATCGTTTCGGTCGAACCATTTGCATTTTATTTTCAGCAAATTATAAATCCACGAGCTCAATTGGCACCGAGCTAAATTGCTCAATCGTGTATGCCTTCTTCAAAACTCTTCACTTCTTCAGACAAATAAAATAAATAAATTTGGTGGCACAAAAACGGCTCATGAAGAACCAGGGCCTAGTGACTTACAACTCTCAACCATTCCTGTGTGCGTGTCTGCGGGAATGGAGGGGACCTAGAGTTTATTGCCGAATCCGAACGGCTAAGGTGAGCGGCACTTTTCTATGACAAGAGATACTCTTGGAGGATTTGTCACTTCCTCGCAAGAGGTAGTATAGCTCTGAAAAAAACTTAAGGTGGAAGCGGCTGGTATTGAACTCCAGACCTCTGGCATGACAGTCCAACGCACTAACCATTACGCCACGGGCTACTACCACTTCTTCAGACATGAGAAGTTAAAAAAGGACTAGTCTTTTGTTCGCCATTTTCACAATTATTAAACAAAAAAAGACGTTAAAAAACTAATATCCGCTATCCAGTTTCACTTTTCGTTTTATTACGAAAAAATTGCATACTTCTTGGGTCTATTACAGTGGCTTACAAAACACTTGACTGTAGATTTGACAGCTCCGCATTGAACAGCTGTTTTATTTTTGTTTGAACATGTTTTTTTTTTTGATAAAAATGCAGTCGTTGTTTATCAAATCAGTCTACTGATAAGAATTCATTAAAAAAGTGTTATATTTTATTTTTCTTCTTTAATTTTAATAGTTTAAGTGGAAAGAAAATGTCTTCTTCGGATGGAATGCATGAGCAATCATTTATTGTTCGGCAAAGTACCAATGCATATGAGCATCGGGAGTCTTTGGCAACAGCAATGTCAGTAGATTACTCAGGGCAATGGGTTCTTCTGGCAGGAAGGTTTGCTATATTTTATATACTTAAATACATTAAATTCTTATAAATAAAAACTTCTATTAGGCGATACCTTGCACTACAAAGACTTGGTCAAGACGATAGCACATTAACGAAATACCATAGAAACTCAAAATATGAAGTCTCGTCTGCGGAATTCGCAATTTGCCAAAACAGGCAGGAATATTGTGCCATTGCAGTAAGTTTTTTTTTATCGAAACATAATTATGGTAAAGCGCATTATTTTAGACTACTCTTTTGTTCTTAAGTGTAAGCGGTACAGTAGATGTGTGGAATTTTGCAAAACTCAGAATTTCCTGATAGGCGTTTTGTTCCTATGAAAATAATTTACGATACCCATTTTGTTGCCTCCTCCTATCATCCTTAATGAGAATATAAATTGTAGTAATGGGGACTTCGGCGGGTCAAAACCAGTGTATGGTGTCGATGCAGGAGTCGTATAAGGATTCTAGCATGTGAATTTTAACTTGAAGGCCAAAGTGTCTTCCGATGAACCGGCGAAACTGGGTCGAACATAGGTACAATTACACTTAACCAAAAGAGCACGGGTCAAAACTATATGCAATGCATTCTTGCATTATATTATTAAATTTATTACAGATTTCTTAAACAATTACAAATAATTGATCCAAAATAATATTTTAATGCATTATCAAATTTGAACATATCAGACCTACGCCCATCGACATTTTTGTTTTAGTATTTCTCCAGCGAGCCTAGAAGGTTTTACGTGGATATCAAAGAAGACAGTCTCAAAACTCCACTTTCAATAATTTGTGTTGGGTTTAATTTTGGTCATGTTTTTTTACCTGAAAACTGGGATATTCTATTTTTTTTTTTAATCTCAATTGTACATACAAAAATAAACAAAACGTAAATGTTTTTATGCCATAATCCCGTTTGCTTTTGAATTTAATATCTTAACTTTTTTTTATTTAGACAAGCCAACTTATCGAGGTTGTTACCTGGGGTTCAGCTGAACCACAACTTATTCACTCATTACGAGGTCACACACGCATGGTCACTGACATCGATTGGCATTCCAAAAATCCAAATTTACTTGTTAGCTGTTCAATTGATACCTTCTCACATATCTGGGATCTACGAGATGCTCGAAAACCTCATTTATCACTAAGTGCTGTATGCATGTGTAAGAATTTACTTATTTATTATTATAGAAATTGGAAATTATTAATTTATTTCTGAAGCTGGGGCTACACAAGTTGGATTTAATAGAGTTTCCGGAAATCTACTTGCGGCAGCACATGATGGTGACTTGAGAATTTGGGACATTCGAAAGGGCACTTGTCCAACTCATTACATAACAGCTCATTTGAATAGGTCAGTTTTGACTTTTTTCAAATGGTTTTAAAAAATTTGAAAGTATTTTATTTTTATCAAATTAGAGTTCACGGAATTAATTGGAGCCATATGAGAGAAACTTGCTTGGCTACAGCCAGCCAGGATGGAACTGTAAAATATTTCGATGTGAATAATCCGAGAAGAGCCGAAAAAATAATAACCACATCTTCGCCTGTTTGGAGAGCAAGATATACAGTGAGAATATTAATTTTACCTCTAGGAATACTTCATAATCAAATGTATATCCTATTTTGCAGCCGGTGGGGAATGGATTAGTGACCATAGTTGTGCCGCATCTTGGAAGAGGTGAGAACAGTTTGTTACTCTGGAGTAATAGCAAACAAACGGATCCTGTTTGTTCATTTGTTGGACACACTGATGTTATCCTTGATTTCGATTGGAGACCAAATCATGAAGACTCGTCTGAAATTGTAAGTTATCTTGATGCATCATCGTGTCTATATTTTCCACTGGGTATTCATTTTTTGCTTTACAAGGAACTGGTAACATGGTCACGTGATCGAACATTGAGAGTTTGGAAAATAGACGATACTTTGTTGAAATTATGTGAACCGGTTTCTTCAGACATTGAAGAAGAAGGTAAATAATTTTCTTTTTTATTTATTTACTCGAAAGAAATATTAAATTTCAATCTAAATAAGCCAGTTATAATAATAATAAGTCCTCTCTATCAACAATCTAACATATCCAAAACTAAAATCAGCCCGATTACGAATTCCATCGTAATCGGAAACTTTACGAATCCCGAAAAGAAACTATCACCGAATCCGTTGGTAATGGCAATTTGTATGAGATATTCCACTACGATGGATTTTGTGATAGTTTTTTCGGTATTCGTTACAAGTTTCCGATTACTATGGAATGGCTGAATATTTCTTATTTCAAAGCATTACATTCATGGGTTGTAGAGTTGTTAAAACAATACCTTTCTGTTGTTGGCTAATAAATACATAAGAAAAAAAAAGAAAAAAATTAGTGAGCAATAACAGAAATACTTTCATCCGATCTTGTATACATCCTTGGCTACATACGGCTTTAATGCCTTTTTAGTCGGAAGAAAGGGCTATGGGCAATTGCTATTCTGGTGTCCTTTATCGAAATAAAAGTGGACGCTGTAATATGTCATATTTAAAAGTTTCATTTCTTTGAATTAGAACTTATGTATTGATTTTGTATTAATTTTTTAAAGTTGATGCAGTGGATGCTCTGCAGATAGCACGTTCACCTGTTAAAAGTGAATCTATAGCTAGATCACTAACAGATCAACCAACTTGTTCCTTGCATCATGAGTTCTCTTTATTCAACACAAACATCCCGCACGTTGAAGTAGACGTTCTTGATGCAATTAAACGGTACGCAATCATCAAAATATCTGCTGCAGGATATGTTGTAATTTTGAGGGTAATTATACAAAAAAAAAAAAACAACAGCAACATTTTGTGATTTTTTAAAATCTTGCATTTTTTCATTGGAAAGGTAAATTTTCCAGTGGAGTATCCAAGTCCCAATATGGGACCTGAGTTCTTGTTTTGTCAAGGGACAACACTTACTGATCATCTCTCTATGTACTTGCTCAAAGTACTCAAAACAAATGCCCTTCAGAGGGTTAAGAAGTCGAGGACATGTCTGGAGCAGTGTGTCCGTGCCTTAGTTGCTGCTTTGAAAAAGGTACACATAATTTTAATAAAAAACAAAGTTATTTTTATTTTAATATTGTTTGTTGGCTTGCAGTCAATTGGTGGGAATGATAAATCGCAAATGCGCCTGCAGTCACCACGTCTAGAAGGTGCTCTTAGTGGCGCAATTCATGATGCATGTATTCCTTTCCCTCGTACTTCTGGGGCAAAGTTCACTGCCAATGGTCTGCTGGTCACATTCGCACAAACATTCAATACTAAAAGACTAACACTTCGCAATCAAAATGTCACTCCACGCACTCTATCTGCCATTAGCGGTGGTTGTCTCCTGGGCAATGTAATGGGTCCTCAGCCGGTTCTTTATGCACATCGTGATAGCAATGCGTCCTTCTATCTCCAGGAACGCCTGGCTAAATCTTCCAAAAACCGTAGTCTACAAAAAGCAACAACAAATGCTGTAGTGCATATTTATGATGCAAACAAACTTCTTAATATTAGCAAGGAATTGGCACAGGAGTACAAGCTTAGTAAGACTGATGTTATTGGAGCATGCCAGCACAACACACAAATAGTTGAAAACCATGGACGGACAGATCTTGTACCAATTTGGAAACTTGCAGAAATGATTGCAACACCAAATATACCGAATGAAGCGAATTGTGAAATGCTATTTCTCCAGGATCCTTTCAAAAAGTTCCTCTTGGAGTCGCTGATTACACACTATGCTACAAAAGGAGATCTTCAAACAGCTGTGATGTTATGTTGCGTCTTTCACAAATGTCCTCCTGAGACAGAACCTCCTCATTTTGGATCAAAGATGAATTTGACTACCAATGGATCACCATACCACACCGTGTTGCCAGTAGATAAACAATCAAATCGAATGTGCATGCTTCCAAAGCATATGCGCAGTAATTCTTGGTCCGATCCGATGGGCTGTATAGATTCAAATGTTATCAATTCTGATAATTATTCATGTTCGCTCTTGAGGAAATCTAAGATGCCAATGTTTGATAGTTTAAAAAAAGTCTACGGAGATATTCTTTTTAGTTGGCAGCTTCTTACCGAACGAGCTTTAGTAAGTACAAAATGAATTGGACAATACTTCCAAAAACAATCTTTGTAATGTAATTGCAGATCCTCAAACACACTATGTATCAGAAACCACCAACGCATGATGTTGATTTTGTAACAGAATGTTCAGGTTGCAATAAAACTAAGCGAACTGCTGCATGTGGACCATGTCAGAAATTGGTGCTATTTTGTACATTGTGTAGGTTGCCTGTAAAAGGAGCGGCAAATGCTTGTTTGGCATGCGGTCATGGTGGACATGTTGAACATATGCAGCGTTGGTTTTCAGTAAGTATTGAGCAAAAGAATTAACAAGTAATATAAATAACAATTATTATTTCTAGAAACACGATATTTGTGCCTCTGGCTGCGGATGTTATTGCCTTAAGGAAACCTACGTGTTATTAGAACATTTAGACTAATTCTTTATCTGTTGAGATTCTGTTTTTTTAACTCTACTGTGTTAAATTTTTTATTAAAATTTCTTATAAAAGTGTTGAGCATAATTCGGATTTCGATGTTTAAATTTTTAAAAGTTTATAAAAGTTATTGTTTATCGGAATAATACAATGGGTTTGTTATGGTATTTGATGACCCAAAAAAACTGTCTAACAAACAATATTTGTCTGCCGATTTGTGTACATTAATGACTTCGACAGTGTAACACTTAGAACTTTAATTATAACTACACATAAAATTTCTAAAATGGGCTATAAACCATATTGGAAGTTATACAGTTTCATGAAAGACATTATGCTTCGTTTCAAAACTACTACGGAGACAGGAACGAAATATTTTAGAAATGGTTTAGATAATGCGCCTGTCTTCGAATTCTTCCAGTTCGTTTAAAGGTTCTGGAGCGCGAATGCACTTAGGAGCTTTCCCCTGCGACAAATAGGAAACTATGAAATACACAACCTTCATATCTTACGAACTCATCTTTTTAGGGTGTAATTCGTGTGGTGTAAAATGCTTTTGACAGGAATTAACTCGACCGCTTTCTTCTGTGGCAAACTTTCTGAAGACTTCTAGTCTTATAATCGAAGCGTTGAGATGAAAAATGGGGTGACATTGTACATTTTTTTAAATTTTTTACCAATGTAAAGGCTAAATGAAAACTTTGATTCTTATGTGATTGGTGTCCTTCTGCGATCACTGGTTTTCAATTGAGCTCGTCAAAAGATGGTACCTACAAAGTAAAGAAATGTAACAGAAGTAATTATTATGTATGTACCTTTACTACTCTACAATCTTGCGGCTTTAAGTTATCATACAAAAATAATTTCTGAATATTTATATTTTTATTAAATTAACTTTTGATATTTTTCTTAATAACATCTTTTATATGGCTAGCAATTTTTATACGTTTCCGTTTGTTGCTACTGGTTTCTACTTTGTGCAAAGAATTTTTCGTTTCTGTATTATTAGGTCGGGGTTTCTTCTTCTTACATGATAATGGGTTTGGATTCTTTGGACGTTTCCTTTTATTTACTTTGCTTGTATCATCAGTGGATGGAATTCCGGCGGTTTTCTTTAAATTTTCAATCTTTTTTTCTATATTATCAGGCAAAATATTGCTCTTCTTGTTGACATACTTTTTTGATGCATCTGAGGGACCTTCCAACACGGGTGTAGCTTTATGTAGATATAACAATGCACGACCAGGAACTTTTCTAAGTTTTTGTTGCAAACTTCTGTCTTGTGAGGCAACTATATAACGGCTTGACTTTGTCTAGAATTCGATTCATACATAATAGATTTCTTTATAAAGAACTTTTAACATTTTAGCTCACCATTGATTTAATGCATTCGCCAGCTGAAATTGGTTTTCCTTCGTGTCCACATTTATGTACATAGAATCTTTTAACAATCATTGTGGCACCAGAGAGCGGCCCACCAAGACTTTCAGCTTCCAAGATAATACATTGTGTGGTGACAAGTTTCAATTCGGATTGAAAATATTTTTTAAGTTGTTCTTCTATTATAACTTTGTTCTTGACAACGAAAAAGATAGTTTTTTTCAGTAAAATAAATTATTTAATAATTATAATAAAATACAACCTGTAAAGCAGCTTGGCAGAATGTTGCATCAATCAACAATTGATAAGGTTCGTGATAGTTGAAATTAGTCGTGAAAAAAGATAAGATCTTTTGAGATTTCTTGAATCTGTTTATTTTCATCTTGGAATTTTATTATATCCTAGAAAAAAAATTTTGTATATTTAAATCTTCAGAAAAAAAAACTCTTTATTTATTTTTTACACACGACCAACATGTGAGTGAACATCAACGACCGCGTTCAATCCATTACGTTTTACATCTGAAATTTCAGATTTCTGAATTTTTGGAGCTTCTGATAGGGCCAAAGAAACTGAATATGAAGAAATGAATCCTCGGCTGTCATTTGAGTTTGCCCACAAGCTCTATCAGATAAGAAATGAGAAGGTATGTGTAAAAATGGCGGTATAAAACTCATACATTCACAGTATTTATCTTCACAACTTACACATTCACAGTACTTATCTTCACACCACCCTGCTATATTGTTGTTGGATTTCACATCTATTCATCGACACAAAATTAAATTACAAATACAACAATGTAAACAAATGGGTTTTGGAGGGTGAAACGTACGAAGGATTCGTTTCTTCATATTCAGTTTCTTTGGATAGGGCTCTTTACCAAATAGCAATATATCTCTTTCTCGTTCACTCATAAACGTCAAAATCATCACATTGTGGGCTTGACATGTTTTCACTTCGGTACAACCACTGATCTCTATCTGGATAGCGCATCCATACAAGAGAGTTGATGCCATTTGAGAATTGTTATAATGTTGAGTTGCCTATTTTTTTGTATAACGGTATAACTGTATAAAATAATGAAATGCAAAATTTTTTTACAAAATTGCAACTAAAATATTTTAAATTCACTTTTACAATTATTATAAATTACAAAAAATAAAATTTACAAACAAGTGATGGTTCTTTTGCTTTTTTTTCTTAGAAATTCACTTTGGTTTCTGCCCCTCTTCGGTTGTAGTAGAATTTTTGAGATCTCAGCAACTTGAACTGGCCTTCTCAGCCTCACTGAACATACCTAAAGTGTTGAGTTGCCTACGTACTTGCCATCTTCAATTGGAAGTAAGAAACTGGTATACTTTTTAGGGAATCCACTATCAAGTGTATTATATTGTAGTCAAATGACATCCGAGGATTCATATCTCCGCGCACATAAACTGGCGCGCACTCCCATATAAGCCCATTGTTGCTCCCAATCCAATTACATTAGCTTATATGGGAGAGCGCCCACTAGGCAACTTTTAGTTGCTCGGAGTTGCACGCGGAACTTTTTTCTCTGCAACTTTTTGTTGCTTACCCTCTCTCACAGGGCAACTTTTTGTTGCTGGCATCCTTATTTGTCAAAGGAGCAACAAAAAGTTGCCTAATGGAAAACAGCCATCACAAAAAAAATATGGCGACAAAAGTCAAGGTCTAGTCCCACAAAGTTGTTCGGAAATTGCCTAGTGGGCGATGGCAAGCAACTTTTGTTGTTCTCTGTTGCCGGCAACTCCCAGCAACAAAAAGTTGCGCAACTAAAAGTTGCCTAAGTGCCTGTTTACATTGTATTTTTAATAAGGCATGTTTTCGTTCATCAAAATGTTCCTCGTGTTTACATTATAGAGACAAAATCCTTTCATTTCAATCTACCCATCCCTATCTCACACCCTTAAAAAACATGTATCTCTCACTCACACAGGCGCATCGGCGTAATTTGGGTGGAATTAACCCTTCTCTTTCTACTCACACAAAATCTACCCATTTCACTGGATGCGCCGTTCGTCAAAAATACAATGTAAACAGGCACTAATGGGCGATGGGCCTTCGTATTCATTATGCGCGGCAAACCAACGAACATTGTTATGCGCATCAGCCGCGCAATATGAATAAAGCTTCGTATTCATTATGCGCGGCAAACCAACGAACATTGTTATGCGCATCAGCCGCGCAATATGAATACCGGGTTTCTACGCGCGGCAGCTCGAACATTTGTGCGCTCGAACATGCCGCGCATCGATCCATTCGTGATGGATTTTTGAAGCGCGGCAATGGTCGAACATGGTTTTGCTCGCGCGCAGTTGAGACGGTAGTTTGTTTTGTGATTTGGGCACTAGCTACTAGCTGTCAATTGGATCGACTGCCACGAGCGGCTGCCGCGGTTCATCAACTTTTTCTCAAAAATTGATATGCGTGGCAAATATCATGATTTGCCGCGGACGAACATGGTGCGCGCGGATGCCGCGCATAATGAATACGAAGCTTACGGGTTTCTACGCGCGGCAGCTCGAACATTTGTGCGCTCGAACATGCCGCGCATCGATCCATTCGTGATGGATTTTTGAAGCGCGGCAATGGTCGAACATGGTTTTGCTCGCGCGCAGTTGAGACGGTAGTTTGTTTTGTGATTTGGGCACTAGCTACTAGCTGTTAATTGGATCGACTGCCGCGAGCGGCTGCCGCGGTTCATCAACTTTTTCTCAAAAAATGATATGCGTGGCAAATATCATGATTTGCCGCGGACGAACATGGTGCGCGCGGATGCCGCGCATAATGAATACGAAGCTTAAGGGCACAAAGCGTTCGTGTACTTTTGGACTGTTTCCATTCCTCTTTGAGAGATTTCATCCCCACGAACAAACCTAAATTTAACCACACCACATTTGTGGTTTGTGATGTGTCAAACTTTGACAGGTTGTGATCGCTTGGAAAATTTCAAGATTCAAGTTTATAAAAGTGCATTTGAAGTGAATTTTATTTCATAAAATAAATTAAAAACGATTGATCCAAATAAATTGAAATCCATATCAAAAAAATGCCTCAAAATCGACGCAAAGTGCCCTTTAGCGGCAAAAAGAAGAGAGATCAAATTCAAATCAAGCGGCAAATGAAGGGTAAATTTTTCGCATAATAAAATCCAAATATTTTGGTATTTTTACAACTCCCGTCATATAATTTGTTTATTTTGTTCTTTGTTCTCAACTTAAAAAGGTACACAACCAAAATTATTCAAAACCGCATACGATTCTTACGATGACGATGAAACTACTGAAGACACTGAAAAAGTGCAAGAGGTCAATGCCCAGCCATCCCGCAATCGAAACAAGAATGTCAATCGATACAACTTGAAATTCTATCACGAGACAGAGAAGGAACTCAAAGAAATGATGGAGGAACTGTTTAAGCCCTTGGCCAAAGCTGACCCCAAAGATCGGGAGGTTGATGATAGTTATTTCAAGAACTATGACTTTCCTATACGACCTGAATGGAATTATAAAATGTCCAAGGATATTTTGGATATGAATGAGAATAGTTATTTTAGGGTAAACTAATGTAGGCAGTCGTTTATGAAAACATTTCTTTAAAAAAATATATTCGTTTGCAGAAATACGTTGAAAGTCTACGCAAAAACCACATTGAAGAACACGATCGATTGAGTTTATTTGAACTGAATTTAGAAACTTGGCGGCAATTGTGGCGGGTATTGGAAATGTCAGATGTTTTGTTAATTATTGCGGACGTAAGATATGCGGTAAACGTTTAATTAAATACTTCAGAGCTTAAGATTTCTTTAAATAGTTTTTCTTTTTCTTTGACAGACTTTAATGTTCCCTCCGTTTCTTTACAAGTACATTGTAGAGACATTGAAGAAGCACGCAATTCTTGTTTTGAATAAAGTCGACTTGGTTTCTCCGGAAGTAATTGTTGCTTGGAAAAGTTATTTTGAAAACACTTATCCTGGTATAACAGTTGTACTGTTTGCATCTTACCCAGCCAAGGCTCTGAAAGGTTATATTTTATGCATTTTTTTCCTTTTCGTTTCAAAGTTTAATTTGACTAATAATACCGTAAGAAAACTTAGGAGTCTATAACATTATAACCTAGAATAATACAATTAGCAGTGCATATGCGCTGTAGATTTTATTAAGAGTCGGTAGTCAACGACCAAAATATTGCGTCTTAGAAAGGTACGACAGCATCTAACTGATGGGCCCAACTGTCGTAACTGGTCGCAAAAAATCTTCCATTTGAATTTAATTCAATACAGTCCACTAAACAACAACAAAAATATTTTTCTTTTATTTTGTTTTATTCCTCTTCTTAGTCTATAACTGTATGTATGTTCCTCTTTATAAGATTTAAACTTTGTGAAATGATGGAGGGTTTTTGGATTATGAAATTATTATAGTTTCCTTTTTATGACAAATATCTATTCCAGGTTCGACTAAAGGACGAATGGCTCACAAACGCAGCATTGAAGGTGTTCATAATATATACAAAGAATGCCACAAAATCACCGATGGAAATGTCGACCTATCGAGCTGGGAACAAAAAATACTCGAAGATATGCGAGAAGAATTTTGTTATGAAGATGAACGATACGGAGCGCACGATACCGTACATTCTGAAGCTAACACCAGTGATTTCGATTTCGAAAAACATATCATGTTTAAAGATGGAATTCTGACAATCGGTTGTGTTGGATTCCCAAATGTGGGTAAATCTTCATTTATAAATGCAATGAAGGGCAAGAAGGTAGTAAGTGTAAGTCGAACTCCAGGACATACCAAGCATTTTCAAACTATTTTCCTCACGAACAAAGTACGCCTTTGTGATTGTCCCGGTCTAGTTTTTCCGTCCTCTACACCAAAATATCTACAAGTTTTACTTGGCAGCTATCCCATAGCCCAATTGAAGCAAATCTATCCGGTTAAATTTCTGGCAGAAAATATTGACTTGCCAGAATTGCTTAAGCTTAAACTTCCAGAGGATTATGACGAGTGGTCACCGGTGGCAATATGTGAAGCTTGGGCCGCAAAGAGAGGTTATTTCACAGCAAAGGCAGCTCGACCAGATCGCTACCGGGCGGGAAATGAACTGCTTCGAATGTGTTTAGGTGGACAGATTACTTTGGAATTCTTTCCACCAAATTTCTTAGCGGAGAGAGGTTTGAATTATTGAAGTTTTATTTTTTCGAGTGCCAAATATATGGAAATCTTCCCTATTTATAGAAAATTGGTTACAGCATCCAGACATTGATAAAGTTAAAAAATATCAAGGAGACAAAGAACTGAATGAAGAGTCGCTGAGTGCACATTCCTCGGATAAATGTAAGTTGATTTTATTTTCTTGTAATACAGCAAATTCGTATTTATATTACGCGTTATAAAGCAGGTGACGACAGTGACAATGAGAGTAGCTCTGAGGATGGAATGAACGCAGATGATGATTCTGCTTCTGGATCTAACTCTAAGCAGCGAAGTAATGTATTCGCTTTATTGGAAGATGAATAAACTAAACAATCAAAAGTATAGAAAAACAATTTTTCAAACTTCATTCCGTTCATAATTAAATTACTATTTTATGTTTTGTTTCATTTCATAAGCAATAAAAGCAGGATATATTAAGTTTATTCTTTAGTCATTAGCAAAATCATCATCACATATATTGAAATCATCAACATCATCTTCAAACAGAATAGCCTCGTCATGAGAAAGTAATATTTTTATCGCACTGTAAAAAAAAATCAATTAAAATCAATACAATTGAATTGGAATATCGGTTAATTTACAATCTTACTTTATTAAAATTTCATCTTTGCTGTTGAAATCAATAGGCGATGGGTAGAGCGCTTTCTTTTGTAAAAGTAGTCCAAGCGAGTGACGCAGTTTGGTTATTAAATCGTTTGTTGTTGAATCACTTTTAAAACTAAAAAGGTAGAATTTTATACGATTAGGATTTGTTTTTAAATTTGAGTTAAATATAATGACTTGTGGTTAATTCATTTATATAAATACGTGAACTTGAGGTATCATTTTGTATGTTTATGTTAAGAACGAGACTACAGGGATTCTTCGCGACTTGAAAACAAATTTCGGTTTCCCGAAGTATGCCCTGGGCCTGCGGGGCCGCGTAAACAGTTCGTTTAAAAACAAATCTGTTATGAATTGGCATTTCTTTAGTCACTTCCTTATGTCGAATTTTGCCATTGACGCAAAATCTTAGACGATTTTGTATGATGTTAAAGCATTTTTAGTACGATGCTAGGTTAAAAAGAGGCTTTTCCAAATTTTAAACGAGTTAGGATCATATTCAGCCCTATCGAGGTATCCGTTCGGAGGATAATTTTCTCCGATTTGTTCGAAATCGAAGAATTTTCAATCGAGGTATCCGTTCCGAGTGTCACATCTCATAGATCTTCCGAAAAAATTAAACGCACTTCATCGCAGTGCAACACAATGCGTTAAGTAAAGAATACTTGACAGCTGCGCGTTAAATTTCTTCCGACGGTCTCCGATAAGAAATAGTTGCGGAATAAAAATGGAAACTTTTTCAAAATTTTTATTAAAAAATTATTTTCAAATAATTTGTTGTCTTTAGTGTAATAAGTGTGTATTTGAGAAGGAAACAATGACTAGGGCTCAACAAGAGCGATTGGTGGATATGCTGCAATTTTATGGTACCCATTGAGTGATCTCTTAAAACTCGTTTTAACTCTTTCTGTCTTGTCTTTATATTTAAGGCTTCGGCTTCCAAGACTAAAGCAACACTATTCATTTATTTGCAAACAATTCTATAAATTTTTCAACAAATTTTTTTGAATGAATTTTTTCGCTGAAACAAAACAGCTGAAGCTGACCCATACCTATGTCAAATGAACGCGATTGTATGCTTCATTTATATTGTTCCGAAACGGATACCTCGAACGCTATCTATGTTACGATCGGATTTGACTTTCGTATCGGAATTTCTTCCGAACGGATACCTCGATAGGGCTAATTATCTTTTTAACATTTTACTAAAGTTAAAATTGCCAAATGCCTATTTTATCTTTTTAGTATCATACTAAATCGAAGTGTCACTTTGGCAGCTACAATTGCAAAAATGGCTTAAACTGTCACTGTTTTAGGTTGAGTATGATACTAGTTATAAAATGTTTAAAACTAACAATATTTTAGTAAAGAGTTTTAAAGTTATAAAATTGTTAAGTAGTATCATGCTAATACCTAAACATCAGGCTGTTTAAAATTTTGCGCCAATTTTTCTATTGTAGAATTTCGGTCTCAACTTGACAAAAAAAGTCTTATCGACGAAATATTTTTGATGCAGGGATAAAAATCTTTGTTCTTCATATTTCCCCACAAACAAACAAAACAATCCTTAAAAAATAAAAAAAATAATTTCATAAATATTCTTAAAAAACCGAACCGAAGTGGACATTTTTTATAAACTCTTGTTTGATTATCCTAATCTACCCATACCAACAAGTTTCTAATTGTTATACATAATAAAACATCATACTTACAAAAAGTAATCAGCAACCGACACAAAAGTACTTCCTCTGTCATTGACACCACATTTAATACCATCACCAAAAATTATTAAAGCCATTGGAAATATCATTGTTGAATCTAATAGACAGACATTTGACGACTTTCGTTTTAGAAAATAAGTAAAATAGCTGCAAAATGAGAATTTTCGTAATTTAGATTAAACGAGTACAGCGCAGAGGTCCAAAAATTTTGTAAACATTAATTCGTCCTTTCATTACAATTGATTTAAGCTTAAGGAATAAACTTACTGTGAATCAAATGATGACTCGGTACTATTGACTGACGTTGGATGAAACTTAACACTTCGATCTGTAGGTGTTGACATCGATATTACTGGTTGAACTCGATTCTTGATGCGTCGCAATTTTCTTTTGAAAAAATATTATGGAAATGATATGTAATTTAAATATATATATTCAACCTTACCTTATGTGTGCCATATTCGGGTAGAGGCCTGCAGCAATCACAGCTCTTAATAGTGTATAGTTACAAGAGTTGATGTTTAATTCTTTTCCTTGAGGATCAGATGATTCAGCAAAACTTTAATACAAAGAAGTTAAACAAAAAAATAAACAATGAAACAAAAATACATCAATGTACCTTGCAGCTTCAAGTAATTCACAAAATTGTTTTTTCATTCTCTCCAACTGTGTAACAACTGAATGGGATACAAAATTTTCATAGCAAAAATTTCTTTCTGCGTTGTGTTGCTGAGCACGTCGATATTCATTAATAACATTCACTATCATTAAATGGTCACTTTTTGTGTCGTTTGAAAGATGTTTCTTTGCGGCATCCACTTGTTTTTCTTTACCTTTTGTTGGGAGGAGAAAGACAATCTTAAAGGTTAAAATAATTAAAATGTTTGTATTTCATCAAACCTAAGGGTAGATAGAATGGATCCTTATAGGAAATTGCTGAAGCAACAGTTGTAATAGGGTCTACACAACGAAATAGGGCTCCCATTAGTATCATTTTTCCCATCTGAGGATCGACTGGTAAACGGGCCAGATGCATCCCAAGGGGAGTGATTGTTTCATTTTCATCTAAAGCGTTTATTCTGTGAATCAGATTTGGATTTTTGTTGATGAGATTGATATATAAATATAAAAATATAAAGCCCTTGTTACCAACCTTTTAAGTAAATTTATTCCTATTTGAATTGCTTTTTCATTCGGACAGTCTAAAAGAGTTTTCATGAAACCAGCAACATCGTTAATATGTAAAAGCTTAAGATTGAGGAGTACACCTTCTAGTTTGGAGCGAACTATCTCAGGTGATGGTACGGCAATTAAAAGTCGTTCACGAGCTCTGAAATATTGACAAGTTTGTGTAAGGTTAATCAAAAACAAAATACAAATTAAAATACATACCTAGTGTACAAATTGTAACAAATTCCCGGTTGAACTCTGCCAGCACGACCTCGACGTTGTTGTGCATTTGCTATTGTAACCCATTGTTCGCCGAGTGTTTGCAAATTTAATTCCACATCATAGTCAGTGGATTTGATTTTGCCACAATTAATAACATAAACAACATCATCGATTGTCACCGAAGTTTCGGCTATATTTGTGGACAGAATAATTTTTCTAACACCATTTGGAGGTCGATTGAAAACGTTTTTCTGATCCATAGTTGGCATTGATGAATGTAACGTGAATATAACTTGACTGTTTCTATGATAATGTCTGGAATTCAGCAGAGCTGTGTTTAGTTTGGAGATCTTATCGAAACCAGTGAGAAATACTAAAATAGCACCGGGAGGCTTTCTCTCACAAATATAGAATATCAAATTTTCCACTAGTTCAAGGTTAAAGTCTTCTGAACATGGATTGCGAATAGAGTCCAATACATGCCGATCGTATTTGTTTCTTATGGCTCGAGCGTATGGTTCTATCATTGATTGGAATTCTATGACTTTGTTGGAATCATTCTTAAACGAAAATAGAAAGAAAACTTGTTTACACTCGCTTTTGTTTTCTTTTATATTCGATTCGATGACCTAGAGTCTAAAAACTTGTCTAGCACCCGAAGATATATATAATGGATTTTTTGCAATTGTTTTGTTTGTGTTATATATAGTTATTAGATTTCAATCAATCAATAATAATTGTTCAATCAAAGCTTACCTTGTTAAAGAATCTTCCATGCCGAGTCGGTTTCCTTTGGGTTTCGAAATTCCTAAAACCAGTCTCTTGAAGAACATCTTCCAGATATCTGTCTTCAACATCAAAAAGGGTGCCTTCTATTTCTATGGTACAACAACCATCGAAGTATTTTTGAAAATCACTTTGTGATACAGTTGCGCTCATAAGAATTATCTTTATATCTTTTCTATAGGGAATAATCTTTTTTAGAAGTCCCATGAGCATATCAGTTTCAACACTTCTCTCGTGGATTTCGTCTAGAATTATATGCGTAAGCTCATAGAGAAGGGGATCGCTTTCCATCCGGCGCAATAAGGTTCCAGTAGTGCAATACAATATAGATCCATTAGGACGGGGGTACACCCTACAGAGAATATATATTTGACAAATTGTCCAAATCTTTCGTAGCATAAAAATATTAGACCGAGAGCCCACAGCAATTTTTGGGTGTGAAGTATAGCAAAAATTCAATGATGCAATAAGATAGATCTTTACTTTCCATTTGCAAATGTTTAAGTCTTGCAAGCCGTACTTGGGGCGTTTGCAAATAATGCTGCATTGAAAATGCATTTTTTTTCTGAAAGCTCAGATAAAAGATATAGCACTTAAAAAATTATACTTAATAAAAGAGCTGAATATCATAGACATGAGTATGAGGATTCTAAACTTCTAAGGTGGGGCCTTCTATATGCAAGACGCACTTGAAAATTCAATTTATAGTGCGTCTTACATACAGAAGGCCCACCTAAGAGGTCTTGGACCCCCATATGGTATTCAGCTCTTTTATTAAATGTATTTTTTTTTTTTAATGGTATACCTTTTATCTGGGCTTTCAGAAAGAAATGCATTTTTATTGCAGCAACGCTCCAACCACAGCTTGCAAGACTTGCATATTTGCGAATAGAAAGTAAAGACCTATCTAATTGCATCATTGAATTTTTGCTATACTTCACACCCCAAAATTGCTGTGGGCTCTTAATCTATTTGAAAGAAAAAAGTTCTGAAGATAACGACCAAAAACCTGCTTTAATTACCCTTGTAATCTTATAGAATAGCCTACAGATTTTCCAAGGTTCTCGTTTCTTTCATAGGCAACTCTTTCAGCGACTGTTATTGCTGATATTCTCCTTGGCTGCGTGCACACAATCTGGCACAAAGAACCTCTATCAGTCTCAATAAAATGATCCAGAACAAATTGGGGAATTTGAGTTGTCTTTCCACAGCCAGTACTTCCGACGATAAGGACAATCTGATTATTATTGATGGCATTAAGAATGACATTCTGCTGTTGTGTTGCTGGCAGAGCTTTTCTTGCATTCAAGCGATTTCGGTATACTTCATGGCATTTTTGTTCCTCGAATTCTAGTCTCACCTTTTCATTGAAAATGGGATTATCGTCCTTTTTTAAATCATCCAAATTGCTTTTGCTGCTGACGAATTCATGGAAGTTTTTTCCAAGCAAATCATGGAAACGTGTTTCAAATTCTCTAGACACTTCGGTTACATCTGATTCATTATCATATTTTTCTAACAATTTGTTGATTTCCGCAAGTGTACGTATGGGAAGAGTAACACTTGGACCCTTTTTAGGAATTTTTCAATTTGAATTCAATTTTTTTTTTAATTTGGACAATAATTTCTTACAAGTTCAGTACGCCTTTCTTCTGGATTCGGTCTGTTGTTTTTGTTTAAATTTCTGTAATATAAACCGATGTCACGGCCTTTAAGTCCTGGTGGGTGACGACCACCGCCTCGAGCTCGATTTCCTCTATTTGAATGCATTTTAATTTGTTGTTCAATATTTTAAGTAAAATTTCCTATTTTTCGCAAGCTGGTGTTAATTTTGTTTAGTTTTACAAAACGTCAAAAAGAACCAACACAAAAAAAATATTTATTTTGAATTGGTCAGTTTTTATAAAAAGCACCTTGGTAGTTAGTTCACAATAAAGATTTCAAATTTCAAAGAAATTCAACTTGTTTAAGGCGTGGTACCCACTGTACCTTTGTTCGTTTCCCTTCAAGCAAATTAACTGGCCCAACTTTCTCGGTCTTTCTTGGATCTTTCCTAAACTGATCTTAGCTGTATTTTATTTTCCCCCAGATCTGATCCTGATTGGATTTGGAAACATAAATATAAGTAATACAAAAACAACACAAGATCCAGGTCTGCTTCTAGATTTTGATTTCGAAATCCATTTTTTGAACACTTCCCTAGCAATATTTTAATTTTATAGGTTGGTACCACTGCTGAGATTTACAGAAAAAACTCAATAAAATTAAAAATTCTCGAAATCAAACAAATGCTGCCATCATTCCAATTTTTTTTATGAGTTTTTCTTCATTCAATAGAGACGACGCGTCGCGAGGCACGGAAAAAATACATAAAAACTATTAAGGCCGTGTGTGAATTCGGTTAATATCGCGTTAAATTTTATCCAAAGATTAATTTTTGACACTAGTGAGGTGAATATGTACGTAGAAATGTCGAATTTTAATCTCGGATAAAATGTAATCGAAATTTTAAACGAATTCGCACACGGCCTAACTTAATGAAAATTAAACTAAAAAAATAAAACTGTTCCATTTTAAACATTCAATACCAAATATTATTTCAAATAATATTTGTGAAAATTTTCCTTCTGTCAATTTTATTGTGCAAATAAAGCCAACTGTGAGAAATAAATAAATTTGTGATCCAGTTTGTTTTATTATCATGATCTGATCCGGATTATATCTGGGGGAAAATAAAATGCAGCTATTGTTTCACGCACACCTACAAAAATTCTTTGGGCATTACCAATAATCAATTTTAGTTATGACTTATGAATATTGCAGTGAAATTTACCATAACGTTATGGATCCTAAATAATTAACCATACATTAAATTCTCAATATTTTGGAATCAATTCGATATGTGGTTCATTATTTATAGTCCCCGTAAATAATTAGGTAATACCACGCACGGTTTATAATTTAGGGCCCATTCCATTATGGTCTATTGTACTGAAATATTTATGGCGATTTCCATGCAACAAAAAAATCGGTTCTGCTTAGAAAAAAATCAGTTTGTTTAGAAGAAAAAATCGAATTTTCGGGACAAATGAAATCTTTCGTTTTTAGCAAGATTTACACGGATTTGCACACACACTACGAAGATTTGACATTTCTCAGGAGTTAAAAGTTTTTTGCTGCAGTGTTTAACAAATATTCACAGTGTTCGTCGTGTGTTTAAATAGATTTAAAACAAATATATCTATAAAAATGTGTTTTATTTATCAAATAAGTGTGGATAATGAATTAAAAGTGATCAACAGGTTTAATTAACTGTGAAATTAAGTGCCCAAAGTCCATTTATCCCAGCTTGCCGATGCGTTCCTTGATTGATGATTTTCGTGTTGGAATTTGTTTGTTTTTTCTACTTGTATGAACGCACAACTAGTTTCGTTTTATTTTGCAATCAATTCCTGATATATATTTGCTTTAAATCGTACAAAACCACACGTAAAATTGAGTGCACTTTAAATAATTGTTAAACACTTTGTGCGTGCAATAATTGTTTACCTTTTTGCTTCAAAACTGCTGTCAAACGGTACACACACAATCACAAAAAAAAATCGAATTTTTTACAGATTCCTTGCAGCTAAAAAAAATAATCGATTTGAAATTGTTGCATGGAAATCGCCATTAATGTCGAATTCCTTTTAAGAAAAAAATCGATTTGTTTAGAAGAAAAAATCGATTTTTCGAGACAAATTCCTTGTATTGAAAGAAAAAAATGGATTCTGTTTAGAAAAAAAATCGACTATTTTTGGTAAAAGGAATTCGACATAAATTTGATTATTGGTATGGCCCTTTATATCTACAAGCATTTTCCCTACACCTTTGTTTAGTTTATCTTTGCAAGTGGAACAGCGAAGACATAAGTTTTTTTATTCTTTTTTCTTTTTAATTTTCTTCTGAAAAATTGAGCAATGGTCATCACTTCATAAATAAAATGTTACTGGTTTTCGCTCATTTCTTTTGTAGTGCAATAAAATATGTTTGTAAATTGTATTTATATAATTGACGAAAATAAAAGTGTCTTGATAAAAAAAAGGCTTTGTTGTTTGTTGTAGGTAAACTCGATTGGAGAAACTTGGAATGAAAAAAGCTTTGTTGTAGGTAATGTAGAACTCAAGCGGGAAAATACTACGTTTTTTGCGATTTGGTTTCGGTTTTCGCTGAGTATAGTGAACTCTCACACTGACAATACATGCGCAAGTGGGTCAGTGGTGATTCTAATTTCCATACGAAATGGAGCCGACAAATGCAGTTTTGCGGATCCGCATTTGGATCAGTACGCGGAGTCCTCCATACGTTGTTGACTACATGTGCGGATCCAAAACGGATTCTTTTGCTTAAAGGGTTATTGCCCAAAACTGCCAATTTTAGCCCAAAGTTCGGTCAAAGTTATATAAAAAGAAAATTGGACCAAATCTGGCTGTTGTTATACTACGTTTATATTCAGGATCGAGTGCTCGAGTTGGATTTTCGTCCCAGGTTTTTCGTTCATAGATTTGAGAGCTCGATATTGAGTTTAATTGGTGTTGAGATGACATATGGATTGTGTTTCTTTATTTATTCCGGATAAGGAAAAGAATGGATGGAATAGACGAAATGTTTATCCAGAATATCCAGAATGGAATGAATAAAGAAACAAAACTAGAACAAAAAGAATGGCAATCCAGTTTGTTCGGTGAAATGTCAAAACAATTGAAGAAATAAATGTTTTTATTTTGGATATTTATGTATTCTCAAAGTCAAAAGTTTAGTAAATTTTACATTAAATGCATAAAATTATACTCTGGTACATTAATTCGCGGTATTATGCTGTTTTTAAATAATTAACACCAATGTGAATCTGCCATAATTGAGGTTAGGAACGTCAATTATATTGAACGCGCCCAGTATTCTTTTTCTATTCTTTTTATTCCACACTTCACATGGAATAAAAAGAATGGATTCCAAATGTTCCGGAATGAATAAAGAAACAAGAAAATAGTTTATCCGGAATGTTCCGTGGAATAAAGAAACGCAAAACTGGTATTCCGAATATTCTGGACATACCGGAATGAATAAAGAAACACACTCATGGTGTTTCTCAAGTTAACTCCTCAATCTAGGTTTTTTAGAACAAATTTAGACTCGACTCCGCTCGTGAAGTGGAATCGAGTCGGTCCAAGCTCACTTTAACTCCATGCAGGTATACAAAGGGCCTAAAGGGCCATTTGCTGAAACGAAACTTAAATATTTATGTTCAACTTAAATGCTTATGTTCTACTTTTTCCTCAGCGTAAACTGTCACATAAGCTCTTATGTTGAACTTAAATACTTAAATGGGCCTTAGGCCCATTTGCTGAAACGAAACTTAAAAATTTATGTTCAACTTAAACGCTTATGTTCTACTTTTTCCTCAGCGCAAACTGTCACATAAGATCTTATGTTGAACTTAAATATTTAAGTTTAGTTTCAGCAAATGGGCCTAGTGAGCTTCAAGCTCGCTTAAATACCACATGGAAACGTAGTTAAATAATTTTCAACCCAATTACATTTCACTATTGTGAATTTAGGAATCCAACACTGAATTTTTTTGGACTGTCAAATATGTTAAAAAGGTGCAGTCACAGTAAAGACAGTCGAATCGAAAGAAAGATGAAAACGAAAAAAAATTAGCAAAAACGTCTACGAACGAAGACGGATTTAGAAAAATTACGCCAGATAGTTTTTCAATTATATCCTATTAAATAACCAATTGTAGAAGTAAGAACTATCATTGAAATATCTCAAAAACGTCAAGAATATTTAGACAATATATCCAATTGGGAAGAATAAAACGAAAATTCAATTTAGCTATCAACAAGTGGTTTAAAATTGAAAAAAGTTGCTGCGCCGTTCAGCATTGTTTTACCTTGTGTATTATAATCGTCTATGACGTAAACCGGGCACAAGGTAATAATATTTTTGTTTAATAATTTATTATAGTGATGTTCGATGACTATTCTTTAAAAAGAAAATGAACAAAAACAACATAATCGATTGAATCATCTCAATGGTCATTTTTGGAAAACTTCTTTAGAATTTTAATTGATTGGATCGTTGTACAAAAGAATGGGCGTGGGGTGTTTTACAAATGTAAACAAAAACCCGTTTCCTATTTTCTACACATTACATCGTCTTATATTTCCTTCCCTTCTTCCTGATCCCATCATCCCGCGCGTCGTTCCTGATGTCAAAAAAAGTATGCGCACATCGTCCACACTCCACAGTCATCATAATTGTAGTCCCAGCTAAACGCATCTGGAGTTTGGGTGGTTACAATGCACCCCCATGTGCGCTGCGTCCATCATCGAAGTGTACTGTCTTTTGCATTTCGAACCAAGCAATTCCTTCTTTTATTTTGGCGAACGTCATAAATTAACTCCACGTCCACAACTCACATCATAGTGTAAATAATGAAAAACTTTAATTTTAGGATGTCGAAACACGAAAAGAACAAGTCAGGCGGATTGCTTGAGAGCTGGTTCGGTCGCCCCAAGACAAAGGGCAGCAGCTATAATACGCCTTCAGGACGACCAACTTCCACAGATGGCGATTCTCCTGAACTACAGGATTTGGAAAAGATGATTCGCAGTTTGACCGAGTCCGAAATCGAAACAAAGTTCATGGAAATACTCGAGGACATGAACATTCCCAAGGATAAGCGGGAACCGCTGCTGTCGAAACCCATCCTTGATCGGAGAAAAATGATTTTCATGCATTTAAAAGGTGAGGTCATTATGTTCATCAAGTTGCATTTTTGTTTGTAAATGTTTGCATGATAAGGGGTTAGGTAAAATTCAGATAATATCACGTCCAAATTCTCTAACAAGTATGAATCACACTTAATGTTTTTTTTTGCAATATTTTTTTTTTTCTGGATGTCTCAATAATATCACTGTGCATTTGTTTTTTTTGTTGGTACAAGTGTTGGATTTTATTTATAGCGCCTCTGAAAAAAGTGTGACATTTACTCCCACGCTTAGTGTTGGTTTGCGATTTTAGTTGAGGGATACTTTTTTGTTTTGGTTAATACGTTGTTGGCTTCCAGATGGTGAGTGCTATATGTAATTTGTGCAAATGTAATATATTTGCGATTAATGATTTTTGACTTCCATAACTTATCAATTAAGGCCTCAAAAACTATACAATTGTTCTCTCTTTTGTTGTGTTATATTTTTGTCTGTGCTTTTTTTTATCTTGGTAATGTAGATAACAAGAATTCAAAACAAAACCTTGAATGGTGGGCTTTGTACGATTTAGTATTCTCAGTCGGAGAGAAGACTGAAACATTTATCTCAGAGACTGTAAGAAAAATAATAAATTGAGAGAAATAGTAAAAAACACAAACTTAATTGGCTTTCCATGACAATTTATTTTTAATGCGATTTACTAGCGCCGCTAATATAAGATGTTAACATAATCTAAAATTCTGAGTTTCCCATCCCCTGGTTAAACTTTACCTGTTTTTATGAATTCATATTCTATCGTGAAGAACTTCTTTATTATGTTTTGGCTAACTTGTCATTTTGTTTGTCCATCTTAGTAACATTCAATGCCTCTGATCTATGTTGGATATGATTTATGGTCGCATATCTTAAACTCGGTTATTTTTATTGGAATCATATACTGTACTTACCGCAGTTTACAGTGTACACGACCGACATTTGTTTTGCGGTGGATCTACTCAGTCGTACGTACTTGATATCAATTGATATCAGTTGATACAATATACATTAGGGTGGTCGTTAAATATTATTTTTGTTTGTTAAATCGGTCAAATGGAGATAAAATAATTCTCTATTACTTTTTAGATTTTATTTTTAAGGCGGGAAGTGCAATTTTTCTAAGAAAGAGTTTTTTCGTAATTTGCACTTTTCTCAAAACTAAAATACATCGTATGTAAATTTGGCGATTGAACTAAAAGTTAGTAAAACAAAATAAGTATTTACTTAAGTACTAACAAATTAAACAAATGAAGACATTATTTTTTAGTGATCACCCTAATATTACATTCATATTATGCATGTTGAGAACGATATCATAACTTAAAAACGCCAGTGCGAGATTAAAGCTAACCACGAGTTAACTCACTACATTTGGCGTGTAAAGCGTAATACGCAGATCGCGAAAATTTTTTCTTTTCATACAAAATTTTTTCCCAGGACAAATTTTGTCTTTAATTTTTTTCCAGGCAGTACGCAGTTCAAGCGCAAAATTGTGCTGTAGGGTGAAGTCTCGACTAAATATTTCGAGGAAAAATAATTTTCGAATCATTATTTTGTGGGAAATATTTTGACTATCGTTTTTTGATAATTTTACAAAAAGAAAAACAAAAAAAAGAAGAAAAACATTAATTTTGCGCGACTTTTCCAACTTTATTGTAGAGATTTGAATTGTAGAGATAAAATTTGTCTTTTTCCGATCTGCATACTAGGCTTTAACTCTAGATTTACTGAACAGATTGTTTTAATATTTTACCCTGCCAGTTTGTAACGTCTATCTGCTTTGCATGCATTCTTTACTGAAAAAATGCTTCCTGTGTTAACTGTACACACATTTATATCTGGAGTTAACTAACTCTGCTTTAGCTCACGTTTGAAAAATTGGTCCTTAGAAGACGAAAAAGTAGGCCCCCAATAATTCTATTCAGTGGGTCCCCAATTCTGTTCAGTATATTCAGTTAAAATATACATATTAAAATATATAATATTAAACTCTCCATAAACAAATAGCATTTTTATTTAAATTTAATAAAAATAATTAAGGTTGATATAGAGCTTGTATTTAATGTTCACAATATTCCGCCAATAGTTACATATAACATCAGTACCCATAATGCAATGACATTCGGTTCTTTAGTAGTTTTTTTTTTTCTGAAATGTAGTGCTAGCTGTCGTGCTTTGTCCATTTTCCGAGAGTTTAGTGTTAAAAATAAATCTTTCTTTCTTTTAATTTACTCACATAACTTGTTTAAATTTTTTTTAAAGAAATTGTGCAAGCGCTGATAACAAACCCAAAGATTCCAATTAAATCTGAATTGCAATAATATATTTCATCGCTCATCAAACTTACTTCAATTGCATCTCATAGCATCACGATGCTATTTATACAGTTTACATTTAATTTTTAAATTGACTTATCCACTTGTGAAGTTCAACGTCAATAGTTTTTCGATTTGTTTACATATTTAAATCGACACACATACAGTTGCACTTTCACATTAATATAATGTAAACAAAAAATTTGCAGTAGTATTTTAAATTTGAATGATTTTATAAATTAAAAAGAAAAAATTTTAAGAATAGTAGACAAAATATAAATTCTGAAAAATATAATGCTGCTTGATTATTTGACTTTTTAGTCTAGAATTTAAATTTAATCTTAATGGCCCAATTATTTAATAGAGATTGTTTGTGTTCAGTAGTTTACTTAAGCTAGCTTATGCGTATTTTAGTTGAGCCTTAAGTAATGACTAACTACTTCGGCTTGCAACTTCAAAAGATGAGATGGGCTTAGGTCAAGAACAAAAATTTTTTAAACACTGACTGACCTAACGATTTCTCGAAGAGAAATGAAACATGTATTTGGAAGTCTTTTGAGGGAAACATTAGTACTTTCAGATGCCGACGGAAAAAATTAATTGGTTATATCATATGCATAGTTTATGGTCCAAAGGTGACAAAGAAAGCATCGTGTATGACTCACTATATGTTCTTTAAGCAATGATATATTTTTCGTTTTCTAACTTAGTACGAGTAAATCTTGTGAACAATTATGTCCATATTATTCACTCGATAGATCCAGATTTAAACTTAAATCCAGATGAATTTACATTGAATTTGTATGATTTACATCCAGATTTAAGTTTTAATCTAGATGTATTGAGTGAATAATATGGCCGTTACTATTCGAATCTTTTCTTTCACCTGAATGAGGCCCAGGACGATTTTATAGAATATTAATTCAACTTTATATGGGCATTGAAACAATCTCTCATGAACGGCATTCCGGCCTAAGCAAATTTATAAGTGATGGATGGAATTTAAATATTTTTTTATTATTTCTTCACGCCTCATTCATACGGAGTTCCAAAATGTAGAAAACGTTTTGATGCGGAAGTAATGCCTACATTTTTCATACGCATCAGCAACGCAAACTTGATGTTTTGTAGAAATATTAGATTGTATAAGTGTGGCGTTTCGGAATGCAAAAAAAAAAAAAAAAATAAATCGAAGCCACTAAAAAAAATTTGGATGCGCAGTTTGCGCAGTCAATGCGCATCTGATAAATTTTGGAACTCAGCCACTCTTCCATAATTCGTTTGAATTTGACTGTCTCGAATACCGGAGGAAAATTGAAGAATGTAATTCATGAAAAATAACGGATTGCGAAAGTCAATCATAAATGACCTCAATTTTAATTGGCAAAGTTTTTAGTTGATTTGCTACTCAAAATAATTGCTTTAGATTTTCTAAAGATTCTCAATAGTGTCTCGCATTCTCCAACAATTGATTGAATACTCTGGACTACTGATAAGACTTATTGAAACCAATGTAACTTATTGAATATTTATTAATTAGCTGCTACCCGCCCACTTCGCTGGGCCTCCTATAATTCACATGCATTATAATTATAATAATTATCCAAAATCTTGGAATTAAAAATTGATTCATTTGCATTTCGAATTTCGAGTTTGTTCTGTATGGTTTGGATACGATGGATTGGATTGGTATTCAGTCCAAATAATGCAGCAATTTTCCTTAGTTTCGTTGAAAAATGCTAGAACATGGAATCGAAAATTTGAAAATCAAAAGAAAATGTTAAGCATCAGGCGCGGTCAACAATAAAAAAAATTAATATTGAAAAAATAAATTTCATTGAAAAAATAAATTTATGATAAAATTATTTTAGGGTGTGCTTACGTTGTAGATCCGTTAAAAGATTCGAGCATAACTGAGTAAGCTTTACATTTATTGTTGTTGTTCGAAGGCTGGCTGCTTATGGGAAAAGTAGTCTTAAGAAATATCAGCTCGAGTCATCTTCATACATAGTCGCCCTCTACACAAATTTGCATTAAAATCTGTTTAGCCGAGCGTGATTGAAATTAAAGTGTTAGATTTATAATATAAGTAAGAAGATTATAACCTGGGAGGCAAATAAGTACTTAACAAAGTGAATAAATACAAAAATCTATTAATGGTATAGGTTATTTATTTGTATATAAATATTGATCTATCATCGATTTACTATCCCAAACTCGACTATTTATATTTATTTATCTTCAATTTTATGTTCATGCTTTTTTTTTTCAGGAAAAAATTCTCTGGAACATCGCTCTAACTCGCGTTTTGAAAAACCCAACGATTATATTGAATATCTGCAGAATGGAGAACATGCCGAACACAAGATCTATCAGTGCGTCGAGAGTTTACGTGTTGCTTTAACAAGTAATCCAATAAGTTGGATAAAGGAATTTGGTGAGAATGGCATCGATGAAATAGTAAATCTTCTTCGTCGTTGTAAAAAAGAACGAAATTTTGATCGCATTGAATTCGAATGCATTCGCTGCCTCAAGGCCTTCATGAATAACACATGGGGCTTAAATCTTGTTCTTACTCCCGAACAGCACACTGTTGTTCTCCTTCTAGCCCAGAGTCTAGATCCACGTAAACCTAATACCATGTGTGAAGCAATCAAACTTTTGGCCAGTTTTTGCCTCGTCTCGGAACGAAATGGCTATGAAAAAGTTCTACGTGCCATAACTTCAGCCGCTTCGTCAACATATAAGAGTAGTGAACGCTTTCGACCAATAGTCGATGGTCTATTTGTTCAGGAAAAGAACGATACAAAACGTGATTTGGCATGTCACAGTTTGATATTCATCAATACCCTCACTAACACACCCAGTGACATGAACTTCCGTCTTCATTTGCGTTGTGAGATAATGCGAATGGGGCTCTATGACAAACTAAATGAATTCACTGAAATCGTCAATACCAGTAACAATGACGATTTAAAAAAGCATTATAAGATTTTCAACGAAATCCGTGAGGACGATTTCGAGGAGTTCATTCAGCGATTTGACAATGTGCGCTTCGACATGGACGACGTGAACGACTGTTTCGATGTACTTAAAAATCTGGTGGTTGACACATCCTCCGAGCAATACTTTTTATCGATTCTGCAGCATTTGCTTTTCATTCGGGATGATTTCTATTTCCGGCCTGCCTATTATCAGCTCATCGAAGAATGCACGTCACAGATCGTCTTTCACAAGGGATATTGTGATCCGAACTTTGACAATCGCAATTTCAACATAGACACTTCTCTCCTGCTGGACGATATAGTGGAGAAGGCTAAGGCTAAAGAAACGAAGCAAACGGAGGAATATGAGAAGAAGATCGAGGAGCTTGAGAGTGCTAAACAGGAGGCTGAGGCCAAAGTAGTGCATTTGGAGGAGAAGATTAAACTGATGGAAGCTACAGGAGTTGTTGTGGCCTCACCGGGCAAGTTGCCGAAAGTAAACATACCGATGCCACCTCCCATGCCAGGTGGAGGACCACCACCACCGCCTCCTATGCCTGGTGCAGCACGAGGAGGCCCACCACCGCCTCCGCCACCTCCAATGCCCGGAATGGGTGGTGGTCCAAGACCGCCACCACCTCCACCGATGCCAGGAATGGGTGGCCCACCACCTCCTCCAATGCCGGGCATGATGGGAGGTCCTCGGGGTCCTCCACCGCCACCGTTCATGATGGCAGCTACAAACGCTCTTCCATATGGCTTGAAGCCAAAAAAGAAGTGGGAAACTAAAAATCCAATGAAGCGTGCCAATTGGAAGGCAATTGTGCCACAGAAAATGTCCGAGAAAGCCTTCTGGGTGAAATGTCAAGAGGATTCGTTAGCTTCCGATGATTTCCTAACGGAACTCTCAGTGAAGTTCTCCTCGAAGCCAGTGAAAAAAGATAACAAAGACGCAGTAGACAAGCCGACAACGCTCACTAAGAAGAATATTGATCTGAAAGTTTTAGACGGCAAAGCTGCTCAGAATATTGCCATCCTCCTAGGTGGTTCCTTGAAGCACCTGTCCTATGAGCAGATCAAAATCTGTCTTCTACGCTGCGATACAGACATTTTGTCGTCAAATATTCTGCAGCAGCTGATTCAGTATATGCCTCCTCCCGAGCAATTGAAGCGGTTGCAAGAAATTAAAACTAAGGGTGAACCATTATCGGGGGTCGAGCAGTTTGCTGCGACAATTGGTGAAGTGAAACGTCTTGGTCCGCGACTGCATAGTTTGAATTTCAAACTAACCTACGCGGATATGATATCGGACATCAAACCAGACATTGTTGCTGGTACGGCCGCGTGTGACGAGGTGCGAACGAGCAAGAAATTTGCAAAAATTCTCGAACTTATCTTGTTAATGGGCAATTACATGAATTCCGGATCTAAAAACGAGCAGGCGTTCGGCTTTGAATTTTCCTATCTGACGAAGTTATCCAATACCAAGGATGCGGATAACAAACAGACTTTATTACACTACCTCGCATCGATAGTAGAGACCAAGTTTCCAGATGCTCTTACATTCTATAACGATTTGTCGCACGTTGACAAAGCATCGAGGGTAAATCTTGACAATATTCAGAAAGCTATGCGACAAATGAATGCTGCTGTTAAGAATTTAGAAGCCGACCTTAGCAATAACAAAGTGCCACAATGCGATGATGATAAATTCGCCGAGGTGATGGGCAAATTTGCCTGCGATTGTCGGCAGCAAGTTGATGTCTTGGGAAAGATGCAAGTTCAAATGGAGAAATTATTCAAAGAACTGGGCGAGTATTATGCGTTTGATCCCAACAAGTATACAATGGAAGAATTCTTTAGCGATATAAAAACATTCAAGGACGCCTTCTTGCAGGCACATCAAGATAATGTGCGTATTAGAGAAGATGAAGAGAAAAAACGTCGGATGGCGGAAGCTCGTGAAAATGCACAGCGTGATCTGCTTGAGCGACAGCAACGCAAGCTGGCTCTGGTCGATATGGATGCTGCACAGACTCAAGAAGGTGTTATGGACAGCCTATTGGAAGCTCTACAAACTGGCTCAGCCTTTGGTAATCGAGATCAGAGACAGAAGAGGAGACAAAGACCAGCTGCGGGAGCAGAAAGAAGAGCACAACTAAGTAGAAGTCGATCGCGAACGAGGATGGTTCCAGGAGCTCTGAGTGCCAGGGAAATGATATCCAATGAAGCTTTGCTCGGTTCGGCCTAATAACAAAGGCATGAAATTATTTGGAAAGTAAAAACATGTACATACATTTAACGATATATCTGGTATTCACAGAATATGATACTATTTTGTATAAAAAATTATGAAAATCGAAAAAAATAAAAAAATTAACGAAGTGGGGAGAGAAAAGTTCTGTCTGAACAAAGAAGGGTGTACTTTGAAACAGTACATCAACCAGTATATCTCTAAAACACACAAACCGAACCGAACCAGAACTATCAGCCCATATCCCGCCCTTAACGATAGAGGACGTACACTATCGAACACAACATAAATGTGCACCAGCTATTATCGTATTTTTTCTTTAAGTTTTTGAATAATTATTGTTCAACAAGCTCAATAGTTTCTTGTGTAAATACGAATTTTTTTAAGAGTCAACTAAAAAAAAAAAGAACGAAAATCAATCAAAACCGAAATATTATAGAAAGAAGAATACAAAATAAAATATTTTTTATATTGTTTTTAAGTTTGAATTAAGAAACAGGAATAAAATTCCAAGTAAAAATATAAATAATATTTTTTTTTTTTTTAAATTTGTAAGAGAAGAAATTTTAAATTTTCAATAACCGCAAACAAAGTATTAAAGGCATTCCCGTAAAGTACAGCTACATGTAGATAACTTAAGACGAACATTTGGGAGTATTGAAGTCGGAAACCCTATACTCTATAGGAAGATAGTTAATTTGAAAATATTTAATATATCACATTTTCTTTAAAGCCACCAATAATCAGACAAAGAAACCTATTACAGTGGTTTTTCGCTAAATTGAATATACGATAACTTGAACCATTGCCATAACTTGAACAAATATTAAAGATAAGATTTTAAGAAAATGTGAAAAAGGGGTTTAAAGAAACAAAAGAAAAATGTGAAAAAAACACAGGGTTAGGTACCAGAGATTAAAAAGAGCATGTTCGAATATGTTCGAACAATTCCACTTTTTCCTTATGTTCGTTCATAATCGATCGTTCTGCTTCTATGCTCACGAGTAATGTTATCCACGAGTTAAAATACTCACAAGTAAAGACAAATAAATTGTTCGAACTCGTGAACTTCTCGCACTTGTATACCCACGAGCAAAATGCTCGTAAACAATTGGAAATATTTTCGAGTACTCAAAACAAAGCGAGTATACTCGAACCAAAATAGGTGATCGTGAACAAAGTGAATATCGTGAACATTTTGTTTGCGGATGGGCACGTAATATGGTCGTTCGTTGTAGTAGGGTAGGTAGATTTTAGGTATTTTTGTGTATTTATCGTTTTTATGGTTGGTGGTTTGTGGAAAGAAGTTAAACTGGATTCTGTATTTTGTTTGCTATTGTATTGAAAAGAAAAAGAAGATGTAGTTACATAACTATGCAAATTATCAATGTCTGTAAGTGCGTGAATCAGGTAAATGCATAAAAAGGATGACTATTTTGTTTTTATGTGGGAAAACACCGCTCTTGAATTTTTAAAATACAAACAAAAAATAAAAGTTTTCTTTAATATTCCTTAGCTTGAAAAGAAAAATTCAATTCGATATGCCAGCTACACCGAAGAGTTTAGCTAGCCCAATTCCCATCAACCACCAACCTCGGATAAACATCTTACGAGTCGAGTACATCCGAGCACATTGATCGTGATCATTTTGTTCACGAGCGCTTGACTCGTTTTTATTCGAACCCTTTCAACTCGGTTCCAATGTATGCTCGTTCATACTCGTTTAGTATTTATCGTGAATCCACGAGTCATTATACTCGTGAACAGGAAAACTCGTGAACATCTCTTTTGGGTTGACTCTGTTTGTTTGAACTCGCTTTTTTTCGAGTGAGTATTCGATGTTCGTGAACAGTACTCGACTCGTTTTATTCTCTGTTAGGCACGTCTGCAATTTTCAAAGTCACAAATTTGTTTCCCAAATTACAGTTCTCCAGAATCTCCGAAAATCTTCTTTCAGAGATATGCTGCACAAAACTAAGCTGTATAAAATAATAATTTTTTCCCACGTCGTCTTAAAAATGTATCATCCCAAATTATTAGGTTCGTTTCTTTACTTTGAAACTCTGTGATTTTCTGTGCTTGTGTGCATTTCAGTCCAAAGTTCATATAAAAAAATAAAATTGTACTTAAACTCACAGAAAATCACAGAGTTTCAAAGTAAAGTTTGTTCCTCAAAACTCAAACTATTAGCCCAATTCTAAATGAAAATTCCCGGGGGAATGTTTCCCCGTTTGAATAGGTAGACAAAATTCAAAAATTGACAAAACAGGCCTGTCTGGAGCAAGGACTTTCTTAACCCTTTATAGCCCAGAAAATTGTCTGAATCCAAAGATTTACTAACGGTTATTTAAAAATCTGTTACTGTATGCACAACTACTACAAAGGAAGTACTTCTTAAAACAGGACACGAAGCATACCTACCTTTCATAAACAGCGGCTTAATTTAGCAAAATAACAGATTGCAGATGGCAGCGTTAACTCAAACAATTGGCCCCGATAATTCTCAATAAAAAAAAATTTATAGACCCTTCAAAGAAATACCAAGAACAGAAAATAGTAAAATTAATTAAGTGTGAGCCTATCCCAATGTTAGGGACTGTATCTACCAGTAAATTAAAATAATTATTTTAAAAAAAGAATAAAAACAAAACATAAAATTGTTGACAAAAATCCTTAGGCGCCGTGTGTGAATTCGTTTGAAATTTCGATTAAATTTTATACATTTATACATACAGATTCACCTCACTAGTGTCAAAAATTATACTTTGGATAAAATTTAACGCGATTTTAACCCAATTTACACACGGCCTTAGTAAATAATGAATATAAAACATTTGTTGGAAAATACTAAGTTTTGCAGGTAAATTCTAGAACTCCCACACCGTGCAATTTTACAGTAACATATACTAACCTGTATTATGTTCATTAATCTGCTTTCAATTATCTTCTAAATAACGCCATTTAAATAAATACACTTTGTGAAAATATCACAAAGCCTTCAATAAACTTTACAACCGAATGATATGAAATAAAATAAATTGTTTAAGCTCTCTTCAAACAATATACGAGTAAACTCATTTGATGCCTATAAAACTTGTATAAAGAAAACTCTTTAACGCCAAATCAAGCTTTGATACCTTGTGTTAACAAAACACACTGTTATTTAATAAGTTCTATTTGACTTTTCAGTCGTTATCACAAAAATAAAACAAAAAACGCGTTAAATGGAAATTAATTAGGAACTTTACCTAGACATGACAATTTATAACAATTTTGTTTATAAAAGTAATATTAATGCGGCCCCAGGGCCAGAGCCCTCCCCCTATGAGCATACTTCCATCTTGATATTTTTCGCACTAATACAGACAAAATTTGAATGTTTTAATGTTTTCCTATTTTAATATTATTTGTTTTGTATCTCTGTTTGTTCCTCAATATCAGAAAATACCTAATAGTCCATTGAAATGTTACAAAATTTTGGCCGAACCTTGCATTTTGTACAGCATTGCATTTTGATGGATCTGTAGTAGGGATCAGTGTGAGTGTAAAACCGAGTTTTCGGGGTTGAACTCCCCCCCCCCCCCCCCATTTGCCAGCCATTTTGGAAAAGGGAGCGTAAAAAGGTCTTCGCGATATCTTGAGAACCATACATCGCACAAACAAAACTTTACCATATTTGTGTAGAGAATTAAATTTTCTACAATTCATGTCAACACACTTTTCATCGTAAAATTAAAAACAAAAAAGTTATAATCAGAAAAAGATGACCATTGTCAAGAAAAATATCATTATCTTCTTCTTTTATTTATTTTATATCCTCTTTAAGATAAATTTCTTAGAACCGACAGGAGATACTCTCCGAGGATTTGTCACTTCCTCGCAAGAGACAGTAGCCCGCTGGAAAAATTTTTAGGTGGCAGAGGCTGGGAATCGAACCCAAACCTCTGGCGTGACAATCCATATCGCATTAACCATTATGCCAACGGCTACTATAATACTCTGTAGCATGAAGAATTTCACACTCTGGGAGCATGAATGAAAGAATACAAGATTACGCCATTTCATTTTTTTCGCTTTGTTGTTGTAATTTTTGACAGCACGTATGGCGCAATCGGTGACAAAAATATGATTTTTTCCTACTAGATAAGGCCGGGAAAAGTTTTTAATGTGAATTTTTATTTCATTGTTCTAATTTGAATTAATAAAAAGTGAAGTGTAGTGTAATAAAAGTGCACAAGTTCTGAATTATCTATTCTACTTTACACATTGGCGCTTTATTTGCTTTTTGGCGATTTATTTCAAATGAAAAAACATTTATTTCAAATGAAAAATATTAATTCGGTATTTATAATCGTATTTCTAAACGAAAACTTTGATTTTTTAAACTAATAAACGCGCACGAAAGGAAAAAACACAACCGAACAATCGATTAACTAAACAAACTACTGGCGGCCATATTTGTTTACATATCATTTGTCACCAATGAGATAACAAATGGCGCAATCTTGTATTCTTTGTCCCCTTTCACACAGGGCAACTGAGTTGCCGGCAACAATTAGTTCATAGGCGAGAAGGGCAGGAAGAAAGAGGGGGAAATGAAATATCCCCGGTCAATAAATTCAGGAAATTTTGTTGACGTTTCTCTTCACACTACGTTTGTGTGCGTTCAACCAAGGTAGTTTAAAAGGAAAATACAGCAAGTCTCTTCCGACTTTGTATCTTCGTGTGAAAGGTACAAGAGATTGTTAAGGAGATTTAAAGAAAACGTCAAAAAAATCACCAGCAACTAGTATCTTCGTGTGAAAGGGGACTTTCAAATAGCGAAATAGATGGGATGTGAAAGTTTATCAAACTGAAATATTTGGCTTGGTATAAGTACTTAATAAATGTATATGTATGTATTTTTAAATTATTTTATGTCGAATGCTTCATTCAATTTGCCTTAAATTATTTTTGTACATAAATCTTCTGTCTTTGTCAAATCTTAACTGATATAATATATAATTAATTTTGAAATTCTTAAGATAAATCTTTATTTTTATCGTAATTCATTTACGTTTTGGAATAATTCAAAATTTCACGCGAACGTTGAGCAGAATAGAGCTGATGTTTATCTATTATTTGTATTTTTGTACATATTTATTAAAACATTATGTACCCGTGCGAAAAAATGTAACTGGTAATTGGTAAAACTATACTAAAGAATTATACGGCAATACCCCCAAAAATAAGACGATTTTCTCAAAAATTGTAAACATTCCGTATAATTCCATTATTTGAATGTGTATATTCCAGCTACCCATTCTAAATGAGCTTTAACTAAAGTTTAAATATTTTTTTCAAAAATATATCTGTATCAAATTTCAAGCAAATCAGCCCATCCATTTCGGGTCTAGATGACCGGTATGATAGAAAACTACTTTAAAATTCATTTTGACAGGCTAAAGTTTCGTTGTTGTCACAAATGTTTCTGATTGGTTTGCGAGAGCCTTATGTCGTTTTTGGTTGGATTTCTTTAGTGTTCCATTGATGACAAATATAGAAAATTTGGAGTAAATGGAGTGAAAAAAATTACATATTCGATAGGAGCGAAACACTCCAAAAATCCAACCAAAAACGATATTCATATTCATACTGACGTTGTTGTTATATATAATCTTAGTTGGTTTGCGCAAATCAGCATAATGTGGACGATGCTTAATATTCATTTATTGGCTTCTTAGTCCAATCAAGTTAAAAAAAAAAAAAACTCAAAAATAAAAGAAACAGTTTTTTCTAAGAAAGAGTTATATTTTCAGAAATTTTTCAAAACTATACGCCCTAGTATTGTGTTTGTTACGCATCTGGGATTATTATGTACATTTGTAAGTGCGTTGGACTGTCACGTCAGAGGTCACGGTTTGATTCCCAGCCTCTGCAACCTAAAAATGAATTGACAAAACCTCGAAGAGTATCTCCTGTCACATACAAAATACTCCTCCATTCCTGCAGGAACCCAGAAAGGGTTAAGAGTTGTAAGTCAACTATATAGGTACTAGCTCTTCATGAGCTGTTGTGCCATTAAACTTATTTTATTTTTTAAACTCAATACTCAAAAAAGTACGTATACGCCACAGTATCCCATATTGTTCCAATGTAGTAGATAAAATAATATTCCGGAAATTTTACTGTTCAAACGTCTTATTTACAGCTGTTTTGTGGCAAATTATTATTGTACGATATTTTAAAGCAGAAATCTTGCTTTGTACGTTCGCGCTCATGTTAGAAATCACATTTCCGATTTAAAAAATTTTTTATATGTTTGAAGATAGTTTTGAGCAAAGAAACTGAATATGAAGAAATGAATCCTCGGCTGTCATTTGAGTTTGCCTACAAGCTCTATCAGATAAGAAATGAGAAGGTATGTGTAAAAATGGCGGTATAAAACTCATACATTCACAGTATTTATCTTCACAACTTACACATTCACAGTACTTATCTTCACACCACCCTGCTATATTGTTGTTGGATTTCACATCTATTCATCGACACAAAATTAAATTACAAATACAACAATGTAAACAAATGGGTTTTGGAGGGTGAAACGTACGAAGGATTCAATTCTTCATATTCAGTTTCTTTGGTTTTGAGTCTAATGTCACACGAGTGTCTTTTTCTGCGCGTCCATTTGGAAGTACGTCCTGAGAACCAAGAAAACTTATAGGAATGGACACACGAGCGTCCACTTATTCGTGTCGTCCGCGCGTCCAACTTTTTCGATTGTTTAAATCTCATGCCGCGCAGATTGTAAAAAGGCATGAGGGGTATTGTCGTAAATTAGTATGGTCACACGAGCGTCCAAATGGACGCGCTTCCAGATAATTTTCAGATGACTTTTTTTTTGTGTTTTTTATTTTTATCTTTTTAGTTTGTCAATAGATATTGTTGAAATTTTTACAGATAAAAGAAATAATGTATCCAAAATTAAATTAAAAAAATTGAGTTCCTAAAGTACCGTTGAACTGAGATAACGGCAATATTATAAGCCTTGTTCTATGAGCTCATATCTTATTAATGCATGCATGGTTTAATTTGTTTTTTTCTTATTCCAAATGTCAAAAAACAACGATTATTTTGATACTTCATTTGATATTTTACGTGCACCACAAGCCTCACAATCTTAATTTTAATTTAATCGAGAAATCGGAAAAATGGCATAGAAAAAGTGTGTTTGGTTCATTTCTCTCGGTAGTCTACCAGTAGAGAAAGGCCCGTTAATTGCAAAATTGTGGCGATTTTCAAAGTTAAGCTTTTTTTTGAAAAAAATTATATCTTTCGATGTAATGATCCGATTTTAAAAGTTAAGGTCTTAAAACAAAGATAAAATGTCCACGATAAAAACGTAATGGGAGAGCAATTGAATTTGATTTCTGGAATTTTGAATTGAAAAGTTGATGTAAAATTTCAGAAATTTGAGAAACTAATTATGCAAAGTTATACCCTGAACCCTTGCCTAAAATTTTTTATAGGTATAAACATAACAAGAGAGGCAATGGAGGTTATTTAATCAGTTTATAAGCAAAAAAGTATTCTAAATTCAAAAGTTGATGAAAATTTTCAGAATTTTGAAGACAAAATTCCACATTGTTACTGCTCCAACTCCCCTCTACAAAAATGTTATACATTTTATAGGGCTTATTACAACAGGGAAGGCGGTAGGGGCCATGTTTTGAATTTTCAACCACTAATTTTATATTAATTTGATTTATCAACCAAAGAAAAGGAACTAACTTAGGGTTAGTTGTACAAATATTTGATCCGTGGTTCGAAATTTTAACTCACCAATTTCGGCGGATTAACTGTGGTTCAACGATGGTTCAGGCATGTAATTGGCTTTTAGTGCATATTGGAACCTTGAACCGTCGTTGAACCTCAGTTAACCCGCCGAAATCGGCGAGTTAAAATTCCTGAACCACGGATCAAAATTTAAACCACGATTGTACAACTGGTAATTAGTAAAATATTCCGTCCGCGCGTACAAAAAGAAGTTCGTGTGACATCAAGAGAGTTTTATACTGGACGCACTTCCAAATGAAAGTTCGTCCATTTGGACGCTCGTGTGGCATTGGCCTTAGAGGTTAGAGAAGATGACTATATTTAGGGTGAAATGAGCTAAAATAAAAAAGGGGTATCCGATTGAATAAATCAATCTATGTTTGAAGGGTTTGGTAATATTATACATTTGACAAAGTGAAAAGTTCGGAAAGTTTCTTTCACTACGTTTTGCTTAAATTTCAGAACTTTATTGATTTAGTATTTTTTTTAGCCGAAAGTTTTTTTTTTTTTTTTTAATATTTGTTTTCGTGAGAAAAATGATGCAAATTTGCCTGTAAAGTGTCGAAAAAAATTTGATTATTTTGAAAAAAATCAGACACGCACACAGGAATGGTCGAAAGTTGTGAGTCACTAGGCCCTAGTTCTTCATGAGCTGTTGTGCCACCAAGATTCCTTAGCAAAATTTCTCAGTTTTGCTGTCAAAACTCTGAGGAAAAAAATTTGGATTCGCTTGCTCACTTTTTGAAGTTGAGAAATCTCAGAGATCTCATTTTCCTGAACACGCCAAATATCATTTAATATACAAGCCTACGTATTACTTGTACTTTGAGATCACGGTACATATATTAAAGGTAATATATCATTAGCGTTTTCATTTTTGTTCTGTTCTTTGCATATATCAAAATCGATAAAAAATGGTGGATCCAGTGCCCATTTACATGTCAAATTTCGGTATTTGTTGTTGTTTTTAATATTGCGGTGTGAAGTTTTTGGGAGCACTCGAACAACCATTTTTTAATTTCTGACAGTTTCAATTCTGACAACATGCGTAAGATAATACCTTATATTTGTGTACTGTGCTTTGAGATAATGCGAATGGTTTTTCTTAATTTTTTTTTTGAAAATTCGAAAACCAGTGATACCTGCATTACCTACAATGTTCAATTGTTCATAGTAAGAAATAATAAAAAATACAAATGCACCTTGATATTTTGTAGTTCTATTTGATTGACGAACGTCCTCAAAAAAATTTTTACAGCGCATTATAAAGACGCTATTGACAAATAATAAATTTATTGCATCTCATATAAACCACGGCGGCTTGATTATAACACCATATTGCCGGGGCGAGCAAACTGTAAACATATTAAAACTGTTTCGGTATGAGTAGGTATGTATACTACTTCAGCGTTGCCGAAGTGGCACGTTCGTGCTTTTTTGACACGATAATTTCCTCGTGGCACGGTGGTGACACGAAAAAGTTCAATATGGCACGTTTTTTTTATTCCCATTATTTTAATTAAAGTTAAGCAAATTTCAACAAAAATTTAATGAAAATTGGTCCAAATTCCGTAAAAAGTGGACAGAAACACGTACTTTTTGACAATGCACGAATAGAATAAAAGAATTCCTTTGATTTTTATTGTTATAATAAACCCCGTTATAAAATTGATTACAGTTTTTTTCAACAAAATAGAAGAATTTGTATTTTTTGTTTCATATGGCACGTCAATTTTATTTCGGACGGCAACGCTGTGTATACATTATGTTAGTTTAGTTGCACCTACTTGTTCAATACCCCGCTTGCGTCCCCATCGATAAACACGACTATCATAATTATTATTGTTATATTTCTTCGCCATTCTTAAGCCATATATTAAGAACAACATAAAAGACGAAAAATGCAAGAATCATTTTCACAGGCGCCGAAGCACAGGATGGAGCGGTAGCGCGGCCAGCGGTGCGGTGCCGCGGTGTGACACAAAAGATTTTTTGATTGTACAAACAAATTTTACCTCCTTTTGTGTTGACTTAATTAATTTATTACATTCACGTTAGTAGGTAATTTGCGATAGTGCAAATTTAAAAAATTGGAATTATAATTTACACATTTTCTGAAGTCGCTTACGCTTTACTATGACATTTGAGAAGAATAATATCAGTAAATTACATTTGATCTATGTACATATATGTAAGAATGACGTAATTATGTGAAAGTCAGAATTTTTGTTTATATTTTATACAATGTTTGTACATGTGCCTCCTAAAATCGTATTTACATTTTCTTAGATTATAGCTCAGGGCCGTAGCTAGAGTTGGATTTAAGGTAGGGCAGCGGTGGTAACAGGTAGGGCGGAAGTAAAATTTCACTGTTTTGAAAAAAAAAATCATCAAAATTTGACTTTCTTAATCCGATCTTAATACATCGATCTGCATGCATTTTCTACTGAAAAAGTGCTTTCTGAGTTAGCTGTACACACGTTCATATCTCGAGTTAACTAACCCTGATGGTTTAACTCACGACTGAAAAACTGGCCCTAAAAGAAGTATCGCTTAATCCAAGGGTTCTCCAAACATTCCGGTGCTTAAAAGAACAATGACAAATAATAGTCTCAGAGCCGATAAAATGGGATAAAAGAAGCCATTCTAGGTTTAAAAATTGGAAACTGTGCTCTAGTGTTTTCAGAAGTGTGAGTTATTTATGTATAGGTATACTAATTGTGTGCAGTGCTGCCGTTTTGAAAATTTGCGTGGAAGTATTTCAGAGGATTAGAGGGGAGTGTTTCATGTTTATGGGGAGTACGCAAAAAAAATTCCGTTTTCGATTTGTATTGACAAAAAATACTATTGGCTTGGTATTTTTTGTCAATACAAATAGATAGAGAGAGAATAGACTTTAAACATATTGGCGACGTTCAGGATTCACTAGGAGATCCTATCTTGGATACTTTACTCGAGTGTCAATGTTTGTTTCTGAACGAATAAAATCGGATAGGATAGATGCATGAATAAGAGAATACAAGATTACGCCATTTCATTTTTTTCGCTTTGTTGTTGTAATTTTTGACAGTTCATGATTTCCTTCGTTAACGCCTAAGCCGATATCGAACAAAATTTGTATTATTATAATTCGGAATATTGTTGCATGGGTAGGTACTTATTTCCGAAAAATATATTTGATTTCAACGAACAAAATACGGATTTAAACGACAAAAAAAAAAAAAAAACAGTAGGTCATAGATGCTTGACATCGAGTATAAAAGAAAGGGGGACAGATATATGCACATATGCATTTTACCTTTTGAGTCTTCATGTCCGCTTTTTTAAGTTATTATGTACCTATTAAATATATTGAAAATAGGGTTTAAAATTTGGACGAGACTGGAGAAATGACACTTTATATCAATTATGCGGCATATTTACATAAGTAACAAATTGCCATTATTTCTGCCATAAAAGTGACAAAATAATCGATAAAATCAATGCCTTAATGCCACTCCTTTATACGAAGTCAAATAATGGCCCTCTGATGATCTGGCATTATTATAATGGCAAGAAATGAGTAGGTTCATTTCTCTATTGTGCATTACCATTATTTGCAAAATGATGTCAGCATTCATTTACACGATGTCAGTATAATTGTAAAATTAAACGCCATTTTCACTTGGTCATTATTTTTATGACAAAAATAAAGGAAAGTTTTGAACTACATATTTACACGACGAAAGAAATTTTGCGGCAATTTGTCACTCGTATAAATGCGGCATTAGTCAATTGCTTTAAAGGAGAAAATGGTCATAATGATATGAGTTGCCTCCCTTTGATGTAGCACTTTATGACCTATATATCGTATAAAAATGCTCAAATGAGTACTATATACTTTTTTGTATGGGCATATAGGTCTTTATATCGTGAGGGAAACAGTTATAGCGTATGCGTAATAACTCTTTCCCTAAAAAAATTTGCGTTACCAAGTACCTACTGTATATAACTTTCTGACATATCGTCGGTTCAGATGAATAACTCAACAAATTTCATTTTTTCAAAATATGTATGGGCAACTGAAAATTTAATAAAAATTTAAATTTAAATTACTCTATTAAAATATCAAGACCACGTAATTGCTCATTAGGTTCCAAATATTGTAGAAGAGCCTGTAATTTATCCAATTGATATTGTTCGAACGATGGATGTACGAAGACTAGATACGTGAAAAGCAAAATGCTTGAAACGACACATCCTTGAAATACAAATGCTGTCAACAAACAGATGTACGCAAGCGACACTACCTCTCAAACAAAATGCTCGATGTACGAAAAGCAGAATGCTGGAGACAACACATCCTCGAAATACAAATGTAGTCAACGACAGATTTACGCAAGCGACACTACCTCTCAAACAAAATCTTCGAACGATACATACACGAAAGCCAGCACTGAGGGAAAAAACAACGTAAAATCAATGAAAACCACTTTGATTTAAATATGTTTCGGAACGATTTGGCGCTTACGCCGAAAATATTTGAATCAAAGTGGAAAGGCTTTAATTCAAAGTGTTTCCGTACTTAAACATAAATTTGATCTAACTACGTTTTTTCTTGCTTTGAAGTGTAATCATCGTTCAATCGAAACATCGTAGATTGAAACGCATACATCTTTGAAAATACCATGTTTTAACTTCAAAATGGTTCCTAAACAGCTTGTTGGTTTGTATTGGTTTGTGTAAAATAAATAACTAATATAAATTAATGTATGTAAGGTATAATATAATCATGTTCGATGCATTTCACATGTGTGGTTGAATATTCGTTTGTTATTAGGACTGAATGAATCGTTTCGTATTGATAATCTGATGAACTAAATAAATAAATAGGAAAAGATATTATTATTTGTCGGTTATATGCTGTGAATTTTGAGTGCGCGTTTAATTCCTTCACAAATGTATGCAAGGTACCTCGAAAATTACAACGCGCTTTCAAATTTTTTTATATTAAGCTAACAAATAATGAAAAAAGAAGTTCAAAACTGAAAAAGAATCCATCTTTAATTTTGACTTACTATGCCTCAACTTTAAAACTACGTTGTTCGCACTTCAAAAGTTACACAAGTATGTTGCAACGTAAAAATGAATACGTTTCAATTGCAACGTAATAATGAATACGTTTTACTTTGAAAATACATCGAGAGCAATTAAATGTGGATTGCATGTTAGTTAAAATGAATACGTTTCCACTTAATAACAAAGTTGATTTTGTAGAAATTGTGTTGTTTATTTGAATAAACAGCGTTTCAACGTAAAATTGAATATATTTCAGTTAATTTTATGCAACTTAAAATCAAATACGATCGTATTTAACTTTACAATGCATTTTCCCCTGTGTACGAAAAACAAAATGCTTGAAACGACACATCTTCGAAATACAAAAGCACTCAAGAACGGATGTACTCGCGACATATGTACGAAAAATACACACTACTATTTTTGCTTGGCTTTTGAGCTTTGCAGAAAGCGAGCATGTGACTTTGTTAGACTGAACATAGAAGTGATAGAATATGTTAGATTTAGCATAGAAAGAAGGAATTGTGTATACACAAAATAAAGGAAGGCAAATGTTATTAACATTAAAGTGGATAGATAATATTTGTTATTGCTTAAATGATGTTATTAAAATGAATAAACAATAAAAAAAAGAGTATCAGCTTATTTATACGGGGTAACGAAAGAATTATTACATCTGTTTGGTTACGTGAAATTTTCACCAAGTTTCCCACACTTTGTTTTTTAAGCTATGGATTTTGACACCGAAATGTGAAAATGGATTTTGACACCAAAATGTGAAAATTTGCAAGACGTTTCACGTTACCAAATAGAAACAGACTGTCATTAAGTGCTTTTATATTTCGAAGATGTGTCGTTTCAAGCATTTTGTTTTTCGTACATCTGGCTTTCGTGCGTGTTTCGTTCAAGCATTTGTATTTTGAGGATGTGTCGTTTCAAGCATTTTGCTTTTCATGTATCTGGTCTTCGTACATCAGTCGCACATAGGGGTATTTCATCGATTTAGGCGGACAAAAAAACCACATAAGTCGTACCGTAAAAACTAAACTTTAGAATAAAATAAGAAAAGTCACCCAGCATTATCCATCAATTATTTCTAGCCTGATTGTCTTCTCCGGTAGTTTACTATATCGGTGTAAAGTTAACTGTTTTCAGACTAAGATACAAGATCCATTTGTGATAGTATTTTATTGAGTTTTTAATTTAGTAACTTGTGTTGTAATTAAAAATAAAGTTGTTAGTAATGATCAATCTAAAGTTTTGTATCGAAGTTATTTTATGAATTTCATAAATTATTAAAATATTAACTAAGGGGTAAAATATATAAAAAAAATCAAATTTCGTGAATAGTTAAATTATGTGTTCTTGTTAACGGTTTCATGAAGATGTAACCTTTATCTATTCAAATCAATAACAAAATTTTGCAACTAAGTGCAACTTCTCACTTTAAACGGAGTTTACATCAAATAAATTATTTTCTGATTTTGTTAGTGACTTTCTGATTTTTTTTAGCCATAATAACAAAATACACTTGAAATCCGATAAACACAAATAAATTTAAATAAAATCGAATCATTTTTGCCGCTTATTTGATTTTTATTTAATTTTTAAGCATTTAGAAAACAAAACCTTTAGGTACAACATAGAAAAATTAGTATACATAGGTATCTACATTATATATTTTTTTTAAATTAAAAAAAATCTTTATAACAGTACCTTTCACAAAACTGTTTTCTAATTTTTGTCATTTTTATCTGGAATTTTCTTTAAATATAGAATTTCACAAAAAAAATATTTTGCATTTTTTAAATATGTATGTATGTATTTTATGTTTTTTTCGAAATCTCTGTAAATTAAAGTTTTCAGTGAGAACTGAGAGGTAATAAATAAATATAAAATGACTGGATATCTAAGTCCCTATATTTTTTAATTTTTGATAAATTATAAATATAAACAAATTATTATTTTTTTTATTTTTTTAAAGTAAACACAAATCAAGAAGTACGATAAAATTTCATAAAGTTAATAATGCAAATATAGACTATGCAATAGGATCTATTAGTCTACTTTGGCTCCTCAGGTTTCAGGATATAGATTTCAAGACAACCTATTAATCGCTACCTAATACTTCTTTTAATGTAATTTTTTATTGAAATTACAACGTGAATTATAAAATTTTACTATAATTTTATGGTCTTTAACTTTTAGATAAATAAGAACCAAAAAAATAATTTTGCCCGCCTAAAATTAAAAAAAAAAAAGTACCCCTAATGTGCGTCGTTCGAACACTTCGTTTTGTCGGAAGTGTCAGGATCCCGTGCAAACAATATAATACTTTAATATTTTGAAAAAAATTAAAAAATAAAATTAGATAAACTAGGAAGGTATTTGTTAGTAGGTACTTTTGAGTTTTTAAACTTTTTAACCATACTGGATTGCACGAAATTGCTTTTATTCGTGCGACCCAGCCATGCGTATTTTTTTTTCAGGGTTTTCATAAACTATAAACTGTTGCAACTAATTCTTTTGACATTCTTGATCAGAGAGTTCTTATAGACGACCAGAACTCAATTAAAAATGTCTGTGAAAAGTGACTAAAGAATTACCAAATTTGCTTAAGTTAAGTTCCGAGAATTCTCCGTGCTTTAGCCCGAAGGGGATTACCTAAATGTTGCTGCATTTTACTCTTAACTTGTTTAGCCCCGATAAACGAAATCGGCTATTATTAAAATTTGAATGGCGGCTATATAATTCTAGCACTATACAGAACATTGTAACTAACACAAGAAGCACGACACACTATAAGTAGTAATAAAATAACCCTTTTTATTTGATATCAATGAAAAAAAAAAAAATAACAACCAGGTAATATAGCTAAAATGCTAATATACAAATAATAATGTTCGAAAACATAAACGAATTCATTCAAAAATCTAAAAAGAATTTTTTTTTTGAAAAAGTTAGTACCTATAAATACTTATAACAAAAACTCAGTGAAAAACCACCATAGTACGTCGTTAAGGTGCATAAACAAAAACGACAATTATATATATAGTTATTTTGCAGCACAAACAACACACAGTGGCGGTTTGTTTCAAATGCAACAAAAGAAACAAAAATCCAACATAAAACTACCCATTTAATATTTTATTATTTTAAAATAATTAAATTCATCAACAGTGATGAGAACAAACCCTAAACAAAAGGGCACAATATAATTTGTTTACCAACAAAATCAGACTCTGTACCTATAATAATTTTGAAGGTCACCATAAAGGTGAGACAGGGACATCTTACCTACCTTTCGATGTACAGTATATTTGTATCATTTGAGAGGATTATAGGCTGTTGCCATAAAAACCCAGCAACGGAATAATAAACACAAACACCCATATTGATGAGTTTGGAACTTTTGTTTTAAAATAAAATTCAGTAGGTACCTATATTTTAAGGATTGGCTGTTGTGCAGGCAGTTGTGTATTAAATGATATAAATTCAAGTCCTATGAAACCCGTTTTCGCAGAAATAATTATCCTATGATATCTTTTTACGTATATAGGTACCTTTGCAAGAAATATGTACTTATTCAATGCAAGAGATGTCCTTATTTCGTTTAAGTAATTTACTTGGCAAGGGATGAACTGAAATATTAAATTAGACGGTATTTTTTGCGCGGCAGGTATAAACAAATTTTTAAGCTGGTGCATGGACAACCGCCGCCGCGCCGCGCCGCATGGCCGAACAAGAGAATGAAGAACACATCAAACGGTGCCGTCACACTAATTACATTCACCGGCAACAGCAAAAGTCCAATTTTTATTCGGAACATTTTTAAAAAAAAATTCTTACAAAGTGAACCTAATTTCACTTCAGATTTGCAATAATTGTACTGAGGTCATAAAATAAAAATATCGTCCTAAAACCATCCCAGGCACTGCCAACTAAATCGGGTTAATCGTGGGCCTGATGGTGATGGGAGGAACCAAACACAATAACTCGATTTAGTGTTGCAAAATTCTAGGAATAAAATGCTGCAATAAAGCGGGGTAAAAATATGAAGGCAGACTTTGTACCTTTTATAAGAGGCGCATAGATTTTATGATCATATGCTTTGTAAAATTGCATTTATTTGGCTTACGAAACATCTCCTAACTGCTTGAGTGTAGTTCATATTTTGAACAGATCTTGATGAATCATAAGTAAAAAGATGCTACATAATTATATTTAAAAAAAAAATATCTCTCAGTTTTTGGTATACAAAAGTTCAAATACCAGACTGAGGTGATTATAAGAATGATGTTGGTGAAACTGTAGAAAAAAGAGCTTTTTCACGAATAAGAACAATTTGCACTTCTTTTGATAGTCCAGTCATATTAGACATAAAAACAGCCAAATTACGGAAAAATCGCCGGAAAGCTGGATTTTGGAATACAGCCTCCTGATGGTGTTCTTAAGAAACCGTAAAAAGTCCCAATCGATAGGAGTGCCGTTAACAATTTTACGGGGGGTTAAAGGCCCCCCTAATATGGTTTTTCAGCAATATCTCCCTAACGGTACCTTGTACAGATAAAATGTTAATAACAAATTTGAAGCTTAGAAAATTTCTTACAAAAAAGATTATGACACTTTTGTTCATCAAAGCAACGGTTTTTGAAATAATTCAATCTGTAGAGTTAAGGCTTTCAGTTTTCTATACAAATGGAGAATGCCATTAAATATACAGGATGATTTGAATGTGGTGAAAACAAAAACCTAAATCGTATAGGTTGAGTCAAAAAAAAAAAAAAAACTGTATGGAGGGGTGGTCTATTCCCCCCCCCCCCCCGTTTAGTCGAGAGGGCCAATATTCTACACAATCGACTGGAAATAAAAAAGAGATCATTAAAAGACAACGGCAACACTTACATGTCACATTATACTTTTTTTTTTAAAGCTGGAAGACTGTTATTATATATTGTTTTTAATTCAAATTATTTTAGAGAATAGTTTTTGAAAAAAATATTTTCAAAATCAAAATTTTGAAAAAATAATGAAAAAATTGTGTTAAAACTATTTTTTTTTTTAAAATTTTACGTCATTAAGTACTATTTTTGCCTAAATGTCTTCTAGTTTTTGAGAAAATTGCAAATAACCAAGTCTACTTTAGTATCGCGAGGTCATTAAGAATATTTTTGACTTCGGAAAAATCGGCGGAAAGTAGACTTGGTTATTTGCAATTTTCTCAAAAACTAGAAGACATTTAGACATCTAGTTTTTAGTGTTTGATTAGAAATTAATAAGAGCATTGAATACTAAAAACCTATACGATTTAGGTTTTTGTTTTCACCATATTCAAATCATCCTGTATATTTATTTGCATTCTCCACTTGTATAGAAAACTGAAAGCCTTAACTCTACCGATTGAATTATTTCGAAAACCGTTGCTTTGATGAACAAAAGTGTTATAATCTTTTTTGTAGGAAATTTTCTAAGCTACAAATTTGTTATTTTAATTTTTTTTGTACAAGGTACCGTTAGGGAGATTTTGCTGAAAAACCATATTGGGAGGGCCTTTAACCCCCCGTAAAATTGTTAGCGGCGCTCCTATCGATGGGGACTTTTTACAGTTTCTTAAGAACACCATAAGGAGGCTGTATTTCCAAAATCCAGCTTTCCGGCGATTTTTCCGAAGTCAAATGTCTAATATGACTGGACAGGGCAAAATCAATTTTTGACACCAAGAAAATCATTATTTTCGTACTTTCGGCCGCTAACTTCAGACTTATTTTAGCGGAAACTTGCATATTTTATGAACTATTTAAGCTACAAAATTGCGGTTTTCGCAACTCAAGAGCATTTAAAAAGCTACAATTTTGGGTGTCAATCGTTATTTAAAATTCACATTATTTTAGATTCCATCCGCTAAATTCAGACTTATTTTAGCGGAAATTTTAATAACTCGGAAATTATGCGAGCTACAAATTTTTTGTTTGCACAACAAATTAGCATTTAATTAGCTACAATTTCAGATATCAACATTTTTTGATTCCGCCAAAAAGTGTCCGCCAAAGTAAGGGACGTGCGACATCGATAATTGCAGCAGATTATTTAGAGAAATCTCCCCTCTTTTTCCACGCAGAATTAAATTAATTGCCTGTACCATAAATTGTGTGCGGAAAAGTGACATTTGGTCTCTATTCGTGTTTGTATTTGTTGTTTCTTTCATCACTCACAAGAAGTGCTGGGGGATCGTAGGAAAAATCCCTTTTTGTGGGAATTTTAACCTCTAAAGGGAAAAAGGGAAAACCGACCCATTTTGTGGGAATTCTTTGATTTTTGAAATTTTACCCGGAAAAGAGAAAATCAACAAAATTATAATCAATTAATTCGAAACAAGTAAAAATAAAGTGCAAGGAATGTCAGAATGATTTCTTAGAAGATTTTATAACCTGATAAATTACACAATAGGTACGAATCGCGATCGTGAATATAGTAGGTACTATCAACGACTAGATATATATCTTTAGTGATTATTTCTATATTCGTGTTCAGTTATATATCTTCAGTGTTTAGAAAAAACATGATATATCCAGAAATAAATTGCTTCTTCACTTCCACAGTTAATAAAGCATAAACGCTTGGAACGATTTGCTTCAAGTTTGGTACTTGTATGCACTTAATAATATATAGGGTGTCATCTACTTCGTGTAATACATTTTAGGGGGATAATTTTTGGGTCATTCTATGGGGGAACACCCCTGAGGCTGGAGGTGGCATTTTCTGAAAAGTTAATTTATAATGGAAAAAATTATTTAAAATAAAAGGATGTTTTGAGGGCTGATATTTCATTTTTTTAGTAATTTTTTAAATCAAGTTGTTTTAAAAAGTTTAAAAAAAAATTAATTTCATTTTTAAAATGTTCGTCTTTTTGTTTTTTAATGTCCCAAAAATTCAAATTACACATTCTTTATGTGCTTTGTTGGTTTTTAATTTTTTTCATTTTAAGTCCACTTTTCAACTTTTTTTTCTGTGGGAAATAAATAGGGATAAAAGAAAAGATTTGTGGGAAAAAAAGGGAATTTACCGACTGCGTGGAGGGAATTCTGTTAAAAATGCCCCCCAGCACTGCTCACAAGTCACAACACGGCTTTGTTTGTGTTTGTTTTTTTGCAAACGGTGCCACTTTCAAGGTTTAATTTTTCGTTGTGGTTTTCGTAAGCATTTCGTTGTCATGTGTAGACAAACTAAAAATTTCGTTCCACATCAGTAGCGTACTAGGCTTTAACAAAAAATGTGCTGTCAAAATCACTGGTATAAAGCCACCTGTTTGGGTATCTGGTACATAACTTTAAAAAAATTTTAGGGGGCCCCCTTTTTCTGACGGCGGACACAAACATGCAGTTTATTGCATCAGTCCATGTGGCATGTCGCCCTGGCTTCCTCTATTTGCCAGAATTTCGTCACATCTTTGACATAAGACATCTTTGTCACAGCTGTTCACAATAGCGGCTGAGGAGATGTACAGTTTACTGGCTTTGAAAAAAAAATTTCATTGGCACAGGGGAATTTTTAATTTGAACTAGCTTTTGTCAGCAAAATCCGTGCCGCGCCCTTTTTTAAGGAAGAAAAAGAATTCATAAAAAAAGTTTTTTTAATTGAAATAAAGCAATTCAAAATGCAAAAATGATAATTGTAGAAAAATTTGTTAAAGAATCAATCAAATAAGAAAAAGTGCGTATACGCCCGAGTGTACTATATTTTAATTTAATAAATTTAATCGTTATTTATTGATTATCTCGTTTATTAAATAAATCTCATATTTTTTTAAGACTATTTAAATATGTTTGTTTTTATAATCCTTGATAATCGCAGAATTTTGTATTTTTGTTTTTGAATTTTTTATTAAAAAGCTGAAAAACATTTTCAATTTTTTCTAATGAACCCATTCTTCTAATACTTTTTTTTAGGACTGTGTACAAAAAGTCTCTATTTGTTTTTGTGTTTTGTATTTAATTTCAAGATCAAATGGTATAAAGTATTTAATTCAGAGTTTCGGAAAATAGTAGCACTAAAACCGGATCTAAATCACTTCATCATTATTATTTTGAATTTATTTGCTTGGAGGTGTGGCGTTCCTATTATGACGTCAAGGTGGGTCATCCGCACGTTTGAGGGAGATAAGTGAATTTAGTTCCATGATCGGGATTGCGGTACTCAATTTGCACTTAATTGGAAAAAAAGTATCTGCATCATTAGAATTTTGAATTTCGTTCGTGGTGGAGCCAGCTTGACGGACTTTCTGCATTATCCTATTAAATAAAAGTTTAAAAATATTAATCTTTCAACATTTCTGACTTCTGTGATGGATAAAATTTGTAAGTCCAATAACCCTTCTTGTACATAACATTGAAGTTCTGAGATAATTTTTAGTTTGCGTTAGCTTGGAAAATTCAGCCGTGGCTGTTGTAACTGGAAGAGTCAAAAATAATGAACTATGAAGTTATATCTTCCGGTTCTTCTTAGAAGCATAAGATTATTGAATTAAATCAGCTATACCTACAGTATAGATCGAAGAAGGCAGGAAAAAGATTTGTTCAAAGTAGTTTATACTGTTCCAAATTGTGTGGACATGATACCAGTGCACCCATCAATCTGGCTCTGAAACCGTTGTGTAGTGTGAGTATGAGTATTCGAAATATCTAAACCTAAACAGCAATAATAAACAAAAATGATTCTGGGTCTGAAATTCTCTCATCTTGCTTCAACTCATCAAAAAGAAGCAAATGTTATGTAGGTTGAAAAAAATTGAATTATTTATCGTATGTTGAAATTTGTTTTATTAAAATGGCCGCGATCAGGCGCATCTTATCTATCCAAAGCTTTTTGTTGTAAACGCTTGTAAAAACACAAACGATGCAACGATAACTCAAGGTATATGAACTTTTTGTGATAGGTTGACACCCTCTCGTTGGGTAGGTTTTTGAACGCTGGCAATTACATACTCAAACAATTAAGGGGACACAATGATGTCAGACGATGCGGAAAAGTGACAGACAGGGTTCGGAAATGATAAATTTAAACTACTTGAAAAAATTCATAATTACGAGTAGGTATGACGTATTATGTATTATGTTAATCAAAATGCTTCATAATATCAAAATGAATATAGAAACATGATTGTATTGAACTACAAAAGATTTGCTAAGAAGGATTTTACACCGTCAGTTTTTGAACGTACGACACAAGAAAAGTTAGGGCAACGTTTCTGAAAGAAGTCAAACGTACGGGAAATAGACAGGATCTGAAGGATAAACTGTACTTATCTATAGGTAGGTAGTTAATAAGTGAGAGCCTTATTGTTAATACGCAATTTCTGTTAAGTTCATCAGTTCATCTTACATAGATTTCATGACGAATGTCTAGTGTGAAATATATTCAACAATTCCTATAAGTAATCATTTAAGCTAGATTTTTTTCCCGTGGCCTGGCAGTGTTTCTAAATGCAGGTTTTGTTGCTTAGCAGATTGTTGCATATTAACAAGGCCCTCACTAGTTAACTAAAAAGTCCAAGTGAGATCGCCAGGACGAAACACTCATTTAAAGGCCTTTAATTTTGAATAATTCAACAAGTCCAATTAAATATAGTTCTAAGTTTTCTGAAGTTTATAGAATTATTTGAACATATGTATGTATATGTAATTATACTTAGATAAGATATTTAAAAAAAAAAGCGTAATATTATAGGTATTGTTGTTGGTTTCTGTGAATATCTGCTTTTTATTATTTTATTTACAGATAATTTTCAAAGGTAGTTACGCATCAACTTTCTTACACATTTTGGGTCCTCTGTATTTCGGGGGCCCCTATCGAGGGCTCCAAATCATTGATATAACTAATACCCAGTGTTGCCGCTGAGAAAATTGAAATGGTCGCAAAAAAAAGGGTCACGGAGAAAAAAAAGTCGCATTCAGAAAATTTCGTAAGATATATACCTAGCTTAAAAAATCCGTTTTTTATCAGTTGACATTATAGTGGCGAGAAACTTAAGGTTTCTTAATTTTATCTTTACCTTCTTTAAATTTGGGAAAGTAAAAACGTCTTTCCTTTCTGATTGTGAGTATGTACCTAGATAAAGTCAGCCCTGTTGGTACATAATGCATTCCATCGTAATTAAAATTTTGTTACGAAATAAGAAAAAGGAAGCTATCACAGAATCCATCACTTAGAAAAATTCATACAAACTCCCATCGCGAACAAATTCGCTGATATTTTTTTGGGGAACATGTAGGATATATATATGTACGTAATTACGTATGTACATATGTCCTACTGTATTTTACTATAACATTTTTTTTTTTTTTTCAATTAAAAAATAAAGTGCCTTGTTATGGTTTGCGAATTGAACATTCGCTTACGATACGGCCTGCAATTTCGTATTTCGGTCAGCGAATTGATTTTTCGCCGAAAATTCATTACTCTTAGACGAAATAACTAGGTAATTGATCTCTTTGTGACGAATAGCAAAGTGAAACAAAAAATGTTTTTTTTTACAAAAAGGAAAACAATAAATCTATAGTCCAAGTAATTTTCTAGAAAAAGGTTCAGAAAAGTCGCAAGATTTTTAAAAAAGGGTCAAAAAAGCCAGTTTTCCAAAAAGTCGTCTCATGGTCGCATGAGGCTCAAAAAGGGGTCAAAATGAGACTAAAGTCGCACAGCGGCAACATTGCTAATACCGCAGTAGCTACGCCCTGTGTTGGGAAACTTGTTCAAAAATTTCAAGCTACCAAAGGCTCATCATTCCACAGAATTACGGTGCAAAAAGATCTTTAAACCAATTGCTTTCAGTTCTCAATACCTACATACCTACCTGCCTACATTTTATTTTTATCTCCGCAGTTCTAAAAGCAGAAAATTTAAAGAAAACTTTTTTAATACCTACATTTATTTGGTAGATATAATAAAATATATTTTATATTTGTATTTCAATATGGTATAGGACAGGTATATTCTAACGTCACTTTAACGGATTAAATAAATTAAAAAAAATATGCCTACCAACCTATCGCTATCATCAACATTTATTGAGTGCATGCAACAGATACCAGCATTACAGTTTTACATGAAGCCTTGTAAAATCCTATTCTTTTTTTTTTTTGGTTTCAAGTCCAGAGTGCAGGTGAGTTGAACTACTTGGTTAAAAAATGGTAGACGTCACTTAATCAATATTATACATATTAACTTTTCAGCTAATCATTCATTTGAAAAAGAGGAGCTATGCAGCAAAAGACGAAGCAAGAAGCCGAGAAATTATATTTAAAATCGTATGAGAGAGATGTATAATATAATTATTACCCTAAAGCACTATAAAATACAAATGAATGAAAAGGCGAAATATTCCAAAACGAAACCCACCCACAAAAAAAAAGTCCATCCATCTTAATGATACCACGTAACACAGGTAAATGCATGGAGGTAAAAATATGAAAACAAAAAAATAATCCCCCTTAAGCACCTTTATACTACCTAACTATACCTGTCGTTGAATCTATACAAACCTCTCACTCTAACTGTAAACACTGAATAAATAAAACTTATCCAACCCTTAAACGAAGGCGGTACTTACACACCCTAAATTTCTAGTCACTGATCATCCTTTCTCCCTCTATCACATTCACCTAATGCGATATACAAACGAAAGAAAAATGCCATTTTGGATTTTATTCTCCTTCTAACCATTCTTGCTTTGGTACTCTATCTCTTTCGTTCTAATGATTCGCTTTTATGTTATCGGTTATTTCTTTTCATCTTTTTGTTCTCTGCGCACTGGTTGTTTTGATGGAAGTCTCGGAAAAAAGTAAAAAATAATAGTTAATTAAAAACGAACGAGTAGCAAAGTGGAAGAGCGGTTGTTGAGAATTTGTCATTAATCAGTTAGCGGCAAACAAGTTCGGTGGACGGTTATCGGTTAAGAAAATTTACGTTACAGAAAAAGTTGAAATTTATTAAATTTTTTACGCGGTTATAATTATTTAGTGACCTATCCATAAAAAGAAACAATAATTGTAAAATTTACAATAAATATTTATCAATCAAAATCGTTCATTGATACTTTAACGGCTTAAATAATAAATACTATATACATTTATTACGAGTCATCCTGTACCTAATATACTTACCTATGGTGTGTAAAAATGTTTTGACAGGTGTCATTATACAATTTAAATAACAAATTTGTTTATACAACATAATAATCGTGGTAAAAGTGATAATAAAGTGCATAGCAAGTTAAGTCACATTTTGGATTATAGTGTTTTAAAGTGAGAAATATTGTTTAAAAAGTGATTTTTCCACAATATTACTTTGGTTGGGTAGGTACTATACCTATCTACATAGGTTTAAGCTTGACTATAGTTTCTTTTCAAAACTTTAGTTCGACTCGCGTAAAAAATCAAAATTGATCTAAAATCCAGCATGGTTTCGTACTATAATTCACTGTCATACTCGCAAAAACACAGTGCCGCTAATCTGCCATATCCCGCCGGTCAACCATGGGCTTGGCAATCAAATTATCATCCGCCCCCGAATCATCAATTTCTGGGCGATGTTGATTCCCCACACCCGGTGGGACATCATCCCATTCAATATTACAATCACATGTTTGGTAATCATCCATCGACAGCAGACTGGCATACAACAGAAAACTTTCAAAATGCCACCCAATCGCACTTGTTGCAACATCAGCACCAGCATCAGCAGCACCAACAACAACACGACCATCATCAGCATCACCAACATCAATCTGGTGCGACGCAACTAAATGATTCGGCAAGTAGTGTTGGGGAGCCACAAATCGCCGATGGATTACCTTCGCCGCCGATTACGGTTTCTGGAAGTGAGATCTCAAGTCCTGGAGCACCAGCATCATCATCTTCGCCCCACGCTAATATGAGTACAAACAGCAACAATAATAACAACAACAACAGCACAACAAACAACAATAACACCACAATAAACAACAACACAATCCGATCGTCACCCGTCAAGAGCCCCTATTATGATTGGATGAAAAAGCAGTCATATACAGCGCAACCGACACCAGGTTAGTAAATCACATATAAATTAATTAATTTATTATTATTTATTATCATCGTTTAATGGGTACTTCTTTTTTTTCAAGCTTGTTTTATTTTTTGAAAGTTATAAATTTATTTTTGATTCTTTCTCTGTGTACCTGCATGTATGGTATGAGGTACAAGAATTTCCCCATTTAATTTATTTTATAATAATTGACATGCAGTCTTATGACTTTTTTTTTTAAATTTAATTCAAAAGATTGAAGCGCTTGGCTATTAAAAGCGTGTTTTTTTAGGAAATTGTACGAAAACACTAAATCGGGTACTAACATCAGAAAGAAATGTTGTCGTTTCCATAAACTAACACCGCCATAAACTAAGTCCGGGCTTAGCCAAGCTTGTTATTGAATTAATTTGGGTTTCTGTCCAGTTTTCTTCGGGCTTTACAAAAAAGAACACGTTGCTTATATGTATAAGACAATGAATACATCATACATTCTATACCCCATCACAAAATTAAGTGTTAAAAAAAAATCAGAAAAAATTATATAGATTTTGAAACTTTTTTATATCCGTCATCTAAACTGTAAAACTGTAACGGAAAAAGTGATGGAGATTAAAAAGGTACTAAGTAAAATCGAATTGATATTTTCGTTATTCTCCTTAACAAATTTTTTTAATATGAAAAGCTCCTACAAGTTTTTGCATTTAAATGTAGATTTTTATGTTTTCTATAAGATTCATATTCTTTTCCACATTCTGGTCTGTTTACCACCATTGAGATAATTGTACAGGGTGAGGTGATTCACCTAAGGTGTGACAAAAAGCTAAATCGTAAAACATGGGGGGTCTTCTTCCCCCCGTTTAGGCAATTTTCTAAAAACTTGACTTAAAATATAAAAAAAAAATCATTAAAAAACAACGCCAACACTTAAATTGTCATTCTATATTTTTTTTTAAGCCAGAAGTCTGTTCTTTTATTAGATGTTTTTAATTAAAATTATTGAGAGAATAGTTTTTTAAAAAATAATTTTCAAATTCAAATTTTTTAAAAAATAATGAAAACAAAGTCTGTTAAATTAGTCTTTTTTTTTTTCAAAATTTTACTTTATTTTTGTTTGTAATATAAGATTAATATTAAAAATAAAAATTAAAAATTACCTAATAACGTAAAATTTTGGAAAAAAAAGTGTTTTGAACACAATTTTTTCATTATTTTTTCAAAATTTTGAGTTTGAAAATTTTTCAAAAACTATTTTCTCAAATAATTTGAATAAAAAACATAATAAAAGAACATAACATAAAAAAAGAAATAGTATAAACGTTCCTGTTGATTATTAACGAGTTTTTTTATTTTAAGTCGATTTTTTTTAGAAAATTGCTCCTCTCTCCTAAACGTGGAGAAGTAGACCACCCTCGCCCTTTGTTTCTTGTCTCAACTCAATAATTACACGCTCTAGCTTTTTGTCGCACCTTGGGTGAATCACCCTGTAGAGTTAGATCGATCAATAGGTAATTTTATTTTACCTATACTTAAATATTTTAAATTCTCAAATTTTTCTTTAAGTTACTGTTTATGCGGCCCCAGAGGGCCCTGGTCGTTCGCTGTTTTGGGCAATCTTCGGTCATCGATTATGTTGTTATGTGTTAACATCTGTTCCGGGTAGATTATTCTACTACAATACGTAGGTAGTAGTTCTTTTCTTGTTGAAGTGGTAGTACTTACGCGAAGGGCGTTGAGCATTTAATAAGTAGTAATTTTATCTTTACAATTAATTTTGAAAAACGGGTGCAACTGCTATGTAATGGGATGAATCTAGAGATAGAGATATAGCATTCGTACATTGAATTAACCTAAACGCAAATAAAATTAACCCAAACGCAAATAGATTTAACCCAAACGCAAATAAAATTAACCCAAACGCAATTCCAACAAGTTTTGCTCTTTTCTTCAAGAACTTGCAGACAAAGTGAGCGACACATCTTTAAACGATGGTATCTCGATTTTGGACAACGCTTAAATCCATAAGACTCAAGAAGTAAGGTTTAGATCTCTATTTGCGTTTGGGTTAAATCTATTTGCGTTTAGGTTAATTCGATGTGCGAATGCCATATACCAGTTAATAACAGTTTTATAACAGTTTATCGTGGGGCTTGAACAATCTTTGAAGTCGTGAAGTATGCCCACGTTCCACCGGGTGGAAGGTCCTATCCTTGTGAAGCCGCGTAAGCATCAGTGTCTACTTTAAAACAAAAAACTGTTATTAATTGGAATTTCCTCTGTCACTTCATTAAAATTATGCACGTTCAGGCTTGCCAGATTTTTATATCGATCACGTATAACAGCTTTGCTTATACGACTGATAGTGTGTTGTGTTATGTGTACACTCTATTTGATTGTTTGCCAGGCAAAACTCACAAATATTTGTCAGTGGTCATTTAGTTCAAATTTACTTGTTTCATAAACTTTTCATAATATGTACTGATACCTACTCTAATTTTGATCTGAGGTGAGAATTTGTATTTGATTGACGACCAACAGAACTGATAAATGTGTACGCGAAGCGAAGCTTTTCATTTCATGCAAAACTGATTTCATGTAAAACTGTTCGGTAGTGTGTATATACCACGCTTTATGTCATTTTCGTTGGATTTTGGGAGAGTTCCATTCCTCTCGAATATTTGAAAAATTTGGAGTGAACGGAGTGGATCAAAGATTCCATATTCGGTAAAAATCAAAACGAATACGACCTTAGTACCCATTGCGTATTTATTGGAAAAAGCAATGTCTTGGTGTAAATAATACTTTAAAAAAAACTATAAGCAAAATGACTTCACAATAAATGCAATTTACATTTTAAAAGAAAAAAAAAAACTGTTTTTGATAATTTCTTACGAAATCATTACTCCTCTTAACGATTTTCTGAATTAAACTCTGGCCAATTTCAATAATTTTTAATATCGTAAAAACAAAAAAACAAAAATTGAGAAAACGTAAAATCAAATTTTAAACTACAAATTTCAAAAAAATATCGCACATTTTGCGATCGCAAATTTAGCAAGCCAGTGAGTTTCGCGAGTCTTAAGAAAACTTTTAGTTGAGCTGTCTGTCTGCCGTCATTTCTTTAAAATAAATAAGTAGGTACTACCTGTCAAAAATTTTGAATATGACAGATGATCCCACTGACAATTTGTATTCCAGTCAGTACCACTAGTTTTTCTATTTAAATATACAGCCATAGTAAAGCTACAAAATCTCAATATATATAACAGTTAATTCATATAGCAAATGGAAGAATATAGAAATACCCATTTAAAACAGTTATATAACAGTTTCTGACCGTTAAATGGGCGTGAATTGAAAGACAAAAACTCTGGATGCCCGAAGAATACCCACCCCGCGGTGAAGCGGTGGTCCTGGCCAGTGGGACTGCATACAAAATACTTTTATTAACAAAACTGTTTTTGGCATTTATAGCGTCACTTCCAACACAAATATACTGTAATCCCGCCGCAGTCTATCAAACACTTGTACTTACTTTTCGTCTTCAACGGCTCTTGTGTTTTTTAATGATTTTTTTCTATTTCAAGTCGATTTTTTATAGAAAAAAACCCTCCCGCCTAAACGGGGGAAAATAGACCCCCCCTGCCATACAAGCTCTAGCTTTTTTCACACCGTAAGCGAATCACCCTGTATTTTTATTTCATATTTTTTGAAAGTAGGGTACAAAAATGGCACTAAAATGCACAATCACAGAGTTTCAAAGTAAAGGGTTAGACCTATTAATTGAGTCGTCAGCTTCATATTGGCATCAAAAAAAAATCACTGACTGCTTTTTTGGGCACAGATAATCTTTTGGGCATCAAGGCCAGAGGGGGATAAGTAAGTGTAAATTAGGTGTGTTTTCTTCCAATCCTGGAGGGATTTCGTAAAAAAAAAAACGATATTGAGAATTATCGACGCCATCACAGAAAAAACTTGGAGTTTCTATACAAACTATCGATAACATGTAGGTATAGGTACCTATGTAATAATGTGTCTACCACATGACTTTCCTAAAACAAGATACAAAATAGAAATATTGAAATCATCTGAATCTAAGTATAGAATTCAAAATGACTCAATACTCAATAATAGTAATAAAAAAAAAGAAAGAAAACAAAAAGAAAAAGAAAGACAAGAATTAAAAACAAAAAAGACTTAAGATACTAAACTAAAATCGTAATCAAAATTACTAATCAAATCAGATCAAAATCCTATAATCTATAGCTGGCCATTACTTACATTCTATGTTTGTATTGCAACCCTATTCAATGTATTAATTTTAAGTTATATATATATAAATTTAAAAAAAAAAAAAAAAAAAAAAAAAAGATAAAAATTTTAATTTAAAAGAAAAGACAAGAAAATAATCAACCAAAATTATAAATTATACCAAAAATAACATTAATTCACCATAAATATCTACTTGATACTAATTATAAACCACAAACAAAACTACTTCTCTCAACACTCTGTAAACTAAAACTTACTACTCTTCAAAGTCAATTATTTAAATATCTAAAGACAAGAAACTAATTACACTTTGCTAAAAAGATAATCCTCTCATACTTCATCGTATTCTTTATTATACTTTTTTTATTTTTCACTCAATATCGATTTCAATACCAAAAAGAAATAAAATGATCTAATCTATCACTCGTAGGTAAACTGTAAGATGTTAATTCAATTCTATGTTTGTGTTTATATAAATATCTATTTATGTATCTTATCATACCTACCTTATTGTATATACTGTATATATTCTCATAGTTTAAAGACAACCGTCTAAAGTAATTATTAAATAGCTCATGAGCAAGAGCTACCTTAATTTTAGAAAAGTCAAGCCATGTTGGCATTCGAATTTTAAAAAGAAACAGAACAGGACGGCCATACATTCTAGCCTCCGCCTTCCACATGTTTTATTATCAAGAAAGAACTAGTCTTAAGATCTCATGTATATATAATCATTTGTCAAAAAGCCTCAATAAAATACATACATACATACATACATATGTAATTCATGCCGGTAACACAGTTTTTCTCGGTGCTTGGCTTAGCGGGATTAGTTGTTGTGGCATTAACTAGTAAATTAGGTGTGTTTTTTTGCAAGCACGGAGGAAATTGGTAGAAAAAAACAACATCGGAGATTACCGACGCTATCACAGAAAAAACATGGAGTTTTCATACAAACTATCGAATACACATATATTGAATTCATGCCGGTAACACAGTTTTTCTCCGAGTTTAAGTAAGGCGCCGAAAATTTTCCGTGCTAATGTAAGCCCGAATGGGCTTAGTTGTTATTACATTTAACACGTAAACTGGTAAGCTCCGACATCGCGTTTTTTTCATCTAATTCCCTCCGGGTCCGGGATTACAAAAAACCACGTCTATTGCTTAGCCTCGACATCGTTTTTCTCATCCAATTCCCTTCGGGCTTGCAAAAAAACACGGCTAAAAATAGGCAATAAAAACATAAAACTTTACCACGAGTACGGTTTTGAAAAAAAAAAAAAAATAATGCATATTGATATTTACCAAAATAATAAAAGAATTTTTATTGTTTGTTTGTGGCGCATGAATATTTTTATAATAAAGTAAATTGGATGTGAACACACTTTCAGGTTAATATAAACATAACATCTAGTGTTCTAACTAGAGACCAGACAGCGCTATCAAATATCAAAGTTGATCCTTATACAATATGAGACATGCTAATTGATGTGAGATAGCTCTTTTTGATTATAAAATTCTTGTGACTCCGAAGCAGCAAGACATATTCCAATATGAAGACATAAAATTCCAAAAATATTTTTCTATCCTAAAACAGTAATTTTTATATTGATGCATCGATGAGCCATGAAGCATGAACCATCTGCTGATTGATTTATGAATCAGACATTTGATGAGTTTTCTGATTTCTTTAGACAGCATCACATCTCAAATATTTTTATATGTATGTACATTTATATGTACATATATACGAAGATATTGGTTATTTTTTTGTATGTTTTGACTTCTTTTTGATTTATTGACTTGAATCTTATATATACACTCCTTAATTCGGGATTTCTCCAAGAACAAAATTCTACGTATCGGTGCCTATTTTATTTCTTTTCTGATATAACTGCTATATGGAGGCTTAATGTGTATTTGAGATTGAAGAAAAAAGTAACGACCATCCAAACAATTTGACACCTTTAATTGGGGTACTGTTTGACGAACACCATATCGTTTTTCTTAGTGCGGTCGTTTTCTTTTTTGTCGTTGTTCTTTCAATTTGAATGGATAAAAATAAATTCTTTTTAAAGATTTCGTCTGTCAAAGATTTGGCATTGCAATAAAAGTTTTTATAGGGGATTTTGGAACAAGTTTAGGTTATAATTTTTTTTTTATTATTATATTATATTCGGCAGAATTCAAAAACTTTGTGTACAAGCGTGTCCTGTAATAAAAAGCTTTAAAGCCATTGCGATGACATAAAGAATGCATTTAGGCTAAAAGGTTCTTAAGAACTTTTATATGTTCTTGAACATAAATTATAATTTTGATAGCAGTTTGATCCTTATTTGACACTATTGGTGGGTGATGGAGTTTTCTCGATAAACAATCTTTTTGAAAGATTTTTTGTTAGGTATTGGACCTGTGTGTAAACGAGAGCAATTCAACAATTTGGTTAAAATGAAGTTTGTGGGCATACATATGTATATGATACAGCTTAAAAAATCTGCAACCATTTTTAAAGTTGTCAAATTTGGGTGCCTGCAAAAATAAAAAAAACAAATTGTTTTTCGCGTGATGGAGACCATAAATTGTGTGGGTATAATTACTGCTATAATTTTTTTGCTGAGATGACTAATTGACAACTATCAAAAATTGAAGATTTAGCCCCAGAGTAATTTATTAAGTCAGCGGTTCAACTAGGTCATTATAATAGGAATTGGTCAAAAAAAAAACCGCTAATTAACTACTAATTAAAAAATTGAGTTTCTATACAATCTATCGATAGTAGGTAATAGTACCTAAGTGTGTTTTGATTCCAATAAAATAAGAAGAACTTTATCTACACGCACTATCGCACATTTAACAAAATGGCTTCCTCAGAGTATTTGTCATTTTTGAAAAGTTATAGGTATACTATTCCGAAAAAAACTTTACATATTCTCTTTTGTTTCTGACTTAAGCCTAGTTTATAGATCGAAGCGAAGTGCAATTTTCATACGAAAAAATTGCTTTTTTCCCAGGCGTTACAAATACAATAAAATTAAATGCAATTATTTAAGCGACAAGGAGGAAAAAATTTGTTTCGGAGTAAATATAATTCAACGGACTTATATAAACCAAATATAAGACAGAATTTATTTTCTTTGTAAACCTTTCGACGCGAGATTTATTGATGTTTCATTTTGATTTGAATTTCACTTCGCATTGATGTATAAACTAGGCTTTATTTAAAAAAAAAAAAATATGAATTTGTTTACATATTACGCTGAGGCCACACAGGCAAGAACTGGCAAGCAAGTTGCAACACACCTACGTTTTTTTAGTAATAGGTACATACAAAACGAAGCAACTTGCCCGTCTACTGGCTTGCCTTTTTCCAAGCCACTTGAGAAGCAAGTAGTATACGTTCTTTTTCTTATTACAGTTGACTAAAATCAACTTTCATCGTTCTTTTTACTGATTATTCATTCCAAATCTATTTAATTTTTTTTTCAACCTATTTCGTTTGACAGATCAATCACATTTTTAATTCTGATTGTTCCTAAATTATAAAAATGGCATCCCCAAAAATTTGGAGCGGCAGGTATGAAATGCTTTGAGCAAATCGTTCACCCACCACATCTCGCACACTAATGGTAGTAGAGAAAAAGAACGAAGAACTTGCTTGCCAGTACTTGCCTGTGTGGCCTCGGCACTGATCTCTATGATACACATAGGCCGATTTTATTCACTCAAAGTTCAACATAACTTGAGGAGTTTTGTTCTCAACTTGTGAATTTGTTTTTATTCACACAAAGTTGACGTTTTTAACTTTCGATTTTCAACTCTAGAGTTGATCAACTTAAGATTTTCTAACTCCCGGAAAAGGTAGAAGTTGACCGAGCGAACTTGAGAGTTTACATACAAATGTTGTTTTGTCATTTAAATTTTGCAACAAAAGCAGATTACGGACAACAAAAGTTAAAAAATAAATCAGGAAATGCTCCGAAGCAATTCTTTTTGGAAATTAGCCATCAATTTCTTTGGGCATAAAATGCATTCGCGATTTTCTCCGACGATTTGTTCATGTTTCGTTTCGTGGTATAATGTCACAATACACAATTTAAGACTAAATAACACACAAATAATATTGAAAAACTTCAAATTAATAACACAATAAATCAAAATTAAAATTGAAAATGACAGTTCTGTTTTATTTTCACAAATATCCCAGGGATATTATATTCAACTGGGGAGTTGAGAAAAAAACGAATGAATAAAAAGAAATTCAAATTTGTGTTTCAACTCTCGAGTTATAGTAAACTCTCGAGTTGATCAACTTGAGAGTTTGCCTCAAGTTGAGCAATAGTGAAAAAAATGGCCCATAGTGTATTACCTACAATGTAAGATAGTTTCTGTGGTTCCAATTGAAGATTATAATACGTGGAAGCCGCATAATTTGACGTTTGTCTGACACAAAATAAATATTATTTGTGGTTAATAATCTACTCTCTACTCTCTTGACTCATATTTTAGTATTCGGTGTATCTCCAAGAAAAATAAAATATTGTTTTTTAACATAATTTGGTTTTGGAGGGTGAAACGTACGAAGGATTCATGTCTTTATATTCGGTATCTTTGATTCATATCTTTATATTCAGAATTTTTGCCGTCATTTTTGGTATTTTATATGTTATACATGTATATACTGTTATACAAAGAGTGGTCAGGTGCATAATATAACAATTGTTCAAATGGAGACACCATTTTTGTATGAATACGCTATCCAGTGTATTATAGAGATCAGTGGGCCTCGGGGTTAAGATTTTACTGAGCTGGTTATTTGTACCTACTTTGCAAAACAAAACATTAGTTAATTGAAGATATTTTTCACAGCATATTGTTTTGTATTTTGGCTTTTTTCTATTTTTATCATCAATATAAAAAAAAAGCCCTTGGAACTTTAGATTACAATCACACGTCAATTGCCAGTGACATTCCAAAAAAAAAGACTTGTTTACGAAATAAAATTTAGCATTAAGTCATGTTGATTTCATCAGATAAATATTTATGATGTTATCACTGAACCTAGGTAGGTATGGTATATTTATCTAATAGTTCTTATTTATGTATTCACCTGTACACCATTATTTCATCAAGTGATAAGTCTGTATACCTTCATATTTAGATTCTTATCACATCTTCTATATACCTACCTATACATACACATGTATATGTACCTAAAAAAGCACCGATCAAAGTTATTATTACCCAGCTTTTATTACCTCAAGATATCAAAATAAATTTAACAAATTTATCATGTCAAAATCAAACAAACACACACAATAAATTTCATATTATTTGATAAAAAAAAAAGTATATGTATGTAATAAAACAAAACTATATTAGAAAAAATGCCATTTTGGTAGACGCCTTAATGTAGGTACCTACATTACAAACCTATTCCAATCAGCCAATCATCAACGTTTTTGAAAATGTTGCCGCTTAAAATTCTGTTTGTTTCTACATTTTGTGTTTTTTTTTTTACAACCCACTTCATTCTAGAAAAACAAATATTCATTTCTAAAATTTCATATTTTGACGAAAAAGTTGTTCCCATAGGCACCTACATACATACATACCAGTCGACATTTTTCAATTCAATTCTCTGACATTTCGATTCCTCAAATCATAAAGGTGTGGCAATAAGAATTGATTAAGATTAGATTAGCTGATTTAATCAGAAAGGAAATAAAAGAAATGATATGTGTTCTATTATCTTATGCCATTAATTGCTAATGGTATCAATAAAATACATTGCAGGAATAATAAAGAAATAAAAAAAAAATAACCTCTAATAAAACAATCTCAAGCGACAATGACGCACATAAAATACATGCATAATCTAATAAAATCGGTTCTTCAAGGTTTATTTACCTTCTTTCAATATTTCTTATTTTTGACAGTAGTTTTTTTTGTTCTTAATTTTATCTATGTATATTCTTTATACCTATTTAGTAGAAAAGCAAGGCAAACATTAATTTTCGAATATTGTGTTTTCACCGACCACTAAACCGAGGTTTATGTAGATTTACCATAAATTTCCTCCCAAATCCCATGATTTACCATACAAATTTTAATCTCCTCAAATCCAGATTCAAAATAAATCTCATTGAAATCTTCATAGGACCAATAGTTGTACAAATCGAACATACCTATTCCCTTTATTCAGCGCAATACAAGGTTCGTTCGCGTACTCCCCAAATCATAGAATTTTTACGAATTTTTACAAATTTAACTCAAATTGTGTTTGTGTACGCAAAAAATGTTTAGTTTTTCGTAAAAGAGAGCGCTCCTGAGAGAGTAAATTATTTCCCCTTTCTGATCATTTCAGCCCAAAGAAATTCTTCGGGCAAAAATATGAGTTCCGTCAAAAGTCATTTTGACATTTGCCAGAACATCTCCAAATAACCTAGTACACTCTGTGGTATCTGCCAACTGGTATTTTAATCGTGTTCGTTGCTCATAAGTCATCGGAAGAAAAAAAATAGTTAAATATTAACAAATTACCTACTAAAAAAAAATTATTTGTTCAAAGCGTTCGTGTACTATTTCGCAGTTTTACTTCTCTCTGAGAGAATTTCATCCCCACTCCTCAATATTTGATAGACTGTGAATTTTAGTGCAGAAAGTACACGAACGAAGCTACAAATACAATCTGCGAGAAACGATTTTTGTAAATCGTTTGACACAAATCAAACTTCCCATCTCACTTCCACTTCATAAGAAAAATTATCCACCATCTGCATCTTGAAAGATTCTATCTGTTAAAGTTAATCTATACTTTTTAATCGTTTTGTCTGGGGTGAAAACACTATCTAGGATTTATTAAATCTAAACGAGATTAACTTTCGGTGAAAACGTAGTAGAAAACAACACACTGCCTGGTGTCTAGATCTATTTTGTTTGACAACATAAATCCCCTTTAAATGCAATCAAGACTTGTCTGCTTTTGTTTGACATTTAAAAATAATACACATAATTATCAATTGGAAATATTTAGATTTATTGGTGTAAATAAATATTTTCACCAATATATGTAATTAATACTCATAAATTAAATGTATTTATTCGCTTGAAATTGCCTTACCTACAATTTGATATTAGGGCCAATGTGAATGGAGCTTTAATATTGTATTAAAGTTATTTCGATTTGATTAGAAAAGACGCCATGCTCCATTTTGTGAACGAAAATGCGCGATAAACGGAAATAGTTTATCAACCATTTTTTACTTTGTACGTGGGTGGTGCGTTTTGCATTTGAGACTTCTCTCATTCTAACAAAAAAAAAAACCTTTATGTCAATGCTATAACATTATGTATGTACATAGGTAGGTACCTAGACCTACATAAATATAAGGAAAAGGGAACTGACAGGTCTTGACAGCACCCATCTTTTATGCGATTACTCAAAATGATTAAACAGAAACAAATATTTACATTATCGGTTTCCCGATTCATATTATTATTGGTGCCGTGCAATAACCTATACACACACTTCCCTGACAGTTATGATTATGATAATTTATGAAATTATGACAGATAATGCTTGAATATAAAACAAAAATAAAGAAGCTTGTCACATAAAACAAAGTAGGCAGTAATATTAATTGTTATATTATTCAATTGTAAAAAAGAATATAAAAATGATGATGGCAGTGATTTGTTTCTATAATTGCAATTCATCATAAATATAAAGCAAATTGCTTGATTTAAATTATATACGCCTACCTGTCATATACTGTCGTAAATCGAAATAACAAAATTAATGTCAAAATTATACTTACTTCTTAAACTTATTAATTTATAATTTTGAAATTTTTATTGATATGGCTTCTATATAGTAAATTAATTACAACTATAAATTTGTCTTATAGTTTATTTTTATATTGCCTACCAATTTAAAACTTAAATTTATGCCAGTTATATTTATATTATTATTACTTAACATTATGTATTTAAATAATTTTTCTTTGATTTGGATTCAATTTAAAAATTATTCATCAGGTACCTATACTTACACAGGTACATACATACATAATGTACATCAAGCGATAAGAAAAACAAAATTATAAAATTCTACACGTTTCTTTTAATGATGTTTACTAAACAAATATATTTATATAAATCTTATTTTGAATTGCTTGGTTTTCTTTTCTTTCTTTTTTAATATGATGGCGATATAACATAATATTCCACGTTTATAGTGCAATCGTTGGTTAAATATCGCGACAAAAGATAACAAACTCTGATCTTTTAGGTTATGAATTGTTTGTTTTAGAGTTAGACTATATTATAATATAAGGTGTTTCGATTTAGGGATTCTGTTGTTTTTTTTTTTGCCTGGTGTTTTATGGGTCTTTTGTTATATGTCATGTAAGCACTGGGTTAATATATATGATAAGCGATACTTTTTATTTCTATATATATTTTTTTTTTTTGGAGAAAATTGCTTAAAAGTATTTGTATAAAGTAAATATTTAAATTGGTTAAAAGTGTATCAAAACAGACGAAAGGTCTTGTGATTTATATTATGATCGTATATTTTGTAGAGGGGTTTAAATAGATGTTGTGACATTCTTGAACTCGTTTTTTGACTTTAGGATAGTGGCGATAAATATCTGCGCTAATGAACCAAGCAACAGAACTAGTAAAAATTGAATTATATAACTTGTATGCTTTTTTTATAGTGTAAGTGGGTCTAATATTCCAGTGGGTAATATGCCCCTTTTTAATATTTTGCATTTCTAATTTGATATTGACATTCGCTCAGTTTTACTGGCACACGAAACTGCAATAGTAAATATTCATTTATTTTGGAAAATATTCGGTAAAGTATATACCAAGGGTTTTTTTTATATTAAATTAATTAATATACGAAAGATTCTTCCTAAAAGGTTTGTCTCCTTTAGAACACCTAATTTTTGTTTATAAATAGATGGGATCTATTTTATTAGTTTTCCTTCCGATATGTATTTATATATTTTGACGTTGATCTGAAACAAATGCGGCAGTTTTCAAATGAACTGTCACTTTACCCACTTAAGAGGCATTTTACCCCCTCTGATTTACTGGGTGAACAGAATAGAATGACGGAACTGGAGCCGCAGACGGAACTGAAGAAGCTGTCAAAAAGTGTCGTACGTTATTGTCCACAATGGAGCTGTACAGCTTTGAAAGTATTTTGAAGAAAAACAAAAGAATATTCTTGTGTACAAGCTCAGAATTTACATTTTTTGTTTCCAATAATTTTCCTTTTAATAAATAATTTTTTTCGCGATACAAATAACCACAATATTTTTTTCCGAACCAAAAAGTTGTTTTTTTCTTCATACAATTTGAAACGTCAAAAGTGCCGTACGTCAAAAGTTAAAAGTTGGTGAACTCTTCCGTCTGCGTATGCAGCTCCGTATGCGTCTACGTTCCGTTGTGTTCGCAACATTGAATTTGCGTGTATTCAATATTTTGACAGCTATTCCAGCTCCGGCTCCAGTTCCGTCTGCGTCACCATTCTGTTCAGCCAGTTAAGTTTCTTAGGCCCATTTGCTGAAACGAATTTTAAGTATGTATATAAGTTCAACATAAGAGCTTTACGTTGTGGATAAAGTAGAACATTAAGCGTTTAAGTTGAACATAAATAATTTAAGTTTCGTTTCAGCAAATGGCCTTTAAAGAAACAAGAAAAGACCAAAGAGCATCTTGGATAGAAGATTGCTTGGTTAAAGCTGTATGTAAAGTAAAGGAGAATACAATTAAACTATAACATTTTTACTGGCATTTCACCCCTTAGGAAGTGGCATGTTTCCCTTACAAGTGGGTAAAATTCCACTTTTTAGCTTTTTTTTCAAACTTTATTTGTAATGGATTATAAGGATTAAAGTTATGTTTTTCTTAAAAGAAATCAAGACAATTATGCACAGTAACGGCAACAAAATTAATGGTTTGTCGGCCATTTTGTTTATTAGTAAAAATAAGCAGTGTTTTTTTTTACAAGCCCGAAGGGAATTGGATGTAAAAAAAAACGATTTCTGCGCTTAACAATCTATACGTGTTAAATACAACAGCAACTAATACCAATATCCTTCGGGCTTAGCTAAGCCGGCAGAATTCTCGGCGCTTCAGCGCGGAGAAAAACTGTGTTACTGACGTGAATTATGTATCGATAGTTAGCCTGGAAGCTACATGTTTTTTCTGTTGTGGCTTCGATAGTCATTGATGTCATTTATTTTTTAAGCCAAATTTAATATAAAAATTTACTTTCCAAGAAATGTATCGATAACAACGTGATAATTCCCACCGCGCCGGAATAAAATTAAAAGCTATGAAAATTTACTATATTTAGCTTAACTCGTAGAAAAATAGTTGGATTTAATCAACATACATTTAAATTAATGTCCTGACTTCACTCATTTTATGGATTATTTTTCCCCTTTGCGTTTGCGTCTTCTAAGAAAAATATATTGAAAAATATTGCTTCGTTCTAAAGTAGGTACCTAACAAATTTTTGCAATTCATTTAATATTTATAACCTTAATACGTATGAGTGTATATATAATTTATGAATAGGTTATATGATTAAAGTTCAAAATTAAAAAGTACCAATCGTTATTACAACTCGTGTCGGTATACCAGATACTTATATTTCTTATCATATGCAAGATTCCATGAAAACAAAAGCTATCGAAATCTTTGCATCAAATAATACAATAAATTCTTTTGTGAAAAGTTGTTAAACGAATATTATTTATGAAAGTCATAAATCATAATAAATAAATGGAATTTTAAGTACTTTCTATAAAAAAGACAATTATAGCTTTAACTTTTAATCAAGGGTTTAATTTTCAATTTGTTATTTTTTTTGTAAATAAGAATTGTTTTTTGATTTAATCATTTAGGTACGAAACACCTTATCCCTAGATGTGCTTATAATTCCGAATAAGAACATTTATAGCCAGTTAGGGTTTTTTTGGCTTATCTCAGAAATCTGTTAACAATTTACCAGTTCACGTTTCTGAGATCCTACATTTTTTTTTCATCAAAAACTGAGAAGTCGAATCCATTTTTTTTCACACAGTTTTTAACGGTAAAATTGAAAAAAAAAAAATTGCCGAGATGGTGTCCAAATGCGAAATATTTATTAATCTGACTCAAAGCTGAAAAGTAAGTGCAAAGCCGAACACAAAGTTTAAAACACAACCAAATTACAAAACTCATTGGTCATAGTTATTTTCCGATAAAAAATTCATTCAGCAACTTAATTTGATTATTTACTTTCAAAAACAGGCACCCAACGCTTTAACTCGTATTAATATAAAATAATTAAAGTTTGAATTAATCAAAGCTTTTGACCTCATATTATTATTTACTTGCTTTTAAAAGATGGCGCCCAACGCTTAGGCTCGGATTATTCTAAAACACTTAAGTTCTCAAAGTTGAAAAAGAAGAGAAAAACACACAGAGCTTTAATATAACCATATGATGATGTTTAAGTTAGAAAGACTGAATGAGATATCACAGCAGTTTGTATGGATAAGAGAATATACAGGCTGAGAATTCTAATAAAGTACTAAAAGAAAAACTATAACTAAATGGGACTCAAAAGTCTCTGTTGTATGTTGAGGTGGTATTTACTTCCCGATAAAAATACATTAGTGCAATTAAAGTTTACTTTTTCTCTTAAAATGGCGCCCAACGTTTTGAATCTTATTAATGTAAAGCAATTGAATGGGTAAGTGGAACAATAGTACAAGCGCCATATTATTATTTTAAGACATACAAATATATAACTTCATATAACATGGAAAAACAATTCTATTTTCCTCTAAAAATGGCGCCCAACGCTTTTCCTTATGTTTGTTTATTTTATTTTTTCGGTTTTATAAAAAAATGCTTATAACTGAAATGTTGCAAAATGTCTTAACTCAGCGATTCAATTAAATTTACTAGTTATTTTATATTGAACTTTATCTTTAAAAATGGCGCCCAACGCTTTAGGTTTTACTATTATTATGAGACCATTTATTGTGTTCTTTTGAGTTATTTAAGTTGAAGAGCCAATAGAGTTTTCTAAAGCGAACAAAGCTATTATATTCCGATAAGAAATATATTTTGCATCTTAAGTTTGAACCAATTTTCCTTATAATTTACTTACTTATTCCTTAAAATATCACTTCTTTTGCTGCGTTTATTTTTACAAAAATTTCTAAAAGGAATTGTCTTTTTTATTTAAGTTGTTGTTGTTTTGTGATGTGATTGGTTTTATTTATCGATTTATAAAATATCAATTTTCACAAAAACTAACAAGTACCTAATTATTGTATAAATCTTATATTTTTGCTAACAATTTAGGATCCATTGACGATGATATATGCACTTCAGCACCATGCTTACAAGATTTCACCACCATTTTGGAGGCAAGCGGTAGGCACAATGTAAAGATTTATTTAAGCTTTTAAGTCAATTTAGATAAATTTAGTATTTGAGACGAATTATTTTGCCTTTTAACAAAATCTTAAATTTTTTTTGTGTACTGTTTTGTTTTATGGAAAAAGAAACAAAATGAGAAAAGAACATTTAATTGTGTGGTATTTTTTTTTATGTTTTATTGCTTTTAACTGGCTTTTGCATGAAATTAACTTTTAGCTTACTCAAAAAAAAAAAAAAAAAAAACCTTGCGTGTTCGGTTGGTTATTTATGATTTCATTCTGCCTTAGTTTTCTCTATTCGTTTGGAAAAATAATAATTAAAGCAACGTTTTATATAGTCACTGACTGACATTGCATGTCTGAATGTTTTGAAATTACTACCTATACAATTTTTTTTTCCTGTTGTTTTCTTGGTGGTTCTGCCCTCTTTTTTGTTCATTAATAAAGAAAAACCAACCAATGATGGTTGAAACTTCGTTTTTTTTTTTTTTTGTAATTTAAGACCGATTTTCTTTGAGCCACGCACGCGATCCAGATTTGTATCACTATATAAACTGACATGCGAAGTGGCCATTTTGTTTCATTTGTTTTTATGGTTTTAGTGTGTTGTGTTTTTATGGCTCCTTTTTTTAATATGAGCCTTATGTCTAATTGGTAGAAAATATGCACATAAACATTTATAACAGCTCCACACATCTAGTTCATGTATACTATGTACCTAATACATGCTATGGAATAAAGATTTCATTCAGAGATGACTTATCAATTTGACAGATGTCAATGATCAAATTAGTATCTCGATATCATTTGTCATCTATAAAGGACAGACAATATGGTATTGTTACCCCTTCCCATTGGGACAATTTCTATAGAACAATACAATAACATTAACTTTACTGCAAAATAAAGAAATAAACGTTAAATCGCAAATAAAAATCACATTTATGACGTCATTTGTCCCTAATATTTACGATATAACAACTCCACATAGGTACATATCTATATGATTTCATGATACAACTAAAACAACAAAAGTCAAGAATCTTATAGCACTTAGGTATCATATACCTTAGAACAGTCCACACAAAATATGCTTAAAGTTTTCATGTCTCCGAAGTTGGGCTAAAAGAAAGAAAGTGAACTTGTACATATGTATACATCTATATTGTTTCAAAGAGAAATGCGAAATTCACAGCAGCATCAACCACAACAAATTGTTGAGTGCGAAGAAAAAAAAACCAGCAAACCAAAACATCCCTGGAGTGCAATTTTCAAAATTACGACTTCTGATTTAGGGGTCTTATTTATCTGCTAGCTGATACTTATGCCCATCATGATTCTCTTGAACTACGTGAAGATGGGAGGATGGGTTTTGCCAGTCTGCATTCCCAAAGGATCATCAGTCCTCCGCACTTTCAATGTTATTTTCACGTGCTGTTTGTTTGGCTTCTGACACTTAAAGCAGTCTGACAGTAGGTACGGTCTTTAAATCAGCATAACCATGAAGTCTCAATTATACAACTGTATCGTGTTTTGAATTGCATATATAGTACTTAAGAATGGAAAGCATGAGGACAATGTTTGTGGTGAAAAATGTTTCCCAGGACACTTAACTTGCCACATCCTTTAGTTGCGAGAAAGCCACAAGAAAAATTAGGAAGATTTTTGAAGGTGAGGAGAATTCCATTCGTTTTTTTTTTTTTGACAAAGACAGCAGGACGTCACTTTAAAGCATTTACTAGCAAATTATTCTTTCTTTTGCGGTATTTTTTCATGGATAAATCGTTAGGATACATAGATTTTTTTGTATATTTAAGAAAGTGACAAACCGATTGTAACATTATGTCAACAAAATTGTCATCCCCCATTGTGAATGAAATCATAATAAATAAGTGACAGCGCGCCATTGTGGTTATACATACGTACAGATATATTATTGGATGTCCCTTGAGAATTATTGTGTTGAACGGTTATGATTTCTTTTAAAGTGTATCTGGTTATTTTTCTTTTTTTTTTCAAACTTTTGTTGGTTGGCATTGTTTCAGGAAATGAAGATGTAATTTTTCCTTTATTGTTATTACATCTGGCGTTAGATTTAATTGGTTTTGTTTTGGTGATTTAAAGAGTTTTTCTTTGGTTAACGGTTTAGTTTGGTTTAACGGAATTTTCTTTTTTGTTTTGGGAAGACTGATTTTTGTTTGCCGTGTCGCCGTCGGCATTGTTATTATTACTTTATTTGCTAGCCACATTCTAGGAGTAGATATAGATTTCAAATTGGAATGATAGTTCAAGTAGAGATAAAGTGGTTGAAGGAAGCCAAAAAAAACTTCAATAATGTAAACTTTTAAAAATTAAAGGAAATGTAACGAATAACTTTCGTATTAAGTTTGAATGAAATTCCTTTGAATTATTTTTCGCCGACGGCAGAAAATAATTAGAATCAAGCCAGTTAGCCAGAATATCAACAACTTAATTATAGGGGAAAAGCGGGAGACTTGATCATACGCGGGAGACTTGAGGCACTCTCAATAATTCAGTCAAATTCCACACAAATCTTTCATGAGTAAACTCAAACGTTGCATACCGTGAACCGTTACTTGTACCAATGTACCAAAATGTATCAATAAATGAATAATTACTTACTTACTTACTTACCGTTACTTGCACTCAAAAATAATTCTAGATCATTGGTTGATTTTGGCTGGTCAAAGTGAAGTTCTTTTTTCTGTATTGGCCGATAAATAAGTTTGATGTAAAAAAGATTGCCTTCCAACTAAAGTATCGACAAACTATGTAAGTCGACTGCTTAATCAGTATGGAGCTATTTTACTACGTGCTCACACTATCGATTATTTAGTCGGCCCACTTCGGCGGTATACATATCCTTATGTATTTGACAGTAAAACTGCCCATTCGAATCTTCAATTGTAATTTTGATAGATGAAGTCGAAAAAAGACCATCGCTTTATAAAAAAGGGCTTGAAAGAGTACTCTAATGTAAGTTCAAGAAAAAAAGGAGGATGGAGAAAGTTTGTCAAGTAGTAGTAGTTGCTTCTGATTGGAATCAGCTTATGTGCTGAGGATAAACCATTACAAGGTTCCAAACACCGAAAGTATACACTCGACCGTGCATCTCGTAAAATTTTCCATTAAAAATTGGAGTTTCCATACAAACTTCTATAAAAAGAAGTGTATAATTCACGGCGCGGCAGTAACACAGCACAAACCCAAAAATTCTCTGCGCTTAGCTAAGCCCGAAGGGGATTAGTTGTTTTTCGAGTTAAATTTCACATGTAAATTGTAAAGCTCAGACATTGGCTGAGTTCCAAAATGTAAAAAAAACGGTTTGATACGGTAGTAAAACATTTTTCATACGCATCAGCAACGCAAACTTGATGCTTTGTAAAAATTTTACTTATTGCATAAGATTGATGTTTCGGAGCGCATTTTATTTATTGTCATAAGTAGACTATAGTTTCTCCAACAAAGATAATCAGTACAGGCCTTATGGAAAAGATTGTTTCAAATCAGTGGGACCTACCGATTTCCCAAGGCACTTCGTGAAACAAAATGCCACTTACACTGACACAGACTTCCCACGGCATTGTTTTTGTAACTTCTTTTTCAAGCACGACTTATTTCGCCCACAGCCGCCATGAGCACAATGGAGAACCAATTACAATCCCTTGCTGTTGATACTTATTAAAGAATATTCACACAAAATTAGAGTTACCATTGCTAAGATTACATCGACTACTCCTTTTTCTATAGTTTGTGTGCAAGAGCTTACAGAGTTAATGCTTTTTTTAAAGCTTTAAGGATGAAAATAGTTTTTATTATGCATATTACGGCATAAGAGCTTTTTATCGCATATAAAAGCTTTTATCTTATCGCGCTTATGCACTACGCTGTAACCAAACTGAGATGCAAACGTTCTATCTTCTCTGTACTGACTATCTTTGTTGGACAAACTATAAGTATTAAATTTATTGATGAAAGATACATTTTCATAACAAATAAATGATATACGCAGTATTATCCTTACTATAAGCAATTTCCACGTTTTCACTGAAAATATCCAAAAACACTAAAAATCTAAAGAAAATGTTTTGCTGACATCGCCGGCGAATTTTTTCTTTTAAAATTATAATTTAAATCAAAGTCCCCTCTCACACAAGGCAACTGAGTTGCCGGAAACAATTAGTTCATAGGCGAGAAGGGCAGGAAGAAAGAGGGGTAAACGAAATCTCCCCGGTCAACAAATTCAGGAGATTTTTTTGACGTTTCTGTTCACACTACGTTTGTGTGCGTTCAACCAAGGTAGTTTAAAAGGAAAATAAAGCAAGTCTCCTCCGACTTTGTGTCTTCGTGTGAAAGGTACAAGAGATTGTTAAGGAGATTTAAAGAAAACGTCAAAAAAATCACCAGCAACTAGTATCTACGTGTGAAAGGGGACAAAGCAGCAAAAAAATGTTTGATGCGCAGTTTGCGCAGTTAGGTATTGCGCTTCATAAACTTTTTCGATGCGTTTTGGAACTTGCTACTTTGTCATAATTTTTTCGTTTAAATTTTAACTTTACGAACTTATCGCGTTAAATATAAGAAATATTATTAATTTCTTCTTCCCGAAGTTTCGAAGAGATTATACCCTTCGTGGCCACGGGATAAGACTTGGAACTTATTACTTTGCAGCAAATGCGATGCATTTTGGAACTTAACCATAGTTTTTTTTTATCCAATTTCCTTCGGGCTTGAAAATAAAGAACACTTCAATATTGACGTTTCCATACAAACTATCGATAACAAAAAAATAATTTGCTTATGTAACACAGTTCTCCTCTGAAATAAAGCTTAACTCAGAAAATTATCTGTGCTTAGTTAAGTTCAAAATTTTTATGAAACTAATGATTAAAGATAGAACGGTTGACGATAATGTGAAAATCCTAAACAACTCAAAACACCGTCGGAAGATGCCATCGCTGTCAACATATCAGTAGCTGGCGGTAGTAGTTAGTTGCCTTTAAAATGTGTCCCATTCTACACATTAGATATGGGTTCAACTTGCAACCCATGTCAATTTGCAACCCATGACATATGAACTTAAGCCTAGTATGCTGCTGATGCGAAATGAAAAATCCTATACAAAAATTACACGAAATCATAAACGAAAAATTTGGTTCTGCTTTTCGTTCTGCGGTACGCTGTTCGATGAACGAAATCGGTAATTGTAGCAGATTATTTGGAGAGATCTCCCCTCTGTTTTCGCACATAATTAATTGCCTGTACCATTAATTGTGTGCGGAAAAGTGACATTTGCTCTCTATTCTTGTTTGTATTTGTTGTTTCTTTCCTCACGACATTGCTTTCTGTGATTTTAATGCGTTTGTGTTTGTTTTTTAATATTGCAAATGGTGACACTTTCAAGGGGTAATTTTTCGTTGTGGTTTTCGTAAGCATTTCGTTGTCATGTTGGAGACCAACTAAAATTTTCGTTTCGTAAAAGGCTGTAATACCAAATTAATGGTTTACAAAAAAAGCTCTTAAATGTTCTTGACATTTGACCTGAGCTATCCTTCTGTAGATTTATTACAATTTGAATAATCTTTATTTCTTGAGCCACTCTTTCCCTTAACGAGTGTACCTTATATCGACAGTAACACACTAGATATAATGTACAAACACGTGATTATGTTTATAACAAAAAAAGAACATTTGCTTAGTACTCGACATCAGAGAGTAAAGTCCAAATTTCAAAAAAAAAAAAAAAAAAAAAAAAACACTTCATAATATGACAGCAATACACTGTAATGTGTAATCTCTTTGAATTTATTGCCATTTCAACGATTATCGTTAACATTTTTATGGCTCAGCTTGCAAAAAAGAAAATAATGAAAATCCTCAACAAATGCAAGCATAAGCCGTGTGTTCCTTTGTCGGTCGTCGGTGCACTTGGATTTTATATATGGATACGATATAACGCCAAAGCTTCTTATAATGAAAAGCAAAACTCCTTTGAAATATTTTAGCGCAAAAATGGGGCAATACCTACATACTCTAGTTTTATTTTAGTAATTTCCGTAAAACAATTTTTTTTTTAAATTAATATCACTGCGTCTCTAAATACGGTGAACCCATTTCAAATGTACCTTCGTGCGTCGATATTTATTGTTGACAACTTCACTTTTTGCTGCTCTTATGGTTTTTACCGACATCTACATCAGAAATGGTGTTATCTCTTCGATGCACTCGTTTTTGTTGTATTAATATAAAGCTGCACATTTGTTGATTTTTATATCAAGTAGGATTAGAGTTTAGTTTAAGGCGGCGCTTTGATCTGTTTCATTTTGATTCGATATAACGTTTTATTTCTAAGTTGTCAATATCATAAAAGGGATATATGTATAGAGAAATCCATTATCGTTATTGAGTGCATTTCTGTCAAAGATTGTCAAGTTTTTTTTTTTTTCTTTTTTTTTTTTTGAAATAGCGTCATAACGTCTGATGAAACTTGCCATTGGTAGGTTTAGGTTAAATAAAATATCCAAATGTCTTTTCATGTTTACATAAGGCACTTTTGATGGATTGTTTTTAGATGAAATGTCACTCTCTGATATAAATACATATAGTTATACTAATCAGAAAAGAAAAGCATTTGAAGTACATTTTTTCGGTGCTTTTGACTTCTATGTTTGTTTTTAATATAAAAAGCTATTCAGGTAGAGTTAAGGAGTCAAAAAACTTTAGTTTTTTTAGGTGATTTTGTTTGATAAAAATAAAAATTGGCGTTTCGTCATCATCGGATGAGTCGAAGTGAGATCGCCGAGACGAAATGCCAATTTGTATGGACTAAAGGCCGTTATAAAAAACTATTTTTTTAATCAATAATTCAACAAACCCAAATAAATAATTGTTTACACTGACGCGTTGGGTATTATGTTACGATTTGGTACCTATTAGCATGTACACAAACCAACGTAACATAAGCTACCTCAACGCTAAAGTTGAAAAAAATAAACTTCAGCGTGCGTTTTGACAGTTAAACTAATTGTCGAATTCCTTTCAACAAAAAAATGGATTTATTTAGAAGAAAAAATCGGTTTTCTGGACAAATTTCTATTATTGAAAGAAAAAAATCGATTTTGTTTAAGAAATAATGGAATAGTTTGTTGAAAGGAATTCGAAATTACAGTTATGTACATAGGTTCATTTTGATTTTCAGGTTCTCTTCAAGTCGTCTGTCATGTCGACGCGTTCGTAAAGCTTGTAAACGTATACGTAAGCGTCTCTAACGCGAACGCGCCATTGGAAATCAGCCTTTAAGTCTTCTACTTGGTTGATCTATTTAAGTAGTAGGTATATGTAAGGTATATAGAATTTGTATTAATACAAAAATCTTCTAAATTTTATTTTAGTTTATAACAGTTTATCACCACTAAAAGTGAATGAATATGCAAAGGGCCTAGCGTTTCTAGAAATATCTCATTAAAAGAGAACATGTTCTCTTTTTTGACACCGATCTTTCTTACTCTTTCTTTTTTCGTCTAATTCTTTTTTGTTCTCTTTTTTTAATGTCACTTTTTTTAAGTCACTTTTTTGATATAAACACGGAGAATCGACTAAAACTAAATTCAATAAAAATTAATTGACAAGTGGCAAGAATCATTTTCCCGGATACCGGGAATAAATTATTTTGTTTCTACAATTTCCTTTATATGTCAAATTCTGCAAAAAAGCTGTTTCGAACATTAAGAACTCTCATTCCCGCTATCAAAGATAAAAATATAAAAAAAAAAATTAGAATAGGAGTAAAAAACTCCCGAATGAAATGTGTACAAAAGTCTCTTCCATATCTTATATGTAGAATGGGACAAATTCTTAAGACAACTAACCGGTGGTACCGCCAGCCCTACTGTTATGTTGACAGTGATGGCATGGCATCTTCTGACGTTGTTGTGCATTGTTTAGGATTTTTATATTATCGTCAACCGTTATACTTTCACTCATGAGTTTCATGAAAATACTGAACTTAACTAAGCCCAGAGAATTTCCTGAGTTTAGCTTTATTTCGGAGGAGAACTGTGTTACCGGAGGTCTAAGATTCGATCCCCAGCCTCGCCACCTATTTTTTTTTTTTTTTTTTTTTAAGCCCGAAGGAAATTGGATGAAAAAACATACGTCTCCCGGGGAGTTTTTAATTTATTTTTTATGTACATATATATAAATAGCCTTAGATAAATTTTGTGGTACCTTTTTCTTTTATATGGTCGGAAAGCCACAATTTCGGAGATTATTTAAGGCTATTTACATATATGTAGATTTCGAAATATTTTGAAGGGTTCCCGGTTTGCCGCAACTGGCCTTAGCTGTGTCCACGATTGAATGCCTTTAGTCCGGGCCTCCTTCAATACAGATGATCTCCAAGTTGTTTTTGGCCTTCCAACGCGTCTATTACCCTGCGTATTCCATTCGAAGGATTGTTTCGCTATATTGTCGTCAAGTTTCCTCAGTATGTGGCCAATCCAGCACCAATTCCGTTGCTTGATGTCTGCATCCACTTCCTTCTGATCGGTCCTATTCCATAGTTCAACGTTCGATACGGTTTGCGGCCACCGGATCTTCAGAATGTATCTCAGATACCGAATGACGAAGGCCTGAAGTCTGCTCGAGATGTTGGCAGAGCATTTCCATGTTTCAGAAGCATAAAACAGCACAGATTAAACGTTGGATTTGAAGAGTTTCAGCTTAGTGCAAAGCGATATTTTGCTGGAGTTCCACACAGGAGAAAGGATTCCAAATGCACTACGGGCTTTGTTTATTCTATTGTCATCATCCAGGTCTGTTCCACCGCCGAAGGCTATACACAACTTCCTAGATAATTAAACTGTGTGACCTCCTCTATGGTCCCTTGCCTTAGAATAATTTGTTGTGTGCTTTGGCCCGTGGTCATTATTTTGGTCTTATTTGCATTTATCCTTAGGCCAGCCATTTCTCCATTTATTTGCAGCGCCTGACACATTTGATTTAAACCAGCCGTGTTGTTTGCCATGACACATATATCGTCAGCATAGTCTATGTGACTAAGTTTGTCAATTGGATACCATGTCTTTCATTTGTACCCGCCGCCGTGGCAGTCATCACATCGTTAATTGCAAGCAAAAACAGAATTGGTGACAGAACGTCTCCTTGTCTCACTCCTTGACGGATATCAAGGGAATCGGAAAGCTGTCCATTGTGCAAAACAAAACACCTTGCGTTGTTGTAGGACTCCTTAATAACAGCGACAATTTTCTCAGGAATACCTCCACGCCAGTAATTGCAGTTTTTTAGGTTTCCTTTCTTTAGCAGCTTTACAATAACTCCATCCTTCCAGTCCCTTGGGTAGGTTTCCGTCTCCCAGATAGCCTGTACTAGTTTGAGCAAAAGTCCGGAAGCTGCTTCAGGTTCTACTTTTAAGAATTCTGCAGGGATACCATCGAGTCCAGTTGCTTTGTTTGCCTTTAGAAGATGGATCGCATTCCTTATCTCTTCTTTTGTTGGAGGGCTGGTTTCAATAGCCCTAGAAGATCTGCGCATGCTATTGTTTCCATACCTACTGTCTAATATCGAGAATTACCACCTCCAGTAACACTGTTTTCAACAAATCCCGAAAATTTTCCCGAATTAGAGATCGCTTAAAGCGATCAGGAAAATCTTCTTTTGGAAAACAACGTTTTCCCTGCATTATTGTACTAAGGGCCAGTTGTAAAAACGTAGTTCAGCAATTTTAATTCAACAATAGCTGAGGCATATACATATAATTAACTATTTTATCATATACTTGAATTTTGAACCATCAGTTAATACCCACCCCGAAATCGGTGACTTAGTGCCAGTTGTACAATCGTGGGTTAAATTTTGACATGTGGCTTAGAGATTTCAATTAACCGATATCGGCGGGTTAACTGATGATGTTCAATGTACTTGGCTATTATCAATTATTTGAACCTTTAACCATATTCTAAAACTTCAGTTAATCCCCCGAATTGAGCGAATTAAATTTCCTGAACCACGGGTTAAATATAAGCTGCATTTTATTTTCCCCCAGATCTGATCCGGATTGGATTTGGAAACATAAATACAAGTATTACAAAAACAACACAAGATCCAGGTTTGCCTTTGGATTTGGATTTCAAAATCCATTTTCTGAACACTTTGCTAGCAATATTTTAATTTTAAAGGTTGGTGCCACTGCTGAGATTTACCAAAAAACTCAATAAAATTAAAAATTCTCGAAACAAACACATGCCGCCATTATTCCAATTTTTTTTGTATGAGTTTTTTTTCATTTAATAGAGCTGACGCGTTGCGAGGCATGGAAAAAATACATAAGAACTATTAACTCAATAGAAATTAAACTAAAAAATAAAAATGTTCCGTTTTTAAACATTCGCTCTTCTTAGATACCAAATATTATTTCAAACAAGATTTGTGAAAATTTTCCTTCTGTCAATTTTATTGTGTAAATAAAGCCAACTGTGAGAAATATGTATGTAAATTTGTGATCCAGTTTGTTTTATTATCATGATCTGATCCGGATTAGATCTGGGGGAAAATAAAATGCAGCTATTGAATCACGTTTGTACAACTAACTCTTAATATTGCTGAATTACGGATTGAGTATAGAACCACGTTTGTACAACTGGTCTTAACTGTTTGCTGTTGGTTTGGGAGAAAGCTTTAAGAGAGTGTTGGTATTATTTTAATTTCGTATTAATTCATATTATTTTAGATTGTTGTTAGACTAAAAGCTATATATTTAACTGATATTTTGCAGATGCACTGTCAATTATTGCAATAAAAAAAAATGGTAGCGAGATAATAAGTAGGTATAAACTTGGTGCACTACCTTACCTACCTACATACTTAATCTAAATCTGTCAAGGATATCAATTTGTTTCCATTTTTTTAGTACGATAATAATAATGTCAAATTATTTTGGTTTCAAATTAAAAACTGTAAAATTAAGTGACACAATTTTCAAACGGCTGACTGACACAATAAATTAAAAAAAAAAAAATGATTTCACACCCTCAACTTGCTCTAGTTTACCCCCTTTACGGAACAGTAATAAACTAAAACCATTTATGTACCTTATACCATACGATAAGCACATTTTAATTGTTTAACACTATTATTTGCTAAATGACATACGAAATTTATGTACTCAGATAAAACCTTCTAAGGAGGTTATTATACATTATGGATATGGGTACTTGTACATATAGTCAAGAAAAGGTATAAAATATCAGAACACCCAATTTCAATCCAGCCACGTTCTTTATTTAATTTTTTTGAGAATTACGAATTCTTATCAAAGTTGTCGTCGTCGTCGCCTTCGTCGTCGCCGTATTCGATGTTGTTGTATAGTTGTAGCTATAGTCTTGATTGCTCTCCATTCGTAATGTGTACATTGTAAATTATTTATTTAGTGTTAAAAACGTTGTAAAACACTAATCATATTTGATTTTCAACCACAACACAATATCATACACAAGATGATGAGATTTTTTACGTTGAAAATAAGATGCGACTTAGGCAAACAATATACAAACAAAACCTATTTCGTTTAACCTAAGGGTGAGAAGTTGTATATTTTTATCATGATTTGACGTTTTTATTTACTCCCCGAAATCCATCTTTGAAAAATGATAAGACTTGTATATTAAAACCACACAACACATGCCATTTTGTTACCTCAATTTGCATGATCATGTAGATAAGGTAAATTTTGTTATAGTTAGGTATGTTATGTAAATATAGAAATTTCAACGAAAAAAAAAATTGTTTCTCTTTGTTTTGTTTAATTTTGCACATAATATATTTTTTTTTTAGAAAATTCTTGCACAAAAATGAATTCGTGGTACATTCAAAGTCTTATATTTTATCTTGTAACAATAATTGTCTGACATTTAGAATGACATTGCACATTGTCTAGTGTGACATTACACTGACATTGATTTGACAAAGTTGACAAGCTGGATGATTGACGAATTGCGCAGTTTAAATTGCAAAATGTTTACTCAAGATTTATTCATAAGACAAAACAATATGATTTTCCTTAAGTACGGTGTATACAGTACAGTATGCACCTATTTTTGTACATGACCTTTTTTTTTTACAAAATATTTGCCTCTGAAGAATTCTTTATTTTGGCTAATTGTTTGATAAAAATATTTATGTAGCTTATACGTGCCTATACGTTTATAAGACAGTTTGGCCGTGTTTTTTGGAACCTCGAGGGAAATTTGATGAAAAAAAGGGCTTCCATTTTTAGGCAACAACAACTGTAATCCCTTTGGGGCTTAGCTTTACATAAGTGCGGAGAAACACTGTATTACCGGCGGCGGCGCAGCATTAATTAAATACTTATTCCATTGATAGTTTGTAGGAAACTTAATTTTCCTTTTTCAAACAATAAAAAAGGTTCAAGCTGTCTTCAAGGGTATCAGGCATGATCGGACGAAAACATAGGTCGTTTAGGTACTTTCAAAAACTGACAGTTCCAATTGTTATTTTTTTTATATAAACTTTGACAGAATTTTGGACTGAAATTGGGAGATTCGAAAAGAAAACGAACATACATTGGTACCTTATGTGTACTCCGCTTTATGTTTCAATTTGATAGCAAACATCGCTTACTATAATAGCCGCGTTCGGGTACCTACCTATCCAAACGAACGAACGAAAAGCCCCTTTGCATACTAGAAAACAAGTTTCTGGACATTTTCGAGTTTTTAGTTTATTCAAAAATCTTTTGTATAAAAGATTTTCTGTTCCTCTCCATATAAATCTCTTGTTTGAACCCTCACTACGCTAAGGGCCAATTGTATAAACTTGGTTCAATATTTAACCCGTGGTTCAGGAAAACTAACTCGCTGATTTCGGCGGATTAACTGTGGTTCAAAGATGGTTCAAGTACGTGATAAAAATCAATTAAATGCTTGAACCATCGCTGAACTTAAATTAATCCGCCGAAACAAATTAAAATTCCTGAACCACGGATCAATATTTGAACCACTATTGTACAACTGGCCCTAAGTGTGAAAAATGTCAAAAAATCGTTGACTGGAGAAATTTTGTTCATCCCTCTTACTTTGTGCCCTTCTCACGCAAAATATAAAAGATTCAACTCAGTTTACTCGTGTCCGTGTGAAAAGAGACTATCAAAACAGTTTTCAACTTTCAACTTATTGGGCCATCTCACACTGGGTCAATTTTAAACCAGAATAACCCCTAGGTTCTCAAATCTTAGTTTTTAAATAAATTTTAAAATATACTTATGTATACTCATATTTTATTTTTTTTTGTATTTTTCCAGGTAAGACCCGCACAAAAGATAAATACCGTGTAGTCTACACCGACTTCCAGCGCCTTGAACTTGAAAAGGAATACTGCACCTCCCGCTACATTACCATTCGTCGCAAAACCGAACTTGCACAATCGCTTCAGCTATCCGAACGGCAGGTTAAAATATGGTTCCAAAATCGTCGGGCCAAAGAACGTAAGCAGAACAAAAAACGAGACGACCCAATGTCTGCGGTTGTTCAACACTCCGATCTTGCCAGCTACATGGATACTAAGCCCAAAATCGAACCAGGCCTCCATCATCTTCAACACTCGCTACATCCAATGAGTTCAATGGCAATGAATATGCCGATGAGTTTACACCATCATCATTCAGTCCTTCATCATGGCCACCATCCACTAGCAGTTCCACCATCAGCAGCGCAACACCTTCATCAGACGCATTCACAAATGTCAAGTGCAGTAGCTGCCTCCGTAGGAGCCCTATCAATGTGATTTCAAAATATGGATTTAGACAGAAATTTCTTTGCACCTACTCATCATCATCATCATCATTAACGTCACCCTTCAACTGTCACAAATAATGTCAAAGTTCACAAGAGATTTCTGTGTGTGGTGTTTGCACAGCTTTAGTTTTTTTTTTTATTGTTATCACTTCTTGTAGGTAAGCTTATATAGCAAGCATTTTGTAATAATTTTTTGGTATATAGTATGTAATATATATAAATAAATGTAGATTTTAAATTATTTTATATTATTTTCATTAAAACATAGAAAATGAACGTGATTCTGCGCAGCATTTCGTTAACTATATAAAAATATAACGCGTTTTGTTAATTCTTAACGAAAATGTAAACCTACCAACTAAGCAACGAAAACAACAACTATCGTCATTCAAAACAGCCGTCCCAAGTAAAAACTTAGTAAATAAATAAATGTAAAATAAATGTAACGTAATGTGCAATTCTGAAGCGTTTTCTCTTTGAGGAAAAATGTTAAAAGTAAATTTAAAAAAAATGTAAATCGTAAATGTAACGTTTTTAAACGTAAAAAAAAAAAATAATTTAAAAAAATATGTATAGGTACCTACTTAAAACGAAAGACCTTAGAAAAAATGTAATTGTTAATGTAAATTTGAATTTTCTTCGCATTATTTAACTTTAAGTTTAAATTCATGCAAAACAAATAAAAATGTAAATAATATTAAATTTCTATGATTTGTTTTTCCCAATTAATTCCTTCCTGTGTATATCAGTTAGTCTTAACGATTATTACTTTGTAATAAAATATTTACATACATAACTACTTAAACATATACACATTGTTAAAAATTATGGCTAAACGATGTAAATTTTAAAGCTTAATAATTAATTATATGTTTATTTTTTATTCGTCAGTTAAAAGAAAAACAAAAACAGCAAATATATTTATATTGATTATTTGTTTTTTTTATTATTATTACATTTTATTTAAACAAAGGAAATATTTGAAACAAATAAAACAATATGACCAGTTTGTCAATAATCATTTGCGTTTATCTGCATCATTATGTTTTTATTATTGACTTTCAACAAAACTCAATAAAATAAAATTGATAATTATTATTATGATTGGAATTTAATGCAATTTTTTATTTTGTATACTATACTCACTCAATGGAATTGAGTTCATTCTACCAAATGGAACTTAAGTTTTTGTTCTCGCATGCATTTTTTTTGTTTTTCTGACGTCCTTCACCTTAAATGTGGTTGTGGAGTCGGTGTCGAATCATCTACTCTCAGGACAATGTAACTCTCTTACAATTGACATTTTGCAAGTCGACGTAACTGGCTGAACAGAATGACGACGCAGACGGAACCGGACACGGAGCTGGAACAGCTGTCAAAATATTGAATACACGCAAATTCAATGTTGCGAACACAACGGAACGTAGACGCATACGGAGCTGCAGACGCAGACGGAAGAGTTCACCAACTTTTAACTTTTCACGTACGGCACTTTTGACGTTTCAAATGGGTTGGCTACGAAATCCCGCCAAACAAAATCCCGCGTATCAAAATCCCGCGTAACGAAATCCCGCCAAACAAAATCCCGCAAAACAAAATCCCGCAAAACAAAATCCCGTGTAACAAAATCTCGCAGTAACGAAATCCCGCCGTTTCACTCCTTTTTTTAATACAAAACGACATCCCGTGTAAAAAGCTCGGCATGTAAGGGGGGGCATGCTGCCCCCCTGCAACCCCCCAGCTTGGCTCACTATAGGATTTGGGGTATGTGCGAGGTTGGGTGTAGCAAAGTTTTTTTCGAAAAAATTTCTTTTCAAGCTGAAATTAAATAAGAAATTACCAAAACGCTGAAAAAAATCTAAAAAAAAAATTTAAAAAATCTAAATACACCCCAAAAAACAATTTAAAAAATCCAAAAAGTATTAGAAATCCCGCCGAAAAGGAGTACAAAAATCCCGCGGAAAATCGGCGGGATTTCGTTACTTTTACTTTTTTCATGTCACAGACTTATCTGAAGAATATATTTATAATTGGCGGGATTTCGTTACGCGGGATTTTGTTTGGCGGGATAAAGTAACGTTCCCGTTTCAAATTGTATGACGAAAAAAACAACTTTTTGGTTCAGAAAAAAATATTGTGGTTATTTGTATCGCGAACAAAATTATTTATTAAAAGGAAAATTATTGGAAACAAAAAATGTGAATTCTAAGCTTGTACACAATAATATTCTTTTGTTTTTCTTCAAAATACTTTCAAAGCTGTACAGCTCCATTGTGGACATGTAAAAAAAAATAACGTACGAAACTTTTTGACAGCTCTTCCAGTTCCGTCTGCGGCTTCAGTTCCGTCATTCTATTCTGTTCAGCCAGTAAGAGTCTCAACCTTCAAAATGTATGGTCGGCTTGATTATGTAAAGGCTACCGTCGATCTGGTCAACACGCGATCGTCATCACAAACTTGAATGTATCTACTGTATAGTGATTTCGATCATAGCCCTTACGTGTGCGGCTACAACAACCCACATTATAACATTTGCCTCATTTCAACTTATAAGTCTCGGTATCCCAGAAGGAATTAATTAAAAAAAGCGACATTCGGGATAATTTTCGGCATCACAGAATCAAAAGGAGATTCCATATAAAAGCTATCGATAGCAAGAAGGTATATGTAATTCAAGCCAGTAACACAGTTTTTCTCCGCGCTTAAGTTAAGAGTTCCAAGAATTATTTATGGGCTTAGCTAAGCCCGAAGCGGATTAGTTGTTGTTATTACAGTTAAAACATAGAGGCGTGTATTCATAGTCGTTTGCTAAAAACTCATGTTTTACTAAACTGAAGTGTAAGGGCTATTGGATCAATGAATATAGGTCCTATCAATAACCAAATTCTATGTTTTGTAATTATCGAAATAGGAATTTATTAAATAATTTGACTTCAAATATTGGAATACACAACCAGAGAAATGATTCAATTTAACCCACTTTTAACTTAGCAACAGTTTAAAAATGACTATGAATACGGCCTAAAGTATTTAGCCCCAATATCACATTCTTCATCCAATTCACACCAGGCTCCCAAAAAAATATGGTTTTTCTTTCTAATGTGAGCTTAAAATATGTAGATAGAAACCTAACTTGTTTTTAAAAACAAAATCCCCATCTATATATGCAAGATCGAGAATTTGATTTGAATTTGAAAATTTAGAATTTTTGACTCAGGTTCCCACTTCCCAGAGCTTTAGTTGATTAAAAATGGTGTTTTATGATAATAGGCGTGTTTTGTTTTCAAGCACGCAGGAAATTAGTGGATAAAAACAAACTGTCGATAACATTGTATGGAATTCATGCCGGTAACACAGTTTTTCTCCGTGATTAAGTTAAGCACCGACAATTCTCCGTGCTTAGCTAAAACCGAATGGGCTTAGTTGTTGTTGCATTTCACACGTAGACTAGTTAAGCCCCGAAATCATTTTTTTCATCCAATTCATTTCGGGCTTGCAAAATAACACGGCTAGTGTTTCTCAAGTTAACTGCTCAGCTCAGCCCAGATTTTTAGTACAAGTTTTGACTCCGCTTCTGAAGCGGATTGTATTACAAGCCTTAATTTGGTATCCCGGAGGGATTTGGTTGAAAATAAAAAAACGACATTGGGGGATTACCGACGTCATCAAAGAAAAAAAAAACATGAGATTTCCATACAAACTGTCTATTAAGTTAAGCGCTAGAATTCTCCATGCTTGAAGCCTAGTATGCTGCTGATGCGAAACGAAAAATCCCATACAAAAATGACAACGAAATCACAAACGGAAAATTTCGTTCTGCGGTACGCTGTTCGATGAAAGAAATTGATAGTTGTAGCAGATTATTTGGAAAGATCTCCCCTCTTTTTTTCGCACAGAATTAATTGCCTGCACCATTAATATGTGCAGGACAGTAATTTCCAACATGAGGAGCTTTACCACCACCAGATCGGTGAATCGAGGTACCCCCCAAGGTGGGGTCCTTTCCCCTCTCTTATGGAACATGGTGGTAAACAACCTCTTAACATCATTGGAAGCAGAGGGTTTTAATGTGATTGCCTATGCCGACGACGTCGCAATATCGGTATCTGCGAAACACCCACAAGTTCTTTTGGAACTCCTACAAAATGCCTTAAACAGGCTCACCAATTGGGCAAAGCACTGTGGCTTGGACGTCAACCCACATAAAACGGAATTAGTACTCTTTACGAGAAGGTACAAAATTCCTTAAATTAGCCAAGCCAAAATTAAAGGAATACCCCTAAGCTTTTCCGACCAAGCCAAATATTTAGGTCTTATTTTAGACAAAAATCTAAATTGGAAGGCAAATATTGATGAAAGAGTTAAGAAGGCTACTGTAGCACTCTTTACTTGTAAAAAGGCCATAGGCTCAAAGTGGGGCTTTTCTCCGAAAATAACCCACTGGCTATATACCTCGGTAATCAGACCGATACTCACATATGGAGTTGTCATATGGTGGACCGCACTGGACAAGATGGTAAATTTGAATAAACTCACTAAAGTCCAGAGGTCAGCAGGTATGTGCATCACGGGAGCACTTCGCTCAACGCCAACTGCAGCTTTAGAAGTACTTCTTAACCTAACACCTCTTGACATCTTCTCCAAAATGGTGGCAGCCAACTCATGCGTGAGGCTTAGAGCCACCTCTCAATGGATCAGTAACAACACTGGTCATACTACTATTTTAGACAATTTCAGATCTAATCCCAGATCGCTTAGAATATAGCACCCCGAAAATGGTATTCGATAAAAATTTCCATATTTCTATCCCCTCAAGATCTTTTTGGGAAGAAGGAGGACCCCAAGAAGAAAACACGATACACTTCTATACTGACGGTTCAAAGACCGACAACGGCGTTGGAAGTGGTATTTATTCGAAACAACTGAATCTCAGTCTATCATATAGACTTCCCAATCAATGTAGTGTGTTCCAAGCAGAAGTAATGGCGATAAAAGAGGCATTATCCTGGCTCAAGGAAAACGTTATATATTGTAAGGATATACGTATCTTCTCAGACAGCCAAGCCGCTCTCAAATCTCTCGCGTCTGTCTCCACAAACTCTATCATAGTCCACGACTGTCGATCATCTCTGAATGAGATGACAGAACAGTTTAACATTCACCTCATCTGGGTGCCGGGCCACAGGGACATTCCGGGAAATTGTAAAGCTGATGAGCTCGCCAAAAACGGAACACTTCTGCCCACTGTTAGACAAAGACACAACATAGGAACACCACTTGCTACATGCAAACACCTGAAGCGGTCACAAGGCCTGATTTCCCTGAGCAGACAAAGTATAAGCTCCACAATTGGATTCATAACAGGACACTGCCTCATAGGAAGACATGCAATGAGGCTGGGGGTCTACACAAGTGACTTCTGTAGAAGCTGCATGGACGAAGAAGAAGAGGAAACAGTCCAACATCTTCTATGTACATGTCCGGCACTCTCCAATAGAAGGAACACCTACCTCGGTAATCCCTTCTTTGATAATACCAGAGAACTGGCAACGATCGACACAAGATGTCTCTCAAATTTCATTAAAAGCACAAAATGGTTTGTTTAATTTTGTAACTCTCCCATGAGTGACATTTGGTCTCTATTCGTGTTTTTAGTTGTTGTTTTTTTCATTACAACATGGCCTTATGTGATTTTTATGCATTTATGTTTATTTTTTGTTTTTGCAAACGGTAACACTACCTCTGTTTGGTAATATGAAATTCACACCAAGTTTCCCACACTTGGGTTTTTTAGCTATGGATTTTGACAGCAAAATGTAAAAATTTGCAAAAATTGGCCCCTAAAGGGGACAGTTATAGCTGTCATTGAAATTTATCATTGAAAATTTTAAATTTAAGAATTAGGGCACTTAGAATACAAAGTCAGTAATTATTTTGATGCCAATGTGAAGCTGACTACTCAATTAATATTTATTGCGAAAAAAAATTTCGTTTGGGTCCAACCTTCCACATAAATTGACTTTCATTTTTTCAATGATTGCACTACCTTATCAATGATCATTGAAATATGAAAAGTCATTTCATGAGAAAGGTTGGGCCGAAATGAAATTTTTTTCGGGCAAATATATTAATTAACCGTAGACCTACGTTAAGAAAAAAACACTAAACTCTCGTTGGTGGGTCGTTTTCGACGCTTATATATTTGTATATGAAAATAAATAAGAAAATTAACATTTTTTGTTCAAAAGCTGAAAATTTAGTTCAAAGTTCAAAGGAAAACTGAAAATAAATGAATGTGAGAGGACGTTGCAGTTAGCTAAATGTTTTTCAAGCATTTGACATACATAGTGCAGTTGTGTTGGTTCTTGCAAATATTTTTATTGCACAAGCAGCACACCAACTCTTTTGTTCTTCATTTTTCATCTAAACAAATACCAGGTTTTTTTTGTTGGTAGTGAGACAAATCTTGGCCGCTTTACAGGTGGGTTGGAACCTTTGCTTCCGTTTCCAGTCATAACTGGTGTGGACGAGCCAGATAGCATTGATTGCAGCGAAAGTGACCATGTTCCTCGAGGTGCTCTTGATCTGTTGAACATGTAATCTTTGGTCAATTCGACACCGATTTGCATATAAATGATGAAGGGATTCAATGCAGAAATATCGACAATATCAGCAAATACGCACATTGACCAACGATTGGTTTTCCGTTTTGAACTAAATCCGGAAAGCATTTTATCCGTGTTTTCAGCTCCTCCTTTGGTTTTGTTGTAATATTGCATGATTTCAGGCATCTTCTTTGGCTTAGGCCCAACATCAGAAGTATTGTGCATTGTGCTTTGGACGACTGAACATTTATTTTTCTTACTAATATACGAGACTAGTGTTCTGGTGTCAGTAAATGCATACATTGATTGAAACAGTGCGGTTGCTTTTTCTCCACTAAAAGCTTTGGTATAGTATACTTCTTTTATTTTTTCTTACCGTGCCAACAATAGTCTGATTCTACTGCATTATTTTTTGTACCCAATTCGTACGAGGTAATTCACTTAAATCTAACACCACGCGCTCACCTTTATTTCATTCAGTTGCAGCTCCAATTTCATTTACAAGAAAAGGTTGAATATACCAAATATTCATATTGAATAACACTCTTCATCCAAATCAGTTATGAATTCAGGCACAAATTCTTCGTCACTACAGCGGTCCCTGATGCTCGATATTATTGTGCAATATTTGATATTGCACAAAAGTATTGTTCGTCTATGGATAATATTGCAAGGTTGTGCAATATATTGTAAAAAATCAAAACCCTTTTGATATTTATTGCACAATATAAAATATTGTATCGTCTTTGGGTACAATTGCACAATATTTGTTTATTTAATGTTCAAGTGTCGAAGAGTAAACACCTCCGCGAGTGATTTTAATAAGTGAGAATGTCAAAAAACAAAAGAGGATAAGAGAAAATTTATTTTTGAATCAGCTGTCAACTAAATTATTGGATAAAGTATTGAACCGTCTGGGGCGCCTAGCCAATAATTGTATGCAATATTTTGCACAATAATATTGAGCGTCTAGGGACCGCTTTAGAATTAAAAATTAAAACAACTCAATTTCAATTGATTAGGGTCCTATTAACAAAGTCAAATATTAATAGTAATTTTTAAAACGACCCCAACGTAGGTCTACGGTTAAGTTAAAAGCTATATTTTGACATCGAAATAATCACAGATTTTGCATCCTAAACGTCTTAAAATGAATCATTAAAAATTTCAGTGATTAATTTCAGTGACAGCTATAACTGGCGCCTAAGTCCGGGGGATCGGTCGTAGTTGCCATGTATTAACAAATTATTTAACTCCAATATATTTTTTTTTTCTTCAGCATTGGAATAAAATTACGCATAGATGCTGTCCGTTCATTATTAAAGCCAGTTTTAACTTTTAATTTGATTCGTGGATCAGAAATTTTAACTCACCGATTTCGGCATTTCACTTTTTTGCAAATTCCTAGACTTCTAGTTCTAACGTCAAAAATTTAATGTTGGTATTAACAATTTTGCTATAGCTAATGTATGATAATTTAATTTCAATAAAAGATAATAATTTAATTAAAAAGAATTATTAATTAGTTGGTCTTGATTTGATTGGTGAATGATTGCATTTGCATTTAGCATTTTCAATTATCAATATGATTAGATACAAATTATATTAGTTTCGTGATTATTTAATTAATTTAAAAGAATTTGTTTTTGTTTTTTTTCAGGTATTTAATCTGGGAAGTTACGTAATAATTTTTAACACTTTTATATTTTCTTATTCATGAAAGTGAAATTTAAATTTGTATAATAAAATTAGATGAAAATGAGGTGGGTACCTTTCATTTTGTAAAGGGAAATAATTAACAAAAGGCCGTTTAAAAAAAACTATTGTACTTTATAGATACCCTAATATGCTTAAGAAATGTCTTTAACTTACAATCATAAACTGAAAAACAACCAAACACAAACGATAGTAAATAAACTGGACAAAGAATTTTCGTGTTCGATGTCGAGAACTTTAGTCAGCTAACACAAAGCTTTAAGAGTCATAACTCTTTTCGAAATTAAATTAGTGCAAAGGAGAAAAAAAGTTCGAATTTCAAAGGAAAACGTAGGTATTTCACTTTGAATTTACCTGAATAATTTTGGCATGCAAGAATTTTTGCCTGCGGGTGTGGGAACGGTTAAATGTAATAAGCCATATTCTATTTCTGAAATTTAGCGGCCAGTTGGGTCAATTCTAGTCATAAGTAAAGCGCATCAAAAATTCAGTATCATGCAACACGCTACACGCATCATTGCTGTTTTATGAGACCTACATATACGTTTTTATTTGTTATTTGGTATTTGTTTATTTATTATTTATATTTATTTACTAGTAAAAAATCCGAAATGGGTACATTTTAGAAATTACCGCTAAAAATTAGAATTTTTCAGCATCATTGGGTAAAACCCCATTGTGAATTGAATAAGTAGGTATATGTAAGTACTTAGGTACTTATGAAATTATTGTCTAAAATTTACATATTTTTTAAACATGTTTTTTATATAGGTATGATGTAAGTAGGTAGGTACACTTCGCTTCAACTGAATAAGCACAACAATTTTCTAGGCTACGTTGTCGATTTTTTCAAAATTTTTGGCTTCAATGTATCATCTGATGATGCTTACATTTGGCTTATGATGCTAATAAAAGAAATTAGAAAGAATAATTCAAAAAGTACCGCGTCAACTGAATAGTTCCTTTAATTCAGAAAAGTACTTGGAGTTAACTTTATGACGTCATAAAGTCGTTCCTAAATTCAAAGTAAAAGTGTCAAAAAGTAACTTTTTGTAACTTTTTCCAACTCATCTCCTTGATATGAGTTGAAATAGTTGATCTGTCAAACACAGCTGAAATGTAATGGTGGATCTTTTGTTTACTTTTTGACCTTTTGATTTGGAATTGTTTTCAATATTTAAAATATATTTTTATCAATTTCATCGATTTTATTTTGTCGAATTTGATTTTTGGAATAGCTTCCTTTTATTTTCTGATGCATTTTATTTCTATCGGAATTTTCTTCTTTCTATTGCAAAAACAAAAAACAAACACAAACGCATAAAAATCACAGAAAGCAATGTCGTGATAAAAGAAACAACAAATACAAACAAATGTCACTTTTCCGCACACAATTAATGGTACAGGAAATTAATTATGTGCGAAAACAGAGAGGAGATCTCTCCAAATAATCTGCTACAATTATAGATTTCGTTCATCGAACAGCGTACCGCAGAACGAAAAGCAGTACGAAATTTTTCGTTTATGATATCGTTGTGTCATTTTTGTATGGGATTTTTCGTTTCGCATCAGCAGCACACAAGGCTTTAATTGTGTGCGGAAAAGTGACATTTTTGCTCTCTATTCTTGTTTGTATTTGTTGTTTCTTTCATCACGACATTGCTTTCTGTGATTTTTATGCGTTTGTGTTTGTTTTTTGTTTTTGCAAATGGTGGCACTTTCAAGGGGTAATTTTTCGTTATGGTTTTCGTAAGCATTTCGTTGTCATGTTGGAGACCAATTAAAAATTTCGTTTCGTATCAGTAGCGTACTAGGCTTTAAGTGGGAATGGATCACAACAAAATTTAATTCAATTTTATTAGCTATAGCACGCTCGGTTAGCCCTTGTCCTCTTAATAAAACGATTTTAGGTTTTTCAAAACTATTCAGAGATTTAAATTTAAATTAAACGATTAAATTTAAAACACTTCAACTTTTGATCTAATGTGTCAAAAACCTCAGAAATAATGAAGATAATGACCTTGTGGTTGTGTCTATTCAGTTGACACAAAAAAAATCTGCATTTTTCCATATGGAACACTTTGCAAAAGTGCCAGAGAAAAATAGCGTTACTCATTGAATTATTCTTTCTGATTTCTTTTCTCAACATCATCAGTCAACAATAAAGTATTTTCAGATGATGTATTAAGGCACAAGGTTTGGAAAAAAATAGAAAACGAACCTTAGAAAATGTTTGTACTTATTCAGTTGAAGCGGATTGTATATGCATAGACGTACTAAAATAGGTTTATGAATACCTGCGTATGAAAGTTTTTTTTTTTTTTCTTTCCACAGTACCTACAGGTTTTATGATAGCGTAATTGTTTTTCTATCTTGAGATTTAGGTATACAAATAAAATAATAATTAATCGGAGCCACATTTGAAGGAAATCAAATCCATATACGACACTCAATTTAATTTAGGCCAACCGAAGAAGACCACATCATAAATCAATTATCGAAATTTGTAGCTTTAAACATTTATTAGAGGAAGACATGCTAAAGTAAACCAATACACATAAGTGGAAGCTTGAAATACTTTTTGGTGGGGTGGATTACTTAGATTAAATATCTATCTTTTTCCAAAAATTTCGGGATCAAGGTGTTATCCAGAAATAAATAAGGCGTTAGTCTGTCTACGCCTATAGTTTCTTTGGACCCTTTATTTACATAAAAATGTATCCACATATGCAAACATATCAACACAGCATGGTGTTATCAATAGATGTAGATTTATGTCTTATTGAGCCCCAAAAAAATAATATATTCGTTTGGCCGGCATTGTACATACATATACTTACATATATAATTTAAGCTATCATATAAAGAGCGTCAAAGGGTCTGCCATGGACGACACTGCTGTGATAGAGTGCACAATACTTTGTTTTTACATACCTACTTACATAATGATACGAGGTGTGTAGGTACTAGTGTTCCCAACTTTTTTTTTAAGGAATTGTAGTGCTTTTCAGAATAAGGTATACAAAGAAATATAGTACTCTCCAAAAAAATATTGGCGCAAAATTTTAAACAGCCTGATGTTAAGGTATTAGCATGATACTACTTAACAATTTTCTAACTTTAAAACTCTTTACCAAAATATTCTTAGTTTTAAACATTTTCTAACTAGTATCTAGCTGAACACGCCAAAAACAGTGACAGTTCAACCCATTTTTGCAATTGTAGCTGCCAAAGTGACACTTGGATTTAGTATGATAATAAAAAGATAAAATAGACATTTGGCGATTTTAACTTTAGTAAAATGTTAAAAAGATAATACGATGCTAACTCGTTTAAAATTTGGAAAAGCCTGTGTTTTTAACCTGGCATCATACTAAAAATGCTTTAACATCATACTAAATCGTCTAAAATTTTACGTCATTATATTTTATGACAACCCTAAAAAAGGCAAAAATATGTTTGCTTCTTATTTATTTTTAAATAATCTATATTTGTTTTCATTTCTAGCATCTTTTAACAAGTTTTTGTTCGCAATAAAAATGTCATGCTTTATTACATAAAATTTTCAAATTTATAGACATATACCAATTTTATTTATTAATAAGATACTCGCTCTGTTTCTTTCTTCTCGCCATTTCCAGTTAATAATTGAAAATATTCCCAATATTCTTTCTGTGAACTCAGAAGTAGCGAGAATGAAATCTTATATACATTTGGTAAGCCGTTTTATGTATTTTTTTTTTTTAAATATACTGCTATTTTCTGTCCATATGTCGCTAAATTAAGAAGGTATGATATTTTACTTTGGCAAAGATTTCATTTAGTGCTAAAATTTCGAAGTAAATGTCGTCAATTTAGAACATATAATAATGTCTTGAATTTATCAAATGAAACTTCATGTCTATTACTTTCGATTTTGCAAAAAAATTATTGATTAATCCAATTGAAATATAGTAATTACTTTATTTGCGTACTATATATTTCTTCAACAGTATATGGTACGCAGACCCGAAATATAGTAACAATACTATATATTATAGTACGGTTGGGAACCCTAGTAGGTACATAGTCTACAAAATTGTTTGAAGATACATCTATACTATTATATAAAAGAGTAACTTTTTTTGTTTGTCAGTTTGGCTGTATGTATGCACTAAACTAACAAACAAACAAAAAAACTCTTTTAAAAAATAGATATAATACAAATTTCACTTATCTGGTATGCTATAGGATACAGCAGAAAAGAAAATTTTTGTTAAATACAGAATAATAAACAAATTAAAAACTTACCACAAAAAAAATCGTATGGAAATTTTCTAAAATCAAGCATGTAGGTATTTTCCTTGCAAAATTCTGTTTTATAGATTTTCAACTCACATTTACTTCAAGCTCAATTATTTATAAGGAGGAGTTGTTTTGCCATGGAAAATTGCCTTTTGTGGCATACTGGCATGTGGATTTGGCTGGTTCCGGTACTATCCGGTTCGTCAAATCCATATTTTTGGTGGGCTGATTTTTTGGAATCGGCTCAAAAAAAAAAAAGTAGTTTAGGTAGGGTAATATTTTTGTTTTTTTATTTGTAGGGAAATTTTTTGATGAAAATTAAGTGGTGGGTAGTAAAAAATCTTCATCGAAAAAAAAAAAAACAATTCAAACCATGTGCGGAATAAATGTGCCTGGTGGGAGCGAGATAGTGAGTAGTTGTTTTTCACCGGCGACGAATCGTGTTGATATTATTTTTGTGTAATAGGAAAAGTTCAAATAAAAAAAAAAAAAAAAAAAACATCAACGGTAGGGATTCTCTATAGTAAATGAGTGGAGCAGCATCTGTACAGTTGACAGTGACGATGTCATTGACTGCTGTTCCGTTGCCAGTTCCGACCTCTCAGGATTGTCTACCACCTCCAGGCGGAGCAGAATCTCCAACTGTAGGAAGACAATCAAACGACTTGGCACAAGGAGTTGGGAGGAACTTGACGAAAGAGACCGCAAACGACTGCACAACGCACGTGCCTTTCTGCAGAAGGAGTTTCCAATGAGGTATGAACCACAAATTCATACTTCAAAAGAGACTCCTCCTGGGGAAAACACCAGCGTAAGTGGACTGATGGGACCGCCCCCCTCGCGTGTTGGCATAACCCATACCAAGGTAAGGCCGATCCCCTCATCCACACCGGCAAAGACTGACCTGACTGAGAGCGTACCAACTTCCGGGATATCCGATCTATCCGCCAGACGTTGTGGGGAGCCCCCTGCTCCCTCGGGCCTGGCGGGTGGTAAGATATCAACGGGAGAGGTGGGCGGGAGATCGGAGCAGATGAAGAGCTTGCAAGGCAGTAGCCAAACTTGCAAATCACCTGCGTCAACCTCATCGCTACCAAGGCAACTCGATAAACGGACGGTCCTAGTTAAGGCACACACCAACAAACTACCCGACACACCAGACAGGCGTTGTAAGGTGCCGTTGTCACCTTCGGGCCTGGACGGAAATAAGGTAGCTCAGGGTGAGGTAGGGGGAAGCAGTAAACTCCTGGGTTGCATGCGGGGCCTCAGCCCTACCTGTAACCTGGATGAGTCCTGCTCCTCCCAGCCAGGTGACCGCACTGGGAGTACTATACTGACCAAGGACACGACAGACACGACAATCGAGGTGGATCTATCCAAACAATGCAAAGCAAAACCTGCTGCGCAGCGCAAGGTAAAGAGAATCCTCGGTGAAAAACAGATACGACGACGACAGATACGGAACGCTGAGAGGACTGTCCGGCATCTAGCCGCAAAAAACCCTGAAACCTTAACGGCTAAGGAGCGGCTGGCTCTGGACAGATCCAAACAACGGCTCCAGACGACACAACGAACTACAAACGCAAACAGGACTATTCCAAGCCCTAGGAACCCCGCTACAGGAGCGTCTATGGAGAGACCCCCCACTGACCCACTAGCTGTAGCGGGTTCATCCAAAAGGGCGAGGAACGACACAAATACACCGACAAATTCACCGACGAACAAAAACAAAAAGGCCAGGATCTCCAGGGTACCGGTAGGGCACCAATGGCCATAGTCGACTATGGCAACCCTACTCGTAAACTAACGGAGGACCAATGGCAACTCATCGAACTTCGAATCCTTGAAGAGGTAAATGAGGCTATCGTAAGTAGCCGGTCTCCACCACTCTTCGGTACCCTCGGCACCTTTCAAGGATTCAAGTTGCTGTCATGTGAGGATGCACAGACCCTCGCATGGCTTACAGATTTTGTGCGAGAAGCCATAGCCCCTTGGCCCAACGCTGACCTTCGCCTCATGGGGAAGAAAGAAATTAAAGATTTCTCAAGGCCAAGAGCGAAGTTAATGCTCAGAGGACCGCTCATCCCGAGGGACCGAGTTGAACGCTACCTCAGGTCACTCAATACCGACCAGCTCAGTCAAAACTGGGAGGTAGCTGAGATGGGTGAGAAGAACAAGGATGGCACGGAAGTGGTAGTGATCCTAGATCACAAGTCAATACCGCTTCTCCGGCAGATCGACTTTAAGGTGCGCGTCGGTACAAATCGATGCAAGTTGCGGCTGCAACCCTCCATAAAAAAGGTAATTAAGGGAGGGGAGATTCTTTAAAACTTATGAAATTAATTCAAATCAATCTCCATCATAGTAAAGCTGCCAGCGCCAACCTAGTCTACCTCATGGAGAGTAGACAAATAGACATTGCCCTGATTCAAGAACCCTGGTTTACAGGTGGCAGAATCAAGGGCCTACACTCCAAAGAACTGTCACTGTACAAGACCACAAATGTAGGTATTAACAGCAAAATCAGAGCCTGTATCGTAGCAAGAAAACAGATTAATCTCTTTCTTCTATCCACATACAGTTGTACAGACCAAACAACAGTACTTTTTGAACGTGCCGGGCTCCCACCACTCATCTTAGCATCTTGCTATATGCCTGGGGACGGGATTGAAGGACCTCCGGCTGAGGAAACCAAAAAACTCCTCCGACGCGCTGCACTAGAAAAATGGGATGCTGTTGTGTGCTGCGACGCCAACGCTCACCATTTACAATGGGGCAGTACCGACACCAATGAAAGGGGTGAGTTACTTTTTGAATTTATCATAGAAAACAACATTTTAATAGCAAATAGAGGCAAAGAACCTACTTTTGTTACCAAAAATCGAAAGGAGGTACTCGATATAACTCTTTCAAGCAACTCGGATACTATCAGCATTGACCAGTGGAAGGTGCTGAAAGAAGAATCCTTTTCTGACCATAGGCTCATAGAATTTTTAATTCCTGACACCATAGACCCCTGTAAACCTTTTAGAAATCTCAGGAAGACTAACTGGGAAATTTTCAATAGGGAAGTAGGGACTGAAATTCGTAAACTCAGCACCAATGAGTTGTTAGAACCTTTATCCATAGACAGTGCTACTAATAGCCTCACCGAAATTCTCGGTAAAGCCTTCGAAAGAAGTTTCCCACTAAAACCATGCAGACAGGGTAAAAAGAAACGACCCTGGTGGACAAACGAACTTGGCAACTTAAGGAAAGAGACGAGAAGACTCTTCAATGTCGCCAAGCGCACAAGAACAGACAATGACTGGGAGATTTATAAAACCAGCCAAAAGAAATTCAAAACTGAAACACAAAGAGCCAAGCGTATGTCGTGGAGAATTTTCTGCAGTCAAGTTGAAAACACTAACGAATCAGCAAGACTCAGGAAAATTCTTGCCAAATCACCAACTGTCATAGGTTCTCTTAGAGAATCTAATGGACATTGGACAGAATCGTGCGGCGAAACACTAGAACTCCTGGTTAACACCCACTTCCCTGGCTGTACCTCCGATGGGAATCTTAACCCACAAGTAGAGCCATATACAGAAAACACAATACCTACGGATTTGATTACGGAAGAAAGGATAAAATGGGCTTTTAACTCCTTTTCACCGTACAAATCACCTGGTTTGGACGGCATCTTCCCCATGATGTTACAAAAATGTGAAAACCAAGTTATCCCACACTTAAAAAACATATTCCTTTGTAGCCTAAAATGGGGATATGTGCCTGTAGCGTGGCGTGAAGTCAAGGTAGTTTTCATTCCGAAAACTGGTAAGCCCAGTCATACGAATGCTAAAGACTTGAGACCCATCAGTCTCACGTCTTTTCTCCTTAAAACTTTCGAGAAACTAATAGATAATCATATACGCAGCACATTGAGCCCGGAAGCTATTTCTCCAGCTCAACATGCTTACACAAAAGGCAAGAGTGTAGAGACAGCATTACACAATGTCGTCAGTACGATTGAAAAAACTCTAAAAGACAAAGATTATACCCTCGCTGCGTTTCTGGACATTGAAGGAGCTTTCAATAATGTCAAAAACGAAGCGGTAGAAGAGGCACTCGTAAATTTAAATGTGAATAACACCATCATCAGATGGATTATGTTCATGTTAAAAAACAGACTAATTAAATCAGAGCTAGGAGGAGTACAGATCAAGGTATCTACTTCCAGAGGAACTCCACAAGGTGGGATTCTATCTCCACTTCTCTGGACACTCGTGATGAACGCAGTTCTGTTAATACTCAAGAATAGTGGAGTCAAGGTAATCGCATACGCGGATGACGTAGCATTATTAGCGACAGGAAAATTTCCCTCCACAATTAGTGAATTAATAGAAAATGCCCTAACAGTAGTGAATACCTGGACTAAGAAATGCGGACTAGCGGTTAACCCGCAAAAAACCGAACTTGTCCTCTTCACAAATAAAAGGAAATTACCTTCTTTTAGAATCCCCTCTATTGAAGGTACTCAGCTTAAGATCTCTGATCACGCAAAGTACCTAGGTGTGATTTTAGATAAGAAGCTTAACTGGAGTCTAAACATTAAAGAACGAACCAACAAAGCCATGTTCGCATTCTACTCATGCAACAGGATTTTTGGCAAAACCTGGGGACTAAGTCCAAAAATTATCAATTGGATGTACATGGCCATTGTTAGACCTGTACTGACATATGGTAATGTAGTCTGGTGGAATGCATTAGAAAAAGCTTCCAACCTTAAAATCATGACCAAAGTTCAAAGAATGGCTTGTATTGGAATCACTGGGGCTATGAGGTCCACCCCCACAGCGGGCTTGGAAGCTTTACTCAACTTAAAACCCCTCGATCTATACGCACAAGAATCGGCTGCCAAAAGTGCACTTCAACTTAGCCAAACAGGTAGTTGGAAACAAAACAACTTTGGTCATGCTCAGATTCTACAGAAATTCATGGGAAATAAGATAAGCACAGACTACTTAATACCCCGTTTAGACTTTCACATACCGTTCACAACCGCCTTTCCTAGCAGAGAGGACTGGCAAACTAGCATACCATCTATCGGCGCATCGATGGTCTCAATATATGTACACCGATGGCTCCAAGATGGATGCTGGGGTTGGTGCAGGTTTCTTTTCAGAAACTCTTGGACTAGCCAGCTCATTCAGACTGCCTAACTACAGCAGTGTCTTCCAAGCTGAGGTTTTGGCCGTGGCGGAAGCTGCCAAACAGGTCTCAATGATGGCAATACCACAAGCTGATATCACCTTCTTCATTGATAGCCAAGCAGCTATAAAAGCGATTTCTGCCATTGAAATCAAATCGAAGCTTGTTAATCGCTGTCGCGAAGAGCTCAGGGTTCTTGGCACACAGCACAACGTAAGGCTCTGTTGGGTTCCTGGTCACAGTGGTGTGCCAGGCAACGAGAGTGCTGATGAATTGGCAAGAAGTGGTTCAACACTTGACCTATTTCAGACAGATCCAACGGTCCGAATCTCACCCTGCAATCTCAAAAAAGAAATCGAGTGCAAAGTTCTTTCTTCAACAAACAGAAGATGGACCTCACTTGATACGTGCATCATAACTAGGAAGTTATGGCCGGAATTTAACAAACAAAGAACGAAAGACATAATAAATTTAAACAAAAAGTCACTTTCTCTTCTTGTGAGTATTACAACAGGCCACAACCTATTGGGCTACCACAAGAAAAAGATGCAACTCAGCCCGGATGACCTATGCAGAGGCTGTGGTGACGAGGAAGTTCATGAAGATACTCCTCATTACCTGTGTCACTGCCCTGCACTATGTCATCTGAGAAGCAGACTCCTCGGGAAACACTTCTTTGACGATTTAGAGGAACTCTCTAACATTCCTAGCAAGAATCTTTTAAAGTTCATCAATACTACCAAATGGCTCGAGAGTCCCTAAATACAATTCAACAAACCGACCCACAAAAATAAAACAAACATATGACCTCTGCAAGACGCACATTTTCCTGTAGGGGTGGTGATAAAGGAGTTTGGGCAGTAAGCCCTACACCAGTTCTTGCCGCTCCTGCGGTGAATGCGTGCTTCATTGCAATTGCGATGGTCGCTCCTTCACAAGATTGGTATAATACTCTTGTTGTGGGGACGGCCCTCTCGATTATTCCAGACTGACGTAACAAGCAGATGCACACACCATAACCACTGACCTATCAACCCACCCACCAGGCGTTGCGGGGAGCCAAACGCTCCTCCGGGCCTGGTGGGGGGAATGATCCACCAAGTGGGGGTAAAGGGGAAGATCACGCCCTTAAAGGACTACGGTGACGCAACCTTCCCTCAACCCGGTGTCTACGCACTGACGACATTTACAAAGAAAAGTTCCTGTAACCTCCGATAACTTTAAGCAACTACTTGCCGAAATCTATCCCTCTACGGGGATATGTCACGTCCTGTTTTTAGTATAGGTTTCTTCCAATAGGGTATCACAATGGATCTACATTGATCTAAGTGTGACGGTAACAAGATCAACTGTCAGCCCACTTACCTAACCTAACCTAAATGAGTGGAGGAGTAGGTACTTCGGAATTTAATTTCTTAAAAATTTTTCAGTCAAACAACTTAAAAAAAAAGAGTGTAGGTAATAAATGTTTGCTACTGACATTTTTTGGTTGGGTGGTGGGTGTTTGCTGGATATGGTAAATGGAAACGAACTTATAGGCAAGGGGCGTGCACAAGGAGGGGTAATGGGCATTTAATGCACCCCTAATAAAAATTATTTTTAATTTTTTTTTCTGAGTAAATTAAAAACAATCAAGGGCGAACGTAAATAGGATGGGGGGTGCTTATTACATAAATCGGCTTAGTTAATTTAATTCACAACTTGAGTTCTAATTGTTGGATTTTAAGGTAAGACTGAAATTGGTTGGTTTGGTGGTGGGTGGTTGGTTTTTAAATACTTTATTTAGGTTAGGTACAAATTTTTTCATGAGGATAAGTGATGGTGGGGTGGTAAAAATTTGTATGCAGGTTTTTTTGGCAGCGAATTATTCTTCATCGTCAAAAAATAAAAAAAAAACAATTCAAACCATGTGCAATGTGCCTTGGTAGGTGGGAGCGAGATAGTGAGTAGAAGTTGACTGTTTTCGCGTTTCGCCGTCGACGAATCGTGGTGATATTTTTGTGTATAGGAAGGTATGGTAAAACAAAACAAAACATAAACAGTCGGTAGGTATTCTCTATAGTGTAGTAAGAAATGATTGGAGTAAGTATAGGTATGAGTAGGTAGGTATAATAGGCAGCAGAAAAAAATGTTCGTATCTAATCTACTAAAATTGGTTGGTTTAGCGGTGGGTGGTTGGTGATGGTGAATGGAATCGAACTTATTTAGAGGCAAAAGCGTGCACAAGGAGGGATAAGGAGGCATTTGCGCCCCTTATACAAATTATTTTCAATTTTTTTTTCTGAGTAATTACACAATCAAGGACGTACGTAAATAGGATAGGGGGATGCTTACATGAAAATCGACTAAATTTACAACGTGAGTTCTAATTGTTGGATTTTAAGGTAAGACTGAAATTTTTATTGGTTTGGAGGTTGGTGGTTGGTGATGGTGAATGGAAACGAACTTATTTAGTGGCAAGAGCGTGCACAATAAGGGGTAAGGGGGCACTTGAATCACTAATACATTTGTTTTTCTAATTCATTTTGTTGAGTAACTATGGATGGGGTGGTAAAAAATGTATTCCGGTTTTTTGGCACGGAATTATTCTTCATAGACGGCAATAACCCTGGCTGGGAAAAAATGCTTCGTTTTAAGAATATGGTAGGTATATGGTAGAGAAGAAGAAAAAATTTAACATTTCATTGATAAATTATTAATTTCTTTGTCAAGTGGTTACTAACAAAATTCACGGTCGTTCGTTCCTTAGGGGGTAATGGGAGGTAGGCATAACATAACATACAAATAGTCTGATTTTCAAAGTTGTCTTAAAATTACACTATAGGCAGGCAGGTAGGTACATAATTAGGTTCATTACATTTTTATTCAAATGCAAGCCCACACAACCCACACACATAATTTTAGGAAAATAATTGTCAATGTTCATTGATACGTGTGGAGGCTTATTTTCAATGTTACCTGACAAAAAAAACGTCAATGTTACCTGACAAGTAACATGGATGGTGTGTAGCGCTCTTTAAGCTGAACATTTTTCGAGTGCTGATTTTAAATCATCTTTTTGGTCGATATTTGGTTGTCAAAGGTTTTACTAAAGAAGACCCGGGCAACGCCGGGTTTTATCGGCTAGTATATAATAATTCAATAAGTGCAATGATGGCGTCGTTGAGTCTGTATGGGTATCCTAACATATTTTTTGAGAGTGAAGGCTCTCCCAAACCAACGCGAATATTCGGCGCGACAAACGAAAACAATAATAACAACGTGTGGTTTTGTTGTTATTGTTGTTTTCGTTTGTCGGGCCTAATATTCGCGTTGGTTTGTGTGAGAATCTTTATTGTGTAATGTAGCTCTAAGTTGAATAAAAATCATCAAGGCAAAGAAGTCAGGTCCAGTTGAACAAACGTTTTTAAACATGGGATTAGTTAAGTTAGCAAAATGTATTAAAGAAGCACTTCGAATATCGGGACTGTCCCGCTAAAATCGGGACGTCTAGCAGGCCACAGACGTACACAGATACATACAGACGAACAGGTAATCAAGGGCTAGGGGGCACAGTGGTACAGACCGACAAACGGTATCAAGAAACCAACTTTTTTCACAACCTCGATCTTTTTCCGACGAATGCTAATTTATAAAAGTTATAACAGTTTATCGAAATTAAGGCTAGGTGCATATGTGATGTGAGTTTTGCCTCATGTCACATGACATTATTAATGGAAACGTGGCATGCCATTATCCGCATATTGAATTACGTGTATGATATCAAAATATTGTTGACAGCATTATATACAGCCACATTATTGCCTTTCTTTAATTATTTTTACGGCAAGAATAATTCTAAAAGTGGTTTCAAGTTTTATGACCAGAAAATTGGAACATATTGGGAGTTGGGACTGACAAAAAAAAACATTTTAAACACACCACACAAGTAATGGACATACATAGAATATTTTTAGTAATGTATGGTATACACGGCAAATGGTAGTATATATATTTTTGTTGTTTTTAATATTCAATGCTCCTATCAATTTTCAATTAAATAACTTAAACCAAATGCTTAAATGTCTTCTAGTTTTTGAGAAAATAGATTTGAACAGTTTTTAAACAGTATCATACTTAACTTATCACATGTAAACTTAATAAAATCTAATTGAAATCGCGTTAAATTTGTAAAATCTTCTTTTTAAGCTCGCAGGTAGGTGTATTAGGTGGGTACACCCATCGATGCCAACTGAGGCCTTTTTATGCCTTTTAGGCACTATTTCAACATCTGAGGCTTATTTTTTTTTACCAAAAAGGCTTTTTTTTCATTTCATTTTATTGAATTCAGATTTGTAATAAATTTAAATATTTCTAACGATTTAAAAAATATTTCTGAATTTGGAGAAAAAAATTAAGTTTAAAAATTTTTATTTTCCTTGTTAAATTAGGCATTTCTTGCACTCAGTTGAAAAGATTTTCTCGTATTAATTTAACTAAAACAAAGTTCAGGAAAAGACTGAAAACACAAAAACGATTTTTAAAGATACAATATGCGATAATATACCCGTTTTATATTCATACATATGTATGTGATCAATTGGGTACATGGACATACATAACTGAATTAGAGTTCCTGAACTCGATGTTTTCCTCTGTAAAGTTTTTTTTTTTTTTAATGAAGGATTGTTTTTGCTTATTTTAATCAAACTGGTGTTAAATTTTTCATATTTTTTTTTTTTTTTTTTATACATTTAATTTTTAATATTTCACGTTAACTTTAAAAAAAAATAAATGCGACTTGCCTTTCATAGAAAAAGGCATGGTTTTTTTTCAATTGACGCATTATTTTTACCAAAGTGGTTGGCAACGTTGGGTACACCTCACATATATGTATGTAGGTACATACCAGTGCTGGGGGGGCATTTTTAACAGAATTCCCTTCTCGTAGTATGTAAATTCCCTTTTTGTCCCACAAATATTTTCTTTTTAGCCTTTTTATTTCCCACAGAAAAAAAGTTGAAAAGTTGACTTAAGATGGAAAAAAAAATTATTACAAACCAACGAAAGCACATAATATAATGTAGTGTTATAGTCTTTTCGAAGGCTAATTTTTTTATTTCAAAGGGTTTTTTGTATGATAAACATAATGTTTTAAAGAAACGCTCCATAATGTTTGCCACTGTTGTCAGTGCCACTATTTCTTTTTTATATTCAATGCTCTGTGTCATTTAGTTAATTTTGAAAACAAGATGTTGAAATCTTTTTTTAATTTTTGAGAAATTAAAAAAAAATAATTTTTGAATTTGAAATTCATTTTTTTTAAAACTGTTTACTTAAACAACTTGATTTAAAAAATTACTAAAATAATAAAATATTAGCCTTCAAAAAATCTATTGGATTTTTAATAATTTTTTCCCTTTTAAGTTAATTTTTCAGAAAATACCAACCCCAGGGATGGGGGGAGATAAAATTATTCCCCCGTACAAGTTTTTCCGAGAATGATCCCAGGAATCTTCCCCCCCCCCCAATATATATTACACGAATCAGATAACACCTGTATAATTTTAAGTGCATTACAAGTACCAAATAAAATCGGTCCAAGCGTTTATGCTCTATATGTGGCAATTTATCTTTGGATATCATGTTTCTTCCAAACACTAAAAACATTATGTGTAGTCGTTGATCCTATATTCACGATCGGAATTGGTACCTACTGTGTAATTTTTTAGGTCTTATAAAATTTTCTAAGAAATAATACTGATATTTCTTGAACTTTATTTTGAGTTTTGACTTGTTTCGAATTAATCTAAAAAAATTGATTATAATTTTGTTGATGTTTTCTTTTCCGGGTAAAATTTCAAAATCAAAGAATTCCCACAAAATGGGTCGGTTTTCCATTTGTCCCTTTAGAGGTCCAAATTCCCACAGAAAGGGATTTTTCCCACGATCCCCCAGCACTGGTACAGACTAAGGCCGTGTGCCAATTGTGTTAAAATCGCGTTAATTTTTGTCTAAAGATTAATTTTTGACACTAGTGAGGTGAATATGTACGTAGAAATGTCAAATTTTAATCTCGGATGAAATTTAATCGAAATTTAAACCAATTCGCACACGGCCTAAGGCCGTATGTGAATTGGATTAAATTTGATCCCAAAATTAAATTTTGACACTATTGAGGTGAATATAAGACGTCAAAATTTAACATGGTCCGGGGGCACGTTAAATTTATGCTGCTAGATTAAATTTTGACGTTTACCAGCACCCACGAAAGGTTTTGTTTGTTTTCATGTGCATAAAAAGAACATATTCAATGAAGATGCATTAATAGGTGAGTCAAAATAAAATTAAATGATTTCACTCTAAAAGTATTAAGAAAAAGTTCAACGCCAATTTGTGTTATCTTGTTTCTAGAGCCACAATGAAGACTAATGGATCCTGCTTGCAGAGAAATAGAAGCTAGAAGTAGAAGATTGTTTGTTCTCTTGGATACAACTTCTTTTGCGCTACGAGTTTGAATTGACGCAAAATAGAACCCCGGATCTGCTGGTTAAAATGAAATTCTTAGAAAAACACATCGTTCTGAATGAAAAGTCTCCATACAAATGGTCATTACATCTCAAAGATGAATTGATTGGTGCCCTTCATTCATCTGAAGAACAACATTTGCTAATTGCAGCAATGATAACAAGCATTAAATAATTAAATAAAGTTGCCAGCTCATCGTGACCACCACAAGCGGCCAGAGTTTTTTCCGTCTTGTGTTTTTGATCTGCAGCTGCTTGCAACAGAATACGGTCCATAAGTGTTCTTTATAACAGGCCCAGGGTAAGAGCACTCTCTTTGGACTCATTAGAATGGGCGTTCAATTTTTTAACTCGCACAGAGTTAAATTACATTTTTTTGTAATAAATTTACAAAAAAATGTGTTCTACTTTTTTCCAAAACTAGCGGACGGAAGAAAAATATTAGAATTAAAAAAATCCCATTTAATTGAATTCACACAGCAAAAAGACGAAATTGTGTTCAACACTGATGAAACGTCAAAATTTAATGTGGGATCAAATTTAATCGAAATTTTAAACGAATTCGCACACGGCCTAAATTCTATTTGCCAGTGTGTGGAATGCGTCCTGCTGTTATGGATTGCGAATTGACGTTTGCCAAATGACAAGGCCCTCACTAGACAACTGACGACGACGAGTCTAAGTGAGATCTCCGGGACGGAACGCTAATTTTTGTGGACTAAAGGCCGTTAAAAGAAATTTTCAATCATTTTATATATGTATACCTATTTTTTTTAATTATTCCTTTTTCGTGACCTTTTTGGAATTCAAATTTTCAAATCCTAAGTGGGCTTTACGAAGGAAGAGTTTGGGAATCAAACCCAGATCTTCGGCATGCCGCATGATACTCATAGTCACTAGCCATTATGCCACGGCTATCGTTATCGATGACTATATATAAAAATAATTGTATTGCTTAATGAAAAGTCCGAAATAAAGTATTGTGAGTCTTTGGTTTTAACAATACAGGTAGACTGTAGTGTTTTTGCATAAACATAAATATACACTCTACGTAGTTCTGTATAAAAGATGTTAAAAAAGGTTAACATTTAAGAAAAGGAATAATCAAAAGTTTTGGATCATGAAATAAATATATATTTTACTGATTTTATAATCAAATAATCTAATCACGAATCAATTTCAACTCCGCAACAATAAGAAATGCGGTGATATTTTTACCAAAAACCGTTCGATAGGTGTTTAATAATTTTTAATCTTTTAATCCAATATGCACTCAATCAATAGAAACCATTCAAATGTTTATTTGTTATATATGAAAACAGCACATATGTACATACCTACCTGTAGGTACCTCTTTTATACTGGGTCAATAAATAGATTCGAAGGTAAGTCAAATTAAAGTTGAGTTTGATTTAAAGTACATACATAATATTATTATGGTTTTATTGTTATAGTTCCTTCGTTATAAATTATGACTTAGCGCCTTTATTCCTACTCAGATACAGGATCAAAAAATAGAAAAAGTTTTACATATTCGTTTAGTGCGGCTCGTGAAGTATTCTCTGTTAATTTGAATAATGTTTTAATTTGTACAAATGACAATAGATATCAACAGGGGCGTAGCTACCGCTGTATCAGCTATATCAATGATTCAGGGCCCCCGAGATATAGAGATAGATATATAGATGCCCCTGAAGATACAGAGCACCCGACAAGAAAGTAAAACAAAATTTCATTGAGGTCGATTTTTAGATGTATACTTATAAACAATTTGTTTGCATGTATCTTTTCGATAGTTAATGTTCATTATGGGAGGGGGTCACAATTAGGCTTTCGAAGTTTTGCTTTTCATAATTCTGCCTTGCCTTGCAAAAATTCTGATCTTCAAATTCTGTTTTTTTTTCGATTCGGTTTTACAAAATTCTGTTCTTCAAAATACATACTGATAGTAAATATTTAATAGAATAAAATTCTGCTCAATCTGCTTTTCCAAAGAAACATATTTATTACCAATATTTATGCAAACTTAAAATTTTGAAGTTTACAACAAAAAATGTCAGTATTTAACAATTAAAAATAAATAATAGCTAATCTGAGCAAAGTTAGAGTATATTTTTAGCTATTTTCTATTAAAAAATCTTATTTGGCTTTAGCCTAGATATATTTTCAATTGTTTTATTATTTTTTTTTTGATTTTATATTCTCCCCATTTTGTGGTTCTATCTGCTTCAGCTTTTGACAAAAAATAATTTTTTAACATTGAAAATGTTTATAGGATCGTTTTGACAGAGTTGTGGTGTTACCAAAATGATTAAATGAAATAAATTCAATAAATCAGAAATGAACTCCAGCGTATAGGGCATCACAACGAAATTTTTGGTTGGTGTTACTAAAGAAATGACCGAAATGATTGAAATGAACACATGAATTTAGAATATGAAAAATGAACTCCAGCGTATAGGGGGACAACTATCAAATTTTTGGTTGGTGTTACTAAAACATTACTAGAATGATAAAAATAAACAAACGAACACAAGCGATGAATTACAGCAGGCGTAGGTATACGGGGAAAAAACGGAGAAGAGTATTGTTCGTCGTCAACAGGCAAGCTTCAGTGGAGAATGGTCATGAAGAATATTTATAAAGAGAAAAAAAAAAACAACAAGTACAAAGTATTCAGAAGAATACAAATGAACAGACAAGGCAACCAACAAAAGTGTATAATATGTGTATGTATGTTGTATATGTGTATTGTGTATATGCATCTACATATAGTTATGGAGGTAGGTAGGTTGTGATTTTGTGAAAATGAAAATGATAGGTATTTATTTTTATTCCATGGAGAATACAATGCGGTCTTATAAGAAAGGCCAGAGTTTCAGTTGATTTTGCAAGCAGGAGTAGAGCTTGCTTGAAATTGATAATATGTAGGACAACCAAATATATGCCAGAGCATATTTTTTTCTAGCAACACTATTAAGACGAGACTAGGTTAGCAATCCGTTTTATAAGAAATACCTACTGTCTTTAAAGCGCCATGTTTCGTCGAAAATGCATATTTTTGTGTATTTACGTTTAACGTGCATATTTTGCCGTATTTGTATATCTTTCATTAAAATCATTATTTGTTCGGTGTCTTCTAGTGTTTATTCAATAAATAATAAAGGTCTATAGGGTAGGAATTACCAAAGAATTTTTTTTTAGAAAATTAACCTTTTTTTAGGTTTGTTAAATCGCCTCGAACGATATTATTCAATTTTGTAATCTAGTGCTTCTAAATATTTTAAGGCCGTTTGTGAATTGAATTAAAATTTCTATTAAATTTCATCTGAAATTAAATTTTAAAGTTTCTACAGATTCACCTCACTTGTGTCAAAAATTAAATTAATCTTCGGATAAAATTTAACGCATTTTAACCCAATTCCCATTACAAGGCTTAAACAACAGGTATAGATAGCTTTTGAAAATTTAGAAAATATTAACCCAAAATTAAAAAAATCATGTGTTTCTAGTAATTCTCACTTTTTAACATTTCTTTCGTTGAAATTTGAAAGGTACCAAAATATTTGTTAGCCACGAGAGCAAGTTTGTGAGACTCACTCGTGTAAATTTTGTTTTTTTTTTATTTTTGGTATAATTAATGTCTTAAATAAGCCATAAATTTAAACGTTTCACCATTATAAAAAAAAATGCATGTACCTATTTTAAATACGTTTTAATATGGCTTTGAGCCCAAGCAACGTTATGTTCAACAATCTCACTTGTACACTACTTACATAATTTTATTTTGTTTTTAGATTTAACGTCTATAAAGCTAGCATATACACATTAGCATAATCAATTAAACCATAACTAGAATTTTGTGCTCTTTTTGTGCTATTTATGTGTGGAAGTCTCGATTTTTGTGCTAGCATAGTTTTTGTTTTATGTAAACCGATGCTACCTTAATATTAAGCTGGCAAAACTTCTAAACTGCTCAACATAATCAATTGAAATAAAAACTAGAATTCTGTGCTATTATTGTATATTTATATATATTTTTGTAGCAAAACTACTAAACCGCCCAGCATAATCAATTAAAATAAAAACTAAAATTATATAAAAAAAAATAGCACAAAAAGAGTACAAAATTCTAGTTATGGTTTCAATTGATTATGCTAATGTGTACATATATGCTAGCTTTATAGACGTTTAGATTTATGTCGTTCTTTTTAGTGCAGTTTTTTAAAATACATTACATAGGTATACATTCCTACATAGAATATATTTTAACAAGCAATATTGAGCATATTTTTAAGGCATATTATAATCATATACTTGTTAAGGGCATATAATTGATTTTTAAGGGCAAATTATAAGCGCTTAAAACTGTTTTGAGGGCATATTTTTGTTTATCCTAATAGTTATGAGTTTTGGTATCAGATTAAAAAAAAAAGAAACGATTTTTTGGTTGAATAGAAAAGTATGTATGGGGTTAGTTAAATAAAATTAACAAGATTTATTTTTTGCCAAATAGAAAGTGACATTAAATACTAGAAACTTCAGAACCTATAATGGTGTCTGAAACAGCTTATTACGTTTTAATTCATTTGTAAAGATTGTAAGGATTATTCATATGTTTTGTTTATCTTGCAAAATAAAGTCATTTTCAATGTCCCCATGGTTACTCAATGAGTGAAATCTGTAAATTTTTTCTTATTGAGATTGTAAAAACCTTATCATATGACTCGACCGAGCGACCAATACTTTTAAGAGCAACAATTTATACTTCCTCAATTCTTTTTCGTTCCAAGAAATGATTCCGTTTTTGATTTTGAGCTTTTTAACAGAATAAAAATATGAAATTATAAAAAAATAAAAAATAATATTATTTCTATAAATAAATACATAAAGTCGTGTTATTTTAGTATTTCCAAATAGTCGTATTTATTAAAACCAATCTTAGGTACATTTACCAAGATACAATCTATTCAGTTGTCTTAAGTTATATCAAAAATTAGATCACTTTAGCAACAATTAAAATTTTTTATTTATAACTTGGATGGCTACAAGTTAAAAAAACGTTTATAAATACGCTTAATAATGTTTCTTTTTAAAATTATAAAACAGAACTCAAATTTCAAACCAACAATGTTTCACATACTTCTGCAAATAGCGCGAGCCTGTTCAATTTATTGAAACTTTGTGTAAAACAGAATTTTGAAAAGCTGAATTTTGAAAGCAGAATTTTCAAAAGCAGAAATTTGAATTAGAACTTTGACAAAAGTATTTTGACCCAGGTAGAATTTTAACCCCAACCCGTGTATTATTGCTGCTTAGGTAAATTTGATTACTCAAACTAAAAAAAGATTTTAAAGCTTCTATAATCTGAGTAGTATGTTCGAAGTCTTATAGTCCAATCAACGAAGACTCAAAATCATAAAATAAATGAAATAAATCGTGTAGTCTGGATTATTTTTTTAGGTGGTAGGGGTGAGCCCCAGGTACAACATACTAAAAGTCCCCAGCCCAGGTGAGAAAGAAGGTATGGGGTTAAAGAAGTTGGCGAGAGTTAAAATATCCTTATTCAATTTATTTGATACAGTGTTTTTTGTGGTAACAAGTATGCAATGTATCTCCAAGTTATTGACCAATACTTTGTGAAATAGTTTAAAGAGATATATGAAGAAAAAACTTGCTGAGGAAGGGGGGTCTAGTTGCCCCCACTTTTACGGGAGGGACCATTTTCTGAAAAAATTGGATCAAAGTGCATAAATAATCATTTAAAAACAACGGAACATCTGCAATGCAAAAAACGTTAAATTTTTAACGCATTAACATGGTTTTTCAGATTTGCTGACATTTGTACCCCCCATATCTCTCTTAGTATTGCTCTTAGCAAAAATATAAATAAAACCTATTTTGAAGAAAATTTAATTTACTTTCATATTGTAGTGTAAACTTTTCCGCTAATACTCTTGGTTTTCAAAATATTTACGAAATAGTACAAAAGGGGACCTTTACCCCCCCCCCTCCTGTCTAAAGCTCGCGGGCCTGGGCTGGGGACTTTTAGTATGTTGTACCTAGGGGTCACCCCTACCACTTAAAAAAATAATCCAGACTACACGATTTATTTCATTTATTTTTCCTTCGTTGACTGGACTATTAGAACCAGATAAATTGTTATCGTTTTCAAACGACATAATAAAAAAATGTGCTGAAAGACTGGTTGAAAAATATTTATAAAAATACTTGTAAAATGATTTCCGCGAACTGCTTTAAAAAACTGTTTAAAATCCGAAATTCAAAAACTTCTTCTTGCTAAATTATTGGTGATTGAATTGAATAATCTTGCTTCTTTTTTTCTCAAAGTTATCACTACACGATTTCTTTTTTTTTTTGACGCTTTCGGTTACAACAAACAGCAACCGCTGAAAGAAGATTTTTCAGCTTCTATGGGACAGGAACGGTTATGTTATAAGATTTATCAATTCCATAGAAGCCGAAAAACTTGAAAAATTGAAATCTTGTTCAGCTATGGAAGATTTAATCAATAAATTTGCAGAAAAAAAGTCAAGAAAAGTGTTAATATCGCAGGAGTTTTAGTCCAAAGAAAAATTTTTTTAAGTTCAATAAAATATAATGTTTAATTAAACTTATCGTATATGTTGACGCAAGTGTTTTAGTTAATTAAAAAAAAAAGTCAGGCAAGAGAGGGGCCCCCAAAATTTTTTTGATACAGGGCCCCCAAAGGGCTAGCTACGCCACTGGATATCAATGATTTGCAATGGATTTGCAATGATTTTATATTTGGTAAACGATTTTTTAAAATTTATCATTTCATCAATTTCTAAAATCACAATACACATACATATCTAAAACAATTTTTAGATTAAAGACTTAAACCAAAAGTGCAAACTTAAACCTTTGATAATAACACATCATTAAAATTTCCTAAAAATGTTTTAGGTACCTTCAATGAATTCGTTTTTCAAAAATCAAACTTAAATTTATTTTTCAGGTGTTCCGAGAACTTTTCAAACAAAAACGTACCATCAGAGATCAATGAAATTGAGCAATCTTTTTGTTATCATTTTCGCTTCGCCTAAAAAACAAAAAAAAAGGAACATTCTTGAAGTCATTGCATCACGTTCTAAAGAGGCTTTAATCAATAAAATTGCAATCCAACCAAGCGAGTTAAATGCGAGGTCAAAACAAAAATACCGCACTTACTATCCACACTCCAAGATATCCGCTTTCATACAAGGAAAACACAAAGAAGTCAAATTTTAACATATAGGTGCGAAAAGATTTCTTGAAATAAACAAAGATAGGAACGTCAGCATTACAAAAGATACCAAATTTCCCAAACCGATAAATAAATTGAATCATCACATTCACCTTAAAGTGCATTTGCTTCGCCGCCACCTCCACCACCGCGCCGTCGATCGATGCTCACTTTGAAATTTTGACCTCTGTTTCCATGCTAACCGTCAAAACATTTTCGTATCCTTTTCAACGATCTCAACAGGAGTAGCGCATTTCTAAATTCGAGCTTGTTGCAGAAGGATGATCCTTTGTAATAGTGCGTGTTTCAAAAACACAATGGTCCATGGTCACGGTGTTTCGGTTATTTTTCATTGCATTCTTAGAAACGAGTTTTCTTTCACCATCCAGGACATGCGCGTCATAGCGATTTCGGTAAAGATCAAAGCCGGTTGTGTTTTGCATATCGACATCGATTACAGTGGCTGATCCTTGCTGAAAGTTAGGTAATGAGAAAACAATTAACAAAATACTAACCTTGTCTTTAGCGCAGCCAGAGTGTTGATCTCATCAGGTTGCTAAACATTATGCGGATGGAAGAGATCGGATAAGGCGTGGCGTTGAGTCCTTTTCGAGAAATTTTGCAATATTTTCTTTTATCATATATGTACACTTTTTTGTATTCCTGGAAAATTTTTAGGTATAGGTAGGTAATTAGTTTGTTATTGAAAAATATTTTCAAACATTTTCAAAAACAAATAACCCAAATAGATTTTTTATTTGCATATTTAAAAGGATTTGCTAAGCCGATAATAAAAAGATTGCATTTTTTGTTGTTGTACTTTGATATACTTTTGTATAATCTTTTCGGAGGGTTTTTAGAAATACCAGGGAAATTCAAAATTGAGAAAGTCTTTTAGTAAAAAAAAAACATGAAATTCACAAAGGAGTTTTCTGCCCGAGAATAGAGTATTTCTGGATCAATTTTTATAACACCTCATAAAAAGCAAATAATATTTTATTCGCAACAAAAAAAAAATATGTAACAACTCTGAGAGATATGTATTTTTATTGAACGGACGAAGTTGAATAAAGTCATTTTTATCGGCTTGTTCAAAGGCTTTAAAATTAAGAACAGGCAGGAAAAAATAAAATTAGCAAATAGGTGACAAGCACCTACTTTTGAAAAATAAAATAACCGTGACGTCACAATTTGTCTTCTTTTAAAAATCGTAATTGATATTTTTTTTATTATCAAATTTAATAAAGATTTTCACAAAATAATTTTCAATGTTGTCGCTTTTTTCCTATTAACGTAATTAAATTTAATTATTGGTATAGTGCCGGTAAACTCGCGCAGTGCCGTAACCAACACGCCACGCCATATCGCATTATGAGTTATCGAAGTACTTGCTTGCTTGCAGTAAGTTTCTTCAAATTTAAAAGATTGAGTGTAATATAAGTTACATAATAATTAATAACTATACAGGGTGTTCGGTATAAAATGCACCAAAAAGCTAGAGCGAGTAGGTTGGGTTAAGACAAGAAAAAAAAATCATATGGAATGGGGGGTCTATTTCCCCCCGTTAAGGTGCTAGGGGTAATTTTCTAAAAAAATTCGACTTGAAATAGAAACAAAAATTATTTAAAAACAACTGTAATATTTACAATGTCATGTTATACTTTTTTTTTAAAGCCAGAAATCCATTCTTTTATTTCGTTTTTAATTTGAGTTATACTAAAGAGAACAGTTTTTGAAAAAAAACAATTTTTTTCATTATTTTTTCAAAATTTTGAGTTTGAACATTAATTTTTCAAAAACTGTTCTCTCGTAGTAGCCCGTGACGCAATGGTTAGTGCGTTGGACTGTCACGCCAAAGGTCTGGGTTCAATACCAGCCGCTTTCACCTTTAGTTTTTTTCCGGGCTACTGCCTCTTGCGAGGAAGTGACAAATCCTCCAACAGTATCTCCTGTCTCTAGGGCTGGCAACGAGACCGAGACTACTTTAAAAGCACCCGAGACGAGACCGTTTTTTTGGTACCGAAATTCGCCGAGAGTCTCGCTGGTCTCGGTGGTCTCGCCGGTCTCGGTGGTTTGGTTTCGGTTTTCGCTAGAAGAAATATTTTTTTATTTAATTATTTTTTAGTAGGTACTCATTTTCAATTTTTATAATATTCACAAGTTTTTTTTGCGTTAAAATATCGAACCATATATGTGCATAGTTTTATACTCAGGTGCACTGCGAAAATCCAGAGAAAAATACGTATGCATGTCGTTGTTTTCCCCGCCGGAAAAAGGTTTTCCGATTTTATTTTTTGCTCCGGAAAAAGTTGATTTTAGACATTTTGGGTGACATTTTATGTGCCAATAAAGTAAAAATCGAAGATATTGAAGATATGAATTTAATATTATTTTCTCCATGTTGGTCTCCGCCATTGAAAACATTTTACTTTTGGCGGCTGCCTGCGTTGTTTCATAAATACAATGGGCGCGTTCGCCTAACTATCTAAAGCTATCCGGATAGGTTTGTGTTGTTGTAATCCCTTGTTAAAAAACTTCTGATGTCAGCTGACGAAACAACAACTCAAAGCTATGTGAAAATTTTTGGGATAGGTGGATAGCCTATCTGACTATCACCCGAACGCAAGGAATGATAAGAAAACTTCAGAATCGAATTGTGCATGTTTATTGGCATTCCGAATTGGGCAGTTCTTCCGGATAGCCAATCGAAAAGGTCAATAGTTCATCGCCTACCTGTCAAGCCATGAACTTCAAAATCCATTGAAGGATGGCCGCGGATTAAATCGATTAAAAAACCTCTACAAAGTTCAAATTTTACCTCAAAAAATTCGAAATTTTTTAAGGATTTTAAGCCTTTTGAGTGACATTTGGAAAAAAAATATTATCCAAATATTAAAATATAGTTCGTTACCTACCTGTCAAGCCATATGAACTGTCAAAATCCATTGAAGGATGGCTCCGATTTAAATGGATTAAAAAACCTCTAAAAAATTTACATTTTACCTCAAAAAATTCGAAAATGTTTCTGATTTTAGTTCACACAAGACTCCACACCCCGCATTTTTCTTACTAACAAGCTGCCGAGATATAAACAGGCGTCTTATCTTACATCTTTTTACCACCAAAAAACACGAAAGAAACCAAGGCTAAGGATGAGACCAAGACCGAGACAGAGACAGAGACAGAAAACGAGACCGAGACTGAGACTGAGACTGAGACTGAGACCGAGACCGAGACCGAGACCGAGACCGAGACCGAGACCGAGACCGAGACCGAGACCGAGACCGAGACCGACACCAGACTGGCACATTCAAATTTTCATGAGAAAAAGGCGAGACCGAGATCGAGACGAGACTTGGTTAGGCGAGACCAAGACCAAGACCGAGACGAGACTGAAATTTTTCGATTTTGACGAGACCAAGACGAGACTAACAAAAGTCTCGCCTGGTCTCGTCTCGTTTCCAGCCCTACCTGTCTCAGAAAAGTGCCGCTTGCCTTAGCCGTTCGGGTTCGGCAATAAACTGTAGGTCCCCTTCATTCCTGCAGATACGCACACAGGAATGGTTAAGAGTTGTAAGTCACTAGGCCCTGGTTCATCATGAGCCGTTGTGCCACCAAATTTATTTACCTATTTCATTTGTTCTCTCAAATAATTTGAATTAGAAAGAAAATAAAAGAACGAGCTTCTCGCTTTAAAAAAAAAGTACATTGTAATTATTGCCGTTGTTTTTTTTATATTTTTTTTCTATTTCAAATCGATTTTTTAGAAAATTTGCCCCTCTCGCCTAAACGGGGGAAAATAGACCCCCCCGTCTTCCATTCAATTTATTTTGTCTTAACCCAACCTTCTCGCTCTAGCTCCTTGGTGCACCTTATAACGAACACCCTGTATATGTATTTATCCTTTTGATAAATTTAAGAATGGAAATTTGAATGTGGAAAAAAAGCATGAAATACGTTCTTTAAATTGATAAAACATGTACATACCTACTTAAAATGTTTCAATCTCAAAATGAAGAACGTCATCTCAATTTTTGAAAAAAAAAAATAAAAAAATTATGCAGAAAAAATTTTAAAAAAAGTTGGAGCGGTTTTCTTAAGAAAATTTTTTAAATTTTTTTAGAAAAAAAAAATTGGTATGCCACTTTTAAGAATATAATATCTAATATGCAACTAAAACTATAATTTAAAAAAAAATCATCAACCCGTTTTCAAAAAAATGATTTAAGAAAAAAGAAAAAATTTGAACTTTTTTGAAAATATACATAAATGTATGTATGCAGTATTATTAACATTTTCACAATAAACAATTTGATCAAAATCGGTTGAGCGGTTAACGAGAAAGTCAAAAATAAAACAAACGGTTCTATGGCATGTACCGTTAATAACGATTTTTGTAATTTTTTTTTTCATCAAAATGTAGACTATACCAGCACTATACACTCAAAAATTAAAAAAAATGTGGTTTGAGCCATTTTTGAGATAAATAACTTTTTTTCAAAACAGTTGCATGGCAAGTACCGTTATTTTTTGAGGTAAAAAAATCGCCATTTTCCCACAAGGGCATTACGCAAAAATCTTATGTTCCAAGTTTGAAGAAAATCGCTGCATTGGATTAGGCTGTAGGCCGTATACATATTCATACATAGAGACAGACAGACGGAATTGCAGGATACACACTTTTTCATTTTTTCTATCATCGTAATGCCAAGTTTGATTGTTATCTTGAGTTCGATATTTTGCACGAATTCATAACTTGCCCTACAGTACAAACCTACATTATATCGCTGTAAATCAAACACGTAATTATAAGTTTGATTTCAATTATTTATTATTTAATTTAATTAATAAAGAAAAGACTACAAAATATAGTTGTACTCAATATGCGAGAAGAACAATGGTGAATTGCTGATTTTATGTTATCGGGTTTAAGACACGATGGTTAGAAAAATGGTTGACGTTTTTCGCATCTATCATATTCCGGTGATGACGTTTCATGGTGGTATCTTAGGGTCTGCTCCCATTACAATCGCAAGTAAAAAATTGGAATAAACAATAAATAAATAAGTAATTTCAAAGGAAGAACCTATCGACTTCTATAGATGGCTTCAACCATCGAGGATTAGAAAAAGTAAGTACATGTACATTTTGTACATAGTCTTACAAAAAACTATGAGATTTATTTAATACACGAGATACTTCATAAAAAATGATAAAATTCATTCAATTAAAACAGTGGTGTGGTGGTGCACTTGGGCGTATACGCACTTTTTTTTTTATTTTATTGAATACAAACTAATTTTACGACAATTTTTATCTTTGCACGTTGAGTTGGTATTGTCGATTGAAAAATGTTTGATTAAGTGGCCGCGATATGGAGTTCGTGGGCAAATGCTAATTTAATTCAAAAAGTTCTCCTGTCGAGATAAGGTCGAACAATTAAGTTTTTTTTTAAGCAGTAAACTGTCCAATTCCGCAGCCGCTGGATGCGCGTGGGGCAAACAGCTGTGATTATGATATTAATTTTATTTTCTTCAGACATATGACAACCATATCCCCAAATCAGAAGGGAAAACCACAAAATCGTTTAAGATTAAAAAGCAGAAAACTTTATTTTTGTTCATAAAAAAAAAATTATTCCTTCTTAAGCCGGAAGTGCCAAAATTAAAAAAAAAAATTGAGTTTAAAAGTCTTAACTTGGATATTTATAGAAGTAAAAGGCATATTTTTATGGGCTAGAAAAACTGTGTGAATCTGTCAACTACATTCTTGTTATCGATAGTTTGTGTGAAAAAATCCTTCTTCTTCTTTGATATGGCATCGGTATAATTAACGATGTTTTTTTTTTTTAGAGAAATTCCATATCGCATTGAAAAAAAAAAAACAACACACATTATGTATGCAATTATATTATATAGTAGTGTTTATTTCATCAAACAAAGTAACAAAGCTTTAGTGAAAAAAACAACAAATAAATAAATAATTAAGTACGTAAATAAATTAAAGATTTTACATATTACCACCATAAAAGTTAAGTATTTAAAATTAATAACAAGTTTGTTTTAAAAGTAAATCTACTCAAATTGAAATCAATCATGTCGTAGACTGTATTAGTTTCTCTTAAGCACCTGCATAATGGTTCATTAGCGGCATAAACAGTTCTATGGTATGGAATGTTAAAGAACAACCAATTCCTAAGCAGTCTCGAAGGGACATTGAAGCCAATCAAAGATAAAATGGGAGGACAATCAATATGCCCAGCCAATATGTCACGTATAAACATAACCGTGAAGTATTTCCTTCGAATGTATAAAGGCGATATTCCAAGTTATTTACATCTTGTTTCATAAGATGGCATATCCATATTGCAGTTAAGCCTTCTGACCACAACTCTAGTAAATCGTTTTTGGATTCTTTCTATTCTCAAAGACTGAATTGCATAAGAGGAATTCCATATGGTATTACAATATTCCAAAATATACCTTACAAACGCAAAAAATAGACATTTCAGTGTATGAGGATCAGAGAAATCTTTAGAATTACGCAATGTAAACCCCACCATAGCATTGCTTATTCTAGCAACTAAGAAGTCTATATGCCTGCCAAAGTTTAGTTTTTGGTCAAAAACTACACCAAGGTCTTTTTTGAAGGATATGATGGACAATGTACTATGATTAATTTCATATGAAAAACTAATTGGTGAATGTTTTCGACAAAACGTTAAACTCTGACATTTGGAAATATTAAGATGTAGGAAATTCATTGTACACCAATCAGATAAACTATCAAGATCTTTCTGTAATAGCATGCAATCTTCATCAGATTTAATACTACGATACATTTTTAAGTCATCAGCATACATTAAACACTTTGAATTTTTTTAAATATTTGGAATGTCATTTATGAATAGCAGAAAGAAAAGAGAACCTAGATGGCTGCTCTAAGGTACCCCTGAAGTAGCGTAAACTGGTGAAGAGAGAATGTCGTTAATGCGAACATACTGAACTCGATCCTTCAAGTATGCACCTATCCATTTTAAAAAATTAGAATGAAATCCAGCTTTATCTAGTTTTATAAGTAGAGCATTATGAATGAACTTCTATCAAATGCTTTGGAAAAGTCAGTATATATACGACATCGTATTGAGAACCATTCTCAAGGCTGATTTCCAATGGCGCGTTCGCGTTAGAGACGCTTACGTATACGTTTACAAGCTTTACGAACGCGTAAACATGACAGACGATTTGAAGAGAACCTGAAAATCAAAATGAACCTACTTAACTGTAATTTCGAATTCCTTTCAACAAACTATTCCATTATTTTTTAAACAATATCGATTTTTTTCTTTCAATAAAAGGATTTTGTCCAGAAAAACCGATTTTTTCTTCTAATTAAATCGATTTTTTTGTTGAAAGGAATTCGAACATTAGTTTAACTGTCAAAACGCACGCTGAAGTTAATTTTTTTCAACTTTAACGTTGAGGTAGCTTATGTTACGTTGGTTTGTGTACATGCTAATAGGTGCCAAATTGTAACATAATACCCAACGCGTCATTGTAAACAATTTGCTTAAATTGCTATGTGTGAGCTTTCGCGTTGAGAGTAACATCTGTCAAAGCGACGCCAACGCGGCATTGGAAATCAGCCTTAAACAATTTGCTTTAATTGCTATGTGTGAGCTTTCGCGTTGTCAAAGCGACGCCCAACTCGGCATTGGAAATCAGCCTTCAAGTCCGTTCAAAACATGATTACAAAAAATGGTAAGGTTTGTTGTAGTGGATCCACCAGCAACAAAACCATGTTGGTAGGGAGAAATAATTCCTTTGAGAATGGGAGCTAACTTATCATATACCAACTTTTCAAAGATTTTGGGAATTGTAGAAATTTTACATATAGGACGATAGTTTGAAATCTCTTGTCTGTTTCCTGATTTGTGAATTGGTGTAATAATTGAACGTTTCCAAGTGTCAAGAAATACCCCACTTTTAAGGGAACGGTTGAAAATAGTATGTTACGGAACAACGAAAGCTTCCTTACACATATGCAAAAGCATTGGGGAAATTCCATCTATAAATCTCTACTTTAAGCTCAGATAAAGCCGATTCAATTTCAAAGTAAGATAAGCTTAAGGTGCCAATACTCAGAAATTCAAATGAAGAATTACTATCAACAGTATTTAACAAAGAGGAAGAATTGTCTAAATAAACTGATTGAAAGTGTTTGGCAAATAAGTAACAAAAAACATCAAGGTTGGAGGATGTTATGCTGTCGTGGCGCATAAGGCTGGGAATCCCATTCGATTGCTTTTTACTATTTAGAAATTTCCAAAAACATTTACTATTCGCCTTCAAATTAGATTCAACGGAAAACAGATATTAATTGTAAAGAAATCGATTTAAGGTATCAAATTCCTTTTGCAACATTCGATATTGTTTGAAGAAATCTCGATTATTAGAGATTTAACTTTAGGAATATATAAATTCATCGCAGTAGTAACAATTTTTAAAAATGAATCATAGCACACATTTAAATTAGGATTGCAAAATATTCTTTGCCAATTAGTTGCATTCAGAAAATCTACAATTGCATTGAAGTTTGCCTTTGAAAAATTATAATGTTGTAGGTGTAAAATACTTATAAAACTCCAAATGTAAACTGAAAGCGACATGATGGATTGAATTATCAAAAAGAGGGATCATAGAGTTACTAATAACAATGCTCAATTCAGTATCTATGAAGACTAAATCAAGTACATTTCCAAAGGAATTCTGAAAATGATTGATTTGTCTCAGATCAAATTGTGCTAAAGTATCAACCACTTCACAATCATTATTAAATATTACATTAAAAGGAACTAGTATTTTGTCCTCTGGATCATATATCCATTTTACATTTGGAAAATTAAAGTCACTAACAATAATGACACGTTGATTATCCTTACGATTATTAAGAATTGAACTACAATTATCAATATAAGCTTTATACATATGTGTAATACCTACATACCTATAAAGATATGTGGTCTTATTAATAAACATTGTCTAACTTTAGACAGCCGTCCAAGTTTTTAAAAAACCTTTCTAATTTTTGCTAGAGTAAACTATCTTTTTATCTTGCTTTAGACAACGTAATCTATTGTCTAAACCTAGAGAAATGCAACATTTTTTTTTATTAAAAAAAGCATATTTCCGACTGTTTCAAAATACTTAGACATAGTTTAAACAGCCAAAAATCTAATTAATAAGAACAATGGTGTTTAAGGAATTGCTTCAAAAATTGTCTTCTTTCCCAAAACGTTTAAACTGCATTACTCTTCTAGTTGACTATCTAGTTAAATTATAATTATTTTAAAAGGTTTTATTATAGTCTTGTATCAAAGATATATGTACATACATTTAGGTACAAAACAGATTCCATTTTGAAATTCCCCATAATCTATCTACGCTTTTGATCAAAGGGGTTTTTAATGTTTCCGTTCACCATCAACTAACAATACTTAACTATAACTAGATATACAACGCATAATTTAAAACGAAATATCGAAAAAGATACGTCGATATTTTGTGTAAATAATATCTTTTTCAAAAGAAAAGCCAATCTAATAAATTTTTAAAGCCATATCCAGACAAAATCATTCGTTTTTTGTTTTGTCTTAATTTTCATCACCGCTAACGTTGACTTTTATGATACAAAATTGACTTATAATTGATTCTTGTTGCTATCTATCGATTCATGAGAGATCCATCATCTGCATCTCTCTGCCATCTTTATGACTAGGTAGGTATATTCTTTTTTCCCGGCCCCCATACTGATATTTTTGGTTAAAGGTTATCTTTATATTTTCTTCCAGAGTGATTAGTTATAATGCATTAGGAAATATGTAGGGGAAACTAGGGTGATGCAGGTTTTTTGTTTAAAACGTTGGTTCAAAGTTTAATAATTTTTTAAACGAGTCACTTTTGCGTTTTTCCTTTTAGAATTGAATGAGAATTTAACGAAACGAAATACTGATCTGAAAGTTCGAACTAGAACAAAAATGAATTTAAAAGAAATTAATGTATGGAGCAGATTTGAACGTCAATTCACAAGAATATAAAAACATAAAATAATTTTAAGGATGTCATATGTCAATTTCTGTAGTGGTTATCGAAGTTACAGGTGATTTATAAAAAAATAAAAATTAAAATAAATTTGATGGCACAACAGCTCATGAAGAACTAGGGCCTAGTGACTTACAACTCACAACCATTCCTGTGTGCGTGTCTGCAGGAATGGAGGGGACCTACAGTTTATTGCCAATTCCGAATGGCTAACGAGCGGCACTTTTCTGTGACAGGAGATACTCTTGGAGGATTTGTCAATTCCTCGCAAGAGGCAGTAGCCGTTTTTTCTTTTAAATAAATAGGTGGCGAGGCTGGGGATCGAACCTTAGACCTCCGGCATGACAGTCCATCGCACTTTTTTTCTTTTTTTTTTTAATTCATTTTTATTTTTCATTAAACTTATAACTATCTTAAAGTTAGACAAAAATTCATAAAAACTAGCCTACTTATCAATAACTTACAACTAACTTACTGGCCCCATGCGAGCGCTCTAAGCTAAACAATAACTTAATGCTAATGCCTTTCGGCCTAAGAACTAAATTAAGACTAAATTCCATATCGGTTTAGTCCATCGCACTAACCATCACGCCACGGCTACTACTAAAGAAGATTCAAAGAATTATATTTAGCACTATAGAAGGAGAATTTAAAACTATCCCAGTATCCCCTAAATCTGATATCTGAAAAATCCTATATCTCTATTAGTGTCCAGTTTGAGCATTCCTCTTTTTGACCAAATAAAAACCAAAAAAAAAAAAATTTAAAAAGAATGTTTATTCTTTTATTACCCATATGGGTTACAAAAAGTAAAAATAAGAAAAGAAGCAGCAATTCTTTTTTAAAGAACTAAAATGCATGATCGTAACCTGCTATAGAGTGGCAACTGACAATGGCAACAGCATCTGAGCCAGTTTTTTTTTTTTTTTTTTTTTTTTTTTGTGATGCACATTGGCTCCCGCACTCTTTCCCTGAATGGAGCCTCACCTCAGAGGCAACTTTTTTTTTATGATACCATCATAAATGACTGTCCTCTGATCCGAAGAAGTCGTCACGTCATCTACGTTTGGTCGCCTGATGGGTAGATTGCGTTTCTTCTGTCGTCCTCTCCTCGCTCAACCACCTTCGTTAATTTTTGTTTTATTACCTCAGTTTTTATGGAGTTGTATCATGGTTGTATCGTATCCCCTTCGAGAGCCAAAAATAAAATAAAGAAAATTATATCTTTTGACAGTACAGCAAAATGACCGACAATACCTACGATAACATGGCTGATCAACTCACCGAAAGATGCGGCTTATATAAGAACCAATTATTGAAAGCCATTCGACCATTTTTGTTTTCTTCACTTCTTCATCTTCATCTTCCAGCTGCAGATATTCCTATGTAAGATACTCTATCCGTTTTAGATGATTGAATACAAGTTTGTAGATATGTATATGAACGTCCGGTCGGTCTTTGAGATCCCAACCAATGGGAAAAGTAGAAGCCTGCATGGATTAAAAAAAAAAAAATAAAAGAAAAAACTCTTTAATTGGCTGTTGCTTTTTGTTCATTTCATGCTGCAGCCTGCTGGTCATCCTTTATTCTATAGTTATAAAAAAAATTCCATGAGTGCGTGTTAGCTGTCCATCTGTAAGGGACTATGAAAGTCACCCATTTGTACCTAACCTAACTAGGAATAAACTGCCTGTCGCACGAAAAAATACGGATAGAATTTAGAAGTGGACAAAGAAAGACTCTAGGAAATAGGTATGTTTTCTGAAAAATTCTTGACAAAATGAAAAAAAAGTAGGATGAAATGAGTAAGTACAGTAATTTAATTAAGAAATGTAAGTAAGTGGGGTGTTATCTCTATGTTTAGGGTGTAGTTAAAGTAGGCGAAATATTAACAAAATGGTGAATATGGCTCACATAAAAACCAATTATAAAGGGCTAGTCTTTCAGCGCTGCATTAAATAAGAGTTGGTTAGCCAATTATACAAATGTAGTTCATACTGTGTTCAAGATTTTTACCCAGCGATTTCAGGGGATCACCAGGGCCCGTATTATGAATTATGAAAAGAACGGCAGAAAAAACGAAACCCATGGAAACGATAGTCACGGCGAGAGCGATTATGAGAAACGAGAATTCAATCAAGAAAATGCTGCCAGATAAAAAAAAAGAATAATTTTTTTAAAGTACAACCCGCCTGGAAAAAGAATCTAGTTTTCAATAAGGCCCTGGCAAGTTTTTCATTGTTACTAACAAGGGTCTAGCAAGGGTTACAATAGGCATTCGCTAGGCTCTCACCAGTTATGAACCTTTTTGCCTCGTCAGATAAATTCTGCCAAAGCCCTGACAAGTAAAACCAAGATTTGTTCCACATATATTCTCCATGGTTTTTATTTCAAGAGACACTTCTTGTTGTTGTGTTGCTTCGAAGACTTCAGTGTACTCACCAATTTCAACTTGCCGATGAACTGGTGGTCATCCTGGTTGGACCTGGTGGTCATCCTGGTTCTTATTTAAGATAATAAAAGTTGAATAATTTCACAAATTAACCGCGAATCCATTTTTTTTTAAATTTTATTTTTATTATAAAACACTGACACTACAAAAATTCTTGCACTTTCTTTTTAGGTAGAACAACCTAGAACAGATTTCTAATAAATGTCAAAATCAGTTGTGATTCTGTCTTATTCTGTTTTGTCTGCAGTTGCGATTTTACTACTTGACACACCGATTGACAGTCATTATTTAAATAAACGTTCTCAGCGAGGCACTAATAGGGGCCTGTCATGTTTTCCTCTTCCATGTTTTCCTTACCGAAAACTTGCCGGGGCCTTACCTAAACTTACCAAAAATTTGCCATTTTTCCAGGCGGGAAATAACCCTGTTCCAGTGTTGATGGACTTTTTTTTTTTTAATTTGATCAACCAACGCCAAAAAAATCCTTTTTTCTAGATTTGTTTTATTTTTCTCAAATGTCCCACAGCAAGAAAGGGTGGATTAAATATACAATTAGATTTTTAATTCAGATTAATAAATTAAAAAACATAACCGGTACACCCGAAAAAATGGCGTTGTCAAAGGATAATTGGAAATTAGTCACCTATTGTAGACGTGAATGGAACATAAATCTATTATGAAATTGGAATATCACTGCATTTGTGATAAATTGAATAGTTTCATGACAACAAATGAGATTATTTACAAGCACTTGATTTCACACATAATGTGGAATATCCCATAAAAAGGAATTTCTTCCATGATCCCCCATCACTGTTTACGGCTATAAAGATCTGTCAAAATATTAGCTTTTGTAAATTTGTTGTGAATGTAAAATTGTTATCCTCCGTATTTATTATTAGAGTGTACATATTTCAATATTATCTTTTTGTGAAAGTGAACAAACAATGTTAGAAATAAAAATAAAGCCAAAGTGTTCCAATTAGCTTTCGCCCATCGCTGATTTGTTCATAAAGATACCTATTTCATTTGTTTTGTGTTGTTTTATTAAATAAATAAATAATAATAAACCCATAATAAATCTTGTGTATTGTTTATAATATTACTTAAATCTTGTGCAAAACCAAAATGCAATTGGAAAAACAAAACTAAAACGAAAGCCGAACGACAGAAAAAAAATTTCGTAAATAGAATACGAGTTTCGTTTTTTTACTACCATTCTCATTTCTCGTGATCGCAACTTAACGATAACGAGGGTTTTTGAACGATAATCGTAATTCGAAATACGGACCCAGAGTTGCGTTCTTTTATTTTACTGTGGTTAAGTATGTAATGTGTCAAAAATAAAATTTGTTGTGATATCATAGTAAGGAAAGTTAACTTTGGGTGACTTTTCATTTAGAAACGACCAGAGTTAAAAATTATGGTTAATCTGTCAAACGAAGGTGGTGTAAATAAAAAAACGAATTGCATTTGGAATGAATAACCAAGAACAAAATGTGATTATCTTAAATTTATTGCGAAATTAATTATTAGGAATTTATTATTACATGTGCAAAGTTTCCAAATTAAATTTCTTTTCACTACAAATTGAACAGAAATAAGTGCAATTTGTTTTCATTGCTAATGGCACAGAATGTTTGATGAAAAATTGACAAAATAAAAAGAATACAATGCCGACAGAAAGAAAATGAGTCATAATATAAAAGAAAACTATTCCAAAAATCGAATTTAACAAAAAAAAATCAACGAAATTGATAAAAACATATTTTAAATAATGAAAACAATTCCAAATCAAAAAGAAAAACATTGCATTTCAGCTGTGTTTGTCAGATCATCCATTCCATTTTAACTTATATCAAGGAGATGAGTTGGAAAAAGTTACAAAAAGTTACTTTTTGACACTTTTACTATGAATTTAGGAACAACTTTACGACGTCATAAAGTTAACTCGAAGTAACTTTTTTGAATTAAAGGAACGACCGAAGTTAACTATAGTTTGGTTAGAAAAGGAACTCACCACTGAGAGGATCAATCAGGGTTCAAGGTTAAAAAATTAAGTAGGTAAGGGCCAGTTGTACAAATATTTGATCCGTGGTTCAGGAATTTTAACTCACCAATTTCGGCGGATTAACTGAGGTTCAACGGTGGTTCAGTATGTACCTAATTGGCTATTAGTGCATACTTATTGAACCTTGAACCATCGTTGAACCTCAGTTAATCCGGATTAAATTTTGAAACAAGTTTGTACAACTGGCCCTAAGATAGACAGTCACATACTTGAACCTTTCTGTTTCACTAAAGTTAATCCGCCTCAAATCATTGGGTAGAAAGCCTTGATTGATAAACGTTTTCTAATTTTAGACACCCATACTAGTTATAAATAAATATATTAAATTATTTTAAAAGTTATCTAAATTTTATCTAACTTTCATGAAGTGTTGTACAATCGAGGTTTGAGACTTAAATCACCGCTGAACCAAAAATTTAAATCGCCGATTTCGGCGAATTAACTTTTTCAAGGATGTGATTGGCTAATATTTTTTTGTTGAGGAATGTTTTTTGTATACCTACATGCTATCTCACTTCAAACTGAAGTTTTTTGGCAGTCACGTTAAACAGATACAAGGTATGTTTATTATATACACCTGAAGTCGCCATCTTGGAATTTTTGTGTCGTCACAATCATCTTTTAGGCCGTGTGCGAATTCGTTTAAAATTGCGATTAAATTTTATCCGACATTAAAATTTGACAATTCTACGTACAGATTCACCTCACTAGTGTCAAAAATTAATCTTTGGATAAAATTTAACGCGATTTTAACCGAATTCACACACGGCCTTAGTATTATTTTCTATTTTGATTGAGGATTATCATTAGAATTCAACATTTAAAAAAAATGATTTTTAAGTGATAAGAACTTTAAACATAAAACAAAAAATAAAAAAAATTATCTTTTCCTTCTCCAAACGAAATCTTATGGTTTTGACTTGACGAGTATATTTTGTATGTGTTCATCGTATGTGTAGGTATGTGTGTACAAAATGGCAATCACACAACGTACAGATTTTGATTTTGCACTTCATTCAAATTGCAAATATGGTAAATTAATTTATTTTTTTTTATACGAAGAACAAGCGCAAACCTTGTGAAATAATTCATGATGTGTGTGCGATAATTTCACAATCGATTGACATTTGACATTGACGTATATATACTCAATTTTCCAGTAAATAGGCTGTAACTCGAGTTCAGTTAACTCTCACCTGAACCACGACTGTACAACGCGCTCGAAGTTGAACCTGGTTCACGATATAACTCGAGCGGTTCACCGTAAATTTGTACAACTGGCCCTAAGTGCCAGTTGTACAATCGTATGGTTTAAATTTTGATCCGTGGTTCAGGAATTTTAACTCGCCGATTTCGGCGGGTTAACTGAGGTTTAACGATGGTTCAAGGTTCTAACATGCGCTAAAAGCCAATTACATGCCTGAACCATCGTTGAACCACAGTTAATCCGCCGAAATTGGTGAGTTAAAATTCCTGAACCACGGATCAAATATTTGTACAACTGGCCCTAAGTCGTTAATGATATAGGCCAAATGAAAAACCCGAGTTTTTGAACTCGAGCGCCGAACGCATCATGGTCAAAAATCATAAAAAAACCGCGAAATTTTTGCGCCTTTTTCAGTTATTGGCAATTTTAACCCCAAGGGATTAATTTTTTGGCTATAACTTCGCTCTACGATTTCAAAGTATTTAAATTTTCTTCAATTTGAGCCCAGAACCATCTGCCTAGGCCCAAAAGATTCGAAAATACAGATATGTACCTATTCAAAATTTATAACAATAAGTAGTATAATTTTCAGTATAATAAAAAACTGGTTCCTGGTACAAGATGCATACAAATACTAGAGCATATAAGTTGGGTCAAAATAAGAAAAAATCCTTTAGAGGGGGTATAGTCTATATCCCCCCCCCCCCCCCCCCCGTTTAATTGGGTGGGGCAATTTTTTCAAAAAATTGACTTGAAATAAAAAAAGACTCAAAAATCCAACGACAATATTTGGAATAAAATCCTATACTTTTTGTCAAATCCAGGACTCCTTTCTTTAATTTTCTTTTTAAATAAAATTTTTTCAAGTAATAGTCTTTGAAAAATTTATTTCCAAAGTCAAAATTTTGAAAACAAGTACCGTTTTTTATAAAAACTATTTTTTAAATAAAATTTTACATTATTGAGCACTTGTTTTGTTTGAAAAATTCAATGCTATTATTAATTCTAAGTCAAGCACCAAAAACAAGATGCCCAAATTACTCATAGTTTTGAGAAAATTGAAAGTAACATGAAATACCTTACTTCTTATTAAAAGAAGAAAAGATCTTAAATAACGTATTGAAAGCGATTTAAAGAAAAATATATCTTGGTTATTTTTAGGTTTTTCAAAAATTATAAAATTACTAAAAATATTTTAAAAAAATTTTTCTTCCTCAAAAGAAAAAACTCTGAAAATTTCAATCAAATCCATTCATTTGCTTTCGAGAAATTGAGGAAATTGAGCAGTTTTCGAGAAGAAAAGAATGAGAAAACTGGGCGTAGCAGTGGGCGGATTTTTTTTCTCACTCATTAGAACAAACTCTGAAAATTTCATCAAAATCTTCAGAGCTGTTTCCGAGAAACAAATAATATAAATATAAAAGAAGAGCTCGTTTAAAGTAATAAGATAAGATAATATAAGATGTATTATGTACGAAAAATCCCGAAATAGTCATGGTTTTAATTTGGATAAAATATTTAAAAAACTGAAAGGTTTGTTTCTTTAACATGGAGACTATTTGAATAACAGCGTTCAGTACAACGACCATTTGAAGACAGCGAGGTAGATATTTTGTCGTAATATCTAAGTAAAATGTTGGTAAAGACCGATAAATCCTTAAGAACCTGAATTTTATTTCTAAAGCTGGCCATTCACGATCGAGCCAAATGGATTGGTGGATTTATAACCTGCGCTGAAGTCAAAATGGCACAGCCGAACCCATTTACATGATGCAATTGGGCTCGGCAGAGCCATTTGGCTCTATCGTAATTTTCCCAAAAGGCATACTTATATGTAATACAATTTTATTTTAAAAATCCTTCGATGCGATCACATAGTTACCAGTACCCTGATAAATGCGGCCTTTGAAAAAGTTAAGAGTTGTGAGAATTTTAAATTTTATCCGAAGATTAGTTTTTGACACTAGTGAGGTGAATCTATTTCGCACATGGCCAAAGAAGCGATCGAAGTGAATAAGATCGAACAGAATGTTCAGACTGGCATTAGGAAGATTTGTGCGAATTGGTCCGGTTGTGAATAGACAAGCTGACCCTTGGAATTTCCCTAGTCAAGAAATTCGCATAACCCAAAGCGGTCCACCTTACTACACACAATTTTTTTAATATCCGAAATGTATAGCCAACGCAATGGGTAATACAAAGTTAAAGAGTCCATTAATTCTTATAGGATATTTTGTGATAGCTTTTTTGACTTACGGCTACAATTATCCTGGTAACTAGATAGGTTTATGACCAGGTAAGTCATAAACCTCTATACATAGTTACCATACCATCATGCTGTGAAAGTCAATCATTCCAATTATGGAATCCGCGAAACTGCATCCGCAGGGATTCGTAGTGTAGGTAGTACTATTTTTTTCTTCGCCGATTTAACCTGCGAATTGCAAATTATAAATTAAATTACATAAATTAAAAAAAAATCTTGATTCTTAAATAATTGAGTCACTTCCAATCGCCCACTATATTATTTGTTATTCCCAAAATTGAAGTTATTGTCAGAGTGTCTCCATTAGGACTCTTCGACTAATTTAATTAATTTAAAACTTCAAACAAATAAGCTTGGGAACCTCCAACGACAAAACCAACATTTCATACAATACAAGAATTCCATTCACTCTTCGATCTAAAAACGCCTCGAAAGTTTTTGTTTGTTTTCTTTTTTGTCTTAAGTTGACCGCTAATGTGCTAATAAGTCAATGTCCCACGATCTGTCACCTCAATTCAATGTGTAAAGATTAAATAATTGATTAATTAACAGATTTTCGTCAAGTTGTCATGAAGAGTCAAAAGATAAAGAAAGGGATGAGCTCTTTTGTAACGTTTTATTAATTAGAGCTTAATTTTGTCTGTATGTATTTTGTTTTATGTATTCTGCGTGGCTATTCTATGTGGTTTTACTTTTAATATAGTAAAATTTATTTTATCACCAATCTTAACGGTGCAATGAGTAGTCCATTATAGATAGTAGCTAAAACATTTTTTTTCAAATATCGATACAAAGGAAATAATCTTTGTTGAGACTGTTGAAAAAAAGAATAATGCTAATTGCTTTGTAAACAAAAACATGGTATAAGAAGTTAACCCATAAATGTTCTGCTTTTTTTGGCCCAGTAAACATATTACCTTTGTTCTCTATTATTTTATTTATTTACATAAGGTTTAACACCTACCAATAACATTATATACAATAGGTACATACCCACAGTGCTTGTTTGAATAGACTTTATTCGCATTTCGCCTTATAGTCGGAAGGCGAGTTTTTGTTAATATTGATTTCTTCAAGAAGAATACATCAGAATTGTAAGACGCTGTCAAATCTTGTCGAAATTCAGAGGGTTTGTCAAAAATCTTTAAGGAAATAAAAAATAAAGTAGATTTTCACTTTTCATACATTGCAACCGGGGATCGGGGATTAGCGATGCCATCTTACGCAGACAAAAATCCTTAAAGACGTGAATTAACGATTTTATTTTATTTCTTTCATTCGACTCCCTCCAAGATTCTCTTTGTTAAAAAATTAGTTGACACTTTTGTTGGTTCTCATTTCGTGTTAACACTAAGGGCCGAAATTGTACAAATATGATTCAATATTTAATCCGTGGTTCAAGGTTCAAGTCAGCCAATTACATGCCTGAACTATCGTTGAACCTTAGTTAAACCGTTAAATTTGTTAAAATTGCTGAAACACGGATTAAATAATGAACCACGTTTGTACATTGTACAACTGGCACTAAAATTCATAGGAATTATCAAGCAAGCAGAGTGATTTATCGCCTTTTTTTATTTTTCTGATAATACAACTGTTTTTATATCTCAACCGCTTTTTTAAATAAGTTTGAACATACATCCGGTTTTGTGACTTATGAAAAAGATATTTAAATCTCAACCGCTTTTTTAATATGTCTAAATTTACATCCGGTTTCGTTTATATTCCAACAAAAATTTCGTTAAGTCAATACATCAACCATCTTGGAACTGGTACTGGAACGACATTTGACATTTGAATTTCTAAATCATAACTAACTTCAAGTCAAGTCAAGAATTGTTTGTCATCCGTCATCTCATCATCGTAGAACGCGAGTTTTGTGCAAAATTATTTAATTCTTTGAATAATAATTATTATTAAAAAAAAAATGGTAATTTCAATTTTTAAACAATTCTTTCCTTGATAAGATCATATAAAAAAAATTATTTCAGCAATCAATCAAAGTAGCCCCAACCCAACCTTCAGTTCTCAAGGCATCGCCTTCTGTAGCCGGCCCTTCCGAGGCCAACTGTCTCATGCAAATTGCCCACATTCATCGACTTAAAGATTCCGAATTGAATTACGATAAACATCGTCTGGACTTGTCCATGAGAATGCTTAGGAATCGTGAAGGTTTATGTGCTCCACTCAAACTTGGAATGGAATTACATGCCGCTCGTCAAATTGGTCGTCTGCCATTCCTACAATCGAGGTATGAATTTTTTTGGTATTTTGTTGGAATTATTCGTTTGTAAAAATGAACATTTTTATTTAGCAACCTGATGGAAGATGTTCTTCTTGGACGTGATGAACTAATTGAATTTAGTGACTTCCTTGGTGTCCCAGAGAATAGCGAGGTAATGCGTCAACCACACGCAGTTGTCGAGAAGGCATTGGGAATTTTGTAATAGTTTTTTTTTTTTTATTTGGGTCATAAAGGTTTATTTACAAATCTGTTCATGTGTTTAAAATTAAAACGATGTATCAATTTTTTAAATATAAATAGTGTTTTCTTTTTTGAAGCTGAAATCGAAGTTCTAAAATGCGATCCATTACTAAAATCTGGATATTTTTAGATTTATTTGATCAATTCTGAAAGAATCATGAATTCTGATATAACACCCTTTAGACTTTTTCCTTTGGGGCTACGAAAAGTAAATATTATTCATGGATAAGCTGGCTAAGATGGAGAAAGTCAGCCTCTTAATAAATTCAGAGTAGGTATGAGTTTCGATCAATGGTTTTTGAGCTTGAAATAGTGCCCGCTTAAATTAAATTTCTTCTGAATGGTATTGTAACATATTAAATTGCAGTGGCAAGAGCCTATTTAGAATACCAACTACTTAGGTGGACTTCGGTTGAATGATTAAGAGCATCACTCGAAAAAAAACTTGCTAACGCTCAATGATCAAGTTGACTTGACGAGGCAATTTTCCAGATTTTTATCTCGAGGGTATTGCTTTCACGTTCGCCTACTAAAAATAGTTGAGTTGAAAAATTTAAGTTTTCAAATGGCATTATATCCTGCCTGAAATTAATTTTCACAATAAGGGAATTTTCGGAACATGAAATTTATTTCGGGTGAAAGGCACAATAGGCGAAAAAATTTTCGGGAACTCACAATAAGGCTGACTATCACAAAATCCATCGTAGTGGAAAAGCTCATACAAATTTTCATTACAAACGGATTCGGTGATAGATTTTTTCGGGATTCGCAAAAGTTTTTCATTTACGATGCAATTCGTGTTGCTTAACCTCTAAATATCTTCGAATTTAAACTTTTCTGACTTGGTTCGTTACAGCTGTGAACCCTCCATATAACCAACAGTTGAACCGATTGTGGAGATTTGCAAGTTGCATGCAACTACTGTCGCACACAGGTTCATTTTCCAAAAACATGGCCAAAACTATAAAAAAATCGATTTGTAATTTTATTTTTAATGCGGTTATTTACAATTAACATGAGCTTAGTTTCTCATTGACCCCCAAAATAATTGTGATCATTTTTTTTTTTTCGAGATATTTTAAGTATGTATGGGACAATTTTTTTATTTGTCCGAAAAATGACTTGGGCATTGCTAGCAATGAAATTAAGCTTTAAATTTTCCTTGACTTTTTAAGACAAATACAATGGCAAGACATTTTGCGGCCTCACAAACTGTAAACACTTCCGTTTGAAAGACACTACAAAAATTTGGAAGCTTTATTGATCTATCTAAGGGCGGATTTTCGGAGAAAATGCCCGACCCCATCCCTTCATCTGTCTTGGAGCCGTCCGTGAAGACAGAAACTTGATCAACGTTTATGATCCGGTTTTCAGCCCAACGGTCCCTGGAGGGAATATCCGTTTGGTCAACTGGGTTGAAATCAGTTTGCGGTATTGAATAGTCTGTTGGAATGTCTTTGTCCGTAAAATTTATAATTGTTTTTTGCCCGAAATGGCCCCCTTTCCAATTTTTGCACTGTCCGAGACGTAAAGCACTATTGGCCACCATTTCTTTCGTAAATAAATCGAGTGGGGCTAGTGAAAGGAAAGTTTCCAGGGCTGTGGTAGGTGTCGTTTTCATAGCACTGGTCGTACCAATACACGCAAGTCTTTGAATTTTAGTCATGGCATACATTATGTTTGTACGTACATATACAGGGCGTCCGAGTAAGAACGGTCTAAACTAAATATGGTGATAGGCCAGGTTATGACCTTTCAGAATTTAGTAACTTGTTCTTAACGAATCGGCTGCTTTTTTGAAATTTTGCTAGGCCAAGAGCTACCATCAGAGATACAACTTAGTGTAATGGAAGAAATAATGGCCATCAAATAAAAGAACGTCAGTATTACACTCTGGTTCGATCGATCAGACGTTTCGTTTCGGTTTTAAAATAAATAAAGACAATTGATACAAGATGACATTAGTAGTAAACAAAAAAATTATTTAAAATAGAAATAAAACTCAATTAAAAATTAAAAAAAAAAGGAATTTTATTATTATTTGTTTTTGAACCATGTCTGTTTGGGTTTACATTTCGATTCAAGGCTAGTTTAGTATGTTTTATACATTTTGAGAAACTACAAGAACAAGTCATACGATTTTTTTTTCAGGATGCTCTTTCAAAGATTAAAGTAAAAAAAATAATTTTGATCAAACTAAGGGCGTATAAAATCAAAATTATTTTAATGCACAAAAAGGGTCTTTTGTTGCGCAATATTTTAGTGTAAAAATAGAAAAAATAAAAATCAATTATGGACGGCGTTGGCAAAAACTTGTTCAAAGTAGGGGTTTGTAGAAATTTCAAAAAGACAGGCATTACTCGAAAACCGTTATAATTCGGTAAGAACATGACTTCTCAGAATTTAGTATCTAAATTCTGAGAAGTCATGACCTGGCATATCACCATATTTAGTTTAGACCATTCTACTGGGACGCCCTGTATACTCAGATCTGCAAATAATAAAATAAATAAGGGTATTCAAGTAACGAGATAAATTTCCGCGTTGCAGAAAAATATAAATTTCCGTCAGACGTTTGCATGAACGCCCCCTTATAAATTCTTGCCTAAATCAGAGAATCAATCAGCTATTTGTTAAACGTCAAACTAAACTCATAAAAAATTTATTTATTCAAGATCGTTTTTCATTTGATTTTTTGATAAAAAATAAAGTGAAAACTTTCTCATCAAAAACGAAAATTCGGTCTAATTACAAACATATATGTATGTACTTATATGTTGGTTAAAGATGTGAACTGTCACATCAAATGACACTCCTATCAGGTATGTTTATATCTACACTTTCCGCAACAAATTGGAGACATAAATTTATCAGGTCTGCAGAAATATATCTCATACAAATTCAGCCAGCTGCTCTTTTCTGCGGACATACAATAAAATCTGGTTTCTGAGGTTTAACAGGGTTTTCCCCTGTTACATGAATTCCCTTTATAATACAATACTTTCCGTTCTTAATAAAAATTCACCCATTCAATCTTAGCCACTTCGTCCAATTAAACAAGTTTAATTTTTTCTTAGCATACTTAAGGGCGCCGAACTCAAATACGTTATCTGTTTCTGCCATCAAATCATAAAGCCTCATACTCTTACTGCCAAAAGAGAGATCAATTTTTCGTTTGTAACTTCTTTGTTATTTTTGTATATGATTTTTCATTTCATATTAGTAGCGTACTAGGCTTAAACAAAAAGTCGATGTAGCTGCAAAAAAAACGAAATTCCGCTAGGCATTGGACTAAGGAAGTAACCTTAAAAAAAAACAACTTTTTAACATTTTTCAAGCGAAAATAGTTTAAGCTTAATATAATTTTTATTTGAATCTTCTTTTATTAAACTATTCAACATACAATAGTTTGTTTTGGGCAGGATTTTTTAAGCAATAATTAAAAATAGAAATTCTATTGAAATTATTTCACATCTTCTCCATTTCCTCATTTCAATCTTAACGAATTAAATATGTTTTTCTATTCTTTTAAATAAAATTAAGAACAAAAAAAAAATAAAAAAATCAGGACGGAAAGTTACAAGCATACAAATATTGTAAGTATAAAAAAAATAATACCTATTATTATTTATAAAAACTATCAACAAATAATATTGGTTTTAATACATATTTAATATGTACACACAAATTGTACTTTTAAATAATATTTTCTCATATAATTGTATAAAATACTTTTTAAAAATATTCAAACAAAAAAGAAGAACACATAAATGCAACTAATTTTAAATCGAAACAATGAATAACTATAACAAAAGACTTTGTCTAATAAAAATATTAATAATGAAATTTGTAAAAAAAAATGAGATAACCATTATTTAGTAATTTTAAATATATATATAATTATATGTGTATAGTAATATTACGAGCTTTGATTGTTTGTAGATTTTAACTAAATAAAATAAGACACTTGTGTAAATATTCCGCTGCCGTTGATTGTTGATTTATTGTTTTGTTTTGTTTTTTTTTTTTTTTTTCTGTACCGAGAGGAAAATGAAGTTTTAATAAATCCAATTAACTGGTACCCATTGGTGCTCATGACTCATTTGATCAAGAGTTTCCACAACTTGTCTAAAGGTCTCATCGAAATCTTCATTAACGATGACCATATCGAAATACTTTTCGTATTTACGTTGAACAAAAGCGCTCTCCTCTACTGTGGCAACAAGATCGTCATCCTGAGAAAAGAGCAAGAGTCAAATAAATTTTGCAACAAGCAGGTAATAGATAAGATTAACTTACTTCGTAAAGCGATGCTAATGATTCCAATGTTCGAGCTCGTCGTGAACTATACCGAATAGAACTTTGACGATCAAACTGAAAATGAAATATGTAAGTTATGTAAATTAAAATTGGATGAGAAACTGCAAGAGATATATTTTAATACACTGGGGTAGTTCAATAATTTTTTACAGAAACATATATTTTACAAAAATGTGGCCCGTTTACATTTTTTCTATCTGTCGAAAATATTTTCGAATCGGCTGGGAAAATTTCTTTCCATTGACGCTGTAACCTTCGAAATACATACTACGATTTGGACCCCTTTTTCTTGAAGAATTATGCCTGTATGTACTCCAAATTACACGAGGCGAGGTCAAGCAAATGCCGATGGGTTAAGAATTTTGCAATAACGGATCATACGATTTTTCAATAATGTGGTCTCTCTACAGTTACACATTCTTTTGCATCAATTATCATTGATGTGCAGCAAATTTTTTTAAAGCCAGTGAATTAGAAAAAAAAATTGTACAAAAAAAAAAAATTTAAATAATACGAGTGCTTCTTCACACGATTCGGAAATAAAATTAAGCGAACATTTTTTTCTTAGATTTGTTCTTTTATTCAAACCTTCAATATTAATATGATGGTGCGAAAGCTTTGCAGCCTACACTGCGCGTGTGTTATCACACAAAACCTTTTCAATCAATTTTTTTCTTAATTTCTGGAGAAGAACCTTCAGCCTGAATACGCATAGAACACTTCCAAAAAGAACATAGTATAATATCACATAAAGTACCGCGACTTTATCTACCAACTAAATTAAATTATCTATAACTTCAGATGAAAATAGGGAGAATTATGTCTACGATTGAAAGTTCATTTGGGTCTTTAAAGTAGAATTCTGTTAGGTTTTTTAAACTTCAATTTTTATTATTCGATTCCGAAGCTATCAAAAGGAGATTTAAAAACTGATGTCAGCAGCACGTACATAACTTCGAGTTTATTTGATACAAATCAAGCGCAGGCAGTTCCATATTCGGTTCAATCGAATCGAAAACAATCGGTTGGATCAAAAAAATATACCCTTGGTAGATCGCCCTTGTGGCACCTACTGAACATGGATTACATGTCTTATGCGCTATAACGTGAATTAACGGTATGGGAAATACCATAGGGATGTCCTTTTTTAAACCCTTTCGAATGAGATATCAATGACTTCAGTGGCACTTATATATCCGAAGAAATTGAGCTCAAATTAGTTTGAGTACTCCTTATTTAGCTGCAATTTACCCCAAACGCGATGACTCATCACCTAAAACTATGAGGCGATAGCTATAAAACAATTCCTCTATAATCTTTGCGCAATCTTTATCTATCGATTGGTATATCTAGGATATCTGTAGTGCAAACAGTCACTTAGCAGTAGGGCTCGAGCGGTACATGTTTTCGTGACGGTCCTCTTTTCGCTACATCACACCCAACCGTCCGAGAAAGACATGTAATCCATTTCAAAAAGTAATTGCTTATATATTGGATTATGGTGACCTTTCCTTTTTATATAAATTATTGTTTTTCAATGGACTTTAGGTCAAATTTGGTGGTACAACAGCTCATGAAGAATGAGGGTCTAGTGACTTAAAACTCTCAACCATTCCTGTGTGCGTGCCTGCAGGAATTGAGGGGATCTACAGTTTATTACCGAATCCGAACGGCTAATGTGAGCGGCATTTTTCTATGACAGGAGATACTCTTGGAGGATTTGCCAATTCCTCTCAAGAGATAGTAGCCCTGAAAAGCAATTCATTAGTGGCAGAGGCTGGGAACCGCACTCAGACCTCTGGCATGACAGTCCAACACACACTAACCATTACGCCATGGGCCCCTCCTTGTTACTGGCAGGAATGGAGGGGACCTACAAATTTCTGGCGAATCCGAACGGCTATGATGAGAGGCACTCATTCGTGATAAAAGTAACACTTGGATAATAATCTGTCACTTCCTCGTAAAAGGTATTACGCGTGAAAAAACAGTTTTTTTTTTTACAATTCTTAAGGGCTGCAACTTGGACATATTTTTAAATGTCTTCTTCTAGATGAGTTTGAGTTTGTTTATCGAAAAAAAGGAATGATAGTTTATTCCTGTGCTTGCATAATACTTACAGTTAAATTCTTATTTGATCCTGTAGCCCTACGTTCGTTATAGATTTGTTTTAATTGTTCCATTCCCGGTGCAGCTATGAATATAACAAATGGCATCAACTCTTGACTGTTATGAAGAATTTTTAGTGCATTTGGTGCACAATCAAGAACACACATTTTGCCTGAAATTTAAATTAAATTAGTAAAAGACATCATTATCTAATTTGTTATCTTTGCTAAAAAAAATAAACCTTGTTTAATAACATCCCGTATAGACTGCAAATGAGTTCCATATAAATTTCCATTATGTTCTCCGTATTCTAAGAAATTATTTTGTTTAATTTCTTCTTCCATTTCTTCTCTATCGAGGAACCAATATGTACGACCATTTTCTTCGAGTGCTCGTTTTGGACGGGATGTATCTAAAAGATAGCAATTAAGTATTATTATAATTAAGTGAGAAACGATGATTTTGATTTAAACTTACGAGGTATAACGGCACCGAAGCGATCAAGATCACTGTTGACCAGACGATTTTTTAACGTACGACGACCAACACCTTGGACACCAATTAAAACTAAAGTTTTCCTACGGAACGGTGGCATTCGTGTTACTTCTTCATACAACATCAAGTCTGCTTTATCGAATTCACAATTTGCCACAGAACGATACATAGTCTTGCGTTTTCGCTTTGAGATCTTTGAAAAGAAAAGTTGTGAGTATTATTAAGTCGAATAATTTTTAACAAAAAAAGAAACAAAAACTTACTCTTGTTCCGCAAATTCCAATTTTATGCACATAGTCTGCTTCAGGAGCTACAAAAGCTTTACGTCTTTCTTCAAGATCCTGTGATGGAATTAGACCGATTTGTTCGTTGCCAGCGGTTATGTTTTTGGCTTGCCACCAGTTTGGATCTTTTACGTTTATAATCTGTTTATTAACAAACGAAATTAATTAATTTTAGTTCAATGTGAAATATAATAAAAATTTAATGAAAGGGTTCTTTGTATGGCAATATGCATGTATGTAAGGGCTGTACAGTAATCATACAATAATTTAATATCGAAAATTTAATTGAAACAAAATCTTAAGTGTGCTACCATCAAGTTTAGGCTGGAGCTAAATTTTGTTTTTGTTTTGTTTTAAATTAAAACGCGTTTCTCTGAAACGGTTACTCATAACGAAGCCCAAGCTCTTTGAAAGCCAATGACCAAACATCTCACTTACGAAGCCACGATGTGTTACATGGATATTTTTTTTTTGTTTATAATTTACGCGCACTCAAGGGAATTGCTACCCTTAATATGTCTAATATGTCAGAGACACAGTGCGAGCATTAGGTAAGGCGGGGGGGATTTAAAAGGAGATGTCGGTGTACATTGGTCTTTAATTTTTGAATATCACAATGAGAGGGAAAGACAGAGCTTGTAAGAGCATTCCACATTCGCGTAGTACGGCTAAAAAACGAATCCCTGTATTTGACAGTACGACCGAATTTGGGCTCAAGGGTAAACTGATGGGCATTCCTAGAAGCGCGAGTATTACGGTTGAATTGTTTAAGGGGAGGAATGAAACTGGCTATTTCACTAGAGCACTGACCGTAGAAGTAACGGTAAAACAGAGAGAGACAGGAAACGTTACGACGATGTTCGAGAGACGTAAATGATTCTATAATGTTTCTATCTCCAATCATTTTGAAGGCTCGTTTTTGAATATTGTCCAAGAGGCTTAAGTAAGTTGCTGGAGCACCAGCCCAGAGATGGGAGTTATACTCAAGCTTTGGTCGTGTATAACTTTTATAGATAATAGCCAGATCAGAAGGGGAAAAAAGTTTCTTGCATCTCCGAAGGAGATCTAAACATCTTGCGGAATTTTTAGCAACGTTGAGTATGTGTTCGTTCCACAAGAGGTGGTTCGTGATACTCATACCAAGAATTGCAATCTGACTGGTTTCTTCGATGCAAGTGCCACTCATGGACAGTGACAAGGGGGGTAAGTCTCGCTTTAACGACAAAAGACAGCATTGAGTTTTCGAAGCATTAAATTCTACGCGGTTTTTCATTCCTCATTGTACAATGCTATCTAAATCAGAATTTAATGAACTAATCATATTTTAGGGTTGCTGTTCCACATCCGAAGAGCAGGGATGTGAATCAGGAAACGAATATGAAAAGCTAAGGGTACTATCGTCAGCGAAACAGTTTATTGGATTAGAAGTTACGGACAGAAGATCATTTATAAAAATGAGAAAGAGAGTTGGGGACAAAACGGAGCCCTGGGGCACACCAGCATTTATGTTGTGGGTTTCAGACTTGAATCCGTCCAATACAACTTGTATACAGCGGTTCGAAAGAAAGTTTCTAATCCAAAGAAGAAGGGATTCATCGATACCGAAAGCACGCATTTTCGATAAGAGAGCAAGATGCCAAACTTTATTAAATGCCTTTGAAATATCAAGTGCAATAATCTTACTTTCTCCAAAACGATGTAAAGATTGGTTCCACTGTTCGGTGAGATAAGCCATCAGATCACCAGTGGACCTATTGTTGCGAAAGCCGTACTGCCGGTCATTAAGAAGCTTTCGGTCCTCGAGATATTTCTTAAGCTGATCATTTATCAGCGTTTCCATGACCTTGGAAAGAAGGGACGTAAGTGCAATCGGTCGGTAATTGGAGGGTGAAGAAGATTCGCCTTTTTTGGGGATTGGCTGGACAAATGCTGTTTTCCAACAGTAGCACAGCACAGCACACGGACAGAAGACCCAATCTCTTCCAACGCTCACTGACAACGAATACTGCTAATAAGAATAATGCTAATAAGAACTTATCAAAAGTTAAATCTGTATTAATATGAGTTTTGTTGCGTGCGTCCAACACAATACGTTACTGAAATTATCTACAAAACTTTACCGATACCGACTACGAGGTTTTTTAGAATACGAACTACGTACTCGAACGAAAAAAAACATTGAATTAAGCGGGATCCACACATGTCTCGTGTGGTGTGTTGTGGAGTCATATGTCGCTATCGCTCCAATGTATTTCATATACGTAGATCCATATTTGTCTCGTGTCGTGTGATGTGTTGTGGAGTAGTGTGTTGTGTCGAAATCTATTTTTTTACGATTGTGCCGTACCATGCTATGGCGAAGAAGTGTGCGGAAAAGAGAAAACAATGCTCTTGAAAACAGAATAATAAAGAAGTAAAAAATGTCAGTTTGTAAGGCAGCACGATTGATTTGTGTACTCAGTCCACAACACACCACACGAAACATGTGTTTTTATTTGTATTGTGGATCCGGCTTTAGGTACTATTTGGCTCAATGATCATTCAAATTTAGAGAATATTTCATTTAATTTTTATTACATTCAAACATTATTCCAGGATTTTTTTTTTTAAATAAAAGATTTTTTTTTTTTTTTTCAAATTAAATATGAAATATATACCTGTAAAATGTCTCCTTGTTTAAAGGCAAGACCGATTTCTTTGCATGGCAATAGTGAATCATCCGATGGAATATAGGTGAACAGAGCTCGCATGTAGCACTAAAGAAATAAGAAAAACGAGTAAATCAATATACAAATTATATATTTTAATTCTAAACTTAAATGATGAGCTTATGTTTTGTTTTGTCTTTTAGTTTGTATTTGTTATTATTTTCATTGTTTTTACTTACTTTTACTAAGGTCAACTTTAGAAAAACGCTACCGATTTTCGAGCTACATTATAACATTACATAATTATAATCATGCCACATTTATAAAATAAAATGGTTAATAATTTAGCAAATTTTGAATAAAAACAGAACACAAAAGTAAAAGAAAGAAGCTCTATTTATATATGTAGGTACATTACAACACCACTTACCGTTAGTTTCTTTCCTGGTTCGAGATTTTGTCCTTTTTTTACCTGTCCACCGGCCATAGCCATTCTTGCTGATCTCATTTCTTCCTCAACATTTGGACCAACTTTCATTGTGAGATTCTCTTTGGCTCTTGAAACTTCGTTTTGTAATTCCTCCGGGGTATGAACTGGAACACCGTTTACTTCAAGTATAACATCTCCGTGATGTAAGAGTCCTTGCTTATCTATAACACCTCCGGCTAAGATACGTGCAACTACCAATTGATGGTGTTCATCTACTTCGACGGTCAAACCAAGAGGTTGATTGGCATTTCGCCTAAGGCCGACCATTTTAATTGTTTCGACCGGCATTTTGCTATTTAGTATATCGGGAGAGAAGAGATAACCACCTTTTCGATTTTCTTCTTTGTGTATTCGATTTTGAAAAATTTCTCCTATTTCATCGTGAGCTTTAAGGAGAGCCTGCAATTAATACATATATTTTATATGTGAAAGATTAATTTTTATATAATTTATGGTTGTTACCTTAAAATGAGGTTTTGAAACTATTTGTGCTAGTTCTCGAGCGTCCCTTCCTCTGTTTGTGGAATATTTGCGGGTTATTTCGTCAATGATAGTTTTATTGTTGAGATTGGCAGGTCGAAGGATTTCAATTTCTTGTGGTTCGCTAGAATTTATCTAAAAACAAAAATAATAAGTACATATTTTTAAAAAATGTAAAAGTATCAAGGATAAAATAGGGTTATAGTTTAGATGGTTTTGTCTTAATTTCCTAATTAGATTCAAATTATTTAGATTAATTTAAGTGTTTGTGCTGAGGAATATTGAGTAGATTGGTTTATTTAGCAGATTTACATTAGAAATGCGGAATACTACCTTATCGAAGATTTGAGGGAAATGTTTTGACATTAAGCGTTGAAACATTATGTTGGGTATAAAAGTAATACGTTCCAGACCTTTATTACTCAATAAATTGTTAGGCAGCGAAAAATAAATTAAGTTGAAAAGTGAATAAAAGAAAACATTTTATTATAATAAAAATCAAATATTTATTAGATCGCAATAACGTTCCAAAATCAAAAAATAAATGAATTTCTTTTTAGATCAAAAAATAACGGTACTTGCCATACAACCGTTTTGAAAAAAGTTATTTACCTCGAAAACAGCTCTAACTATTTTTTTTTTTAAATTTTAGTGTATACTGGTGGTGGTATGGTCTACATTTTAGTGAACAAAAATTTCCAACAACCGCTACTAACGGTACCAGCCATAGAACCGATTTTTTGATTTTGGATTTTCTCGTTATCCGCTCAACCGATTTTAATCAAAATTTTTACTTAGGGGGAACTATTAAGTAAAAATAATACTGTATACATACATATATTTTCAAAAAAAAATTTAAGAAAACCGCTGTGACGATTTTAAAAATTTTTCTCTGCATAAATTTACATTTTTTCAAGAATTGAGATGGCGTTCTTCATTCTGAGATTAAAACATTTTACGTACTTGTTTTATCAATTCAAAAAGAACGTGTTTCATACTTTTTTCCATATTTAAATTTCCATTCTTCCCCGCCTGGAAAAATGGCAAGTTTTTGGCTAGTTTAGGCAAGGCCCTGGCAAGATTTCGCTAAGGGAAACCTAGACGAGGAAAACAGCAAGTCAGAACAGTTTAAAACAGAACATTTCTCACCAAACAGCAAAAACTTGTACTTTGTTGTTCTAAATTGTTCCAAATCCAAACTGTTCCGAAAAGCCTCACTGAACATACCTAAAGTGCTTCACACATACTTGCACACACACCAAAGTAAATGACATTTATCTAAACGTCAGTTCAGTCCGAACATTTAATTTTGCATGCACAAGAACTTTTTAGTGGTCCGTGTTTTGTAATAAAATAAAAATAAAAAAATTAAATAAAATAGATTAGAGGTTAAATATTGAATATAGTGAAATTTTGAAATTTTTATAAAGAAAAAAGAAAAGTGTTTTGAATACCTCCCAATAAGCAAAAAAAAGTGCACCCCTGCAGGAGCACAAACGATGATACTACCGGGCGCTGCATGCGTTTATACTGACGTGACGTAAATACACACAAACGGCACAAATATTGGGACTATGAGAACTTTGTAGTGGACATGCCCAACCATCAGTTAATCGGCAAGCTGGAACGTGGTAAGTACACTGAAGTTTTCGAAGAAATCAACCTAACAAACAACGAGAAGTGCCTGTTGAAATTAAAACCATGGAGAATTTTCGTGGAGGCACTAACTGTATCATCCTGCCGGCCGTCGCACAGTGTGGGAATTTAGAAATCTAGCGGAATTAAATTAATAGCGCTCGTGCATTAAACTTTTTCTTATATTTTTTTCTGCTTATATAATATAAATGGCTCGTAGAATCAAATACAATTTAAATTTTTGTCATATCTCTCCAAAGTTTTTTTAAAACGAGCTTTGAAGTGACCGATCTCTCATATGAAAAAATATTAATTTTCTGAAAATCACTACCACGCATAAAATAAAACTTCGGTTGGTTTTTTGATAACTTTTTGCAACAAATATGCTCAGATGTAATGTTAAAAAAATAAATTGCAATTGGAATAGGTCAAAATGTGTGGCAAAAGGGGCGGGAGGGTTTTAACCTTACCCACAAGAAAAATATTAATAGCATGTCGCATGTTGAACTTTTTATACACTTTTTTCTCCTAAATTCAAAAAAAAAAGTAAACAGAAAATTAAATAAAGCAAGTATTTTATATATATTAACATATCTGAATTTATCTGCAACAATAAGTTTTATTTTTCAGTCTTATTTTTGATTGCCATAAATATAAATGTAATAAATAAATCGACATCAGCATTTAATACATTTAATAAATGTACATGAACAGATTTTTGAATTTAAGATGGAACATCAAGAAGCTCCAAAATTTCTTGTTCAATTGGACCTTTTTTTTTCTTTTCGGAATGCACCTTAGACTTGCTAAGAAAGGGTCTGAAGATATCAAAAGCCTGTTAAAAAGATGTATCATTGTTTCCAAACTGGATGTTTTTCTCGTAAATAGTTCGCGATATTTAAATTTGTATTTAAATTTGAAAAACACCCTGTACATTTTTATTGCTTTTATATTTATTATATTATAAGTATTATTTTATAAAAAATTTTTTTTTTTTTTAAGTAACATGTTAAATTTTTGTATTAAATAAATAATTGACTAAAACACCCTGTAAGTTGTAATACATATCTATACTATTATATAAAAGAGTAACTTTTTTTGGTTGTCAGTAGTGCTGAATGTATGCACTAAACTCACAAACAAACAAAAAAACTCTTTTAAAAAATAGATATAATACAAATTTCACTTATCTGGTATGCTATAGGATACAGCAGAAAAGAAAATTTTTGTTAAATACCGAATAATAAACAAATTAAAAACTTACCACAAAAAAAATCGTATGGAAATTTTCTAAAATCAAGCATGTAGGTATTTTCCTTGAAAAATTCTGCTTTATAGATTTTCAACTCACATTTACTTCAAGCTCAATTATTTATAAGGAGGAGTTGTTTTGCCATGGAAAATTGCCTTTTGTGGCATGTGGATTTGACGATAAATCGTCAAATTCCATATTTTTGGTCTTGGTGGGCTGATTCCTGGAATCGGCTCAAAAAAGAGTTGTTTTTTTTTTTTAGGTAGGGTAGTATTTTTGTTTTTTCTTTTTTTATTTTTAGGGAACATTTTTGGTGAAAACTAAGTGGTGGGTAGTAAAAAATCTTCATCGAAAAAAAAAAAAAAACGATTCAAGCCATGTGCAGTAAATGTGCCTTGGTAGGTGGGAGCGAGAAGTGAGTTTTGTTTTCACCGGCGACGAATTGTGTTGATGTTGTGTAATAGGGAAAAGTTCAAATAAAAAAAAAAAAAAAACATCAACGGTAGGGATTTTCTCTTTAGTAAGAAATAGTGGTATGTGAGAGGTAGGTATAATATTTGCAGCAAAAATAAATGTTTACTACTGAAATTGTTTGGTTTGGTGGTGGGTGTTTGCTGGATATGGTAAATGGAAACGAACTATAGGCAAGGGCGTGCACAAGGAGGGGTAATGGGCATTTAATGCACCCCTAATAAAAATTATTTTTAATTTTTTTTCTGAGTAAATTATTAAACGATCTCAAGAGCGCACGTAAATAGGATGGGGGATGCTTATATTACATGTAAATCGGCTTAGTTAATTCACAACTTGAGTTCAATTTTTGGATTTTAAGGTAAGACTGAAATTGGTTGGTTTGGCGGTGGGTGGTTGGTTTTTTAATACTTTATTTAGGTTAGGTACAAATTTTTTCATGAGAATAAGTGATGGTGGGGTGGTAAAAATATGTATGCAGGTTTTTTGGCAGTGAATTATTCTTCATCGTCAAGAAATAAAAAAAAAAACAAATCAAACCATGTGCAATGTGCCTTGGTAGGTGGGAGCGAGATAGGGAGTATGAGAAATTGCCTTTTGTGGCATGTGGATTTGACTTATGGTCAAATCCATATTTTTGGTGAGCTGGTTTTCTGGAATCGGCTCAAAAAAAGAGTTGTTTGGTAGGGTAGGGTAATATTTTTGTTTTTTTTTATTTTTAGGGAAAATTTTTGATGAAAATTTTAAGTGGTGGGTAGTAAAAAATCTTCATCGAAAAAAAAAAAAAACAATTCAAACCATGTGCAGTATAATGTGCCTTGGTAGGTGGGAGCGAGATAGTGAGTAAAGAGAGTTGTTTTCACCGGCGACGACGAATCGTGTTCATATTTTTGTGTAATAGGAAAGTTCAAATAAAAAAAAAAAAAAACATCAACGGTAGGGATTTTCTCTATAGTAAGAAATGAGTGGAGTATGTAAGGTAGGTATAATATTTGCAGCAAAAAATGTTTGCTACTGAAATTGTTTGGTTTTTGGTGGTGGGTGTTTGCTGGATATGGTAAATGGAAACGAACTTATAGGCAAGGGGCGTGCACAAGGAGGGGTAATGGGCATTTAATGCACCCCTAATAAAAATTATTTTTAATTTTTTTTCTGAGTAAATTAAACAATCAAGGGCGCACGTAAATAGGATGGGGGGTGCTTATATTACATGTAAATCGGCTTAGTTAATTCACAACTTGAGTTCTAATTGTTGGATTTTAAGGTAAGACTGAAATTGGTTGGTTTGGCGGTGGGTGGTTGGTTTTTTAATACTTTATTTAGGTTAGGTACAAATTTTTTCATGAGGATAAGTGATGGTGGGGTGGTAAAAATATGTATGCAGGTTTTTTGGCAGTGAATTATTCTTCATCGTCAAAAAATAAAAAAAAAAAAAACAATTCAAACCATGTGCAATGTGCCTTGGTAGGTGGGAGCGAGATAGTGAGTAGAGTTGACTGTTTTCGCGTTTCGCCGTCGATGAATCGTGGTGATATTTTTGTGTATAGGAAGGTATGGTAAAACAAAACAAAACATAAGCAGTCGGTAGGTATTCTCTATAGTGTAGTAAGAAATGATTGGAGTAGGTATAGGTATGAGTAGGTAGGTATAATAGGTATTTGCAGCAGAAAAAAAATGTTTGTATCTAATCTACTAAAATTGGTTGGTTTATTAGCGGTGGGTTGGTGATGGTGAATGGAATCGAACTTATTTAGAGGCAAAGGCGTGCACAAGGAGGGGTAAGGGGGCATTTGCGCCCCTTTAAAAAATTATTTTCAATTTTTTTTTCTGAGTAATTACACAATCAAGGATGCACGTAAATAGGATAGGGGGATGCTTATTACATGAAAATCGACTAAATTTACAAAGTGAGTTCTAATTGTTGGATTTTAAGGTAAGTTTGAAATTGGTTGGTTTGGCGGTGGGTGATTGGTGATGTTGAATGGAAACGAACCTATTTAGAGGCCAATGCGTGCGCAAGGAGGGGTAAGGGGACATTTGTACCCCTACTAAAATTATTTTTCTATTTTTGTCTGCTGAGTAATTCACAATCAAGGGCGTACGCAAAGGTGATAGGGGGATGCGTATTACATGCAAACTGGGTAAATTTACAACTTTAGTTTAAATGGTCGGATTTTAAATGAAGAGAAAATTCAATGCAAATTCAATTCAAGGGGCACTTGCACCACTAATAAAAATTATTATTTTTGATGTATATAGGGTGTTTTCATAAACCTCAGACTAACCGATTTCTGCGATTTCAAAAATAACAAAAAACTATCTATTTCTTAAAGGTTTATACATTTAACTGCTTCGATTTTAATAACTCTTTTTAAAATACTTTAAAATCATGAACCAAAATATATACACCCCTGTTCTGATTTTCGCTTCAGTAAAAAATACTTTCGTTTTAAAAACATAGGTGTTCTTTACTCAATTATTTTGAAGTTTTCAATTCGATTCGTTTTTGGTTGTCGAATTTGAATTCGTAAAGCTAAAAATGTAATATATTTTTAAAACATTATATTTCTAAAAACTAATTTTTTTTCTTTTGAACTATAGGGGAAGAAATACTAACAACACACAGCTTACAGCTTTTTTAAGTTTTATTTAACACCCAGATCTGGTAAGAGGTTTTACCAAGCTGAATTCGTTCGAAATTCAGAACACTCTTTTTAATTCGGAACGAAAATCAGAACAGAGGTGATATTTACATTTAAAAATTAGTTTTTCATTCGTTTTTGTGATTGCAGAAATCGGTTAGTCAGAAGTTTATGAAAACACCAGTAATAACACAAACAAGGGACGCTAAATTTATAACTTGAGTTCAAATGGTCGGATTTTCGAGGTTAGAATTTTTGATTGAAGAATAAATGCAATGAAACACAAGGGCGTGCACAAAGAGGGGTAAGTTGTAAGGGGCCAAAATATTATAAATGAAAGGTCGGTCACTGACTCCCCCATTCATTCATCTGACTCATCATTGCACAGGTTATACTGTATATGATAAAAATATATAATACATTTTATTGAATAGAGAATTTTATGTATAGGCGCACTTAGACGGAATTTTTGAAATTCAAATTTTTAGTTACCCTACCCTAATGGGGGTTTTCTGATTAAAGGTAAAAAAACAGTATTCATATTAATTTTAGTCGATAGATCTTTTAAATACAAGGAAGTGCTTAATTTAAAAAAATTCTATAAAATCTACGAAGCGAGTTATAAAATGTTAAAAGTTGAATTTTGAAAAATAGACGTAGACAAATAATTCGCCATAAATTGGGGGTTTTAGTTAAGGACATAGATTTTATACTATTATAAAGGTAATGAAAAAAAAATTATTGATGTTTCAGGAATTTTTAATGGGATTTTTTGTACCCACTTTTTGATTTTTGAAAACCAGACATTTTTTTCACCTATTTTTTGGTGGGTTTTTATTTTTCATTTTTTTATGGGTGGTTGTAAAAATCTAAAATTTCTACACCTGATGGAAACTATTGATTTATAAACATTTTAAAAATTTCAAATTTTTTGAATACCCCAAACTTGAGGTATTTACAAAATTAATGAAATCTTTTTATGCCCTCACAACTTTTTACTGGATGCATCTATAAATTTAATTTTTCTTTTGCACCTTCGAAAGCTAACGTTTAAATTGATATCTGAATCATAATTCTACAAGCTACACAACCCCCAGAATAGATTAAAAAGATTAATTGTTCGTTGTCCACGTGAAATGTGAAAAAGAGCCGATTTGGAACTGGTTTTTAGCTTTCGTTCTAATTGTCAGATTTAATTTTTGATTACATATTTAGAAAGATGAAATATCCGTTCAATACCAGATATAATTTTTTCAAAATTCCAAAAATTTTCATACTAAAATCCAAATTGCATTTTTAGGGAACATAACTTTTTCGAAGGAGAATAAGAAAATACAAAAAAAAAAAACAACAATTCAAACCATGTGTATATGCGTGGTGCCATCGGCAGCAAATCTAGGTTATATTTGTGTATATGTAGGTATAATAAGTTCATATAAAAATAACATCCAACTAAATATCTGATATCCATATCAAGACATTTTCATATATCTTCGCTGGGCAAATCATGTCATGATATATAATTTCGTACCTTGACTGCATGGGAGTTTGATGGTTGATTTTTTTGCAGATAAAAGTGTAACTCTTCGGTTGTTGTATTCTAGCTCAAGAAAATTAAACTTTGACTTCCAAAAAATTCCGTTAGACACAAAAAATAACATTTCTAGACAAAAAGCAACAAAAAACAACCATCTGTCAAATGCCATGTCAAGAGAAAATATCAGAGATAGATCGCTGATTATCATAAGATCAGATATCGCGACTCCACAAGATATTTCATGGCACGATGAACAATCTGAAATGAATTATCTACTGTGAAGTCGGTGTGTAACATAAACAATCGGAATGGATTGCTCAGGGGACTCATTCCGTAAAACGATTATCACCCAACGATAACGTTTCGACGATAGTCCTGCTTCACGTAACCAAAAAATGACTATCGTCTTGACGATCAAAAATATTTGCTTCACGTAAGTCGATTATAGTCAAAACCATATCTTCAAAACGATGGCTTTTGGACGATACCTAAATAGGTATCGTTTCGCATTTGTTTTCATGATTGTATGTAAGTTTCTACGCCACTATAGTTAAATGAGTGAAATAATTTACTTATTTTGGAAAATGACAAAAAAAATTCGAGAAAAATACAAATTATATGAAAAATTAAAAAAAAAAAAAAAAAAAACTATTTGCCAGTTTGTCAGCAGGGATCGAACACCCAACCTCTCGGTTAAGAAGCAAGTACCTATCCCATTGCGCCACCATCTGATGTAAATTTCTGCCGATTTCTTGGATTTATAAACAAACCGTGCACTTAAGAACTTCGTTCTAATAACGCATTACGCAATATTTGCAGCTGATCTATATCTATACTTCTATACTATTATATACAGAATAATAAACAAATTAAAAACTTACCACAAAAAAAATCGTATGGAAATTTTCTAAAATCAAGCATGTAGGTATTTTCCTTGCAAAATTCTGTTTTATAGATTTTCAACTCACATTTACTTCAAGCTCAATTATTTATAAGCAGGAGTTGTTTTGCCATGGAAAATTGCCTTTTGTGGCATGTGGGGTAAGGGATCGGGGATTTGACTGGTTCCGGTGTAATCCGGTTCGTCAAATCAAATTTTTGGTGGGCTGATTTTCTGGAATCGGCCCAAAAAAAAAATTGTTTTTTAAGTAGGGTAACATTTTTGTTTTTTTATTTTTAGGGAAAATTTAATGTGTAGTTAAAAATCTTCATCGAAAAAAAACAATTCAAACCATGAGCAAATAATGTGCCTTGGTAGGAGGGATTTTCTCTATAGTAAGAAATGAGTGGAGTAGGGTATATATATGTATGTAAGGTAGATATAATATTTGCAGCAGAAATAAGTGTTTGCTACTGAAATTGTTTGGTTTGGTGGTGGGTGTTTGCTGGATATGATAAATGGAAACGAACTTATAGGCAAGGGGCGTGCACAAGGAGGGGTAATGGGCATTTAATGCACCCCTAATAAAAATTATTTTTAATTTTTTTTTCTGAGTAAATTAAACAATCAAGGGCGCACGTAAATAGGATGGGGGGTGCTAAATCGGCTTAGGTAATTCACAACTTGAGTTCTAATTGTTGGATTTTAAGGTAAGACTGAAATTGGTTGGTTTGGCGGTGGGTGGTTGGTTTTTTAATATACTTTATTTAGGTTAGGTACAAATTTTTTCATGAGGATAAGTGATGTGATGGTGGGGTGGTAAAAATATGTATGCAGGTTTTTTGTGGCAGCGAATTATTCTTCATCGTCAAAAAATAAAAAAAAAAATAATTCAATTTCTGAATAATTACACAATCAAGGGCGCACGTAAATAGGATAGGGGGATGTTTATTACATGAAAATCGACTAAATTTACAACGTGAGTTCTAATTGTTGGATTTTAAGGTAAGACTGAAATTTTTGTTGGTTTGGCGGTTGGTGGTTGGTGACGGTGAATGGAAACGAACTTATTTAGTTGCAAGAGCGTGCACAATAAGGTGTAAGGGGGCACTTGAATCACTAATACATTTGTTTTTCTAATTCTTTTTGTTGAGTAACTACACAGTCAAAGGCATAGGTAAGCAAAGGTGATGTGGGGGTGCTTATTACGTTCAAATCAGCAAAATTTACACCTTGAGTTCTAATGATCGGATTTTCAAGGTTCGAGATTTTAAATGAAGATTAAATGTAATGTGGAAACACAAGAAGACAAGAACGTGCGCAAGGAGGGATCTGGTTTCCAGAATCGGCTCAAAATTTTTTTTTTTAGGTAATACCTACCTACATATGTATTTTTATTTTAATAGGTAGGTACCTACTTTATTTAGTGGTAAAATTTTTTTGATGTTGATAAGTGATGCGTGGGGTGGTAAGAAATGTATTCCGGTTTTTTGGCACGGAATTATTCTTTATAGACGGCAATAACCCTTGCTGGGAAAAAATGCTTTGAATATGGTAGGTATATGGTAGAGAAGAAGAAAAAATTTAACATTTCATTGATAAATTATTAATTTCTTTATCAAGTGGTTACTAACAAAATTCACGGTCGTTCGCTCCTTAGGGGGTAATGGGAGGTAGGTATAACATAACATACAAATAGTCTGATTTTCAAAGTTGTCTTAAAATTACACTATAGGCAGGCAGGTAGGTAGGTACATAATTAGGTTCATTACATTTTTATTCAAATGCAAGCCCACACAACCCACACGCATAATTTTAGGAAAATAATTGTCAACGTTACCTGACAAAAAAAACGTCAATGTTACCTGACAAGTAACATGGATGGTGTGTAGGGCTCTTTAAGCTGAACATTTTTCGAGTGCTGATTTTAAATCATCTTTTTGGTCGATATTTGGTTGTCATAAGGTTTTACTAAAGAAGACCCGGGCAACGCCGGGTTTTATCGGCTAGTATAATATATGTATACAAAATACCTCAATTTGATATTATGTATTATTTTATTAATACATATTTTTTTAAAGTAAAATGTTAAATTTTTGTATTAAATATATATTGATTGAAACATAAAACACCCTGTAAGTTGTAGTATGCAAAATATTTCTTTCTCTAATATTGTGTTTGCAAAGAGAGAACACATTTCTTAAAGTTAAAAAAAATATAAGAACAAATAATATTAGAAAAAGAAAAACAGAACATGATTTTTTGGACGGTAAGCGTTTAGAAAAATTAGCAAATTTTTCAAGTGCGCAGATTTGCGCAGCAACTTAAGACGCAATATGAAAGGTGAAATGTCAGCCTTTAAGACGTATATAGTTTCCCTCCTGAATAACCCTGAATACATTAAAATTTTCTCCAACAAATGTAAAAATTAACAAAAAAAACACATTTTTTTCACTTAAAAACACAACAACAAAAAATTGAACACCCTTTTCAATATAATTTTACTCACTTTCTTATTCTCTTATATTTTATTAAATAAATAAAAAATAAAAACTTCAATTAAGACTCACAAAAGACGTTTAAAAGTGAAAAACCCCGAACACCTTCGCACCGCAAACTTGACTCAAATAAATCACAAACTCTCACTTTAAAATTAATTCTCTCAGTAAAAAATGCTCTCCACCTAAAAATTTTGGTATACTTGCTTACAGGGAGGTATTAGCTATATATTAAACCAATTTTTGCTTTGGTTCATGCGAATGATTTTTATAATAAAATTCCGCTAGATTGCCAGAATCCCACACTGTGCGTCGTCGTCGTGGGTCGCCAAGGAAATGTCTTCCGTCAACAATGCATACTAGAAGCAACTGTAGGTATCAGACACTAGTTGAAATATGTGGAATAAATCTGGTTTTTCTAGTCAGGGCTTAGGCAGAATTTAACTGGCAAGGCAAAAAGGTACATAACTGGCGAGGGCCTAACGAATGCCTATAGTAGCCCTTGTTAGTAACTATGAAAAACTTGCCAGGGCCTTATTGAAAACTAGATTCTTTTTCCAGGCGGGTCAATTTATTAAATGGATACATATAGAAATATCAATTTTTAAAATTCGAAGAAGCTTTCACTACAAGAGCAAGTTCGTGCGACCCAGTCGTGGATTTTTTTGTTTTAATATTCAATGCTCTTATCAATTCTTAGCTATTGAGAATGTAATAAAAATGAAAGATACTCTTTTATTGATTGTCTGTTTTGTTATTTTTATGACACAAAAAAGATTACCATTCATAAATAAATCATTATGCCCAGTTTTTTTTTTGGAAAAAGAAGGTAGCTACCTACCATTCGTTTCTTTTTTCTCAAAAATAAGAGCATTGAATATTTAAAAAAAGAAAATTTTGAATTAAATTAACTTGAAAAAATTTCGTTTCTATTTTTTTTTTTTTAATTTTGACCCCAGCCTTAATTGCAATAAAAAATAAAATAAAACTAAAACAAAAAATAAAATAATAAAAAACACAAAATAAAATGAAATAAAATAAAATAAAATAAAATAAAATAAAATAAAATAAAATAAAATAAAATAAAATAAAATAAAATAAAATAAAATAAAATAAAATAAAATAAAATAAAATAAAATAAAATAAAATAAAATAAAATAAAATAAAATAAAATAAAATAAAATAAAATAAAATAAAATAAAATAAAATAAAATAAAATAAAATAAAATAAAATAAAACAAAACAAAACAAAACAAAACAAAACAAAACAAAACAAAAAATAAAATAAAATAAAACAAAAAAGAAAATAAATACGCTTTAGCTCTTAAAAAACGTTTTCATCCGAACCCTAACTGAAGCAAAACAATATACCTACCTATTTAAAAATATTTGAAAACTCATTTTCCTTGTAAAGGGAGAGTTAAATTTGTTAACCGCTAAATTAATCATTTAAAACGGTTTAAATCTATTAACTTCATTTAATTGTCCGTCCAGTTGTGTCGTTCAACGTAATACTAATAAATTATAATTGGCATGGTAATTACTTTATATAGGCACGTACATATATAACACTTTAATATTTGTATAGGTACCACATAAATACCTTGATATTAACAAAATTGGTATGTGTTTGTGTATGTCGTTAAACTTTTCGACCTACCTGTCTGAGTCTGAGACACGTTCGAAAATTTTGATACACAAAACACGTTCAATTATTGTTTTGGTAATTAAGCAAGTAGTTCAAGATAAATTAGACAACTCATTGGAGCGTGGAATAGGTACGTACTATTTCGTTTACATTATTTGACATTGAACGTCTATCTTGCTTCAATTTAGATACTTAAATCGCACTTAAACTCAATTAAGAAAGAATCAATTTTTATCAAATACTATTTAAGAAGCTCAACTCTTACTCACTGCGGTAGCTCACTCAAGTATAATATTACTCATCCCTACACAAATAACGGCAACAAAAATTTAACAACAACAACTGTAAAATTGCAAATACCTACGCTATAATTTATGTCATTATACTAAAGTAATAATAACATTTTAATTTTTCATTGTTGTACATAAGCTACTACTAATGAGATTTTCAGTTTTATGCGCACGCGATTGTAGAACTTTCCACTTCAAGTTTAATTTTTTTTTTGTAATTTTTTATTTCAATTTCCATCACTATTCATGAGAAGCCAAAGAAAGTGCATTGGAAAAATGCACTTAACTTCACATGGAGGTGATAGTTCATTGGCCTCATTTAAAGGTGAACGAAAAGAGATTGTTATTTTTTTTTTTAAATATGTAAACCACCTTTCGAGTTTCTGATGGCGAAGGGGAACTTGATACATGAATCGGGTTTTTTTTTTTTCTTAATAACACCACCCTCACACTGTTTGCAGTTTTCTTTTTCGAATATCGATACACTTATTCTTCGAAAATTCCACGAATAAAATTATAAATTTCGAAAACGCCCAAATACGCAAATAACTTGCATTAAAAAAAAAAATAATAACAAAGGGTTACAGGTTTAAACAAAATAATAATGGATTCTTTTTTTTTTAGGAGCCACTCCCCAAAAACAGCACAGAAAATTACACAACGATGTTCCACTACGTTGACTTGGAAAGACCCAACAAAACAACTTTGAGGCTTCTTGTGAGAAAATGCAAACAAAATACAGATACACATATCACCAAGGTAGCAAACAAAAGAAAACAAAAAAATATAAAAGAATTCATACTTCGAATATCGATTAACACCTGGACGGTTTGAAAAATTATTATTGCTTCACACGGAAAAATATATTTATTTCCAATCAACTAAGTTCAAAATTCAATACAAACATTCACTTGGGTACATTCCGACCGAAAGAAAAAAAAAAGACACTGTTAACTTCTATGCGCCCACTTTGAGCGAAAGGCAATCCGTGTGGTTCAAAACTGGAATTAAGACTGCGAAAGCTCTATTCGGGCCTCACCTCAGTAACCGGATTCAATTGGTTTGTTGTTGTTGTTGTTGTTGCGGTGCTGCTTGTGGAATTTAGACGAAAACGAATAATAACTAAAAATTCAACTTAAAAGATTTTCGAATTTCGAATTTGATTATGGCTGTTGAAGTTTGAAGAGTGACATCACTCACCTCAGAAATTACAGCTAGCCATGGCCCGTGTGGTGCTCTAACAGAGAAACCTGTATGACAGGAGTAACAAACTAGTATAATAAAGACACGCTAAGCACGAATGATTGCGACTATGCGACTAGTATACGAACTGCGAAGCCAAAGAGGGCTAAAATGAAATGGAAACACAGGCAGAACCAACCACCAGCAGACCCATAGACAGAGACTGACTTCATTACTTTGGTTTCGTAACGAACTAACGATGTATCTGAATCTGAATGTTGTTTATTGGCCGGGTGCCCCTTTCCACCCGCTCCATCTGTTGTTTTGTCCAGAAGAATGGACGTGAGTCGTGAGTGGTCATTAATGTTTGTCGTTTGTTGATTTTGTGAGCTTCGTAACTATAGGGTTACCGATTCGACTGAAACTATATGCAAATGAATAGATTTACGGGTAGAGGAATAAATACAAATTAACTACCTAGAAACACGAACATAGAACAAAAAGTTCCTAAAGAAAATATATTGTAGATATATCAATTCCAATTTGATAATTGCAGCTTTACAGTTATACCTACACAGATTTCGACAAAATCAGTGCTTGATTTAGTATGCAATTTAATATACATAAACAATATAAAAGCATTGTTTATGTGTTATGTGCGGGTAGTTTAGGTATAAAGTTGGATGGTTTAATGATACATAATAATACGTAGAAGGTTTATCGTAAAAAGTAGAGCAGGAAGGTCTTTAATTTAATAATTGCCTTTTCGATTGAGGTGTCAGAATGACACATTGAGCCCTGAAGTCGCCCAAAAGTGTTTTTTGAAAAACCTGAACTCACAGGGTTGCCTTTACTCGCCCTAAAGTCGATATAGGTTTTTTGCTGGGCAAAACATAAACTGTCAAACTGACATGAGTTGTGATTTGTTGTGGTTTTTGGATTCAAGTGCGTCAAGTAATTCGTAAAGTTAAGTATAGACGATTGTCAGATCTTACAATATTGTCAGATCTGTCAATGGTCTGACAATAGCGGACAATTAGCTGACAATTGACAAATATCTTACAATGTAAAATTGTCCGTTCACACGATTGGTAGATTTTGTGCCAAAGTCTGACAATTTAATTGTCAGCTCTTGTCTGACAATTTTCGGACAATTATATATCTGACAATATTGTCAGCTTGAAAATTTTATGTTCACACAGTTGGCAGATCAATAAAAATTCAAGTCACAATAAAAATTCAATTCAATTGAGGATTTCAAGATCAAACAAACTTTTATAGAATTTCACTTTTTAATGTATGTAGCCACTATCAAGAAGAGGATACTTCCAAAGTGATTTGAAAATCTAGTGTCATAGTGGTAATGCCAAAACAATTGGACGAGCATTTGAAACAATTTAACTACAACTGGACATCGAGGGGGCGACGGACGACTTTACACACTACGAAGGAGAAATATGCCAGAGGTCGTCAAGATGCGCTACGAAGAACAGAAGTCCATATTCTGTATTAAATTATTAAACAAAAAAAAAAAAAGAATTTAAATTTTAAATCATTTATTTTTTGAAAGACACAAGAATGAGACAATAATTGAACTATATTGTTTAGAAGAAAAAATAAATCTTTGCGTACAAAAAATTCAGCAGGCTTACTCTAGAGAGCTCGGCTGATTTAGAAAGTGACCTTGAGACTTTGTTAGGTCTGAGCGAGTTGGCGGCAGGCTGCCTATTGTTACCAATAATTGCTTATGAGCTGGTTTTTTTTTTCAGGTAGTGTCCCTGTCCACCCTCGTTTTGGCATTCTTCAAATTTATTTGATTGCTCGTATAGTTTCTTGACCATTTTGAAGTCCAATTTTGTTTAACTTGTTGGAATTTGCTGTTCACTTTATTTTTATCGTCTTTAATCTTTATTTGAGTAGATATCTTTCAATGGTTTTATTTATTCCGAACAAAATATACAGCACAAAGAATTTAATATAAAAGTGAGTCCAGTTGCTTTATAGATTTCTTTTATTCAGATGTGGAAAAACTACAAATTTCTTACAAAAATGTTTTTTTTTTTTATCTCTCAACTTGGCTCCATCCGTTTGACATTTCGAACAATGAAAAAATTGTCAGCAATTGTAAGATGTTTTCAATGAAAACATCTGACAATGACCAATGAGTCTGACAATGTCCTAATCGTCTGACAATACCACAAATTGTGCATTCAGACGATTGTAAAGGCCGTGTCAAACAGAGCGCGGTCCGGCGGTCTTTGTAAGAAATTACAAACAAAATTTGCCCGCCGCGTTCTTTCCTTCCATGTTGAAGTATTGACCGTCCCGTCGGCCCGCGTTCTGTTTGACCAGGCCTTAAGATACCTGACAATTTTTTGCCAGATTTTCATCTGACAATTACCTGACAATGACGTTTCTGACAATATTGTCAGACAAAATTGTTTGTACAGACGATTGTAAGACATTTGGGACAGTATTTTCACTGACATATCCGACAATATTGTAAGATCTGACAATCGTCTGTACTTAGCTTAATTGTTTATTTTATAAATTAAAAGAATACAAAAATTTCTTTTTTTAACTGATAATTAATAGAAAATGTTTTGAGGTTGTTGATTTGTGCAACAGCGGAATCCGCCCATCTTACATGCAGTTCAGAAGCGGCTGAAAGAGCACAAACAAAAAGCTAGGACTTAATTCCAGATACCTACTCATTTTCTAACGGAACTTTTCAAAGAAGCAAGGAACTTAATAGAGATCCAAAGAAAATTATCCGCCTTAATCGATGCTAACATGGCCGCCTCTACAGGCCATGAACGATGTCAGGATTATGAACTTGCGTCTACTAAAAATCCAATGGAGGCACAAAAATTTATGTCCATGTCATGAAAATGTTAAAGAAAACTACTTTTTGAACAAGACATGAGCGCTGTTCACAGCTTGGCCATAAGATTTGACGTTTCATGAGTGTGAGAGAGGTAGAAGTAGTACTGAAAGGAATTTTTGTGTGTTTCTCTTGCTCCGACTTTTTAGTGGAATTTATCTACTTAGAACCAAAATAGGCTGGAAAAATCGTATGAGTTTTCGAGGAACAACCGATTTGTTCCATCCCCCTCACTTCTTACGCCGCTCACCCAGGAACAATCGATCGGAATTGGAAAAGTTGAACAATGTAAATGCAGACTTAACTAGCGACATGACATAAAGTGCCCAATGCGAAAAAACAAGCTGATTGATGATTGGATTGTGGTTTGGATGTTGGGCATCTGTATGTCTTGTGGCGTCGGCGTGTAAGCGATGCCAAATCAATTTAGCTAGGTAAATAAATTTCTCCCTTTTCTCGTACACAGGAGGAGATATTCAAACTAAAAATCAGCAAACCAAAACAACTACCGGACCGGGTATGTGAGTGCACTTTGATTTTCTTCATCCATCCGATCTCGGCAGCCGGCTATTGCAGTGAGCAAAGTCAGCAGCATCGTTCGGCGACGGTATCGACACCGGTCGGCACGTGTGAAGGGTCCCATAAGATTTACTATATCAAATGATATTTGGCCGATGACGGTTCCCGGCTCCCGGGTATGTGTGAAATGACTCTAACCCAGCCGAGAAGGAGCTAGAGAAAGCCGACCAGGGAGTAAAAAGAAGAGCGTGCGTCGTTGCCTTGGCAAGAAAAATTAAAGAGCATGCGCGAACGGAATACCATTTTGGAGCGTGGACTGAAGCGAAAAAATGATATTTTGCAAAATGAGCATTTTTTTACTGAAACAAAAAAAAAAATAAAATTAATTTTATATTTTATTAAGTTAATCTATCTTGCTTTTAATCCAGATGTACAATCGTTTTATCCAAATGTTGAATATGTGAAATGCCAAATTTCACCAATGACGTATCCGAAGGTGACTGATCTCCTGTTATCTTTGGCAATGTCTTCCAATATTAACAATATGGTGACAAACCGAATGACAACGAGAGGGCGATGGACGAGCTGGGAATTCATTAGTGCATTTTTTAATGCTTCGCCTAGATTTTAAACAGCAAAGAAGCGAACAAATCCCCAAATATCTATATAATCAAAGTCAAAGTTTTAAAAAGAATTCGTCCAAGAAGGTGACCACCTTCCACCCACAAGCCACCGAAGATTTCTTTCGAACTGAGGTTGAGGTTGTAAAATCATATGGGCTTTCTCTGCAGGTGAAGCTGGCAGGACTGTCAACCGCGATATGATATAACCTCCAGTTGACGAGATAACTTATCGACCTCAACAATTGAGTCATCGACTTTTTTGGAAGGGATCGAATGTACGATCAGACCAATACCTGTCCTAATGGTTGATGTGGTGAAAACAGCTTCAAAGAATGATGAAGAACGGTGGTCATCACCACCAGCTTCATCATTGGCATTCACCTTCACTCAAATGTTTGCTACAAACACAATCGTCGTCTTCGCCGCAAACGTAGTTTTGATGGAGTTGAAATCTCCAATTCAAATAGTTCAACTTCTCTGACCATTTTTTTTTTTGATTTTCCACGTTTTCTTACTTACTATAATTATTTATTTTTATTTCTTATGTACACACAGTCACAAAAGAATTTTTCGGAATCAAATGGAGCTGTAAGCAATTGCCCTTAATTTGAGTCCGGAAAATTCTTATTCCATGCGGTGTAGTTACCCTGAACACAAGAACTGAAATAACCATTTTTTGTTTATAAATAAGGCAGTACGAGACAAAATTTTAAACTCCTAGGAAAAATTAATTGGACAAATTTTATTAAAACATGTGGCATATATTTTTTAGAGTTTTTTATTATCTTTTCAGTAAACAAAAAAAATACTATCCTTTTTTCCAAAAGAAACTTAAACATAAACTTTCAAGTGAAAATCTTTTTAAATTTTGACCAAAAAATATAAGAAACTAGTACCAACTTGGGTAGCCTTTTGACTAAATTACTGCACTTGTTTTTGGTGGCATCGAAAAATCTAGTTTTCATGTTTTCTCTGACGGATATTAGTTTTCAGGATGTCGAGATAACCACAACCATCCATTGTAGTCTCAATAAAACCAATTTACGCACTCTAGATGCTGCCAACGTGTTTTTGTGACAGTTTGTAGTGTATGTAATTTTTTTTTCGAGCCTACGAAGAACAGTTTGAATTCAATGGGATCAATTGAATTTGGATTTAAAATATTGGATTTAAATGCGAATTTTGCATTTAGCTTATGGATTCAAATTATATTACAAACATTTGCATTTAAGTTTTATTCTAGACTAAGCGAGTGAATAATATGGCGGTAAGTTATTGTTATCTATTAAAAGTACAAAAAAGTACGAAACTTCGTTTCTTTTGGTATTTTTAGCAGCGCTGCACAGTGGATCGACTTCATACAATTAGACGTGAAAAAGTCAATGACTAAAATTGCAAAAAATTCTATTTCTTACCTATAACGGATAACTGTTAAGTCTGAAAACACCTTTTTTGTTTAAACCAGTTTAGCATGGAATAAATGACCTCCAAACTTGAAAGTAAAAAGTCATTTTTTGATCTGGTGCGTTTAAGTTTTTTAGAAAAATAATTGTTAAAATTACAATTTTAAGTGAAATAAAAAAAAAATGCATATGTTCGTGAAGGCATTTACTTTTATAAATCTGTATTGAAATTATCTTAATGTTTCTTTGTGAAATAAGAAAATTGTGTTATTCAAAGAACAAGAAAAAATCGTTTTTACCGTGTTTGTTTTGGAAAATCTAAATATGTGCCTAAGGTTGCTTTAAAAATAAATTATGTGTTATGTGATAACTGCGTCCCATAGAAGGAATTTTTTGAAGTTTGGTGTTCGAATTCCAAATCGACTCCGACAAAAAAAAATTCTAGAATATATTTCGAACAAGTTTAAATCATCAGAACCAAGAAACTGTTTAAATACTGCTAAACATAAGTGAATCATCATTTCAAAATCAGCCAATTTTGATTTAAATTTTTTTTTGTCGCGAAAAGGCTACCAGGCTTATTTTTTGTAAAACTACGTTACTTTTCTACATTTATGAATATTATATATGGAAACAGATATTTTCCAAGAAGATTAGAATTTTTCACGTCTAAATGTATAGAGCCGATCCAATCTGCGCTGCCTTGGACCTCACCGAAGCTTTCTGTACCAGAGCCAGAGGTTTCTTGAACTTCATCCGTTTGATCCATATCGAGGTTGACGAGGACTAGCTTACTTTCTTTTTATAAATTGTGTTAAACCGAACACGCTCCTATGAAATGAGGTAGCAGATATGTTCTCAATACCAAACTAAGTTACAAAAGTAAAGCTGTCGGAAGCGCTGTTTCAATATGCCAAAAGTGATTTCAATTTTGTTTCGAAACGAGCTTAAGAATTTATTGAAATTGATTTAACGCGCCGAAAATTGTCTGTTATTCCTGTAAGGTATCAACAGGTATTGTGCACAACAAATGAAATTCTATAATTTAAACGAAATTAATTTTGAAAATACCAAAAAAAAGGTACAAATAACTCCGTCTCCACATAATATAGTTGAATTTTTAAAAAACTCGGGTGTCATGAGCAGATTCTGGAAAACCAATAAATACATCGAGAAATTTGTTATCGTTGCACATTCCATGCACATACATTAGATAGATGCTAAAGCAATTCTTTCTATCCATGTAGTCTTCCTTACTTCGACTTAGGGCCAGTTGTACAAATATTTGATCCGTGGTTCAGGAATTTTAACTCACCAATTTCGGCGGATTAACTGTAGTTCAACGATTGTTCACGCATGTAATTGGCTTTTAGTGCATATTTGAACCTTGAACCACCGTTGAACCTCAGTTAACCCGCCGAAATCGGCGAGTTAAAATTCCTGAACTACGGATCAAAATTTAAACCACGATTGTAAAACTGGCACTTAGTGAATTCCTTGTTGGTGCCTTCCGGATTACCAAAAGGTCAATTTTCTAGATTTCGCTTCCTGTTTTTACGATTTCTGATCCCATATCTTTAACCGGACGGGCAACAAGCTCGTCAAACTGCAACCGATTTTTGTATTTATAGATATTTACAATATTTACGAAGAGCAGTTGGCTCTTTAAAAAACTTGTAGGTGGGCCTTCTAGCCCAAACCAATAAAAAAATAATATTAAAAAAAATAAAATGCACGACTGGATCGCACAAACTTGCTCTTGTAGTAAAAGTTTCTTCGAATTTTAATTGAGTGTATTAAAAGTAAATAATTTTTTTATGGGAGCCTTAAGTTTAAACTAGTGTTATACATTATAGAGCTTAAATTGAAAAATTATTAAAAATCAATATAATTCGAAATAAATTTATTAAAAAACTCTTCTTAAATTGTGTTGAGAGCTAAAAAAAAGTACATTATCCGATTTCTTTAACTAATCTTAGTTTTGGAGAAAAAAAAATTAAAATCGTAGGAGCGGTTTTTTTTTTTAATTAATTTTTTTTAATTAAATTTCGAAAAATATTATCTACCCATTTTGGAAATATCGAATTTTCAAAAAAAATTTGATTTTTTTTTTAAATCCAAAATTTGCTTTTTTAAAAAATTTTGATATGCAGTATGATTTCAACTTTTGAAAAGCTTTTGTATAAAAAATTTAATTTAAATCGGTTAGACACATAATGAGATAGTCTAAAATAAAGAAAATGGTTCTATGAGAGGTACCGTTAATAATGGCCAACTGTAAATTTTGTTTCTGGCAGTAGACCATACTAATAAAAGTATTCACAACAATTTTAATCAAAATCGTAGGAGCCGTTTTCGAGAAAATTTATATTTTCTGTAACGGTTTTTTAACATTTATATGGAAGGTACCGTTAATTTGGAATATAAGAAAAAGTTTTGTATAAAATATTTTAGATAATGTTAAAAAACCGCTTGGTGCAAAGTTTCATGAAAATCAACCAAAAGGTTTTCGAAATAGTTGGTTTTCAAAAAAAAAAAATTTGAAACTATTTTAGAAAATCCAAAAAAAAGTTTTCGGAAAATTTTGTTATGCAAAACTATTAAAATTTTTCAGAAGATTCTCCATAAAAAAATTATAAAAATCAGTATATTCCTTTTCTAGAAAACCGATAATTAAAAAAATGGTTCTATGGGAGGTATCATTTAAAACCATTTTTTGGAAATTTAATTTTTACAAAAAGGTAGCATATACCTAATAAAATTTATTGATTTTTTTTTATAAAAATCTGTCGAGCCATTTTTGAGAAAAATAAGATTTTCCAAAAATGCTAAAAAAAAAATTATATGACAGGTACCGCTATTTTTGGTCATAAAAATAAAAGGATAAAAACGTGTCGGGGTAATGTCCCGAAAACACTTTATACCAAGTTTAATTAAAATCGACCCATGGGTTTAGGCTGTAGCCTAGTCCACAGACAGACAGACAGACGGACAGAATTGCGAGACCCACTTTTTTCGTCTTCCCTATCATCGTAATGTCAAGTTTGATTGTTATCTCAAGTTCAATTTTTTTTACGAATCCAAAACTTGCCATATAGTACCTACATATATGTATGTATATCGCAAGTAAAAACAATGAAAAACCCACTATAGAATACGTTTAGTTTTAAGTATAATAATAATATGATTAGATTTAGGTTTTGCTTGTATTAAGCTAAATAAATAAACAAATATCAACAGTTTTAAACCGACCCCAAAAAAATTTTCAATTTGGATGGCGGTTTTTCTGCAATTTATTATCAAGCCCATTGGCATTTAAATTTTTTTTTTCTTACTTTGTTATTATTTTTTTTCACAAAGATTAGGTATAATTTCCTTTTTAATTTTGAAAGACCAATTTTTTTCTCTTAAAAATACTTGACACTTTTCTAACAAACCGAAAAATAATTCATAGTTTGATTTAGGCGCCAGTTATAGCTATCATGGAAAGTCACCATTGAAAATTTTAATGATTTATTCTAAGACGTTTAGGATGCAAAATGTATGATTATTTTGATGCCAAAATATAGCTTTTAACTTAATTAATATATCTGGCCAAAAAAAAATTTCATTTCGGCCCAACCTTTCTCATGAAATGACTTTTATTATTTCAATGATCATTGATAAGGTAGTGCAATCATTGCAAAAATGAAAGTCAATTTATGTGGAAGGTTCGACCCAAACGAAATTTTTTTTTCGCAATAAATATTAATTGGGTCGTCAGCTTCACATTGAGATCAAAATAATTACTGACTTTGCTTCTAAAGTGCCCTAAATCTTCAATTAAAAATTTTCAATGATGAATTTCAATGATAGCTATAACTAACCCCTTAAGCTGTAGAGATGCTATCAGGGCTAAAGAAGTTGTAAGTTCCCGAAGATATAAAGCCAACCTCATTGAGGGACATACCTCATAGTAGACATACTTGACGAACCAATCTTTTTGCAAGAATTAAGACCCAATGGCATAGCATATATTTTGTATCATTTGTTAAATAAAAAAAACATAGACGTGGCGTGATGGTAAGTGCGATAGACTGTCATGTCGGAGGTCTAGGTTCGACCCCCAGCCTATAAACCCTCAGAATATAAATCCCCTTTTATAGGATTTTTTGTCTTGTCTCGACTCGACCTACACCCTTTAGCTTGGATCAAATTATAATATTCGACCTTTGCCGTTTTCTTCCCAAGGTTCAAGGCTATCCGCACAACATGCGGCAAAAGCTAGGACTTTTTTCCAAGGGATAAAATACAGAAATAGAGATAGATAGATGGCGAAAAGGCTCTATCTCCCTCCTTTAAGCGGGAAAGGCGGTTTAAAAAAATGCAAAACTATTATTATTAAAAACAACGGCAACGTCTACAATATTGTGCTTCAGATTTTCTCAAAACCACTATAATTGTAAAATTTCAAATCAAGTTGTTATATTGAACAAATTTTATATTCGAAATTTTGAAAAAAAAAATGAGAAAAAATAGAAAATACCGACTTAGCGTCTTAACGATTTTTATTCAAATGCTATAAAACGGATGCTTTTACGTTTTTTAGTTTTTGATAAAATCAAGTGACCCAGCACTCATCACAGTATGGCAACCCTGCTTTGAATAAAGCTTAAATAACCCATCGATATAAAAAAAAAAAAACCGAGAGAATTTAAGTCGTGCATGACCAACGAAAAAAAAAAGCAGAAAACGAATACAAAAAATGCAGCTTATGATGGTTGAATTGAGATACACTACGACAGAAACAGGTTATACGTTTTGCCCGAGTGTTGGTTTAACTATTTTTGGATGCCAACACGTCACGTCACACCTTGAAACAGGTAACGAACCCAAAAACAAGCTAAGACCAAACCAAAACAGAAGACGCACTGAAAACTGAACAAACAAGCCTCTCACGTTCTCTCTTTCTATATACGTAAATGTTGGTACATTATATTGTTATTTTCTCTTATAGGTATATAATAGGTACTATGAAAATGGTTCACTAGACTAGAGTGATTTAACTTTATAATGATTGTTTATGTTTTGGTCATTTTTTTTTTATAAACGGTAAAACGTAAATATTGATACCTACTACATACCTACTCAAAGTTTTTATTTTTAGATTACATTCATAAACACTTAGAGCTCAGTCGATGCACTTGGAATTTGAATTTGTCATCTCGTATAGAACAAGATGAGGGTGAATGGCATTTATTAGGTTGAGGGATGCAAGAACTGGGTTAAACAAACTCAAAAACATTTTTAACAGTTAAATAAACCAAGCTTGACGGTACTTTATATAAAAATACTGGTATTCTAGATTATTTATGTAGATTGATTATTCATCTAGTTTTAAGCTTTTCTTAGAAGGAAGGTGCAAGTAGTTGTTGATGATTGTTGATGAACTGTCGGCGGCTAATTCTTACATTGTATTAACACAAGTTAACAAACAGTATTCAATATTTTGACTTTGAGCTTCCCTTTTACTGGCTGAACAGAATGGTGACGCAGACGGAACCGGAGACGGAGCTGGAATAGCTGTCAAAATATTAAATACACGCAAATTCAATGTTGCGAACACAACGGAACGTAGACGCATACGGAGCTGCAGACGCAGACGGAAGAGTTCACCAACTTTTAACTTTTCACGTACGGCACTTTTGACGTTTCAATTTGTCTGAAGAAAAAAAACAACTTTTTGGGTCGGAAAAAATATTGTGGATATTTGTATCGCGAAAAAAATTATTTATTAAAAGGAAAATTATTGGAAACAAAAAATGTGAATTCTGAGCTCGTACACAATAATATTCTTTTGTTTTTCTTCAAAATACTTTCAAAGCTGTACAGCTCCATTGTGGACATGTAAAAAAAATAACGTACATACGACACTTTTTGACAGCTCTTCCAGTTACGTCTGCGGCTTCAGTTCCGTCCTTCTATTCTGTTCAGCCAGTTAGTTTAAAGGCCTTGTCAAACAGAGCGCGGTCCGGCGGTCTTTGTAAGAAATTACAAACAAAATTTGCCCGCCGCGTTCTTTCCTTCCCTGGTGAAGTATTGACCGTCCCGTCGGCCCGCGTTCTGTTTGACGAGGCCTTAAGAGATTATTGCATAGTATCTTTCACACGAAGATACTAGTTGCTGGTGATTTTTTTGCCGTTTTCTTTAAATCTCCTTAACAATCTCTTGTACCTTTCACACGCAAGCAACAAAAACCCGGAGATTTTCTTTATTTTCCTTTTAAACTACCTTGGTTGAACGCACACAAACGTAGTGTGAAGAGAAACGTCAAAAAAATCTCCTGAATTTGTTGACCGGGGAGATTTCATTTCCCCCTCTTTCTCCCTGCCCTTCACGCCAATGAACTAATTGTTGCCGGCAACTCAGTTGCCCTGTGTGAAAGGGGACATAGTTTACAACCTCAGTCGGGAAATGGAATTTTTTTCGGGAAATTCTTGGTTGAGGGTTGGATAAGAAAAATCCCGATAGTCAGAAGGCAGACTGAAAGACAGAAGCGGGAGTGGGGGGTCTCAGGCAAAACTAAATTTCGGAGAGGTTGATAAAGAGTGCGTGAAAGAACAAATTTCAAAATCTCAAAAGGCTAAGTGGAAGACAAAGGTGTGTCAGAAGCTACTAAAGTTTGTCGAAAATTTACCTGATTCGGAAATTCCTGACGACTTGTCGCTTGTCAGTGTATTCGTGTATATATTTAGTGACAAAATTCCAAATGTCAGAAGCCAGACTGGCAGATTTGTATTTTTTTTTAATTTTTAAATTTTAACTTGTACTAGAAGACCCCCCCCATAGAACGACCTACTATCATCGAGGTACCTGATAAGGAGTATACAGTTTTGTAGGTAGTGTCCAAACAATCATTTTGCTTAAGGGTTACCTAGCGTAAAATGGTCAAGGCATGGGGTTGCCACGTTTTAAAGGTCAATTTTCGGGTTTTTACAACTATCGAATACAGATCACACGTAAGTCTTATGCGCCAGTTATAGCTATCATTGAAATTCATCATTGGAATTTTTAATGACTTATTTCAAGACGTTTAGAAAGTAAAATCTATAAATATTTTGATGTCAAAAAAAGCCTATGGGCTGTTGCATACACGGGAGCCTATTGGTCCATTGTGATCCCCTATAACAGAGATAAAACCTAAACTATCGGTTGACATAGACTGGTTCATTTACGAACCAGCCTGTGCTTTCTATGTATATTCTCATGTTTGCCATTGAGACCTGCGCTAGATCGTCCGTAGTTCTCCAACAAACCTGTTTCCAAAGTAACGGAGGCGGTTTGTTTGGAGGTTTGGACAGTCGCAGAGCAGGTGTTTAATGGTTTCTATTTCTTCAACATCCTGACAGCTCCTACAGAAATCGGGTGCGTAAACACACAATCTAGTGGCCATTATGCCAATGGCACAATGTCCCGTCAGTACACCTATCAGGGTTCTAATGGTCTTTTTACTCAGCGATAAAATCTACTGAGCTTCCTTTTCATTAATTCTAGGCCATCATAAACTTCTAGAGATGGCGCAATCGTTTCTGGATATCCAGGAGTTATTGATTTGCTCTTTCATTATTTTCTTTTTGATTACGCCGATCGAGACGTCTGGTCCCGTATCTAATTGGCTTCTACTGTCTCTATTTGTCATTGACCCTTTCCTTGCCAGTGCATCTGCTATGTCATTACCTTCTATACTGCTATGTCCAGGAACCCACCAGAGTTTGACTTGGTTAGTGTTACAAATATTGTTCAGTAAGTCACGACATTTAGGTACTGCTTTGGATCTTAAGGTCTCACTGGATAATGCTTTGATAGCAGCTTGGCTGTCCACGAATAATGTGATCTCTGATGATCTCAATTTGTTTCTGTGGACGATTTCGGCTGCCTTTTCGATAGCATAAATCTCAGCTTGTTAAGACACTACACTCATCTGGGAGTTTATATGATTCTCTAATATTAAGAGCTTCACAAAACACCCCAGCTCCTGTTCCTTCTTTCATTTTTGACCCATCAGTGTAGAAGGGTATACCCCGCTCACTGAGTAGTAAGTTGGATTCCCAACCATGTCTTTCGGGTATTAAAACCGAGAAGTTTTTCCTAAAATCTATTACGGGTGGTAAGTAGTCAGTGGTCACATCTAGTCCGGCGTATCTTTGGCAGATAGACCCATGACCGTAGGTACTGTGCTTCCAAGAGTCCATTTACTTCAGTCGAAATGCACTTTTGGCTGCTGTACACCTTATGTACTCGTTGAAAATAACTTCCAGCTTTTATATTTTAGATAGTTTTATAGAAATAAATTTCCGACAGACTGCAATATGCAATGGCCCTTGTTTATGTAAAATTCAGAAAATAAAAAAATAAAGGAAAAAAGAAACTAATTTTTTGAAAAAAACTTAATTTGAATTTATTTAAAAATTAATTATTGTTAAACATTTTTGAATTCATGTAATAAAGAAATCTAGTCTAAAAAATCTAAAATCTATTGGGCGCGTTCGGCTGACTATCCAAAGCTATCCGGTTGTTGAAATCCCTAGTTAAAAAAAACTTCTGATGACAGCCGATGCAACAACAACTCAAGCTATCTGAAAATTTTTGGGATAGGTGGATATCCTACCTGACTATTATCCGAACGCAAGCATATATAAACATAAAAACTAAGTTGTTGTGGAGCGATCGGAGATACCTTCAAAAAAAAAAAAAATTAACAAAATATGTTGCCATTAAGTCAGTTAAAAATAGGTGGACAAGATCCATATTCACGTATTAAAGCTGTTTCACAATGCGACGAGAAAACGAGACGTCAGCGTGACGAGAAACGCTTTCATCTTTTTCTCGTTATAAAATCGTTCCCCAATTCACAATGCAGCGAGTTCTTCACACCGAGTTCTTCGTGTTTGTCAGTGAATTTGAGAAATAAAATACAAAATTTGAAAAAAAAAAGGGAAAATGAAAATGTTAAAAAAAATGCTTTTAGTACTTTTGGGGGAGTGTTTACAAAAAAGCAAAGGCAAATATACTCTAATATATTCTCATTGCTTGAAATTGGTTTGACAGCTACGACGAGTTCTCGTCACGTTCACGTCTCGTTTCCTCGTCGCATTGTGAAACAGGCTTCAATATATCTAATGATGATTAAGGAAAATTTAACTACTGAAGTACCTTGGCCACTTACAAATATAAACTTTCCCTTCAGGTCGCCTGGCTTCGTGGAACTTTATATTTAAGTGCGGAACAATAACATAAAAATCTAATTTTTTTTCCTATTCAATTAGAAATTTAGCCCTTGGATCGTCGGCTTAAATGCCATCTCTTGTACTATATAATATTTGACTTTAATTCTTTTAGCTGAGCAAAGTTTGTCTTCCAATTGGTAGGTACAGCACAAATTTCATATTTTCTTCTTTATTTGTATAACTTTGAACCATAAAAGCAAGCGTGTGATCTTGCCTTGAATTTTATTTCCAAAAGCCTTGAATTTTATTTCCAAAAGGTATTTGTATCATTTTAAGAATAGGGGGGTTCACATTCAACGACAAGTTGATCAACATGTATCTAGTCGGCAATATTTTGTAATGTGAACAGCAGTCGAGGCTTGTTGTTGTTTGCCGCTACTGATGTGCTGGGTTTCACTAGGCCACCACAACGAAACCCCTGGTTCGATGAAGAATGCAGACTGGCACATGAAGCAAAGAACGAGGCCTACCAAGCAATGCTGCAGACTAGAACCAGAGCTGCTGAGAGAGCAGCCCGGGAGCTCTACGGGCAAAAGCGAAGGGAGGAACGCCGACTTCTCAGGAGGAAAAAGAGAAAGCATGCGAAGCGGGCGGTCGAGTCTATTGAGGACTGTAGAGGCAGGGGGGATGTTCGAAAGTTCTACCGAAGGGTGAGGCAAACTACCCAGGGTTACAAGGCCAGAACGGAAGCCTGCCGAGACGAGAGTGGGAATATGGTGGTAGACACACAGTCGGTGCTGAGGATCTGGAAACAACACTTTTCTAGACTGCTAAACGGCGAAGATGGCCAAAATTCCGCTGTAAGACAGAACACTCCATTCAACCTGGACGATGATGGTCAAAATTTCCGTCCACCCGACCCAAATGAAGTGCGGTTAGCGATAGCCAAGCTTAAAACGTACAAGGCTGCTGGTGCGGATGGCCTGCCAGCCGAGCTATTCAAAGCAGGGGGAGATGACTTGGTAGGGAGTATACACCAGCTTATCTCCAAAATTTGGTCGGAGGAAAGTATGCCCGATGAATGGAACCTCGGTATAGTGTGCCCCATCCACAAGAAAGGAGATGCTCTGACCTGTTCCAACTACAGAGGTATAAGTCTCCTCAACGTCGCATACAAAATCTTGTCATCTATACTGTGTGATCGCTTAAAACCGTTTGTCAACGATCTGATCGGCCCCTATCAGTGTGGTTTTAGGCCCGGCAAATCAACCGTCGATCAAATGTTCACACTCCGACAGATTTTGGAAAAAACCCAGGAGTTTCAAATCGATACACACCACCTCTTTATCGATTTTAAAGTCGCATATGATAGCGTAGACAGAGACGAGCTATTCAGAGCCATGGCGCATCTCGGCATCCCTGCCAAACTCGTCCGCTTGTGCAGGATGACGATGGAGAAATCTCGCTGCTCCGTCAAAGTCGGCAAGAACACCACCGAACCCTTTGATGTCGAGAAAGGTTTGAGGCAAGGCGACGCGTTATCATGCAACCTGTTTAACATCGTTCTTGAAGCAATTGTACGCAACTCGCAAGTCAACAACAGAGGTACAATTTTTCAAAAGTCCGTTCAACTACTTGCTTATGCAGATGATATTGACATCATTGGGAGAACGAAGCGAGCTGTTACCGGCGCGTTTGCAAGTATTGAATCGGAGGCGGCGAAAATGGGTTTGGCTGTTAATGAGGACAAGACGAAGTATATGCTATCATCGAGAAAGGAATCTCAACATCGTCGGCTCGGGCAAAACGTCACGATGGATAGATACAACTTCGAAGTCGTCAAGGACTTTGTCTACCTGGGCTCCACTGTAACATCGCAAAATGACATCAGCGCAGAGATCAAACGAAGAATTACTCTTGCCAATCGCTGTTTCTTCGGGCTAAGAAGGCATCTAAGTAATAAAGCCCTCTCTCAGAGAACCAAGGAGACCTTATATAAGACCCTAATCATCCCGGTCCTGCTATATGGGGCAGAGGCATGGACCCTGTCAAAAACGGATGAGAATCTGCTTGGGTGCTTTGAAAGGAAGATTCTTCGGGTGATCTTCGGTCCAGTCTGTATCGATGGAGTATGGAGGAGAAGATTTAATAACGAGCTTTACGGGCTTTACAGCGACGTCGACCTGGTCAAGAAGCTGAAAATTCAGCGGCTGAGATGGCTGGGACACGTGGAGCGTATGGACACCAACGCACCAGCCCGACGAGTCTTCGAATCTACCCCTGACGGTCTGCTCAGCAGAGGAAGACCCCACCTTAGGTGGCGCACACAAGTGGAAAACGACCTCAACCAACTTGGAGTGCGTAACTGGAGGCAGCTAGCTAGGGACCGAGCTGGCTGGAGGGGCTTGTTGGTTGAGGCCGTAGTCCATCCTGGGCTGTGAGCGCCATCTAAAGTAAAGTAAAGTAAAGTAAGTATCACTTCCTTGAGTTGAAATACCTATTCTATTTATTGAACTTCTCCTTACTGCTTGTATAGGCGTTGAAATAGAAATAGAATCCATTACAACCAAATAGCGTTGAAATAGAAGTAAAACAACAACTAGAAACGGAAACAAAACAAAATATTGCGATAATATTAGTGTAAAAAAATCAAATACGCGTTATGTTTGCTCATTGAATATTTTTTCTTTAAATGAAGTCGGCGGAACGGTCGTAAAGTGTGAACGCTAGCAAAACGACTCGGGCCGGTCGACATGTCATTTAATGTGAACCCCCCTAAAGTTTACTGGAATTTTTATTTTTTTTAAATCCATAATAATGATATTTTAAAATTTACATAGATTGATTGGTGATTCAAATTTCATTAATTTAACACTCAATACAATTTCATCCTTGAACGAGTTCTTATGACCTACATATACAAACATACTTTGAGCGCTTTCAAGACTTCTATAAATAGGTTTCAAAATGATGTATTTTTGAATCTTCAAAACAGACGTTCTTTATTCAGTTCTTTTTGAACAAAAATCATAAATGTTTATAAAAATACAATAAATATGAAATCTTTTACATTCAAAATTGCTATTGCACACAAGAGCTATTACTAGTCCCATTTATATGTCGTTGTCGCTTGACTGCTCATCATTAAAATTGAATTCAATTAAGAATTAATAGAAAGAACTCTAAAAATCGACTTAGAGGGGGTCGGTTTTTTGTCGAGACGCAATTATTAAATTATTTTGACAAAGTCTATAGCCAAGATAATGACACAAAGCACACTAGTTTCGCAGCTGCTTTTCACTCCCTCGTCATAGTTTCAGGCAATTTGACTTAATTGCCTATTATGGGATTATTTATTAAAGCACATAAAGGTCAGAGCAGTTAATTCGGATGGAATCTTGAGTCACTAAATGAAGATCTTTGATTCAAGCAGTGATCTTTTAGGGCAATTATATAAGGTTAGTGGTCACTTGATTAAGAAACCACACATCAACATCATTAATGTTGGGGTAAGTACTGTTATATTGTTAATTGATCAATGTGGATCAATTGTCAATGATTAATCGAGGTCAGGAACGATATTTGTGTTATGATGATTGTTGACACATTGCTCAAAGGTCATGGAAAATTTTTCCTTTTTTAAATTTATATTACTTTTTGCTTTCATTTTTAATACAAGCAGAACTATTAAAGATTCTTGTGAACTAAAAACTGAATATTTTTCGCTATCAGATTACGTGATAGCAAAGAAAAGGACTGGGAAATGAATTGAAATTTGTCATAAATTTACATTGACACAAGCAGTGAATGTAATGATATGAAAACTCTCCGCCAACGATTTTCTATGAATATATAATTTTGGCTTGAAATGTGAATAGAATCATTCTGTATAGTAATACATTGGACGTCCAATATAGCGAATTATATAATTTTTGAGGTCATTCAATGTATCGAAAGTATTCGTTATCGATCGATTTTAAGCATATAATGAAAAGAAATTTCCGGTGTTCTTATGTCACTTGGTTCTCATTTTCGTTATATCGGATAGCAAATCTTTGACTCCGTTCTTATTTAGTGACCCTAATGTAATTTTGATGTTACTTTAAAAAGCACTCACTTAATGGGGTATTCCTGATACTGGATGTCCACTATATTATTAATTGATACTCTATTTCCTATACAAATATTGCAAACAAAAATAGGCGCGAATATTATACGACAATTAATTTATTCTCAACAAAATCAAACAAAAATTCATTCAACAATAGATTCAAGATATTTATTTACATACGTATGTATGTATGTGTGTATTTATTTCCATACATAGATTGATAATAATCATTGAATCGAAATCCAACTCTGCGAATTTGCACGATGAATCATTCCAATGGTGCATGGGGGATACAATTATTTTTTACATGCAGCTGAACGGAAGGAAGCTACTTGATGACATTAATATTCAATACGGTGTAAGGGTATCATCACATAAAATATTCATGTACACCTCTTCTATCCAATTATTGTAGAATTTGTTAATAAATAAAGTGACTCGACGGATCGGATATAGTGAAGGGAATATGCGATCTGTTGGATTATTGACCTTTTAATTTGTAGAAGCAGATTTTATAAAAAAATAAACATAAAAATGTAACCTTGGATAGCACATTAGTTGAATTAAAATGGCAAATTAATAAATTTCTTGATTTACCAGTTGTGTAGATACTGCAACGTCCAGCTGTACGAAATGCAACGACAATCTAATCATATTAATTGTTTCTAATCGCAGTTATTGGCACCTGGAAGTTTCTCCTGATCAAATACACCAATGTAGCCGTGGCGTGATGGTTAGTGCGATAGACTATCATGCCGGAGGTCTAAGGTTCGATCCCCAGCCTCGCCACCTATTTATTTAAAAGAAAAAAAGCGGCTACTGCCTCTTGCGAGGAATTGACAAATCGTCCAAGAGTATCTCCTGTCACAGAAAAGTGCCGCTCGTTAGCCGTTCGTATTCGGCAATAAACTGTAGGTCCCCTCTATTCCTGCAGACACGCACACAGGAATGGTTGAGAGTTGTAAGTCACTAGGCCCTAGTTCTTCATGAGCTGTTGTGCCATCAAATTTTTTTTTTTTTTTAATACACCAATGTGAGGGGGAATACTATTTATGTCTCATTAAACATTACCTATCGACCTTCCTATCCATAAAAAATTGCAATAACTGTATAAACATGTGAGTTTGAAAATCAAGGGTAAAATAAAGGGTGAGCGTGTAGGTTGGATTGAGATAAGAAAAAAAAAAACGTTTGCCCCCGCTTAGCCGGGAGGGGAGATTTTCTAAAAAAAATTGACTTAAAACAGAAAAAAAATTATTAAAAAACAATAACCGTTACAACGGCATGCTATACCTTTTTGTAAAGCCAAAGATCTATTCTTTTGTTATTAAATAAAGTTGTTTTAGTGAATAGTTTTTCAAAAATTTATTTTCAAACTTAAATTTTTGAAAAAAATTTGAAAAACTGTATTCGAACTAATTTTTTTTTTTTCAAAATTTTACATTATTAAGGGCCATTAAAGTAGGAAAGTAGATTTCGTTATTTTAAATTTTCTCAATAACTAAGACACTAGATGCCTAGTTTTTAGTTTTCGACTAAAAATTAATAGGAACATCGAATATTAAAAACAAAAATACTACTTATTAAAGTAAAATTTTGAACACGATTTGTTTGAACTTTTTAATTTTTTTTTTCAAAAATTCGAGTTTAAAAAAATAATTTTTGGAAAACTGTTTATTAAAAACAAACTTCAAAACAAAGCCATGCGCGTGAAGTATAGCGAAAACTCAATGATGCAATAAGATAGGTCTTTACTTTTTATTTGCAAATATGCAAGTCTTGCAATTCGTAGTTGGGGCGTTTGCAAATAATGCTGCATTGAAAATGCATTTTTTTTCTGAAAGCCTAGATAAAAGATATAGCACTTAAAAAATTATATTTAATAAAAGAGCTGAATACCCTAGACTTGAATATGTGGGTCTTCTGTACGCAAGACGTATTTGAAAATTCATTTTTATAGTGCGCCTCCCATACAGAAGGCCCACCTAAGAGGTCTTGGACCCCCATATTCATGTCTATGGTATTCAGCTCTTTCATTAAATATAAAATGAATTTTTATCGCACCGTTGTTTTTTTTTAATAATTTATTTCCTGTTTTAAGTCAATTTTTTATAAAATTGCCCCTCCCGGCTAAACGGGGGGAAATAGACCCCCTCCCATACGATTTTTTTCTTATCTCAACCCAGCCTACTCGCTCCAGCTTTTTGTCACACCTTAGGTGAATCACCCTGTAATATTAATCGTTCAATAATGTAATCATATTTTTAATGAGAAAATGTAAAATAAAACTAATGTCGTTTTTCTTTCAGCCAAAAAAACTTGATCCCGGACAAGTTTTGGCATTTCTTTCAACCAAAAAAAATCAATCCCTGACAATTCGGGATCAAAATCTCTGATCCCGAATTAAAGAGAGATTTACACCTACATGAAACACGCACTTGCACACACACTATTTATAAAACGTCATTTTGTGCTTTTGTTTGATTCTGTGATTTTCTTTTTTATTTGCATTCCGTTTTTTATTCTTTGCCTATCAAAATTATTTTTTGCTTTATTAAATTGAAATTATTTTTGACAAAATTAAATTTGACATCCCACACACACATTTGCAAACAAAAAACAAATCCAATCTGCGTTTCTTTTGCCAAGAAAATTCGTGAACTGCACTTCAGCGGAACTGCGCGACACTACACAGCACTCCGCGGAGTTTTTTATTATGCCGCACTTGAACTACAGCAGTGCGACAGGGGACTTAGTCCCCTTTCACACGAAGATACTAGTTGCTGGTGATTTTTTTGACGTTTTCTTTAAATCTCCTTAACAATCTCCTGTACCTTTCACACGCAAGCAACAAAAACCCGGAGATTTTCTTTATTTTCCTTTTGAACTACCTTGGTTGAACGCACACAAACGTAGTGTGAAGAGAAACGTCAAAAAAGTTTCCTGAATTTGTTGACCGGGGAGATTTCATTTCCCCCTCTTTCTTCCTGCCCTTCTCGCCTATGAACTAATTGTTGCCGGCAACTTAGTTGCCCTGTGTGAAAGGGGACTAAGCGATAAATCATGAAGTTAGTGGCAATTGAATTTCTACAATACTACAAAATAGATGGCGGCCAAATCACCCCGAAAACAAAGTTTTCCTCTCACACTACCTTCCCCTACACATAAAAAATGTTTTTCCTACCCAAACTGCAAAGAACAGCCACCATTTTGTATTTCACTGTACTAAAACAAAACATTCAATAATTTGCTCTGATAATAGCCGTTCCACACTATCCCATCGAGTATTAATACATGTCAAAAAAAAAGTGTGATAGAATTACTTACGACTGCCAAATTTGTGTGAAGAAAACGATTTTCATATTTTGCTTCCACACCTGAATCCAAAAAATCAATTCACCATAACCTCAAACCCCCAAGTGGGATAGAATGTGTGATGGTTTTAGAACCAATCCTAAAAATTTTCATGTATTAACACATGTCAAATTGTGTGAGATGGGCTGTCAAGTCGTGTGGGATGTGATTTCATATTTTGTTTCCACACTATTATACACGATTTACTTCCCACTTTTTTGACATGTGTTAATACTCAGTGGGATAGTGTGGAAGGCCTTTAAGCAACTTTGTGGTTTAAGTGTCGCGCCGTTCCGTTCCGTTATCGCTTAGTGCGATATTGACACCAGGGAAATTGCTTTCGACACCACCTGCATATCAGCGCGTGAACTACTAGAGGGGGATAAAATTTTTTTGGATTTGACATTCAATGTATTTCGCATAAGAGAAAACGAAAAAATGGTCTGGAAAACATTAATTTTAATCGGATGAACCGTTAATAACGGCCATATTATTGACTTCTTTTAAAGCTACTTTAACGACAAAACTAGTTCCGGTAGAAGTCAAAACCAATTTCCATCTCTTTTTTATTAATTTATCAACTGTGACAAAAAATAATTGAGCAAGTGAATCCGAAAAATATCAGTCTAAGTTTTTTGACAGCAAAAGTGAGGAATCTCACTGGGGAATTACGTTCAGGTTTCTGAGATTGCTGAGGTCTCTGAGATCTCAGTGAGCTTGAGAAACCTGAACTGGGCCCAGATCGCGTAAGACGATTCGATTGAACGATAATCGTTTTGGCTATAGCTTTCTCTATCACATGTGAGGTGAAATATAGAGAGAGCAATCGTCAAACCATTATCGTTCAATCGAATCGTCTTACGCGATCTGAGCCCTGGCTAATTTATGTAGATGTTAAAATTTGTAAATATTTTAATTTAGATGTCAAAGTAGGTTTGTTCAAATAATAAGTTTTTGATGAAAAGCGATCGAGAATATTCCAAAAGGAAAATAAGGAAACAAACTATTTTCTTCGATGTTCAGAACAGAATAATAATAAAATCTATTTATTTAGTTTTCATAAGAAATTACAACGAAACAGAGAAATAATGTTTTATAAGGCAGAGTGTTTACATTATTTAATTTTTCGTTCCATACCCGACTGGACTGCTTTAAGCCGTATAAAGATTTATTCAGCTTACATACCTTTTTGGATCCATCACTGAAGTTTGTGGGCTGTACCATGAATATATTTTCTTTTATTTCCCCATTCAAAAACGCAGTAACGGCATCCATCTGACGAATGTTGAGATCAAATTTGGAAGCAATTGCAATCAAAAAACGAATCGAGGAGTATCTAGCTACAGGCGATAAAAGGTTTCTTCATAATCGATGCCTTGTTTTTGAGAACAGCCTTTTACCACCAAACGTGCCTTGTACCTTAAAATTTCCCCATTTACATCGCGCTTAGTTTTAAAAACCCACTTGCATTTGATAGGATGTTTGTCTTTGGGCAGATCTACCAAATCCCATGTCTTAAATTCAGCTTCCATTGCTTTTTGCCACATAGATGCATCCGAACGTGACAAAGCATCTTCAACAGTTTCTGGATCACTTATTTCAAATTTAACAGTATAACTTGCCTGATATTTCGGATTTTGTTTCGGGACTCGTGTGGATCTACGAACACGGACAGCATCTTCCCGGATGATGTCTGTTGTAGCTTCAACATCATCGCCAATGCCTGTTGTATCCACGGTTTCATGTTGCAAATTTATGGAACTGATGTCGCCTTCGTCTGTTTCAAAATAACTGGAACTGCTATCATTTTCTTCAACTTCAGGTTCAGTTAAAGAGGCAGCATTTAGATCATCGGACAAAATGTCAGATTCTTGACTAACTTCTCTCCCAGAATTGACATTTTGTTCAGTTGGTTCTTCGAAAAATGAAACGAAAGGGGTGGTCAAATTTTGATTATCACCATTTACATTTTCACTTCTGCAATTCTCAAAGAAGACGACATCGCGACTCACAATAACTTTTTGAGTTACCATGTTGTAGAGACGGTAAGCCTTTGATTCAGTACTGTATCCAAACAAAATACATTCGGTAGACTTTGAATCAAGCTTCTTACGTTTTTCACATGGAATATGCACCATTGCCTTGCAACCAAACACCCGCAACATTCTTAAATCTGGTTTTACTTTTGACCATAATTCTTCAGGTGTTTTTGTTTTTTCACTTCTGCAAGGGATTCGATTCAAAATATATGCAGCCGTTGATGCTGCTTCAGCCCAAAAACGTTTGATTTGTTGCTTAATCTCTTTTTATTTGGACATTGTCTTGCAAAATGACCAATTTCTCCACAGTTGTGGCATCTGAATTTTGGCAGTGTTTTTTTATTTTTTTGCGATTTAAACTTCGGTTTAACAACCATGGCACTTCCACTTGAGTTTTGATTGTACTTAACTTGTTGCAGTAAAAGAGTCTTCACGGCATCACTAGTTAATGTTTTCGATGAATTTTCAACAGCCATTACTAATGCTTTGAAATCTTCCGGCAGCCCTGCCAACATCAGTGATGCGACAATTTCATCGTCTATCTTCAGACCTGCTTTCCTAACCTTGATTGACGTCATAACCATCTTGTTCACGTAGTCTTCCATGGATTCACACTCGTTCAGCTTTAATTGCACAAGTTGTTTCAGCAAATCCACCTTCCTACAAAGACCAGTATCTTCAAACGCATTCGTTAGGTTGTCCCAAGCAACTTTAGCCGAGGAAGCATCCGCTATGTACGAATAATTTTGTGTTTCAAGCAACAAAATTAGTTCAGACTTCGCTTTCAGGTCAATGGCTTTTTCTGGAGCCGTAGCTGTCGCTTTCAGTTCTGTCTCGAAGCATTCCCATAATCCTCTAATTACTAAATATGATTTAGCCGCAATTTTCCACACATCGAAATTTTCTCGTCCTTTCAGCTTTTCTAAAGACACAGCATTTGATGCCATCTTCGGTTTTGATTTGAAATAATTTTTAAATTAAATGACTAAACAAACCTTTGCGGGATCTGGGCCCATAACCTGATGAAAAGCGATCGAGAATATTCCAAAAGGAAAATAAGGAAACAGGCAGAGTGTTTTTGAGCTGAGTGATAATATGTATAAATAATTCATTCTTTGAAAACAACAGTTTTGAAAAATATAAAACTCGAAACCAATATAGAACTAGTTTTGTCATAAAACTAGTTTAGAAGCAATTCAATATAATATGGCCGTAAGATTTATGCCAGTATCTGAAAAAAAAAACATATTTTTTCCACATATGTATGTATGTATACACATAGATACCTATCACGAAACCGTTTCGAGAATATCATTTCGGTTTTCAGCGACCCAAAATTAGTCTTGAGAATTTTTTTTTTTTTGTGGCAAGAATGAAGCAAAATTTGTAAATTTGCGTCCCACGTTTTTTTTTTTTTACCTAATTTATGAAAATTTGAAAAAAAAAAAAAAAAAAAAAAAAAAAAAACGCAATTCAGTATTGCGACTTTAAATGCTTAAACAACCTACTAATGTGAAATAAGATTGATACTCGCTACCTGTATCACAATACAATGAAATGCAATCACAGCCGAATTGCTGAAGAAATATACCTAGTTACCTACATAACATGTAATGTACCTACCTACCTAGGTATTATCAAAGAATATAAAGTTACTTTATATTCTTTGGTATTATGTATAAAGGGTTGGACAAACGGCTTATATTACTTAATACTTGTTATAATACAGTTACTATAGTATACCTACAAAAAAAACATAACCCGTTAATTTAAAATAATGTACCTATGTTTTAAATACACCTAGGTACTAACCTGAAATATGATCCCATTGCAGACCAAGTGACGGACATTTATGTAGGTACATTCATGCTTATAAATGAGAAGGAACGTATCAGAAAACGATATCTACAATATTCAAGTAACACGAAACCTAAGGGACAATCACCCTACTAGTAAATGAAAGGCTCATTATGTTAACATAATAAACTAATAAATCATTCAATTCTGCCAAAACTAATAACTCAATGAACTCCAGCTATTAACAACTCATTTATTTAAGGATTTTTGTTTACCCACATGGAATGTTAAAACACAAAGAACACTTCAGCCCTATTTCTATAAGAACAATTGAACTCACCTTGTCCTTGTGTGGCGTCGAAGGGTTACTCAGCAATAATCCTTGCAAAAATATTTCGTCCGTTTCCGAAAAATCCGAACCATAATCTGCGCAGTGTTTGTATCCATCTGGAAATACATACCAAAATAAACTGATTTTTGGTTTGTGAATCACAAAATCGTAATAGGAATAAAATGATTGAAAAAAACAATCCTTTAAGGTGGACAGGAAGGAAATCATTATGGGAAAACGAATGAGCGAATTAAGGTACCTATACCTAAGTGGTAGAAGGAAATTACAAAAAAATTTTTGGAAACCTAGGTTTTTCTTTGTCTCCCTAAAGATTGCTTGGTCAGATACCAAGGTACCAGAAGGCAAGGAAGATTATGGTCAGTTAGTTTCTCCACGACCAAAAAACTATCAATTACGTAAAAGTTTAAAATACAAAATAGAATACTAACCGTTGTCTGTGGCTTCGTTGTCATCGTTCATATTAACTTTGTTTATGCTGGCCAGGAGCTCAACTTTATCCTGACGTTCTTTTCTAGTTAAGCGAACCATGGCTGGGATTTATTAATGGGTTTTGGGTACAACTGGAGCTTTGAGTTCTTATTCGTTTATGACTCTCGTAAAACTTGTTTACAACGAAACTAGTAACTTAGGTATGGGCGACAGGCTGAAAACTTTCACTTAAACAATAATTTAGACTGTTTTTTATGAAGAACAGAGAGTGCACAACAATAAGAGATGAAAATATTTTATTTTAAAAGTGAACTTTAACCACATTTGTTGCACACACCCACGCCCTGCATCCACAAGAACAACACTGAAAGAAAATATGAAAATGTGAATACAAACGAAACCAGGAAAAAAGTTGATTTTTATTTATTTATTTTTGTTGCTTTTTTCTTTGGTCTGGCTGGAAACTGGAAAGAGCTAAGACCACAGATACTGAATTATAAAGATATGAATCCTCGGCTGTCATTCCGGTATGCCAACAAGCTACAGCAATAGAGCTTTTTAAAAAACAGCAATATATCTCTATGACGGTGTTCACATTGGACTTACTCCTTGGATTTTTTTTGACGTCTATATACTTTTTCTCGTTCCCACTCTGTGGTGAGAAAGAGACAGGCAAGTGAGGCAGGATTTTTTAAATTTTTTAAAAAATTGTGGATTTTTTTTGACGTTTCCTTTTGTGACATGTGTTTTGTTAGTATTTAGTTTTTGTTTGGCACTTAAATACTACAGAATCGAAGTTGTTTCAATTGGAAACATATTTATTTAGTGAAATATGAATTTTGTGATTAAAAAATTTCTAGTTAAATTCTCCGGCGAATAAAAATTTGTGTTTTATTTTAACAACTACTGAACGTCAGAGTGAATCGGATGTGTGTGTCTGAACACGAGCTGACTGACTTATGCCAAAAAAAATCGTAAATCTGAGTCCAATGTGAACACCGTCTATCTCATTCATTTTTAAATGTCAAACTTAAATTCTTGGCACAATGACATTTAAGTGGCAGCCATTTGTTTGTTTTATTTTGGAGGCAAATAAATATTTATGTCGAATTCCTTTTAATAAAAAAATCGATTTGTTCAGAAGAAAAATTCGATTTTTCTGAACAAATCCCTTGTATTGAAAGAAAAAAATGGATGCTGTTTAGAAAAAAAATCGATTTTTTTTGGTAAAAGGAATTCGACATAAGAATCGTTTTTTCCTTTTTTTTATAGAAAAACTGCAAGTAAAAATGTTTTTATACTTAATTAATCTTTTTATGGCACAAAATAGCTAGATTTTTGTGATGAGAATTCGCCCGCCTTTTTTTTCTTTCCAATTTCATCTGTCATTGTGCTAAGTTTTTGATGTCATTTGAAACTGACAATTTGGTAGAGATCTCTATTGAGAACTTCCACCAAACGTCAAAAACTCTAGTTGGGGGGAAAACAAACCCCCAGAATCTGACTCTGTCTTTTCTCTTTCTAATTTTGACAGTTCTTTCATCGAAAAGAAGCTCTAGATGGGGGGAAAACAACAACACAAACAAATAGAAATACACACCGATACTGTTCGCGCCCTTAGTCCCCTTTCACACGAAGATACTAGTTGCTGGTGATTTTTTTGACGTTTTCTTTAAATCTCCTTAACAATCTCTTGTACCTTTCACACGCAAGCAACAAAAACCCGGAGATTTTCTTTATTTTTGTTTTAAACTACCTTGGTTGAACGCACACAAATGTAGTGTAAAGAAAAACGTCAAAAAAATCTCCTGAATTTGTTGACCGGGGAGATTTCATTTCCCCCTCTTTCTTCCTGCCCTTCTCGCCTATGAACTAATTATTGCCGGCAACTCAGTTGCCCTGTGTGAAAGGGGACTTTGGTTGAACGCACACAAACGTAGCGTGAAGAGAAACGTCAAAAAAACCTCCTGAATTTGTTGACCGGGGAGATTTCATTTCCCCCTCTTTCTTCCTGCCCTTCTCGCCTATGAACAAATTGTTGCCGGCAACTCAGTTGCCCTGTAGGAAAGGGGACTTAATAGTGTGTTTGTTTTCCCCCCATCTAGAGTTTTTGACGTTTGGTGGAAGTTCTCAATAGAGCTTTTTAACAAACAGCAATATATCTCTGTCTCGTTCATTTTTAAATGTCAAACTAAGACTTTGGCACAATGACATTTTAGTGGCAACCATTTGTTTGTTTTATTTCGGAGGCAAATAAAGATTTGGATATGTTTTTTCCTTTTTTTTTTAGAAAACCGACAAGTAAAAATGTTTTTATATTTTATATAAGATATTTTAATCTTTTTATGCACAAAATAGCTAGATTTTTGTAATTAAAATTAGCCCGCCTTTTTTTTTCCTTTCCAATTTCATCTGTCATTGTGCCAAGTTTTTGCTGTCATCTGAAACTGACAATTTGGTAGAGATCTCTATTGGGCTTTTCCAGAATCTGACTCTGTCTTTTCTCTTTCTAATTTTGACAGTTCTTTAATCGAAAAGAAGCTCTAGATGGGGGGAAAACAACAATACAAACAAATAGAAATACACACCGATACTGTTCGTGCCTTTAATAGTGTGTTTGTTTTTCTCCCATCTAGAGTTTTTGACGTTTGGTGGAAGTTCTCAATAGAGCTTTTTAACAAACAGCAATATTATCTATGTCTCGTTCATTTTTAAATGTCAAACTAAAATTCTTGGCACAATGACATTTTAGTGTTTGTTTTATTTTGGAGGCAAAAAAATATGTCTGTTACTTTACTTTAAAACTCTGTGATTTTCTGTGCATTTTACTGCCATTTTATTTTTTTTATACTATGTTTCCACCGAAGATTTATCTCAGTTTAGATTATATAAATCTTTTTGGTGTTTCCACCGCACAAAAAGATTGGCCACGTTCATCACCACGATCTAAAAATTCAGTTCTGAAAAACGTAACACTGAACGCACAAAAAAGTCTGAAATTATTTATTCTGTTTTTATTATTTTTTGCACTTTAAAATCAAAATCCGAAAACCAATACGAGACCCAGACGATCAAAACCACACACCAAAAAAAAAACTGGATCAAGAACTGTTTTGTTGTTGCTTTTAGCCATCATCTGAATTTTCAGATATAATTTTTCATCTGAAAATTCAGAAAAAAACGTAAGAAACGTAACTAAATGTCAATCGACGTCAACTGAATTTTAATGACTGGTGGCCAATCAGAAGCTCTAAAAATGACAGTTCAGTACTGTCAAATGTGCTGTTGAACGCGGCCATTAAAAACTAGATTTTTTTTGACAGTTTGCAGATGTTGTTTCGTTCTTTCTAATGATGTTGAAGTGAGGCAAACAATTTCATGTATGCCCACTTTCCAATGAATGCATTCAGTGTGGGAAAATGTAGGCCAGTTCCAGTTTTAAAACTATTGGACATGAGATTTTAAGGTAAATCTACCTAAATCTCGGTTTTGTGTTTGATGGAAACGTAGTATTATATGAACTTTGACAGAACGTTGGACTGAAATTCACACAAATGCACAGAAAATCACAGAGTTTCAAAGTAAAGGAACAGGGCTAATATTTGGAATTGTTATTTCCTTTTTTTTTTAGAAAATCTACAAGTAAAAATGTTTTTATATTTTATTTAAGATATTTTAATCTTTTTATGGCACAAAATAGCTAGATTTTTGTAATTAAAATTAGCCCGCCTGTTTTTTTGCTTTCCAATTTCATCTGTCATTGTGCCAAGTTTTTGCTGTCATCTAAAACTGACAATTTGGTAGAGATCTCTATCAGCTGACTCATAAGCTTTTCAAAGTATGTGTGTAAAGAACCACCGTAAAACGCACCCATAAAAGCAGCTCCTCAGTTCAACTCCCCGTTAAATTGTTGCTGCAATTCTCATCTATTCGTCGACGCGCACCGAAATTACAAAAACAATAATGTAAACAAATGGGTTATGGAGGGTAAAACGTACGAAGGATTCATAACTTTGTATTCAGTATTTTGACTTGAACCAATGCTGTGGAAAAAACAGAAATACAAAAACATGTCCCCTTTCAGCTGATTGCTGTAGCTTGTTGGCAAAACGAAATGACAGACAGAGTATTAATAGGTCTGTTTGGTTACTTTTGTTTCTTTGCAACTTTCACCAAGTTTCGCAAACTTGGGTTTTTTTCCTATTGGTTTTGACAGCAAATTCTGCTACGTCGTACGACGTCGTACAACGTTTCTAGTTAAGCTTGGTACGCAGATCGCGAAAAGACAAATTTTATCTCTACAACTCTAATCTCTACAAAAACGTTGGAAAAATCACGCAAAATTAATGTTTTTCTTCTTTTTTTCTTTTTGTAAAATTATCGATAAATAAAAGTTGATAAGTGTTTATCGTGCAAAACTAATTGACCTGTCCAAATTTTTCCCGCAAAATAATGCTTCAAACTTTATTTTTCCTGGAAAAAATTTAGTGGAGAATTCACAAAACGTCACAATTTTGCGCGTGAACTGCGTACTGCCTGGAAAAAAACTGAAGACATAATTTGTCCTGGGAAAAATTTTGTATGAAAAGAAAATTTTTTCCCTATCTGCGTACTAGGCTTTAACAAACAGGCTTACTTATGACTGCCAAATTTTTTTGAAAAAAACGATTTTCATATTTTGCTTCCACACTTGACCGCCGTATAGTTAGCAGCAATAAGTGAGGAATTTCAATTTTTTTGAGTCCTATAATTTGGAAAACATTTGGACAAATTTGGAAAACCATTTTCAGAATTTGGAAAACCTTAGTTAATTAGTTATTAACAATCAAAAGTTAGGCGTATAGTTAGCAGCACATAGAAACAAAGTTCGGGTTTTTTGGTATCAATCGATCGGGAATAGTTTTGTGAAATTTGGAAAACCATTTTTAGAATTTGGAAAAGCATAGTTTAGTAGATAATTAACAAAATGTAAACAAAATGACAGTTCTATAAACAATTACAATTAACGTAAAACGTAATGTAACAGAGCGTAACGTAATTAAAGCTGCCATACTAGAACGCAAACCAACACATATAAACAAAATTCTGTCCCAATATCTGTCAAACTATTTTTCTGTCAAAAGTCAGCTGTTAAATTTTTTACCCTTTCAGATGGAAAATATAAAATATAGTTAAGAATAAAACAATAGCCAATGCTAAACAGGCGCGCCTAGGCGATTCAATTCTATACTCTCTATAATTTTGTTGTTGGGACAGATTTTGTTTATATGTGTTGGTTTTATGTTCTTGTATGGCAGTTTTAATTACTTTACGCTCCGTTACATTACGTTTTGCGTTAGTCGTAATTGTTTATAGAACTGTCATTTTGTTTACATTTTGTTAATTATCTACTAAACTATGCTTTTCCAAATTCTAAAAATGGTTTTCCAAATTTCACAAAACTATTCCCGATCGATTGATACCAAAAAACCCTAGCTTTGTTTCTATGTGCTGCTAACTATACGCCTAACCTTTAATTGTTAATAACTAATTAACTAAGGTTTTCCAAATTCTGAAAATGGTTTTCCAAATTTTTCCAAATGTTTTCCAAATTATAGGAATCAAAAAAATTTAAATTCCTCACTTAGTGCTGCTAACTATACGGCGGTCTTGTATTGTACCACCAAAAGGCCTTTTACCAACCATTTTGGCGCACATTATAGAAGCAATATACCTCATATAAGACCTATGATCAAAAGTGCTATGCAATTCAATTGCTTTTCTTGAACAGATGTAATAAGGCCTTATGAAAGCTCTTAATAAAATTGTGTAATTAGTTCTTACAAAAGCCGGCATATAACTCGTATGTGAATGATCATTAAGGCCTTATACAAACAACTTAAAGAAAATGATTGTATAAAGAAAAAATATTTCTTGCTTTACATTTCAATTTCATTACTTTTATATTTTCTGTGATTTCTCTTTATCTTTTCGTGATTTGGACTGCCTTTATGTTGATTCTGGAATATTAAGAATTTAATTTAATTTTAAAAAAACCCACTTTTACTCACATGATTTTCCGAGATTTGAACTCACGTCGTCCTGATTAGCGATCCAGCACTCAACCCACTACGCCATACCGCAAATTTAAAGCTTAGTGTAAAAATTTTAATGAGTTGATACTCCACGTGTCAAGAATGCAAATGCTTGATAATTTCTATAAGTTTGCTATTAACAAAATGCAAAAGCTATTGACAGGGTTCGGACTTGAGGTTCAAAAATTTCGAAGCAGATAAGGAAAAAAGCGAAGTAAATCAAAAATTTCCAAAACCCTGAAATATTCTTAAAAAAAAATTTTTTAACAATAATTATGTTTTCAACAAAATAAAATAGGTAAATTAAATAATTATTAGGTACAATGAATTCAGACCTATTCCTTATTCAAATAACAATTTAAGTTTAATTGCTTTTTTTTTAAATAAATTTGCAATCGAGAATTTTGTTCTATTTTATAAACTATTAACTCAAAAAAGTACCACATAATTTTTTTCGGTTATTGCTTATAGAGTTACAAAATTTACGCAAATTTAATTTATTCGATTATTTTGTTGAAATGGAAATTAAAAATAAGCACATTGATAAATAAATTAATCGCGAAAGAGAATAAAAACGAAGATTAAAGAAAAAGAAATCGTTCAGAACAACATTTCTGACATTAAGAATTTGTTGGAAACGTGTTGGGTACCAAATCCCGAATGCCAAAATCCCGAATGGACAAAATCCCGAATGCCAGAATCCGGAATGACAGAATCCCGAATGCCAAAATCCCGAATACTAAAATCCCGAATGGCTCGCGCGCGCGATTTTAAATACCAAAAAAGTACTGATTCGGGATTTTAGCCTTCAAAATATAGTTTTTTTTATTGTTAATGTTTGTTTTTATGCTAATTTGTAGATACTATATTTAAGATCGGTTGAAGAAGTTCGTGCCTAAAAACTCTAATTTGTTTAATGTATTTTTTGTCATAAAATAATGATATTTTGATATGGAAATAGTGGATTTTAAAAATGTGAATTTAAATTTTAATTTCTTGCGTTAAATGCATAAATGTTTATATTAAATTTTTCAGTTTTGTTTCGTTTATTCGTTCTTTTATGAAAGAAAATGATTCTCAAAGAGATTAACTTTAATTTCAAAGCAGCAAAAATGAAGAGAAGCCAAGCCATACAAAACAGTACTGAAATAGTATTAAAAATAGTATTGAAATTCAGGATTCAATACCGAATGCATTCGAGATTTTTTGTCATTCAGGGTTCTTGCATTCGGGATTTTGGCATTCGGGATTCCGTCCATTCTGGATTTTGGCATTCGGGATTTTGTCTCCTTCCCGTTGGAAACAACAATGCTTTTTAGCTAAAACGTAACAAGTGGGTGGTGATCTTTTTTTTCATTTATTTATTAAGGATTTTTTCAATTAAAAAAAATAGAAGCTGATCTTGAAAAACCAAAGTAGAGAAGTAGATTCTATTTTTTCCTCAAAACTGAAGTAAATCTACTTCCATCGAAGTGAAGCACGAACCCTGGCTATTGATTTGTATGAGTTTGCAATTAACAACATACAAAGGCTATACATTTCTATGTTTGCTATTAACAAAATGCAAAAGCTATGCATTTGTATAAGTTTGCTATTAACAAAATGCAAAAGCTATTGATTTGTATAAGTTTGCAATTAACAAAATGCAAAGGCTATATATTTCTATATGTTTGCTATTAACAAAATGCAAAAGCTATTGATTTGTATAAGTTTTGCGATTAACAAAATGCAAAAGCTATACGTACATTTGTAATAAGTATATATTGTTGTTTAGAAAATGCAAAGCCATATTTTTCTTTTCAAAACAAAAATATTTTGTGTTATGAACGTAATGTCATTGTTGAGAAAACTCAAGACAAAGATAATAACAGACATGTTTTTTTATTTATTACTTATTTACTAAAAATTGACAAAAATTCAAATTTGTATTGACATTTTTGCTTTTTTAATAAAGTCTTAAAGCAGATAACGACTTTTAGCTGAATGCTTTATAAAAGCTCTTATCTTTTGTATATAGAATCAATTTCGGCAAGCCTTAAACAGACTTCCATAAGACCTCATTACAACAGACTCCTATTGACCTAATTTTTAGAGGTACAAAACAAGGTATTTTATATAAAATGTGTCAAAAAATGATTGACTTGCATACATAAGTCTTATGATTATACTAAAGGAGCTATAAAAAAAAAAATAAAAATAAATTCGATGGCACAACAGCTCATGAAGAACTAGGGCCTAGTGACTTACAACTCTCAACCATTCCTGTGTGCGTGTCTGCAGGAATGGAGGGGACCTACAGTTTATTGCCGAATCCGAACGGCTATAGAGCGGCACTTTTCTGTGACAGGAGATACTCTTGGAGGATTTGTCAATTCCTCGCAAGAGGCAGTAGCCGTTTTTCTTTTAAATAAATAGATGGCGAGGCTGGGGATCGAACCTTAGACCTCTGGCATGACAGTCCATCGCACTAACCATCACGCCACGGCTACTACTACTACTACTACTAAAGGAGCTATAGCTTCCCAAATTCCAAAAACTGGACCTTATACAATATAAATTGTTAGTTGGGATGTGATTTCATTTTTTTTTCCACTTAATTATACTTGATTTACTTCCCACCAGGGCCAGCTAGTTAGGGCCAGTTGTACAAGATCCGTGGTTCAGGAATTTTAATTCACCAATTTCGGCGGATTAACTGTGGTTCAACGATTATTCAGGCATGTAATTGGCTTTTAGTGCATATTGGAACCTTGAACCATCGTTGAACCTCAGTTAACCCGCCGAAATCGGCGAGTTAAAATTCCTGATCCACGGATCAAAATTTAAACCACGATTGTACAACTGGTACTCAGTAAATGTAATCCAATGTTGTGGTTTTTGTTTACTTTTTCCTTTGTTTATTATAGGTGACGTTTAAATCTGGCAGATTTCCATTCTCTTTGAGAGAATTTCATCCCCACTCCTAAAAATTTGATAATTTGCCAGTCTGGAAAGTACACGAACAAACCGTAGTTTATCCTATAGAGATCTCTACCAAATTGTCAGTTTCAAATGACAGCAAAAACTTGGCACAATGACAGATGAAATTGGAAAGAAAAAAAATAAGGAGGGCTAATTTTAATTTCAAAAAACTTGCTATTTTGTGCAATAAAAAGATTAAAATATCTTATATAAAGTATAAAAACATTTTTACTTGCAAGTTTTCTATAAAAAAAGGAAAAAAACAATTCGAAATATTTATTTGCCTCCAAAATAAACCAAACAAATGGCTGCCACTTAAATGTCATTGTGCCAAGAATTTTAGTTTGACATTTAAATATGAACGAGACAGAGATATATTGCTGTTTGTTAGTCCCCTTTCACACGAAGATACTAGTTGCTGGTGATTTTTTTGACGTTTTCTTTAAATCTCCTTAACAATCTCTTGTACCTTTCACACGCAAGCAACAAAAACCCGGAGATTTTCTTTATTTTCCTTTTAAACTACCTTGGTTGAACGCACACAAACGTAGCGTGAAAAGAAACGTCAAAAAAATCTCCTGAATTTGTTGACCGGGGAGATTTCATTTCCCCCTCTATCTTCCTGCCCTTCTCGCCTATGAACTAATTGTTGCCGGAAACTCAGTTGCCCTGTGTGAAAGGGGACTTAAAAAGCCCTATCTGAGTACCCCTCGAACACGGCCAATGAATTCGTCTAATCGTCAAGTCAAACAAACCTTGCAACACGTCAGTTTTTTTTACTTTTTTTTCTATCACTTTCGTGTTTGTCATTTCATTTCCACTAACGAGAACTAGAACACATTTGCGGATTTGCCTACTTTTAAAATTAGGCTACCAATTCTCAAAAAAAAAGTTGAATAGATCTAAAGAACAAACGAAAAAAAAAAACAATAAACAATGGCCGATCCAGTGCAAAAGTTATTCGTCAAGTCCTTTATTGGCTATTTGAAAACACAAGTCGAAGGGCAACTACTGGCTGCAGACGCCCTGGAAAGTTTGGAAGTAGCCGTGCAATGTCTACAAGCCGCCTTTGATATAGGCGAAGATGACGAAACACAATCACAGCCGGCTGCTTCTGGGAGTGAAGCCTCTCAATCTGGAGTGCCAGAAAGTGAGATCGACCTTTTTGAGATGTTCCAATCGCTGTTCATTGAACGTAATCCGAAATCGCTGGAAATGGCCGAGCAAATTAAAAACGAAGGTAATCGTCTGATGAAAGAAGGCAAATACCATGAAGCTCTGATCCAATACAACCGAGCACTCACATTCGATCCCAAGAACCCGATATTCTATTGTAATCGTGCTGCAGCTTCCATTCGATTGGGCGAGAACGAAAGAGCAGTCAGAGATTGCAAATCGGCGCTCGTGTATAATCCAAATTATGGAAAAGCTTATGGACGAATGGGCATAGCCTATTCCAACCTCGGCAAGTTCGACGATGCTCAAGCTGCCTATAGTAAGGCAATTGAACTAGAACCCGATAATCAAGACTATCGGACAAACTTGGAAGTAGCCAAGAACCAACGGCCAGTGGCGAATGAAGCAGCATTCAACTTGGGACCACAATTATCTGAAGCCATTGGCGCTGTGCTCTCTAACCCAGCTCTCCGGGATATTGTCTCTAATATGCAAATCAATAGAAACGATCCTAGGCTGATGAGTCTTTTTGAATCGATGGGGGCTGGAGAAGGTGGAGAATTCGACGCTGACAATTTGGTGAATATCTTTCAAGCAGCCGCCTCTGGATTTGCTAATCTCCAACAGCCTGGTGCCAATGATCCATCAAGACAACCACCACAACCCTAAGCTGTAGCAGCAGTAATTATCCTCTGCTAGCTTCATTCAACAAAAAAGTATAACAAACAACTTCGTGACGTCGAGTGAAATTAAATGTTTACGTGGTAATTTGTATCGAAGGAGTGTGGTTATAATTGAATTGATTTGTAGTTCTTATTTTATCTTATTTGCATTGTGTTAATGTTACACATTGTTATAAACTTGCGATTAGTCTATTATATACGAAAATAAATAAATATTATTCATAACGGTATTCACTAAATTTAAGGTCTTTCACTTGGTTCTATTTTTATTGGGTACCATCCTGTGCCACCCATTTTTTTTATTTTAAAACGACCCCTAAACTTAAAAAGATATTTGAAAAACGAGGCATATCGCATACCGGTAACGGTAAGACGCAAAACGCTTCAAGTGGAAAACCTTTTTAAAATTAAATTGTGTACATTCACAAACGCATCTCTCCAGAAATGATTTTCATCTGTAAGAGTAGTTACATATTTGGCTTGCTCAGAAAAATATGTTTTCAGAAATTTCTCCAGTTCAAAAAGTAAGCAACCGAATCCAAATTTGTATTTCTCAGAGTTTTATCAGCATAAAGCCTAAGATCTAAGCCAAGTTAAATTTTCACGCAAAAAAGTAGCTTTTTTCCCAGACATGAAAAATGCAATATCGAAGAAATTTCCCTCAGAATATTTTATTCCCTCAAAAATTGTTCAGCTGTCGTGATTCGTGAATCTTCCTACCAATAAATTCCGAAGGAAACTTTCGAGCATCATACACGTTCCAATGTTTGAAGGAAGAAAACATTTCCCAACAATATTAAGTGCATTCATTTATCGACAAGAAGAAAGCGATTTGTTTCGAAGCAAAGATATTTAAAGGACTTATTGAAATCAAATACAAAAAAGAAAATAATTTTTTTTGACATAAAAGTAAATGTTAAAAAATTAATATATTTAATATTTCTATATCGTATTTTTTCGTATTAGTCCCAAGACATTTTTTGTTGATTGCTTTACTCTAAATGGAAAATTTAAATAAGTTAAAAAATATTTAAGCACAGATAATAGAGTTACATAGATATCGCATCCCATACAAACAATAATGATAACTTTTTCAATGTTTTTTGCTTGTAATCCCCTTTTCTTTTTTCTATAAAATCGAATCGGTTGGCCAAAATACTTATGTACTATAGCTGGTGTTTTGTTTTTATGTGTATGTGTGTGTATCTATCTTTTATATAATCATATATAGTATATAGGGCCCACAAATTTGATTAAACTGGGACGTACGTCTACGTCCCAGTGATCATATTTTTTTCTTCTGCATGCGATATCTATGGAACTATAGTGTCTTAGATTTAAGTCTTTTGGGGAAGAACATTTTACATGAATAGTTTTGATAATTTTCCTAAAAACATGCCGTCAAATAACTATACGTGGTTATAGATCACGCTAGTGATCTGGACATACATTTATATACAAACTCCAGAAGCAGTTTTTAAGTATAAATTCATGCTAATTGACCTCTTCTTTCTTTTCAATAAATTAAAAGTTAACTTTCCAAATTTGGTACCTTTATATCAAAATTTTATTTTCAACCACTTCTAGACATCGGTCGTGAGGTTAGTTAAAAGCTGAACGTAGTTTGTCTGGAACCCAATAAATTAAGACCAGTGTTGCATTTTCTACTTAATATATGAATAACAATCGGCCCTATCCAGGTAACCGTCGGAGCGGAATTCTCTCCGATTTCCTACGGAGAACTACCTCGAAGCAAAATGTCTCCGATTTGTAGGAAATCGGAGAGAGTTCCGCTCCGACGGTTACCTCGACAGGGCCGAATAGTTAATTTTAACTCTTCATCTTTGCCCTAGGCAAAGAAAAACCTTACAACACTTTTACAACTACATATTTGATATCATTACTATTTTCTACCTTAAAATCTAAAGCCCATGAATGATTAGTTAGTAGACTTCTTCTCTGAGATTGTAACAGTTATAGTTATATTACATTTTTTTAAGTTCTTTTTGATTTAAAGATTAACGGTTTTATAACAAGAAAATAAGGTGTTTTCGTAAAAAATTGATTCAAACTAATTATTGGTTTTGGTTATAAATAAATAAAATAAATTTGGTGGCACAAACGGCTCATGACGAAGCAGGGCCTAGCGACTTACAATTCTCAACCATTCCTGTGTGCGTGTCTGCAGCAATGGAGGGGACCTACAGTTTATTGCCGAATCCGAACGGCTAAGGTGAGTGGCACTTTTCTAAGACAGAGATACTCTTATAGGATTTGTCACTTCCTCGCAAGAGGTAGTAGCTCCGAAAAAAACTTAGGGTGGAAGCGGCTGATATTGAACCCCCTCTGGCATGACAGTCCAACGTACGTTTTGATTATATATAATTAAAGAGGGTACACATTATTATAATGATGTTGCGACTGAAGTTTGGAAACTATTTTTGCAAGCGATTTGAAGAGTCTGGTCCTTATAGTATTCGTCCTCTAAACGTAATATTTACCTATGACTTATCGAAACTTTTTTCTCAATTCAACAGAGCACCTTCTATATGGCGATGTTAATGCACCGAACGTCTTTTATTTATACATCATCGGATCCTTACAAGTTTTTCCTAAATTTCGCACAGAATTTTTCAATTTGCTTGACTTGACGGCAAGGACTTAGTGCTATAAAAATAACATTTTTTCTATTTATTTTTTTTACGGAATAGGTACGTTGGTATTTTATCTCTAGATTCCCAGGGTGACCTTAAAAAAAAATATTCTACCGATATTAGAAAAATCATAAATACGTATTAAAAAGTACAAATTTTAATTATAGTACAAATTTGCATTTACTTACAAGATACATAAAGACAAGATAAAAAAATACACTAGGTACAAAATAATGTAGAAAAAATGTTCAGACTTTTTGGTCAAATTTGTAATTTCCTTCGCCAATCTAAACATAGACTGACAATTGTTTGTGGACAGAACTTCGACATAGTGGACAAAATGCCTGTCGCATTGCAGATATAAATTCTGCACACTCTTCGCACATACAAAGATGTTTGCATGGCAAAAGCAGGACACATTTAGGACGATCACGACACACAACACAGCAATTGGATTCGTTGCTCTTGTTGAGAACCGAAGTATTGTTTATTGGAGAGCGCGGTCTTATGCGATTTTGTACTGATTGGGCTGGAGACGGTCGGGGAGGTTGAAGAACAAAGAGGAAACGATAGATTCGCAAAATCCACTGAAATATAAAATATTTAATATCCATAATGTCCAAGGAGATTTTGTTCAAACTTACATTTATAGAAGTCCGACCAATCTGAATTGTCCACCGTCGGCTGGCTCTATAGATGCGCCTGCGGTTTCTTAAGGCTAGGGCTATTACAACAATTGCTATTGTGTATCGAAACAGTTCATCAATGACGTTCTGGGCAAAGCGCAGTATCAACTTCCAGGTTCCACCGATTCCAAAGGCTATAAGGTCTCCCACCACGATAATCATTTCAATCAAAGTCTTTGGAATTATGGTCAATGCAAACCAAACTGAGTCTGCTATCAAAAACAGTCCTCCGCAGATAATTCTAACAAAATTAGTAACCCATTTACCGGCAGCCGACGCAAGTAGTTTGGAGTGTAATTTCCCATTTGTGAAAAACCGTGCCATTTCACTTGAAAATGTAGAGAAACCCTCTATTACACTAGTCAGTCCGCAATTCGTCGAATTCTCCATGTAAATAAACATTTCACTTAGAATCAAATTAAGCTCCCTTATGAACAACCATAGTTCTTCCAGAAAAACAGCAATGCCCTGAAAAATTACACCGAAGAAAGTAAATATTTGTTCCAAAAAAACAAACATTCCCTTCCCGATGAGAAAGCTAACAACAAGGACATAGTGAGCTGCATTTGACATGAAATTGATGATTTCAAGAAATGGATTTAAAATAGCCAGCATCTTTAGTGGTTTTTTCTATGAAAATTTGATAGTATAATAAAAATTATAACTGAGAGAAATATTGAAATGTATTTACTGTGTTGCATTTTATAGTATATTCTATGCTTTATTTAAAACAAGCATTATTGTTAATTCAAAAAATAAATATTAATATTTGTATTTGTATTTATATTTTATTTTGATAAGATTTTCTAGGTTAAGTTTTCCAACTGTGAGGAGTGTCAATGAAACTTGGTTTTTAGTAGCGTTATCACACCTTGGTGAAACAGTTCAGTGCGAATGTTAATGTTTAGGATCATGAATGAAAATGTCTGTTCCTTTACTTTGAAACTCTGTGATTTTCTGTGCACTTTACTGCCATTTTATTTTTTTTTTATGAACTTTGACAGAACATTGGACTGAAATTCACACAAATGCACAGAAAATCACAGAGTTTTAAAGTAAAGGAACAGGGCTAAAGAATAATAAGATTGCGCCATTTGTTACCTCATTGGAGACAAATGATATGTAAACAAATATGGCCGCCAGTAGTTTGTTTAGTTCATCGATTGTTCGGTTGTGTTTTTTTCCTTTCGTGCGCGTTTAGTAGATTAAAATAACAAAGATTTCGTTTAAAAATACGATTATAAATACCGAATTAATATTATTCATTGGAAATAAAGGTTTTTTCATTTAAAATAAATCGCCAAAAAGCAAACGAAGCGGCGATGTGTAAAGTAGAATAGATAATTCAGAACTTGTGCACTTTTTTTACACTACACTTCACTTTTAATTGATTCAAATTAGAATGAAGCATATTTTTGTTAATCAAAATATTCCTCGTGTTTACATTATAGAGAAAAAATCCTTTCATTTCAATCTACCCATCCCTATCTCACATCCTTAACAGCCATGTATCTCTCACTCACACAAAAAAAATTCTTCATGCTCAATCCGAAAACATTTATTGAAACTGGCGCATCGGCGTAATTTGGGTGGAATTAACCCTTCTCTTTCTTACTCACACAAAATCTACCCATCTCACTGGATGCGCCGTTCGTCAAAAATACAATGTAAACAGGCACAAAAAGTCTTATCTTGGTTTAAAGAAAACGTGGTATCCACATCGGGTATCCGCATTTTCTCACTCACTCAGACAGACAAGCCATTCAATCTCTGGACTCTGACTCTACACTTTCTTAATACTACGTTTTCATTAGAGCAAATGAGGTAATTTCGATGAAAATTTCCAAATTCGATTCGAAATCATCTCATTTCCCATACAAATTCACATTTGCAAATGAGGTAATCTCAACTAAATTTGCACGAAATTCGGTAGGAAATTACGTAAAAACTTTATAACCAAATGGAATCCATTCAAAGTGAAACGCATTTAATATGACAGAATTCAATGCATGACGGTGTTCACATTGGACTTACTCCTTGGATTTTTTTTGACGTCTATATACTTTTTCTCGTTCCCACTCTGTGGTGAGAAAGAGACAGGCAAGTGAGGCAGGATTTTTTAAATTTTTTAAAAATTTGTGGATTTTTTTTGACGTTTCCTTTTGTGACATGTGTTTTGTTAGTATTTAGTTCTGGTTTGGCACTTAAATACTACAGAATCGAAGTTGTTTCAATTGGAAATATATTTTTTTAGTGAAATATTAATTTTGTGATTGAAAAATTTCTAGTTAAATTCTCCGGCGAATAAAAATTTGTGTTTTATTTTAAAGACTACTGAACGTCAGAGTGAATCGGTCGTGTGTGTCTGAACACGAGCTGACTGACTTATGCCAAAACAAATTGTGAATCTGAGTCCAATGTGAACACCGTCCATAAAACAACAAAAACAAGCGGTTGACAGCCTGGACTGTCAAATGAAATTAGCAAACTTAAGCCTGGTACGCAGATCGCGCTAAAATTTATCTTCCATACAAATTTCCTCCAAAGATAAATTTTAGCGAGGATATTTAGCTAGGCAGTACGCAGTTCACGCGCTAAATTCAAAAAGTCTCCACTTGATTTAGCCCGCGAAATAATGCTCAACGCATTCTTTCACAGATAAATTTTGACATTTGTGCTCTTAGCAAACGATTGTAGAGATAAGAAGTGTAGGGATAAAATTTAGTTTAGCTTGAACTGCGTACCTGGCTTTATAATGAAAACACTATTTTTACGTAACGCCTAGTACGCAGATCGCGCTAAAATTTATCTTCCATACAAAATTCCTCCAAAGATAAATTTTAGCGAGGACATTTAGCTAGGCAGTACGCAGTTCACGCGCTAAATTTAAAAAGTCTCCACTTAATTTAGCACGCGAAATAATGCTCAACGCATTCTTTCACAGATAAATTTTGACATTTGTGCTCTTAGCAAACGATTGTAGAGATAAGAATTGTAGAGATAAAATTTAGTTTAGCTTGAACTGCGTACCTGGCTTAAATTGCGAAATTACCTCATTTCGGCTCTAATGAAAACGTAGTATAAAAAGACCTAAATTATTGATCATCTCTGATGGGACATTCCAGGTTCCAGGAAGCTTACAAACTCGCTTAAAGTGGTCAAATATCTAGTTGGGTACTTTAAAGAATCACTACATGTAGATTTATCCTGGACCTGAAGCAGAAAGGAATAAAAAGCACAAAGCTTAGGTGGAACAATATCATCACATTATTGGTGAAAAAGCCAATGATAGACCTGAAGCGTTCTAAGTGTTTGATATCTTTTATGATTCCACATTAGCTCCGTAATAGGTGCGTCATAACCAGACACCGTCTTATAGGGAAGCATGCAATGTTACTTATGTAAATGGTTTTTGCAGAAACTTTATTCGCGATGAGGAGGAGGAAAAAAATCCGAAATCCCTTTACATGAAAAAAAGAATCCTTTTAAAATTAAATGAATCCCTTCGGAAATGAATGTATAATACTGTGTTTTCATTACATCAAATGAGGTAATTTCGTTCAAAATTTCCCATACAAATTCAAATTTCCAAAGCCTAGTATACAGTTCCTCCTCGAAAAAAAAATACATGTACTTCTTATGGGAGCGATTTTATCGCAAAAAAAAAATTCTGCTGAAAAGTTTTTTTTTATTGAACTGTGAACTATCCCCAGAAATAAAAAATTATACTCACCACGATTCTTTTTCGCGCAAAAAAATATAGTTTGTGCTTACACGGTGCCTCAAGAGTTATGACTCTTAATGAACCTAAATGAGTATGAAAGAGACAAAATATCAGATAGTCATGACTCTTGAGGCACCGTGTTATATTCGACTAAAAACAATTTTGTTTCACCACAGATATTTTTTTTCCGGAAAAAAAGATTTTTTATTTTACTACAATATTAAAAATAATATTTATAAGGAAATATAAAATTCCGCTTGAACGTAGCTCCTTTTATGTGTAAAACATTGATAATTTGAATGGAAGCTTTTGTAAAAAGTGATCTAATCGAAAATTAAATGACTCCATTGGAATCAGCATTAAAAAATACATGGATACGATACCCCACTGGACCTAGTTCAACGAAGTTGAGTGTTTCATTAATTGCCCCCTCCCGCTTTCCCCACGCATTATCCCTGCCCACGAAAAATGGTTATAATTTTTTTACTTGCGAACTTATAAGATCAGCATTTTTTAGTCTCAAATTAATGTTTTTTCGACTTTTTATTAATGAAAACCTGTTGCTGCCTTTTTCTCAGAGGTCCTTTTTTGATGACGTCATATCTCAAAATGCTCAAGGTTCCCAAAGGTATACCCGGAATTTTCGGAATCAGCACACTTTTTTCATATAGAAACCATCAAAAAGTGTTGTATATACCGAAAATTTGGGTTCAGGTCAATTTTCCCCAGACTATAGTAAACACAACTGAAATTTGTTTTGATTTTTTTCATGTTGAGAGCTGCATGCAATATTTTTTAATTAGCTTCAGTCAGACATTCTCGGAGGTAAGCAGACATCTGATTGAATTCTATTTGTATTTGTATCTATTCAATGCTTTTACCTTCAGATGAAAAGTGCGCTCTCAACCGTACCTCACGTCCGTAAATTTTACACATGACCATTTGTTAAAAAAGTTTTCTATATCTAATAAAAAGTTAATGTCAAATTCCTTTTAAGAAAAAAATCGATTTGTTTAGAAGAAAAAATCGACTTTTCTGAACAAATCCCTTCTAAATTCGATTCTTTTTAGAAAAAAAAATCGAATTTTTTTTGGTAAAAGGAATTCGACATAAGTTTTTTTTTTTGCTTTCAGGCTCTCCCAAACCAACGCGATTAATCGCTGCGACAAAAGAAAACAACAATAACAACACGTGGTTGTCAAACAAAACAACATGTTGTTGTTATTGTTTTCTATTGTCGCGGCGATTAATTGCGTTGGTTTGGGAGAGCCTTTATTTTGGTAATTTTATTTTTTGTTCATATTTTCACAATTCAAAAATTCAGAACTACACCAAACAACACAAACAAATTAATAAACCGTTTGCTTCCGTCTACTATAGTTGGGCCTTTAGAAAAACCAACAGTGAAGTATCAGAACGGCCACGTTCTATACATTACGTTTTACACCTGAAATTTCAGATTTCTGAAATTTTGGAGCTTCTGATTGGCCAGCTGATTAAAAGTTAGATGACTTTTAGTGACTTTTAGTTAAGTTTATTAAAGTATGTATAATTCTTCTTAAAGTATAAATCTAGATCACAATTCGGCAGATGACTTGAAATTCTTTTATTAATCTATTGTAATTTAAAAAACCAAAATGTTACAAAGATCTTAATCAAATTTAAGTTTTCATATAAGAAATTCATCTTAAAAAAAGCCAAATTTAAAAATAATGTTGCTTAAAGGCTCTCCCAAACCAACGCGATTAATCGCCGCGACAAAAGTAAACAATAACAACAACCAACAACGTGTTGTTTTGTTTGACAACCACGTGTTCTTATTGTTGTTTTCTTTTGTCGCGGTGATTAATCGCGTTGGTTTGGGAGAGCCATATTTTTCAAATATTTTGGAACGGTAGTTAGTTCATAAAATAAATTTGTCCACAAAGCTATTTTTCAAATCTGGATCCCTAGCTGGGAGAGCCTTAACACCTTCATCTTCTAAATTGTTTCATTATCTTGAACTTTGAAAAATGTAAATAATGGGTATTAACAAAATTATATAAATATAAATATAAATTTTTAGACATTTGTTTAAAACAAATATTAACGTAAGTGAAACAACATGTGGTGCTTGACGTCAGAAGATGTTTTTTAAATTTATTTACAGTTTATTATGAATTTGTTTTCATTTCTTACCTTGGGCTTCAGACAGGGCTGCCAATGTACTTCATATGTAGTAGATCTACTTTATTTATTTTTTTGTATGCATCTGCTACGTAGCAACTTATTTCTACTTCGTTTGACTCATTTTGAGTCACCGACAAAAAGTTAGAATTGAAGCGTCTAGAATGAGAAGGGGCCAAGTGACATTTTTTAATTTTTGGTTCTTTTTTATCGATAAAGCCTAGTACGCAGATCGCGCTAAAATTTATCTTCCACACAAATTTCCTCCAAAGATAAATTTTAGCGAGGATATTTAGCTAGGTAGTACCATTGAATATTATATTCTATAGTACTCTCATGGAACGGAAACTTTTAGTACTGCGTGTGCTCTACAGGAGACGCTGTCGACACCACAAACCATGAGAGACTGATAGTGGATACCTTAGAATTAGGTGAGGAAAAGGATTTCGACAAGTAGTAAGAGTGAGAGGTTTGTATTAATTTTAGTCTGACAACAATTAAGTGGAGTAAGTGAGAAAAATAAATCAGCTGGTAGCGTCGTGGCAACGAGGTTTTTTTTGTCATAGGTAGCTATAGAATATATGACAGGAGGTATTCTCCCGCTTTTTTTTTTTTTGTTGCAATTTGATAATTTGATTTGGAATTTTCAATTCTTTGTGAAAGCTGAAAGCAACGTTGCTAAATTTCACGATTTCACAAAGTTGTTTTGTTTTTGAATATGCTTGAAATAGATTTTTGGCTGTAGGTATATAAATAGTTATTTGTTATTTTTTTAGTTTGGTGACGTCACAAGAATCTAAGATGGCGACATCGGTGTATGCAATAAGCATATTTTGTAGGTATCTGTCAACGTGGGTAGTTGGGCAAGTGCATGCATTACGTATGTTGGTAGATACATATAAAGGGTGTTTTGTATAAAATGTGACAAAAGAGTGGGCTTTTAGCTTGAATTGAGACAAGAAAAAAAAATCGTATGGGGAACGGGGTCTATTTCCGTTTGTTTAGGTGGGAAAGCCAAGTTTTTTAAAAATTGTCTTGAAATAAAAATAAAATTATTAAAAAAGAATATTATATCATTAAAATTTAATGATATACATATACCTTTTTTGTAACCAGAAATTCATTTTTTTATCTTGTTTTCAGAGAATGTTTTTTTTTTTAAATTATTTTGAAACTCAAAATTTTGAAAAAAAAAAAATAAAAACTAAATTTTTTGTCGAATTCCTTTTAACAAAAAAAAAATAGATTTGTTTAGAAGAAAAAAATCGATTTTTTAGTTTTAAACATTCGATCAATTGTTAAACAAATACCTACTAAAATAAATGTTTAAATGTTTTCTAGTTTTTGTAAAAAATTTAAAATAACAAAAGTTAGTTTTCCTAGGTTTTCCTTATATTCGATACTAAAAAAATTATGATGTGCCAATGTTTTAAATATAAGTTGTTACACCTAAAATCTATTTCAAAAAATCAAATTTCTGATTTTTCGAAAATTCTCATTTATAAATTTTTTTGAAAAAAAGTTATTCGATTTTTTGAAATACTTTTTAGGTCTAAAATTATATGAATTTTGGTATGAAAGAATTGATATAATTTACATCCAAAAACTATTAAAAAATTCATTAAGTAAAACATTATTTTAAAGTAAAAATTTTATAGTAAAAATGTAAAAACTTTATTTTTGAAAACTCTGTACTTTCTATTTTCTCAAAAACTAGAATATTTAAATTAAAACAATTATTTTAGTTTTTAGTATTCAAAATGTAATTATGCGAAATGTAAAATTTTGAAAGTTTTATTTTCATAATTAATTTTTGTCAAAAACTAGTTCTATAAAAACTTACTAAGAAATTTAAAGAATTTGTGTTTTTTACCTTATGTTAAGTGCTGCAGATGTTTTTTAAAATATTTGTTTCTGCTTTAAGTACTGTCTTTTAGTAAACAGGAGGAAATTCTAACCCCTCTCCTCCTTTTACAGGCAAAAGTTTGGAGTTGTTGAAAAAAACAAAAAAGAAAATATTTTTCGTGTTTATTGTCCTATTTTGAGAATTTTCTACATCTAAATTATTTTAGCCGGTTTTAAGGCTTCTTAATAATAAATTCTAATTGAACATTTATAAACTGCGGTCAATTTGTTCAAAATATGATGATAAACATTAAAAAAAGTATTTTGTTTTCAATAGGTAAGTCATTTTTACTTGCGATATAGGTAGACAAAATACTTGCATTACAAAATTGTAGATGTAATTTACAAAGTTTACAGGTACAAATTATCTATTTATTTATTTTTATGAAAGTTTTGAAAAAAAAATTTTTACCAACTTTTTTTTTTTATTTTTAAGAACTGGCACTTCCCAGGTTACGAATATGCTTTTTTTAAGTGGCTAGGTCGTTTAGTTTAGCCGCAATTCAATTTTGAAGGTGTAAACTTTGATGCCTCTAGGACGTCTAGTTTAGCCGCAAATCGCGTTTAAAGATAAAAGTCGATTTTTTGTACAATGCGATACATCAATTGAAAGGTGGCACTTCCTAGATCACAAATATGCATGTTTGAAGTGGCTAGGTCGTTTAGTTTAGCCGCAATTCAATTTTAAAGGTGTAAACTTTGATGCCTCTAGGACGTCTAGTTTAGCCGCAAATCGCGTTTAAAGATAAAAGTCGATTTTTTGTACAATGCGATACATCAATTGAAAGGTGGCACTTCCTAGATCACAAATATGCATGTTTGAAGTGGCTAGGTCGTTTAGTTTAGCCGCAATTCAATTTTAAAGGTGTAAACTTTGATGCCTCTAGGACGTCTAGTTTAGCCGCAAATCGCGTTTAAAGATTTTGCTTCGATTTTTTATATTATGAGATGCGTAAATTTTTTTAAAAACTTTTTTGAGCATTTCAGAATTTTTTTCTTTTAAAATGAATTTTTAGCGTTACCGATACGATTTTTCGAAAAAATTCACCAATTTTATTTTTTTGAATACCTTCATATGTTTTCGTTCTCAAAATTGACATACAAAATTTATTTATTTTATTCTTTCGACTTTCCAACGTTTTTTCTATTTTAAAATCTTTTTTTTAATTGCCCCTACTATAAGGGGAAAATAGACCCCCTTCCAACCCCTCCTCCCTCTCATCACCATTCACACAATCTTCCATTTACCTACTCGGTCTTACATTTTGATGAAAAATATCCTGTGAAAAATGCAATTGAGTCCAATATATTCAATACCCACAAAAATAATTTGCTAGAAGAAAAACTATTATTTTATGATATTTAACGGATGCAATGATTTTTTAACTAAATGTTTTTTTTTTAATTTTAAAAAAATTGAAAATAATTTCCCCTCCCATTAGGGGAAAATGCACCCCTCACACCCCTTCCAAAAGAAATTCTGTTCCACGTACCTTCACGATAAAACATTTTCACACAAACATATTATGCAAAACACCCTGTTAATGTATTCAAATTCAATATTTTCAATACAAATAAAAATATTTTTTTTTTTAAATACTTTAGGATTCTTAGTTTTGTAGCTGGGTAATGACTTCGTTTTTAATATTTTTTTTCTATTTTTAATTTTTTTTTATTCACCACCCCCGCCTTCCTATGGGTAATACTACCCCGTCAACCACTTCCCAAAAATTTAGTTATACTTTACCTATATGGTCTAACGTTTTGATAAATATTTCTCAAACACCCTATAAATTGATTTTAATTCAATACATTTTATATACATATACCTATACCTACCTACCTAAATCATGACGAGCTACCCACAAAATAGAAAATTTTTTTCCCTTCGTTTTAAAACCAAAAAGCATTTATATTAAAAATGGCAACCGTGCCAATTTTTTTCCTAGTCATTTTCACAAAAGACAAAAAATGTAACGTCTTATGAACTATATTTATTATCGTTCTTTCTTTAACCAGAGAAAAAAAATAAGCCACTCCCACCTATTTGTATAGAAAATAATAAAAGAAAATGTGCAAAATGGTTTTTTTCTCGTCTCCCTTCAGCTCTCTTAAATTTTGTATACTTTCTTCTCGTTCTTTTATCATTTCTTTTATCCTAATATTTATTCCTTTGTCTTTTTAATAACTGACAATTTGCAACTCTCCAACCACTCCACGAATGCAATTGCTAAAAGTTCTGCGTGTGCTCGCCTAGACGTCGCCTCGTTCGTTCCTCTCCATGAGAGTACTATAGAATATATATACAATGGTAGTACGCAGTTCACGCGCTAAATTCAAAAAGTCTCCACGCGCGAAATAATGCTCAACGCATTCTTTCATAGATAAATTTTGACATTTGTGCTCTGCAAACGATTGTAGAGATAAAAATTGTAGGGATAAAATTTAGTTTAGCTTGAACTGCGTACCTGGCTTAAAGGTGTTAAGCGACAACTTAAATTTCGGTCCCTAGTCTCTACTGTAATTACTTACCAAGTTAGCTTTAGATAAAGGGGTTAAATACACCTTTGTTTTGATGCTTTTTTTTGCAAGAAGGGGGATCACTTAGCAATTAATATTTTTTTTGCATCAAGGTGGTAAGTGCAAACTTTTAACTTTATACCCCGAGAGTAGAGGTTCTATGAAAAGCCTTAACTGAGCTGAGATACCTGACAGCAAAAAGAAGCTTAAAACCAAACATTAAAAAAGCCAACTGTCACTTAACCCCTTTTTCAGAAAAAAAAAATTAAACTCATTTTTGCATAAAGGTGTCAAGTGCAGAGTTTTTGTTAAAACACACTTTTCTCATGAATTTAAATAAATTTGTTGATATCCAAAAAATTGTAAATTTTTTGTCTTTTTGTATGTTCTTTTTATAAGTTTCTGTCACTTTCAGAAAAAAAGTTATAAATGTAAAACTTTAAACGCTTATATCTCAAAACTTCCAAAATGTCACTTGACCCCTTTTCATTCTAGACGCTTCAGTTAGAACTTTTGGATCCAAAAGAAATACAAACTGAAAAATATCCGACAATCCTTCCACTTTTAAATAGTTTTCCTTATTATGATTAAAACATAAATTTATGTTTTCATATTTCTATCTTCTCATATGGTTCACAAATATGCGGGAGGACCAATAAGTGATAAGAAATAAGCAAGAATGTGCCATGGCTATAGGTAGGGTATAAGGTTTAATCCTGTCGTATAACAAAAGTTGAGAAAATAGGAAGGAAGCAAATTCAGAAGACGCGGTTTGTTTGTATTATGGTTATTTACACTCTCAGCTAGAGATTCCAGATTTGAAAAATTGCTTTGCGGACAAATTTATTTTACAAACTAATATAAATTTGAAGAACGAATTGCTCTTTTAAGTTGGCCAACAGAAAATGACTTGTTTAACTCTTTTGTTAAATCTAACAAGGACCATAATTTTTAACAAGGATTTAGAGTTATAAAAACAGATACTTAAGCATTCTTATCAGCCTTCATAAATATATTTATGCAATATTATACATCAGCTGATGAGTCAAAACATTTGTTTTTATTTCTTTCGTTGAGTATTTTGATTCTCGATGAATGGCTGCGTTCAATTGGAAAAATAGGAAAAAAGTGCGGCCAATATAAAACCTAAGCACATGTAACACTTATAATGGTAAATAAATTTAATCTTGCGGCATTAGCGACATTATAGTAAATTGCGGGACATAGTTTTCCGGCAGGACGTCTGGCATCCCTACTCCCAGCCCCTTTATGCCGCAGCACTGGGGCATAATGGGCAAAATTGAATAAATTTTTTTAAAGCAACAAAATATACATAATTTATTTTTTAAAATCTGTCTTTTTTTTATTTACATATTTCTTAATAAATTTTCTTTCTGAGTAAAGTTTTGCAAAAATTCTTTAAACATAATTAACAATAATCCTTAAGGTGCCCGTTATTTTTGGTCTAAATCCGAATTAAAAAAAAATAATCCAAAATATACACTTGAATGTCTAAAGGTCAAGTTTAAAAAGGAAATTTGCAAAATCTGCAAAATTACCACTTCTCTGTCCTTCTCATCTATCGTCTGATTTGATCAAAATCTCAAGTTTAATTACGTACATCCATCGTAGGTACATAGCAAATAATAAAAAAAAAAATCGCACAAAATCTTAAAAAATCTATTTATTGACAAATCACATAAAGTAAACATGCAAGAAGAATGAAACCCTTACAAAGAATTATTTTGCAGGGCATTGAATATTGCTTTTGTACCTTCGAATATTCTTTGGAGAAAAACAATTTCACTATATTTTAAAATCTCTACGGCTGCACTGATTTTCAAACGTCGTACTTTGCTACTGTTATCAAGCGCGGAAAGTGTCCGTAATTTAGCAATTTCATTTGCGTTATTCACTTCATAACTTCCCTGTTCTATAGCTGTAAAAACGTTTCTCAATACGTTTTTTGACAAACTATCAGATTTAATTATTGCAGCTCCAAGTTCCAAACAAATAATGTTAAATATTTCTTGCATTCTTTTTTTGACGTTATCACATTCCTCCGTATATATCAACTTCGCTGATGCCGGATCTGTGTCCGCTAATTTTTGAATATTTTTAAGATTATTTGTTGCATTGGAAATAACTTGAGCAAGATTAACCAATGTACTTATGACCAAGTCTTTTAGCCGGTTAATTTTATAGGGGATAGCACCCCTTTTTATTGAATCGCTAGCAGCTTTATTAATTTTTGAGATGTAATCTGCAGCGTCTTCATCTATTTCTGCTACCTCAGCATTTATATCCTGGCCTTGCATTGAAACATTCTGATCATCTGAGGTAATCGTAATTACTTTATAGAAGGTTTTTATTATCTGGTAATACACTTCAGCAAAGGCAGCTCTTATAATTTGACGGGTGGCTTCCATAGATTGTTTTAGTGCATTTCCTCCAATATCGCTTCCTTGAATTATTAAGGCTGTGGCAGTCTTCAGTGCATCATGGAGTTCTAATGCAGCGAATAGAAGATCTCTCATGGCCTCAACTCGGACTTGTTTCCCTGTATAATTGGAAAGAAAATAACATTTTGCAATAGCTCCATTCACGGATTCTCCTGAGGCATAAAATTCTTCTTGTGACTTCTTAATGCCTTCTTGTAATGTTTGAGCAGCAACTTTGGGTTCGCTGGTTACCATATTCATAGCAAGTAAAAATGCATCTATAAATGTTTTTTCAGCAGCTGCCACAGTCTTATTAAAGTCTTGGAATCCATTTTTAAGTACAATTTTTGGGTCATCGGGATCCTCGTTTTTGTCAATGGTATCACTTCCTGATGAGTTATTCGTATTTTGACACTTACCATCAATGTTCAAAATATCTAGATTTAAGCATAATGACACATCTAGAAGTAAGCCATTGGATTGTTGAGTAGCAGCAATTTGTACTATTGCAGCAGCAGCAGTCAAAAGAAAAAATCCACAGCAGTTCATATCAACCGATTAACTATTGTCTTCAGACAAAATTTCTTGACTGATAACTAACTGAACCGTAACACCGTCTGTTAGCCTAAATTGAATTTATACTTGTGTATGTACATTGAAAAATAAAAATAAGCATTTTTGGTTAAATAAAGCCTACATATTGTTTGTTTAATTTAAAACGTTTGAAAGCTGTATAATAATTTAAGATTGTGAGTGACAATGTTAAATTTTGAGCAAATGCAAACAGCTCGTGTTTATAGATTCATGGATCGAGGTTTAATTTTTTTTTAAGTTTTAGAATTAAATATTTACATTGGTAAAGGTTTTAAGGTTAAGAGTGTTGACAAAAAGAAACATAATAAAGGAATTTTGTAAATTAGTAGTATTTCGTATGTCACTGATATTGTTTTGCGCGAAAAAGAATCGTGGTGAGTATAATTTTTAATTTCTGGGGATCTCACAGTTCAATAAAAAAAACTTTTCAGCTGAATTTTGTTTTGCGATAAAAGCACTCCCATAAGAAGTACATGTATTTTTTTTCGAGGAGGAACTGTATAAAAATAAAATGGTGCGACTGTAGGTGTTGTACGTCGGCTGCTATTAAAAAAAACGCATTCCAACAATATCTTGAGACTTCTTAATGCCTTCTTGGTACACAAAAATTTGTAAGCACATTTTTATGTATTCATGTATTAAATACTTTGTTATTTTATATTTTAAAAATAATTCTATTTTTTAATTGCGCAATGAACTATTAATAAATAAATGAATTGGTATTTTTTGTTATTTATGTCTTCTTTTTTTGTTAATGGATTAGACCTGCTGGGGATACCCTTATACTATGTTTCCACCGAAGGTTTATCTCAGTTTAGATTAAATAAATCTGTTTGGTGTTTCCACAGCACGAAAAGATTAAAAAGTAGATTTGTTTTGACAGTTTGCAGATGTTGTTTCGATCTTTTAATGACGTTGAAGTGAGGCAGAAAATTTCATGTATGTCCACTTGTCAATGAATGTATTCAGTGTGAGAAAATATAGGCCAGTTCGAGTTTTAAAACTATTTATTATTTCAAATCTTCGAGATTTAGGAAATAAATTTGTATGGTAAATCCCTAACCTAAATCTCGGTTTTGCGGTCTGTGAAAACGTAACATTACAAAAATGCACCTATTTTCCTATTTCTTTTTTTTTGTTTTTCAAAATTATAATTGTGCAATTTTACCTACTAGATGGTAACGCTGGTCAATTTTAATTAAACTTGAAATGATTTATTATGTATACTACGGCATCGCGATAAGAGCTTTTACATGCGATAGACTTATGCCATACGCTGCAACTAAACTGAAATGCAAACGTCCTATCTTCCCTGTACTGACAAGAAATATTGGACGAACTATACCATTAAGTATTAACAAGTGGGTATGTTAAAAAAAGTGGGAAGAAAATCTGGTATATTATTGTATTGTGACAACAAAATATGGAAGATCATTCAGATTCAGATTCAATTATTTAGACTTAAATATATAAATATATATTTTTGATTGTGTCCATCCATAAACAATCAAAATATTCAACAATATGAAAATCATTGAACAGTGCAGAGATATGATAAGGTATTTTTATCTTACAATGAAAAATACAGTTTTTTAATTTTAATGTGGAAGTTGGAAGAAACAAAATTGGAAATTAGAAAAAAAAACTTCATACCTATAAAGTTTATTGAGACTTATGACCGATTCAATAAATCCCTTTTAAGTATTTAAAAGACTTTCAAATCTTAAAATGACGTTTCCAATACATTTTATGTCATGTTAAATATTTGTGAATTATTAGATCTGAAACAATACTAAAGAATAATGTGATTTGTCTGCTAAGGGGTCAGTTAAGAAAACCAGAAAACATTTTGTGATATAAAATTTACAATATTATCATTCGTATTGAAACACAAATTCTATACACTAAGAATTTTTTTGAGGACTTACTGCGTTTTCATTAGAGCAAATGAGATAATTTCGTTCAAAATATCCAAATTCAATTCGAAATCATCTCATTTCCCATACAAATTCAAATTTCCAAATGAGGTAATTTCAACCAAATTTGCACAAGATTCTGTAGGAAATTAAGTAAAACTTTTATGAACACACCCAAATGGAATCCATTAAAAGTGGAACCCAATCAAAATGACAGAATTAAATGTAAAAAACAACAAAAAAAAGCGATTGACAATCTGGACCGTCAAACAAAATTACGAAATTTGAAATGTGAACACCTTTTTTGTAATTTGCCAAATTACCTCATTTCAGCTCTAATGAAAACGCAGTATTAAAATTTGTAATTTTACAATTATTTTTTTTTTTAAATGTATTAAATTATTTTCCTGGTGCGAATTCATTTTTGTGAATAATTTTAAATAAAATAGTACAAATCGATCCAATGACCACGTTCAGAATTGAATCCAAAGCGATCTGAATAGCTTAGTATTTCAATACGGAAAATTTGGCGGTAGGCTTGTCTAATAACGTAATTTTCCTACTTGCTATAACTGGCCCCTTAGCTTGGCGTAAGGAAATTAAAGTTCAATCTTCAATGACATAACCATTGTAGCCCATGATTTAATGGTTAGTGCGTTAGACTGTCAGGTCACGTCACGTCAGAGGTTTGTGTTCGATTCCCAGCCACTGCCATACCTAAAAACAAAAAATGTTTTACTGCCTCTTGCGAGGAAATGACAAATCCTCCAAGAGTATCTCCTGTCATAAAAAAGTGTCACTCACCTTAGCCGTTCGGTTTCGACAATAAACTGCAGGTCCCACCCATTCCTGCAGACACGCACACATGAATGGTTACGATAGTTATAAGTCACTAAGGCCATAGTTCTTCATGAGCTCTCAGCAGCCATAGGCTACACTGCTACAGCAATTCAGTGCGCAGGCGCACTCAGATGTGCGCTCAATAGGACGTTGGGTCTGCGTCAGATACAATCAGAAATTCACGGGCGGGCAAACACTTTTTAATGGTGGAGTTCTTTCAATATAATATGGTGAGGTGACAAATATGGCACGCTAATGATTTTGAAAATGCTTTCCCATAAGGCTGCCTATTTATGTTGGATAAACTATAAAAGGCTATGACCTTGCAGTGGAGCAATATGCTCAACTCCAAGATTTTTGGCTACATAGTAATATGGTAATAAGTGTGAAATAACATAGTTGTAATGCATGAATGAAAGAATACAAGATTGCGCCATTTGTTATCTCATTGGAGACAAATGATATGTAAACAAGTATGGCCGCCAGTACCGATTGTTCGGTTGTATTTTTTCCTTTCGTGCGCGTTTATTAGTTTAAAAAATCAAAGTTTTCGTTCAGAAATACGATTATAAATACCGAATTAATATTTTTCATTTGAAATAAAGGTTTTTTTATTTAAAATAAATCGCCAAAAAGCAAATAAAGCGGCAATGTGTAAGGTAGAATAAATAATTCAAAACTTGTGCACTTTTATTACACTACACTTCACTTTTAATTAATTCAAATTAGAACAATGAAATCAAAATTCAAGTTCAAAAATTTTCCCGGCCTTATCTAGTAGGAAAAATCATATTTTTGTCTCCGATTGCGCCATACGAGCTGTCAAAAATTACAACAACAAAGCGAAAAAAATGAAATGGCGTAATCTTGTATTCTTTCATTCATGGTTGTAATGCACTTCGACTTCGAATAACTGATCTATGAAGAGCCACGAGAAAGCTTAAATCTTTGATTTTGTCTTTCTTGATTCTTGGAGCGTGTTCCAAGTTGATCAGGAAGTAAGGCAATATGCTCAGAGCCAGGAGTCTTTGCAACATAGGAGCCCTCAGCATTCAACCCAACTGGCACAACGAGAGGCGAGAGGAGTACGGTAGAGATGGGTCGCAGTTGCGAAGACAGAAGTATGAACGACAATCGGATGGGAGCTACATATCATAGACAACTCCGGGTCCATAGGCGGAAGAATATGTAGAACTGGAGTTTAATGCGTATGGAACTAAGATTGCCTGGGAGTTAAGTGACAAAGGGCGCAAATGAAAAACTATGAGGAAACGAAAAGTTATTTAAGTTAAAATTATTGAAAAAATCAGCTGTCCTTGTTTCTTGTATTTAAAGAAAGAAAGAGAGCACGAGGCATTGCACTGCAGCCGAACGCAGTGGATACGATTTTTTTTTTTGATATTTGGCTTTGGGTCAAAAAATAAAATATGGATTTTGCTAACTGAGGAAATAAGTAGGATATATGTCAAGGTATATAATAAGAATCTATCATACTTAAATTGTATTTAATACTGCGTTTTCATTAGAGCAAATGAGGTAATTTCGTTCAAAATTTCCAAATTCAATTCAAAATCATCTCATTTCCCATACAAATTCAAATTGCCAAATGAGGTAATTTCAACCAAATTTGCACGAAATTCGTTAGGAAATTACTTAAAACTTTTATGAATACACCCAAATGGAATCCATTCAAAGTGGAACCCATTCATAATGACAGAATACAATGTAAAAAACAAAAAAAAAAAAAAGCGATTGATTATTTTTATTACATCCTGAATAAAATAACAAAAATTAAATAGAAAAATGAAAATAGATCTAAAAATATGGTACTTTATAGGTTAATTGATATATAGGTAATTCGAAATTATTTCCATTTTTGCTGTTTGAATCGCTACTAATTTAAAAGAAAAAGTAAAATCCACAAATCATAGTTTTTCATAAATTGTATATTGCCAAAACTAAAACTAAGGATTTGGATCAACATTCTGGTTGGGTCAAAATTATTTTTCAAATTTTGCTTTCGTAATTCTTACAGTTACTGTGAAAAATTTTCTGAAGGATGGTTGTAAATGATTCAAATTCTTTGAATGTTTTGCTTTTTAAATAATCAAACAAATGGCTTTTAAAATATTATTTAAATATAAAAAAAAAACAACATTTAAAACGTAGTTTTTTTTTTTTCAAATTACATACAACTTACTATATTTCCAAACTTTGAATGGAAAAAGGAAAATTCCTGAGAAAAATTTCAATATTTGTCTTAGCAACCCTTCAACAATTTTGGATTTCTCGGATTTTGAGAAATTTAAAAGTCTAAAAAAGACAAAAAAGGCATAATTTCATTAATAAAATTCAAAAAAAATTTTAACAAATGTAAAAAAAAACAATGTACAACTAAAAAGATTTTAAAATTTCTATACGAGTTGAAACCAGTGGTGCCTATGTTAAAGATCCAACATTTTTGACTCCTTACTTCTATGCTTCCTGAGGAAGTTAAGTATTTATTGTGAGGTACTTTTTATCGTTGGCTGGGGTTGCAGCTCGCCGGTCTACCGGGGTTCTTACTAAAGAAGTACGAACTTTAGTTTAGGTCTTTCCTCTATTGATTTAATAATATTTCTTAAATTAATTGACAAACTGTTTAAATAGTTTAATTGGTATTCTGGTTTCTCGTCCTGGGGGTCCTGGTCTTTGCTCCATTTGGGTCAGATACCAGTGTTTAACGGGTTTGTGTATTGATATCGGCTCTCTGTGGTTGGGTACGGCTCGGCTTCCACTGGGCGTTAGGTTACTGATGTATCAGACCAAATCACGGACGTGTCCGGCATTCACTGACGAATCAGGCAAAATCACGGACGTATCCGGCAATCACTGACGAATCAGGCAAAATCACGGACGTATCCGGTGAGCACTGACAAGCAGGCAAAATCACTGGTTGAACCAGGTTACTTTAATAATGTTGACCCCTTACCACTAGTGGGGGGAAGTCTTCAATTATATTTCTTTCGACTCTTACCGCTGGGCTCTTCTGGGGCTATTCTCGAAGTTCCCTCGATGGCTGCCGCTGATAAAGTGACTCCGTCGTTTGTATGACCGCTTCTTATAAGGCTTCGCGAGAAGACTAAACGTGAGTTTTAATTTCGTCAAGTGTACTTTTCTATGAGATGCTCATTTTATATTTGCCACGTCATAACCTTTTATTCATCGCTTATATTTTTCCTCCTACTGGCTAGAATAGAGGGATGCAGAGGGTAACAGTTTTGTTTTTGGTTAATGGCTTTAATGTAATGTTAAAATTACAGGCTCTGGCTTAAGCTTACTTGCACCCACCTTCATCATGATGGCATACGCAGGGAGGCGGGGATGCTCTATCACTTTGTATTCATGCTTGAACTCACCATCGAGGTCCATCGATCGTTGTCTAGTTGCTGTCCTCAGTGTAGATCTTAGTGATTGATAAGATCTGATGACCTGATTTCACCACTCTTTGCGCTGGTCATTGGTGCGGTGGGTGGTGCGATGGTGAATTTTACTCATGGGTATGTTAATCAGTATAATTGCTTTTGTTATCAGTTATGGATGGAATTTTGCCATGTTCGCATGTCGTGCATGCGGCTGGTGTGGTAAGTATTTTCTATGTTTTGTAAATGGGACAGGGGCGTAGGTAGGGAGGAGTATTATTTATTAATATACAGGCATAGGTTGGGTAGGTATTCTTGGATTTGTTGTAGTCGTTAGTCGGTCGTTTGTAAGGTTTTTAGGAAAGGAACAGGTGCGTAGCTTCTGGGGGGGGGAAAGGGTACGAATTGTAATGCTTCATTACATTATATCACCGTCATTCCTCGTTAGAAGAAAAAACATCATTATTTTTTTTTATAACTTCTTTGCCAACCCCTTAGCTGTTTTAAATTTGGAATCAGTTTTTTTTTTCCAACAACAAATACAAATATAACTTTAATTTAATATTTATTTTTTTTTTATAATATTTTACTTGGGGAGGCAAGTGAATTTGAGGCTTCTTTTATTTAAAAAAGAAAACTCAAGAAGGACTTTTAAAAAACTTTTGATTAAAATCAGAATTTTGATCAGATTTTGCAAAACAAAAAGGCATTTTCCACATAATCCGTTCTGTTTATTACTATGAATTCTTATAAACAGCATCTAGCAGGTACAACTGACCTAAAGCCAAAAAAAAAAATCAATTTTTTATAAAAAAAATATGCAAAAATTGTAGTCTACTTTTGAGTCTGCCCCCGCTGGGAAAAATTCTGCTGGCGCCTATGAACATCATACTCAATTGAAAATCTAACTTGGCAAAGGCCGAATGCATTATCTACAGTTAATTAGGTAAAATGGACCATAATGAAACGTGCTCTAAATAATAAACCGTGCATGGTATTAACTAAATATTTACATATACTATAAATTATAAACCATATATCGAATTGATTTCAAAAAATTGAGAATATATTTTTTGGTTAATTATTTAGGATTCATCACGTTATGGCAAATTTCACTGCAATATTTAAGTCATAACTAAATTTGATTATTGGTAAGGCCCAAAGTTACTTAATATGATGTTTGTATTGGTCAACTACTATAAAGAAAAAAAACGTGTCAAAATCTGATTTAAAGACACATTGGTGGCTTACTTCTCTCATCATCAATATCCATCTAGTAATTTTATATTTAAATAAAAAATAAAAAAAAAACAGTAAACATGAAGGTTTGTTTTGCATTTCCATACTCACAATCTTTTTAAGGAATTTACCTTTAAATATTTTTCGATTTCTTAGAGTTCTTCATTTTTGCCCTTATGTGCTTTGGCAATGAATGCTCAGGCAAGCGTAGTAGTTAGAATAAGAGAATTTTAGAATAAAGAGTTTAGGAATTTTGCATCTTGAAAATTTTGGAACAGAATATATATTAAATTAAGAGATTTTTGAAATACAAAACTTATGGAATAGAGAATTACTTAGGAAACCATTCTTTATCTTCGTCTAATACAAACGGAGCAATGATCTAAACCCACGGATTATTTTTAATTCCTATTTGAGTGCATTTTTTATATATATGTAGGTCCTATGCACTGCACGTAAAAAGAAAAACATATAAGGTACACACAAGCTTATTAATTCGTTTATTAATACCAAAATACAAAAAAAAAAAACACCCAACATTACAATTTACAAATACCATAAAGGTTTTATTTAAAGGCATTAAATGCTTCTCTCGCAGCATCGACTATTCTTTTGTCTAGAACAATTTCACCATACTTTGCACTCTGCACGGCAGTATTAAATGCAGATCTACGTACAGTGCCTTCAAATAAAAGAGCGAGAAGTGTAAAATGCTTAGCGATTTTATTTTGGACAACCACCTCATCGTTGCCGTATTCAAATGTTTTAATAGCATTTCTTATTTTATTTTTTGTTGAATCGTCAGATTTGACTGCTGCAGCTCCCATGGCAAAAAAAATATTGGCAAATATTTCTTGAATCCTTTCACAAACACCTTTAGACTCAGCCAGGTATATATTTTTCGCTGATAATGGATCAGTTTCTAATAATTTTCTAATATATCCATAATAATCTCTTACATGAGAATTGACTTCATCAAAATCAAGCAATGATCCTGTAAGCGATTCGTTTAACCAGTAGACTTTACAGGGATCAGCACCTTTTTTTATTGAATCAACAGCGGCTTCATTAATTTTTGAAATGGCAGCTGCAGTATAACTATTTATTGCAGGTGCGTCAGGATTTTGATTTTTAAACTGGCATTGCATTGGTCTTTGTTGACGTTGAGCAACTGAGACAGCATTCATTGCTTGTCTGTAAGAAATTTCAGTTTCATTGTATAACACAGCAAAGCCGGATTGAACCGCTTGAAATAAGAATGTAATCAGTTCTTGTATAAGAGTCGTGTCTGGCCCATAATCGATTTCCTGAAGTACTAAAGATATCACAGTTCTAATTATATCAAACAATTCTAATGCAACCAACTGAATTTTCATATTTGCTTCTCTTAGTCCTTGTGTTGCCGAGTCATCAGAGAGACTCGAAGCTTCTCCAAGGGCTTGATTTACCAGAGCTAATGCATCATATAACTTGTCTCGGGTCTCCTTAATACCTTTTTGTACAGCTAGTGCAGCAGCTTCCGGTTGAGTTGATAGCTTATAAGCTTCTATAAAGCCTTTTTTTGCTTTATCTTCAGCAGCTTCGACAGTATTTTTAAAATTTTTGAATCCATTCGCAATTACATTGTTAGGATCTGCGGGATCCTTATTTTTGTTGATGGTATCACTTTCTGATAAGCCATTTGTATTGTCGACAAAGTATTTGACATTTTGACACCCACTTCCAATGATTTCCCTCAAGCATAGGGATAACTCCAAGCCATTCAATTGTTGAGTGAAATAAAACAAGACTGCACCAGCAGTAAAAATGAAATATTCCGTAAAATTCATATCAAAACCGAATAACTGAAGCTTTCAAACCAAAAATCCAACTGATTACTTACTTTATAGATGCGTTGTCTTTTAAATGCTAAGAAGTTATCTTGATTACAAATTTTACCAGACAAAGCTTATTGCTGTTTACCTATTTGTTTAATTTGAACGAATTTCTTATAGATTATAAAAGTCAAATGTTGAATTTCAGAAAATGCAAACAATAATAGGATTAAGATCTTTAATTTAATTTTAGACTTTACAATATCGTAAATATTCTTGAATTGAAAATATTTATTTAGAAGTCATTGTCTGCAACTAAGACAATAACTAATTGTGAATTTTCAAGAAAATTCAAAAGATTTTTTTTTAATCAATGATGACTAGAAGAACCAATTTAGGTTCAAAAAATTAATCAAACAAAAATAGTCCATTAAAATGATACAAAATTTTGGCCAAACCTTGCATTTTGTATAGGAAATTTAGCCGCTATTTTGGAAAAAAGGGCGTAAAAAGATCTTCGCGATATCTTGAGAACCACACATCGCACAAAAAAAATTTTACCACATTTGTGTAGATAATTAAATTCTCTACAAGTTATGTTATAACACTTTTTATCGTAAAATTGAAAACAAAAAAGTTATTGTCAAGAAAAGTATCATTTTATCTTCTTCTTTTATTTATTTTATATCTTCTTAAAATACATTTCTTGGAACGGTTATCTTTTTTTGGTTATAATTTTTTTGTTTTCAATTTTACGATAAAAAGTGTTTACATAACTTGTAGAGAATTTAATTATCTACACAAATTTTGTTTGTGCGATGTATGGTTCTCAAAATATTGCGAAGACCTTTTTACGCCCCCTTTTCCAAAATGGCGGCCAAATGGGGGGAGTTCAACCCTGAAAACTCGTTTTTACACTCACACTGACTCCTCCACAGATAATGGTGTCGCAGACCATTACATATTTATTAATACGAATTGCAAGTTGACAGATGTGTTAGGCTTATCTTTTCGTTGTTTTTCGTTTATTGATACGGGGTTAAGTATTGTTTTGATCCTGGATAGAACCTCTTCATTGACTCCAGTTATTCGAGCGGTTGCCTCAGATTGTTCAAAAAATCTCCTTGAAGTGTTTCCATCATTGCTATATCCAAATCCTTGCTCCTCCTTTTACTGCCTGAACAGAATAGAATGCTGGAACTGGAGCCGCAGACGGAACTGGAAGAGCTGTCAAAAAGTGTCGAACGTTATTTTTTTGTACATACCCACAAAGCAGCTGTACAGCTTTGAAAGTATTTTGAAGAAAAAAAAAAGAATATTCTTGTGTACAAGCTCAGAATTCACATTTTTTGTTTCCAATAATTTTCCTTTTAATAAATAATTTTTTTCGCGATACAAATAACCACAATATTTTTTCCGACCCGAAAAGATGTTTTTTTTCTTCATACAAATTGAAACGTCAAAAGTGTCGTACGTGGTGAACTCTTCCGTCTGCGGCTGCAGCTCCGTATGCGGCTACGTTCCGTTGTGCTCGCAACATTGAATTTGCGTTTATTCAATATTTTGACAGCTATTCCAACTCTGGCTCCAGTTCCGTTTCCGTCACCATTCTGTTCAGCCAGTTAATCTCTTGTTTTCTTCTCTTTTCTGCCTCCTTGATCCCAATAGATTCATCAAATTCCTATCCCACTTGTCGAAGTGTATAAGCCAGTTTCAAAATAAATTCCATGCATCTGATTCTAGCATGCAATGAAGAGATTCCATATTCGTAGTTATGTTCGTCGTTATTTAATTCATCCTGCTTATTGAAGCTTTTTTGGGTTCTTTTACATATCGGACATGACCGCGTAGACTTTGTTTATGTTAATTCGTTCAAAACTTTTCCGTCTTCATTACAGAGTTCAAATTTAAATACAAAAGTAGTCGCAGGTATTTTTGGTAGGGAATTATGGCGATTGCAGGGTTGGTGGCTCAGATGTCTAGGGATGATGAGATTGGTTTTAAATCGCGAGCGAGCGATCGTCCATCCAGTCTGCCATAGAAGTGATGGAAAATTGGTCTGAGTAATACCAGCACAGGCGTTTGGAGCAGGCAGAAGTGTGAAAAGTAAAGGAGAGTTCGTCAACTACTGCCGATAAACATGTTGGTGATAGTGGCAAACGGTGTTGAGGTGAGGATATCCCGTGGGATTTTGATTAGAAAGATCTAATTTTGTCACACTTATTTCGATAAAAATCAGGTGGGAATTTATAGACGAACATTGGATTTTTTTAGTCAAAATTCCAACCAGAACTACTCAAAAACCGAGACCTGAAAACTTCCATACTGGAAATACAACGAAAGATAAGGGAAATCGTAAGAGGAGAAGAATGTGTCAGTCGGTTTTGGCGTGTCAGGTATTAAGGTCGAGTGCAGTGATAACTTCAGAGAAAAAAAATTTATTAACAGAGTAAAGCCAAAAAAAATTAAATCATCAATTGTGATTATTAAATTTATAAATAAAAAAAAACAAAAAAAGGTAAAAATAAAAAGAAAGAAAAACGTAAAAGCGAAATAGTAACAGAATCTCGAAAGACAAAGTTTCGAAAGAAAAAGGTTTCGAAAACCAAAAGGTTCGAAATTTCAAATTTTTGAAAAAAATGTATCTAAGAATGCTGCGACATTTTCTTTTCGTTTTAATTAGTATACTCGTAAAATAGAGATGAGCAAACTCAGATAAAAATATTTCGCTGATAAACTTACATAGCGATTTTGCGCTATAGCGCAATTTTATGTTTTCTCTGTTTAATGCCAAGTCATAGGTTTATTGACTTACAAGAAGGCCAGAAGCTAATATCTTCACTAACGAAATGTCAGAACGACCGTTTGACTATGTTGAGGGGGGGTATTTTTTAGGTTGATATTTTTTGAGGGGGGGTCTTTTTTAAGACGAAGTTTTTAGGGTGGGAGAAATTTTGTTTGGGGGGGGGGGGGGGTGATTTTTAAATTATCTTTTTTTTAGTGGTAGTTTTTGAGGATATTTTTTTCAAAGGTATTTTTAGTGGTCGACTAACTGACAATAATATTATTCTGAAAACAGTCCAGTTTATTTGTTGCCGATGAAAGCGAATACTTGGAAAAAAGGTCCGACAACTATGTACATAATAGCTTAAAAGGCAGCTGAAGTAATGTATGGTATTAAATGTTCTTTTAAGGACTTCAAAAGATTGTAAAGAGAAATAAAATTTTTGGTTAATAGGTATTTTGATCAAGAAAACTATTGACATTGGCGCCTGACAATTTTTTCCGTAGCCCCGCTCATTTCCTTGGATTCATAAAAACGCTTAAATTGTTATTTAGGCGTTAACAAATTATTGATACATTAAAGCATTTTGCAGAACTAAAAACAAAAAAAATCCAGCTTAAAATGAGTTTTCTTAAAATGTTTCGGCGGAATTTCGTGATTCGGGATTTTGTGTTACGCTCCCATTAGCGCAATATTTTTATCTGAGTTTGCTCATCTCTATTTTATACTAATTTGAACAAAAATAAATCGTCCGCAGAATTCTAAAGTTATTTTTTTTTTTTCAAAACTTTGAATGAAAAGGTTCGAACCTTTTGGTTTTCGGACCTTTGTCTTTCAAAACTTTGTCTTTCGTAACTTTGTCTTTCGAAATTTTGTCTTTTAGAAACTTTGGCTTTTCGAACCTTTGCCTTTCGAACCTTTGTCCTTCGAACCTTTGCCTTTCGAGATTTTGTCTTTCGAAACTCTGACGGTTTCCCCGTAAAAGCAATTAGAACGAAATTTCTTTGAGAAAGTCAAAGATAATCCGTATGTTTTATCAAGGAAAGGTGTGACTTCGATTCCAAAAACTCAAGAACTCGGAATAAGATTCATTAGATTCCCACTGCACCAGACCTATGGATTATTTGGAACTAATTAGGGATAGATTTGACGACGGGAGAAAAAAAAGGAATAAAATAAATATAAAGAAAAAAAATAAACGTAAGTACAAAAATTCACTTGGGCGCATACCCCAAGCGGGTCTGATAAATTTTGAGCAAACACTTAAAATGATCCCACCATGGTATTCCTTTTAGCTCACCGAACAATACCGTACGCCAAACGCATGCCAAAACCGACGAAAAAGCTAGCCTCGAAAAGTTGCGCATACCGACTGTCGGAACCAGCATCAATCGGGAAAGCCGAAGCAATAATCGTTCAGTAGACCAGGCATCATACGGTCGAATTTTCTACAATATATCCACCTTTAAAGTTCGATTTTCAATCCAATGCCAATGTCAATATAGTCACGTCCGGTTTTTCAATGTGGTCCAGTCCGGTTTTGTCAATTGTGTAATGTCACCTTCCGCTCGTGTAGTTGGGTAGTGACTTAATTGCACGGAGCATTATCTATTTGGGATCCGGATTCTGCCTTTGCGAGCAGCTTCCTCGGTTCTTTGAGCTGCTCCGAGGGGCGTTTTCCGAACATCGAGAACACTGCGGAGAGGTAACATTTTCCATCTCACATTTAAAGCAGAACAGGTTTCTTTGGGGGTCTGGGCACTCGAAAAACCAATGGCCCTTCGCCTTGCAGTTCCAGCAGCTCAAAATGCGGGTGTCCTTCTTGCTTGGAATGCTTCGATATTCTGGCTACCAATCTCAATATCTGGATCACAGTTGTGTACTACTTCCAATTCCGAGACGTTCTTACGTGAAGCTGGAATAAACCTTTGTTGCTTTTGGGAACTATCATGGTCATTCATATATTTTTTTACAATCTCAGCTAAGCTAGTCGTGTGGAAGGTAATAAGAAATTCCATCCTCTTTTTGACATTTAATTTCAGCAGTTCCACTATTTCCTGCGGATGTTTGGGGATCTCCAGCCTGCTGTTGAGCAATTGTATCGCAGTGTAAAAATCATCGAAGGATTCAGTTTGGCCTTGGCACCTATCAAAAAGGCTTCTGGACAATTTCGAGTCTGTTTCGAGGCTCCGGTATTGTTCCACCAAAGCCACTCGTAGCGCCATCCAGTATGCCGGAATGACACCGGTGCACACACTTGTGTTGTATGGGCCGCTTTACTCGGCTTTCGATTTTTTTTTAAGTTTTTTGGGATTTTGAATGGACGAATGAGACGATTGTTATTGAAACACAAACGGTTCCTTTAAATCTTAATTTATTACCCGCACTCTCTCATCACCACGCTCTTAAATAAATATTTTCGAAATTTAAAAGCACCTAAGAAATCCTAAAATGAAAAACATAATTAAAACCTTAATCTTACCCATATAAATCAATTAACTAGCACGTGCTATTTGCAAATGCTCAAATTAAAGACTTTTTTAGATAATTTAAAAAGTTATTCAAATTAATAAAACAAAGGGTAATAAAGTTTAAAATAACTAAACCAAATATTGTGTTGTATTCAAGATACATAAAATTTTAGCTTTAAAAGGCGACGCATCGGTTCAGTAAGTTATCAGTACAGACTTTTGATTTGAAGGCTTTAGTTACTCAGTTTAGATTATGAACTTTTGGGGATATTTCATTTTTACTGCCGCAGCAGTCTTGGTTTTTTTCACTCAACAATCAAATGGCTTAGAGTTGTCCCTATGCTTAGAAGAAAGCATTGATAATGGGTGTCAAAATGCCAATAACTATGTGGAAAGTTCAAATGTGAACAACAACAAGGATTCCTCTGAAATGAAGTTGGTACTTGCAAATGGATTCAAAATGTTTAATGCTAGTATTCAATTTGCGGAAATTATAGCAAAGCAAGGCTGTTCACAAGCTAATAAAAAAGTAAACCAACCCAAAAATGCTGGACAAGCAATACAAAACGGTTTTCAGAACGCCAAAAACATAATTTACCAGGCATTAGCTTCGTTGCATCAGACCTTAGGTGACGTTTCAACTAGTTCTAATGGCACCGCAAGACAGAGACTAGTTGGGGCAGATATCAAAGTTCAATTGGTGGTATTAGAATTACTTGATATAATGGACACTCTGATATCTTTAGTAAATCAGAGAATCGATAATGGACCAGACACAAACACTTCCATGCAAGAACTTATTAACTTCTGCCTTCAAAGTATTCAAGCGGGCTTTGATGCATTGCGTTACGCAACTGATAGATCGTCCCAACAATCAATGAAGACTGCCTCAGAAGGTCAGCCTAAATCTGTGCAAGAAAATCAAGACACTGACGCAGGTGAAAACGATAGTGATGCTACAGCTGCCATCTCAGAAATCAATAAGGCCGCTGACAATGCAATAAAACAAGGTGCTAATTCGTCTAAAGTCAACAATTTGAGAAAGTTGATCATTCAGTCAGTTAATGAGCTTGCTAACGTTGCATCCTATGTAAGAGGTTATTTCGAACATATTACAAATTTAGCAGAAATTGATTCATCATCAGCGAAGGATATATATTTGGCTGAGGCTAAAGTTGTTTGTGAAAGGATTCAAGAAATATTTGCTAATATTTGTTTGGACATGGGAGCTGCGAAAGTAGACTCTGACAATTCATCCCAGAATCAAAAGAAAAATGCTATTATAACTATTGTACGTGGCAACGCAGAGTTGATTGTCGGAAATAAGAATGCTAAGCATTTTGTACTTTTGGCTCTTGCATTAAAAGGTGATGCACGTACTTCGGCATTAAGTGCTGCGGCACAAAGTGGAAGGACTGGTAAGATTTATGCATTGAACAGAATATCCGCAGCTGCATCGATCATATTTGATAGTTTTAAATAAAACTTTTATTTGTAAATCAATCAATGAACTGATAAGAAATCATTATGAAACAAATTGGTAAAAATAAAAAAAACTTGGTTTTGAAAAAGATTTTGAAAAAGTAATTATACTCAAATCATGATAATCATATTTAAGAATGAAAACAGTATTACACTTTTTTCTATATGGGTGACAATTTACAAGATATTGATATTTTAAAAATGTCAAATTTCGTGAATATAGGTTTTTAACAAAGAAAACTGTACCTACATATAGGCTATATAATGAGGAAAAAAAAACAAAGTGAAGATTTTTTTATGATAAAAAGTTATAAAGGACTTCATGTTGAAAATATTTTGAAAAATCAATATTTTCGACATGTAGCAGGCGAGGTTTGGCAATGAACTTTTTAGCCTGAATTTCTGTATCAAAGCAAAGATAATAACGTTTAAAAATCTTAACTTTGATTTTTTTTTCCTCATTGTGGCCTTGGTAAAGGTACATTTTTCTTTGTTAAAAACCTATATTCACGAAATTTGATATTTTGGGTCAAGTACGTTTCCACCTACGATCAGCATTTATCAACCTCAATTAAACCTCTCTAAATTTAAATTGCTTCCATTCAAAATTGGAATACACTAAAAAAAAAAATTGCTAATTAAATATGAAGTGGCCGTAAAAGCCCTAACCAAACGCAACAGACTGAACAGTGTTACCATATCTCCCATTCACTGGACGTCAGCTTGGTACTCCTACGGGTTCATCAATTACTAAACTTTTTATCAAAACTTGTATAAAGGACAAAATAAAAAAAAAATCATAAAAAAAAATTTCGACGTGTCCTGTCTTTTTCCAAAGAACGAAATTGGGACGGAACCCAGAGGTGTTATGTCAAGGACTCTCGAAAAGACATACTTCCAATCTCCCTAAGGGGAGGTACTATGATCATCGCAAGGAAATGAATCTAGTTTCTTGAGTTCTTGAATAACCTCCACCCCTCACACCACCATTACCACCCCCCGGCTACAGGATAATGTAGGCCGACCCTGGCAGCAGGAGTGAAGGGCGTTCTATCTATGATGGCTCGGTATGCTTGCTTCGGCCAAAGGTTAACTCGTCGAAGTAAACTTGAAATTATCGAGATGGTAACCCTCGAACGAGGGTTACCATCGAACGAGCAGTAGCCGTGGCGTGATGGTTAGTGCGATGGACTGTCATGCCGGAGGTCTAAGGTTCGATCCCCTTCGATTGCCCTTCTGTGGATATACCCCCCCTCGCATCACTAAATAACACGACCATGGCTACCGCGACAACGGTGCTTATTTGCGGAAGCCCCCTAACTAAAAGTAATACGGTAACTAAAAGCTCACCATCATCTTCTTCTTGGCTTTCCGTTCAAGGTTCTCCTGCTTAACCACATCCACCCTCAAAAAAAAATTTCAATAATCCATCTTAGTTATTTACTAACCTGAAAAGAAACTCCTTCATTTCCACATTTTAAAGTTCAAATAAACCTTTTATTAAATATGAAAAAAAAATAACAAATATCTTTTGCTCTGTCAATTTGTTTCGTCTATTCGCACCACGAAACTAAATTTGTATACCGAAATAATATAAATGTTTGTATGTAATTTTAACAAAGTATATAACAAACTCAAATTTTATTTCCGATAATTATAATATAAATCTTAGTCATAAGTAAATAATTACTAAAAATATGTTTCTTCAAATTTATAAAAAACAAAAAGGAATACCTACACCCTTGCAGATTTTGATTAAATATGATCGCAACTTAAATTGATGTCTGGTTTTTACATTTTCATTATAATTATTTATTTTTATTTCTGCTTTTGTATACCAGTTCACATTTGATGTTTTTGTTCTTGTTTGTACGCCAACTTTACCCCAAAGGTTTTTTAGTTTGTTTCTGTTTTTTTTTTATAATTTTTTTTTTTTTGACTTTTTGAAAAAATATTTTTCGCTTTTTAGTATGTAATCTACAGAGACCTCTCTATGATATGATATGAGGATATGAGGACCTCTTCAACAAACTGTTGAAGATTAATTTTTGTAAGAAAATCAAAATCATACTTGCAAATTTTGAAAATATATGTGAGAAATTCAGTGATGTAGTCTATGGTACAATAAAATAAACATAGAATTTGATTTTTACTTAATATTTTTATATCTATTACTCATCATCACAAAACGAGTATTTATCACAAAAAATAACATCACATAAATATCTATACGTAGGTATTGTTTTTTAAACAGCAAATTAAGCCGTCTGGCATTCTGTGCAGCAAACACATCTATAACCTCTTCAGTATTGATATTAATTTCTCTATGAATTGACATGAAAGCTAATTCTGTCAGTCTTTAATCTCTTCATCGTTGAAAATGTTCCTTCCGGTGTGCATGTTAAAACTGGAAGGGTAGCCAAAATTTTTAAAAGTTTGTGGATGTTTGGAAAAAGTTGTTGGTTGCATCTTTGAAGAGCTTCTATTGCATTTTTGCACGGTCTTCTGGTAATTGTTGGTGGCATTTTGTCTTCCATATTAAGAATTCAGCCTCCATAGTGTCCCAATCTAAAAATTTCTTATACAATTTAAAATTTTCTTCATTAAAATTAGTTTCATTTTTACCGATAGTCGATGGTATTAAAATATACAAAGAAGAAAGTGTCGACTTATGATTCTCGAATCTCGTTTTAAGTTGACTAATAAAGTCATCTAAGAGAGGAATCAAAATTGTTATTCCCATTTTACTTTATTTTAGCACTCAAAAATCTCGAAAGGTGCAAATTTTTAGCAAAATATATAGAATGTCAAAATGACAAAACACATGTAATTTGTGCGTTGTGACCTGCTCTGAAGCAGATCACAATTTCGATTGTTTTTGTGACTCTCACAAGTTGTGACTTTGGGCAAAATACGAAAAAGTCACAAAAACAAAATTAATTTCACCACCTCTTATGGCTTGTGAGCTATCAGTGATGGCGGGGAGAATCGGGCTGTTAGTGCAGAAATTTGGGAAAAAATTTTAATAAAAAGCTATTAATAAAAAAAAAATAATTTATAAAAAAATTTCGAAGGGGGGGGGGGGTTCAAACCCCTGTGAACCCTCCCCTGGCTACGGCCTTGCTTGCGTGCATTTGTCGGGGTAAACAAAACACTACTAATTGAAGATCAAAAACAGCCCTACGACATAATAATAAATGAGGTGGCCAACGGTTGAGGTGGTCTGTTTTTCCTTGAAGCACCTTGTGGCACAGGAAAAACGTTTCTCATCAGTTTCTCATTAGCACAAATTCGCTCTCAAAATGGATTTTTTTTGGCTGTTGCATCATCAGGTATTAAGCCCCATTCACATGAGGGCGACCAACGAGTAACAAATTAATGAATAAATGGGATTTTAAAGCATTTAATAACCTAAATTCTTTACAAAATTTAAATAAAATAATTCCTATAGTGTGCCAAGAAGGGGGTTTGCAGGGGGCAGCATGCCCCCCCATACATACCTCACCCTTCATACACCGTAAAATATTGTTAGTTTTAAACATTTTCTGACTAGTATCATACTAAACCTATTTTTCTAGCTGAACGCGCCTAAAACAGTGACAGTTCAACCCATTTTTGCAATTGTAGCTGCCAAAGTGACACTTGGATATAGTATGATACTTAAAAAATAAAATAGGCATTTGGTCATTTTAACTTTAGTAAAATGTTAAAAAGATAATACGATGCTAAATCGTTCAATCGTTCAAAATTTGGAAAAGCCTATTTTTAACCTAGCATCATACTAAATCGTCTAAAATTTTGCGCCAATTTCTTTATGAAATAATATGTTTATAAAGCTTTTGTCTTTTAGCTGGGTTATCTTCGAGTACACTAGAATTAATATTTTAATATTCTTTTCCTTGAGCTACAGTTTTAGCTCCACTAAGCTTCGTCTTGTGGGTACACTTTTAAGAAAGTTACAGTATTAACGTAACTATTTTTGAAAGAATTGTACCCGCCCTGTCCTGACCCAACCTTGAACGCAGTTATAATTTCGAGTAATAATAGTTGGAAAGAATAGAACCAGGTTTTTATTTTTAAAAGAAATATAAACCTTTCCTAAAAATATACATAAATTGACGGAGATCTGAGATCAATTTTTAGATCAGCCTCGTTTTGTTGCCTCAATTTTTTTCGAATTTCCAACTTATTTTTTTTTTGTCTTGGAAATATGTGGTAAGCATATATTGTTTTATTTTTAAAATGAAATGTTAGTACTTAAAAAATGCGTACCTAAATACTTTAATCCAACACTTTCATTATTTTCGCAGTAAAAATTACATTTTTCCTGGGCTAAAAATGAACTTTTCAAACCCGTCTGCCGCGGTGTTAGCCTCTACTTTTTCGTCTGCCATTTTGGATTTTGCCTTCTAGATACATAAGTATTAAAATTTAAAAAACAGTATCCATGTACCTTACGATTTTTGTTCACTATTTTCTTGCAACTTTAGCGTCGTCTGCCTCACGCAAACCGTCTGCCATTTTTGTTTACGCTTATTTACGACGGAATGAAGATATTTGCATAATCAGAATCCATGTACCTTATAACTTTTGTTCACCAAAATTTTGCAACTTTGACCCCCCGCCCCCGCTTTAAGCCTCTAAATCGCGCTGGCAGACGTGCAAATCCGTGCTCCTCTACTCTGAATGATTTTCTCCAGTAAAAATTAATCGTGTACCGATGACTCACTTTTTTTGTTGCTATTTAAAACCGTCTTCTGAGTCAAATCCATCACTTCTGTGGCAGACTGGATGGACGATGTCTCACCAATTCCTTCTGTGATGACCACTCTGGTTCGAGTCCTCCATCTTCCTCCTTTTTTTTTTTTTTTTAATTTCAGTCTGAACTTCGCAGCAGCATAACCCTGGTACCTACAGACATACTGTTACCTCTTATCGGTTCTTTATTTTAAACCAATTCCCAATTCGGCGTCATCTCTGCAATCGCCATAATTCCCTACCAAAAATTCCTGCGACTACTTTTGTATTTAAATTTGAACTCTGTAACGGCGGCTAAGATTTTTCTCACACTCGTGTAGAACCAGGGCATAGTCACTTATAACCCTCTAGCAATCCTGTGTTCGTGTTATTGGTAGGAATGGAAGGGATCTACAGTTTTCTACCGATTAAGGTAGAACCACTTATTCATGACAAGAGTTCAATTGGAGGATTTGTCACTTCCTCGCAAGAGGCTGCAGCATGACAGTTCTACCAGTTGCACCAAACTTTCAAGCCACGACTCCTCCAACTAACCATGTTAGATGGTTTTTAAAATAGTTTTCATTATTTTCTTTATTTCATTATTTCATTCGGAAAAAAAAACTTCTCTCATAGTGAATACCTAAACAAAAAGCGGTGACTTATAACATGACTATTACATGGAAATGTTTTTTTTTGTACGAACAAAACACTCCAAATACAAATGTTTTTATATATTTTTTGTTTTTATTTTATTGTAATAAATGTAAATATTATGCGAAGCTTTTCGGAGTTTAACTCCATTATGGCGAATCGATAATTTCCAAAATACGTTTTAATTTGCATCGAAATTAAGACAAAATTGAATGCAAAAAATCAGTTAACTGATTGATTTACAAATAAAAGTTTTATTTTAAACTATCAAATATGATCGATGCAGCTGCGGATATTCTGTTCAATGCATAAATCTTACCAGTCCTTCCACTTTGTGCCGCAGCACTTAATGCCGAAGTACGTGCATCACCTTTTAATGCAAGAGCCAAAAGTACAAAATGCTTAGCATTCTTATTTCCGACAATCAACTCTGCGTTGCCACGTACAATAGTTATAATAGCATTTTTCTTTTGATTCTGGGATGAATTGTCAGAGTCTACTTTCGCAGCTCCCATGTCCAAACAAATATTAGCAAATATTTCTTGAATCCTTTCACACGCAACTTTAGCCTCAGCCAAATATATATCCTTCGCTGATGATGAATCAATTTCTGCTAAATTTGTAATATGTTCGAAATAACCTCTTACATAGGATGCAACGTTAGCAAGCTCATTAACTGACTGAATGATCAACTTTCTCAAATTGTTGACTTTAGACGAATTAGCACCTTGTTTTATTGCATTGTCAGCGGCCTTATTGATTTCTGAGATGGCAGCTGTAGCATCACTATCGTTTTCACCTGCGTCAGTGTCTTGATTTTCTTGCACAGATTTAGGCTGACCTTCTGAGGCAGTCTTCATTGATTGTTGGGACGATCTATCAGTTGCGTAACGCAATGCATCAAAGCCCGCTTGAATACTTTGAAGGCAGAAGTTAATCAGTTCTTGCATGGAAGTGTTTGTGTCTGGTCCATTATCGATTCTCTGATTTACTAAAGATATCAGAGTGTCCATTATATCAAGTAATTCTAATACCACCAATTGAACTTTGATATCTGCCCCAGCTAGTCTCTGTCTTGCTGTGCCATTAGAACTAGTTGAAGCCTCACCTAAGGTCTGATGCAACGAAGCTAATGCCTGGTAAATTATGTTTTTGGCGTTCTGAAAACCGTCTTGTATTGCTTGTCCAGCATTTTTGGGTTGGTTTACTTTTGTATAAGCTTGTGAACAGCCTTGCTTTGCTATACTTTCCGCCATTCCAATACTAGCATTAAACATTTTGAATCCATTTGCAAGTGCCAACTTCATTTCAGAGGAATCCTTGTTGTTGTTCACATTTGAACTTTCCACATAGTTATTGGCATTTTGACACCCATTATCAATGCTTTCTTCTAAGCATAGGGACAACTCTAAGCCACTTGATTGTTGAGTGAAAAAAACCAAGACTGCTGCGGCAGTAAAAATGAAATATCCCAAAAAGTTCATAATCTAAACTGAGTAACTAAAGCCTTCAAATCAAAAGTCTGTACTGATAACTTACTGAACCGATGCGTCGCCTTTTAAAGCTAAAATTTTATGTATCTTGAATACAACACAATATTTGTTTTAATTATTTTAAACTTTATTACTCTTTGTTTTATTAATTTTAATAACTTTTTAGATTATCTAAAAAAGTCTTGTGTTAGTTAATTGATTTATATGTGTAAGATTAAGGTTTTAATAATGTTTTTCATTTTAGGATTTCTTAGGTACTTTTAAATTTCGAAAATATTTATTTAAGAGCGTGGTGATGAAAGAGTGCGGGTAATAAATTAAGATTTAAAGGAACCGTTTGTGTTTCGATAACAATCGTCTTATCCGTCCATTCAAAATCCCAAAAGCTTTAAAAAAAATTCGAAGGCCGTGTTAGGATTCTTTGAATTGATAAAATTTTGAGAACAACCTATTTACTAACTTAAGGTGGTGCTACAGTCCGGAGTGGACCAGGACATCAATCAAAAAGCCAGCTCGGGCCCTAGCTGCAGCTTTATCTAATTGGGTTCAAGGGGTCAAGTTTGAACATAGTCCGACATTTATGCAAATTGATTACATGTCGCCGAATTTAATAAGACGCATCATCTAGAAATGGGATCACTTTTTTCGTAATTTTTGTAACGACGCGACGCGACGCACAGTGGTGCCTTTTGTATTGGAGAGCGGAAACAAATCTATAAAATCTGAACTATGAAATGGAGAGCAATGAAATTTTGCACACATACTTGGATTGGGCTTATACACATTTCGACAAAATTTGGTTAAAAAAAATTAATGGAAGACAAGTTATGGACATTTTTCACAATTTTAGGGTTTATTGACTTTTATATCAAAAAAAATTTTAACTTGTTAATTTTTTTTATTTTTGAGCTAAATAATTAAATACATTGGCGCAAAATTTATTATTATTATTATTTGTTGTATTATTAATAATAGAATGTCAGTGTATTAGAATTGGCCATTCTTTATTCCGTCAATTCAATTGAATTTTTGAACAACAACAACAACTTAAAGGCGCTACCACCAATTGTTTACGAATTAATTTTAGGTATTTTAATTCGTTTTATTTTTGTTTGGCTGGAGATATTGCTATTTCAAGGGGTGCCAAGCCCTGCCATCAGTCTCCTTTTAGTGGTGCTGAGCTTTAATCCAATTTTATTATGAAAAACTTTCTACATGCACACCATGAGATTTGAACCCACGCATCAGATTTGTTCAGTCTTCGAAGCCGTATGCACTAAGCATTCCGCTAAAAACAAAAATAAAACGAATTAAAGTACCTAAAATTAATTCGAAAATAATTGGTGGTAGCGCCTTTAAGTTGTTGTTGTTCAAAAATTCAATTGAATTGACGGAATAAAGAATGGCCAATTCTAATACACTGACATTCTATTATTAATAATACAACAAATAATAATAATAATAAATTTTGCGCCAATGTATTTAATTATTTAGCTCAAAAATAAAAAAAATTAACAAGTTAAAATTTTTTTTGATATAAAAGTCAATAAACCCTAAAATTGTGAAAAATGTCCATAACTTGTCTTCCATTAATTTTTTTTAACCAAATTTTGTCGAAATGTGTATAAGCCCAATCCAAGTATGTGTGCAAAATTTCATTGCTCTCCATTTCATAGTTCAGATTTTATAGATTTGTTTCCGCTCTCCAATACAAAAGGCACCACTGTGCGTCGCGTCGCGTCGTTACAAAAATTACGAAAAAAGTGATCCCATTTCTAGATGATGCATCTTATTAAATTCGGCGACATGTAATCAATTTGCATAAATGTCGGACTATGTTCAAACTTGACCCCTTGAACCCAATTAGATAAAGCTGCAGCTAGGGCCCGAGCTGGCTTTTTGATTGATGTCCTGGTCCACTCCGGACTGTAGCACCACCTTAAGTTAGTAAATAGGTTGTTCTCAAAATTTTATCAATTCAAAGAATCCTAACACGGCCTTCGAATTTTTTTTAAAGCTTTTGGGATTTTGAATGGACGGATAAGACGATTGTTATCGAAACACAAACGGTTCCTTTAAATCTTAATTTATTACCCGCACTCTTTCATCACCACGCTCTTAAATAAATATTTTCGAAATTTAAAAGTACCTAAGAAATCCTAAAATGAAAAACATTATTAAAACCTTAATCTTACACATATAAATCAATTAACTAACACAAGACTTTTTTAGATAATCTAAAAAGTTATTAAAATTAATAAAACAAAGAGTAATAAAGTTTAAAATAATTAAAACAAATATTGTGTTGTATTCAAGATACATAAAATTTTAGCTTTAAAAGGCGACGCATCGGTTCAGTAAGTTATCAGTACAGACTTTTGATTTGAAGGCTTTAGTTACTCAGTTTAGATTATGAACTTTTTGGGATATTTCATTTTTACTGCCGCAGCAGTCTTGGTTTTTTTCACTCAACAATCAAGTGGCTTAGAGTTGTCCCTATGCTTAGAAGAAAGCATTGATAATGGGTGTCAAAATGCCAATAACTATGTGGAAAGTTCAAATGTGAACAACAACAAGGATTCCTCTGAAATGAAGTTGGCACTTGCAAATGGATTCAAAATGTTTAATGCTAGTATTGGAATGGCGGAAAGTATAGCAAAGCAAGGCTGTTCACAAGCTTATACAAAAGTAAACCAACCCAAAAATGCTGGACAAGCAATACAAGACGGTTTTCAGAACGCCAAAAACATAATTTACCAGGCATTAGCTTCGTTGCATCAGACCTTAGGTGAGGCTTCAACTAGTTCTAATGGCACAGCAAGACAGAGACTAGCTGGGGCAGATATCAAAGTTCAATTGGTGGTATTAGAATTACTTGATATAATGGACACTCTGATATCTTTAGTAAATCAGAGAATCGATAATGGACCAGACACAAACACTTCCATGCAAGAACTGATTAACTTCTGCCTTCAAAGTATTCAAGCGGGCTTTGATGCATTGCGTTACGCAACTGATAGATCGTCCCAACAATCAATGAAGACTGCCTCAGAAGGTCAGCCTAAATCTGTGCAAGAAAATCAAGACACTGACGCAGGTGAAAACGATAGTGATGCTACAGCTGCCATCTCAGAAATCAATAAGGCCGCTGACAATGCAATAAAACAAGGTGCTAATTCGTCTAAAGTCAACAATTTGAGAAAGTTGATCATTCAGTCAGTTAATGAGCTTGCTAACGTTGCATCCTATGTAAGAGGTTATTTCGAACATATTACAAATTTAGCAGAAATTGATTCATCATCAGCGAAGGATATATATTTGGCTGAGGCTAAAGTTGCGTGTGAAAGGATTCAAGAAATATTTGCTAATATTTGTTTGGACATGGGAGCTGCGAAAGTAGACTCTGACAATTCATCCCAGAATCAAAAGAAAAATGCTATTATAACTATTGTACGTGGCAACGCAGAGTTGATTGTCGGAAATAAGAATGCTAAGCATTTTGTACTTTTGGCTCTTGCATTAAAAGGTGATGCACGTACTTCGGCATTAAGTGCTGCGGCACAAAGTGGAAGGACTGGTAAGATTTATGCATTGAACAGAATATCCGCAGCTGCATCGATCATATTTGATAGTTTAAAATAAAACTTTTATTTGTAAATCAATCAGTTAACTGATTTTTTGCATTCAATTTTGTCTTAATTTCGATGCAAATTAAAACGTATTTTGGAAATTATCGATTCGCCATAATGGAGTTAAACTCCGAAAAGCTTCGCATAATATTTACATTTATTACAATAAAATAAAAACAAAAAATATATAAAAACATTTGTATTTGGAGTGTTTTGTTCGTACAAAAAAAAACATTTCCATGTAATAGTCATGTTATAAGTCACCGCTTTTTGTTTAGGTATTCACTATGAGAGAAGTTTTTTTTTCCGAATGAAATAATGAAATAAAGAAAATAATGAAAACTATTTTAAAAACCATCTAACATGGTTAGTTGGAGGAGTCGTGGCTTGAAAGTTTGGTGCAACTGGTAGAACTGTCATGCTGCAGCCTCTTGCGAGGAAGTGACAAATCCTCCAATTGAACTCTTGTCATGAATAAGTGGTTCTACCTTAATCGGTAGAAAACTGTAGATCCCTTCCATTCCTACCAATAACACGAACACAGGATTGCTAGAGGGTTATAAGTGACTATGCCCTGGTTCTACACGAGTGTGAGAAAAATCTTAGCCGCCGTTACAGAGTTCAAATTTAAATACAAAAGTAGTCGCAGGAATTTTTGGTAGGGAATTATGGCGATTGCAGAGATGACGCCGAATTGGGAATTGGTTTAAAATAAAGAACCGATAAGAGGTAACAGTATGTCTGTAGGTACCAGGGTTATGCTGCTGCGAAGTTCAGACTGAAATAAAAAAAAAAAAAAGGTGAGACATCGTCCATCCAGTCTGCCATAGAAGTGATGGATTTGACTGACAAGACGGTTTTAAATAGTCTAATAATAAGATCTAGCAACAAAAAAAGTGAGTCATCGGTACACGATTAATTTTTACTGGAGAAAATCATTCAGAGTAGAGGAGCACGGATTTGCACGTCTGCCAGCGCGATTTAGAGGCTTAAAGCGGGGGCGGGGGGTCAAAGTTGCAAAATTTTGGTGAACAAAAGTTATAAGGTACATGGATTCTGATTATGCAAATATCTTCATTCCGTCGTAAATAAGCGTAAACAAAAATGGCAGACGGTTTGCGTGAGGCAGACGACGCTAAAGTTGCAAGAAAATAGTGAACAAAAATCGTAAGGTACATGGATACTGTTTTTTAAATTTTAATACTTATGTATCTAGAAGGCAAAATCCAAAATGGCAGACGAAAAAGTAGAGGCTAACACCGCGGCAGACGGGTTTGAAAAGTTCATTTTTAGCCCAGGAAAAATGTAATTTTTACTGCGAAAATAATGAAAGTGTTGGATTAAAGTATTTAGGTACGCATTTTTTAAGTACTAACATTTCATTTTAAAAATAAAACAATATATGCTTACCACATATTTCCAAGACAAAAAAAAAATAAGTTGGAAATTCGAAAAAAATTGAGGCAACAAAACGAGGCTGATCTAAAAATTGATCTCAGATCTCCGTCAATTTATGTATATTTTTAGGAAAGGTTTATATTTCTTTTAAAAATAAAAACCTGGTTCTATTCTTTCCAAATATTATTACTCGAAATTATAACTGCGTTCAAGGTTGGGTGAGGGCAGGGCGGATACAATTCTTTCAAAAATAGTTACGTTAATACTGTAACTTTCTTAAATGTGTACCCACAAGACGAAGCTTAGTGGAGCTAAAACTGTAGCTCAAGGAAAAGAATATTAAAATATTAATTCTAGTGTACTCGAACATAACCCAGCTAAAAGACAAAAGCTTTATAAACATATTATTTCATAAAGAAATTGGCGCAAAATTTTAGACGATTTAGTATGATGCTAGGTTAAAAATAGGCTTTTCCAAATTTTGAACGATTGAACGATTTAGCATCGTATTATCTTTTTAACATTTTACTAAAGTTAAAATGACCAAATGCCTATTTTATTTTTTAAGTATCATACTATATCCAAGTGTCACTTTGGCAGCTACAATTGCAAAAATGGGTTGAACTGTCACTGTTTTAGGCGCGTTCAGCTAGAAAAATAGGTTTAGTATGATACTAGTCAGAAAATGTTTAAAACTAACAATATTTTACGGTGTATGAAGGGTGAGGTATGTATGGGGGGGCATGCTGCCCCCTGCAAACCCCCTTCTTGGGACACTATAGGACTTGGGGTAGGTGCAAGGTTGTGTGTATGCAAAGTTTCTTTTCCATTTAAAGAATCTGGATTTAAAGAAACTTTGAATGTATCCTATGTATAAACAGTGAGTTGTGATTTACCGGTAAATTCTAGAATTTCCAAGCAAGGGGGTTGCAGGGGGCAGCATGCCCCTCCATACATACCTCACAATTATATCAAAACTATTGCGTACTTCTAGGAGTTTGGAACATTTTCCTTAGTTAATGCATTAAGGTTAATGTTTTTAATCAGCTAATTACATTTGCCTTAACTTCCATAAATGTTTGTATTGTTTATAACTTTTTCTTGTGTGTGAAGTTATATCCCATAAAAAAGTGAAGTTTTGTATCACCTCAGTGAGAAAAAAAAGTTAAGTTATTTCCCACCTTAGGTGAAGTTATTTCCCATGTCAAGTTAATGCCCGTGAAGTTATTTCCCTGCACCCATTCGCAAACGTAATATTCTCAAAATTATTAACATAATATGGTAGGGCATTGATGAAAAGTACGAACAATAAAGGTCCGAGATGACTACCTTGACTATCTAATAAGTTAAAGATCTCTTTTGAAGTTTTACAACAAATTTTAACAAACTAAGTAGGGTAGGGAAGGGTAGTGGCGGTAGTGCCACTTAAGCTAAATAGCCAATAAAATAAAAACAGGTGACAAAAACTGAACTTTCTTTTAATGAATAGGAACATAAATATTTTTTTTTTTAATATTACATAACAAAAATAGGATTCAATTTGCAAAAAATAATAAAAAAAAAATATTGTTTTGGCCGCCATTGTCAGACCTACCGGCCAATACCGGCCACAGTGCGGGCAATAACGGCTAGTGAAATTCTAGGCATTTCTCGCACATGTAACCATCTACCGAGTCTCATCCACATAATCCACATAATGTGTAGCGGTACCACAGCTTCCCATTTTTTCATATATCCCCACATATAATCCAGCGATCATCAGTTCCAGGAACCTACTTTCCGGAACATTTTTTTATTTTTTTCAATTACTCCACTGTTTTACCTTTCTTATTTCATTTCCTTCACTTTTGTCAGCCTTTTTTTTTATTTTAAGGCCGTGTGTAAATTGCATTAAAATCGCGTTAAATTTTATCCGAAGATTAAATTTTGACACTAGTGAGGTGAATCTGTACGTAGAAATGTAAAAATTTAATCTCGAATAAAATTAAATCGAAATTTTAAACGAATTCAAACACGGTCTAAGTAACTTATATTTTAAATAACTTTTCCTTGAGGATAATACCGGCCATATGACCGGCATTGTCCGCAATCGAGTTTAAAGATACAATTATTTATAAAAATACTAGCAGACCCGTGCTCGCCTTGCTTCGGATTTTTAAGAATTATTTTGTTACAATGTAACATGTAGATAAAGCTGGATGTGTTCTGGTTTCTCTTTAAATTTTTGTTTGCTATTTATTGTGGGTTTTTATATATACACAATACACATACATACACACATATGTACAAAGCATTACATTATGTACAAAGTAAATGAAAAATAATCCTTTTTTTTTCATTAAATTAAATTTTTAAAATAATTTATTGAATAGCTTTTTGATACACAATATTTGTTGTCTTTCCGTCTTCTGAAAACACAAACACATTTTTTGGCTGCCGTACTCTTGAACATGTAACTCCATATTATAATTGTCCATTTGAAAAGTAGGTATCAAGATTTAACCCACAAACTTCAAGTGATTGACTTTGTGATTTATTGATGGTCATTGAGAATGCAAGACGAACAGGGAACTGTAGTCTTTTGAAATCAAATGCCATATCATTTGAAATTATTGGAATACGTGGAATCAGCACATCTTCTCCTTTTTATTTGCTATTCAGAATTGTAGCTGCAATGATGTTTGGCATCCTTTTTTTGACACCGAGTCTGATGGTTCCATTGCATAATCTAGGTGGATTAATGTTGCGCAAAAGAATTATTAGTTCACCGAATTTAAGTGACAATCTGTGCGGTAGCATACCAGAAATATTAGTTGTTCGATTGATGGAACATTGACGAAAAAAGTTCAATTGAAATTAAATCTGTTTTGTATCAAGGTTTGTCCGTGGAGCCCTGAAGTAACCCTGGGGTCGCCCAAAGCGTTGAGTTCATCAGCTGGTGTTTATTTTGGTATAACCGGCAGATTCTTACGACAGTCGCCTGCTTATAAAATAAGAGTTCCAGCGAATAATTTCTGATTTGATTGCAAGTCTCAAATAGTTCGTTCAGGTAATTTGTTGTGTGCCACTGTGCACTCATCAAAACAATCAGTTTGCAGGTTTGCAGCACTTTCGCCATACCTGATCCTTTCGAAATATTGCATGTTTGAGCTTCTGCAAAATTCGTAATCAATGGCAAATGGGGCGCCGAATGAGCTGTCCACCCTAAAGCCCCATTCACATGAGAGCGACCAACGAATGACGAATTTATGAATAAATGGGATTTTAAAACCTTTAATAACCTAAATTCTTCACAAAATCTAAATAAAATGGTAGAAAAGTAAATTAGATTCATGTTTACATACTAAAAATTTCAGTTTTAATTACTAACACAAGATACATTTGAGAAAACAAATTGGTCGTAGCGAATTGCGATCGTTCGCGGCGACCAATTTCTTTTCTGAAATTTATCTTGTTTTAGTAATCAAAATGAAAATTTTAGTATTAGAAAATTAATCTAGCTTACATTTCTATCATTTTATTTAAATTTTGTAAAGAATTTAGGTTATTAAATGCTTTAAAATCCCATTTATTCATAAATTCGTCATTCGTTGGTCGCTCTCATGTGAATGGGGCTTAATTCCTGATGATGCAACAGCCAAAAAAAAATCCATTTTGAGAGCGAATTTGTGCTAATGAGAAACTGATGAGAAACGTTTTTCCTGTGCCACAAGGTGCTTCAAGGAAAAACAGACCACCTCAACCGTTGGCCACCGCATTTATTATTATGTCGTAGGGCTGTTTTTGATCTTCAATTAGTAGTTTTTTGTTTACCCCGACAAATGCACGCAAGTCGTCAGCATTGAATTGTTGTTCTCTTAATAAATCTCGATCAAAAAACTCATTCTCAGTACGTTCTGGTGGAATTATGCCAAGTTGAATGAGTTTTTTTTGTTATTGATTGTTAATACGTCTACGATTTCTATAAGACCTTTATTGAAGTTTTTTTTTTCTGAAAATGAAATATTATCGTTGCTAACGGTACGAACACGTAGTAGCCGTGGCGTGATGGTTAGTGCGATGGACTGTCATGCTGGAGGTCTAAGGTTCGATCCCCAGCCTCGCCACCTATTTATTTAAAAGAAAAAACGGCTACTGTCACAGAAAAGTGCCGCTCGTTAGCCGTTCGGATTCGGCAATAAACTGTAGGTCCCCTCCATTCCTGCAGACACGCACACAGGAATGGTTGAGAGTTGTAAGTCACTAGGCCCTAGTTCTTCATGAGCTGTTGTGCCATCAAATTTATTTTTTTTATAACGGTGCGAACACGTTGCAAAAATGCCTTCGCTCAAATGCTCTCTGAAAATTTCCCAGAGATATTTAGGGTTTTATAGTGAACATGTAGTCAAAATGATAGCGAGAATATTCTAATTTTTCGCGGATGACAACAGATACAGGCCATCAAAGTAATTTTCCAATATTTATCATTTTCGAGTAAATTCAGTCACTGTCTGAATGTCTTACATTCTACGCCATAGATCGTTCTCAAATCCCGAAATGATGTTGGACCTTTGATATTTATCAGCAGCATTCTCAAATAGTAGCAGTCGTCATTATTTAGCCATTAACTCGCATTGTCGCATTTTATTTTTTATTTTGATTGATAACTTAAAATTTTTGTATTATTTTTTTACTACTGTCATACACATTTGGCGTGTTCTGGAAAATGAGATATCTGAGATTTCTCTACTTCAAAAAGTGAGCAAGCGAATCCAAAATATTTTTTCCTCAGAGTTTTGACAGCAAAACTGAGAAATTTTGCTGAGGAATGCTGTTCACGTAACGGAGATTGCTGAGGGCTCTGAGATCTCATTTTCCTGAACTTGCCTATTATAGTGTTAAAATTCAATTTTTGTTATTAACTTGGTGTGTAGTTGACGGATTTTACTAAAACCAATCCACAAACCCTCCCACTACAAATATGAACCAACTAAAAAAAGTTAGTATAACAAAGCATTAATAAATAATAAAAGTGACAAGAAAAAAAGTATAATTCGTAAAAATTCAATTTTGGATAGGACTTACCGCTTAAGCAACGTTCAGCTATATTTTGTTCAGGGACATTGATAACCAAAACACTTCGATAAAGTCAAGAAAATGACTTTTAACACAAACTGGGTTTACATATGAGAATAAAGCCCTTTCAAAGTACATTTTAAAAATATTTCTACTCTAAGGGGGTTGGGTATAGCCCATCCCAGAACCACTGGTCCCAAGACAACTCATCCCACGCAATTCATCCCAGGACCAAACTGGTCCCAAGACAACTCATCCCACGGACAACTCATCCCGGATATGGAATTAAAAATTCCATCGGAGAAAATGGTTCGAGCATATAATAATTTCGGTGAAATTAGTTTTTCAGAAGGTTTGTGAATTTGAGAGGGATTTTCTGCGAGGATTTTTCTGGGGAACTTAAAAGCAAGAAATTGGTGTAGCACATATAAAAGCCAGTGGAGTAACAAATAATATAAAAATAGGACGCTGTTATTTGTGATTTGTCCATTAAGAATCTAGAGATTGGGATGGGTTGGGTTTATTTAAGTACGGGGTCGGATACAAAAAATGTTATGTCATTGGTCATGAAAGGGTGGTTCATAAAAATTAATGTCAACTTCGTTGTTTCTTGACCGATTTCAATGAAACTGACAGGGGTTATAGCTGACATAGAGTTATGAAGAAAGAAAATATTTTCAATACAGGGTGATTCGTAAAAATGTCAACTTCGTTGTTTCTTGACCGATTTCAATGAAACTGACATTGGTTATAGCTGACATAGAGTTATGAAGAAAAAAAATATTTTCAATACAGGGTGATTCGTAAAAATGTCAACTTCGTTGTTTCTTGACCGATTTCAATGAAACTGACATTGGTTATAGCTGACATAGAGTTATGAAGAAAAAAAATATTAAAAAATATTTTCAATACAGGGTGATTCGTAAAAATGTCAACTTCGTTGTTTCTTGACCAATTTCAATGAAACTGACAGGGGTTATAGCTGACATAGAGTTATGAAGAAAGAAAATATTTTCAATACAGGGTGATTCGTAAAAATGTCAACTTCGTTGTTTCTTGGCCGATTTCAATGAAACTGACATTGGTTATAGCTGACATAGAGTTATAAAGAAAAAAAATATTTTCAATACAGGGTGATTCGTAAAAATGTCAACTTCGTTGTTTCTTGACCGATTTCAATGAAACTGACATTAGTTATAGCTGACATAGAGTTATGAAGAAAAAAAATATTAAAAAATATTTTCAATACAGGGTGATTCGTAAAAATGTCAACTTCGTTGTTTCTTGACCGATTTCGATGAAACTGACAGGGGTTATAGCTGACATAGAGTTATGAAGAAAAAAAATATTTTCAATACAGGGTGATTCGTAAAATGTCAACTTCGTTGTTTCTTGACCGATTTCGATGAAACTGACAGGGGTTATAGCTGACATAGAGTTAAGAAGAAAAAAAATATTAAAAAATATTTTCAATACAGGGTGATTCGTTAAAATGTCAACTTCGTTGTTTATTGGCCGATTTCAATGAAACTTACATTGGTTATAGCTGACATAGAGTTATGAAGAAAAAAAATATTTTCAATACAGGGTGATTCAAAAAATGTCAACTTCGTTGTTTCTTGACGGATTTCAATGAAACTGACACAGGTTATAGCTGACATGAAGTTATGAAGAAAAAAATATTCAAAAATATTTTCAATACAGGGTGATTCGTAAAAATGTCAACTTCGTTGTTTCTTGGCCGATTTCAATGAAACTGACATTGGTTATAGCTGACATAGAGTTATGAAGAAAAAAAATATTTTCAATACAGGGTGATTCGTAAAAATGTCAACTTCGTTGTTTCTTGACCGATTTCGATGAAACTGACAGGGGTTATAGCTGACATAGAGTTAAGAAGAAAAAAAATATTTTCAATACAAGGTGATTCATAAAAATGTCAACTTCGTTTTTTCTCGACCGATTTCGATGAAACTGACAGGGGTTATAGCCGACATAGAACTTTGAAGAAAAAAAATATTAAAAAATATTTTCAATACAGGGTGATTCGTAAAAATGTCAACTTCGTTGTTTCTTGGCCGATTTCAATGAAACTGACATTGGTTATAGCTGACATAGAGTTATGAAGAAAAAAAATATTTTCAATACAGGGTGATTCGTAAAAATGTCAACTTCGTTGTTTCTTGACCGATTTCAATGAAACTGACATTGGTTATAGCTGACATAGAGTTATGAAGAAAAAAAATATTTTCAATACAGGGTGATTCGTAAAAATGTCAACTTCGTTGTTTCTTGACCGATTTCAATGAAACTGACATTGGTTATAGCTGACATAGAGTTATGAAGAAAAAAATATTTTCAGTACAGGGTGATTCGTAAAAATGTCAACTTCGTTGTTTCTTGACCGATTTCGATGAAACTGACAGAAGTTATAGCTGACATAGAGTTAAGAAGAAAAAAAATATTTTCAATACAAGGTGATTCATAAAAATGTCAACTTCGTTTTTTCTTGACCGATTTCGATGAAACTGACAGGGGTTATAGCTGACATAGAGCTTTGAAGAAAAAAAATATTAAAAAATATTTTCAATACAGGGTGATTCGTAAAAATGTCAACTTCGATGTTTCTTGACCGATTTTAATAAAACTGACATTGGTTATAGCTGACATAGAGTTATGAAGAAAAAAAATATTAAAAAATATTTTCAATACAGGGTGATTCGTTAAAATGTCAACATCGTTGTTTCTTGGCCTATTTCAATGAAACTGACATTGGTTATAGCTGACATAGAGTTATGAAGAAAAAAAATATTTTTATAATACAGGGTGATTCGTAAAAATGTCAACTTCGTTGTTTCTTGACCGATTTCGATGAAACTGACAGGGGTTACAGCTGACATAGAGTTAAGAAGAAAAAAAATATTTTCAATACAGGGTGATTCATAAAAATGTCAACTTCGTTGTTTCTTGACCGAAATTTCCTCCCGGACAATATAGAACTCATCAAAAGAAAATGGTTCGTGCATATAATATTTCCGGTCAAATTAGTTTTTCGGAAGGTTAGTGAATTTTGCGGAACTTAAAAGCAGAAAATTTGTGTAGCACAGATAAAAATAATAGTTTATTATCTGTGGTTGTAGGTATAAAACTTTTGTGGCCCTCTTCCTCAGAATTGTTATTAATTATATGGAGCACTTCTGATTGTTGTAGAATGATGAAATTTGGTACAAAGGTAGGGCTTGCAATGCCTTCAAAGAAAAAAAAATTGAAATTGGAGATTTATCATTAAGGGGGCGTGGCATCCACCCATTTGTCTCACAATTGTTATCAATTATATAGAGCACTTCTGATTGTTGTAGAACGATGAAATTTGGTAATGATGAATGCAAAAATTGAAAATTTATGATTTTTTATTAAAAAAAAAAAACCTGTATGCAACAAGTCAGCCGGTTGCAAAATAAAGTACGGTTTAATATCAATTATTTTAAGTAAATTAATATCGAAACAACTGAAAGTCATGAAAGCAGGGGCGAACGCAGAAAACATTTCGAAGGGGTTGAAAAAATATGAGATTTTCATAGATATCTTATTTTATTACTAGGTACTCGTATTGAAATAATGTATTCAATAAATACATGAAAAGTTCGATACAATAAACTAAGATTTTTAATCCCTCTCTTTATTCTAACACCAAACCGAAAATTTGATTCAAATTTATGAAATGAAAGAAACAGGAACAGAATCAAACTTTCTTTGGAAAAAGAACACACTTCTATGTAATTCAATTAAAACACAGGTTCAATCGACATTTAAAAACTTTAGCTCTTGTTATGGGATTGTGAAGACTAAAACTGACGTTTAGCGTTTTAGTTTCATAATGAGATAAGTGTTAAATTGATCTAGATACAGAATGTAATTAGTTTGACATTTGAAAAATGCTATTACCTCTTATGGGCTAAAAAAACATTCTTTTGGGAGTTTTTTTTCAGATTTAAAGAGCTTAACTCTGGATTTTGTTAGTTTCGTTGGAATTTAAAGAAATTATGGTAAATTAATAAAGTCGTTTACTTTTGCTCCAACTTCATAATCTATTAAATATCCCTGTTTGGGTAAGTAAGATTTTTTCGATGTGATATTTTTGAAAAGAAGTAGAAGAACTTGTTTTTTTTCTTATGACACGAAAATAACACGATGTTTTTTTTTTTCTTCAAGAAAATGAATACTTAATTTCTCATTTCAAAAATTTCGGGGGAGTTTGAACCCCCAAAACCCCTCTGCGTTCAGCCTGCATGAAAAAATTTATATTAAATAAAATTAGTTATCAAATTAGAGGTTACCCGTTAAAAATTAGTTAAAACCCATTTCTCAACCCGTTTAAAAATTATATAAAACCTATTTCTCAACTAAATTTGTTATGGTTTTTGAAATTCTGGATTTACTATTATTATTATCTGTGCTACACTAATTTACTGCTTTTGAGTTCCGCAAAAAAATCCTCTCAGAAAAATTCCTCTCAAATTCACAAACCTTCCGAAAAACTAATTTAACCGGAAATATTATATGCACGAACCATTTTCTTTCGATGAGTTCTATATTGTCCGGGTGGGAATTTCGGTCAAGAAACAACGAAGTTGACATTTTTATGAATCACCCTGTAGTGAAAATATTTTTTTTCTTCATAACTCTATGTCAGCTATAACCAATGTCAGTTTCATTGAAATAGGCCAAGAAACAACGATGTTGACATTTTAACGAATCACCCTGTATTGAAAATATTTTTTAATATTTTTTTTCTTCATAACTCTATGTCAGCTATAACCAATGTCAGTTTTATTAAAATCGGTCAAGAAACAACGAAGTTGACATTTTTACGAATCACCCTGTATTGAAAATATTTTTTAATATTTTTTTTCTTCAAAGTTCTATGTCGGCTATAACCCCTGTCAGTTTCATCGAAATCGGTCGAGAAAAAACGAAGTTGACATTTTTATGAATCACCTTGTATTGAAAATATTTTTTTTCTTCTTAACTCTATGTCAGCTATAACCCCTGTCAGTTTCATCGAAATCGGTCAAGAAACAACGAAGTTGACATTTTTACGAATCACCCTGTATTGAAAATATTTTTTAATATTTTTTTTCTTCATAACTCTATGTCAGCTATAACCAATGTCAGTTTCATTGAAATCGGTCAAGAAACAACGAAGTTGACATTTTTACGAATCACCCTGTATTGAAAATATTTTTTTTCTTTATAACTCTATGTCAGCTATAACCAATGTCAGTTTCATTGAAATCGGCCAAGAAACAACGAAGTTGACATTTTTACGAATCACCCTGTATTGAAAATATTTTCTTTCTTCATAACTCTATGTCAGCTATAACCCCTGTCAGTTTCATTGAAATTGGTCAAGAAACAACGAAGTTGACATTTTTACGAATCACCCTGTATTGAAAATATTTTTTTTCTTTATAACTCTATGTCAGCTATAACCAATGTCAGTTTCATTGGAATCGGCCAAGAAACAACGAAGTTGACATTTTTACGAATCACCCTGTATTGAAAATATTTTTGAATATTTTTTTCTTCATAACTTCATGTCAGCTATAACCTGTGTCAGTTTCATTGAAATCCGTCAAGAAACAACGAAGTTGACATTTTTTGAATCACCCTGTATTGAAAATATTTTTTTTCTTCATAACTCTATGTCAGCTATAACCAATGTAAGTTTCATTGAAATCGGCCAATAAACAACGAAGTTGACATTTTAACGAATCACCCTGTATTGAAAATATTTTTTAATATTTTTTTTCTTCTTAACTCTATGTCAGCTATAACCCCTGTCAGTTTCATCGAAATCGGTCAAGAAACAACGAAGTTGACATTTTACGAATCACCCTGTATTGAAAATATTTTCTTTCTTCATAACTCTATGTCAGCTATAACCCCTGTCAGTTTCATTGAAATTGGTCAAGAAACAACGAAGTTGACATTTTTACGAATCACCCTGTATTGAAAATATTTTTTAATATTTTTTTTCTTCATAACTCTATGTCAGCTATAACCAATGTCAGTTTCATCGAAATCGGTCAAGAAACAACGAAGTTGACATTTTTACGAATCACCCTGTATTGAAAATATTTTTTAATATTTTTTTTCTTCAAAGCTCTATGTCAGCTATAACCCCTGTCAGTTTCATCGAAATCGGTCAAGAAACAACGAAGTTGACATTTTTATGAATCACCATGTATTGAAAATATTTTTTTTCTTCTTAACTCTATGTCAGCTATAACCTGTGTCAGTTTCATTAAAATCCGTCAAGAAACAACGAAGTTGACATTTTTTTGAATCACCCTGTATTGAAAATATTTTTTAATATTTTTTTTCTTCATATCTCTATGTCAGCTATAACCCCTGTCAGTTTCATAGAAATCGGTCAAGAAACAACGAAGTTGACATTTTTTGACCAATGACATAACATTTTTTGTATCCGACCCCGTACTTAATAAAACCCATCCCACGTGCCACCCAATCTCTAGATTCTTAATGGACAAATCACAAATAACAGCGTCCTATTTTTATATTATTTGTTACTCCACTGGCTTTTATGTGTGCTACACTAATTTCCTGCTTTTAACTTCCCCAGAAAAATCCTTGCAGAAAATCCCTCTCAAATTCACAAACCTTCTGAAAAACTAATTTGACCGAAATTATTAAATGCACGAACCATTTTCTCCGATGGAATTTTTAATTCCATATCCGGGATGAGTTGTCCGTGGGATGAGTTGTCTTGGGACCAGTTTGGTCATGGGATGAATTGCGTGGGATGAGTTGTCTTGGGACCAGTGGTTCTGGGATGGGCTGCGTTGACCCGACTCTAAGGCATCTGTTCCATTTGGTGATACGGGGGTGGATGGTATTGGGATTGGCCTCTGGGCGGCATTGTACTTGTCTCCCCTACGTTCTTTTAGATATTACTCAAACATAGTTTTTAAAAATCCATTACAATATTTCTGTTTACCCCAATTCACCCTATAAGTAGTTATAATGTAAATGTTAAGAACATGTACATCCTCAAATATAAGATACCTTTCAAAGACGTAAAGAATTTGTTAAATGGAATACCTACATACAATTTTTTGTTTTTGCCATAATTAATCCTATTCATTGTAAATGCAAAATTTTTTTTTTTCTTCAATATTTTGACAGAAAAACATTGAAATTTTCGTTCAAAAAACCACATTGCTGAGATCAATGTTGTTTTAAGTGGCTTTATGCCATTTTTAACAGTTTTGTAAAAATGTAGGTATTGTTTATGTGGCCCTGCAGGGCAGTTCCAGGACCCTCTACCGGTCAGCATACATCGGGCAGCCAGTTTTTTTTTTTTTTTGAAGTCGTGCATATTTTGTATTCGAATTTTTCATTTCTAAATGTATATGCCGTCGATCCACTGTAGACTCATAAACTTAACGTCTCGGCGCCTTTAACTGCCAAAAAATACTTTAAATACTACAAATAATATATAAAGCTTATCAAGTAAATTTAAACTTTGTTTTTATTTGTTTAATTTAAAATGCGTTAATACACAACTTTTATTTCTAAATTATAAGTACTTACCTAGATAAAAGTGTTGAATTTAAGCAAACGCAAACAGCACATGTAGGTAAACAGATTTTGGTGCAGGATTAAGGTTTCGTCTTAAATTTGAAAAATATTAGCTTGAAGTCTATTGCGTAGAGGTAAAAGAGTGAGAGTTTAACTGTATTTGTTTATTAATTTGGAATAAGCACCATTTTCCATTTTTTATTACAAATTCTGCATAAAAATATATTATCATGATATAATATAAATATATGTATGTATGTACATACTTTTCAAAAACAAAAATATATAAAAATCAATCATCACTTTTTTGTTTACTCCAATTCATATGCTCATAGTACTATACTTAATACTAGATCCTTAAAAGACAAAATCAATTTCTTAAAAATTGCATGCTTAAAGCCTTAACTACATAAGCCACTTTTTGCAAAATTACAAAAGTAAAAATATTTTTTTCCAGCTAGCGCAGTTGTTTTGTGAAAAATAATATATACATTTTATTTTTAAACCAAAATTTAAGCTTTCTGCATCATTTTTATAAGTTTTCCTGTGAGAAACATTATCCCAAAATGAGTTTGAAAGTTTTCACTTTTGTACTTTTTCACTTTTTTGGCTTATGTAGTTAAGGCTTAAGGTATCGTTATTGCGCAATCATAAAAAACAACACTAGCCAAAAATTTTAATTTTCTTTTTGATGAGTGTCATTTTCTTTGAAAATTTTGTTTTAAGGGTAGGTTCCCTTCAGAAGCAAACTCAGATTTCATGTAGATGCATTTGAATGTATTAGTGAAAGAATTAATTTCCCTTTTCTTCAAAGTCAGTCCTTTTTGTGAAAAAATTTCTCTATTTTCTCTCAGAGCCAGAGACAGGGTTATGCACATACGAAACGCACAAGCAGAAGCAGAACTACTAGAAGTATTTAGACAAGAACAATAACAAGAGAATTCAAAAAATGTACCATATGTAAAAAGGAAATTACTCTGAGAGCCAGAGATAGAGTTACGCACTTACGCACATACGCATCGCACAAGCAGAATGCACGAGAAGTAGCAAGAGCAAGACAAGATCGAAGAAAAAAAAAAACATTGTGTATGCGTACTTTACATAGCTAGCAATATGTGAGCTAAAGCAGGAAGGCAGAAGGTAATGCTGCTGAGATTTATTGGCGGGGAAAGGAACAGCATTTTTGTTTTTTTTTTATTCCTAAGTATTTTGTTGTTTTCTTAGATTTGGTGGCGTGGCGAAACTTTTCTTTTTTCCATGTTTTGGATACAGGTATATACCTACTTTCGTTCGTTCGTGGTCATTTCTTATTTTTTATAAATGTACCTAGTTTTTGTTTTGAGGATTTTTGTGCATGACTAAAATAAAAAAATTAACTTAGGTAGGTATGAAAAAATTAGGATGAATACCTAGGTAGAGTAGGTATTTTTTTTTAATAAACTGTTGAAAAAGAACAAATTTTGTTGAGACTTGAGTCTTTTTTTTTTGGGTTTTATATTTTATTTTTTTCAGGTTCGGGACGGCACAATGTCAATTGGTAGATATTATTTTGATGCAAAATAGATTTCTCAAGTGACGTATGTAGGTGGTAGATAAATGGATTGCATTAGTAAAGTCAACGTTTAGTTAGATACAAGTCATAATACATGTTACTTATATTACATACCTAAGGTGTGCGTAAGAGCGTGCAGATCGGTCGAGATAAAACATAAATCTTATAGGAGGGGTCCATTATCCCCGATTTAGCCGGTATAGGCAGTTATCTAAAAAAGGGTTATGAATATAAGCTAGAGCATATAGGTTGGGTCGAGACTCGAGATAAAAAAAAATTGTATAGGAGTAAGGGTCTTTTCGACTCGTTTAGCCAGGATGGCAATTTTATAAAAAAATGTCTTAAAACAGAAACAAAGAGGATTTGACCAACACTGATAACTTCCCATTGGTTCCCTTTGAAACTCGACACCCGATGTTATTTCTTATAAGAATTACCAATTAAAAATCTTCGAAAAACTTTTCAGTTCTGCAATCAAGGGAAGCCTGTTTGATCTAAATATATGCGACACGAAAAATTTCAACAATTATTAGCAGTTTCTTTTGCAGTTTTTTTGGCCTAGAAAAAAAAACTGTCAATTGAATTTTTCTACAAACATTAATAATTTACTAATTATGGCATTGTGTGTAGGGTAAAATTATCTGGGAGTTGATATCATTGGTTGTTCTCGAGAAATTCGAGCCGAAAAACATTTTTTAACAATATTAAGCAGTTTTTTTTTTTTTTTTTTTTTTTTTGGCCTAGAAAAAAAACTGTTAGTTGAATTTTTTTACAAACTCTACCGATTATCAATTATAACTTTGTGTATTGAATAAAGTTAACCCGAAGTTAATATCTTTATGTGTTTTCATGATACTTATTCGATATTTTTTAACAATTTGTAATGTTTTTTTAATTAAAAAAACTGTTCACTAAAACAACGTTATTTAAAAAAAATTAAATAAAAGATTTCTGGCTTTACAAAAAGGTATAGCAAAGCATTGTTATCGTTACCGTTTTTTTTTAATAATTTTTTTTGTTTTAAGACAATTTTTTAGGAAATTGCTAACCGATAGGGAATACACCCTCATTCGTTTGCAATTTTTTCTTCTTGTCTCAAATCTCGACCCAACCTATATGCTCTAGCTTTTATTCTACATCATATGTATGCAAATCACCCTATAAGTACCTACGGTTAGGAGCCCTAGTCTGTAGCCTAATTACAAATTACAATTATTAAACAAAAACAAATATTTTATAATTTTTTTTATGAACACACGTCTGGTAAGGAGAAAATTGCAATATAATAAAAAAAAGAACCTGTGTGTGACCCACACTGATAACATTAATATCCGATGTTATTTTTTATAAAAAAAAAGGACTAATTCAAAATCTTCGAAAAAAAATGTTGGCTGTTTGTTCTAAATATATGCAACACGAAAAATATTTTTTTTAAATTTTTAGCAGTTTTTTTTATAGTTTTCTCAAAACTGTCAATTGAATTTTTTCACAAACCCTACAAATTATCAACTATGGTTTTGTGTACCAATAGAATAATATAAGCCCGAAGTTAATATCTTTGTGTGTTCTCAAGATATTCGAGCCGAAAATTATTTTTAACAATTTTTAGCAGGTTTTTTAAAATAATATTCCACCTTTCAGCCATTTTACAACTTTTTTAATTACTGTAATAAAATACAAGCGCTAATTGAATTTGTCTGAAAACCCTTTTTACACTTTATTGCCTTATTATCAATAAAATAAACTTTATTTGATGTCGATACCTTTATTTGTTCTCAAAATATCGTCGACGAAAAAAGATCACGAACGTACGTATACATACTACATTGGCATCTCTAAGGCGCCAGTTATAGCTATCATTGAAATTCATCATTGAAAATTTTAATGATTCATTTTTAGACGTTTAGGGTGCTAAATCTATGATTATTTTGATGTCAAAATAAAGCTTATTTTAATAAATGTGGCCAAAAAAAAAAAAACTAAATTCGGCCCAACCTTTCTCATGAAATATCTTTTTATTTCAATGATCATTGATAAAGTAGTGCAATCATTGAAATAATGAAAGTCAGTTTGTGTTGAAGGTTCGGCCGAATTAAAATTTTTTTTTTGGCAGATATATATTTATTAAGGCATAGGCATTATTTTGGCATCAAAATATTTATAAATTTTACTTTCTAAATGTCTTGAAATTAGTCATTAAAATTTTCAATGATGAATTTCAATGATAGCTATAACTGGCGCCTTAAAATCGATAAATTTGTATGAATACCAGAGCTGGAAACGTGAAGAAATGTTTAAATTTTCGATCCGACAAATCGGACCATACTTCACTTTATGCATAAATACGTACCTACTAAGAATCAACCTATCTTCAAAACTGTATTTTAATTTTTCGTACGTCAAAGATTTTTCATAGATTTATCCCTATTTCCTTTAAAACATCCCCATTGAAAAATAAATGATAGATACCTTACTAACTTCCTACCTACCTATACACATTTCTTCATTTTTTCGCAGACACGAACATTTTATCAAAAACATCTTCAGAATTACTAATTTCCTTATTCTTAACCTGCCTTAAAAAATCTTGGGTGCATACGGTATACCTATTGATCACATCGAACGACACAAAGACATAATGTAACCATGCATTCATTCATAAGTAAAAAGCAACCTCAAGTTAGCTTAGCAAAATTATACATATGTCTTTTCCATCACGTCATTAGAAATATATACTACCCTAACTGCACACAGTTAAAAAAAATTGTGTCTACCTAAATCCCACCGCGACCTTCCACGACCAAAAAATCATTTATTATATTTTCTGTAAGATGAGAGATCATTGAAGAAGAAATCAACACAAAAAAAAGACAGGAGAGTGAGAGCGAATGTGGGAAATTTTTCTTGCAAATGACCCGCGCTGATGGAGCGGAATTCTTGTGAACTGCAAGCTTCTTTGTGTGCGTGTGCAAGGAAATTTGTTGTTAAAAAATGCGAAATAGAACCTTTTTCTATTATTTTAATAAAAAAACTTATGCAAGTAATTTTTGTTTCTGCCCTCGAAACTAGTTAAAAAAATATTGAAAAAAAATAATAAAAATAACTGAAAATTGAGTAAGCTATCTTTTCTTCACAACGACGTTTCAAATGTCGATAAATAAAATTGCATTTTAAATTATGTTATGAACAAAAAAATAAGAAAATTTTTACGATATTGATTTATTAAACATATTTTCTTTAAAACATAAATAATTTCAAAAAAAGAAAAAAATAGCAAGACTTTGCCCAAGGATCTTGAAAAAAATATTACCAAAAAAAAACGTATTTTTTTTTGTTTTTGACCTAAGATCACTTTTATATGTATTTTTAAAAAATTGAAAAAAATTTAAATAACACACCATATTTATTGACTTTGAAATATACCCGATTTGGGATCGTTACCTTCAAAACTTTTGAAGTTTTGTCAAATCGCGTAACCATATTACCTTGTAAATTCGCTTATATTATGAACAATTGCCCATTTTTTTTTTTGGAATAAATTATAAAATTATTAAACAAAAAACATTATTATTAACTTTAAACATTTATTTTCTTACAAAAAAAAATATAAAAAAATAAAAAAATGATTTCTAAAATATGCCCCAGTGATTTATCGAAAACCTTCCGTAAAATTGTAGATATTTTATTTTCTGTAGCGGATTTGAGGTACAAAGAATTTTTTTTTTTAATTTTTAAAGTAAACAAATATTTTTGCCTAATATTTTTCAATCAAAATCTTTTTGTTTCAATAAAATATTTGAAAAATTGTGGATGCTATACAGCTAAACGTTAAGTTCCCACCTATTTTCTTGAGGGAAACCTCCCCTTAAGCTATGCGCAAACCTAAGCGATAGCGGTGGCGATCACGATAGCATTTTTTATCACGCGATCAAGGTGCGATAAAAAACCAGCTCACATCAACACGATATTGCGATACATTTTGTGACGGGCAAGTTGTCAAAAGAACATACAAAAAGTGAGAAAAAATCAGTAGCAGATAAATCTGGCTCAATAAATCGACCCGGACAGCAATTTTATTCTTTGTAAAAAAAATTGTACAAAATTTGGATTTTTTTAATTTTATTAGCTGCATTTTATTTTCCCCCAGATCTGATTCGGATCAGATCATGATAATAAAACAAACTGGATCACAAATTTATTTATTTCTTACAGTTGGCTTTATTTGCACAATAAAATTGACAGAAGGAAAATTTTCACAAATCTTGTTTGAAATATTTGGTATCTAAGGAAGAGCGATTGTTGAAAATGGAACAGTTTTATTTTTTTAGTTTTATTTCCATTAAGTTAATAGTTTTTATGTATTTTTTCCGTGCCTCGCGACGCGTCGGATCTATTAAATGAAGAAAAAACTCATAAAAAAGATTGGAATGATGGCGGCATGTGTTTAATTTCGAGAATTTTCAATTTTATTGAGTTTTTTTTTTTGTAAATCTCAGCAGTGGTACCAACCTATAAAATTAAAATATTGCTAGGAAAGTGTTCAGAAAATGGATTTTGAAATCCAAATCCAAAGGCAGACCTGGATCTTGTGTTGTTTTTGTAATACTTGTATTTATGTTTCCAAATCCAATCCAGATCAGATCTGGGGGAAAATAAAATGCAGCTATTGTTTGTTAATATTTTCACAGAAAAATTTAAATATCGTGGCATACTGCGATCAAATGGTGCGTGCTGCGTTCAGTAAAACTCGCTTGGTTGAACGCAGCAGTGGAACCTAATCGCAATCCACATATCGCGTAGATGTGAGCCTTCCTATTGATTTACATGTGCGACATCCACATTGTTATCGCGATCGCCACCGCCATCGCTTAGTCCCCTTTCACACGTAGATACTAGTAGCTGGTGATTTTTTTGACGTTTTCTTTAAATCTCCTTAACAATCTCTTGAAGAAATTCCCAACGTTCATACACCTTCCATTGCATGAAAAGAGAGCAAGTGGAGTTCGATGTGCAGTTCCCATCGCATACCTGGTACACTTTCTGGTTAGATTAGACGAGATTGCTCGATTTTGTTCCTGGTGAGCACCTTGCTGTTCGTAAATACACAGTTACTCATTTTTATTTCTTGATTTATTCGGAACATCTTTGTATTAAAACTTCATACAATGGTAAAGGAGTTCTTCTCTGTGGATTCTTTGGTATTCTGTGGATTCTTTGGTACATTGCCACGTATTGTCAGCCACCACCTCCATGGACACCACCACCGCTATAGACACCGCACTTATCCACGAGACCAGCCAGTTGTCTCCTCTCAACCCGTCATTATTGACAGGCAGAATCCAAGCAAAAAAAAACACCTCATTCAATGCCGATAATTCATTCGTTGCTGAAAAAACGCATATAAGTGACCAAAATAGATTCTCGATTCTTCAGAACCTCATTATACTACCCAAAAACCACGCTTTTAAGCGCACCAGAGATCCGCCCACAACCATCACCACCACACAACCCAACACTCAACAAGCAGCTGATGTAACCATCGAGGAACTCCGCAACACTCCAGACATCGATACTAACACCGTAGGCAACTTAGAGTACAACACTAAACTGCTCGATGGTAAGTACTGCCCTCCTATTATTCTTTTTAAAGCGGCCCATACACACAACACAAGTGTGTGCACCGGTGTCATGACACCAGTGTGGCCTTCCGCCACAAAAAACACAAAAAATCAAAAGATTTTGATTTTCTTGACACCGTGTTCGACACCGAAATCGGTGTAGACACTTGCCCATACACACACCACATTTGAGTACACCGACACCAGTGTCAACACAAGTGTTGTGTGTATGGGCCGCTTAACGCGGACATCCGTAAATTAACGAACGACCTCCGAAATTCCGGAGTCAAATTTTCCTTCAAAATTGTGAATCGTAGGCATTCTAGCCGCCTATATATAGACAATCCTGATGTTCATCAGGGAGTCCTCAGACGTGAGGGCCCACTCCTACACGCTAAAAGAGGACAAGACTATTAATGTCATTCTTCGAGTTCTTGAAGAACTCAAGTTAAGAATTAACAATGTTGACGGAGTTTCAAAATTTGAAACTCTTCGTTCCAAACAACACAACTTAGATTACAACCTTCGTTCGCCTGCTTCCTGGCACCAGCTCCCAAGAGCTACTAAAGATCAAATTCCTTTTTAACACACGGATAAAATGGAAAAAACCCAAAGGGAACTGTGGTGTCCTGCAATGTAGGCGCTGCCAGCAGTTTGGCCACTTGGCCAAAAACTGCGCCAGCCCCTACAATTGCGTCAAGTGCTCACAAAAACACGATCCGGGTGAATGCCCAATCACTAAAAACGACCACAACACGCCAGTCTGCGTTAACTGCGGTCAAAACCATACTGCGAACTACCGAGGCTGTGCAGCGTACAAAAAAATATAACCAAAAAAGACAAAACCTCCTAACAGTGGCTTCAGAAAAGAGAAGCAGTGCTTGCGTTCGGGTGGTAGTGAGATAGGCTATCCACCTATCCCAAAAATTTTCAGATACCTTGAGTTGTTGTTGCATCAGCTGACATCAGATGTTTTTCAACAAGGGATTACAACAACACAAACCTATCCGGATAGGTTTGGCTTGCCCCCCGAACGCGGCCAGTAAAGTCTTAACTACATTGGCCACTTTTTGCAAAATTACAAAATTAAAAATTTTTTTTTTTCCCGCTAGCGCAATTGTTTTGTGAAAAAGAATGTATACAATTCTTTTTAAACCAAAATTTAAGCTTTCTGCATCATTCTTATAAGTTTCCCAGTGAGAAAAACTATCCCAAAATGAGTTTGAAAATTTTGACTTTTGTACTTTTTCACTTTTTTGGCTTATGTAGTTAAGTCTTAACAAAAGACTATGTCCCCTTTCACACGAAGATACTAGTTGCTGGTTATTTTTTTGACGTTTTCTTTAAATCTCCTTAACAATCTCTTGTACCTTTCACACGCAAGCAACAAAAACCCGGAGATTTTCTTTATTTTCGTTTCAAACTACCTTGGTTGAACGCACACAAATGCGTAGTGTAAAGAGAAACGTCAAAAAAATCTCCTGAATTTGTTGACCGGGGAGATTTCATTTCCCCCTCTTTCTTCCTGCCCTTCTCGCCTATGAACTAATTGTTGCCGGCAACTCAGTTGCCCTGTGTGAAAGGGGACTATCTAAACTCCTTTCTAATGGCAACCTGACTCCAGTTGTTTCGTAAGGGGGGTTCACATTCAACGACGCGTCGACCGACCTGAGTCGTTTTGCTAGCGTTCACATTCTACGACCGTTTCGCCGACATCATTTGAAAACAAAATTTCAAAGAGCAAAAATTACACGTATTTAATTTATTATTACACCAATATAACCACACTATTTTTAATTTTTTGCGTTTCTATTTTTTATTTAACTTCAATTTCAACGCGTGCTAATTAAATCTTACGTAAAAAAATACAAAAAAGCTACAAAATTAAAATCATCGGTCGTTCAACTAGTGTTCACATTCACTATAACGGTCGACCGACCGAGCAAAATATTAAAAAAATTGAACTACACAACAAGTCGATCGACGGTCGTTCGACTGCTGTTCACATTACAAAAATCTGCTGACTTGATACATGTTGATCATCTTGTCGTTGAATGTGAACCCCGCCTATACGCTATCCATTTTAATAACCCGCCTCGATTCTCTCTTCCACCGTCGCGACCGCAGCCACCAGCTTTTCCTCCTCTATCCAAAACAAAAGACAATGCTCTTAATCTTTTCATGAATCTCTCGAAGGACCTCTTTGGTCTCGAGATGACTGACTTTATCTCAAAAATAGAGAGCTTCATGTCCAACCTCAATAATTTCTCCTCTATCACACAAAAACGACTGGCGTACCTCGAGCTAGTTAACATCTTCTTTTAAGCTCGCCATAATGACACTAAAACTCCTCCAATTTAACATTTCGTCTCTTATCCATCAAACGAGGAGAATAGAACTTCAAAAAATTCTCCAAGCTAGTAACGTTGCAATTGCGTTCATTCAAGAAACGCACCTTAACAAAAAGCATACAGTTTTGCTGGACTCATTTAACGTCCTAAGGAATGACCAGCTCCAAGGAGTGGCAATGGTCATTAGAAAAAACCTTCTTTACGAACCATTAACTGGAACTCCTCAGAGTTTCCTTCAATCATTAGCATTACCCCCAAACACAATAACTCAGTTAAGAAACTACTACTTGGATCAGTATATATCCCAACCAACAGTTCTCACACAGCCTTCAAAAATGAATTTATTAAAATTGACACTCTTGCCAGCTCATACTATGGAGCCATAATAGGTGGCGATCTGAATGCCCGGAGCCCACTATGGGGCGACATCAGATACAACATCAACGGAAAAACCCTCGAGGAATGGCAGAACACACGGTCACAACAAACCCCATCTTTTCCTAGGAGTGCTTCTTTCCTTGATCACTTCCTGATCTCAACCCACCTCACCAACACCATCGACAACAATTTCTCTATCCAAACCCTACCCACCTTTACGGAACATTACCCTATTTTACTTAATATACAGCTCGATGAAGCCAACATTGTCGAATATAACCCATTCTCGTTCACTTCTTTTTCGTAGCATTAACCGTTAAAAAGTTACAGCAAATCGAAAAGTCAAAAAATCACTGAAAAGGGGGCCAAATGTTATGAAAATGTGCTGTAACTTTTTAACGATTAAAGCCTTAACTACATAAGCCAAAAAAGTGAAAAAGTACAAAAGTGAAAATTTTCAAACTCATTTTGGGATAGTGTTGCTCACTGGAAAACGTATAAAAATGATGCAGAAAGCTTAGATTTTGGTTTAAAAAGAATTGTGTACATTCTTTTTCACAAAAAATTTGCGCTAGCGGGAAAAAAAATATTTTTACTTTTGTTATTTTGCAAAAAGTGGCCAATGTTGTTAAGGCTTAATACTACGAATTAAATAATAAGGCCTTTTTTTGTGGAAAATTGCCTAGATTGTGGAATAAAATTTTTCTCTAGCACAAACCGTTTCTGAGATATTTTCAAAAAACTAATTTTTATGACTTTTTACCCCATGTACTGAGCGGTTATCAATGTACCAAACTATAACAAAGTACCAATTCTTAATCAGCCTTACGCTACGGAAAACAAACAAATAATATGCCTTCAAACAAAATTCATTCTGAAAATGAATCTTATTGCTATGATGACTTATTCCCATGATGAGTTGTCCCATGATGAGTTTGTCCTATGATGAGTTGCGAATATGATGACTTGTTCTGTGTTGAGTTGGTTCATGATGAGTTCGACCATGATGAGTTATACCAAAGAATACAAAGTTACCAAGAATGCGCATCTCATACAAATTTTTTACTGCACATTTTTATATGGCGGGTTCCAATATTGCGACCTGCTCCCAGAGCTTTTGCTTTTTTTATGGGCTTTTCAAGGACAAAAAAGCAGACTGTCTCAATTTGTGTGGTATCTCACAAGCGCTGAGAGAATTATTGAAAAGCCCATAAAAAAGCCAAAGTGCGGGTTCCAACATTGGAACCCGCCATTTTTAGTAGGAAAATTGTATGAGATGCGTCTTCTTGGCGGATCTGATCTGGGGAAAATAAAATGCAGTTAATATTTAGTAGGATTATAGACGCATTGTTGTTGTTTCGGAACCGATAATTTTTTACGTGGTAGGGAAGTCACCCCGACGCACAACCCCCTAGCCTGGAGGACCAGATCCTTATTATAACTCCAAGGACGGGGAGCCGGATAAACCGCTCCTTATAGGCCTGAGCTACGAATACGTCGTAGTAGCCCATATAAGGTGTTCACTAAGTAGTTCAAACTGACTAGAACTGTAGACGCCACCGTTGATTCCATCTGGGGAATTCCTCCGCTGCCGCCTGAAAAAAGGAGAAGTGCCTTAGTGGAAACACTCCTCCCCCCCTCTCTCGTCTGCTGCCACCTTAAACCGTCCACAGGGATTGGATCCCCATCTTCGGTCAAAGGTACTAGGCACCCGATGTTCACCACGGGGAGGTGAGAGTAGGAGTTGATAGACAGAGGTTGAATGTGGACGCTTGTGTCCTCTTGAATGCACCGCGTTGTCTACCCTTTGAACATCCTCTCTCAGAGAACCAAGGAGACCTTATATAAGACCCTAATCATCCCGGTCCTGCTATATGGGGCAGAGGCATGGACCCTGTCAAAAACGGATGAGAATCTGCTTGGGTGCTTTGAAAGGAAGATTCTTCGGGTGATCTTCGGTCCAGTCTGTATCGATGGAGTATGGAGGAGAAGATTTAATAACGAGCTTTACGGGCTTTACAGCGACGTCGACCTGGTCAAGAAGCTGAAAATTCAGCGGCTGAGATGGCTGGGACACGTGGAGCGTATGGACACCAACGCACCAGCCCGACGAGTCTTCGAATCTACCCCTGACGGTCTGCGCAGCAGAGGAAGACCCCACCTTAGGTGGCGCACACAAGTGGAAAACGACCTCAACCAACTTGGAGTGCGTAACTGGAGGCAGCTAGCTAGGGACCGAGCTGGCTGGAGAGGCTTGTTGGTTGAGGCCGTAGTCCATCCTGGGCTGTGAGCGCCATCTAAAGTAAAGTAAGTAAGTCGCAACACACTTGTCAAACTAACAAAAAGTGCAACAGATGATATGTTTACGATGAGTTTGACTTCTATAACATATTAACTTTCTGTCAGAGGTTTAAGGTACGAATACCTCTAAAATATCTGAAATCGGAAGTAATTTTATTAGTTGGGGTAATAGCCCTTCCACACTATCCCATCGAGTATTAATACATGTCAAAAAAAAAGTGTGATAGAATTACTTACGACTGCCAAATTCGTGTGGAGAAAACGATTTTCATATTTTGCTTCCACAGTTGCATCTAAAAAATCAATTCACCATAACCTCAAACCAAGTGGGTTAAAAATGTGTGATGGTTTTAGAACCAATCCTAAAAATTTTCGTGTATTAACACATGTCAAATTGTGTGAGATGGGTTGTCAAAATCGTGTGGGATGAAATTTCACATTTTGTTTCCACACTTTTATACTGGATTTACTTCCCCATTTTTTGACATGTGTTAATACTCAGTGGGATAGTGTGGAAGGCATTTAAGAAATTCCATCCCATTTTAAGTGGATAGTGTGTGGAAGGGCTTTTATACCTTTATATTTACACGGAAAACTTACCTGAATGCGTTCATTTAATTTCACGCTAATTATCTAACGTTTTCGTAATTACTTTTGTAAGAAAACCATTTACCAGCAGCTGCAGGAAAAAACCAAGTTTCATAATTAGTTAGAAAAAGAAAAACATATATTTAGAACGAGACAAATATATAGCTCTTTTGTGTAAACCACACCGACGAGGACACGACGGAAATCAAAGCCACCATTGAGAGAAAATCTATTCGTTCGTCAATATAATTTGCATTTGTTCGTCGTATTATCTATCTTCTCATCTTTTTAAGTTTTAAATAAAGTTTATTAAAGCAAACAAAATAAAAAGTAGTTCTTTTTCCCAGACTTTTAAAAATAAAAAAGTGAAATTGTGATAAAAAAAAAGAGTACCTAGAAAATCATGGATAATATTGAACATCTGTACAAGTGCTATGACATTTTGTCGGAAGCTGGTGAAAAAATTAAAGAAGTTTGTATAAAAAAAAAATTTATGTACACATATTTTATTAATTATTAAATTTGAAGTAATTTTTTTGCTGTAAAATATATTAACAAAAATATAATTTTTCATAAAAAATTTAGCATGAAAACGAGTACAAAGATATATTAAAAGCCGTCAAAGGATCATCGAAAGAAAAACGTTTGGCGTCTCAATTTATTGGCAAATTTTTCAAGCATTTTCCTGAGTTGGCCGATGCTGCTATCGACGCACAGCTTGATCTATGCGAGGATAATGATATGCAAGTGAGTTAAATTTGGAAAAAAGAAATGCATAAACAAATTTTAAAGAGCGTTTTTCAATTGATTTAGATTCGTCGTCAAGCTATTAAAGATTTACCTAAACTTTGTCTGGATACAGTTGGAATTACACCGAAAATAGGTGATACTCTAGCCCAGCTGCTGATTCTTGATGACCCACTGGAATTACAAACTGTGAATGCATCATTGCAAACTATTATAAAGGTGAATTTATAAAAAAAAAAAAGTATTATTGTGAGTATTGACTGAATTTGAATTCTTTTTCTATGTCAGGTCGATGCTAAAGGAGCTCTTCAAGGAATTTTTACCCAAATCGCATCGGGCGATGAAACTACACGAGAAAGATGTTTTAAATTCATTGCAGCTAAATTATTTACTATGGGTTCGGAAGTGATAACTAAAGAAGTCGAGGATTATCTCATCGAAGAGATCAAAAAAATTTTACAGGTGAGTCGGTTGTTGAAAAATGGTTTCTTATTATATATTGTCCTGGTAACAAACTTTTGTTTATTATCCATTCATTTCGTTAAGGCTTTTACTTCAGTTGAAGTTTGGTTTGATGATTTGGTTTTAAACAATTCCCTAACCTCATTGTCAAATCTTCGCCTCCATAACCATAGCAACTTCGGCTTAGCCAACATTTGCTGCTTCCCCAAAAATCGTTCAAAATTTGAATTTGAATTTGTGTTGCTTTAATATTTGCACAGCTCAAGATTTCGCCAATTTCTTTTGATTTCTCATTGAAGAAAAAAGTTAGGCATCATCTTAGAAGTTTTTACATTTTTAATTGTCTTGTTTCAAAATGCCTCTACAGCTTATTTCATTTGTGCTGGGAATTTTACGTCTTTGGCGTTACCAGGGGCCTCGTCGCGTAAAACGAAAGCGATTGGGCGATATCGTTTCCGCCATTGCTATCTCTGTCATGTTAGGTACAGAAAAATAAATATATCTTAAAAATGATATCGTTCAATCGTTTTGATTTTACGTATTGAGGCCCCTGTTCACGTGGGGCGGCAATAAACGGTGGACGAGCTGGAAAGAACTGACTCATCCCAAGCAGCAACAACAACAGTCGCGTATCATCCAACATTGTTTTGACTTTCCTTACGTTTGCGTGTTTTGGCAGCCTGCAACGGATTTTGTGGAAAAAAAAAAAAGAAGCTTAGGTACTCATGTGCGAAGACATTTTACTGAAGGCAAGTACAGCTCTTCCCATGGTCCGAACACATATCATACAAAGTTCAACTTGCATCGTCACATGACCAAAATACATTTGAAAAATGTTTTTATAAATGTGGCCTATGTGATTAAGAATACCCCATGAAACCAGAGTGGAAAAGACATGTTCTTACACACGAAACCTTTTTCATGTCCACCAAAATGTTATATAATACCTTGCCTGTTCGGCCTTCTGTATTCTGGGTTTACAATATGCAATAAGCAACTGAAGACTCACTTTTGGCAAAAATGCACTGGCCAGGCTCATGCTTTTTTTTGTCACTTAACACAATTATATTCTCTAGCACAGTTTTTGGCAACATGACCAAACGTCGGGGTTTTTTCCCATTGACCTCTAGAATAAAACATGTGTTTTATTTAAAGGATTTCGTCCGGAGTTTTTCCCGGCGCGATTCTTACCGAAAATAAGTCATACAAAAATGCATACTTTTAGTACCAAATTGATGGTTTTGTTTTCAACCGGGGTGAAGGAATGTGCTTCAATTTTGTTGCACTCTCTTATTTTGAGGATGAGCTCCGAGTGAGCCCTCGATTCCTCTACGAACAGCTTTGATTTGTTTTTATTAACGTTTACTAATCGGAAACGCAGACTAAGAATCTTTTAAAGAACTTCTATGAGCTTTCTAACATTAGTTTTAAATAGTATAATGGGTGGGCAAAATTTAATTTTATTAATAACTACATTATTATTATTATTATCATTATTAAATTACCTTGGTTGTTTGCATCGCTGTGTAATATAATACTTTGGCTGCTCGTTGTTGAATCTTCTCCTCCATATTCCATCGATATAGACTGGATGGAAAATCACCCGAAGGTGGCCTTGGTTCTTTGAGAGAGAGAGAGGTTATAGCACGCTTCGTTCTCCCAATGATGTCAGAATTTATTTAACAACACTTAAATTGGGGGGGGTGGGAACTTCGCTCCAGCAATATAAATTTGTATGAAAATGGCAGGGGTTGTCCCAGGGGAGCTAAGATTGTGAGGCGATTAAAGCCCTAATCCTGGAAAAAAATTCCTACTTTCTCCTTTTTGTTTATTTCTGCTTCTTAGTACTCTCAACTGTTTAACACTGTTTCTCTATGACCATAATTTTATTGTGCCTTAACTATTTATACTTAAAAATACTTTACATTTTTTCTTAATCTAGTTCTGATATCGAAATTACTAATTTCGACATCAGAAATGCTTCATCTACAATCCTAGCTTTAATAATTTCGTCACATGTAAACCTCATTTTCTAGTACATATGTATGTAATTGCTATTTTTATTTTCATTACTTACGTCACACAAAGTTTTATTTTGCTCGTCATAGAGCAAATTTTCTGTTGGCTTCAGTTTATACCTCAATGGGTATCCGAAGCGTTGGCCAGCTATTGGATCGTAACTTTCTGATGACGCTTGAAGCACAACGCTCAGCAAAACTGATCAAAATTGAAAACGTTTTCTTGTTCTTTAAAAATAAAAAAATATATTTATTCACTTCTATTGAATTTAAAGTAGTGTACATATTCTGTTAAAAGGGCTAATGAAAAAATCGGGCAATGCGGGCAATACGTTCTCCTGGTTAGATTGCGGCAAATATCGGTACTTCACTTCTTATGTAAGTGGATTCTCGACATGTGGAAGTGATGTAGGTACAGATGGATTTGTGGTGTGTTGGATGGGTTGTCACTGGTGTATTTGCACCGTGTTCATTCTTTAAACACTTGCAGATATATTGATTTCTGATTCGCTGAAATTTGTTGGGTTGGAGATTAGTTGCATTTTTTTAAAATCATTTTTGGAAAAAACATTTTGGTGACAATTTTTCTTCCGTCATATTGCACTCTTTATAGCTAGTAATTCCCGTTTTTTATATTTTATTTAAAATAATCTCAAAATTTGAATTAATTTTATACTTTTTTTCGATTTTGACTTTTTTTTTTGAAGATTATTCCTTTTTAGTAATCCTAAATATCTCTCCGCCTTTGATGCACTAGATGACTAAGCACCGTAAAGTAGTGTTGGGATGATTAAAATCTTCTTAGTTTTAGTTTTAGGAAAGGAAATACAAATTCTAAAAACAAATTCGACTTCAAAAATTGTTCAACCAAGGTAGAAAAGCAAATTGGTTAACCTGAACTATCTCAATAGATAGTTGAAAAAAAAATTATGCTAAAAAAGCGTTGTATTCTTCAAGATTAGGTTTTTTTTTATCTTATTCAACGAAAAAAGAAAACCTATTAAAACAAAAAATATTTTACTTTTTTTATTTACGGAACGTAGTAACGGTTTTTAATTAAAAAAAATTGTGCAGTACCGTATACGCAATTACTAATTTATCCGCATTTTTAAAATCAACTTCAATACTTTTAATAAGAAACAGCTTTGATTAACATTATTTAGAAAGCGATGTCGCTTAGTGTTTTATTAAGAGCCTTAAAACTTTCTTTGGCTATCAAACATACAATATACACCCTAGAGAATAAGGTTTCTTGACAAATCGCCTTGTTCAGAAATATTTCAAGTACGAATTTCTTCGTAGCTAAGGTAAGGGGTAATTTAAAAGTGAACTAATTCTAATATTTGCCAGCTGTAGATTCAAATGGAAAGTTTGCACTACTGAAACTTCTTTTAATCCTCCTGTGCCTGTAACTTAACACCTGTGTTCTACCAAGAGCATCAAATCCTTTTGATGAGATATATTGCTCTCAAATCATACTCTAAGAACTCTTTTTCAAATCGCATTACTGAGAAATGTTACAGGTGGGAATTTCTTTGTTAGCTAAGTTTAGCGGCAATTAAATGGCTTTTGGAGTCTCTCCACCATTTAAAGGTTTAAAGAATTATGCTCACGCTGAGGCAAATTCTAATTTTTGCAAGCAGTTGATTCGAAAGGAAAGTTTTCCTTGTTTACCTGAATATACTGTTATTCCTCCATAACTTTGCAACGCTTCCTGTGCTCTATCAAGAGCTTCAAAACCACTTGTTTGAGATAATGTGATACGTAACCGTGGCAAATTTCACTACCTTCAAATTTTTGTATATATGATTCCAGGCCTCATTGACGTAGCAAACACTACTTTCAAATTTTTGTATATACGATTCCAAGCCCCATTGTCGTAGCAAACATTACCGATAATTTCGGAATGGCCCTAACTACAAATTTTCAGATTTTGAGTTAATGCCATTTTTGGACTCGGGTATTGCTCTAACTTAGGGAATGTTTCGCGACAAGATTCGCCCACGAATTATATTTAAAATTAATTAAAAAAATTTTAATAAAAATACCCTAATTCTTTATACTTGAATGTACTCTAAGATTCAGTACTCCAAAAAAAGCCAATAAATAAAAAATGCACTTCTTTACCACGTTATATATCAAATGAACCACTTTATTAACAATTTCAAAAGAACCAGATGTTTGACTGCGTAACTAAGTGCCCAAATTGCTGGCATTTCGTCTCGTCTACATTATATGTAGCGGAGTCAAATTTCTTCTTGGTTATTTCCCAAGTGATTTTTGAAGTTATACTTCTTTTGGGACGTTGGGGTAAAAAATGTACTAGGAAAGAGGCAGCGACATGTGGAAATGTCATTAGAACATTACAGTGTGCCATATGAAATTCTTGTTGTGTTTAACATGAATTTGATGTTGAAAACATCGCTAACACTGTCAAGAAATAGCCGACTAGAAACAGTTTGAAATTAAATAACTGAGAGTGTTGACATTTTACATACCCTATTTATAATTTAATTTTTAATTCACTTTTTTATTTTGTTTGCTTTTAAATTTCAAAGACACTGATGTGCTATTTGCTTTCCAGCCGAGGTTTCACTCGCCGTTCTTGACATTCAGTTAATATCTCTTTCGAGGTCTTGCCTCTACCCAGTTTTTAAAGGAACTGAAGATTATTTTATAGTGTTTGGACTCGACGAAAAAAAGTATTTTTGCTTTCTCCATTGGTTGTCGTATGTAATATGATATTTTTCATTTTGTGTGTTACTCTCAAAAGCGTCATTGTTACTGCTTGAGATGGGTGACTGGGTTGAGATAGGATCATCTTCGCCTTATACTTTTTTTTTTTATTTTAATCCAACGGTGACCAATCTATAGTTTATTGGACGACATTTGAGAACTTTGATTTCTCTCAAGAGCGAGGCCCTTATATTTTTTGGCTTGGATTTCATTTTCAATCGATCTTCGACTCTTGATCTAAGGTTTCAGTCCAAGCTTGCATAAAGTCTCACCTTATTCAAGTCGAAAATCAGCTGAAGACATTTGTTTGTCGGGGAGATTTCTTGCCTTCCTGACTCTTCGGTATGCTTGCCAAGGAATCGCCATCATCGTTAGGCCTAATAGATGATAGAACATCTAAAAGCGACTCGAAAAAGGGTACTAGGAATTTGCATCTCAAAAGGATATACATATGTATATTTAAGATATAGATCGTTTTTTTTTTTTTTGATTTAAATAGTTTGTGAATTTAGTGAATTTATTAAATTAAAAAAACTATATTTACTTTAAATGTTTGTGTTCTTTTCTGCACTTCCGTTAAACATCTTTAAACTTCATAACCTGTGTGAAAAAAAATACAGTATTAGTTTACTGTCGTGCGCACGATACAAACAAAAAAAACAATAACTGTTTTATAAAGTGAGAAATGTATTTACCATTAATTATTTGTTTTTTTTCTCTGAACCAGATCATTTTGATTTCCGTATTCAGTTTTGTTCATTCTTGCATCCAATCAGATGTTTGACTGCGTAACTAAGTGCCCGAATATCTTCAGGCTTATTTTCCAAGTTATTCTTGTGTTAAAAAGGAATTTGATGTTGAAAAGAAGAAGTAGCCGACTAGAAACAGTTTGAAATTGAAAGACTGAGAGTTTTGCTATTTATACATACACTATTTATGTATAATTTAATTTTTTACTCACTTTCTTATTTTATTTGCTTTTAAGTTAAAATGACACTGACATTTTACTTTCCCTTTTTAGGTAGGTCTAGCCTCTACCGAGTTCTTAAAGGAACTGAAGATTATTTTATATTTTTGGTTTCTCGCGGAAAAACAAAATAGTTTTTGTTTCTTCATTGATTGTCCTATGGAAAATGATATTTTTCATTTTGCTTTGAGATGGTCGACTGGCTTCAGGTGGAATATTCGCCTATTGCACTTTTTTTTTTATTGTTTCAAATCTTGAATACTTCGGCTAATGCTAGAATCTTCAACCAAAAGCAAAAAAAAAAAATTCAATAAAAAGAAGAAAATAATTGAAAAAAGGTTCCGAAACAAACAAACAAACAAGGTAAAAATAAAGGTATTAATATTTATGGTTAAAATTATCTACCTCTTAAGCAGTAGATTCAAAAACTACTTATATTCCTCCCATAATTTCAGAACGGTTCCTGGTATCTTTGGGTGTTCTATCAAGAGCTTTAAAACCTCCTGTTTTAGATATTGTGCAGTTGCTAGACAATAAGGAAAGGAGAAATATATTATCAAGTGAAAAAAGTAGTATAAACAACTGGATTTATTCTTCCGCTAAACCTTATTGGTTGACACGTCTTGAAAGACGAATATTGCAATGTTTTCCTCCTGTGTCCCATACGAAAACTTATTTCTTTTTTTAAGTTTTCTTCCGTCTTACTTTCAAAAACGTTTCGTGTATCTGTACCTTGCGCAAGTGTAAAGCTGCATTGTTTGGCATACGTGAATTGATGTGAGTTGATGTGGGGTTGGATTGATGAATGTTACTTGGTTTGGGAAATTTAGGGTAAATATCAAACTCTATGCTTGTGAGTATGTATTTGTGAATTTCAAGCGCTGTAAAATATTATTCTTTATTAATTTCCAGTTGTGAAAAGCAATTAATGGTTATGTGGACTGGCTTCTATAAAATACCCAAGAAACAGTTTTAAGTTAAAAGCCGTTCGATAAAATGTCCTATATCCTGGGTTATGCAATGAAAATTTAATGATAAATTAAATGAAGTTTTAAGAAACAAAATAAAACGCATTAGGGTTTTAAAAAGAAAACAAACTAAATAGTGGGCAAGACTCTAGATGTCTTACGCGTAATGATATACCACCATTAATCACAACCTGTTAACAAACTTAACCTAACTTAAATGCCAAAACTTCTATCATTGTGGATTCTTAAACATTACCTCCAAGATAACCCATGACTTCGCGTAACTGTGCTACACATTTTAATGCATATGAGTTATTACCCATCCTTCCAAGATAACTGCGTGTATTCTTCAAAAGTTTTTCGGTTGAAGATACTGTATGTGGATGCAGTAATAACATTCGATCGCGACAACATTTCTGTGAGACGCTGAATCGTCTTTTGAACTGCAGCTTTGTATCGTCGTAGGAGCTGCGATTTGTGGCGCCTGATGTCTGAGCCACGTCCGAATGAGAATCAACGAACGAGCGGGCAGCGTGCAAACGTTGTAACAAAGTTGGAACAACGCTCGTGGACATCTGCACCTAAAAATCCTTTCAGGGGATCGGGTGTTTCTACCTCACTATTGGCTGAATTTCTATTAACTGTGGACACTTTACGTTGGATATCTGTGAAAGAGACATATAATTTGACAAGCTATAAATGAGTTTGAGGAACGTGCCAAAAACGTTAGATTGACGTTCCCACACCCGATTTGTTAGTAAAATTAGTTTGAATACAGTTATAAAAATATGACATTTTTCACGGTTTTTTGTATAACTGTTTTCGTACGGTTATAAAAAACCTAGAACCGTTTCTGTACGGTTCTAAAAAAAACGTACAATAACCCTATGGTTATTTTATAAACGTGCCTGTACGGTTGGGCTGGTTTTATACTTACGAAAAAGTATTTCTAAACTTGTCCGAGTTGGTATATGCCAGGAGTCGTGAGATGGAGTTTATAGCAGACTCCATCAGGCATACATATATCTGTACTTTCCTTCGCCATGTTATCTTTTGTCCTTCACAATATTATCCTTCTCTAGTTTGTCCTTCTCAAATCTAAAAGATACATAATGTAAGAAAACAAATGGGAATTAGTGTTATTGTAAGTAACATGAAAATACCGCTGAAAAGTAAGAGATAAATAATATAGTTTTAATATAGAGAAAGAAAATTATCACCTCAGTTGCGAACATACCAAAAATAAATGTTTTATAAAATAAATAATTTATTATTATAACCCTGTTACTATCGAATTGTTGTTGCTGTTGCTGAATCGCTATCATTATTGATTTATTTCAAAAGAAATTATTCCTTCTCTAATTTCATCAAAGAATGTAGTCGTAAATTACATTCCGATGAAATATTCCATCTCTTTAGTTTGCAAACGTTCCCTTCCGTTGGCAACTCGCAAGATTGTGCTTTGAGTTCCACCTTCTCTTGTAATACTATCACCTGGTTACTCGCACATTTGTGCCTTGAGTACCACCTTCTCTCCTTCCATTTCAAATGGTTTAAATAAATCCTGCCCTGAATCCATTCTCCCATTCACACATATTCCCTTCCGATTGGTATCTAGCACCTCTGTACTCAAGTACCTTTTCCCTTCCCTTGCACCGCCATAATTAATGGACTAACCAAATTCTAAAAGAGGAAAACTTCTTGCACAAAAATATTCTCTCACAATGTTTATTTCATTGCCATAAAACTGGCTCACCATCTCTAGAATATATTCTAAATAATGTTGCATTCTGAGAAAAATCAATTTCTCCCTCTCACTAGAATATATTATAAAAATAATATACATATATGTATCCATAAGTTCTCTTCTTCATAAGTTGTAGATACACTGAATGCAGGAGATATTCCTAGCATATAATACTTATAATGTAATGTTTTATTCCTGGGTTCGATATAAATCTTATTTATTTTTAAAGTTTTTACCTTTTTATTTCACTCTTACATCCAACAATGCGATTTGTTGTGCTGATCTGTATTTGTTTCATCTACGATTAAAAATGTAAGACAAGCGCTTTTATTGTGGGAACAATTATTAGACCAAAGTAATCACTGTTATGAGCCGTTTCCCTCTGGTTAAAACCATTTGCTCTCTCGGCAAAGGACCGATTGCGACTTTAGATAATCGAATGACCAGTGTTGCCATTCGTAGCAGTGTTATTTGACCATCATGTACATATTGACGGATAGCATTAGGGTTGGTGTTTGATATCCAATTGTTGACCAATTGTAACGTTCACTCAACGTGCTTTCTTAAGAAGAGCGAGCAATGGAGAGTCAATATAGATAGAATTTTTAATTTCTTCTAAATTACTTTATTATTTTATTATTTGCCGTGTTCGGTCTTTTCCGATTTGCTCTCTTCTGATATTGACGAATATAAAAATGTTCCAAAATGGACGATTCATGTCAAATTGAAATACGAGATGTTGTCTATTTGACTTAACAATAATACAAAAACAATTTGACGATGACTTGCAAAAAATGAGACATTTGACATTTAAAGTATTAAATAAAAAGTACTAGGTGAGTACGTTGACATTTATAAGTTTACACGCTCCAACAGTGTGGGTTGGGGAAGGGGTGGTGTTTAGCCAGAACCGTGGGCTGACCCAGGATCAGCGTAGAATGCGACGGCTTCTTCGTTGTCAGTTGTGATTATATTAGCCTCCAGTATGTCCACTGCACTGAGGTTTCTTGGCTGGTGTAGTTGCTATTGTATCTCATTCGTCAATGATTCTAAACGCTATTTATATCCTCAAATCCAGTTTAATTTTCATCCCCACAACTGTCGTTTGGGCATGATGCCGTGGGAAAGAAGATTGTTTAGGAAAGTAATGTGGTGGTATGTAGTGCGATCACTTGGTTATGTTACTTGGTTTCGAAAACATAGGATAATTAGCAAAGCTTGTGATTTGTGTGCATTTTATGCGCTGTAAATAAGTATTTGCGCAATTTTTTGATACGTGGCCAAATCGCTGACAGCGTGCGAATTTTGTTGGGGTTACCCAGTTATATTAGTGTTAAAAAGGAATTTGATGTTGAAAACATCGCTATACTGACACTTTTTAGTGTTGGTATTTACACACATATTACACCTATGACTTTGCATTAGCTTACTTTTATTTATTTATTTTTTTTTTATCAAAAATATATTATAAAGGTATGTCATAAGAATTCCTGGTTTTAGCTTATCTCCACTCAAGTACAAGATCTTAATTGTTCAAAATGTAGCATGGTTGGTTTAAGCTTACAGAATGTAAGTGTGCATATTTTGTTTCGTAACTCGGGCGGTGGCAACTTTTACGGTAGAAGATTCTAGAAGTCTCACTGGGATGGGATTGTTGCGTTTCTGGCGTGCTTCCTTTAACAAGGGAAGAGCAGATGACAGAGAGTAAGAATAAAAAGATGTTTTTTTTTTGTTTAGTTTAATTATTTTATTTATTGTAGCAGTAAAAGGCCGGCTGTCTCAATGCGTTGGCTGTGACCTTTACTGTTCAAACTCAAATCTTAACTCTGATCTTTCTTAACATTTGGTTCTCTATATTTTACTTTTCCTACCATCTCTTATCATCACCAAAACCATGTCACTCTAATCGAGTTCACCAGAACCAGGCCACACGCCATGGTCACCGTTCTTTGTTTTTTTTTTATTTTTTAAACCCTAATGTCGATCATATGGTGACCCAATCAAGTACTTCTGGATGTGTCATCATCGATCGCAGTTCATTGGATTCGTATTACTCATTGCACTTGACATACTCTATTGTATTGCAGTTGTTTGTTTACATTTCTGCATTCGTTACAATAGAGGCGCCATATGGCTTTTGTCATTATGAGATGCGTAAGCAAACCATTATTTTACAATAGGAATGTGTTTGGTTGGTGCTTATGGTTTATTGGTTGGGTGATTGTTCGATGGGAATTGGAATGATGTAACGAGAAGCAGTGGAATGAGAGTTTAAGGGTAGTTGTGGCTTCTCTGGTCACAACAGGATCATCTTCACCTACTTCCTTTTTTTTTCGTTTTTTTTTTTCGATCCAACGGTGGCCAATCTATAGTTTATTGGATTCATTTATTTTTTAGAGAACTGTCAATTGAGAACGTTGAGATGTCTCTCACGATTTGAAAAGAAAAGATTTTGATTTAAAAAAAAAGTTATACATTTTTCTTTTATTTTTTTTGTATCAATTTTTCTTAAACAGAACTTACTAACTATAAGGATAAGCTATAGTTGCTACCGATGTTGTATTTATACTGAATCTATTTTTTGTGTAGTTGACAGTTTTTGTTGCATTGTAGCAAATGGTCGTTGTATGTTTAAATGGATATTTCCAGGTCATATCTTTATCTGTTCTTAATGAGGTTATTTTGCGTCTAGACTCTACTACTTTTCTACACACGAGTTAAGGTATGAACTTCGTGATTCGATAAAAAAAAACAATTTTCTTCTTTCAGGGTCGTTTATTAATAAACTCAAACTCTTAAAGGTAATACAGTAGATATGATGATAATAATCTAATATATAAAAATCGTATACAAATCGTACGAAAGCAAACAAAGCTACTTAGAATAAAGATACAAACAATGCAATAATATAAAATACAAATAATTCTAATGATAATGTAATAATATGAACCAAATGTTTCTATGGGAAGTTGTTGCTGCCAATGACCGGGCGGCGTCGGGTGAGGTACGTAACTCACGCGATTTAATTAATTGTCAAATTTTAGTATTTTTAAAAAAAATATAATTTTATTACTCTTAACTTCAAATTTAACAAATAATGACTTACTACTACTTAGGTATACAATTTCCCTTAAAAAGGTGATTTACATCAGAATTACGTTTGGTACGGTTCTGATGCTGCATCTGCTAGAGTAGAAGTTGAAGTGTCTTCCCTCAAGATTCAAGATTCAAGATTTTTTATTGAACATTATATATACAATTGGTTAAACTTAAAACTATAAAGATACAATGAATATAAATAGGTTTGTTGGCTCATAGGGGGCCTAACTTTATACATTGGCTTAAAAATAAAAAATAATAATAATATATTTTACATGTCATGTCTTAAATTAAAAGTCGGTTGACTTTGATGTCCTCGGGGTGTTCCGTCCCGGTTGTCTAGTTGGTGAGTTAGTTTGGGAGTGTCTTCCCTCTATCTGGGCAGCGGTATTTATACGCTTCTGCAATATGATTGTTTGTGTCTTATCCTTAGGAAGGATATAGGATGCGTAGGTATATCTGTGTATACCTGATTGTGTTGTTTGGTATTGTTTGGAACATGTGTTCTTTAGTGGTGTCGGGTGCAAAAGGTTGTTCTTATCTTTTGAGGTACCCAGTCGTCGTGATGTTGACTCACATGTGTTGTTTGCTAAAGGTGTGTTGTGGTGTACAAAAGGTTATTTTTATATTTGTAGGTACCCAATCGTGGTGGTGTTAACTCGCGCGCAACAAGCTTTACAATAGCTCTATCCGGGCAAGACTAACTCTTATAAGCGGCCGTTTGCTATAGCATCAGGCTCACTATCTCACCTATACATACATAGTTGGGTAGTTGTAAATTACTCAATCCGGCTTTGAAGGACCAAATGTAGCTACAAAATAAAGTGTAAAAAAAACTCAATTCGACTTCGAAGGACCAAACGTACAAAATAAGTGTACGCGGTTGAGTAGTTGTAAATTACTCAATCCGGCTCGAGGGACCAAGTGCACAAAATAAGTGTACGAGTTGAGTAGTTGTAAATTACTGAATTTTATTTTATCTATACAAAATTCTTATCACTAAATAACCTTATTCTCAATTATACATTATATACTTACATCGACAGTTCAGACTATTCCTAGCCGTAATAAAGATACATAAAAAATAACAAAAAAATCCAATTTATAGATAACACACTTGAAATTATACTCTTACTCATCCCTTATTGTTGAGTAAACTCGGTTGTAAGTCGAAATGAATACTAATTTTATTTCACTACGTTACTTCTATATATATTCAAATTTTCTTGTCTTATCTTTCTATTCATAATTTCTATGTTTCTTATCTTTCTATTCTTAATGGCTATGTTGTTTACTTAAATGTTATTTATCTGTCAGTGTATGCTTAGGGTGATCTGTCTTATCTTTATTTCACATACACATTGGGTTATCTATAGATTAGGGTATGTTTATGTTTGAACACTTATAAAGATAAGGAGAAGAGCAGAGTGTCAACATCTTATCTCTTGTTACATTATTGTGTTATATTCTGAAATAAAACCGGCGGCGGCGCAGTGAAATTTACTTACTTTAATGCACTCAAGTTATAGTGTTCGATACTGGTTCATTGGAGGTGCGAAAACTCTAGTCCCAATAATTATGCCGAGGCCATCATAAAATATAAGACTTATTTAGTAATGTTTTTATTCTGGGTTCGTGATAAAACTTATTTTCTTTTTTTAATTAAACATCTTATTGTACCTTAAGGTTGAGAGTAAAATTAAACAAATAGCAGTGCTACTCGATGTGGATACACAACACTATTATTTAAGGAAAAGTTTGCAAATTTCGATTTAAATGAAACTCTATAAATTTTTATTTGGGAAAACCTTTCGGTAAAAAACCAAACCCTATTCTTCACTATTCAAATCAAGAATAAATTCAATTTTACACTGGCTTATAATGCTGGTGTTTATGCTGGCTGATTGCTTACATGGTAGGAAGGAGCAATAGGAAATAAGTTATATAGCTGTTCTCTTTAGGTATAATTGTTTCTTCACTCGAATGACTCACTCCCGCTAAAAACGAACGTTTTCCAATGACGATGTACTGGCTTCCGGTTGGGCTCCTACACTGCCGCCTGCAGCAGCCTGCTTATCAAGGAATTCCAACATTTCCTTGCTGGTGGGAATTTAGGAGCTGCGTTGTATTTCCCACTGTAAAAAAAAAAGAAAAGGCGGCTTATAGTCGTCGAAATGAAATGAAGATCTTGCTTACGCATAACGAAGAATAAGTTTCAATGGGTATCCATTGAAATTAAAAGCTGGTATTGGCAGTATTTCTTCAGCTTCGATCAACTGTGCTTTTGTGCTGACTGTATCTGTACCCTCCACTGACAACACCTTATCTTGGAGATGGTAAGGTGCGTCCAGACTTTTTCTAGTCACTCTCTTACAAAAAGCGAATGGACATGAATTGTATATCATTAGAAAGATTTTTTTGCACAGTTGCCTCAATTATAAAACAAAAAATACTATAAAACAGAATAGAGAATATTAAAATTCCTCTCTCATTTCTAAAATAAGGCGATTGGGCGTAAATAATATATCATTGAAAAGGTTTTTTTGCATTGGTTCCTCAATTATAAAACTTGTAGGATTATTTAACAACAAAAAAACTATAAAAGAGAATAGAGAATATGAAAATTCCTCTCTTTTTCTCAGTTCTAAAATAAGGCGATTGGGCATAAATAGTATATCGTTGAAAAGGTTTTTTTGCATAGATTCCTCAATTATAAAACTTGTAAGATTATTTAAAAACAAAAACACTATAAAAGAGAATAGAGAATATCAAAATTCCTCTCTTTTTCTCAGTTCTAAAATAAGGCGATTGGGCATAAATAGTATATCGTTGAAAAGGTTTTTTTGCATAGATTCCTCAATTATAAAACTTGTAAGATTATTTAAAAACAAAAACACTATAAAAGAGAATAGAGAATATCAAAATTCCTCTCTTTTTCTCAGTTCTAAAATAAGGCGATTGGGCATAAATAATATATCATTGAAAAGGTTTTTTTTGCATAGATTCCTCAATTATAAAACTTGTAAGATTATTAAACAATAAAAACACTATAAAAGAGAATAGAGAATATGAAAATTCCTCTCAAAGTTATATAAAAATAGATTGGACATAAATAATATATCGTTGAATAGGTTTTTTTGCACAGATGTCTTCCTCTGCTGCGCATACCATCAAGGGATAGATTCGAAGACTCATCGGGATAGTGCGTAGGTATCCGTACGCTCCACGTGTCCCAGCAATCTCCAGCTGCTGTATTTTCAGCTTTTTGACCAGATCGACGTTGCTGTAGCTCGTTGTTAAATCTTCTCCTCCATACTTCTTCGATACAGACTGGAACGAAAATCACCCGAAGAATCTTTCTCTTTTAAAGCAACCATCCATTTTTGACAGGGTCCATGCCAGCAGGACCGGTATGATTAAGGTCTTGTATAATATCTCTTTGGTTCTTTAAGAGAGGGTTTTACTAGTTAAATGCATTCGAACAATCGCGCACTTTCCATTAGCAATTAAGCAGTGAACGCTTATCCATAGGTCGCTTTCGATAATACAACAAACTTTTTATAGTGGAAAAATTATTAAAAAACCACTTCTCTTTTATTTAGTCTCGTATCTTTCTCAAGAGCAACCGTTCAAGTTGATTTACATTGTTCATTCTCTTCTTCTTCGCTATATTCTTTCGTTAAATTCTTCTTTGTAATTTATATAAAAATCTCAAACCATCATTTTTCTTTACCTGCAACAAATGGGTTTAGCATGTCTTTTTTCAATACCCAACATTCAACCGTCATCAAGTTGGATCTTGGATCTACTTTTATATATAATTTGATTGGTCGGGGAAATATTTGAATTTTTCAAATAATTTCCTTCCTTAATCGTATAGTTTCCAAAATTCCTATTATTTTTTTCTAACCGTTTAATGAACGGAAAATTATTTGAGTTATTCAAACAATTTTCCTTGTTTTTATTAATTACTGCGGGGTTGGCAAGATAACTGGAGCCCTTCTCTGTACTTCGTTCCGAAAGTGAAATTTTCCGAAAACGAATATATTTTACACTCTTTATTTCTAAATCGGAATTTAATCTTCTACTTTCGGCACCAATAACTCCCTGAATTTCCGACTTTGAACAAAAAAATATTGTTTGGCTTCGCGTGATTTTGTTTCAAATAATTTGAAATTTATGTGTTTTGGACACAATATTTTTTCTATCGCACTGCGGACTTCTGCAATAGAACTTGATATTGTTTGTTGTGCCATGCCAATGCAATAGACTGATAGACTCCTTGTCCTTGACTTTTTGTCATTGATGTGAAGATGGTAATAGTTTTCGATTTTTGCTTTGAAGTCCTCCCACTTGCTAAGCAGCAGATAGCTTTTGTAAGGATGCAGAAGTTCAAAAGTGGATACTCATATATAGTAACTTGCGAATAAACATCACCACTTGAAGACGGGTGCGGCTGGTTTGACAGAGGTTGCTTTGGGCTTGGCTCTGTGTTGTGTTCTCTGTCGCCATGATACTCTTCTGAGCCAATTCCAAACGCGACCTAGTAAAAAAAATAATCTCAAAAATCTCTAAAATTCATTGTAGCCAAAAACAACAAAAAATCTCCTCTTCTCCGATAATTGCTAACACAATTTTGTCTTTTTCGTCAATGAGATCGTTAACACGATCCTCACCTACACTTGTCTGCGGTCAGTTTTCGCCTAAAATAAATATATAGAAATTTTATCTTTTAATAAATGAAAAGATGTGTTTTTGAAATTTTCTTAGAGAGCAAGAGCTCTTCCTCTATTGAATGTTCTTGAAAATCTAAAATAATAAACATAAAAAACTAATATTTATACTGTTATCTAGGTATAGATAAGCGCGGTTTCCTCTTTGATGCGTCTCCGCTTTTACTGCTTCCATGTGTTTTAAAGATTGGGATGTTATCTTTATTGTTCTTCTTGGAAGGTTGAAGGTTATCTCACATCGACACATCTGTTGTTTTACTTTTCAAAACAGTCGATCCCTGTTAAGGTCAGCTGCTCTCCTCATAACCTAGGTATATCTTATATACCTAGTCTAGTCATAAATACTGATACAAGGAAAAATGAATGCCAAATGATAATGCGTTAATATATTTAAAAACTTTTATGAAGTATTTATTGGACAAATTATTAGCTACATTTCATAAAAGACATCATTCAAAATGGCCGCCATTTGCCTTATTGCACGAACTGAGACGCACCGGCCAGTCATCGATCGCAGCACGCACTTCATCCATTGGGAAATTGTTCACTGGCACGGACAAGGGATCGCTTTAAAGACTCAATATTTGGGTGGCGAGTAGAGCAGGCTATTCCCTCTAAAACGGATCACAACTACTACTTAACCAACGGGTTAAGGTCTGGACTACCAGCTGGCCAATCATCCGGTGATATGAAGTCCGGTACATTTTTTTTGAGCCACTCTTGAGTGGTTTTAGCCTTGTGAGCTGGAGCAGAATCTTGTTGGAATGTCCAATGCTTGTTTTCGAACATTTTCTGGTTGAGGGGCTTTACGACCTCTTCCAAAACAGTCGTTTGATAGACTTTTGCCGAAGTTTTCACTCCTTTTTCACAAAAATGAAGGTCGGTAACTCCATGATAGCTCACTCCCCACCATACCATTACATTTGCAGGATGGTGGCCTCTTTCGACCCTTGGAAGGAGTTCAAACGCTTCTCCTGATGTCCGGGCATAAACTCGATCATTCTGTTTATTGAATGATTCTTCGACTGTGAAAATTTTCTCATCAGTGAAGAGAATCTGTCAGTGAGCTTTCTTCGTGTACCGTCTGAGCAGAGCTTTTGATTTTTGTTTCCGTTTCTGCTTCAATGCGGCTGTGAGCAGGTGTCCAGTGTGTCTCTTGTGGGCGCTGAGTCCCAGGTCTTCTTTAATGATGCGAGACATGGATTTCTGAGAAATATTCATTACTCGCGACAAGATTTTCTGTTTTCTCAATGGTTTTCGTCTGATTCGAGCCTGCACGGCTGCAAGATCCGAAAAATATTACCTTTTTCCATGTTACATTTGAAGAGCCCAATCACAACTATACGATTTTCGATGTTTATAAATTAAAAAATTTGTTTTAATAATATAAATCTTTCCATGGAATTTTGCCGCCAATTTTGCCAAGTATTTCTGCGGAATTACTCCCCATAGTCTTCGGCTACGAGGCCATAGCTAGCGACAAGACTAGCAACTTTAGACCATTCACTTTGAGTGTCCGTTTTTGTAATGGTGCTACTGAATTTGCCGAAGAGTATAATATGTCTTTGGCTGCGAGAATTTCTTTTAATATAAGAAGTTGAAGCTCCTTCGTTTCCTGAAAATATCAAAACAAAATTATTGTTTTTTTCAATTATAACTTTTAATTTATGAAAAGATATCATACATTCTAGTCATACAACATCACATGTAAACAATCTGTGAAACAGAATCTCATTGGAAATATTCCGGTCGATGTTATGATGTATGACAACCGATCAGACAACAATTATTCTTTGGAACAGAATTGATGTATTAAAACTGTTAAAACCATACAATGTATGTTATGTATGATCTTTAAAATAGGCCCAAGTTCGTGAGCTTGGCCAGTTGGTCAAAAACTCGAAGTTTTTTTTAAGGAACTCTTTAATTCCTTCTGCCTTAAGGGCACAACATTGCATTGCTATAATGATGAAAACATTTAATTTTCAGTATATTGACAGTTTATGTGTAATATGATTTGAGTAGACAGTTGCATTTGCTTTTTGCATCTTATACTTGAATAAAATTCAAGATACTATTGCCGTGTACTGTGTTAGCTCATTCATATCACCAATCTGCAATCACAGACATGTTTCGATGCATTCGTATTTTATCCAATAGATTAGCTAGGCGGTTATGTGTAAGGTGGTTCTTGGTAAACAAGAAATTGTGGATATTAAACAACCTTTTTCATAATTGTATGAATGTACCATTAACTTGAAATTTCAAATACAAACTCATAAACCTTAAAGTGGGAGGGGGAGGGTGAATAGAACTTGTACCCCTTTCCTTTATTCTTTACCCCTTCCAACTTTGGTCGTTGCCTTATATAAGATCAAATTGTAATTAACTGCGCTAAAAATTAAGCTATGCAACTCTGAGCTATCCCATAGAGAAAAAGAAAAATTCATTTATTTTCGTTGAAATATGACGTTACATCTATTTTTATATATTTAAAATGACATTTTGATGGTTTTACTAAAGTACTGAAAGCCTGAATTCAATTGAAAAAGTCATTGATGAAGCGAAAATAAAAAAAAATGATTCATGATTCATTTAATTAGTCCGTATAATTTTTAAAACTTTAAGTAAATATTAAATAAGTTTTTTTTTTTCATTTTTGAAATAAGTAATTTTAATTTTAATTTTGTAATTTGTATTTTGTAAAAAAAATCAAATGAATTATTAGAATTAAGTATTTAAGAAGCTTAAAAAAAAATTGGAAATGTTGATTCAACGAAAATAACAGCAAAAGAAGACACGTCTGAGTTCTTGAATTCGAAATGGCAGACACGAAATAGTAGAGCGGACCTAAATTAAAATCTTTACAAACATCAAAGTTCAGTTATTGTAACGCTCGAGAACAAAGCAAACCATATTTGGATTTTTTCATATCGACAACTTTCTTAAAAATTAATACTGTTTTGAGAAGAGGAGCAATTAGTTGAGCAGTAATTACATACCATGATCATTTGATCAAGAATCCGTTTGCTATAATTAAAGAAAGAAGAAAAAAATAATAAAAATAAAAAATAAAAAAAAACTCACGACGAAAATACAGGCTGAAGGAGTGAAGTCGTTTCATATCTAACGATTAAAGGAGGTTAGGTGTGGCGTCACACTAACTGGCGTCCTTACTAACATATCTGTTATACTGAAATTCTTTTTATATCGACTGATGTAATGAGAAAACTTCTTAGCAAACACACTCACACACACATGTACTCGAAATCCGGTTGTGATGAGTGATGACTTACCACTGAACCTCTTCAAATACGGAGATAAGTTAATTGAGCACATTCATCAAATCATAACGCATTATGCATGGAAGAAAGCATATCCGATTACTGGACTATATCAGGTATATACGCCTCATCTACAAAAAAAAAAAGAATACATCCTATGTCTTGGAAGAACTATGGAGACAAATCCCTAGAAAACCTCAAGTCACCTATCCATCGTACTATGTATGTGAGCGCCTAAAGGTGGTTTGCAACGTTTTAATCGCCAAGTGCCAGTGTTGCTTCTAGCTCGGCAGATTGATCATAGATCAAATCTTCACACTGAAACTAATCCTGGAAAAGGTCAAAGTATTTCAAGTGGATACACACCATCATTCATTGACTTCGAAGCCGAATATGATTGCATTCATCACCAGGAGCTGCATTTGGCGATCGACGGATTCGAAATCCGGGGAAACCAATCGAAGTTATGTCATGTGACATAAGAAAACACACGATACAATGTGCAACTAAGGGAATAGCTCTTACGTATTATTCCAAACATGCACATGGTTTTACAGCAGTGAGATGTGCTATCATATGACTCCTTCACTCTCATTCTGGAACAGATGGATAGACTAGAGTACTTCACGAATCAAAGTCGAGACTTTTTAGTCTTGGTTTAAATGAGAACAAGACCACTTGCTATCACAACAAACAAGCATCTGTCCACTCGCTAGAACAAAACTTACATTATCGAATGAGTCGAGATCCTTGGAAGGATTACTCTAGTAAAGCGCTGATGCTTCAGTTTGGCTTTAAAAATTAGTAAGACGAAACGCTCCTGAACCTCTTATAATGCCGTATACGAGATATACTTAATTACCCAAATCGATCTAAAATTTTGTGAAGGATTTTTACATCGATTAAAACGGATGTGACTAAAGGAAATATTCGACAAACATTTAGTGTACCTACCTCAACCATTCGTGCCCTGCCCTACGTTGGCTTACCTGATACAAGCAACATAATTTAGAAACATACCAATAAATAAAAAAGATACAAAATTGAAAAAATGAAAAATTGTAAAAATAAATGAAAAAACAACAAAAAATAAAAAAAAAACAAAAATAAACAAAAAATAGCAAAAATAAACAAAAAATAGCAAAAAAAAATAAAACTATACAAAATATAAAAAATATAAGAAATATAAAAAAAGTACAAAAAATATAAGAATATATAAAAAATATAAAAAATATAAAAAATATAAAAAATATAAGAAATATAACAAAATATAAAAAAACAAAAAAAAAGTAAAAAAATATAAAAAAAAAGTAAAAAAATATAAAAAAAAAATATAAAAATATAAAAAAAAAATATAAAAAAAAATATTAAAAAAAATATTTAAAGAAAAATATAAAAAAAAATATAAAAAAAAGTATAAAAAAAAGTATAAAAAAAAATATAAAAAAAAAAATTAAAAAAATATAAAAAATAAAACAAAAATAAATATGTAAAAACAAAATAATAAAAATAAATTAGAAATATTTAAAAAATAATACATAAAAACATCACATCAAAAATATAAAAAATTCTTTGTTTATATAATTTATTATTAGATTTAAGAAAAATTTTGCTACAATGTATTCAAGAATTCAAGGGCTTTGTCAATGATACTGTTTTTTTTACAAACCTAGCTTTTTTAATTATGTATGAAATAAAAATAAAAAACAAAAAACAATGCTTCAAAACAGCATTTCAGCATTTAATTTAATATTTTATAAGAATTAATTGATGAAATTCGAAAAATATATTTTCTTTTTAAGCATTATTATGTATATGCCATCAAAGTGTAAATTTCAAACTTCATATGTAGACTTGGGATAATATTTTGGTTCATAGTTTTACTGGCGTCGGAAGGTCTTACAGAACCTTATCCATGACACAATTTTCTGCAATCATTTGATTTCAAGTGAATTTTTCTAATGCAATAAATCAATTATTACAAACCCAAAACAACCCCATTCCCCTTTCTTTTGAAACCTTCTTTCAACAATTTATTAACCGACTCAATTTTTCCCATTCCAGGATGTAAGCGCTGATGAATTCCATTTGTGTATGAATATCTTGGGAGCAACAAAACTTGGCTCTACCATCACAGGACACACAGAATTAGTGAATTTGGCAACAGAACAAGCTGAACTTGGAGCCGATATAGATGCTATTACAATCGAAGATGAAATTGTCGAACGTTTCATTCAATGTGCAACTCATGCAATGCCATATTTTTCGGTAAGTTTAAAAACTTTAAAAGATTTAACTTTAGAATTTTATAAAATAATGTTTTTTTTTTTAAATTTCCAGTCTCAAATCAAATCAACACAATTTGTAATTTTCGTTTGCGACAAATTACTTCCATTAAGTACATGGAATATGATTGCAACAGCTGTGCAGCAGGATCAAGTTCAATTACGTCTTTTAAAAGTATTTGCTGAGATGTGTGCATACTGCGACACACTAGAAAACGCATCAACTAGAATCGATGCTGTATATACTATTTTAAGGGTAAGTTTTCATAGTTTTTTTTTGTTTGTTTGGTTTTATTGTAATTAATTAATTTTTTTTTTTTGCAATATAGGAATACATGCCATTGCCATCATTAACCGACGATGATTTAGCTACCCCACCCTCATTCCAATTCTCTCATGCGGAGTGTCTTCTATATGCCCTGCATATGTTGGGTAGAAAGAATCCAGATGGTTTGGCTTTTGTCAACGATCCAGAGAAGCTTAAAGACTTTCGATCAAGATTACAATATTTGGCACGAGGAACTCAAGGGTGAGCTCGATTATTTTAGAGTAAAAAACTTAAAAAAAAACATCTCTTTAATTTTATATTATTTCGTTTTTGGTATAGATACATCAAGAAGTTGGAAGAATCAATCAAAGCAAAACCATCAGAAGAACTTAATTCGGAGGATCATCAATTGAAATTAACCGCCCTAAAAACAACATCAAATATTAGTTCATTAATTCGTGATCTCTTCCATTCACCCCCAAGCTTTAAGACAGACATACAGCTCTCCTGGGTAACAAGGAAAAATGTAAGTTTCTTAAATTCTTTAAAAAAAAAAAAACATTTTTCTTATAGTCTAATCCCTTGCAGAATAAAATCAGTTCAAAGCGACATGCACCTATAACATTTGACGGCAAAGCGGAAAACGGAAATTCAGATGATAAGAAACCACGAACAAGCTCCGACCAGAAAGTATACGTCCCGCCCTCAGGCAAATATTCGAATAAAGTGCAGAACTATGGACCAAACCGATCAAGAGCTCGAAATGGATCAGGCGGCGGAGGTGGCTACAGGAACAACAATCGTCGTTCTTACAAGAAATATTAAATTCGAATTTGAACAGAAAGAAGTATGCTCGTGTTCAGCGGGGAGATGGAGAGGATTCACAGGAAAAATAGAATATAAATTGAAATATAAATTGAAGTTTTCCGACATACAACAAACGAACGAAGAGAATGACATCTTCAGAATTTTCAATGATCATTTAACACTTCGAAGAAAAGCAAAAACCATTCAAATAGCTCTTCTCGATCGTCGTCGAAATCTTTAATCAAATTCAATCTAATGAAGCAATTATGGAGGACAATATAGAAACCCCTACAAAGGTAAGATACAAATTCTATTTACTAACTTGTTGACTCTCTTTTTCAGCTACACCGGGTGCTCCTTCATTCATGGGATGAAAATTTGTTCAACCAGCACTGAATCCTTAAAAACGTCTTTTTACCTCTAACCCTCCACAAAACAAAACAAAAAAAAAAAAACAAAAAAAAAAAAATAACAATTAGAAAGATGAAAACTCATTTTCGAGCAGATACTTTCAAAGTATATTTGATCTTTTTTGTTTCTCTTAATAATTAATTTATGTTTTTTTTTTTTTTATAAAAAAATATTCTCTTGCAATAATGAAGTTAGTATTAAAGAATTTATTAATGTTAGAGATTTTGATTCTCTACGCATTTGAGATGATTATTTTATATCTTCTGATTTTATTTTAAATTATAAATGAATTAAAATGTAATTATATTACAACCAGGCACACACATGATGATAGGAACTACGAAAATAAAACATTTTTGTTCGTATCCAAAAGTGTTTTTTGAATCATTTTTGGTAAGAGAGGTTTTATTCAAATAAATTTTGAGATGTGCAAGGAAATATTTTACTTGTGCATTATTAAAATAGATTTTTTTAGTAGGATTATATAAATAATTATAAATGTATAAAATAATATTCGATTCGATTTAATTGAAATAAACGTCATTAAGTGACAACAAAAATTAATAAATGTGTATTGTGTTTTTCTTTTATACAATTGGATCAACGGTGAGAATTTTTTCACTATTTTTTGGAAGGAATTTTTTTATATATATTGAAATTAAAATGATGAAACAGTTGATTAAAACGGATGTCCGTACAATAATTGTTTTTGCCGTTAATAGGCTTTCACACGGCCAACATACCATGTTATGTTAAGAAATCAAATCTTTAATATAATAGACCTATGTGCGTCCAAGCCATATTTTTCGACCACCATGTAGAGTTTGTAGAGTTAACATGTTCGAAAAAATCATCTGCGTGCAGCTGTGCAATAAAAAATATTCGAGATGACGCAAGAGACAGAAATGGTAGTTTCTCCAGTTTTATAGATGTAACGCAATATAATTTATTTGAAGGTTTTTTTGTAATAAAAATTCTATAGACTACTGAAATAAATCAGCCAAGTAGAAGACTTAGCAGTTGGCACTATTTAATTGGACTTTGAATTATTAATAAAAAAAATAGTTTTTAGCGGCCTTTAGTTCACAAAAATTTGCTTTTCGTCGCGGTGATCTCCTTTGGGCTAATCAGTTAACTAACGAGGGCCTTGTTAATACGCAATTTCTGTTAAGGTCAATTTATCTTACAAAGATTTCATGTCGAATATCTAGTGTGAACATATTCAACAAAATAAGAATTCCTAATCATTAAAGCGTATTAACAAGGCCCTCACTAGTTAACTGATGAATCCAAATACGATAACCACGACCGACGAAACGTCAATTTTGTCTAGATTTTAACTATTACTATCAGTTCTAAAAAGATTTACAAAAGAAGTAATTTGATGTTCCTTAAAAATGTTTTTTTTTGTGGGCCTGGATCGTGCCTATATGTCCCAGGGTGGGGCCATGACCCCCATGCCCCCCCCCCCCCCCCCCCCCCTGGATCCGCACTTTGGTGCGTTCTTTTATGTACTGTGATTAACTATAGTTAACTTCGGTCGTTCCTTTAATACAGAAAAGTTACTTCGAGTAACTTTATGACGTCATAAAATCGTTCCTAAATTCTAAAGTAAAAGTGTCAAAAAGTAACTTTTTGTAACTTTTTCCAACTCATCTCCTCGATACGAATTGAAATAGTTGATCTGTCAAACACAGCTGAAATGCAATGGTGGATGTTTTGTTTACTTTTTGCCCATTTGATTTGGAATTGTTTTCAATATTTAAAATATGTTTTTATCAATTTAATCGATTTTTTGTTGTCGAATTTGATTTTTGGAATAGTTTTCTTTTATTTTCTGATGCATTTTCTTTCTGTTGGCATTTTCTTCTTTATATTTGAGATGAAGAAAATTGCACATGTTATTTTGAATTCCTAATAATTATTTTTGCAATAAATTTAATGCAATCATATTTTTTCTTGGTTTTTCATTCCAAATATACAATTCAATTTTTGTTCAACCCCTTTCGTTTGACAGATTAACTATTGTTAACTCTGGTCGTTCCTAAATGAAAAAGTTACCAAGAGTAACTTTCTTAACTATGGCAGATCAACTTTTGTTTTTGACACATTAACTATAGTTAACCACAGTAACATAAAAGAACGCACCTCAGATCATTCGATGGTCTGACAATAGCGGACAATTAGTTGACAATTGACAAATTTCTTACAATGTAAAATTGTCCGTTCACACGATTTGTATATTTTGTGCCAAATTCTGACAATTTAATTGTCTGCTCTTGTCTGACAATTTTCGGGCAATTATGTATCTGACAATATTGTCAGCTTGGAAATTTTCTGTTCACACGGTTGGCAGATTAATAAAAATTCAAGTCACAAATAAAAATTCAATTCAATTGAGGATTTCAAGATCAAACATCTTTTATAGAATTTGACTTTTTAAAAATGTGAATCCGTATAGTCAGTGGCTACATCAAGAAGAGGGTACTTTCAAAGTGATTTGAAAATCTAGTGTCATCGTGGTAATGCCAAAACAATTGGACGAGCATTTGAATCAATTTAACTACAACTGGACATCAAGGGCGACGGACGACTTTACACACTACGAAGGAGAAATATGCCAGAGGTCGTCAAGACGCGCTACGAAGAACAAAAGTCCATATTCTCTATCGATTTATTAAAAAAAAAAGAATTTAAATCATTTATTTTTTGAAAGACTTGCAAGAATGAAAAGATCTTGCAATAATTAAACTATATTGCTCAGAACAAAAAATAAACCTTTGAGTGCAAAAAATTCAGCAGGCTTACTCCAAAGAGCTCGGCTGATTAAGGAAGTAACCTTGAGACTATGTTAGATCTGAGCGAGTTGGCGGCAGGCTGCCTGTCGTTACCAATTGCTTGAGCTGTTTTTTTTTTTCAGGTGTGTCCCTGTACACCCTCGTTTCTTCAAATTTTTTTGATTGCTCGTATAGTTCCTTGGCCATTTTGAAGTCCAATTTATTTAACTTGTTGGACTTTGCTGTTCACTTTATTTTCAACGTACCTATTTAATCATCATTTAGTCGCCCGAGAATTGTTTTGTCGTAAACGCCAAAATGCACTTTTTTAAAGTGGGTATGCAGTGCTATGTTTTCGAAGGTCCTCTTTCTATTTCTGTGATCAGATTTCGCCTATCAATTACTGTTACCGAGATACTCAGTATGCATTTCATCGTATATCCACATAATAACCTATTCCTTAGTTTTGTTTTCTTTTTTTGTAACAAAATATCCATTTATTTTTGGTATATTTTTTGTTTAACTCTGTTTTGTTGTACGTGTATAGGCTTAACAGACAACGACCAAAATTTCAAATGAAACCGAAGAATTATTTCGACGTACGCGTTACGTATCATAAAAATGCAAGGCGACTTTTAGAGTTTACGCAGGCTGTCGGTGAGGCGTCGGCCGGCGGCGTCGGATCAAACAGGCGACATCCGCAAGCCCGCGACACTGTCACGACTGAGAGCAACCAAAAAATGCCTGACTGTGACTTGAAGTGCATACCTGCATTGTTGTTGTCTCTCTCGAGGGTTTCGCCGGTTAGCATCAACGGCGCACCGACACGGACGTCGCGAACGGTCGGTTATTTTTTTTTGCATGCAACTTGCATGAAAAACTTGCATTCAACTTGCATGAAAAACTTGCATGCAACTTGCATGAAAAACTTGCATGCAACTTGCATAAAAAACTTGCATGCAACTTGCATGAAAAACTTGCATGAAAAACATGCATGCAACTTGCATGAAAAACTTGCATGCAACTTGCATGGAAAACTTGCATGCAACTTGCACGAAAAACTTGCATGCAACTTGCATGAAAAACTTGCATGCAACTTGCATGAAAAACTTGCATGAAAAACTTGCATGCAACTTGCATGAAAAACTTGCATGCAACTTGCATGAAAAACTTGCATGCAACTTGCATGAAAAACTTGCATGCAACTTGCATGCAGCTTGCATGAAAAACTTGCATGCAACTCATGGAAAACTTGCATGAAACTTGCATGAAAAACTTGCATGCAACCTGCATGAAAAACTTGCATGCAAATTGCACGAAAAACCTGCATGAAACTTGCATGAAAAACTTGCATGCAACTTGCACGAAAAACTTGCATGAAAAACATGCATGCAACTTGCATGAAAAACTTGCATGCAACTTGCATGAAAAACTTGCATGAAAAACTTGCATGCAACTTGCATGAAAAACTTGCATGCAACTTGCACGAAAAACTTGCATGCAACTTGCATGAAAAACTTGCATGCAACTTGCATGAAAAACTTGCATGCAACTTGCACGAAAAACTTGCATGAAAAACTTGCATGCAACTTGCATGAAAAACTTGCATGAAAAACTTGCATGCAACTTGCACGAAAAACTTGCATTCAACTTGCATGAAAAACTTGCATGCAACTTGCATGAGAAACTTGCATGCAACTTGCATGAAAAACTTGCATGCAACTTGCACGAAAAACTTGCATGCAACTTGCATGAAAAACTTGCATGCAACTTGCATGAAAAACTTGCATGCAACTTGCATTAAAAACTTGCATGCAACTTGCATGAAAAACTTGCATGCAACTTGCATGAAAAACTTGCATGCAACTTGCACGAAAAACTTGCATGAAAAACTTGCATGCAACTTGCATGAAAAACTTGCATGCAACTTGCACGAAAAACTTGCATGCAACTTGCATGAAAAACTTACATGCAACTTGCAAGAGAAACTTGCATGCAACTTGCATGAAAAACTTGCATGCAACTTGCACGAAAAACTTGCATGCAACTTGCATGAAAAACTTGCATGCAACTTGCATGAAAAACTTGCATGCAACTTGCATGAAAAACTTGCATGAAAAACTTGCATGAAAAACTTGCATGAAAAACTTGCATGAAAAACTTGCATGCAACTTGCATGAAAAACTTGCATGCAACTTGCATGAAAAACTTGCATGCAACTTGCATGAAAAACTTGCATGCAACTTGCATGAAAAACTTGCATGCAACTTGCATGAAAAACTTGCATGCAACTTGCATAAAAAACTTGCATGCAACTTGCATGAAAAACTTGCATGAAAAACATGCATGCAACTTGCATGAAAAACTTGCATGAAAAACATGCATGCAACTTGCATGAAAAACTTGCATGCAACTTGCATGGAAAACTTGCATGCAACTTGCACGAAAAACTTGCATGCAACTTGCATGAAAAACTTGCATGCAACTTGCATGAAAAACTTGCATGAAAAACTTGCATGCAACTTGCATGAAAAACTTGCATGCAACTTGCATGAAAAACTTGCATGCAACTTGCATGCAGCTTGCATGAAAAACTTGCATGCAACTCATGGAAAACTTGCATGCAACTTGCATGAAAAACTTGCATGCAACTTGCATGAAAAACTTGCATGCAAATTGCACGAAAAACCTGCATGAAACTTGCATGAAAAACTTGCATGCAACTTGCATGAAAAACTTGCATGAAAAACATGCATGCAACTTGCATGAAAAACTTGCATGCAACTTGCATGAAAAACTTGCATGAAAAACTTGCATGCAACTTGCATGAAAAACTTGCATGCAACTTGCACGAAAAACTTGCATGCAACTTGCATGAAAAACTTGCATGCAACTTGCATGAAAAACTTGCATACAATTTGCACGAAAAACTTGCATGGAAAACTTGCATGCAACTTGCATGAAAAACTTGCATGAAAAACTTGCATGCAACTTGCACGAAAAACTTGCATTCAACTTGCATGAAAAACTTGCATGCAACTTGCATGAGAAACTTGCATGCAACTTGCATGAAAAACTTGCATGCAACTTGCACGAAAAACTTGCATGCAACTTGCATGAAAAACTTGCATGCAACTTGCATGAAAAACTTGCATGCAACTTGCATTAAAAACTTGCATGCAACTTGCATGAAAAACTTGCATGCAACTTGCATGAAAAACTTGCATGCAACTTGCACGAAAAACTTGCATGAAAAACTTGCATGCAACTTGCATGAAAAACTTGCATGCAACTTGCACGAAAAACTTGCATGCAACTTGCATGAAAAACTTACATGCAACTTGCAAGAGAAACTTGCATGCAACTTGCATGAAAAACTTGCATGCAACTTGCACGAAAAACTTGCATGCAACTTGCATGAAAAACTTGCACGCAACTTGCATGAAAAACTTGCATGCAACTTGCATGAAAAACTTGCATGAAAAACTTGCATGAAAAACTTGCATGAAAAACTTGCATGAAAAACTTGCATGAAAAACTTGCATGCAACTTGCATGAAAAACTTGCATGCAACTTGCATGAAAAACTTGCATGCAACTTGCATGAAAAACTTGCATGCAACTTGCATGAAAAACTTGCATGCAACTTGCATGAAAAACTTGCATGCAACTTGCATGAAAAACTTGCATGCAACTTGCACGAAAAACTTGCATGAAAAACTTGCATGCAACTTGCATGAAAAACTTGCATGCAACTTGCATGAAAAACTTGCATGCAACTTGCATGAAAAACTTGCATGTAACTTGCATGAAAAACTTGCATGCAACTTGCACGAAAAACTTGCATGCAACTTGCATGAAAAACTTGCATGCAACTTGCATGAAAAACTTGCATGCAACCTGCATGAAAAACTTTCATGCAACTTGCATGAAAAACTTGCATGCAACTTGCACGAAAAACTTGCATGCAACTTGCATTAAAAACTTGCATGCAACTTGCATGGAAAACTATGAAAAACTTGCATGCAACTTGCACAAAAAACTTGCATGCAACTTGCATGAAAAACTTGCATGCAACTTGCATGCAACTTGCACGAAAAATTTGCATGCAATTTGCATGAAAAACTTGCAAGAAAAACTTGCATGCAACTTGCACAAAAAACTTGCATGCAACTTGCATGAAAAACTTGCATGAAAAACTTGCATGCAACTTGCATGAAAAACTTGCATGAAAAACTTGCATGAAACTTGCATGAAAAACTTGCATGCAACTTGCATGAAAAACTTGCATGCAACTTGCATGAAAAACTTGCATGCAACTTGCACGAAAAACTTGCATGCAACTTGCATGAAAAACTTGCATGCAACTTGCATGCAACTTGCATGAAAAACTTGCATGCAACTTGCACGAAAAACTTGCATGAAAAACTTGCATGCAACTTGCATGAAAAACTTGCATGAAAAACTTGCAAGCAACTTGGATGAAAAACTTGCATGCAACTTGCATGAAAAACTTGAATGCAACTTGCACGAAAAACTTGCATGTAACTTGCTTGAAAAACTTGTATGCAACTTGCATGAAAAACTTGAATGCAACTTGCATGAAAAACTTGCATGCAACTTGCACGAAAAACTTGCATGTTACTTGCATGAAAAACTTGCATGCAACTTGCACGAAAAACTTGCATGAAAAACTTGCATGCAACTTGCATGAAAAACTTGCATGTAAAACTTGCATGCAACTTGCATGAAAAACTTGCATGCAACGTGCATCAAAAACTTGCATGCAACTTGCATCAAAAACTTGCATGCAACTTGCATGGAAAACTTGCATGGAACTTGCATGAAAAACTTGCATGGAACTTGCATGAAAAACTTGCATGCAACTTGCATGAAAAACTTGCATGCAACTTGCATGAAAAACTTGCATGCAACTTGCATGAAAAACTTGCATGCAACTTGCCTGAAAAACTTGCATGCAACTTGCACGAAAAACTTGCATGAAAAACTTGCATGCAACTTGCATGAAAAACTTGCATGAAAAACTTGCATGCAACTTGCATGAAAAACTTGCATGCAACTTGCATGAAAAACTTGAATGCAACTTGCATGAAAAACTTGCATGCAACTTGCACGAAAAACTTGCATGTTACTCGCATGAAAAACTTGCATGCAACTTGCATGAAAAACTTGCATGCAACTTGCATGAAAAACTTGCATGAAAAACTTGCATGCAACTTGCACGAAAAACTTGCATGCAACTTGCATGAAAAACTTGCATGCAACTTGCATGAAAAACTTGCATGTAAAACTTGCATGCAACTTGCATGAAAAACTTGCATGCAACTTGCATGAAAAACTTGCATGAAAAACTTGCATGCAACTTGCATGAAAAACTTGCATGCAACTTGCATGAAAAACTTGCATGCAACTTGCATGAAAAACTTGAATGCAACTTACACGAAAAACTTGCATGTAACTTGCATGAAAAACTTGCATGTAACTTGCATGAAAAGAATGCAACTAGCATGAAAAACTTGCATGCAACTTGCATGAAAACCTTGCATGCAACTTGCATGAAAAACTTGCATGCAACTTGCACGAAAAACTTGCATGCAACTTGCATGGAAAACTATGAAAAACTTGCATGCAACTTGCACGAAAAACTTGCATGCAACTTGCATGAAAAACTTGCATGCAACTTGCACGAAAAATTTGCATGCAATTTGCATGAAAAACTTGCAAGAAAAACTTGCATGCAACTTGCACAAAAAACTTGCATGCAACCTGCATGAAAAACTTGCATGCAACTTGCATGAAAAACTTGCATGAAAAACTTGCATGCAACTTGCATGAAAAACTTGCATGCAACTTGCATGAAAAACTTGCATGCAACTTGCATGAAAAACTTGCATGCAACTTGCACGAAAAACTTGCATGCAACTTGCATGAAAAACTTGCATGCAACTTGCATGAAAAACTTGCATGCAACTTGCACCAAAAACTTGCATGAAAAACTTGCATGCAACTTGCATGAAAAACTTGCATGAAAAACTTGCATGAAAAACTTGCAAGCAACTTGGATGAAAAACTTGCATGCAACTTGCATGAAAAACTTGAATGCAACTTGCACGAAAAACTTGCATGTAACTTGCTTGAAAAACTTGCATGCAACTTGCATGAAAAACTTGAATGCAACTTGCATGAAAAACTTGCATGCAACTTGCACGAAAAACTTGCATGTTACTTGCATGAAAAACTTGCATGAAAAACTTGCATGCAACTTGCATGAAAAACTTGCATGAAAAACTTGCATGCAACTTGCACGAAAAACTTGCATGCAACTTGCATGAAAAACTTGCATGCAACTTGCACGAAAAACTTGCATGCAACTTGCATGAAAAACTTGCATGCAACTTGCATGAAAAACTTGCATGCAACTTGCACCAAAAACTTGCATGAAAAACTTGCATGCAACTTGCATGAAAAACTTGGATGTAAAACTTGCATGCAACTTGCATGAAAAACTTGCATGCAACTTGCATCAAAAACTTGCATGCAACTTGCATAAAAAACTTGCATGCAACTTGCATCAAAAACTTGCATGCAACTTGCATGGAAAACTTGCATGCAACTTGCATGAAAAACTTGCATGGAACTTGCATGAAAAACTTGCATGCAACTTGCATGAAAAACTTGCATGCAACTTGCATGAAAAACTTGCATGCAACTTGCATGAAAAACTTGCATGCAACTTGCATGAAAAACTTGCATGCAACTTGCACGAAAAACTTGCATGAAAAACTTGCATGCAACTTGCATGAAAAACTTGCATGAAAAACTTGCATGCAACTTGCATGAAAAACTTGCATGCAACTTGCATGAAAAACTTGCATGCAACTTGCATGAAAAACTTGAATGCAACTTGCACGAAAAACTTGCATGTAACTTGCATGAAAAACTTGCATGTAACTTGCATGAAAAACTTGCATGCAACTTGCATGAAAAACTTGAATGCAACTTGCATGAAAAACTTGCATGCAACTTGCACGAAAAACTTGCATGTAACTTGCATGAAAAACTTGCATGCAACTTGCATGAAAAGAATGCAACTAGCATGAAAAACTTGCATGCAACTTGCATGAAAAACTTGCATGCAACTTGCATGAAAAACTTGCATGAAAAACTTGCATGCAATTTGCATGAAAAACTTGCATGCAACTTGCACGAAAAACTTTCATGAAAAACTTGCATGCAACTTGCATGAAAAACTTGCATGCAACTTGCATAAAAAACTTACATGAAAAACTTGCATGCAACTTGCATGAAAAACTTGCACGCAACTTGCATGAAAAACTTGCATGCAACTTGCATGAAAAACTTGCATGCAACTTGCATGAAAAACTTGCATGCAACTTGCATGAAAAACTTGCATGCAACTTGCACGAAAAACTTGCATGAAAAACTTGCATGCAACTTGCATGAAAAACTTGCATGCAACTTGCACGAAAAACTTGCATGTAACTTGCATGAAAAACTTGCACGCAACTTGCATGAAAACCATGCAAGTTTTTCATGCAAGTTGCATGCAAGTTTTTCATGCAAGTTGCATGCAAGTTTTTCATGCAAGTTTTTCGTGCAAGTTGCATGCAAGTTTTTCATGCAAGTTGCATGCAAGTTTTTCATGCAAGTTTTTCATGCAAGTTGCATGCAAGTTTTTCATGCAAGTTGCATGCAAGTTTTTCATGAAAGTTGCATGCAAGTTTTGCATGCAAGTTTTTCATGCAAGTTGCATGCAAGTTTTTCATGCAAGTTGCATGCAAGTTTTTCATGCAAGTTGCATGCAAGTTTTTCATGCAAGTTTTTCGTGCAAGTTGCATGCAAGTTTTTCATGCAAGTTGCATGCAAGTTTTTCATGCAAGTTGCACGCAAGTTTTTCATGCAAGTTTTAAATGCAAGTTGCATGCAAGTGTTTCATGCAAGTTCCATGCAAGTTTTTTATGCAAGTTGCATGCAAATTTTTCATGCAAGTTGCATGCAAGTTTTTCATGCAAGTTGCATGCAAGTTTTACATGCAAGTTGCATGCAAGTTTTTCATGCAAGTTGCATGCAAGTTTGTCATGCAAGTTGCATGCAAGTTTTTCGTGCAAGTTGCATGCAAGTTTTTCATGCAAGTTTTTCATGCAAGTTGCATGCAAGTTTTTCAAGCAAGTTGCATGCATGTTTTTCATGCAAGTTGCATGCAAGTTTTTCATGCAAGTTGCATGCAAGTTTTTCATGCAAGTTGCATGCAAGTTTTTCATGCAAGTTGCATACAAGTTTTTCATGCAAGTTGCATGCAAGTTTTTCATGCAAGTTGCATGCAAGTTTTTTGTGCAAGTTGCATGCAAGTTTTTCATGCAAGTTTTTCATGCAAGTTGCATGCAAGTTTTTCATGCAAGTTGCATGCAAGTTTTTCATGCAAGTTTTTCATGCAAGTTGCATGCAAGTTTTTCAAGCAAGTTGCATGCATGTTTTTCATGCAAGTTGCATGCAAGTTTTTCATGCAAGTTGCATGCAAGTTTTTCATGCAAGTTGCATGCAAGTTTTTCATGCAAGTTGCATGCTAGTCTTTCATGCAAGTAGCATGCAAGTTTTTCATGCAAGTTGCATGCAAGTTTTTCATGCAAGTTGCATGCAAGTTTTTCATGCAAGTTGCATACAAGTTTTTCATGCAAGTTGCATGCAAGTTTTTCATGCAAGTTGCATGCAAGTTTTTTGTGCAAGTTGCATGCAAGTTTTTCATGCAAGTTGCATGCAAGTTTTTCATGCAAGTTGCATGCAAGTTTCTCAAGCAAGTTGCATGCAAGTTTTTCATGCAAGTTGCATGCAAGTTTTTCATGCAAGTTGCATGCAAGTTTTTCATGCAAGTTGCATGCAAGTCTTTCATGCAAGTTGCATGCAAGTTTTTCATGCAAGTTGCATGCAAGTTTTTCATGCAAGTTGCATGCAAGTTTTTCATGCAAGTTGCATATAAGTTTTTCATGCAAGTTGCATGCAAGTTTTTAATGCAAGTTGCATGCAAGTTTTTTGTGCAAGTTGCATGCAAGTTTTTCATGCAAAAAAACAAGTTTTTCATGGAAGTTGCATGCAAGTTTTTCATGCAAGTTTTTCATGCAAGTTACATGCAAGTCTTTCATGCAAGTTGCATGCAAATTTTTTATGCAAGTTTTTTATGCAAGTTGCATGTAAGTTTTTCATGCAAGTTGCATGTAAGTTTTTCATGCAAGTTACATGCAAGTCTTCCATGCAAGTTACATGCAAGTTTTTCGTGCAAGTTGCATGCAAGTTTTTCATGCAAGTTGCATGCAAGTTTTTCATGCAAGTTGCATATAAGTTTTTCATGCAAGTTGCATGCAAGTTTTTAATGCAAGTTGCATTCAAGTTTTTCGTGCAAGTTGCATGCAAGTGTTTCATGCAAGTTCCATGCAAGTTTTTTATGCAAGTTGCATGCAAATTTTTCATGCAAGTTGCATGCAAGTTTTTCGTGCAAGTTGCATGCAAGTTTTACATGCAAGTTGCATGCAAGTTTTTCATGCAAGTTGCATGCAAGTTTTTCATGCAAGTTGCATGCAAGTTTTTCGTGCAAGTTGCATGCAAGTTTTTCATGCAAGTTTTTCATGCAAGTTGCATGCAAGTTTTTCATGCAAGTTGCATGCAAGTTTTTCATGCAAGTTGCATGCAAGTTTTTCATGCAAGTTGCATGCAAGTTTTTCATGCAAGTTGCATGCAAGTTTTTCATGCAAGTTGCATACAAGTTTTTCATGCAAGTTGCATGCAAGTTTTTCATGCAAGTTGCATGCAAGTTTTTTGTGCAAGTTGCATGCAAGTTTTTCATGCAAGTTTTTCATGCAAGTTGCATGCAAGTTTTTCATGCAAGTTGCATGCAAGTTTTTCATGCAAGTTTTTCATGCAAGTTGCATGCAAGTTTTTCAAGCAAGTTGCATGCATGTTTTTCATGCAAGTTGCATGCAAGTTTTTCATGCAAGTTGCATGCAAGTTTTTCATGCAAGTTGCATGCAAGTTTTTCATGCAAGTTGCATGCTAGTCTTTCATGCAAGTAGCATGCAAGTTTTTCATGCAAGTTGCATGCAAGTTTTTCATGCAAGTTGCATACAAGTTTTTCATGCAAGTTGCATGCAAGTTTTTCATGCAAGTTGCATGCAAGTTTTTTGTGCAAGTTGGATGCAAGTTTTTCATGCAAGTTGCATGCAAGTTTTTCAAGCAAGTTGCATGCAAGTTTTTCATGCAAGTTGCATGCAAGTTTTTCATGCAAGTTGCATGCAAGTTTTTCATGCAAGTTGCATGCAAGTCTTTCATGCAAGTTGCATGCAAGTTTTTCATGCAAGTTGCATGCAAGTTTTTCATGCAAGTTGCATGCAAGTTTTTCATGCAAGTTGCATATAAGTTTTTCATGCAAGTTGCATGCAAGTTTTTAATGCAAGTTGCATGCAAGTTTTTTGTGCAAGTTGCATGCAAGTTTTTCATGCAAAAAAACAAGTTTTTCATGGAAGTTGCATGCAAGTTTTTCATGCAAGTTTTTAATGCAAGTTACATGCAAGTCTTTCATGCAAGTTGCATGCAAATTTTTTATGCAAGTTTTTTATGCAAGTTGCATGTAAGTTTTTCATGCAAGTTGCATGTAAGTTTTTCATGCAAGTTACATGCAAGTCTTCCATGCAAGTTACATGCAAGTTTTTCATGCAAGTTGCATGCAAGTTTTTCATGCAAGTTGCATGCAAGTTTTTCATGCAAGTTGCATGCAAGTTTTTCGTGCAAGTTGCATGCAAGTTTTTCATGCAAGTTGCATGCTAAACGGGGGAAATAGACCCCCCTCCCCATTAATTTGTTTCCTTACCTCAACCCAACCTGCACGCTCTAGCTTTTTGTCACACCTCATGCGAATCAGCATATACCCTTGTATATTAGTCATCAACTCATCAAAATTTTCACTATTTTTTAAGAATGTGTGTATTTTAATTTTTTTTATAAAATATAATAATATCTAAACCTTTTGAAAATTCTCTTTTTATTAAATTTAAAATTATTGCATTTAATTCCACTTCACACTTGATTCCACGCGTTTACCTTGTCGTACGTGTATGGGGTGCTAACAAAGTACTCTTTTTCGAGGCGTATACGACAAAATGATTTTAGGGAAAAACCTCTAGAATTTGAAAACCAAAACAGAATCAACAATTTAGAATACTTCAATCAAAAGGAGATATTTCACATAATATTCTATTAAAAATACAGAAAATTCTATCGGTTTGTTTATTTTTTATTCAAACGTGAAACTTAAAATGCGGTTTCCCAAAAATGCTCAAATGGCGTATACGACAAAACTATTCTCGGGCGACGATTTGTGTAGATATCTTTCAATGGTTTATTTATTCCGAACAAAACTACACAGCACAAGGAATTTAATATAAAAGTTAGTCCAGTTGCTTTATAGATTTCATCATTAAGTTCTGAAAAGAATTCAAATTTCCTACAAAAAAGTTTTTTTTTATCTCAACTCGGCTCCAACCGTTCGACATTTCGGACAATGAACAAATTGTTAGCAATTGTAAGATGTTTTCAATGAAAACAATGAAAATTTTGTCTATTATTTGACACTGACGTATTCCGGGAGTGCCCTATCGTCTGACAATGACACAAATTGTGCGTTCAGACGATTGTAAGATAACAATTTTTTGTCAGATTCTCATCTGACAATTACCTGACAATGACGTTTCTGACAATATTGTCAGACAAAATTGTGTGTTGAGACGATTGTAAGACATTTTGGACAGTATTTTCACTTACAGATCGGACAACATTGTAAGATCTGACAAGCGTCTGTACTAAGCATAATACCAAAAAATATAAAGTTACCAAGAAGGCGCATCTCACACAATTTTTTTACTGCACATTTTTATATGGTGGGTTCCAATTTTGCGGCCTGCTCCCAGAGCTTTTGTTTTTTTTTTGGGCTTTTTAAGGACCAAAAAGCAGACTGTTTCAATGTGTGTAATATCTCATATTAAAAGCGCTGAGAGAATTATTGAAAAGCCCATAAAAAAGCCAAATTGCGGGTTCAGAACATTGAAACCCGGCATTTTCAGTAGAAAATTTGTATGAGATGTGACTTCTTGGTAACTTTATATTCTTTGATAATACATACTCAAAAAATTGTACAGCTGCGTTGGCAGCTATTCCATCCAGCTCCAGTTATCATAGCGTACCTATATTATCTAGTCTAGACAACCGACTGGTACCCATCTTGCCTGAAACACCTGCAAAATTTTATTTGAATTGAGTAAGAGAAAACCCAAACCACAGCCTAGTTTGTGGTTGGCGGCAAGAAAAGTATAGTGTAAAAACTCCACCGACAGTTGAACTTTTAAGACCTTAAAACTTCAACCATCGTTATTAGCTGCGTTTTATTTTCTACGGATCTGGATCAGGATCATTTTACAACACGTAATACAAAAACAATTCAGGATCCTATTCTCTATCTGAATCTATTTCGAAGATCCAAAAATGAATTCTTACTTTGACGGGTAGATGGCTTTTATGGTAAGGTAGAGACTGGAAACAACTGAAAATAATTAAAACGTAAGTAAAAAAGAGATGGTTATATAAAACTGCTGTCATTGTGATCACTGATCTCTATTGGCACCAGGAGTCACGGCACCTGGCAGTCAGTGCGTGAACTACTAGAGGGGGATAAAATTTTTTTCGATTTGACATTCAATGTATTTCCCATAAGAGAAAACGAAAAAATTGTCTGGAAAACATTAATTTTACTAATTAATTTTATATGAACGGGTATCCATATAATAATTGCAATAGATTAACAATGTATGTTAGTTTGTTAATCAAGAAGAATATATACCGAATATAACTTCTTATTTGCTTTATTTTGCCCATAAAGAATGTAAACAAACGTGTATTGTTGTTGTTGTTTTACAAAATGGATGAACGTCGCGAGTTGAAATGAGATCATGTGCGTAGTGAGGGAAGGGTTTTAGGGGCAAAATAAATTATGGATTGAACTGAAATAATTTTTTAACATAGAAGTACAAATATAATCATGTAGGTATGTATTTGCATTTTAGTATGTGAAAAAGGATAATAGGTATGTTTTATGTTTAAAACATTTTAACGTAAAACTTTTTAACAGAATATAAAGAAAACTTAAATAATTAATAGATACGGCAAATTTTCAAACACAGGATTGGAACAGCTTGTTAAGGGCACACATTTATAATTCGCTTAAAATGTTGTTATTATTCTTGCTAAATTTTTGATTCTATTTTTGCTTTTGGGAGCTTTTCTTAGCATTCAAATTAAATTTTGTAAAAAGTACAAAACAAAGTAAAAAATAATTTTCGGCATAAAAAATAATTTCATGTATTTTCATAATATGGGCAAAATTTCTTTAAAATTATCAAACACATTTTACACAGCACAAAATAAAAACAAAACACATTTTAAATAAAACTGGCTACGCTTCTGCCTTGCTTTTTCCTTAACTGGGTATCGTTGTTGTTGTTTATCATTGTGAGGATGATTTGTTCACACTTTTTATCTATAAATTAAAGCATTCTAGTTTTTAGTTTCGATATATTTTAAGCTGGATTCACAAACTCACATGTTTTATTATTACATTGCAATTAATATACGGATACCCGTTCATATAAAATTAATTAGTAAAATTAATGTTTTCCTGGCCATTTTTTCGTTTTCTCTTATGGGAAATACATTGAATGTCAAATCCAAAAAAATTTTATCCCCCTCTAGTAGTTCACGCGCTGATATGCAGGTGGTGTCGAAAGCAATTTACCTGGTGTCAATAATACACTGGATAGTGGATTCCCTACAAAGTATAACAGTTTTTCTACTTCCAATTGAAGATGACAAGTACGTAGGCAACTCAACACTTTAGGTATGTTCAGTGAGGCTGAGAAGGCCAGTTCAAGTTGCTGAGATCTCAAAAATTCTATTACAACCGAAGAGGGGCAAAAACCAAAGTGGAATTTCTAAGAAAAAAAGCAAAAGAACCATCACTTGTTTGTAAATTTGATTTTTTGTAATTTAAAATAATTGTAAAAGTGAATTTAAAATATTTTAGTTGCAATTTTGTAAAAAAATTTGCATTTCATTATGTTATACATTTATACCGTTATACAAAAAAATAGGCAACTCAACATTATAACAATTCTCAAATGGCATCAACTTTCTTGTATGGATGCGCTATTCAGTGTATTTAGAGATCAGTGATTGTAATCCATATCGTTCTATTTTCAAGGGATGATCCTGATCCAGCTCCAAAGATAATAAAACGCGGCTATTGATTCATTTCCAATTTAATGTCAATTCGAGAGAAAGTGCCAAGTAATTTCGAATAAAATCAAACACATTTTTTTTTTTTTTAACTGGAATCCAAAATTATTTTTATATTTATTTATCTTATAGAAATCAATACACAACACTATAATAGGAAACAAAACACATTATAACGTAGTTATTATCTTTTTCTTTTAATTTAGTTTATATCTTAAGAATAATTTTTAAAAAAAGTTATGTACCTGTAGCTTATATGTATGTAGTAAGAAAAAAAAACATCAATGAATACAATAATGAATAATCATGAAAATAGTTATAATTAAACATTTACATGTATGAGTTACATATACATAATTTAAAAAAAAAATCATTAGATAAAATGAAATTACCTTAATAACAAATAAAAGTCAACATAAATAATAATAATAGGTAATTGTAGGGAAGTAATTTATTATTTATTGATAAATAATAAAATTAAATTCTATAGGTCTTCGTTGGATTTTTTTTTTAAAGCCGGATCCACACATGTCTCCTGCGTGGTGTGTTGTGAAGCCATGTGTGTCGCTATCGCTCCAATGTATTTCATACACACGCGACATGTGTGGATCCGGCTTAATTTAACTGTATTATAATATTTTTGTGTTTGTAGTTTTATTTTAATTCGGAACTAATTTGTTAAATTTGCGCATATTTTATTATTGTATTTCTCTTCTTAAATATAATCAAATAAAATTTTTTTGTTTTTTTTTTTGAAAATTCATAAATTCTACGGTTACAATGGAACAATGGATTATTAAAAGTATGGAAATAAAATTATGTTTATGTTCAAGAGGCTTAAAGAAGTGCCTGTCTCTACATAAAAATTGTTAGTTTATATTTTATTTAATTTGTTTAGGACATATTTAATTTATTATATAAAAAAATGAAGACACAAAAATTAACTTAATAGAAACTGATGCTCATCAAAAATGAAGTAAAAAAAAAATAAATTAAACAACATGAATTATTGAATTATAATACGAAGTAATTATTTAATTTTTCTTATATAATTTAAATAATAACATGAAGACATTTTACAAAGTTGTGTTTTTTCATTTTTGTTTCACATTTAATATATGTAGGTATAAAATAAATTTTGTATGTATAAATTTTTTTGATACATTTATTAGAAAAACATTCAATAATTTTATTTTGTAGTTGTTTTTGTTTTACAATTTATTATCTGTGCAAAATAGTTAAATGTGACATTCACAACATTTACAACGCATACAATAAAAATATCATTCAAGTTCAATATTTTTTTTTTTTATCTTTTATTATTATTTATAGCTTTTGCTTTGAATACTATAATATATTTGTTTTTGTTACATAATAAGTTTAAAGTTCTTTTAAGACTTTATTTAAGGACCGATTCGAAAACGATATGTTTTGTTTAAATGTATGCTTTCTTCTGATACATTTGCAATGGTAAAAGTAAAATTTCAAGGACAAAAAATAAACAACAAAAAAGCACTCAGAATTTAAGTTTAGTGCTAAGGTTATTGTTTTTTTAACATTAAGGCGTAGGTGTGTATAGTTTTATTAAAACTTCTTTTTTTGTTTTTTTCTTATCTTTTTCTTGTTCCTAACAAATGAGTTTTAAAGGCGACATGTAGTAATAAAGTATATTTTTATATATTTTTTTTTATAGGTTTTAAAGTTCTATAAATATATTTTTGTTTTGATCTATAAGCATTTTTGTATAATATTACATAAATAATATTAAATATTTCTTTTTGTATAGTATTTTTATCCATTTAAAATAGATTAAATACATATCTAAATACCTATCTAAGAATTTTGTTTTTAAGTTTTAATTTTTTAATCCTTTTTTTTTTTGTTCAAATATGTATATATAAAACCATAGTTGGAAAATTTGGAATTTTGAAATTTGTTTTATCCTTTTGTTGGAAATTTAAAAAAAAATTGATCATATAATAATGTTATAGGCTAAGCCTTCCCAGTGTTACTATTTTAAAAGCTTTTTGTTATTTTCTATTTCTATCACAATTCAGTTTGTACAACACACATAAATCCGGTTGTAAATTCGTTCCAATGATAACATAACAAAATATAATAGGAAAAAAAAACTTAACATTTAACAAAAAAAAAAAAAAAAAACAAAAAGTAAATATACCTTTCATTATATAAAAATTTATTTGTTATTCAATAAGTTTGTAACAATTAAATAATGGCCACCAAGGGGAAAATTTCGAGATCTGATTTGGTTATTAAAATTAAATATCAACAAGCCAAAACAAAAATGCTTTTAATTAAAATTTTTTGCTTTCTTATAAGAAACAATATCTATAGATTTAGTAAAAACAATTATTTAACAAAACATCATAATAGTAAAAAAAAACTGGCAGTTGTATAAAATTTTACAATCACAAAAAAATTAAACTTAACAAAAAAAAACATTTCAAAACAAAAATAATTGATGGTAATAATAACTTATTACTAAAACGACTAGAATTCTTATTTAAAGCTAAACTTTAATTTATATTATTTATTTTTATTTTAATGAATGATTTTTATTTAGTATTTTTTTGTTTGATGAAAAATTAATAAACTAAACAACAAATTACCTTTTTTTTTACTTAAATGCGTAAAAATCAATAAGCTTAAATGTGTAGACAATAATTTCCACCACATTCATTGGTTTATCCTTTAACTTTAACAAGGAAAAAATATTAAGGAAGGTTGAACAAAAGAAAAAAAAAAATACGTAATTTAATTACAATACCACACGAAAGATATTTTACAAATTGAAGCTATAAAACTGTACTCCTTGATTGTTGTTTTTTTTTTTTTTTTTTGTATTTATTGTTTTTCGTATTGAAATATTTATTAAATCAATCTTAGTGCATTGGACAAATTGTCCAATTTGCCTGACAACTTTCTGATTGACTGGATTGAACTGCGACTGTTATATGGTTGTGAACTAAGAGGGTCTATACAAACCAAAGCCAAGCCAAGAGCTATACAAAACGTAGTGCAGCGAAGGATTTGAAAAAATATAGTCACGAAGGTGCGACGACACGACGACTTTGTTGTTGATGATTGTTCTGATGGATAAATCGGCGTGGTGCAGTTGATTGATGTTCCAATTCTCAAATAAATATTTAATTTGATTCTTTCGACAGTATGCGTATAGTTTGTCGGTTCTGGGATTGCTGCATACGCTAAATGCATTGATGATTTGACACATAAAGTGTGATAACTTCCCATTTCCTACATATAAGGAGTTTCAACAAATTGAAAGGGGAAGCGATAGTTAAAAAATTGATTCTCATATCTGATTATTTACAACAAAATTAAAAAAAAAATCTTTCACAAAATTATGTAGGTATTCATACTTTCAGACAGAAAATTTTACATTAAATTAACCATCAGTAAAAATTGTTTGATAACAAGTAAATTTCACGCTACCAAACAGACCAGTTAAGAACTTAAGTTTCCAAAAAACCTTCAAAACATTATTGGTCTATTTGGTAACGTGAATTTTGTTTGCAAATTTTCACAAATTTTAATATTTTGTTGTCAAAACCCATAGGAAAAAACCCAAGTGTGGGAAACTTGGTGAGATTTTACGTTGCCAAACAGACATTATCCCTGAAAATTTGGAAGAAATTTCACGTTACCAAACGGGCCAATTACATAAATGCCTATTTATTAACTCGAAACCTTTAAAGATGGCGCAGGGTTTGCTGTCAAAAGCAATAGAAAAAAAACGAGTTAGCGAAACTTGGTAAGTTGCTTGTTACCGTTGAACATCATAATCTTATATAAGGACGTAAATTTAAACGCGATTCCTTAGGAAAAAAAAATTCTATTATTTGTTGTCAAGAAACTGTTTGACACTGAATAGGTTTGTTCGATGTTAGCCCTTGGACTAACACTAGCACTGACTCACCACGAACTCACTCAAAAGCGTTTTATTTAGCACATTTTTCGCCCTAGGTTAATTGCACTGTGTTCGATGTGTGATAGGGGTGAGCTCCGAATGCACTCTTTCGAAACCCAGGTTTTTTTTTATCGGGGAGAATTCAGAGCTGTTATAAAATTCAAATCATCTGCTGAATTTTGCCAAAATGTGTGGATTTAGCAAATTTAGTGAATGTTGATGGCAAATTTATATGGTAATTCTAGCTTTGTTCTAGACTTTTTTGGTCAGTTTTTGGCAGTCTGTCAAATTTTGAGGAGTAGGGTTGTAATTCTCTCAGAGAAAAAAAAAACAAGTCTGAAACGATTTCTGACCAGACATTTCTGTCACTTTTTAAACGTCAAACACAAGAATCGCCTAGAGCTGCCATGGATCTATTATAAATCATTATCAACATTTGCCAAAAATTATAACCAAAACAAAAAAATGCTGCAAAATATAAATAAACATGTACCTTTAGCATACATTTTATACTACAATAAAAATATAATTTTCCTTACATTAGCATTTAATTATAAAATTTTAATATTATTTTGATGTCGAAAAGTACCTTACGCGAGAAATTCATAAATTGTAATTATACATTTTCTTCTTCAGAATTAGTTTTGTAAGCGAAATGTTGCTAAGGTAAATGTTATGAAAATGAATTTACTAATTAATAAATTAATAAAACAATACAAAAATTTCACATCTACCAAAACTAAATTAGAAATAAAAATAACACTTGGGCAACCCTAAGTCAACAGCTATATTTGAATTTATTTGAATTCAAACTGCCAGTTTTCGATAGAAATCAAATTTCCCGATTTATGGCTAAAAAAAATTTCTTTTCAGGAAGGGGAAATGTTTTTATTTATCGTGAGCGCTCTCTTTTGTCCAAAACTTCCGAATTTATGAAGTCTGCTGGAACAGGATTTGTGACAGTTAGCAGTTTTGGTCAATGTCTGGAACAAACTTTATGATTTTGTTATTTATGTACATATTTGTTTCATATATGTACACAATTATAAAAACGGGAAATTAACAAATGACGTGTCAAACAAATCATCTGCTGAAACGTGTAGTACCTACTGAGGCGTTCCACGTAAAATAAAAACCCGAGCAGCTCTGAGTTTTTTCTTTAACAGTTTATTTAAATTCTCTATAGGTCACCCTGAAGCAGAGAATATTGAACAAACCAAAAATGTTATTTGAATCTATTACGCATATTTTTAGGAAATGAGATCTCTCTACGTCAAAAAGTGTCAATACCACATTAGAGTTGCCTTTAACTATCAAAAAAAGAATAACCGTGTATCACTAATCTCTATAATACACTGGATAGCGCATCCATACAAGAAAGTTGATGCCATTTGAGAATTGTTATAATGTTGAGTTGCCTATTTTTTTGTATAACAGTATAACTGTATAACATAATGAATTTTTTTTTACAAAATTGCAACTAAAATATTTTAAAATCACTTTTACAAATATTTTAAATTACAAAAAATCAAATTTACAAACAAGTGATGGTTCTTTTGCTTTTTTTCTTAGAAATTCCACTTTGGTTTTTGCCCCTCTTCGGTTGTAATAGAATTTTTGAGATCTCAGCAACTTGAACTGGTCTTCTCAGCCTCACTGAACATACCTAAAGTGTTGATTTGCCTACGTACTTGTCATCTTCAATTGGAAGTAGAAAAACTGTTATACTTTGTAGGGAATCCACTATCCAGTGTATTATAGAGATCAGTACCGTGTATCTATAAGAACATCTATTAAGGCTGTAAACACACCGCATCATGGAAATACAGATTTTCTGTCTCATAAAAGCACGTGACGTAATAGTTAGTGCGTTGGACTGTCATGCCAGAGGTCTGGAGTTCAATACCAGTCGCTTCCACCTTAAGTTTTTCTCGGAGCAACTACCTCTTGCGAGGAAGTGACAAATCCTCCAAGAGTATCTCTTGTCATAGAAAAGTTCCGCTTATCTTAGCCGTTCGGATTCGGCAATAAACTGTAGGTCCCCTCCATTCCTGCAGACATGCACACAGGAATGGTTGAGAGTTGTAAGTCGCTAGGCCCTCTGGTTCTTCATGAGCCGTTTGTGCCACCAAATTTATTTATTTAAAACAACAACACATTTCCCAAGTTCGTGTACCACTAGGCAATTTCTATCTACTGTTGCATCAACTGTCATAAACTGTTTTAAAAAAAGGGATAACAGCAACAAAATCCTATTCGGGTAGTTTTGGATAGTTGTTGCTCGAACGCGGCCAGTGATTTTTGTGCGGCCCTTCCTTAATCCTAAACACCATACTAGTGACTAAATTTGTGACAATATTTTTAAGCGAAGGGTGTCCGTGGGACGCTACCTGAATACTGCATCGATTTGTCTTTTGTCGAACAAGATGTCAAGAACTATCGTCGATTTGATCTATTTATTTATGTTGTGTCGGTGTCGCTTCTGTTGCGCGTATGGTGGAATGAACTTTTATTGACATTTTATACTTTTATGTTTGGTTTCACAAATATATATTTAAAATTTTAAAATGACTTATTTTGCATGGAACAAACGTCATTCAAAGATTTAAAAGCCTGTTAAATAGTTAAAAGGACTTTATGAAAAGGCCATTATAATCCGTAAATTTAATATTGCTTTTTTTGCACACATCAGGCATCTCAGGCGCATGCTCACATTACCTGAGTTTACTCTTTTATAACCATATTTATTCCGTATTTAATCGAACTTGTCTTTAAATCTTTAACTTGTTTGTTAAGATTAACTAAGGTCTTAAGAAGGTATCACCGAGAGAAAGAAAATAAAATAAAATAAAATAAAATAAAATAAAATAAAATAAAATAAAATAAAATAAAATAAAAGTATTATTTAAATATTTAAGAAGGCTATAACTATCATAAATTATATTTTACTATCAAGATTTTTTTAATATACAATTACAAGACAACCACGCATTATTTAGTAAATATTAAATTGGAGCACAATTTTATTTTGAATTTTTGTTTTTTAAATCACATTCCACATAAATATAATGTTGTATAAGTTAAAAATCTCATTTTCATTTCATATTCAAACATTGACACTTAAACATGCTAAGAAGTTTCTCGAATATGCACTTTTAGATATTTACGATTTTCATGAATAGAATTTTCAAACGTTACAAGTTTTTATCTCACTTCCACTCAACTTAGGTGTACATTGTTATAATAAAAAAATGACAAAAGATACACAGATAACAATTAGATTAAAAATTTAAACAATGGATAATTGGACAGTTTTGAAAACGAAAATAAAAAAAAAAAATTATTAAAATTTTAATTAATAATTCTATATTATAGATAATAGTATTTAAGTATTTTTGTTTTGTAATTTAAGTAATTATTATTCTTATGCAGGTCTCTGGTATTTTTTTTTCTTATAAACTAATTGTATACATATTTTTTTTTATTTTATATTTTTTCTAAATATCTACTCTGAACTTAATCATTGGATTTGTCTTGACAAAAAAAAAAAACACAAATAAAAACAATCAATATACATTTATATACTTAAAAAAATATTTATATATAAGTAGTTTTGATAAAATGGTACAAATTTGCATATTCTATAATTAATAGTATAATAAAATATATATAATATATATTATGACATTTATAATCTTTTTAAAAATCTAAAATGGTAAACTTGCCACAAACATGTTTTCTATGAGTGTTGGGGCAGGTACTAGGTCCTCTAGCTTCAGGTAGAATATTCTTTGTAGCCCTTGTACGCTGAGGGATCGCAATTCGGGCAATTTGCCCAATAATCGACTAAAGTAGTGCGGTTTCTTTTGGGCTTCGGCATTATAGGTAACATGATCGCGCAAACTGCCGATAATTTTCATTTGCAGTTGTTCGACTTTTTTCGGTTCACGAAGGCCATGGCGTTCTGAAAAAGCGAAACAGAAATAATAAAGTTATTAGAAAAACTACAAACATTCAAAATTGTTATAAAATCTCACCAGTTATAAGTGTCAGAGCACATAAACAGGCAAATGCTGAAATATCAATTTCCAGGTTATGTAGACTTTGGCTGAATTCGAGAATGCCATTTAGCCAATCACCGAACGAACGTTGACACTGAGTTCGATTGAGAACAACGCCATTGCAGAATGTCATTTTGGTGTCGTCAAATCGTGCTCGATAGGATAGCCTTAGAACGAATAGTTCCAGAGATGCCGATTGGAAGAGTAGTTCCTGGTCTTCGGCACAAAACTCCGAAAAGCCTGGAATTTTTTCAGCGAACTGCTTGATCACATCCACCGATGTTGTTAGGAGCGAGTAGAATTGTTGTACTTTTTCAGCTTCTCCAATAACAGGTTCATTGAGTACTGGCTCTTTGTATTGTGAGTAGTCTAAGCAGGATGGATCTGGTGTTGTGTCCACATGCCCTCGCACCAGGGCGGTTATTAATGAAATAGGTGGACTCGGTGGTGATTCTTGTGGGGATTTTGGCTTAGATGGTAGTCGACCACGTCTTCCTTTAAGGGAATCTGTTCGCACTACTTCCTTTACCATTCCAACAACCAAACACTTTTGGAATCTACAAAACTGACATCGATTGCGTCGTCGCTTATCAACCGGACAGGCTTTATCTGCGAGGCAAACGTATTTTGAGCCCTTTTGTACGGTCCGTTTAAAGAAACCTTTACAACCCTCGCATGTGCGGACACCGTAATGCTGGCATGCTGCTGTATCACCACAAACAGCACACAACTGTGACGGTAATGGATGCATGATGCGACTGCTGTTTAATTCATTGCTTGAGCTACTAGTATTTTGGCAGCTGGGCGAGCTGGATGAGCTGGATGAGCTGGGAGCATTTGTCATAGCCTTGAGCATACCCATTTTCGGAAGTTTCGGGCTGTGATTAACAGTCGGAGAATCTGGGCGCTGCAATGGGAGGGATGCCCGGCGAAGTGGAGCAGCCGAAGCATGAACCTCAGGGACGCTGGGGAAAGTTGGAAGTGAGTAACGATCATCAGTTGAGCCATAAGCCTGTAAATAAATTTAATAAAAATAAAAATAAAATAAATTTAAGAAAAATTGAAACATTGGAAATTGAAATCGACGAGTAGTCAAATGAAGGGATTGGAAAATATCTTTTAAATGGAAAAATCACAGAAGGACTGAAAAAAGTCCTGCATAATAGCCGTTCCACACTATCCCATCGAGTATTAATACATGTCAAAAAAAAAGTGTGATAGAATTACTTACGACTGCCAAATTTGTGTGAAGAAAACGATTTTCATATTTTGCTTCCACACCTGAATCCAAAAAATCAATTCACCATAACCTCAAACCCCCAAGTGGGATAGAATGTGTGATGGTTTTAGAACCAATCCTAAAAATTTTCATGTATTAACACATGTCAAATTGTGTGAGATGGGCTGTCAAGTCGTGTGGGATGTGATTTCATATTTTGTTTCCACACTATTATACACGATTTACTTCCCACTTTTTTGACATGTATTAATACTCAAAGGGATAGTGTGGAAGGCCTTTAATTATTACACATATTTAATTTATCTTGGTTTTAATTTATTTAATACCTAATCTTAAAAGTAAGTCATTTCTTTTGCTGTTCAGCGTTGGGCGCCATTTAATTAATTAAAAGTTATTTGCATTAAACCTACACACCGAAAACAACTTATGTAATTTATTTAATCTTTAATTATAAGTGAAAGTACCGTTAATAAATGAATTTGAAAACTTTTGTTTTGGTGTTGATTAAAAATTATACGAAAATTTGTTAAAATTCTTTTTTAATTTATTTTTTTTTTTAATAAATTTAGAAAATAACAAAAGCTATTTTAAAACATTTTGCAACTGACAGCTGTATTTCAAGTCTTCTTACAAAAATATGAATGAGATCGTTTTCTCCAAAAGTGACTCGAAGCTTTATAAAAATTGATAACATATGTAAGCAATAGCAAAGGCTAGACCTTTCACCAAACATTTGTTAAAGCTTTCTGATTATTATAGTAACAGACATATATTGAAATACTGTTTGATGAAACTTTCATCAAGTTTCTAAAAACTGTATTTTTTTCATATAGATTTTGACAGCAAATTCTGCTATTTCAAATTACCAACAGTTATTTTAAGCTCGTCGACAGAAAAAGCTTTTTCACTTCTTGTAGATCGGAATTTTTTTAGATTTATGAAATTTCAAAATATTCTAGATTTAACAAGCACGTACAAACTTTATGTATGTATGTGTTGTATACAAAATATGGAACTGACTTCAGACATGCCAATTTATAACAGTTCTGAATATGTACGCATATACATATGTATGCGCTGTGCAGGGCTGGCCGTCAGTAGGCATGCCTTCGAAAGCCCGTTGAGCATTTTAGACTTTTAATGGCGCAAAACTGTTATATTTGTTATAAATTGTTATGTTTCGTCCAAAAAATAAAATTTTCATCACTCACCTGCGGTGTTGGCTGCTGAAATTGTTGGTAGAATCCATCTGTGTATCCTTGTTGCTGCTGTGCTATTTGCTGCTGCTGTTGTGCGTTATACTCGTATGAATTCAAATGTTGCTGAACATTCGGCGTATTGGCAAAGGATCCATGATAATACGCTGAGATCGTTGTTGGTACTGCTGCGGGATTGTGCGTGTGATTCGGTTGCTGTTGTTGCTGCTGGTGCTGCTGCTGAAGTTGCTGATGCTGCTCTTGTTGTTGTGGTTGTTGTGAATGATGATGATGATGATTATTATGTTGATGGTGGTTATTATTATGATGAATATGATGATTTGTTGATGGCGGATGTGATGCAGCGGTGGTAATGTTAAAACAATCATCATCCATTTTTAAACTCATATTAGGCATTGGATTGTATTTAAGCGAATAGGTCTCCTGAAAGCTCGGCAAAGAGCTTCCGCATGTAAGTTGTGCTAATGGTGGCGGCGTCGACAATAGCGCCAATGGCTCCAAGCTATCACTAGTCTGCACAGATGCTGCTCGCTCCTCGAGGCTATGCAACGCTATTGCAGGATCACTACTCGATCGCAGGCTAAGTAGGCCGATTTCCTGTGGCGTTGACCGATCAAAACACAATGAATCCGGTGACAAGGCTTGTTGTTCTGGAATCGATGAAAGTCGCTTTTCACGCGTCGGACACGATAACTTAGCGATATTCTCTATCGAACTTGTAATATCTTCCGCGCCGCTACCGAGAAGCGTTTCACTCGTTGGTGAAAATGGTTGTTTGTGTAATCCTTGCAAGTCTCGCGGACTGCCTCCAAAGCCTCCTAAAGCTTCAGCCTGAGCTTGTGTGTCCACACACGACGACAATAACGAATTATTTGAATCAGCCGGGAAAAATAAATCGGAAATTTGACTGAACGTCGAATCGATCAGTTGGGCTTCCGAGGGCTGATTATGATGATGATGATGATCGCTCGGCGACAAATTCGATTGTTGCGAAGAGAAATTATCGAAGGGAGAGAGAGAACTAAAGGAGCTCTGTAACGATAAAGCACAAGTTTCCGAATGAAGAACAACAATTAATACAAAATCGAAAAGTCTAACTGATTAAATATTAAAAAAGCAATTTACAAAGAAGGGTGGTATTTCAGCAATCGTATAAGACTACAAATCAAAACATGCGCCGGAAACGAACCAATCCTGACGACACAAAAACCACCAAAAATCCTTTTAGCTTACGTATGCTCATATAAAATAGAGAAAAGAGTATAGCACCACGTGAAGAAGTCTCGCATGCTTCTATACAATATTCTTCGATTCTATACAACCTCACAACTCCACAATGACGATCTCATCCCCGCAAAATCGGACATGGCATACCTGCCAATCCTGCCATACGTTCCAATGTTTATGTGGTTAGTTTTAGGAATTCAAGACGTTAGTCATGGTACTTCATCGAGTTTCTATGATGCGGTTGAATAATGACGTAGAGACTGGGATATTCGTAAATCGAGGAGGCAGATGCTCTGTCAAGCTGATTTGGCGTGTCGAATCAATAACGTTTGTTTGTTTTTATGTTAATGCAAGTAATGTGCCTTTTTTTAAACACAAAATAACTGACAATTTACTAGTGAGTCGATAATTACTTATAAATAGACTCTTGTAGAGACAAATTGAAACCCATTGTAATAAGGGGTGAGCATTTTTAAAAAGGAATGTTCTGTATAAAGAAGGGACTACATATACAAACAGAAAATCGAATGGGCGCTATTTAAGGACATTTACAGATGATAAAGTTTCATAATGGTTTTGGATACTTTTAAGGTGTATTTCTTTTTATTTTGTGTTGACGTAAAGTAAGTGTGACGTAAATTTGCATGTTTTGCTGCCGAATTCATTGAGTGAAGACCATATGGCAGACAATGAAGAAAATATTGTCAGGTCAATGATTTGATAACCCTATAAGATTTTGACAGTTAAGGAGGTGGGTTTAGAAAAATCCTCTTGAACATTTTTGTTGTACAGGGTATTTAATTGTCATAAAGGTCTTTATGAAAGTTTATGTATTAGAGTCATATGGGAAGAATTCTGTCGTTTGAATAAAAATATAAAGGGTTCAACGAATAATTACTTATTACATCTGAATTTTCAGAGCTTCTGATTGGCCAGCTGTCATAAAAAGTTAAATGACTTTTAGTGACTCTTTGTTACGTTTAGTTATGTCTGAAGAATTTAGATAAAAGTTGTTTGTGGTGGGCCTAGTGACTTACAACTCCCAATCATTCCTTTGTGTGTGCCTGCAGGAATGGAGGGGACCTACAGTTTATTGCCGAATCCGAACGGCTAACGAGCGGCACTTTTCTGTGACAGGAGATATTCTTGGAGGATTTGTCAATTCCTCGCAAGAAGCAGTAGCCTTTTTTTCTTTTTTAAATAAATAGGTGGCGAGGCTGGGGATCGAACCTTAGACCTCCGACATGACAGTCCATCACACTAACCATCACGCCATGGCTACTATTCCTATTTGAGTGTTTTCATTTACATATTAAAGTAGCGAGTGTTTTTCTGTTCTGTTTTAAGATGTTAAACTTATTGGGAGTTTGCACAAATTTTCTAAATTTGTCACATATTCCATGAAATGAACAAATCATTTTCCCTCGATTACCTATAGATAATTTGCAAAGGTCTATTAAGATAATTTCTTTGTGCAAGTGGTGCGAGACCAAAGAACTGTCATAGACCAAGCTGTCAATCTGTCACTAACTTGACGTCTGCTAGGAATATAAAAAAAGAATTTCATCTTTGACATATGTCGATAACGTCCAACATGTATTATGTATATGTATATGAAATAAATGGGCCCTATCGGGAATATCGAGAGGAATTTCGTTTCCATCGGAATATTTTATTCCTTTAAAAATTTGTCTTCTATTAGACGGTGTTCATATTGGACTTACTCCTCGGATATATTTTGACGTCTATGTACTTTTTCTCGTTCCCACTTTGTGGTGAGAAAGAGATGGGCAAGTGAGGCAGGATTTTTTAATTTTTTTTTAAAGTTTTTGGATTTTTTTTGAAGTTTCCCTTTGTGACATTTGTTTTCTCAGTATTTATTTTTTGTTTGGAGCTTAAATACTATAGAATCAAAGTTTTTTTCAATTGGAAAACAATTTATATAGTGAATTATCAATTTTGTGATTGAAAAAGTTCTAATTGATTCTCCGACGAGCAAAGATATGAATTTTTTTTTAATGACTGCTGAACGTTAGAGTGAATCGGTTGTGTTTACATTACTTGTGTCTGAACACGAGCTGACTGACTTCTGTCAAAAAAAATCGTAAATTTGATTCCAATGTGAACACCGTCTTGTGAATCTCTCCAGCGGAATAAATTTCCCTACAACAAGAATCCAATGTTATGACAGCTAAATTCCATTCGAAGATTTATTCCCGATACTATTAAACTTTCGAGCATTATTCACGTTCACAATGTTTGAGCTTTGAGGTAGGGAAACATTCACAGGGAAAATTTTATTCGCGGTTCCCCTAATAAATCTAATCAATTCAGGAAAATGAGATCTCAAAAGTCTCCGCAATTTGAAATACAGAAAAAACTGTGGAAAAACGTTTTGGATTCGCTTGCTTTCTTTTGTTGGGGCGAAATAGCTGAGATCTCATTTTCCTGTTGTACATGCCTAAAACACAAATAAAAATTATTTGTCACTGTTTGGCATCTCATACACAAAAGTGACGTTTGGTCATTTTGGTGTACATATATGTTTTCCCCTCTAAGAGAAAATTTTTCACTTCTTTCAAAATTTGACAGGTTCTACACATTTTATCTGAACACATAAACAAACAAACCCTAATTACCGATAATGGTGCGATTACACCATTACACGATTCCTTTTTTTCGGTTTTTTCGTCTTTTTAATGAATTGAGCAAGGGATACAGAAAACGAAGCTTAACTCCCTCTTCATTTCTACACCTCCGCCCAATCTGTCAAAAGGACAAAAGAAAAAATCGTCAGATTTATTTTATTTGTCAAAAGTTATAAATGATTGATGAAGCCATTTTGTATTCCAATTTCTGAAGCCTTTGTTGGAATTTAGGAATCCGATTTTGTTGTATTCTAATATCTTCATAGGGTTATGAGGAAGAGCATGAGCAATCGATAGTTACAGCCCTTAATTTCAATAAGTTGACGCAATTGTGCAACCATAATCATGACCTTATTGATATGACATTTTGTCGACATTTTGTTTCATGCCAACTCAATTGAACGAAATTAAAAAAAAAAATAATAAAGTAAAACATTTCTTAAAACAATATTAACATTCTATTCTGTGGATGTGGGGTGATAATACGGCAAGTCGCACCATCTCACTCGAATCAAAAAATTAAATGTGATTTTTGCATAATTTATTTATATTTCAAAAATTCAATTTCGCTAAAGAAGTTGTAGCTTCCAATAAAGATTGTCATTTAGCTAATAAAAAAATAAATTTGGTGGCATAAACGGCTCATGAAGAACCAGGGCCTAGTGACTTACAACTCTCAACCATTCCTGGTGTGCGTGTCTGCAGGAATGGAGGGGACCTACAGCTTATTGCCGAATTCGAACGGCTAAGGTGAGTGGCACTTTTCTATGACAGCAGATACTCTTGGAGGATTTGTCACTTCCTCGCAAGAGGTAGTAGCTCCGAAAAAACTTAAGGTGGAAGCGGCTGGTATTGAACTCCAGACCTCTGACATGACAGTCCAACGCACTAACCATTACGCCACGGGCTACTACATTTAGCTAATAGACTCTAAAATAAAATGAGCTAAATGGAAAAAGAGTGATTTTAGATGCGGGTATAGAAAAACTTTGATTTTTTTTCTCAACTGCCATTGAATTTAATAATTAAATACCTTTTTTTGTTCTATACCTAACCTATGTATATATAATATCCCAGTGTCGGAGTTAAGCCCAATTTAAAATATCTTTCTACTCAATTTATATCCCGCGTTAAGGAATTTGGTGAGTTTACTCTGGTTGAATGGATATTTCTATCAGATGACTGTCAAATAATTATCGAAATAGAAAAGCAGACAAGAGGAAAACTGAGAGGACTGTTTCGATAATAAAGTCAATTTCCATAACTCTCGATACATTTTTGATAACTTAAAAACTGCTTTTAAGTTAGCTCGGGTTCAAATATAACAAAACCAAGCTTAAAAACAATCTTAATAAAAGCTTCTTCTTTTCCTTTACTATTTAAAATCACGTAAAAAGACAATTTATTAACATTATAAAAACAATATTGTATAAATTATGCTTACATTTGGTTGCAAAAGTAACATGCTTGATGAGGCTAAAACTTTTGAGTTGATTTTATCGCTGAGAGGCGATTCGATTTTAATTTTATTTATTTGCACTTTTTCAGTATTTTCCGCTAAAGGAAATCGTGATAATAAGTTTGTGTTGAGTAATCTGGAAGCACCTGTAAAGAAATAAATAAAAAAAAATTTATATAAAATATTTATTTTTTTTCCAATAAAAATAAGAGGTATTCAAATCTCGTTCTTTATTTATCATAATTTGCAGAATTTTTTATTTCATAACTACATTTTGACAGGTAGTAGATGAAACTGACATGAACACCCCTTATGTTTTAAAAAAGTTAAGTGGGTAATGTTACTTCTCACAAAAATAAAAAAGCATGCAAAATCGAGTTAACAAAAATTAAAAAAAAAAAAAAAAAGCAAATCAATTAGAAAAAGTCCTTTGGGACTCATATGATATTCACTGGCATTTAAAAATAATAGTATAATGACATTTGTAATTTTACGCGATGGCATTAACATTTTTGCGTTACGGTACATATGTTTTATTTGGAATTCTAACATGCTTCTTAATATGTTAATATTTTCTACCTTACCCTAGTCAAGTAAGCATGCATATCTTTGAGGTTATAAGAGGACCTTTAACAGTTCCTTAGATATTAGTATCAAAATTATGTAGGTATTAATAGAAGGGAGGGATACTTCAGATTTTCGTTTTGGCGATTTTTTTTTCCAACTCGACCTGACCTTAGTGGTTTTGTTTTAAGTCTAAAAGTATGGGTGGGAAAACCCACATTTGTATAGGAACGAAAACTGCTGAGGGTAAGTTGAAACTTTTTTTTTTTATTTTTTTTTTACGCTTTCAAAGTAGGTAAATGTTAAGAAAATTTATGAAGTTAATTTCCATTGGATATATGTATTACCATCGCATTACACCTTCAATTCAATCGGAAGTTTAAACTTATTAATTATTAATTAGTTTAGTTTAGTTTATTTTTTTCCCAAAAGAAAAAGACAACAAATTTATAAGATTAATAACAATCTTGAATTATACAAATAAATTAAATTTAAAATTAAAGTTAATGACTTGTTTTTAGTTCATTCAAGGATCCCAACGGCTCATACGCAATAGTGGAATTAACACCAAATGAAGAATCAATTATTATCCATCAAGGACTTTTACCCGAAATGACTGGAAGTTATATATCGGAACTAACAGCAATCCAGAAATGCTTATCTTTCACTAAGGATCTTCCTGGGAAAAAACTAATATTCACCGACAGTCTCAGTATCCTAAATGGCCTTAAAAGTGGTTTCAATAAATGTCAGTCTTTAGAAAACATTCGAAGTGCCCTATGTTCTTCCAGAGATACTTGGTTGGCTTGGGTACCTGGGCATGTAGGCATCAAGGGCAACCAAGATGCTGACACCGCAGCAAAGGAAACTTTCAAATTACCACTTATAACTGAAATACCAGATTCATCGCTTTTGTTAAAAAAAATTCTAACTGCACATTTGGAAAGAGATATATGTACCTTATGGGAAAACAGCCAAACTTTCTTGCGAACATACGAAAATCAGCATAAGCGTACTCCCTATAATAAAAATCTAACCAGAGAAAACTGCATCAAGTTACTACGTGTAAGGCTAGGAAAAACGCTTTTCACCAGCAGACACATTTACAACAAGGAAACTCCAGAGAAATGTAATTTTTGTAATGTCGAATTGTCAGTATGGCATTGTCTAGTTACATGTCCTGCATCCAAAATGATTAAAGACGACTATGATTCCCCAAGCAGTGAACAACAACTTGCCGAACTTCTGGATCCTGCCAACCCTAAATCCATCAAGCTCATCAAACTAGCTACAACACCTCATCATAAATTTTCCGATATTTAAAAATTCTTGTTTTTTTTTTTTTTCCTTATTTAAAACCTAGTAATGTACATACATTAATTTTGAATTATTTCCTTATTTTGTGTATTTTCAATTGTTCTAAATACTTAACCGTAATTTCTTTTGAACCTTAAAAACGACTCCAAATGGTCTTGCTACCCAGGAGTCTTCATTGTTAAATAATCTATAAATTGATTTTGTAAATTGTTTAGATAAATAAATAAATAAATATTAAACAATAGTAATTTAAAATAAAAGAAAAAAAAATGTCATGAAGAGATTGCATCCATCATTTTTTGCATGATAATCTTTTTATATTGTTCTCAGCTAAAAGTTAATGTAAAACAGTCAAAATATTTGTTAAAAGTCTTTGAGCACCGATTAAAAGGTTCATGAGATGCATAATTAGTCTTCGAGTTTACTTCTTTTAAAAATTTAGTGTTTTAAGACACACAAAATTCGAACGTTTTTTAACGTCAATATCATAATACGGAGACCAAACAATACTACAATATTTTAAAATAGGCCTTACCAATGAACAATAGATGGCTTTGGTGATGTAAGGATCGTTAAATTCTTTGAAGCGACGCACGTTTGACAAATCCAAGCATACACATGTTTTTAGAGTGTATTTTGTTGATATAATGTTTAAAAGTCAGTTTTTTGTCAATGATAACTCCTAAGTCCTTTATTAGGTCCTATCGAACCAATTTATGTCCGTCAATAGTGTAGTCAAAATGTATTTAATTCTTTTTCCTGAAAAAGGAAATAATATTGCACTTCTCCACATTAAGCATCATTCCGTTCAGTTTACACCATCTAACAAGCATTGTTGCAATAATGTTCCGTTTAGTAAATTATTAATATTTTAAAACAACTTAAGGTCATCTGCGTATAATAGATATAACTACATCCTTTGAAAAATAATGGCAGGTCATTTATAAAAAGCAGAAATAGGAGGGGTCCAAGATGGCTACCTTGGGGTACCCCTAGAGGTGACATGTATCGGACGAGAAAAAACATCACAAACACTGAGTTCGTTTTGACAAATAAGGGTAGGTAGGTAGGAATGGCGGCCAACGAGCAAGCTAGCTCGCTGACCCAATTAGCGCAAAAAGCGCCGTTTTGATACCATAAACTCGTTGGGACCTATTTATAGATGATTGGAGTAAGATTTGGCCATTCACAAAACGCTCCAAGTCGAACACTTAAGTGTCAAACTAGTCACTACATTGCCAGACCCAGATGGGCTCCGTGGTTTGGCCTTTTGGATTTTATTTTATAAAGGCTTTTGGTTGTGTTAGGTTATGTAGTATTAAGTAACAATTGAAGATGACTCAGACACTCACTCAGAAGAATCACCCTTCGCATCGGAACCGTTTTCAAAGTGCTATACTAGGCACTCGTTGGCTGTTGACTGGCACCTAAGCGGAAGCTGCGATCCTTCGGTTACCCCGCATCCCGAGTCCCTTCAAAACTCGAAGTCCGAATACTAGTAGTTTAGCGAATCAGAAGGGGGTCGCGATGCAAAGGCTATCGTCTCATTGCCTCAAAGCCATTTCGTTGCATAAAGAAAAGAGACCAAGCCTTTGATCTTCATTTCGGAAAGATCGTCATTTAGGTCGTCATAAAAAGCATGTCCAAAGGATTGTACTCTATACCGGGCACGAGCAGGGCATCTACAGAGGAAGTGAACTACTGTTTCCTTTTCCTGCTGGTCCGCACAACTTCGGCAGTGAGTATATTGTAGGGTATACCCAGTTTTGCGGCATGCTCTCCTATTGGCCAGTGCCCAGTGCAAGTTGCAACGATCCTGGCAATGTCCTGCCTTGATCTGCAAATTAGATCTTTTGTTCGGGATTTACTATAAGTGGGCCACATCTTTCTAGATATAATACAGTTGTTCAGACTGCCCCACCTTCGATTTGAGAAATGAGAATAAAATGCCCTTCATAACTCCTAGAGGAATGTTAACTCGTTCCGCCAGTCAGCTATGAAGGGCTGATCCTTGCCTGGCCAGTTCGTCTGCCTGCTCATTACCCTCAATGCCACAATGACCTGGAACCCAGATAATGGTGACACTAAGATTAACGTTTAGGCTTGCGAGCTCATCACGGCATTGCTGGACCAGTTTGGATGATGATGAAGCCGCAGCTATAGCTTGCACAGCCGCCTGACTATCTGTCAGAATGGCACCATTTTGGTTTTGGTTTGGGATTATTTTAAGTATCTTGCATGCCTCCCTTATTGCCAGTATTTCAGCTTGAAACACACTTGCAAAGTTATGGAGCCGGAAAGATCTAGCGATATTTAAAGACTCGGAGAAGATTTCTGAACCAACACCACACTCCATCTTTGAACCATCAGTATAAATAGTACTCACGAAATCTTTCGTCACGACGTCATCTTCTCACTCCTTTCTGGACGGAATTATGACTTTAAAATCTCTACTAAGTCTCAAAGTAGGGGTGCAGTTGTGGTCAGTTGGAGTGGAAAAAATTTCGGTGGGAATCAATTTAATGATTTTACTGTGACCATAGGGTTTGTCAAACCAGCAGTTTGACTCTATCCACTTTAATAAATTTGATTGAATGCCGTATTTTGTTCTAATTTAGAGAGAAGCAGGCCATGGTCAACTTTGTCAAAGGCTTTGCTTAAGTCGGTGTAGATTACATCAGAAGGATAACCAGCCTTCTGCATTTCTAAAAGAATATTAGCGGTGTAATATGAAAGATTTGTAGTAGTGGATCTACCTTTAACGAAACCATGTTGATAATCACTAATGAATGACTTAAGTTCAGTACTTAACTTATCAGTTACCATTTTTTTAAAAATAATTTAGGAATAGCTGACAAAATTGCAATCCCTCTGTAATTTTTGATTTTTGAACTATCTCCGTTTTTCTGGAAAAAATACCACTTGAAAGTGTAAAATTGTAGAAAATTCAAGAACTTGGACATCAACTGATAACATATCAGTAGACCAATCGAAATTATTCAAAAACAAATTAATATTCTCATAATCTGCGTTTTTAAAATCAAAGATAAATTTTTTTCTCAGAAGCTGTCGGGCGAGTTTTATCGTGAAAAAAGTTAGAAAAGATTGATTATGTATGTATTTGATATTTTAAACATTATTTTTTTGTTTGTTTTTAAAACTAACAATCTCTAATGACAATTAAAAATTTTACTACATTTCCTGCAATCATGTTTTTTTTTTTGTTGTTGCATATTAACATGCATGGATACATACAATAAAGCACGATTTGATGTTGTTACATATCATTGCCTTAAAAAAACAAAAAAAACGCTTTGCGTGTACCAATTCGCACAAAGACGAACCGATTTTCAAGTACCTAACCTACCTAACAATATCTAGTCTTAATTTGCCTCCGAGGAAAAATTGGATGTTAAATGAAGAATATTTTTATCCCGCACAATCAATTTAATTAGCATTGTTTTTTTTCTTGTGTGTGCACCTTTAAACGATCCTCCATTCAATCGATTGCTGTTTTTGTGTTTTCTTTCTCAGAGACTCGCTGAACTCGAATCTCGAAGTATTTAGTACAAACAAACTCGCGAGTTACATTAATAAACTCCATCAACAACAAAAAAAAATTTACTTAGTTTTGTTTTTGTCGCCGAGCTCAACAAAAATGATGATGGTGATGGCGGTGGTGGTGTTGGTGCTCTGGTGTAGCACCTAATGTGGCATGAAGCTCGCATTTAAACTGCATGTTTATCCCATGAACCCGGCTTCACCTTCGGTTTTAATCACAAATCGAAATCGGTCTCGTCGTCGTTGTTGCTTATAGTTCGGTGATGGTTGTGGCTTTATGGTTGGCCGTCTTCGGTTTGGCGTCTGCTAGCGCAAACGCTCCCACAAAAGTACACATTGTCTTATATTGAAGCTTATTGCTGCTTTGCTTAAGAGCCATGGTTGGATTTACAATTAAGGCTCGCATAAAAAGTTTTAATACCTTCAGTAAATAAGAGAGACAGTATTTTAATGGTGTATGGATTTTAAAAGAGTCTCCCCCTAACTACAGCCTTATGATCAGTCAAGATCATTTTTTAATTAAAACACATATTCCATGTATGTTCTTAGAAAGGGGCCCCTTAAGTCTAAAAATTTCAAACTTTAATTTGCAAGCATTAAACGCCAAGGTTTAAACCTTTCAACAAGTTAAAAAAAAATTAATGCTGGTCAAAATTAATTTTTTCATCCAAGGGCCCAAATTTTTACCCAGACACTTATGCCAAAAAAAAGCACAAGTACACCCCTGGACTATAGCACCAACCCACATCTGCTTTAACTTCAACTTTATCATTTAATCAGTGGACGCAGTGGTGGTTAAATAATATTTAAAATAGTGTTTAATTTATTTCTGTATTAAATGTAGTCCACGTTTTATAAGGTGATGCGCACGCCTCTCATCTACTCTTAATGGTGTGAGCATCAGGCGAACAGGGGTGATCTTCTTAGAAATGACTGGTATAGGTACCTTTAGTTGATGTATATTTATTTATAGGCTACAAATAAACACAGTGATGCCAGGGAGAACTAAATTTTGTGGTGTTTGAATTATCCTGACGTAATGATCATTATTGCTAAAGTAATTATTTGCAATGATATCATCTGTAAATCTCTTTTTTTTTTCTGTTCGATAATTTGATTTGAATATCAATTGGACTTTCCCTTTTGATTGAGAGGAATCCACGATGTTTGGCCAATGGGAATGGTTATGCTTCCGGGAGTAGGTATATGGACAGCGGGTGATGGTGTAGGAGTAATTAAAACCTATGATGACAGCAAAAGGGCGACATTTAAATGGAAACAAAAATTCAATTATTTAAAATAGTGGTAACATGTATTTTTGAATATCTGATTGAAGTATTGTCTTAGTCTATAAGTCGACAAAGTTGTTTTATCTAAATCTTCTCGAAGGGACTGGAGTTTAAATTAAAGTTGGTCATATGTTTTTAGGTATATAGGGAAATGTGGAAGTTTAGTTTTAAATATACTAAAATATGTAGTTCAGGAAGATATAATTTTATCAGATTGAACTGCAAACAAGGCTTTATATTGTATTGTAAAAATTTAAATTGACAAATATCCCTGTTCATTTGTAAGTCGGTAATTTTAGTTTGGCCTCGCCTCCTTATAATGAAGTAAAAAAATATATAACCCGTAACATTGTTTGAGCGTTAGAGCATAAACAAATGACTTTTAGTTTCTATCTGCTGAAAATTTAAATAAGAGTTTAGAAAACAGTTTTTTTCGTATACATATGTGCTAAAATAGCCTAGGAAAATTCAGACAAAAAAAGTGGCCAAATTACGAAAAAATTCCGACAAAGCAAATTTTTTTATAGAGATCTTTGTTATTATGTCTTCTTAAGCATTTTACAAAAAAATACCCTAAATTTGGACGGGTGCTAAAATTGTTATGCGTGGTAAAAGGGGGAAGTTAAGTTTTTACCGAATTCCTCGAAAACTATCAGTTCTTTTGAAAACAAAAAAAAATCTTTTAGCATATGTGATTCTACACAAAAAAAATTAGGACACTTTTTTAGTAAAATCAATACATTTTGAGAAAAACGTGCGAGAACGTTAAGTTGTAGCAAATTTTTTAAACAAAAACTGCAATAAAATTACATGTTTCGATGGACAACATTGCTTTTTATGTTAACTGTTTGGGTTAAACAAAAACATATTCAGCCCAATTCTAAATATTCCTCGGGAAAAAAGTCCCCGGGAGACGTATTCTTTCGGGAGTAGAATGCTCCTATTCCGAAGCCTCGTGTAGATTATTTTTATCTTCGATAGCAGGAATAAGAGTTCTGAATGTTCAGAACAGCCATTTTACATTTTTTGACAATTATATCAAACTGCAGTGAAAAAATAATTTATTCCCGGGGAGATAATACCCCGGCATTTAGTCCATAAAAATTGGCGGTTCGTTCCGGCGGTCTCACTTGGACTCATCAGTAAGGGCCTTGTTAATACGCAATTTCTATTATGCAAAGTTTAGTTCTTCTTACATAGATTCCATGATGAATACCTTGTGTGAATTCCTAATCATTAAAGCTGGAAGTTTTTTTCTGTCCGTATCCGAGATCCCACTGCACTGTAATAAAATTGTGGGATTTTATATTTGCACAAAATGACCGATACAAATCTTTTAGAAAATGAAAATATCTAAAAAAATGAGCTATTAACGATTTTGTATTTGTCCGTTGATTCGCCCTTGAAAGTTCACCTTTATCTTGTATTTCGTTCAAACTACAATAACTAGACAAAATTGCGGAAACGTTTAAAATAGCTGTTTTTCCTCTTTTATTTGTTCTATTTTCTACACCACTGCGGGTGTTAGTCAATGCAAATAAAATAAAAAAGCAAACAAAATTTTCATCCTCGAGGACGGCCTGCAGAAGCAGTAGTACTGCCGCACTTTCGTCTTTCCAAGCTTAGGTAATTAATAACTGATGCAATTTTTACTAAAAAAAAGTACGTATACGACACAGTGACCCGAAGTAATTTATTTATTTATTTTAAACACAGAGACGACTTTTATTAAGATATATGTTTTATATTACCCTCATACTCAAATTAAAATTCTAATAATTGTTTAATTTTGATAGCATATTCTTAACTTCACTTAAACGTTGTTACAAATTTCGATTCAATAATATCAACTTAAGATGAAATTAATTTTGAGTGACATAAAATAGACACAATTTTTACATACTATATGGATTACAGATTGATTCAAGGGGAACAAAATCTAAAGCTTGAATATTGCTTTATAGCATGAAGAAATCTAATACAATTTAAAATTTTTTCAATTTTTCTAGTTAATTTTAGTTTGAACAAAGTACACAATAAATACAAAATTTGAAATGCTATAATTTAAAGACGAATCAACGTAAAGATTTCGTTCATAGCTCATTTTTTAGATATTTTCATTTTCTAAAAGATTTGTATCGGTAAATTTGTGTAAATATAAAATCCAACAACAAAGTTTTTAAGTAACAACGAAATCACACGGTGGCTTTTTCCTAACCCTCACTAGCTCAATTTGTTTTTGTTTAACCCAAACATTTACCATTAAAAAAATGTCATCCATCGTAACAAGCAATTTTATTGCATTTTTATTTTACAAAATTTGCTAAAACTTAACGTTCTGAGACAATTTATAGTGCAGTCAACGAAGACCCAAAATCATCAAATAAATGAAATAAATCGCGTAGTCTGGTTTATTTTTTTTAAGTGGTAGGGGTTACCCCCAGGTACAATATACTAAAAGTCCCCAGCCCAGGTCCGCGAGCTTTATACAGGAGGGGGGGGGGGGGGGGTGGTTAAAGGTCCCCTTTTGTACTATTTAGTAAATATTTTGAAAACCAAGAGTATTAGCGGAAAAGTTTACACTACAATATGAAATTAAATTAATTTTTCTTCAAAAAAGTTGTTAGTCATATTTTTGCTGGGAGCAATACTAAGAGAGATATGGGGGTACAAGTCAGAAAATCTGAAAAATCATGTTAATGCGTTTAAAATTTAACGTTTTTTGATGAATTAACCCTGAAATTATAGAAAAGGCAAATACGTATCGATTCATGATAATTCCATTGACTTGATAGGAGAGATAGTATGGGGTTACACAAGGTGTTGAGAGTTAAAATATCCTTATTTAATTTATTTGATACAGTGTTTTTTGTGATATGAAAAACACTGTATCTTCAAAGGTAAGAAGTATGCAATGTATTTATTGACCAATACTTTGTTAAATAGTTTTAAGAGATATATTTAGAAAAAACTTGCTAAAAAAGGGGGGGGGGTCTAGTTGCCACTACTTATACGGGAGGGATCATTTTCTGAAAAAATTGGGTTAAAGTGCATAAGTAATCATTTAAAAACGATGGAAATATCTACAATGCTAAACTACCGCTTTTTGAAAATGCAAAAACTTATTCTTTTATTTCATTGCTAAAACAAGTAATTTTAGTTAAAAGTTTTTTAAAAAATTGTATTATTCTAGGGGAACATGGTTACATTCCTGCACCTAGAAAATATGTTGTTGTTGTTGTAGCCCGTGGTCTGGCTAATGTATTAAGAAGAGGAATAACAAAAATAAAAGAAAAATATTTTTGTTGTTGTTTAGTGGACTGTATTGAATTAAATTCAATTGGAAGATTTTTTTGCGACCTTTAGTCCAATGCGTTTCGCCCAGGCACGACAGTTGGGCTCATGTAGTCTGGATTATTTTTTTAAGTGGTAGGGGTGACCCCCAGCTACAACATACTAAAAGTCCCCAGCCCAGGCCCGCGAGCTTTAGCCAGGACGGGGAAGAAAATTATTTTTTTTTGTCAAGCCTAGTATGGAGATTAGGAAAAGACAAATTTTATCTCTAGAATTCTAATCTCTACAAAAACGTTGGAAAAGTCACGCAAAAATTAATGTTTTTCTTCTTTTGTTTTCTTTTTGTATAAAATTATCAACAAACAATAGTTGATCGTGCTTATGGTGCAAAATTATTGACCTGTCAAAATTTTTTCCGCAAAATAATGCTTCGAACATTATTTTTCCTGGCAAAATTTAGTGGAGACTTCATCCTACAACGGGAAAAAACGTCACAATTTTGCGCGTGAACTGTGTACTGCCTGGAAAAAGACTGATGACAAAATTTGTCCTGGGAAAAATTATGTATGAAAAGAAAAATTTTTCCCGATCTGCGTACTAGGCTTTACCAAAGAAACAAAGTGCACTTTTTTAGATTGTTCTATTTGGCTAATTTTTTTCAGTCCTTTAGAAACTGTGTTAAATATTATTATTATTACCATCAAAAAATCTACACACACATAATAATGTACCTGATTTTCTATAAAATAACCGCTCCAAGCCTAAATCTTTAATCAACGTTGATCCCCAATCCTTTGTTTTTTTTAACATAGTTCCCACCAATGATAATAACATTCATTCCAACAACAACAACGCATTATGCTTTCAATTTAGCCTGCCAATTAAGAAAAATCCAATATAGAAGAGTGCACTAAATATCATCTTCTTCATTTGTGTTGTGGTATTTGCATCATTAGCCGCATCATCCATATGCCACCGTTAAAGTAGCTTCCAATGGCTTCCTTTAAAAACTATTATAAACAGCATACGGACAAACATCAAAGTACGAGTATAATGCCCAAAGAGGACTCTCTTGCAATTATTGTAAGCTACTTGGATTATTCCCTCCTGTGATGATGCTAACAAGCACCGACTAGTTAAGCAGTATATCTCTCTATTTTTTTTATTTTTTGTCTTTTGTATTTTAAGTCTTCTTTAATGGATGAGCGTTTGTTTATCTTAACACATACAAATAACGGGGCCAAAAGTCATCAGACACTAAAGTTCCCAATTGCACCAACAGCATTCCGCGAGCCGTTTACGTTATGAATTTAACGAATTTACATCACGAAGCGTATAGATGCGCCGGTTTGTGTTTCGGACTGAACGCTGCCATCTAACCAATATAGCTGTCAAATATGGTCGTGGGATTTTTAAAAATGTTTTACTAATTTTTGTTTTATAGTTTATGAGTAACGATTCTATGGAAAACATCTTAATTTATGAAAGAATTGTTTATGTTAACACCTTTATTCTCGCATGGTCGTTTATCTCTTCTTTTTTGTTTTTTTCTGAATTTTAAAATATGGAAGAATTAGTCACAGCGCATGTTCTTGTTAGCCTTGGGAAATGACAGTTAATTGATATGCACCAATTAGGTATGTAAAACAAACAAAAAAAATATGTCCACTTCTAGAACACAAATATAATCATAACATTTATTCACACTTTATGGTTTTCAAAAATTAATAAAAACTTAGATTCGATTAAATGTATATACATATCTAACCTACATATCTATATGGTATTTTAGCAATGATTACTATTTTTGCGAGTTTCCTACTTGTATACATGGTTTACACTGAGAGAAATCAATAGTAGGTACTTGTAATTTTAATATTTTACTAAAATTCTCCAGATCAGGTTTTTGAGATCTAAGAGATCTCCGTTTTCTCAGAAATATCAACATCATTTTTCTCAATATTTCCTCGCTTCTATTGTCAAAGATGAGATCAAAAACGTTTGGATTCTTATGCTCAGTTATTTTTTGTCACAGTTAATCAAATAAACAATAAACAAAGGTTGTCGTTTTATGATATTTTCACGCTTGTAAAAGCAACAAACGCATATAAAGTTTAGTTTAAACCATGCATGGAATTACCTAAATATTTTCGTGGACTAAAAAAACTGAACAATATTTCGAAAACACAATTTGGAATGAATGAAATCATCGCGTTACTCGTTGGGTAAGTTCGTTTTGTTAAACTATTGATCCAATTAAGATTTAAAAAGGTTTATTTCTAATGTACTTAATTAACGAAACAAATTTTGAAAGTAAGTCTTCAACACGAGCTGTCGGGCCACCAAATTTCATTTTTTTGTTGTTAAGGCATGACACTACTTACTTTTTTTCTAACTTTAAAGCTTTCATCAAAAATATTCTTGGTTTTAGATTTTATTTTTTTAACTGGTATTTTAAAAGATATACCTACCTATTTTCCAGTTGAACACGTCTAAAACAATGAAAATGATTTCATATTATTTTTACATTTGTAATTGTCAAAGTGACATTTGGAGTTAGTATGATTATAAAAAGATAAAATAGGTATTTGGTGATTTTAACTTTAATAAAATGCTAACTTGTTTACAATTTGAAAAATCCTGCTTTTAACCATATTAATATCATACTTAAAATTTTTTAAATTATACAAAACTTTTGCGCCGCTTTCTTAAAAAAAAAAATAAAAAAAAAAAAACAGATTATGATGCACCTATCAAATTAAAAAAAAACTATTATTTTTCTCCCAGTGTATTTATGGATGAGATGAAGGTAAAACTTAAGCTGACAAACATCTCTCCGTTTGGGAGATGCCAGTTCTTGCGTTTTTTCGATTGCAGATTTATTAAAATTGGTTTTCTTGTTTGCAACATATAAGCACACAAGCTCTCAGGGACCCATTAAAATGGTCAAAAGAAACAGAACTTGTTTTTATTTTTTATTTGTATAATGTCGTCTTCATAAAAGTATAGTTATATCCGTTTTCGATATGCGCATCGTAAATCGTTTAATTTATTACACTCAAGTGAAAAATCACGCGAATCTCATTCTTTTTTTGTTTTCGTTTTTTTTTGTTGGTCCATTCAAAGCTCACAAAACCCATGCCGGGTAAGATACAACATAGCTATGAAGATGGTGCGCTTTGGCGGGACATCTATCTTAATTGTGCAAGAGACAGTTTAATTACTTGATATCTATTGATCTTAGCGTGAATCGTAAGCAGTGATCAGTGAAGTAGTTGCAATTGCAGTATCTTTTGTATTTAATTTGCATTATTTATATTAAATGTTTTTTATGTTAACTGTCTTTAATGGGGTTTGACATATAAATAAAAAACTATATTTATATATAAGTACGTATAAACTTAATCATTAAATGGCGCTCATAGTTATGATCAGAAAGATAAATATACATAATTAAATGATGTGTTTTAAATTAATTATCGATTCTGAAAAGAAATTGATTTTATTAATAATATATAATTTGTTTTTTTGGTTTATTTTGTAATTAAAAGGTTTTCTGATAACATTGTAAGGCACCTTTTGCATATCTAATTTAGTTATAAAGGGTTTCTTACAAAACAATAAATATCAACCGCTTTCAAGTCGGGAGATGACAAATGATGAAATTTGTCAATGTCTGAAAAAAAATATAATCTTATTTAAGATGCAATAAATCTCTGTATAGTTTTTCCACCCAAACAAAAACTTATTGAAAACGCACAAATTGTCTTAAACTTCTTAAAAGTGGTGAAATGCTTCTGGATTTCATTTTAAAAAACGAGAAAAATTAGTCTTTTGAACGAACAAAAATGGAAAAATAAAAAATTTCAAATCAATTAATTAATGTTTAAATAAATAAATTAATTTGATGGCACAACAGCTCATGAATAAACCAGGGCCTAGTGACTAACAACTCTCATTCATTCCTGTGTGCGTGCCTGAAGGATTGGAGGGGACCTACAGTTTATTGCCGAATCCGAGCGGCACTTTTCTATGACAAGAGATACTTTTGGTGGTTTTTTCAATTCCTCGCAAGGGGCAGTAGCCTTTTTTTTATTATTATTATTAGCTGGACGAGGCTGGGTATCGAACCTAGACCTTCAGCATGACAGTCCATCGCACTAACCATAATGCCACGGCTACTCAACTAATGTTTGGCTTTATTTAATTTACTCTCAAACTAACATTTTGCTGAAATGTTAATTTGTTTCAAATGAAATTTCTTGGACAGTAACTCATAGATAGGGAAATTTGCGAATCTGTCAATATCAAAAATGGCATCCATCATTTGGTGGCAACTGACAGATAGAAAATTGCAAAATGAAAATAAAGCTTTAAAAAAGGAATTAGAACAATTTTGGTATTAATAGCCGTGTTCCTTTGGGGGTGGCGAACTACTCATGAGTAGATGAAAACTATAATCTAGTACTCTCATCTACTCAAGCTCTCATGCATAGAGTACCTATATTATCTAGAGAACTGACTCGTACCCCTCTTGCCTAAAACACCCGCAAAATTTATTTGAGATGAGTAAGAGAAAATTCTCTTATTTTACTCTTTTTTTCCTATTCGTGAATCAGTGTGAATCGTGGACTCAAACACAAAATGGCGCCATTAGCTCAGTTATTTTTTTTATAGAGTCGCGTTTTCAACATAAATATACATGAATATTACTAGATTTGAATGCTAAAAGCAAGACCAACACTAAACAAATTTGTTTTGGTCCATTAAACAGTTATTTAAAGTAATTTTATTGAAATTTTGTTTTTAAATTTCAATTTTTGAATTTAACGTATTCTTATTTTAAATATCTCAGCGCAAGAACCCATCATAATTGAGCAAAAAAGTGTATACTATTTGTTACAGCAGTGGTGGATAGGGTTCCATTTAAAATGCACGGGATTACTAATACGTGCTCAACGAATAGTCGACAACATGGTCCCATTCTCTCACTACAGCTTGTAGGGTGAAAGAGAACGAACACCTTAAGTCGGTTCTCTAGATAAATTAGGTACTCTATGCTCTCATGCGCGAGTAGATGAGCAGAGTAGTTACGCACCTAAAATCCCCCAGAGGGCATCTGGATAGGTTAAGAGATTTTTCATGTAGATGACAGGTCTGTTCCTTTACTTTGAAACTCTGTGATTTTCTGTGCATTTTACTGCCATTTTATTTTTTTTTATATGAACTTTGACAGAACATTGGACTGAAAATCATACACATGCACAGAAAACAACAGATTTTCAAAGTAAAGGAACTAGGCTGTTACGTTCACCATTTACCAATACCAAAAATAAACAAAATAAAGCAATTAATATGGAAGTGAGACACACACTTTCTCATTTTATATAAGTTTTTTATACATACGTCGAAAAATCATACTGAGAAAGTGTGTGTACAATCTCGCAAACTTTTTGATAGCCCGCCGGATTCCACAGATTATAAATAATTATCAATTACTTAAAATTGTAGTAGATTGCTACTAGGGAAGTGAATTTTGTGCGTTCCATTGAAATTTTCCAGCAAAGTACTCATGAGTAGTTCGCCACTCCCAAAGGAACAGAGTCCCACTATCAACGTCCATGCCAAATTTCAGCCTCTAACTAATTTTTTCCTTGTAAAAGTCTATTTTTCCTGGGCTAATAAGTTTATGTTTTTTTTCATCTAGTTCTTTTCGGGCTTCCAAAAAAACACGGCAACTGTGAATCGTTGCGGATTCCATAATCGGCAAGAATATTAACGACTTATTTAACTGTTGACTAGTCTTTGAAAAAATAGTTTGCGAGTTTGAGGTAAATGCAACAACTTTGTTTGGGTATTAATTTCTCCGACCAAAAAAAAATAATACACATTAATTTACAAAGTAAGGCCCTGTTTTTCAGTGCGAGATTATCCCAGTAATTCCTACGTGGTTCAATATTTTAACCGTGGTTCAGCAATTTCAAACCGCCAATTGTAGTGAGGTTAAATGATGGGTCGATGTTCAAGTATGATGTGTGACACTATATGTATATCGCTCTTTCCATACAACCACCTATATTGTCCCCATCTGTGTTTCGGTAGTAAAAAGGCACACTTGGATAATGTCGCACTTTCTTTAAAAAGATTTTTGACAACTGATGAATATTATAGTTAATCCCACACTCAAAAACTGCTTCTAAATTACCTGGTTAATTTTGTTTTGCAGAAGCTTTATCCCATGTCGGGCGCCACTTTCTAGGTGGTAAATGTCTTCTGATAAGTTTGTTTAGGTTAAATATATTATCAGAGGATTTATAATTTTCAAAAATATCTTTGTAGAAGTGTTTTGTTGAACGTGTTTTACACCTAAAGTTTTTTAACCTACAACACAAAAAAAAAGTAATGGCAAAGGAGAGGAAAAAGATGAGAGTGTGAGAAATAGACAGAATTGGAGTAAATAAATCCTGTATATGGTTTGATTCTTATTTGCAAGCGATTTCACCGTGTTCCATGAAAATTAGTGAATTATGTGCGTGAGTAAGCTCATGCCGAAGCTGTATTATAATGTTGCTGCGGGAAAATGTTCTTTTATAAAAAGTTTATTATAGGAACATGTTGGGCGCCACTTAAATTAAAATTAAATTCGGAACTACGATTTAACCCAGAATAAGACTTCAGCAATGGAAAACGGGCTTTAAAAGGGGGATTAATGGAAGGGAAATTGTGGGGATGAAATGCGGCTTTGCCTGTATGGTACGGAATTTTAGATTATAAAATGATCAGCTTGTTAGAGATGTTTGTGATGTAAAAACATGGATTGACATTACCGCATAGACTCGAAATTATAAACTAAATGGAGAAAAATTGTGTAAGAATATGTTTCACATAGTCTTGGTGGAAATATTGTGTTCTAACTTTAACTTTAATAAAAAATGTATATACATTATTAGATATAATATCTACGAAATTTGATTTTGACATTAAAGTTGTCTTAACCAGCTTCAACTTAGCCTTTTAAACCTGTCAAATTTCCATCAGATAAATCTAACTGAATTTGCCACACTCAAAATATAAGAATCATGTGACTATAATGATTGTAATATGTCAATTTGGACAAATCTTAAGTTACATTGCTTTATGGGATTTAGTGAGTCTGTTTATAAATTGCAAAATCTTTAATAAAAGAAAAAATAAACGTTCAAAGTGGGTCCGTAACCTTATAAAACAATCATCCACCTACAACTATTTCATTTCAAGACCTCTAAGACTATATACTCAACCACAGCACACATAATCAATTCACTATGGATCGAATGTCTTAATTATAGATAGCCTTGCATCTTGTCTCGTCTAGATATCTACTGTGCACCATCTCATCAGTATATATGTACCTTTGGCTACGGCCACAACTATCATCATTGAGCTCTTCGGGTAAATTAGGCGAATAATCGAAATAAATTGCTTTTTTTGTGCGAAGGTATCAATTTGGAACTTTGCTAGGTTTTTCCAGGCTTTGTGCGAGCGAGCGAGCGAGCATAGTTGCCGGTGTTGAAGAATCAATAAACAAGACAACATGTGGAGATTCCTCAGCATGTTAACTTAGCTGCTAACGTGTCTTGTTTCTTGGACTCACTCTTAAGCTTCGTGTTATTGTTTGATGTTTTTTTTTTTTACCAAGATCCCTGGTAGAAGAAAAATTATTTTGTCCGTCTCGAAAAAAAGACACCCAATCGACTTACAGACCTACTCAAAGTTTATACCTTTTAATACCTTGTACCTTACTATACCTATATACTTCCTTCCATATGAATGATTCTTCTATGTTTTTTTTTATGTTCGTTTATTTAATTTTATTTTTATAGCTTTACCATTGCATAATAAAGCAAATCGGCTAAATTTTAAAGATACACAGATACAAGCTTAAATTGAGGTCTTAAGGAAAAGCGGGACACAGTGTTGTTTCGCATGCGCTTATAATGCAGCCAGATCATGTTGCATGTGGTTAAAGGTTTAATCTGGGGAGTCATTGGCTAGCTGGCCTAGTCTCCTGTTTTCCTTATTTGAACACTAAGTATACACAGTGCCGGATTTATGTAACTTCTATTTCAGGCGCTGCATTTCAAGTTGACTTTTTGTAGTAAGCTATTCGAATTCAATTATTCAAGAGAGAAATCGAATAGGAGCAATATGGGTGCTGAAACGAATTGAAAAATAAATAAATTTGACAGTGGGCTAATGACGCTCACAACTCTTAATTATTCTTGCTTTGCTATCGGAAGGAATAGATAGGACTTACAATTTTCTGCCATGAAGAGGATGCATGGGATTCCCAATTTTCTGGGGATACTTTTTCATGCTAAAAAATACTTCTTCACAAGAATAGAATTAAAATTTCAATAAATAAGAAAAAATTATTTTACTTGGGCGCCATTTAATAAATGTTTTTTTTTATTTTAATTTACTTTTTTATTTTATGAAAAGTTATTTTAAGATACAATTGGTACTACCCAAAATGTAATTTAAGAGCATACATTTCTATACATAGTAGTTAGTTTTCTTCTCGACAGAATTTCAATAAATGATATTGAAAGTGTTGCACTAAGGACTGCCAATTGCTTTCTGCGCCTGTTTATAAGCCTGCCTCTGTTTAGAAATTTAAAACATTCTTAAGGATTTTGGGATCAAAAAAACCATATAACTCTTTTGGCAACAAATTGTTCAAAAATTCAATAACTATACTTTCTTAAGGCTTCAGGGCCCAAAAAACCTATATAACACCTATGGCAAAATCCTCTGCAAAAGGAAAATATTCGCGCGTTTAGAGGTTTCGTTCGTCTTTCTGACCATCCAAGTCCAACAATCGTTACTTGACAATCAATGTTAAAAAAGGAAACAAGATGAGCGCGTGTTTAACTCATTTCTATGACCAAAGCCGCATAGACGTAGGTACACTACACTACACAGGTATGCCATCGCTAACACTCTTGAGAGGTGTGCAACTAAATAAACTATAAGCAATGGAATGAGATTCTCTTACATAATCAAGACAAGACTCCCCATCATTACACACCTTTATAAATTATTTGTTTCAAAATTATTACCTCGAAGGAGGAGAGGTTGGAATAGTAAGCAATTCTTTTTTATTTTCTAATAATTTGAGATCTTTTGATATTGCAGAGTTCGTTGGCCACGATGACACATTATGTCTATCATACAAACGCCATGTATCAGCAAATTTCATTACATTTAAGCTTTTGCGCGGTCTCTTAAAGATGGATCTAGGAAAACCGCAGCATGGAGTTAATGACCTAAATTTGACATCTTATTTAATACTGCCGTAGCTTATCTTAATACAAATTAAGTTAGGTATATATTTAGACGTACCTTCATGCTTAAAGTTTCATCGGAGCATCATTAAAAGAAGTATCTTTACCACTTACACCACCTAGTGTGAAGAAGTAGCAATAATAATAAAATTGACGAAATTTACAAGCGAAGCGCTACGCTGGAGTATGCGGAGTTTTGTCTGTCTAGCGAATTGAGGTTAAATGCATTGACCTGCGACTATAATATTGAATAGATTATATCGCAATACGACAGTGCGTTGACTTTAAGCTTAATTGAATTTAACGACGAGAGATTTATGACCGAATATATTTCCGCTGAAAAAAAAAAAAAACAAAATTAAACGCAAGTTATCAATTTGAATATTGAAATGGAATTTTCAGTAATTAATTATGTTACGGTCTTAGGCGTTGTATTGAGGTAATTTATCAAACTTTTTAGTTTTTAGCCGGTCCAAAGTCTCAATAAAAGACATTTTTAAAACTTGTTAAAGCTCATGATCTCATAAAATTACTGGTCCTAGTATTTTTTTTAATAAAAGCTTAGGCAATAAATTTTATTAATCTCTCTTCAAATCTTGTATTTTATATAGTCCATGTTGGGCGCCACTTAGCTGATAATAAATGCCTTTGAAAAGTTTTATCAGGTTAATTCTTGAAATATCACAGGAGTTCTAGTTCGTGCTTGAACTCCTGTTAATTCTTTAAAGACCGCAGGAATTTTAGTTCGTATACTTGAACTCCTACTTGGAAGTGGCTGTTTTATAAAAATGACTAAACAAATAAGCCTCGTTAGTAAGCTCATGTTTAAGCTATGCCAATTATAATCTATATTCATATTCTTATATTTGTCTATATATATGGTTCTTAAGAGAAAAACTTCTTAAAAAAATGGAACATGTTGGGCGCCATTTAAATTTTAATTAATTGCGAAATTAAAAGTAGAAAAGTTTGATGACTGGGCGATCAGTTCTATACTACATGCTATATTTCCATAAATAAACCGATTCGATGTCTTCGATGAAGTATCGAGACATATGGCTTCTTAATTTCACATAAGATCATTCAATAAGTCTTAAGTCGTGCCGCAACAATTTAATAGGGAAATATCAGCGTGCCTTTCAGCCCTGTCAAATTTTCACCCTTAGGCAAATCTGTAGACTTCAAAGCCATACATTTATGATTTTTTTCACTGTCGAGTATCATCCCTTACTAAATTCTGTCACTTCCCATTACAATACATAATTTGGAATATACAGTACAACTGGGGAACAGCTTAAGCCCAGGTTCGAGGCAACATAAGAGACCAAATCTCCTGAGAGACCAAGCCTTCACGGATGTCAGAGGGATTTGACTGGAAGTACACTGCTGTGTCCTTCACCCTTCACGTTTGATAATTCTTGTCATTCTAAGTTGTAATACTCAACGTTTTAGTTTTATATATACCAACTGTGAAAAATACAACTAGAACTACAGGCCACGCAGATCAAATTTAGAACAAACTTATTTCTAGAAGGAAGTAATTTTTTAAATAAAATTAATTTAAAGGATCCACATTGGGCGCCATTTTATATAAATTATTTTTATCAAGAGAATTAAAAATCAAGTAGTAGTGCGAAGCCTCATGGGAGAACCAGACCTATTGGCAGTTTCAATCACTCGAGTGCTACAGTTGGTGGGAATGAAGTGAAAACTACAATTTTTAAGAGGATAAATGATGCAAGGAGTTTAATGTTGGGTAATTTATAAAGACTCTCTTAGCCCACATCAGAACAAATAATCAATGGTTTGGCAAACACCTATTATCCGAGCCTTTTGCAAATATGTATTTAATTCAACTCATTTGCAATCGAACCTATAATATTCGTCTACTCACTCCTCCATTAATTCAACACTTATAGGGATAAAGCTGCCAATAAGGCTTCTTTAACTATGATAGACAGCCAACAGACAACCACACATCATCGGGCACGATAAACAAGTCCGTCCAAGAAATGAAAACGAAATGAAAATGACTTTGAGTTGGAGATGATTCCCAGAGATAGCTTCGAATGAAGTAATACCTCGCCATCGCTATACATTTATTTATACCTAATGCTGGTATGCTCCTATGGTTCTCCTTTTGGGGGACTCCACTATAGGGAGAGTGAAAGTTCGAAAGATGTTCGACGTTTGCTTCTTCCTCAAATTAGATGCAAACTTAAACGTGGGCAGCGCATGCCTGAACGTATAAGATACTAATACATATCCCCTAGATCTTTATACCCAGAGGCCGACCTGAGACGACCCAAACTCCTTTGACATCGTCTGGGCGCTGAATATTTTTTTTTTTTTTTTTTTTTTTCAACAACAAGTTGGATTATATAGTCTGCAAGTCAAGGCATAGGTTCACACGAAATGATGCAAATGGATGCCTCAAGTTGCCCATCTATATGTACAAATTTGGCTTATAGCCGAAACAACGATCGATAATAGTGCTGTGAGCAACGACAGCAGCAATTGAAGAGAGCTTTGAGGCTCATCATCTTCATCAATGAGGGAATAAAATAAAATAAAAATAAAACCCACCTTATTTGCGATGATATTATGTAATTTGATTTACAAAGAAAAAAAAAAAGTAAACTCCAAAAAAAAAGAAGACCAAACAGCACAAACGATGATCACTATGCATGCACATTGCACACACACATAATTTTCAATTCATTATAATAAATTCAAAATTTGTTTTATTAGAATTGATTTTTCAATACTCAAATCAATGGAAGAAGTACGTAATAACCGAGATCAATTTATTCAGCACACCGACCGATACAACACAACACAGGGCCACGAGGAAGAGATTGTCCTCGATTTAGGTGAATTACGCTGAATGTTTTGTTTGTGTGCTCCTTTTTGTAGGATACATTATTTTGGAATTAATTCTTCGATTATCAAGCCAAAAAAATAATATGGAAGTGAGGCACAAAAAAATTGAAAGTTTTTACAATTCAGCTTTGCTTCGAATTGCGAAGTTAACAATGCTAAACACGAGTTTGCTCAATTTTTTACCCTTCGCTAAGACATAAAGCAGGTAATTTTTATCAACACCAGATGTTGCGACAGATTTATATTCCCAGAACATTATCAAATGGAATATGTACTGACAAAAACTCTATCTTGCAGGAAAGAGTAGATTGAAAAGAAAATAAGCTGAATTTATGTTGGGCGCCAGTTGAGGAAAATTCTTAGCTTCCAATAGTTAGATCATTTGAATCTAACTGGAATTATGCAGCCCAGACAGTTAAAAAAAAAAAATAAACCTCCGGCAATAAATAAATGCTGTGTCTAATTTTAATCTTAACTCTCTTCAAAAAAATTTGGTTTATGTTGTAAAATATTCCATTTAAGAAACAGTTTCAGTAATCCATTGGAAGTAAAATTGATATAACAATCTCTACTTAAAATTAAGTTTTGAACATCCCATGGTTAGAAGTCAGCTTAAAGGAGAAATAAACCATTTTGGTTCAAAAGTTAAAGATTTTGAAGAACCATTGGGCGCCACTTGTGCATAAAACAAAAATTGTGGCCAGCCTAGTGACGCTCGGTGGCAATAGAATGGACCTTTATAATTTACTGCTAATTACGAATGGTTAATTACTTAATTGGTTAATTTGTCAATATACCTTGCAAGGGACATTATCTACTTCTGTACATATGTAGGTATATAAATAGTTGCTATTGGTTAGTCATAACATTTTTGGATAAAAAAACAAACAAAGCCATAGATTTAAAAACTTTTCGTATGAAGTGAAAATAACTCTTGTTGGGAGACATTTTATAAAATTTAACGTTTGAATTTCTCACAGTGGTATATATTACCAAAGATAATATAATATTAAATTATCAAGACAATAAGACGCTTTCAAACACAGAGTTATAAAAAAGCTTTCTTGAAATAAAAAGAAGAAGTTTTGTTTAGTGCCAATTCAGATCACACCCTTCAGTACATAAAAATAGACGAAAGATTTCCGTATAATCTGAAAATAATTTGTATATCTCGTTGGGCGCCACTTTAAAAAAAAAAAAACTAAACTTTTTAATTCCTCATAGATTTTTACAACACAGAATGAGATACCCAATTGTTATATGCGGAAAACCATTCTTTAAGGCACTGCATTTCTTTTCTTGGGCGCCCGTTCAAAGACAATTTTGTGTTTTAACGTATGCTAGAATCCATTTGTATACAAATATTAATAGTAAATAAGAACATGAAATAACTATAATAATTTCTTGATTTGAAACTTATACGTCTTAAGCAACATTCTATTTAAAAATATTTTCTTATGAAATTGTTTTAAGAAAGATCTAGCAACCAAATCCAATGCTTTGAAGGATAACAGCTTTTTAAACCACTGAAAATAATGCATGTAAAGTTTCATGTTGGGCGCCAGTTAAGTATTCAGTAAGCATTTAAATTATTTTAAAATAAGTGAAGTAATATTATGGGAGTATTGTATTAAACTTGTTTTCTTCGAGTGAAAGCCTGGCCCAGCTAATTTTTAGCACAAAGCCTGTTGTGTGTACTACTGCCACACCCAATGTCAGCATATACCCCCTCACAATAAAAATGTTCTTTTTTTCTCTTGCGAAGAATTGAAAAATCTTTCAACAGTATCCCTTGTCATAAAAAAATCGCCTCTCATCTCGGATTAAGAAGAAAATTGTAGGTCTCTTGCATTTCTGCCGACAGTACACGCACAGGATTATTGGTTGAGAGTTGAAAGTTAATTTGCCCTGGTTTGCAACGAGCACTTTTTTTTTTTAATTAAGCGTACAAGCGGAAAAACAATGAATACTGTTTTGTTGATCTGATATAAAGTTTTAAACTAAAAAAAAAACACTCAAAAATGATTTTTCAGCATCACATCTATTAACCTCAATAAGTAATCATTTCCCACCAATCAAATCCTCCATCAAATAGCCTTATCTAAAATTAGTATTCGATATGAATAAATATACAAGGAAGCCTGAATTGCCTAGCAGATTAGTTCGAGGAACGAGGAGCATTCAATCGCTAGTTCACAATCACAATCAGCGCATCTGCATCAACTCAGGCAGGTCGTCTTCTGTTCGAAGTTGTATTTTTAACTACCATCATCAGATCAAATAATCATTACGATAGCATCATGCACTTCTTTTGGTGCAGCAACAGCAACCACGGAACACAGTGCAATGTTTTATTTTATACATCATTTTAATCAGCGACATGGCAGAAGAACAAAGGCCAAAAGGGTATACGCTCTGACTGCACTGAAATAAACTGGCGAAGCCATATCGTAGACTTTTGGTCTTTTGCGGCTGCTCCCCTGGATTTCAGGCTAGAGGAGCTTCGGTAGACAGTACTCGTATAGTTCGTATCGTAAAGCAGTGGAATTTCCATCTAACTGATATGTTGCTCGATGCTATTTTTATGATTTATGTTTAATTATATACGAGCGCATTGTGGCAACATTAACGATGGACATGCATCATCCAAGATGTGCGCCTATTCAAAAACTCTGGGTAATGCTGGTTGGTTATCCCCGATGGAAACTCTTTTTGGGAGACTCAGCTACGAAGGTATGTCGAATCAAACTTATAAAAAAAAAAAAAAAAAAAAAAACTCATAAATTAAATTCTTCGATTTTGTATATGCTATATAGTTTGGTAGATGTTTCGCGATATAGTTAAGGCAGCAAACAAAACAAATGCGCAGATACACTAAGGCGCGAGAAGGAGAAATGGAAATTTTGTTTCGAAACATTTAAACAAAAAAGGCATCCAAAATAGGAAGCACAAGCGCTTGGATGTGTCGTCTCCACGTCGCGTCGCACCTCACACCATTTCATATAGTCAGCTCTTGGCGCAGAGTTAGGTCGGATCGGAATATATCAAAGAATTCCTTTGGCTTAAATTCGCTCTTTATGCTGGGTTAAGCGTTTTTTGCAGCATGTTTTGTGTTTTTCTACTGTTTATGATGATCGCGGGACATTTATTTCAATTGTACAAATTGCCGGAATGTTTTGCATTTGTTGTGTCAACTTACGACGACGACGGTGTAGTATTATAGATACAATTTATGGATGCATTCTTGTGACAATATAGCCCAAAGAAACAAATCCGTTTTGCAATATAAAATCAAAATGAATCATTTTTTCAACACGACACAATTTTGTTCGCATATTTTGTGTTTTGCAACATGTTTTTTGTTGTTGGTTACGCATGATTTATTTCCTTAAACGTTTAACTTTGCTAACTGACTTCAATGGAACTATATAGGGATACTGTAGTGTACCGTGACCAATTACACCAAAATAGGATTGACAGGAAATATTGATCACAGCACAATAAAACCATCAGTAACTGAATTAAAATCCCAACAGAGATTTACAACAAAGATTCAATTTAAGTATTAAGAAGTGCGATAGATATTGCAATGAGTTACTGACACTGTCATTTCAAAAAAATATAGATGAATAATTATTATTTAATTAGATTCAATTGGCGCGATTATAAACCTGAAATAATAAGGGTGAACGCTTTACTGGCTGAACAGAATAGAATGACGGAACTGAAGCCGCAGACGGAACTGGAAGAGCTGTCAAAAAGTGTCGTACGTTATTTTTTTTACATGTCCACAATGAAGCTGTATAGCTTTGAAAGTATTTTGAAGAAAAACAAAAGAATATTCTTGTGTACAAGCTCAGAATTCACATTTTTTGTTTCCAATAATTTTCCTTTTAATAAATAATTTTTTTCGCGATACAAATAACCACAATATTTTTTTCCGACCCAAAAAGTTTTTTTTTTCTTCATACAATTTGAAACGTCAAAAGTCCCGTACGTGAAAAGTTAAAAATTGGTGAACTCTTACGTCTGCGTCTGCAGCTCCGTATGCATCTACGTTCCGCTGTGTTCGCAACATTGAATTTGCTTGTATTCAATATTTTGACAGCTATTCCAGCTCCGGTTTCGTCTGCGTCACCATTCTGTTCAGCCAGTTAGCAAATGGGCCTAACTTAAGTATTTAAGTTTAACATAAGAGCTTATGTGACAGTTTACGCTGAGGAAAAAGTAGAACATAAGCGTTTAAGTTGAACATAAATACTTAAGTTTCGTCTTAGCAAATGGCCCTTAAAGTCTTAACACTTCTAAGGCCTAGTCAGAATCAGAATCAACAATTTTGGTAAGTGTAATTAAATAGGTATTTCTGTAAAAAAATCTATCGAAATCTAGTTACTTCACACCACTGGTCTCTATAATACACTGGATAGTGGATTCCCTACAAAGTATAACAGTTTTTCTAATTTCTAAGAAAAAAAAGCAAAAGAGCCATCACTTGTTTGTAAATTTGATTTCTTGTAACTTAAAATAATTGTAAAAGTGAATTTAAAATATTTTAGTTGCAATTTTGTAAAAAATTTTGCATTTCATTATGTTATACAGTTATATTGTTATACAAAAAAAAATAGGCAACTCAACATCATAACAATTCTCAAATGGCTTCAACTTTCTTGTATGGATGCGCTATCCAGTGTATTATAGAGATCAGTGCTTCACACTATGGAAAAAAACAATTTCCATCTCAATTTCGATAATGAAACATCAATTTTGATTCCCTTTTTGACAACTGAAAGTTAAAGTTAATCCTTGACTGAAAAGCTGCTTCAATTATTTTTAGGATGAATTAATTTGTTTGACTCGGAGTTAACCAAGTCTGATACACTTGATTCAAGATTTCAATAATTGTGCCTAGATGACTTCTTCTTTTTGCTAAATATCCCTTATCCCAGTGCTTTCGGCCAAATTAAAGTCTTGATTTACAGATTTGCCGATTCTTCTTTATTGTTGCAATTATGTGAGATTTTGAGGGACAGTCTCAGTCTTATTAATAAACCCATTCCAAAGTATGAGTAACTTTATACAGCTGTCCAACTCCAAAATCGTGTTAGTAAACATTTCCATCTGTTGTCCAACAGACACCAAAATTGTTTGTCAAAACCTATTCTAAAGTCGACTTGTTCAATGAACAAGTTAAGGAAATTTTTTTGTTGCGAAACGAAAAGTTGTGTTGAAATGATAGAAATGTTCTTTGAACGTAGCCAAAAAGTCACTTAAATTCATTAATTCACCCGAGAATGAATTATTCCAGGTATGTCACGGACAATATGAGATCGTGTCTAGACAACTGCTAGAATGTGGTTAGTAAAAATAATGAGTAGTACCTATGTTGTACCTCCTCGTGGTGGAAGCCGGTAACATTCATAGATGCGTAAGGTCGATGATACACGTGATGATGATAGTAAATTTGTCTTAATCAATGTAGTGATAAGAAAATTTAAATTGAGCGTGTTGAACGACCGAAGTCATTTAATGACAATCTTCGGATTGTCAAGGAGTGTCTTTCCTTGTTGTTCGGGGAAGCAGCGAAGACTTGGAATGGAGGACACCTGCCATTCCAATAATTTAAACATGGCTTTTAGAAGTCATGAAAATAAAAGGGGGCCAATGTGGTGAACCTGGGTGATACCCTACTAAGTGAAAATACGGTTTCACGTAGGAATATCTTTCTTAACCCTGTAGGGGTTGGACCAAGAGACCTGGTCGTTTTGAGTGGTGCCCAGTCTTCGAATGCGGAATGATCTCAACTTCCAAAAATAACCCTAATTGGGTACGACGGGGTGTGATCCTCCCCGCTAATTGACCATTAGATCACACTTGAGGTTGGCCCCCGTAGTGGGAGCATCGTCGGGTTGTGGTTTCACGTCAAATGCGGCTGAGTTGGTATCTCAGGATCTTCGGATCTTAAATACAAGAGGTGCAGATAGGCCTCGGCTTTTAGCAATTCTCTAATTGCAACTGGTGCGGCCGAGCCATACCAGTATGCATGCTGACATGATCACCACCATGGAGTAAGGCCTTCCGTAGTGTAGGGTCGTAATAGACAGGTATACTCACGTTAAACCAAGGTTCATTTTTGTAGATGCTTGTTATTATTATTGACCTAAGTAGGACGTCTCAAATGTTTTAAAATGTCAAAATAAATTCACATTTTAACTGATGAATCGTTGACACCAGACATCAGTGCGCGTTAAATCAATATGATACAATTTCGCCGTTACTCCATCGCCAAGCCACTTGTTCCCCACTGCACTGCCACTCGCTACTCCACTACCACTCCATTTCGTCACCACTTAAGTGCGCGCCTTGCCTAATATTGAAGCAACTCCAAATTAGGAGAGACAATTCTTATTTAATGATTACTTACTAAAATTTGGTAATTTTGCTGCTTAAGTTTTCAAAACCTCGTGAATTGTGAGTAATCAGATGGTAAAAAAGAAAACTTGCTTGCATTAAGCACATTTTTTTCGTAATTATTATCCATGTATAATTTTTTAAGCCCCTTTCGTTTTCCATATTATCCATACATTTAACTTTAATCGTTCCTAAATGAAAAGTAACCCAAAGTAACTTTTTTTTAACTATGACACTCCTACTTTTATTCTTGACACCTTTACCATAGTTAACTATGGTGGAGAAAAAGAACGTACCACTGAGCACTCAGTTGTCATATCAGTCAAATTACATGGATGGAAACTGTGTGAACTTGCCCAAGCTCAGCTTTTTACTCCGTCTGCTCGGTTATTTTATTCTGAGCTCATGGAGCACGCTTCGAGCTAGCTCTGAACGAACAAAAAAAAATCACAAATTTCAAGCTCTGAGCGTTCTGAACTAAAGTTGGGGGTTATGACTTTTTGAAAAATTATTTTTCGCTTTTTAGTAGAAGATTTAACCATAGTTTTCTTGAACAACAGCATGTAGGTACTTTGTTTGGCCAACTACGATAGGATCTCGTCACAATTTTGTCTAGTTGAAATTTGATTTACAGCCCCATTCTCCCCTTGTGAGGACTCATAACTCACAAGCTCTTTGTGACTATTTCTTGTGAGGATTGTTGTGACTCGATAACATTTTTGGAATTCTCCCCCAATCCTCACAAGAAAAGTCACAACGAAACTCACCACATCGAAGTTGAATTTTGTAGTGTGATTTTTGGAACAGCTTATGATCAAAAAATATTAAAAAATGTTAATTAGGCCATACAAATTTATTTAAAACTTATAAAATGCAAGGTTCCATTTATTTTTAGCAATAAAGTGAGTGAATAAATACGTTTGAATAGTATATTTTTCCAAAATAGAAGTAAACAATCTTTATAGAAATTGTTTGGAAACCCCTGTGAAGCCCCCCCCCCTGGCTACGGCCTTGAGTATAGCGTTCCCTGGGTTGTCGTCGTGTATTCTGCGTCTGTTTATATCATATCAAAAACATTAAAAAAAACAAAACTTCTAGTTGCCACCATTTGCAAAAGTTCATCTTCCGATAGGCTGATACAATTTGGGCCAACCTGTAGTAGAAGCCTATTATCATTCCTAACCTAACGATTAACCATTTTTACTTCCGTATTATCTTATCGTTGTTATCAATTGTTCTCTACTTCTTATGAAAACATTCATCACCTACTTTTCTACATAAATCGTTTGGTTTTCTCATTAAAAAATTCCTTTCGCTTAAAACAAAAACAATGCAGGTAGGTACTCGTTCCCACACAGAATCCATCTTCATGGTGTTTTGGTACTTAAAAATACCTAAGTCTCATTAGACCGCTTTAAAATACAATTAATTGAACACATTTCTAAGAATCCCCTCCTTAAAAATCAAAAAAAAAAAACAACAAACAAACGAAAACATTTTCAACATCTTCCTAATTCACCGTGATTACCGAGAAATTATTCTCCCAAACCGTCAATATGCCCATAGCGCTCATTATCTCTCATCGAGATGACAATAAATACACGTCTAATGGATGCACGACACCATAAATTCCCTTGCAATTAAGTAAAGCAAAACTTCAACTCTTCCAAGTGCTCCAACACCCAGCGCCAGCGCAGCACCAGCATACCATCAAGCAAGCAAGCAACAAACACAATGTGCACCTCCATCTCATCAAATATTGCGATCACCAGCTACAACAAGCAGTTTTTATGCTGGATTGGCAATCTTTTCTACGTGCGCACAGGCGCTCAGGCGCACACACCTTCTTCCACGTTGTTGAATGTGTGAAAAATTACAATAAATTAGTAAATAATTCCAGTTCCCACACGATTCAGATTCGGATTTAAATTCGGATTCGGACACAATGTGTTTCTGTGGCTTCTGCTGTTTAGCCATCACGATGGGCCTGATTGACTCTACCTCTGAGTGAGATTGCTTGGGTTTTGCGATGGTGCATCATAAATCGGCAGAATCATCTCCTCACTCCAATCAAATGAGAATCAAATTATATTTACATAATTCACTCTCTTGCAACATAACGGAAAAAAATCAAAATTTTCCAAAAGCCGCTGTACTCCATCGAACTGTTACTCTCATTGATTATTAATCTTTTGCCAAAATTGGTAAAATTGCAATAAAAATCAAAAGAGAGACAGGGTTTGAGCCTAATTCAGTCAAAAAATAGTGGCCCAACATAAATTTAAAATTGGAATTAAATGAACTCGAAAACAAAACTATCCCAAGTCCAAGCCAACGAATACATTTTGAGTGGTGTGGGACATGCAGATTCGAAAACATTCACTAATAATCCTATTCCACGATTTTTTAATTTTTAACTTAAGTCTATCCAGTCAGCCAGTATCAAAAATTTTTGTGAGCATGAGTTTGTCTGACAAAACATCAAACAGAGTTAGCCAGTTCACGTTTCTGAAATCTCACTTAGCTCTCACTGAGCAAGCTCCGTCAGCTCCACTGAGCAGAAGGAGAAACCTGAACAAAATTTCTCCGCTAGAATTTAAAACCAATTTCCATCTCTTTTTTATTAATTAATCAACTTCGACAGAAAATAATTGAGCAAGCGAATCCAAAAAATATCAGTCTCTGTTTTTTATGACAGCAAAAGTGAGGAATCTCACTGAGGAAGTACGTTCAGATTTTTGAGATTGCTGAGGTCTCTGAGATCTCAGTGATCTTGAGAAACCTGAACTGACTAAGTGTATACACTATCAGTCGTAAGCAAAACTGTCATACGTGATCGCCTTAATTCTCCATTTTCACTACATGGGATCAGAAGTGGGAAATGTAAAATGTTTGACGTTTGGGTATTATTTTTTTTCGGTCCTTACAAGATGATACAGAACAAGCAGTTAAAAGTCGAAAAAATAGATTTAAAAAAAAATAAAAAACAAATTGTGTTTTCGAAAATGGGAACGAAATTTTTACAAAAGGTGCTAAATTGAAAAATTTCATTGAAAAGATATTAAAACTCGTAGGTACCTACAACAAAATAATTATAGAAATTTTTTTTGCAAAAATTCAGTAATAAATTGCAAATATGGTGCAGATGTTTTAAGACGCCCCACTGTGGAGCACCTCCAAAATAATAGCGTGTAGAATGTGCAGTCAAAAATTCTATAAATCAATGTGCGCTTTGCTCAAAGATGATGTTGCCACAGAGCCCAAAATATATGAAAAAAAAAAAAAGTTGAAACCAACAACAAACACAAAAATCGAAATTGTGACGATTAAATTGCACACTTTTTAGATACTTTAATGGGGAAAGACAACACACAATAAGTAGTCACGTTGAGGGCGAAGCCTTAACAAAACTAAATAGTGCCTTGGGAGAGTTAGTCTCGAGCTGAACTTTAATTGATTAAATGTGGGTGTGTTTTTTTTTGTTTTTTTCAAATCGAACATTCCAATCGAGGATCTTCCGATATGAATGGTTGCTTTTTGTTAAAAAAAAAATCAGGGTTGAAATTTAGGTCAGTTGTGAGGAAGCTCAAGTCTGTTGCAATATATTAAATTCATGTACGTCAAGTGTTTTCTTTTTGTTTGGCTGGAGCTTGCCTACATACTTCTGCATCTAGGTATGTATATAGTTAGTTATGCAATATAAAATATATTTGAATCAAGCCTTAAACTTGTTAATTCATTCTGTTAGACAGACCCGGATCCAGAAGGTAAGTTTAATGGAGTTCACGTTGCTTGTATAGCCGGCCAAATTACTCGATAAATGTAAGTAGACAAATTATATAAAAATTAAAATTAGTTTGTGTATTATTTATAGACATAAAACTATGGAACCGAAAAATTTGAAAAATAGTTTAAGTAACATCCATCGGTGGTACGACCAATCCTTACGTATGGTTCGATTGGATGGTGGCCCACTCTTAATAAAGCATATAACATCGATAAACTTAAAAAGGTTCAGCTAGCGTTGCCACCAAAGGGGCCTTAAGAACATGCCGAACGGATGCCTTAAGCGATTTTCTACACCTTTCACCACTTGACTTACATATAAAATATCTAGTATCCTGCAGCGCGATAAGACTCAAGGCTGTTTCACAATGCGACGAGGAAACGAGACGTGAACGTGACGAGAACTCGTCGTAGCTGTCAAACCAATTTCAAGCAGTGAGAATATACCAGAGTATTCACAATAAAGCGTTTCTCGTCGTCCCGTCACGCCATGATTTCGAAAAATTAAAAAAAAGACGCGACGAGACGACGATTTTCATTTTGACCATTGAGAAGACGACACCGAGCGAATCTGTATTTGTATTTATATTTATTAATTGTGTAGATAAATAAATAAAATACCGAAAATGGCGAGCAAATATGTGTTTTTATTTTGCGACTAATTAATTTTGTCTTCATTTACATTCCCACCGTCTTCTTCTGCTCACTTCTTCTTTTGCCTTTCACTTTTTTGTAAATAAACACTCCCAAAAGTACTAAAATTATTTTTTTTAACATTTTCATTTTCCTTTTTTCAAATTTTGTATTTTATTTCCCAAATTCACTGACAAACACGAATAATTTTACGCTGTCTCTGTGAATAACACGCTGCATTTGTGAATTGAGGAACGATTTTATAACGAGAAAAAGATGAAAGCGATTGTCGGCACATTGCATCGCGTTTTCTCGTCGCATTGTGAAACAGCCTTCAAAACGTCGAATTGTTGGTTTGTCAGGCCATATGATCATATCATATATCACAGGGATTTTAAAGTTATTTTTCCTTCCAAGATGGATTGGAAAGATGACCTCGTGACGAGAAGCTTTGACACAACTATCTTTACTGATGGTTCAAAGACCAAGTGTGGACTTGGTTCAGGTGTCTTTTCTGAATCTCTGAAAATGTCCAAATCTAATCGGCTACCTAACTTAGCTAGTGTTTTCCAGGCGGAATAATTGGCAATAAGGTAAGCATGCGCAAGATACTCAAACAAGACCCTAACCAAAACCGGCAATAGCCATCCTAACAGACATTCAGGCAACCGTTAAAGCTATTGTCTCGCCTTTATCGTCTTCTAAATTGGTACGGCAGTGCAAGGATGAGCTTTTAAAAATGAATCTAAACCTCAAGGTCACTTTGATTTGGGTTCCAGGTCACTGTGCGGCATTGAGGGAAACGAGCACGCAGACGAACTGGCCAGGCAAGGATCAGCCCTTCATAACTCTCTTGCGGAAAGAGTTATGAAGTGCAATATATTCTCCATTTTTCTTAATGAAACCAACCGCAGGTGGCGGAGTTTAGCCAACTGCGTAATATCTAGAAAGACTTGGCCCACCTATAGTAAAACCAGGCGAGATATAGCCAGGATCGTTGCGACCTTTTCTGGACACTGGCCGATCGGAGAACATGCAGCGAGGCTGGGCATCCCTCACAATACTCACTGCTGCAGCTGTGGGGACTAGCAGGAAAAGGAAACTGTTTTTCATTTCCTCCGTAAATGTCCAGCTCTAGCTAGAATTAGAGCACAGTTTTTTGGAGAGGTCTTTTTTGACGATCTCAATGAACAATTCGAACTGAAGATCAAAGACTTTATCTCTTTCCTCAACGCGACGAAATGGCTCTAAAGTGAACTTGGTAGCTCCTGCACCATGTATCCCATCATCAGACTCTTTAGACCATAAGCAAGTGGAAAATGGATTTCTGAAGCCAATTATCTGACCCGCAAATCGCTCCTATATAATACCACTCTTAATTAATAGGTCACACGAGATACTGTAAAAGTTATATTTTAGAGAAATATCTGTATAAGGTGTTTTTTTGCTCTCCTGTTTTCATAGTTGGCTAAGAAGTTTCACACATTTAGCCGAAGACATGTTATATTTCATATTATTTTTTATTATTGCGGTTAAAAGTTATTTAATAAAACCAATCCTATTCGATTTGTAAATGCCCGCCCTCAAGAAAAATTAAATATGTTCCATCAATTTTATAAGCAACAAATAAAATGCCTCAGGACACCAATATACTTCCATCCAGACCAATCCCACATTATAAAACGTCAAACAAAACACCCTCCATTCCCACAGTTGCCATTATAACAATGTACCGCATCAATGTCCAACTGAGAAGTGCATATTTTTTCTGAATTTTTCAAAAGACCTCAAGATGAAACTATCGCACCTAGTTCACCCATATTTTCTCCATCACAACAAAAAAAAAATGGTAAAAAAAAAAATAGTTAAAAGCCTTAAAATGAAATTCTACAACAACGTATTTTACTTTTAGCCTGAAACTGTAGGGAATCACATAGCCATCTCTAACTCTATGGGTTGTACAAACTCATGTAAGCTCTCATAACACCATAAAGACGAAACGAGGGAAGAACTAGACTCAAGTGAGCATACAACTATCAGACTGTACAAAGCCTGAGAAGACGGTGGTGTGGAGTGTCTGTTTAGTGGCTTATGGGTGCGTTCGGTGAACCCCACGATTATTATTAGCTCGGTATGCATCCAATTGCCGATTTTTCTTACTAGCTCCAACGACAACGACAACGGTGACGCCTCGTCCCGCTTTAAAAGCTCGAGATCAAGAATCGTCTTCTTCTCAAGTTTCTATATTACAGTGTGTCTCTGATGCATGTGCTTGGCATCTCCATCTGAGTGTCGATTTTGGCTCAAAAGATGGTTAAATTTCGGATGCCGCATGCACCACCTCGATATCTGTCTTGTCTTTAATGTACCTGCTTGATTTCTAGCCAAGCAACTATAAAGACAAAAAATAACAACAACAAAAAGACACAAATAATAGTAATAAAGTCGAAGAAGTCAGGTCGGAGTCTTTGATTGTAACATGGATTACCTTTTGCAGGCTTGAATTCCCGCTTTGGCACTGCCAGAGTCGAGCCATAGATATTGATTAGCTAAAGATGCAAAAGGGGATTCAGATGCAGGCAGTCAGGTACATCAAGTAAACGAGGGTGAGGTATTCCTCCACACGACACAATGACACTCTAACAACATCGCAGTTTGCTCCAAACTCTGACTTCAAAAAAAAAAAAAAAAGAATAAAATGAGGCATACCCCATTCGCTATAGGAGAGGTATGTGACTTGAATTAGCATTGTTGCAGGCTTTGTTTACTTCGAATTCTTTCGAAGTGAATTTGGGTCTTCCATTGTGGGAGCAGCGATAGCGGCGAGGCGACATAGAGCATACAAGGGTCACCTGTAATATGCTGTCGTTTGGAGCTTGCCACATAATGAGGTGGGTTCTGGTAATTTTTCTTCTTCATCGTTGTCTGCGTCGTCGTTTTGTCCTCTCTTGGCTCTTGACATCAGAAGTTGTTGCATTGGATTCAATTTTTGAAACCGACACCACTAACTTCGAGCTTGAAGTTTCAACCATGAGAGATGGTTATACTCGAAAACAAATGACGTCCATGTTATGGCAAAGAGCTCGAAGGAAGTAGCAAAGAGGGACAGACGACGTGCAAAATTTTATTATGAATTCATAATTCATTCTGGCACAAGTGCATGTTGCTAAGAGTGAAACTATGTTGCTTGGTCGTGTTGCTAAGTGATACTAAATGCATCTATCATGTCGAGGGCAATTTTTTTTTTTTTTTTTTTTTTGATATTAGCCAGGAGGTTTGTCCATTTAATTGGCTTTTTGAATTAATGATATTAAAAGGGATTTGCATAAGTTAATGGTGGTTGTGATATTTCCCCTCCATAAACATGATTGGTTTCAATTGTTTTTTAAAATTTTTTTTTTTATTACATAATGCCTTGGAGAGTTTAATTTTTGAGGTGAAAGATCCTGGCGAATCAAGAAGATACCTATACATGCAGTATAGGCCAAATTTGGTCACAAACAACATTCATTTGCTGTGAGGCTGCATAGACTGCAATCGTGTGCAGGGTTTAATATTTTAAGACTTACTTTGCCAATTTTTGTCTGGTATGCTACATAAAAAGTGACAAGAAACGTGTGGTATTTTATGTTAGAGAATATCCTTATATGGTCAGTGAGCATCTTTATCTTTTTTTTTTTTTTTTGGTTGTATGTCTACGAATTGAGATTGGTGATAGGTATGATATTGGATTTTTCAGCAATATAGTAAACCCAATCTAGAAGTCATAATTTTTTTTTACATTTTAAGATTTTTGGTAAAAAAGAAGTCCAAGCGAATTTGAAGGCTTACTGGCTTATTCATAAACAAAAATTGGTTATTTCAGCTCGTGTGTTCAGGAAAACTACATCATGTAATAAGAATTTTCCGGAATCAAAATAAAGGCAATGGCTTACTGCTCCATTTGAGTCCGGAAAATTCTTAATCCATGGTGTAGTTTCCCTGAACACAAGAGCTGAAATAACCGTTTCTTTTTATGAATAAGGCAGTTAGTTTATAAATTTATGCACATTCAAGGGGTTATGGCTATGCTTTACACAATGCGAGCGTTAGGAAACTAACAGAGCGGATAGAAGAAATGGGGATAAAATATAATGCATTTACGTAAAATTTTTATTTTGGCAATGTTGAGAAACTGTTGAGAACTAGTTGAAAAGGGGGTGTGTTGCAGAAATGGTCTTTGGCGTGGAGCGAGATCTAGGAATTCTTGATGACCGTATACCAATATCGTTAATGGTAAGAGTAAAAAGGAGGGTGTCTATGTGCCTACCTTGGGAGACCCCATAGATATAGCTGAAATGGACCTGAGAATTACAGATTGTGAGAGGGGAAGAGAAATGCTGGAAAAGCTAGACGTTCTCGTTTGGAACTAAGACCATCGGCGCCGCCGGAAACAAATTCATCATTAAGTTGATTAAATTTATGGTAGATTTGTTATACGTCTAGGAAAAACAAAATATTTCGCTAAAAAAAAATTAGATGATAGTGTTTGTGGTTCGTTTTAAGTTTTGTTATTTAAATTGAATAAACATCAAGTTTTTACGACTTAAAAAGTCCAATACTAATAGAGATCTCTACCAAATTGTCAGTTTCAAATGACACCAAAAACTTGGCACAATGACAGATGAAATTGGAAAGACAAAAATAAGGAGGGCTAATTTTAATTACAAAAATCTTGCTATTTTGTGCAATAAAAAGATTAAAATATCTTATATAAAGTATAAAAACATTTTTACTTGCATCTTTTCTATAAAAAAAGGAAAAAAACAATTCCAAAATAAACCAAACAAATGGCTGCCACTTAAATGTCATTGTGCCAAGAATTTTAGTTTGACATTTAAATATGAACGAGACAGAGATATATTGCTGTTTGTTAAAAAGCCCTATTGGTCGAGGGGCCATTTCGGTCATACAACAATTATGTATCAGTATCAGATTATATAACTACCAACATTGATTTTAATCCAGTAGAAGACCTAAGAGAAAACCGGGTCATAAACGCTGATCATGTGTCGGTCTTTACGGAGATTTTAAGACGAAAAAGATGGGGTAGGTTCAAGTATCTTTTCAGAAACCCACCTCTGAATAGATTTATAAAATTTCCATGATTCTGCAGTTCCTTTCAAGCAGAGTTCATTGCAGTTCTTGCGACCGCATAGAGTATTGCCACTGCCACATACGAATTAACCAATAATAGAAAATACTGATTTTTCCATTGACAGCCATTCGATCGTCAAAAAGTCAAAACTGGTCATAGCTCGATCCGAGCCAAAACGAATTATCGGTACTTCTGCTATTGAGGGAGGATGAAACGAATAGAATTCGTCCGAATTTCCTCAAAGCCACAAATGACAGATGGTTAGCAATTAACACTTGTGTGGTTTCTAGGAATATATGCCTAAATCTCGCAAATGAAAAAACAGGCTATTTACTCAAGCTAAGCGGCTTTAAAGACCTATCCCTCTTAGGTCGAATCCCAATGGGTAACAATTCAATGGGAACCCACATGAGCAGAATGGACAGTAGCACATCTGACTTATGTAGAGAAGGGCGTTGCGATGAATAGGCGGATGAGGCTTTCTATCACTTTCTTTGTGAATACCGCAGCTTTTCAGTGTAGAACCAAAAAGGCAGCCCTCGGAGATATACATAGGTGACACGTCATCGTGAAGTCTCGTCTCTGCCACTAAAGAAGATCCTGAAATTCATTGAGAATGCAGGTTGGTTCAAGAAGGCTGATTATAAAATTATCTAAATAGGGTTGGTATCGAAATTCCGAATATCAAAATCCCGAATTTGAAAATTTTGCAAAAAAATCCCGAAAATCAAAATTCCGAATATAAAAATCCCAAATTACAAAATCCCGAACGACAGAATCCCGAACGACAGAATCCCGAATATCAAAATCCCCAATCGCGCGCGAATTAATTAATTCATACGAATTATACTTAAAAAAAAATATTTTATTTAAATTTTCTTTCAACGTATACTAATATACATTTTATTCTTAAATGATCCGTATCGATCGATGGTTAGACGTAAGCTGCCTCCTTCTTTGTCAGCACTGATATTTATATCCTATTTGGTGTTGATAAAGACATTATCATATCCTTTGTTCTATGTTGCGTCCGTATTATTTGGTCTTTGTTCTTTGTTATGATTTGTGTGTCAGCATTTAGGTTTTTAATTAAAAATCTGCATCTGCAGAAGGTTTTGTAAGACATAACATTATTTGTTAATGTTAACTCGCGCGATTTTTAATACCAAAAAAAGTACTAAGCCATTCGGGATTCTGTCGTTCGGAATTCAGTCTATTTGTTCGTCCTCCGTGATTCTCAGTCACTTAAATGACAGTTCCTTATAGAATCTTACCATTTTGTTAGGTTTTCTTTTGTTTTTTTTTTTTTTTTGTTTTAATTCTTTGTGGAATTTAATTTTCCAACTGATATTTTCGGTAGGAAATGTTTAAGTGGAACCAAATAATTATACAATTTTATGTATATTTTATAATTTTCTAGTACTGGTTTTCTTTTTTGAGACTGTTTTTGGTCTATGTTTTGTCCTTTTTCATTATATTTTTTTTAAATTTTTTCTTATATTTTTTAAAGGCAAAAAGTGAATGTAATATTTTCTTTGGAAAACATTTTAAAATCAAACAAGCATATTTTTTTGGTTTTAAATGTTTGGTTTTGATAGCGTATGTAGTACATATTTATGAAATATATATTCAACAAGAGATATATAAGAGTTTTTTGTGTGATAACACACGCGCAGTGTAGGCTGCAAATGATTTTTCGAATAAAATTGAACATTAATAGACTAAGCACCACCAACGGAGTCTGATGATCGGCTTGGTGACCGTGAAATAGCTATAACTCCAGCCTATAAAAAGTTGGTGGTAGCTCACTCAAGTTGTTATTCTTTCATTCAAACCTTCAAGAGATATATAACTTTATTTCAATCTTTAAAGAATGTGCTGAAAAAGTAATAAAAAAGTAGTAAAAAGGTACTAAAATTCGGGATTTTGTCGTTCGGGATTTTGATATTCGGGATTTTGTCATTCGGGATTTTAATATTCGGGATTTTGATATTCGGGATTCATAATTTTCGTGATTCGGGATTTTGATATTCGGGATTATGATACGTGCCCATCTAAATATCTACTCTTAGATTTTATAATAAATTTTATGAGTCTTGAATTGCCAGCGAAATTTCACTTTTTCATTTTTTGTTTTTTTTTTTAAAGAGCGACATTTCCACTTTTTTTATTCAATTTTTTTTTTATATTCATACATTCATGTATGTACAACTTGCTTGTATGTTTGAAAGGTATATCTTTAACGGGAATCTACATATTTATGTATTGCAGAAAATTAATTTTTGAAGGTTTTGTTATAAAATTAAATGACCGTTCCAAATTTTTGCAGTTTAAAGTTATTGCAACTTAATATAATCTAATTTATGCACTTTATTCTACATTTTTATTATCTGTCTGTGCATTTCTTGGACTTGTTTTTGTTCAAACTATTAATTTTAATTTAAATACAAATAAACTAGGCTATAAAAATAAATCGAAACACTGGCTTTACACATAAAATGCGATTTTTTTTTTTTTTAATTAAATTTTAAAGCAATAGTTGAACTTGAAATAAAGCGAAACATTGTTTTTTAATTTAAAAACAAATAAATAAATTTTTTGTTATCTAAAATAAATTAACATAATTAACATGATGAATATAAACAAAAGTTTTTTATGGGTTAAAACAAAAATGAATAGTTATTAGTTGAGTTTTTTGATTAGGTGCATGCCCGGACCCAGGAATTGACTTTTGAAGGGGCCATCTTAATGTTTTGAAACTATAGTTTGGTCTTTGGTGAAAACTAAAGCTGTTCACTAGAGGGCCTTACTAAAACTCAATGGCAGAGCTGGCAGAGCTTAAATAAAAATCGTACCTTTCTCTAATCTTTTTGCTGGTGTGTGTAGAGGACCTTTAAACTTTTCTTAAATCTAACACAAATTCTAAAAAAAAAAATTGTAGAGTTAAAATTTCTGAAACAAGGATCAACAAATTGTACAACTGGTCCTTAGCGTTTACTCACTCAAAAACGAGTCTCTTTTTTTTAGACCATGACTTTAGAAGAGAAAGACGAGCTAACTTGGCCTATATGTTTTCATTACCCCCATTTCTTTAAATTTGATCCCGCACTTGACTGATTGCTATGACTATTTTTTACCAAATGACCATCAAAAATGCTGACGGCATTGATTGATCTCCTCAAACAACATATTTGCGAAAAAACTCAAACAAAAACAAAAAAAAAATGTTTGAAGATACAAAAAGTTCCAAAGAGCTTGACGATTGAAGCCCAACCCAAATCATCCTTGAAAGTGTGAATCAACTGATTTTTTCTTGCAACAAACTATCCATGTTGGTATTATACTCGTAGCGAAAATTCCCCCTCATATCCCTTTCGACGTTTGAAATGGTAAAAAAAAAACACGAAAATGACCATCAGGTCAGACCCATCATCAATTTTATGCCAATGATCTTCCTATAAATCAGTCAAGTCAATCATTCATCTGATGCAGCACCAAGCTGCAGCCAGTGCAGCGCTGCACCGCAGCGCATCGATTAAATTCCTTTATGGCAAAGAATACCTATGGACTTTTAGCTAAATGCATTTTGTACGGAACAACTTTTTTGCTTTAATTATTTTATTGAAGAAGTTTTTTATTTTTGTGGCGCTCATTTAGTGAATTGAGACAAACAAGATAATTACTCGCCAAATAAAGATGAAGAAGTGTTTTTTTTTTGTTTCTTTGCTTGACGATTCGTATCTCATGGGTCTGTTAAATAATGCGAGGTGGATGTGTATAGAGATAGTGGAATTATGGTTTGGGTTCTTGTGTGGCTTAAGGTATTAAGATAGATGACTCGTTGAATGATGGTGTCTAGTTTGAAGTTATTTTGACAGGTAAACATGACCCCAAATCATGTTGCAACATGGCTTTTGTGACATCAAGAAATTCTATATTATTAATTTATTATTTGTCAATCAAAGAAGACATACAGAAGAAAAAAAAAAAAACAGAAATGCACAGAAGATCTAATGCGTAAAATTGTATTAGCTTTAAGGCCCACCTTCAGTGGGCTATAGATCAATTTTCGCCCTCCGGAGGTTTATACATTTATTATTATAAGAAAAGATCACGAAAAAAGCTATAAACCGCAAGCTAACGCCCTGTGTGAATTGGATTAAAATCGCGTTAAATTTTATCCGAAGATTAATTTTTGACACTAGTGAGTTGAATCTGTATGTAGAAATGTCAAAACTTAATCTCGGATAAAAATTAATCGAAGATTTAAACCAATTCGCACACGGCTTAAGAGGATTTGGAACTGCACGACACAGCACTTTACTGCCTGAACAGAATAGAATGCTGCAACTGGAACTGAAGACAGAGCAAGAAAAAGCTGTCAAAAAGTGCCGTACGTTCTATTTTTTAAGCGTCCACAATGCAGCTGTATACAGCTTTTTAAGTATTTTAAGAAAAACAAAATACAAAACAATATTGTTGTGTACGGGCTCAGAATTCACACTTCTTTCCAATATTTTTCCTTTCAATTATTAGCCTAGTTCCTTTACTTTGAAACTCTGTGATTTTCTGTGCGTTTGTGCGATTTTCAGTCCAACGTTATGTCAAAGTTCATAAAAAAAAATAAAATGGCAGTAAAATGCACAGAAAATCACAGAGTTTCAAAGTAAAGGAATAGACCTATTAATTCATGCAAAATCCAAAAGTTTCCAACGTCATAAAATCGTAAAGTTTCCGACGCGGTTATTGACTAATTCTCATAACACCATTAAAAAAAATGTTCCTATATGTTTACAAGTTTCCTTAACGATTACAAATTCTTGTCGGAAAATGTATAATTTGTTGGAAAAGACTTCCCATACAAAAATTTTGACAAATTGTTTACGACGTCGTAAACTTTCCATCGTTTACTATTTTTACGATGGTTTTCGGACGTTGCATGAATATTGAATACTTTTAATAATTTTTTTCAGGACACAAATAAGCACAAAACAGTTGTGTTTTTTTTTTTTTCTTCATAGAATTTGAAACGTAAAAAGTGCTGCGAGTTGGCGAACTCTTCCAGCTTTTACTGCAGCTCCATGTGGCGTTGTTTTTGCAACATTGAATATGTGAGTATTTAACATTTTTACAGCTATTCAAGTTGCAGCTCCTTAGGTAGCTAAGGTAAGCTTGATAATAGAGTAAATTTATGTCCTCTCTGCAGTTCATTTTCCGCTATTGGCACTAAATGGACCGGACGCGGCACGTCATAAACTATTGAATGCTTAGAAATATTATTATACATCTTGTTAAGATTGGCAAGACTGAGAGGTTGGTATTGTTGGTAAAAGAAGTTGGGAGAATTCCTCGCGGGGTGTTCTCTGCACTTTTCTTACCAACAAACCAGTCGTGATTGACTCCGTTTCGGGTCATACGGATGTAAATAACGGAAGATACGAATCGATGTAATAAAAGGAGTGTTTAAATGAGAATGTAGTATATATAGCCATTGGATAATGGTACTGCGTAGGACTGTCCTGCCAGAGTTCTGGGTTCGATTCCCAGCCTCTTCCTCCTTCCTCTTGCGAGAAATTAAAGAATCCTCCAAAAGTAGCTCTTGTCATGATTAAGTGTTTCTCACCTTAGCCGTTCGGATTCGGCAGAAAATTGTAGGTCCACATAGCAACCATTTCTGCCAATTATGCAAACATGAATGTTCTACACGACCTGTTTCGCCACCAATTTGTTTTAATTTATTTAAATGAGAATTGAATCAATACCATCTTTTTCGTTGATGGTTGAATAAAGCAGCCAAAAGAATACAAAATAATTTTAGAGTAATTAAAATCTTATTTAAAAAAAAAACTGATCAAATTGTTTTTGATGTATTGAATTTTCACCTTTTTTCACGAAATTGCCGAAGACTAAGATCCAGAAAGCCCAAAATCCAAGAAACCTTGAATCCATAAAACCCAAAATCCCAAATATTTAAAATCTAGAACACCCAAAATCCATGAAAACCTAAATCCAGAAAACCAAAAATCCAGTAGTTAAAATTATTGGAAACATAATTGTTTAAAAAGAACTAGCATTACCAGGAATGCTGTCTTATTATAGAGATTACAGGCAACTTTCATTTTGCATCCTCTCCCCAATAACTCATCGTAATCTAAACTTTAGTTAAAATCTCGAATTGAGTTTTTTACGAAAGTCTATAGTAGTTCTATATGCGGGAAGTTTATTGCAAGTATAAATTAAGCCTGACTATTTGCAGATAAGAAATGTGTTTCCATAACACTGTGAACTTTTCCTTGGCTGCATGTTATTATACGAGTGTCAAAAAAATGACAACTTGATTAAAATATTTCCCAATTTAGCTAAATGTCATACTTCTTTTTAATTTAAATTAAAACCGAAAAACTGAACACCCCTTTTAATTTGCAAAAATTTCTTTATGTGTTATGAATCACACATTAGTTGTGTTTTGTTGAGCTAGTTACTGTGCCGATTCTGCAATGTTCCACATTAAGCCATAGAGTTACTGAAGAGCAAATGTGCTGTTAACTTGTTGTTGGTAGAATTTGCATGTGAAAATTTAGCTTAATGTGAAGAATTTCTGAATGTGCACATTAAGGAGTTGAACAAAACACACCTATTAATTAATAGAAGATATTGAGATTTTACAACGTGGAGAGTCTTTCCCCCGCGTTTCTCTTAAGGTAAGATCGCACTCGACGGAACTGCACTTCAGCGGAACTGCACGGCAACAGAACTTCACGAAGTGGCAAAATATTATTTGTATGAAATTGGCCGCGTTCGGGGGGCAAGCCAAACCTATCCGGATAGGTTTGTGTTGTAGTAATGCCATAGGAAAATTCAGCTGATGAACAAAACAGCTGTTGTCAAAAACCAATCTAAAGCTATCCTAAAATTTTCGGGATACTAAACTATCCAATGTGCAATTTGAGGAACAGCTGTTTACAGCTGACTTTTGGTTTTCGGGTGTCGCTTGAGTAGTTGTTTGTTTTTATTTTTTGTTGTTTATTTTTGGCTTTTAAACATAAAAATACCTATACAAATTGTTGAAAAAATAAACAAAATGAAGATATCTGTCAATTGGAAGGACACAACATACGTTTTTGAAGACAGCTGTTTTGATTTTTGATAGGTTACCTATCCGGTTCGTTCGAAAACATATCAGATACTAAGGTATCTCAGATAGCCAATCTGTGTACCCCCCGAACGCGGCCATTGTATTAGCTATATCGCACTAAGCGATAACGGAATGGAACGGCGCGACAATAAACTACAAAAGGCGTTTTTCTTTTTTAGTTCAGAGTAGAGCATGAACTGTCAAACTAAAAATCGTGTTTCTTTTTTTGCTCAGAGTGTATAACAGTTCAAATTTGTGTTTCTTTTTTCATTCAGAGCATGTTCTGAGCACTGATCTCTATAATACACTGGATAGTGGATTCCCTACAAAGTATAACAGCTTTTCTACTTCCAATTGAAGATGACAAGTACGAAGGCAACTCAACACTTTAGGTATGTTCAGTGAGGCAACTCAACACTTTAGGTATGTTCAGTGAGGCTTTGGCAAAAACCAAAGTGGAATTTTTAAGAAAAAAAAGCAAAAGAAACGTCACTTGTTTGTAAATTTGATTTTTTGTAACTTAAAATAATTGTAAAAGTTAATTTAAAATATTTTAGTTGCAGTTTTATAAAAAAATTTGCATTTCATTATGTTATACAGTTATACCGTTATACAAAAAAATAGGCAACTCAACATTATAACAATTCTCAAATGGCATCAACTTTCTTGTATGGATGCGCTATCCAGTGTATTATAGAGATCAGTGGTTCTGAGTTTGTTCAGAGCGTGCTCTATTAGCTCGGTATAAAACAACCGAGCAGACCGAGTAAAAAACTGAGCGCGGCCAACTTCATACAGTTTCCATGTAATTTGACAGATATGACAATTGAGTGCTCGGGTGTGTGTGAAATACAAAATGGTGGCTGTTCTTTGCATTTTGGGTAGGAAAAACATTTTTTATGTATAGGGGAAGGTAGTGTGAGAGGAAAACTTTGTTTTCGGGGTGATTTGGCCGCCATCTTTTTTGTAGTATTGTAGAAATTCATTTGCCACTAACTTCATAATTTATCGCTTACTGTCGCAATGCTGCAGTTCAAGTGCGGCATATTAAAAAACTGCCGCGGAGTGCAGTGTAGTGTCGCGCAGTTCCGCTGAAGTGCAGTTCCGTCGAGTGCAGTTTTACCTTTACCCACAAACTGTCATCATAACGGACTCAATCTTCCCGATCTAAACACTGTCATAAGTTGTAAGTCGAAGTTCATATATATATATATTTTTTTTATTGATCCCAAAAACTAATGGTGGTATTTATTAGATTTGGACTGTTTGAACAGTGTTTAAATATGTATTTCGAAATACATAGTCGGAAATATGCTTTTTTTAAATAAAAAAATATTACATTTGTCAAGGCTTAGACAATCTGATCTATTAGCTACATTGTCTGAAGTATGATAAAAAGCTAGATCGCTTAAAAACCAAATAAAAAGGTTTATTTAAGTCTTGGACGGCTGTCTAAAGTTATACAACGTTTATAAATACGACCATAAACATTAAGATACTTATGTTTCAGGAACATTTCGGAAGAAGACAGAGTCAGTTAAAAGAAAAAAATGTTTGAGCATTGTTTCTGAAATGTTTAAATGTTTAAATGAATTGTTTAAAGAAATTCTTAAATGATTCATTTAAATGCTCTTGAAATATTTATAGCATGTTATCCTTTTGTTCAAAAAAAGCTCAATTCAATATTCCATCATCTGAACGAACCACTTAGATTCAGTATTATATTAGTTTAAGCCTATGTAATTATTAAAAAGACATTCTTGATCCACGCGTTGAACTTTCGCAACCTACTGTATTGATTGCAAATTGATTGAAATTATGTAAATGCGAGACTATAATGAATCCTCCTTCTGTTTGATTTTCACCACACACCACCAACTTATACTTACAAAAAAAAAAATGCACATCAGCAACAATGTTGTCGTCAGGTGATTAAGTGTAAATAGTTAAATAATTTTTTATCTCTCGACTCTGATGCTATATGACCGCAAACACAGCTATATTATTTGGTCTTTCTTCTGCGGCTTGACCGGGTCTCTCTCAGTATTCGTGCAGCTTTTTTTTTTTAACCTGATGTGCTGTGGAGTGGTGCTGCTGTCCTTCCTTCTGTGCATAGTGCACCTTCTTATTCTTCTAGCATTTCAAGTAAATTGCAGCAATGAAGTTGTTGGTACAGAAATATCGAATTAATTTTTTATTCTGTGAGTTTTTATTTTTTTTTTGAAATTTTATTGCTGTTGGGGGCTTGGATGGCTTTTTTTTTTTTAAATTGATACTAGCGGTAAAGGTGCCTATAACGTGTATAAGGGCAACTATGGGGTTCGTGGGAAAAATTCAGTTCGATATTATTCAGTTCTCACATTGGACTTGGAACTTTTGGATACATCCGTGGCAGTCTTGAAGAACCAGTAAAATCTTGCTTAAACATTTGAGAAGGCAAGTCATAGTGTAAGCACAGTGTATTGCCAAGACCATGCGATCGTTTTAAATAAGGCAACCCTATATTTGTCGTTCTATCTCGGTGGAGATCTAAGGATGGAAATTGGTTTTAACCTTGGTCAAGATGAGAAGAGCTTTTGTTGAAGAAATATTCACCAGTTTTAAAAAGTTTTTTTTTTCTCAAAAATGGCTTAAACGATTCTGATCAAATTATTGTATCGAATAACGATATCAGCCGAGTTTAATTATAAGGATTCGGGTTATTTTTTAAGGTGGCAGGAACTATGTCCATTGGCCCTCAAAGAACTTAGGTCTCATTTAGTGGGAAATAAATCCACTTTTTTGAAGTGGACTGACGTCCCATACAAGGACGGAAAGATGTGCACTTTCTGATGGGAACTTAAAACACATTCAGAATCGGGCCACTCAAGGTAACGTTGTGAAAGATTCTGCTTCTTTTTTTTTTTACTAAAAACTAGAGATTGGAAGTTCTTCGAACACTTCTAATGTTTTGTCAATAAATTTCCATAAATTGAAAAATATATTAGAGTGAATTTTCTGAATTATTAAATCACCAAAAGAAATAAAACATGCAAGAATGAGCAACATGTAGAATGAGCAAGTACGACCAACCCAGTAGAGTACTTAATTTGTATTCTTTTCTTATGAAGGTGTCGTGATGCAGCTTGGACATTAATTCCTTATAACGGTATTATGCTTATAGCAACCCCATACAAAATTAAAATGAAAATAAAAGTTGCCCGTTCAGGTTATCAGAGATATGGTGGAAAAAGAAGATACCTACTGCGACCGGATCGATCGTGTGTGTGTTTTTTCTTCTTCTTGTCAGATGCTAAAGCCTGGTCAGTACCTAGATGTGAGGTTATCGTTTTTTTTTTTTTTTTTCATTTTTATCTGAACAAAATCAGATGGGGTAACCCCACCATGCTGCAGGCGTTTCAACTTGCAAAGAGCCAATTGCAAATTTGTAATTAGCTAGGTATTTTAATTCGATGATTATTACACTAATAGATGCAAACTGCTTGACATGCACTAAACTACGTGTATTTGCGATTTGCATTTGGATTGCGCGCATTCAGACCGGCCGGACGAAGTTGAGAAAGAAGCAGTATGTATTTATATATGTATGGGTACATGGGTACCTTCTTCTTGCTTATTAAGTGGTTCTTGCCAAAAATTGAGGGTCTTTCGGAAAAGAAAATTATAGTCTTCATTCGATGCGAGGCAAATTTCGTTTACATACGGATTTTTCATATATAATTTCGGTGGATTATGCTTTGAGTGAGATGTGAGGATAATTTTTCATTTAAAGATTTTGGCATTTTTGCAATTGATTTCAGTTAGTTTTTTTTTTTTAGATTTATGGATATCGATTGCAAATGGCATAATAAATTCATTAAAAGCATGTTGATTTGGAAATATTTGTTTTATTACTTGGGGCGGGTGGCAATATAATATAATGTTCATTAAATATTTGATTCAAAATTACTGACGCTTATGAAACTAGCTGGTTGAAGGCTGCTTGGTGAAATAGTCGCACAATTCATTTTTTTGATTATTGATATTGTAACGAAGCGTTACACTTTCGCCCTCACCTACCAGAATATTATAAAGCTACTCACCGACAACCGAAATTTATTCACAATGAACCAGCACCCTGCGTCATCAAAAACACCAAACACCAGCACCCTACTACCATCCAACCAACATAGCACCAACCGATCATTCAAATCAAGCACTCATCATTACATTACCGCAACAACAAACACCAGCCACCCACCACCCAGTGAATCATCATCAAAGTCATCACGCAGAATAAAAATATTTCATTTGTGAGTTTTAGAATTCACACTTCCTCTTGTCACGAAACATGACAAGAGGACATATGAAAAGCCGAACAATTCGAAGCTTATTTGACTCGTTGCAGTTCCTAATTTGCGAATTGGAAATACTGAGGCATAAGGCTCCGGCGAATATCAGTTTGTGGCAACTCTTGGTCGCCTCAGGTTACTTTACTTGATACATTCGTGTATCATTTAGAGATAATCTTTTTGGTATTGAAATCTCCGTAGTATATTTTCCCTCGGATTAGCCCTGGGCTGGAATCAGATTCCTACCGTTGTTCTCCCTGCTTGCTCCTTCAGAGTGAGACCGTGGGCCAAGTAATTTTCCCTTGGGTTAGCCTTGGGCTGGAAACAGATTCCTACCGTTTATTCCCTGATACGCTTCTTCTAAGTGTATATCGTGGGCGGAGTCTACTCCTGTAGCTTTTATTAAAGCTTTGTCGTATATGAAGTACTATGTAATATAATTTAAGTTTAAAACGACGAGCTTACCTCAGCCTTAGTAAAAAAAAGCATCACAATATAGAATACCTAGTTAAGTAACAAACAACTATCTGGATATCTACAAAAAAGCATTTTTGCACTGTTTTCCGACTATGCCTCCAATTTTCATAAACTATCCAAAAAAAAGGCTTTTTTTGAAATTTGGGTGACTCCCTCTTCTTTTTTTCTTCTATACAGAGTGATTCTTAAACCGTGTAGAGCGTGTAGAGCTTTTTTTTTAAATCCAAAAAATATTTTTTGAAAATACTTGTACGCAGTATTATTTACATTTGATAAGACCTTCAGAGTAAAAATTTTGATCTGAATCGGTTGACACCAAAATAAAAAAAAAATCTTTAGAACCGTTTTGAGATAAATAACCTTTTTTCAAAACGGTTGTATGGCAAGCATACCGTTATTTTTAAGCTAAAAGAAATCTCGATTTACCTCTAGGGAATTACCCATAAGGCTTATGCTTCAAGTTTGAAGTAAATTGCTTCAGTGGTTTAGGCTGTAGGCCAAGGTACAGACAGACATACAGATATATAGACAGACAGATGGAATTGCGGGACCCACTTTTTTCGTGTTCTCTGTTATCGTAATGTCAAGTTTTATCGTTATCTTGATTTCGATTTTTTTTCACGCAGCAAGTAAAAAATCATTTAAAAACAACGGCAACACTTAGTACAAATGAATAGTGATTAACAGGACGCACAAAATTGTATTGTTTTTTTTTCTGTCATTTTCATATAATGAAAAAACAAAAAAAAAACATTTATTGCGTAGAGCTCCCGGGCTGCTCTCTCAGCAGCTCTGGTTCTAGTCTGCACTTCTGCAGCATTGCTTGGTAGGCTTCGTTCTTTGCTTCATGCGCCAGTCTGCATTCTTCATCGAACCAGGAGTTTCGTTGGGGTGGCCTAGTGAAACCCAGCACATCAGTAGCGGCACTTTTGATGGCATTTTGGCAGTGCTTCCACTGGTCCTCTACAGATGATGCTTGTGGCGGGCTTGTTGAGAGTTTAAGAGAGACGTGGTCTGCAAAAGTCCTGGCTATCTCTTGCGATTTTAGCTTCGCGACGTTACATCGTTTTACAGCCTCCGCTCGTCGTTGTGGCGTCATGGATATCCGCATACGTACTTGAGCTTCTACCAAATAGAGTTCCGAGTCTATGTTGGCACCTCGGAACGTTCGGACATCCAGGATACTGGAAGCATGTCTGGCGTCTATCGCAACATGATCAATCTGGTTGACGGTTCGTTGATCCGGAGACCGCCAGGTCCCTGTGTGTATATTGAGGTGTGGGAATAGAGTGCTTGCTATGATGACATTTCGCCCCGCCGCGAAATCAATGAGCCTGAGTCCGTTACCGAAAGTGTTGTCGTGCAGGCTGTGTCCTCCGACTATCGAACCAAAGATGTCCTCCTTTCCGATCTTGGCGTTGAAGTCGCCAAGAATAATCTTGACGTCGTACTTCGAGCACCTATCGTACGTATTCTCGAGGAGATCGTAGAATTCTTCCTTAGATTAATCATCTTTGTCTTCCGTTGGGGCATGGGCACAGATCAACGTGATGTTTTTGAACTTTGCTTTGATGCGGATTGTGACCAGGCGCTCGCTTACATTTCTGAAGCCCAAGATTTCTTGGCTAAGTCTTCCGCTTACCACAAAACCACAACCAAAGAGCCGCTAGCCCTGCTCCCTGCAGCACTCGCCGAAGTAGATCTCAAACGATTGCATCCCTTGTATGCCCTCTCAATCCCATCGCACTTCTTGGATGGCTGTTACATCAGCCTTTAGCCTATCCAGGTTCCCCACTAATTATTCGGCTGCACGTGGCCTGTTTAAGGTCCGGACATTCCACGTGCAGATCCGAAATTCATTGTCCTTGTTTCGTTTGCTGGGGTTGTCAACATTAAAATCATCCATATCCGAGGCTTGTAGTTGTTTTGGAACCGAAAATATTTTCCGTGGTAGGGAAGTCACCCCGACGCACAACCCCCTAGCCTGGAGGACCAGATCTTTATTATAACTCCAAGGACGGGGAGCCGGATAAATCGCTCCTTATAGGCCTGAGCTACGAATACGTCGTAGTAGCCCATATAAGGTGTTCAATAAGTAGTTCAACCTGACTGGAACTGTAGACGCCACCGTTGATTCCATCTGGGGAATTCTTCCTCTGCCGCCTGGATAAAGGAGAAGTGCCTTAGTGGGAACACTCCTCCTCCCACTCTCTCATTTCCTGCCGCCTAAACCGTCCACAGGGATTGGAACCCCATCTTCAGTTAAGGTACTAGGCACCCGACGTTCACCACGGGAAGGTCGAGAGTAGGAGTTGATAGACAGAGGTTAAAGAGGACACTTATCTACCCATTTGAACGTAAAAATTGACATTTAAAAACTTTAAATCCTAATCGACTCTTGAACTCTTATTTATGTGTTGCTATGGAATTTTGAAGAGAAGACTAGAAATGAAGTTTAGCGTGTTAGTTTCATAATTAGATACTTTTAAGTCTTAAGTTGATCTAGATATAGGATTTAAGTACTTTGACATTTGAAAATTGCTAACGTCTTTTAATAAAATTACTATTAGACGAATATGAGTATGTATTATAATAATATAGGTATTAATTCTTTAGCATAGGGATGTGCGCAATAAGAGTCTTATGGGAGTTTTTTTTTCAGATTTCAAGAGGGTAATTCCACTAAAAACTTTAAAGTCAGTTGTAGTGCACTAAAGTTGATGTTGAAAAAATAAAAGAACTAAATTTATTCTTTTCCATATTCCTTAGGAAATAGATCAATTATTATTCACTAATAAAGTTAAACTTTTTTGTTTGCCGTTACACTATTTTTATTATACTCTAATATCTAATCAAAATTATACCCATTTGTCCCCAATTATCCTCATATTTATAATAAAATTCCCACTTATTTACCTGTCTTACCTAAACATACAAAATAAATTATACTTCATCTATAAAATAGGTAGTTTATGATAATTTATTATTTAAATTTGTATATTTAATAAAATTACATGATTAATGTATTCATAAAAAAATTATACTTGGATGTGCTCTTATCATTTAAACTCAGACACATAATCTATGCTCACGTATAGCTCACAATTCATCCAAAACATCCCATCATATATATAATTTGATGATTTGCACAAAATAAATGCAAATACAAATAAAAAAAAATTAATAAAAAATATATTTACATCTTTTGAAAATAAAAGAAACAAAATTGCCATGTTAGCCAAAAAAAAAAAAAAAATTAAAGAAAAAAAAAAAGAATACTTATATAAAAAGATATAACGTAAAATCTTGTTCCCTCTAAATTGCGAAGGCCATATCTTTGGCCAGAACAGCAATTCCCGCAGTCTTCGAGTCGCGCAAATACCGCAGCAATATCATCTAATCATCACAGCGCATCACCATCGTCACCGGGCGAGCGACAATACCAGTTCGGTTTCATTTTGTATAAAATTATTGTAAAATAAAATGCATGATTGGGTCGTTTGAGCTTGCTTTTATGACTAGACTTATAGCATTTTTGAAAATATTTATCATATCAAGAACTATGATAGATCGGGATGGAAAGCTGCGGTGTCTCAAACTGGACCTGAAACCCTTCACGGTGAGATGGAGATAGGAGTGAGATAAAACATAGAGACGTCAAAATTAGTCGCATGTGATGAGGCCAATGTGAACACGATCTTATGTTAGCGAAAAATTTATGAATTACTTCCTGAACAGAATAGAATGCTGGAACTGGAGCCGCAGACGGAACTGTAAGAGCTGTCAAAAGGTGTCGTACGTTTTTTTTTTTTACCTGTCCACAATACAGCTGTACAGCTTTGAATGTATTTTGAAGAAAAACAAAAGAATATTCTTGTGTACAAGCTCAGAATTCGCATTTTTTGTTTCCAATAATTTTCTTTTTAATAAATAATTTTGTTCGCGATACAAATACCCACAATATTTTTTTCCGACCCAAAAAGATGTTTTTTTTTCTTCATACAATTTGAAACGTCAAAAGTACCGTAGGTACGTGAAAATTTAAAAGTTGGTGAACTCTTCCGTCTGCGTCTGCAGCTCCGTATGCGTCTACGTTCCGTTGTGTTCGCAATATTGAATTTGCGTGTATTCAATATTTTGACAGCTATTCCAGCTCCAGTTCCGTCTGCTTCACTATTCTGTTCAGCCAGTAAATGAATAGGTACCGTATCGATATGTATTTTAATGAAAACCTCATAACTCATTGGCCGCGTTCGGGGGGCAAGCCAAACCTATCCGGATAGGTTTGTGTTGTTGCAATGCCATAGGAAAATTCAGCTGATAAACCAAACAGCTGTTGTCAAAAACAAATCTAAAGCTATCCTAAAATTTTCGAGATACTAAACTATTCAATGTGCAATTTGAGTAACAGCTGATTACCGCTGACTTTTGGCTTTCGGATGTCGCTTAAGTAGTTGTTTGTTCTTATTTTTTGTTGTTTGTTTTTGGCTTTTAAACATAAAAATACCTATACGAATTCTTGCAAAAATAAACAAAATAAGGATATCTGTCAATAGGGAACTTTTCGAATCTGTCACTGTCAAAAGTGACAGCGATAACCTTGTGGTCTTGACAGATGCGAACGAAGAACGAACGAAAAAAGGCGGTTTTTTATACTAGAAGTCTAGTATGTTGTTCCAAAGTGAAAACATGTCAAACCCACAATGTGATGATTTTGACGTTTATGAGTGAACGAGATAGAGATTGCTATTTGGTAAAGAGCCCTATTGGAAGGACACAACATATGTTTTTGAAGACACAGCAGAGGTCTGGGAAAAAATAATTTCTGGTACGTACTTAAACTTTTGTCAGCTGTTTTGATTTTTGATAAAATCTATACTAAAATATCTCAGATAGCCTATCTGAGTGTCCCTCGAACGCGGCCATTGTTGTAATAGCCGTCAGCCGTAGAATGATGTTTAGTTAGTGCGTAGGAGTGTCATGCCGGAGATATGGGTTCGATTTTCAGACTCGTCCACTTAAATATTCACAAAAAAAAAAAAAAAAACGCTACTGCCTCTTGCGAGGAAGTGACAAATCCTCCAAGAGTAACTCTTGTCATGAATAAGTGCCTCTCACCTTAGCCGCGTTCGGATTCAGCAGAAAAATGATGGTCCCCTCCATTCCTTCGAAACATGCACACAGAAATGGTTGAGAGTTATAAAAGTCACTATACCCTGGGTTGTATACGAGCTGTCGCGCCACCAAATTTAATTTAATTTTTAATAGGTAACTCTTTTTGTTTTTTTTTTTTAACGAAACCAATACTTAACCCAAAGAGAGATACCTACAGAGTTTAAGTAACAATATTAATATCATGTCTGTAACCGATGAAAAAATAAATAATATATAATAATTATAATAAACAAAACAAAAATGAACCTCTCTAAACATCCATAAAACTTGTTAGGTTGACTCGCCCCCCGGGTAGGAGATGTTCTTTAGATGCAAGTGTGGTGTGTGGACAACTTAGACAAATGGGTTACAAATCAAAATATGGATACATGTTGCCAATTGATTTGTTGTACGAGTTTGAGTTTGAGCGTTAGAATCTAATATTTTCATTAAAATAAAAAAGTTATTATTTTTCTTCATTTTTTTGGTACATGTTATTATGTACATATATGCATAAGACCAAGCGCAACGCAGACTTAGTCATTTTAAATATACAATTAAGCATTGGAATTTGAAGATGCTGCAAAAGTTGATTTATGTTTAACTCAACACCTTGTATTGGAAAAATATCTATACAGACTGTTGGTCGCTGGTCAGTGGATTAACCAGCATTTTTTTTGTTAATCAACAATCTTGTATTTTTGTCAAAAGAGATACAAAAAAAATAAGTAAATAACAACAAATGGGAGGGTAAAACCAACACATTTTAGCAGACAAATTTTTGTTGCACAATTTATTTTTTTAAAGCAAAAATAAATTTAGCTTGCTCAAGCATGAGAGTGGACAGGTGGGGGGGGGGGGGGGGGGGTAGAGGTGGTTAAAGTTATTAATGCAACATGAGGCTGACTGGCTGTAAGTAGATATATACACGTTGCTAAGTTTATGGTAGGTGCATGAGTGGTTTCCTCATCACCCACGTTATTTTATTTTACGCTGAGCAATCTTTGGAAGTGAAAAATTTTAATAATTAAAAATTATTTCAGTTAAAAATTGGGCATTAATTGGAAGGTGGATATGACTAGAAACATTGCTAAATTTTAAATAAATACATACATATATAGGTATGGAATATTATAGATACATATAAAAGTTTAATTATAGAAACACTAAACTAAGTTTAGTGAACATTTTAGTGAGTCAAATTTTAAAAGAAAATAATGCTTTTATTTAAAAAGATTGGCTTTTTTTGAATTAAACTAAATGCAAAGAATTTTAATTTTTTTGAAAAATAAATATTTCATATTTATTATATTTCCGTCCAAGGGAGTTGTCCGTCCGTCCAAGGGAAAAAATAAAAATTGTTATGTAGGGAAATGTATAGTTTATGTGGCATCATGAAAAATGTTTGAGCCTACAAACCATGAAATTCATTCCAACTAAAACAGAACATGAACATACAAGAAACAAGATACAAAAACGGACGCAGATGTGGTCCGTTTTTGTATCTTTTTGAAATAAAATCAAATACAATGATTTGGTGATATCGCATATACAGCTGTAAACCGATGGGAACGTTTTTCAAGCGAACAAAGATATATAAACGTTTTGCTGAAAATAGCGGTTGAAATTTACAAACTAAAAATTAGTTTTTGTTCGCCTAATAGAATTAATTTTAAAAAATCAAGCCTAGTATGCAGATCGGGAAAAATTTTTCTTTTTATACAAAATTTTTTCCAGGACAAATTTTGTCTTCAGTTTTTTTCCAGACAGTACGCAGTTCACGCGCAAAATTAAGACGTTTGTACCCGCTGTAGGGTGAAGTCTCCACTAAATTTTGCCAGGAAAAATAATGTTCGAAGCATTATTTTGCGGGAAAAATTTTGACAGGTCAATAGATTTGCACGATAAACACTCATCAACTTTTATTTATCGATAATTTTACAAAGAGAAAAAAAGAAAAAAACATTAATTTTGCGCGATTTTTCCAACGTTTTTGTAGAGTTTAGAATTGTAGAGATAAAATTTGTCTTTTCCCGATCTGCGTACTAGGCTTCAGGGCTGATATTCTTGTCTGCGTCATGAAAAAAATATTGATTTAATACAGCATATTGCTGTCTTGTTGGAGACCGACCACACACAATTTTGGCATCCAGTAGCGTATCTTAGGTTTTACTGTCGTTTATATTTAAATTTATTTTCTCGAAGTCTGAATTATGTATATGAAACGAAAATTTTATGGCAATTTTTCATTTTATATAGTTTTTCTGTGTTTTTATTTCAGGAAAGATATTTTGGGTTTTGGTTTTCGGGGTTTCGGGTTTTTTTGAGTGATCCTTAAAGTCCAAACTCCAAAATATTACTGTTCAAACACAAATAGGTTTTTAAAGTTTGAAGCTAATGTTTGTTTTACACCGTTTTACACTATAAATAGTTTGATGTGGTGATGCTCAAAAATCAAAAGTAGTTACTAAAAATATTTCTTTTTGGTTTGATTTTTTTTTTTGTTTAAACTCTAGCTCAAATTACAGTGGACGTACAGATGCACAGACGCACGACCGCGCAGAGGCAAAGACCGAAGGGCAGTATAGTGAAAACCATACTTTTTTGGACTTCTCCATCGTCGCAGTGTTAATTTTGACTATAACCTCGATATTTTTTTTTTACACGAAATCAGTACTTGTCCTATAGAAAAAGTAAAAATGAATAATGTGCCCAAAGGCATCTCATTAGAAAAACACAAAGAGAAATGACAAACATTTCTGGAAAAGTTTTTTGGAAAAATATAGTACCACCATACTCGTAATAAATGTACCTATTCTTGTGCTGATAATGTTTAATGAAAACACCAACGTTTGTTAAATGGAAAAAAATTGAAAACAGCAAACTTGATAAAAAAAATTAATAATTTTAAAATTAATTTATAATTTCTTATTTTTTTTTTAAAGTATAAAATTTCAAAAAAATATTACCCTGATTTATAATAATTATTTCATTATAATAATTATATTCTCCAACGTCTATTTTTGAAACCTCGAGTTGTAGATTTTCCACAAACTTTTTTGTATTAAAAAAATCTATCTTTAACAAAAACAACCAAAAGTCTATCATTTTTCGTTTAGAAAATAGATTCTAGGTTTTATTCTTCGTTTTACCCTTCTGAAATTCTGATTTTTTAAAAACCAGGGAATTGAAAATTTTTATATTTAACATTTCCTTTTAGAGATGGTATTTTCTTATATTCTTAAGACTTGTCATTTTAGCTCAGTCAGATAATTAAAAAAAACCCAAAAATTGACTTTTTAACTGTGGCAACCCTAAGTCATTACAACTTTTTATTTTTATATTTTAATTATGTATTAGAATATAAAAATTTGTTTTAAAATTTGCAAATTTTACTAAAATACAGTACGGAGTTTTTATGAGAGTCTTAAATACAAAAAAAAAAAACGATTTTTTTTATATTTGAGTCAATATTTCAAAACATTAATATTTTGCACTCCACCACTTTTCGTACCGAAAAAAAAATTATATTTTTTTGTTTAAAGTGATAAGATTGCTCTTTATGAAAATTGATTTAAAAGTTTGAGAACTATTGCTTTATATTTAAATTCAAAACCACGATTTTGTTTTTCTCCCAACGAATATGTCATTCCCCTAACCAGTGTTTTTTAATAAATAGTTTGGTTTAAAAATTTAAAATGTTTCATTCTCTGCGTCTCTTCTTTATATATAAAGTTCTTTGAATTTTCTAATAACTTCGATTTAATTCCCATAAAACACCTTTTGGACAGTCATTCCCCTAATATCTTTTTTGTGTCATTCCCCTGACTTCGCTCTATTGATGGAATTAGACACATTTTTTATCGCTGATTATGCTATGCATATATAGGAAATCCTATGAAAATAAGACGAACCGGACCATAGTTTTACGGCTATATTATGGACTTTCTTCAAAGCTAGTTTTACTTAAAAACTAGTTCTATATAGGGTTTTCAAGTTTTAAGCTTCTCAAAAAAATTATTGATTTGATTTAGATGTCAAACTATGTATGAATATTTTGATTTAGATGTCAAAGTAATACAAATTTGTAAAAAACTTAAAACTTGAAACCGCTATAGATCTAGTTTTTCGGTAATACCTTGACAGATTTAAAAAAGCCAACCTGATATTTTAAAGTAGATTTCCTATGGTCAAAATCAGTTCAGGTCAAGATCAGTTCTATTTTCATTTTCGTATTTTTAATAAATAAAATTGGAAAATAAGATATGACGAAATCCTGCTCCATTAAAAATTGAGCTGACGCATCGTCATAATTTTTGTCTTCAATATTTGAAAGCAAAGCTTTCCCAATATCTGGGATGGCTCAGATTTAATTTTTTTGGACAGCCTATAATTTCTCTAATTTATAATTTCTGTTTTTATATTCCTATAATATATATATAATATGGCTATTATCGACATTCTTCAAAGCTAGTTTTGACAACAAAACTAGTTTTATAGAGGTTTCGAGTTTTAATTTTGTCAAATATAATTTTTATTGAAACATCTTTAAATTTCAATGTCAAAATATGTATGAGTATTTTGATTTAGATGTCATAGTATGTTTGAATAATGAAAAATTGTGAAAAACTTAAAACACGAAAGCCCTTTAACTAGTTTTGCCGTAAAACAAGCTTTGAAGTAAGTCAATATTATGGCTGCTAGTGTTATGTTACGAGAGAAAAAAAATTGAAAATTGATGCTTTTAGTATTAAAATTTACATGCGTCCCGCTCTGAAGAAAAATATTTATGGTCACCTTATATACCGCAAGTTTTGGATTCGTAAAAAGGACCTTTAGATTTGATCAAATCTGGTGATCCCTTGATTGATAGTTATTATTATAGAGTTATACATATAAGAAATAGATTATATAGCAAAATAAGTTGTTTTCAGCAGTTGAACACTCAATTGTCATATCTGTCAAATTACATGGAAACTGTATGAAGTTGGCCGCACTCAGTTTTTTACTCTGTCTGCTCGGTTATTTTATTCTGAGCTCATGGAGCATGCTCTGATCGCACTCTGAATAAAAAAAAGAAACACAAATTCCAAGCTCTGAGCGTTTTGAACTCAAAAAGAAACACAGCTTTTTTTTTGACAGTTCGGGCTTAGCTTAGAATTGCTCTGAACTAAAAAAGAAAAACGCCTAATGCAAAATATTAATGTTTTCAAATATAGACCCATTTAGGTATTTATTTTTATTTTATACTCAGCGCTAAAAATTGTGTTTGCTACTTAAAATTTTGTTAAAATTATATGATTATTCATTATGTGTTCCATATTTTGTATTTTTTTGACATAATTTTTTAAAACTTTTTATATACATACCTAATAAAAGCAAGAACCTTTTTCACTGTGTATGTGTAAATTCTATACACACCCATTTATATTGTTTTTATTTTTATTTGTATTTTAATATAAGTTTGTTCAATAATTTATTTTGCTCTCAATCCGTTCTGTTTTATTTGATTTTGATTTAATTTTTTATCTTCATAAGATTTGTTACTAACCTAGCTCAAAAGCTAAAAATATTAAACTACTAGCTTCCGAGTTTTTGAACAGATAAATAATTGTTTGTGCTCATATAAATTAAATCAATAAAATAAATAATGTTGTGTAACCAAAACCCGCACTTTGTACGAACTGAATTTCCCATAAAAAAACAAATAAACTATTTTGCGAATGAATTTTTAAATCAAAGAATTGAATTAAAATACAAATTATTATCAAAATAAAATAAACAAAAAAATATTTTAAAATCCAGTTTTTATATTTTGAGTTTTTTTTTTTTTTTGCAGAACACAAAATCCAGTTAAAAATTGTATATCTATTATATATCTTCATATATATAAGAGCATCACAATGTGCTAATTAGTTCGCCGTCAATAATTAATTCGCATGAAATTAATTCACCTCAGTTTTCTGATATGGTGGTAGCAGTAGCAAGTATAAAGTAGTAACATCAGCATCATCGTCATTACTCTAACCGATCATTGTTACTGAATGGGCAGCCGCGTACTATGGGTTTTATTTTAAGAAAAAAAAAAAGGGGTCGGGTTGCTACCATCTTAAAAGCTTTATAAGTCTAAAAATTTTCAGCGAAAAAAAAGGCCTGAATTTTTGCTGGTGTAAAGCATCTGAATTTAATGGGGGTTACAAAATTCCCCCAAAAGAATTTTTTATAAATATCTTATAAGCGTTAAGTTTAAATAAACAAAAATAAAAGGGGCAAGCTTTTAGCTTTGGAAAAATGTTAGTGATATGTAATTTAATTGCTTAGTTTTGTAAATTTTGTTCTCTTTACAATTTTAATTTTAGACAAAATTCAGATTCAGCAGTACCTAAACTGTACGTTCTGTCCATTTCTGCAAATAATTCCCGCACAGAAAAAAAAAATTAAAAACATATGAAAGATTATATCTTTGCCTTCAATTTTGTTCTTAAAACCTTTTCCGTTAAAACTAACAATATCAGAGATATACTTTGATCAATTCGTACTTTCCACAAATAGCAGATTCTCCCATTGTCCATTGCGTCCCGTTATAACATAGCCTAAGCTCTACCTGACGCATAAAATATTTGGCGTCTTCCTGTTTCTCGCTTAACAAACAATGGGTGTTTTTCTACTTATGTCTACATAATATGTACTTACTTTTCTGGTAGATATTAGTAAGCACTTAAAGTTATCTCGTCCGTGAAATTGGAACGAAACCTGAACATCGTTTTTTAATCCTTTCGATGATGATTCGAAAAGTATGTGGTATAGGCCCCAGTTATAGCTATCTTTGAAATTGATCATTGAAAGAAGTTTAGGATGCAAAATCTATGATTATTTTTTTCGCCGACGATATCTCGAGAACACATAGAGATATCGACTTCAAATAAATTTTATTTCACAGATAATAAGACCATAAAGTGCAGAAAGGATTTTCAGGAAAATTTAATTAGCGGTTTTTTTATTACAGTAATTAAAAAAAAATTTGTAAAATGGTTTGTTTTTGAATATCTCTCGAACAAATAATACTATTGATTTCAGCCTGGTTTTATTCTAAGCATAATGACGTAGTGAAAAATTGGTAATACTTAAATATTAACCCAGTTTTTTTTTTTTTTATTGAAAAAACTATTAAAAATTGTCAAAAAATATCGAGTATCTTGAGAGCACACAAAGATATTAACTTCGGTTTAATTTTATTTAATACACAAAGTTATAGTTGATAATCGATAGAGCTTGTACAAACATTCAATTAACGGTTTTTTTTTTCTAGGCCAAAAAAACTGCAAAAAAAGCTGCTACAAAAAATGTTTTTCCAATCAAATATATCGAGAACAACCAATAACTCCCGGATAATTTTAGTCAACACACAATGCCATAAAAAGTAATTGAAAGGGTTTTCAAAAAAAAATTCAATTGACGGTTTTTTTTCTAGGCCAAATAAAACTGCAACAAAAAAACTGCTAAAAATTGTTAAAAAATGTTTTTCGGCTCGAATATCTCGAGAACAACCAATGATATAAACTCCGGGGTTAATTTTAGTCTTTACACAATCATATTATTAGTATTTGATAAGTTTTGTAAAAAAAATTCAATTGACCGTTTTTTTTCTAGGCCAAAAAAACTGCAAAAGTATCTGCTAATTGTTGAAATTTTTCGTGTCGCATATATTTAGAGCAAATAGCCTTCCCTTGATTGCACGACTGATAAGTTTTTCGTAGATTTTTTTTTTGTAATTTTCTTATAAAAAATAACATCGGGTGTCAAGTTTCAGAGGGAACCAATGGGAAATTATCAGTGTGGGTCAAATGCCGAAAACAGATGTGCAGCTTTTTCCCATGCAGCGAATTTAGAAATAGAGATATCGTGCAGCAAAGGCTCTCATAAGAACCTGTGTAAATTTATTTTCGCTGCATTGGAAAAAGCTGCACATCTGTTTTGGGCCAAACTCAGCCACTTTTTTTGGGAATAAAGAGACCGACTCTTTTGGAATCAAATTTAATTTTAAAAATTTTAAATGATATGTTTCAGTGAAAGCTACATATAACTGGCACCATATCGAAACTGACGATGTTCATGGTACCTACTCCAGGGAACAAGGGAAAATTAGGGAGAAGAAGCCACACATTTGCTCCACGATGAATGGTTAAAATCCACCGACTTGTCATACTTAACTTCGATGTTCCTGGTTAAGACATAGAACAACCTAGTGTAAAGTGAGTTTAACAACCATAACCATCATTTTCTCTTGTTTGTATTCTCCTCAGCCAGGACTGGTGGAAATTCTGGACTGATTGGAAAACATTAAACATCGTGACATTAATCAGGAATCAGGATGAATTGATTTGGAAATCTCCAGAACATAAATACCCCCTTACCCCTCCCCTTTGGTGCGCTGCTGCTAAGCTTAAAAAGAAAAGAGAGAAAAACGAAAACAAAACTAATATAACAACAAACTGAAGATGGCGTTTCGATTGCAATCAGCCCCAACATCAGAAGTGAGAGTGTGTGGTCAACAACTTTATATACTAATGCAGCATCATTGTCGGTTGTTTGGTGAGATTAAAAACTGACATCGCACGTCCACTAGATGGGTCTGTCGGTCAATGTGTTGTTGCAAAAAAAAAAAAGGAGGGAATATTCATCGGGAACGGCATGCAGCGGTGGCAATGGCGTCGTTCGTCGTCGTCAAACGTCTTGTAAGCGTGAAATTAAAGCACCGTTGCTGCTGTGACCTTGAGCAACTTTGATTTGCACACATTGGACAAGTGTGTGTGTGTGTATAGTGTGTTTGGATGTGTTCATAATTGAATCTGTGTATAATTATGTCAAGCGGACATAAATGCAAATCGATGGTAGAAATAAAAAAAATTGTATAAATTATCGGATTTTATGAATTTTTTTTTTCTTAAATGGCTTTTTTGTATCTAAATGTATTTTTTTTTGTTCATCTTTCCTTTTGCAGCTCTTAAAATCAGAAAAAATTCTCATATCGCTTAAGATTCATCTTCAATATTCCAGTCGACCGTATTCTTGAAGAGTGAGAGTACAATCGTGATTAGCTAATCAAATACTTTTGGCCAGGTATGGTCTGGTCTTCATTATAGCATGGTGATGCTAAAAAGGGGAGGGGGATCAGTATATGTGTTCACAAGTTCTTGGGATTCTGTATGAAGATTCTCAGGCTTCTTGGCATAAAGCGTGGACCGGTTATTTCACTTTTACTATCTACAGATTGTAACAAGTGTAGTCCGGGTAACTACATCAGCTTAGCTCATCGCATCTTAGCTCAGCGGCAGGAGCAGCTTCGATTTTTTTGCTGTCGGTCGGTGCGATTTTTATTGGTTGTTCTTCTTTTTTTTTTTGGCTTAAGCTTGTGCGCTGTGCGGGCTTGAATGTTGTTTTGTTTTTAGTTGTTGTTCTCTTCGTTTTTATTGCGAATATGGTGTAAGTTGGTTTGTATGCGGTGTGGACCTGAATGCTTTGGCTATCTGGCGCGAAAATGACCACTCGATCAGCTATGCCGGTAACGTGAGTCTTTGGTGTGTGATCATTGCTCATCACACACAACACATCAGCGCTACAAATGGCGGTGGTGGTGGTGGTGGTGGCGGCGGCGGCGGCGGCATTATTTTCTTTTCACCTGCAAGGTTATCGAGGAATATTGGTTAAGTGCGATGTTATGATGGGTCATATCAGGTGGGGGCATTAAGAGATCAATTGATTTATTTTTATGATCGAACACATTATGGAATTACCATTTTTTTGTTGTATTAAGACTGGTCTTTGGTTATTGAAGTTATTTTTGTGTTTTGTGTGGTTTGCTTTGTCTTGTCGTACATATGCATTTAAATGTACATCCGGATTGATCTTTTTTTGTATAATGCGCTTTAATTGGCATGGGAGGTTTTAACTGTTCTAAATTTGAAGAAGGTTTATCTTAATTAATACCATATGAGTATTCTTCTATCTTAATTTATTATTTTTATTCAGATTAGTCATATTTGTTCTTAAAGCAGTGGAAGCATTGACATAAATTGAATACATATATGTCCAACATTTTTAAAGTTATATATTGGGCATATCCCCAATATTATATTAGTTTAGAATTTTACTCTTGGGGGGTTGTTAATGCTTTACTATAAGGAACCTTAAGATGGACTTGCGAATTATTATTTGGTAAACACGAATAGATACATATTTTAAATACCAGTTTAAATTGTTTCAAATATGTATCTTTAACCCACAGTCCACAGATCGAAGGCTATAAATAACTTCATGACTTATCAAACACATTTTTAATTTATTGATTAAACCTGATTGTAGAATTTAAAGTATCTATTGAAAATATTTATTTTTAATATTTTGAGTTTGTAAACGCGTACTGCGCGGTAAACAAATTTCTGGACCTACATACATATATGTAGGCAATTTATTGAATATTCTTTGCCATGGATTTTAACATAGAAGGACCCTGGCGTAATGGTAAATGCATTAGAACACGCTGGAGGCCTTGGATTTGAACACTCAGCCTCTTGCAAATTAAAGGACAATTTTTGTCTGGATTAATGGCTTCCGCGAAGAAGTGAAAAATTTTCCATTCCTGCTGATTACTAACACGCACATATAAATAATTGCAACTTGTAAGTCTCTAGGCCACGAGTTAGTAATTTGTTAGTATCTCACTGATACCTGAAAATCAGGTGAACTTTTGGTTAAAACCCGAGATACAGTTTTCTTACAACTACTATAGGCAGCCTCTGCCGCCTTAACATCACAAAGTGTATTTATACAGAGCTACTGCCTCTTGCGAGGAAGTGACAAATCCTCCTCTATCTCCTGTCATAGAAAAGTACCGTTCACCTTCCATTCCTGCAGAGGCAGACGCGCACAAAGGAATGGTTGAGAGTTGTAAGTCACTAGGCCCTGGTTCTTTATGAGCCGTTGTGCCACCAAAATAAATTTTTTTGCTATAGGTATTTCATGTAAGAAAACCGTTAGAGCCGTTTTTGAGAAAATTTAAAAAAAAGCAAAAATATTTGTATGGCAGCTACCTGTATTGAAGATGTGCTAAATGAAAATTTTTAATTTCTCCTCTAGGGAATTACACTGGCGAAACCCACTTTTTCCGACTACTCCATTATCGTAGTGTCACTTTTAATTACAACCTCAAATATTTTTTTACACGAAACCAGTAAGTACTTACGCAAGTAAAACGTGGACATGGGCAAAGAGTGTTGAAATTTTAAATCAAGATGGCGCTGTTTAAATGATTTTTTTTTTTCACAAAAGTTGGTTTTCACATTGGACTAACTAACTAACTCCGACTTTTTTGACGTTTTTGAGCCTTTATCTCACTCCCAATGTTGCGTATTCCTTTAAAAAATCACCTTCTTCGATGAGTAAGCTTAAACGCGTATAAAAAAGTCTATTGGCAGAAATTTTGTTTTATTAGATACGATGTTTTAAATCTAAACCACGACTCAAACATAACTCATCGCTAACTTTCATTTATTAATATAGGTGTTATTATTTCTATTTACCAATTTATTTCTATCGTAATTGCTTCTACTCTATGGGCCCTATCGGGAATCTCCCGGGAAATTTTATTTCCCACGGAATATTTTATTCCCACGAAAATTTTTTTGCTATCGTGAATCTCCCACGGAATTAATATCCCTAGAACAAAAATCCAAGGCAATGAAAGCCAAATTCCACTGGAAAATTTATTCCCGATACCAATAAATTCCGAGGGAAAATTTTAGGCATCCTTCACGTTCCCAACGTTTGAACGAGGGAAACATTCCCTGGGAAATTTTTGTTCACGATAACCCCCTATTTGTCCAAAGTGGAAAGAGCCCCATTACAAAATTTTGTTTATACGTTGTAATACCTGTACTTTTTTGAATGAGTGTTCTAACAAATCAAGTGATAAATCTGGGGTTCTACAGGGCAGTCATTTAGGGCCCTTATTGTTTATTTTATTTATTAACGAGTACGACTTGGCTTCGGTATTAAAACACTACTCCATTCTCCATTTAACAAGACCTTAATAGGTTTGTAGTAGCCCGTGGCGTAATTGTAAGTACGTTGGACTGTCATGCCACAGGTCTGGGTTCAATACCAGCCGCTTCCAACTCAAGTTTTTTTCTGGGCTACTGCCTCTTGCGAGGAAGTGACAAATCCTCCAAGAGTATCTCCTGTCACAGAAAAGTGCTGCTCACCTTAGCCGTTCGGATTCGGCAATAAACTGTAGGTCCCCTCCATTCCTGGAGACAAGCACACAGGAATGGTTGAGAGTTGTAAGTCACTAGGCCCTGGTTCTTCATGAGCCGTTGTGCCATCAAATTTTTTTTTTTAATATATTTAGGAAATAGTGCAATAATAACCTTATTTTGTTAAAGGTTGACAATAATTGTAAGACTAGCTATGTGTTTAACCAGCGAAAAAACTTGCATACATTTTAAATATATGTTAGATTCTTCCCCCCTTTTTAGATTGTCAATTCGTTCTGGCTTGGAAATAATTATCGACACTAAGTGGATGTTTTCCGATCAATTTAAACTGTGAAGTGCTTTTTGCTTTTCAGCCGAGGTTTTTCTCGCCCGGTGCGAACACGAAACTTCTGAGAAAAATGGTGTTTAAAACCTTATTACGAAATCTTTATTTTTAAAATACTTTTAAACTTATAACAAATATGAATTCAACTAGCGGACGGTCTTCGGTCTGGCAATCGGTGATCTATGATTTGAAGTAAAGGCGTTCGCGTTAGAGACGCTTACGTATACGTTTACAAGCTTTACGAACGCGTCGACATGACAGACGACTTGAAGAGAACCTGAAAATCAAAATGAACCTACATAACTGTAATTTCGAATTCCTTTCAACAAACTATTCCATTATTTTACAAACAATATCGATTTGTCCAGAAAACCCGATTTTTTCTTCTAAATAAATCGATTTTTTTGTTGAAAGGAATTCGAACATTAGTTTAACTGTCAAAACGCACGCTGAAGTTGATTTTTTCAACTTTAACGTTGAGGTAGCTTATATTACGTTGGTTTGTGTACATGCTAATAGGTGCCAAATCGTAACATAATACCCAACGCGTCATTGTAAACAATTTGCTTAAATTGCTATGTGTGAGCTTTCGCGTTGAAAGAAAAATCTGTCAAAGCGACGCCCAACGCGGCATTGGAAATCAGTCTTAATCTAGTTTTTGGTAAAACACGTTTTCTGAATTTGCTTCTGGTCTTCCGGTAGCAAATAACCTATTTTCCTTTTATCTTACAAATTAAAAAAAAAGAAAGTCTGTAGGGCGATTTTAGGCCATCCGAGTAGGTCCTCTTGTGGCATTCTCTGTAGGAAGTGAATGTTAAGTATATAATAATGAACGAAATTAATACATAATTCTTCAGTGACGTCAAGTGGCTGAGAAGAATTTGAATTGTATTAGGCTGTAATACAAGTCTCGCTGGATTATAGCTGTAATTGGATAGTATAACATACTTCAACATTAATCCATCATTGAACCTCTGTTAATCCGGTTAAAATCGGTGAGGATTAAATATTGAACCACGTTTATACAATAGGCCCTAAACAGTTTTATTTTATGCTTTTTTTTTTTTTAATCAATAAACTCCACTAAATATTCAAAAAGGCAATAACTATTAATGTTGCAAAGAAATAAAAATCACAGACAAAAATATTATCACGTTTTAATAAAACGAAACCCGTTTGCTTATCATTTTTTTAATTACTTGATTATTACCTTGCCAAATGCTTCCCAACTTATTTAAATTCTAAACCTCATTAAATAATGTTTCGAAATCACCTAAAGCAGCCATCATGATGCGTGGTCAATCTAAGCTCATATCATCTCAGCTCATCTCAAATCATCTCTTCTTTTTTTATATCTATGTACATATATTTTGTATTTATTTCTTGATAGGTATAAAATCACATAAAATCTTATAAATGCAGCTTCTAATTCACCTTGTTTCTCTTCCTCACAATATTTATGTAGCTACTTTTTTTTTTTTGCTTCGCTAATTCATTCGGTTGTCAATAGCCCCGGCTCAATGGGATGCAATTAAAGCAGCAGCAAAAAAAAAATAAACCTGAATCAAGAATTAAATATCTATTTTAGTGCAAAATCTTTAATCCATAAAATGCGAATGCATATACATCACATCGATGTTTTCACGCGCACATTTTGTCGTTTAAAACTCGACCGACCTTGAGCGAAAGAGTTATTGTTGTAGGAAATGAATCGAAATAGTTTTGTTTTTTTTCGAATCAATTCGATAGCGGCTATATTTTGTAGTTTAATAATGCCTTTATTTAGCAACATGTTTCTTAAAATAAAAAAAACTAAAAAACAAGTAAAAACAATAGACAGATAGTTGATGTTTTCTTGCTTTCTAGAAATTCAAAGTTCCTATTATATTGAAGTGAGTGTGATTTATTTGAAGCGTCCTTGGGGGAATAAGAACTATTTTTTTTTTTTTTACAATTTATTGCAATACGTATAAACACACGAGGGATAAAATATTTTTATAAATTAATGTAGGTTTTATTTTTATTATTTAGCGTGACACCGACACGCAAAATGTTGCTCGTTAACAGGTAAATCAACTTAAGGGGGAGCATCTATCTATCTCATCATCTGCAACATTCACTGACGCAATTTATTCAAACTTATAAAACGTTAAAGAGGAGCTCACATATGCAAATACATCCTTCAACTAGTTACGGTAAATTACTTGATTTTTATTTTATTAAATGAAGATTGTGTTGCTTTTTTAATGATGATGCAGCTATGTTTCTGTTCGAGAAGACATTTTTGTATCTGTTTTTTTTTTTTTTTTTTTTTATAAATTTTGTTTTGTACAATAATCTTAGATAGTTGATAGGAAATTGTGGTCCTATGTCTTTATTTTTTTTTTTTTACTTCTAATGTTTAATTGATGAGCAAAGAAGTTGTTGATTTTGCGAAACTCTTCGACATAAGTTGCATTTTGCAAGAACTTGAATATTTATTTCGTATTTGGCACGCGAATCTAGTGCCGTTTTGTAGATATTTAGAGGTTAAAGATTAGACGTTAAGTATAAATGAGTGTATGTTATCCTAAAATTCATTAACTTTCATGTAAATATGTTGAAACAAAGTAAAACAAAAACATTTGAAATATTAGCTAGGACCAGAGCTGTAAAAGACTGCAGTACTTTGGTAATGCAGTTAATAAAGTCGCAGTTAATTAACTTACCTATTGAATGTATGTTAATACTGTAAATAAGTACTTTAACTGCGAAACAAGCAGTCAGCAGTCAGTACTAACTAGGGTTGCCAGATTTTTTTCGCAGCTCAGTGGGACATAAGACAAAAATATAAAAAAATACTGGGATTTAAATTTTTTTCCCGGGACAAAATAAAAACTTATTATATTAAAATTAATAAATTATTTTATATACAAAATACTGACTGCCTTATTTATAAACAAAAAATGGTTAATTTAGCCCTTGTGTTCAGGGTAACTACACCATGGAATAGGAATTGTTCGGACTCAATTTCTTACTATTCATTTGACTACGGAAAATATTTCATAGGTACAAATTTGGTTAGTCCTGGTGCGACTCGAATAAAATTTCGATTTAAAATTTTATCCGAGATTTAATTTCGAAGTTCCCGTGTACAACTCATTAGAGTCAAAGATTAAACTTCGAACAAAATTTAGCTCGATTTAAATCCAACTCATACATAGCCTAACTAAATTCGCACTTCGTAACAAATCTTATCTTCATCACCATAAAATAAGAAGAAAGAAGTAACTTTTGACAGCCGTCAAAGTTATAAAGTAAGCATTTTTAATTCGGCAACAAGCAGGGATGAATGGACTTTTGGCACTTGGAGTCAGAATTTATTAATTCTGTTCATTGCTTCTCCACTTATCTGATGAATAAAAACATATTGTTTTAAATCTATTTAAACAAACAACGAATACTTTTGAATATTTGTACCGCGGTAAAAAGCTTTAAGCTCCTGAGAAGTGTCAAATCTCCTTAGCGTTTGTGCAAGTTCCCGTAGATATTGCTATAAAAACGAAAAATTTACTTTGTCTAGAAAAAGTGAGTTTTTGCTAAACAGAGTCGATTTTTTTGGTTGCATGGAATTCGACATACGTATTTCATATTTCCACTGTCTATCTAGTCAAAAATCTAATAAATACGACTGCTGTGTTAAAACATGTCCAATTTAGTTTTTTATATTAATTTTGGACTAAAATTGGTAGAAATTGGCAGTTTTGGGAACCAAACGAATGTTAATAATTCTTCTAATTTGAAGTGACAGCTCTCAAGTTGCCAGAATGACATTCTACTTAAAGTTAAATATATATCACAGCGCAGTTATTCTTTTGAAAAATGTAAAGATGTTTTTGCAATGAATTCATGTTTAAACCTGGGAAAAAAGCTGCCCCGCCGGGACAGTTAAATTTATGTGCGAAATCCGGGACGTCCCGGATAAACCGGGATGTCTGGCAACGCTAGTACTAACATACCGACTGTGCAGTTAAAACAAAAAGTTAATTACCTGTAAGTTAATTAACTGCAGTACTTTTCAACTGCTTTTAGTCTTTTTAGTCAGTGAAAAGTCTTTGTACTGCGATGATTTTACTTTTAGTCAGCAAGTCTCTTAACTATACAGTCAAGAAACGATGGTCGAGAAACGATGGAAACTGAAATAAAATACATGAGTTTTGTTTCATTACCCAGCGTTTCTCGACATGATTCTTTCGATGTGAGAGTTACAGAACATGGGTCCAGATAAGTTATTAAATCAAACAAACACGTTATTTTTTAAGAACCATTTACTGAAACGAAACCTAAATTTTTAGGTTCAATATAAGTATAGTTGACAGTGAAGAAAATATTAGCACATATAAGCATTTAAATTGAACGTAAATATTTAAGTTTTGTATCAGCAAACGGTTCGAAGTAACCAATTTATTTCTTGGAAACAGACCTATTCTGCGACATACATGATACGATCAAATCTTTCAGTCACACGAACGTTGTGCCCTAAATTATCTAGTCTTTTTATTTTTGACATTCTGAAGAAAATCAAATTGTTTAAATTATACATATATTTATACATTGATTTTTATACTAAACTAGCTGACCCGGCGAACTTCATTGAATCTATAATTGATTAAATTATTAATCGAGCAACTTCCAATTACCACGACTTTCCGACATTTCCGCCCTAATTTTCCAACTTTTATCTCCATAGTGTTTTTAACTGGTTCAATAAGAATCCAACCAAAAAAAATTCCATGCAAATCGAATGATGTTTAGCCGAGTTATGCGCGTACGAACACAATTTTATTTCAGAAATTTTGAAATTTCAATGCGTTTTCACGATTTTCCTAATTTTTCGGTCGAATTTTCTAATTTTAGTCGAATTTTTCAATTTTCGGCTCCGTTATGTGTTAATGTGTCTTGATGTTGCATATCGCTTGTAGTGTGGTGCACTCGCGGGGACTTGCTGTGGTTCCGATAATTGCCGCTTTCGGATGTTTATCGCCAAACCTTTCCGAAAAGATTTTTGTTGTTGTAATCCTATTGTTAAAAAAACAGCTGATATAGCAACTATTACAACAATAACCCAAAGCTATTAGAATTTTTTTTGTTAGGTACCGACATACATACAAGAAAGCAAAGCCGATAATTATTCGAACACGGAAAATGCTTCAGCTCTTGAAGATTTCTGTTGGTCGTGCGTTGAATTAAGCTGTCCTCAGAATTATTGGCTATTTTTCGTTATCAATGTGAGCAATAATTTGGTAGTTTACATGGAAGAAAACATTATGATGGTGTTTAGTTAGCATTTGTTTCTTGCCTTGAAACTATCAAACATCGATAATTATTGTCATGTATGTATCTAGGCATTTGCAACCGATATTTGACCGAGATGTGAATGTGGTTTTGGAAAAATATGGCCGTTAATCATTTTTAATATTTCGTAATAAAATAAATAAAGAATCAAGGCCTATCAAATTAGAACTCTCAAATAGTTATTTGTGCTTACATTTAACGAAGCTTTACAACCGTTATGAGATTGATCATCTCGGAAATAGCTCTAACTATTTTGATAAAAATTTGTGTGTGTATTATTTCGGAAGACTATTTTGACAAGAAAAAATCCGCTATTTCCCATAGAAATTACATACATATATAAACATCGCAGAAATAAATGTATTTCTTCTAATGTTTTCCTTAATAAAATAAATTTAGTAGAGCGACAGCTAGTGTAAAACCAGAGCCTATACAGTGACTTTAAACTGTCAACTATTCCTGTGTGCGTGATTGGTAGAAATGAAGGGGACCTACAGTTTACTGCCGAACTGTCCGAACGGCGAAGGTAAGAGCCACTTATTCATGACAAGCGTTACTCTTGGAACATTTGTCACTTCCTCGTAAGAAGAAGTAGTTTTTTTTTTTTTACTTTTTTGTTAATTGGACGAGGCTAGGAAAGTTGAACCCAACATCTTCCACCTAGAAAAAAAATAATGGCAACTTATATTGCAATTACAACAACAAAAAACTGCCTAAAATATATCCCATTTATCTCAGCTCAAACTCATGTACCACTCCCAACTTTAATTTCAATATAGAAGTCCATAAGTAAAGAAGGTTATTCATTATTTTCCCAGAGTCTATAAGTATAAAGGATGTCTGCAATAGTTTCACATTATTAACCCAACCTTCCATCTTTTTATTATGACGGTCTTAATTACCTTTGAAGTCACATAAAACCTACATCATCGCATAAAATAATTAAATAAATCAATTTTTAATTATTATCCACCAAACACAAAATAAATTAATTTAATAGCACAATGCTGTCGTCACTTATTTTCTCTCACACCCACCCCACCCACATTTGGTTTCCAACCAATATTTTTTTTATTCCGCTTCAATCTAATGATGATGGTGATGATAAGTTACCTCGTGCGTTCAATGAAGTTGCAACCCAATATAATATCTGTTAGAAAGCGTTGAAATTGGGGGTGGGGGTGTAAAATATGAAACTAATTTCACTTTAATCATCTACATTCGCGTGTTCTGTTCAATGCTCACTCAGCACCAAAACCAAAACCAACCCCCAACACCCCCACCCCCACCCCAGCCCAGCCTACTTATCAAACTGCCAATATTTCAGTAAATCAATATGGCCTTTCGTTCGGATTCTTTCAGTCCCTGTATGTCTGCTATCGTCACTGATTCGCTTAATTGCCTTAAAATATTAATATTGCACACAACGTAGCTGTATGAATATACCTACTTACACCCACAACGTTTCAAAACACATCACAACAGTTAGATAGCTGAACAAGGGCGAGAAAACCGGGCGGGGTGCATCAACTATACAAACAACCTACCACCACATGTATAAAAAAGTTCTCTTATAAATTATGAACGTATGATGAGGCAATCAATAGTTTTTTTTTATTTTCCAAATGACGTCATGGGTAAAATTGTGGGTTCGCCTTGTTACCGCAATTTCTTTTGTTCTTGTTTTCTCTCTCTCTGCTTGCCTTTCTCCTCTTTTCAAATTGCTCCTTCGATTTTGTTATTTCCTTTTCCATACCAGCACAGTATTGTCCAAGGTCGTTTTGACGCTATACTATACATCATGCAGAGACAGAGAAAGAGCAAAAAAGAGAGAGTGCTGATGCACACACATGCATAATTTACCGTCATCATTACCACGCGAACCCACATTCTCAGTGAAGTTGTTTTTTTTTTTTTTTTTTTAACTTGGGGCAAATTATATTCTACTGCCACCGAAAATTTCTTCCCAGGAAGCTTGTTGGGGGGGAGGGGGGGTAAATAAATTGATTTATTTATATACCTAGTAACTATATCCTGTTATATAGGAAGTAAGTAGGAAATTATAGTCACATCTGTGTGTGGTAGGTTATGTTCACATTTATAGCCATTTCCAGGTATTTTTCTGACTTTTTTTTACAATATAGGGACTGATTTCTTGGAATTTTTGTGAATTTATGTTTCTTTGAGCGCTGTAAGGGAATATATATATAAATGGGATATGATAACATGGATATGTGTGCATGACAGCCAGTTAACTGATAATAAACTCTACATGCGTTTGTTAAATGCGAGTGGGTGTTTAAGGTTGTTCAACTTTGGAATGTGTACAGTAAAAAAAAACCTGGAATAGCTTTGACTGTAAAACAAATAAACTAAAAAAGTTTGCATTTCTGAAATATTTAAAATCCACCTGCCATAATGTCGACTTGAACATGACCATTGACCATGCTCAAAAACAAATTGCTTTTGCAATTTTACACAAAAAAGAAAATTTGTAAAAATTGTGGAGCAAAAGGGAATACATTCAGCTTTTTGCAAAAAAAACTAAGAATATACCAGTTCTTAGAAGAAATGTCAATCATAAATTATAGATAGATAAATAATCTTCTATCTATAAGTACTTGTAAAGTACTAACTTAATTATTTCAGGACAGGACATCCACATCAGTCCGCATAAGTACAAGTGACCTACTAGTTAATGGTATTTGTACTTCAGTACTCTGGTATTATTACTTAAAAAAAGGCAAGTACCTACCAGTATTTTTCAAGTATTTGGGTACAAGTACCAAGTATCAAGTACTTAAGTAATTGAGCTTGAGAAGTAGTTCCAGTACTTGAGCAGCACTTCAAGTTATTAAGCAGTACTTCAAGTACTTGGACAGCACAGTACACAAATATAAGGTATTATCTTGCGCAGGTTGTCTGAATTGAAACTGTCAGAAATTAAAAAATGGTTGCTCGAGTGCTCCAAAAACTTCACACCGCAATATTAAAAACAACAACAAATACCGAAATTTGACATGTAAATGGGCACTGGATCCACAAATTTTATCGATTCTGATAGATGCGCAGAACAGAGCAAAAATGAAAACGCTAATGATATTACCTTTAATATATGTACCGTGCTTGGACAGTACTTTCAAGCAGAGCTTAAAAATAATTAAAATTACACAAAAGAATTTAAAAATATTTATTGATTACTTTATAGTATGTTTCTACCGAAGGTTTATCTCAGTTTAGATTACATACATTATGTAAATCTGTTTGGTGTTTGCACTACACAAAAAGATTAAAAAGAAGATTTATTTTGATGGTTAGTGCGCAGGACTGTCACGCCGGAGGTCTAGGTTCGATCCCCAGCCTCGTCTAACCAATGGCGTAGTTAGAGTTTTTCCCTAGGGGGGGCAACCAGCCAGCGGACCAAAAGTTCGTAGCCAAAATTTTTGTTGGATTTTCAACATTATCTTCTGTTATAAGTACCACGTGTATGCGGTGTTGAACTTAAGTCAAAAAATTGGTTATTCACCCAATTTTTTTTAAATTAATCGTTGTAATATTTTAGATCTATTTCTCTATAGATCTTAAGAAAAACCTAAAAAAATATTTATTGCATAAAAAAGCAAATACCTCCAACGAAACAAAAAAGAGGAGAAGGGTGAAGTTCAAATTTGTGTAAATGCACAATCAAGGATGTTTTCAACCCTCGATATTAGTTGTAGTTAAGCAGTTATTTTATGCAATGTTCTGATGAGAGACAATTAAAAAAACTTTACTTTTCTTATAATTTTTCGTAATTTTCAAACCGTGTTGTATATTTAAAGAAATAGGCCACTAATTTCCTTAAATATACAATTTTAGTTTAAATTTGATGCAAACATTATATATATAGCATAATAATTCAATAAAAGTTGAATAGAAAAAATTTTCTTTTTTGGTTAATGTGTGCAATCATTTTGAAGGCAAGTCTGCGCATGGAAATCGTATAAAACTTCAGATATTTCTGCTTAATTTCAATTTTAAAGAAAAATCCCCATGCGATTTTGTATGGAAATTCAATGTATGAATGGTGTCATGACACCGGTGCACACACTTGTGTTGTGTGTATGGGCCGCTTAATGGAATTTTTAGATCCGCTTAAGTGAAATTTTTTTTACTTATCCGGACTCCGCTTAAGTGAAAGAAAGGCTGTGGCATTTTGCAGTTTTTCTTAAGCGGGTTTTACTGTATATCGATTGCGCTTAATTAACACTAAATTCTTAAAAACAGGTAAGAACAAAATAAATTTTCATTTAGTTTTCCCATAGATTGTGTGCAGCGGGGCGCACTGAGTAACTGCACTAGTACGAGTTAAATATGATGATGTTTGGTTTGATAGCAAGGAAAATTTGATTAAATAAAATAAGTGCATATTCGTGAGGAGTTATAAGCAATTCCTAAATCAAAACTAAACAACATAATAGTGGTATTTACGATCCGGTGCAACAAGCCTACTAGCCTAGTAAATTTTTAAAATAATATTTTGTTTCACTTTCTACATCGTGAACACACTTTTCTTATTTCGCTGTAACACTGCAGAAAAAATACACACGCTAAAGCCCAAAACAGATGTGGAGCGAAATTAGAAATAGAGATATCGTGCAGCAAAGGCTGCATGCAGAGCCTGCAATATGTCAGCTCTCATAAGAACCTGTGTAAATTTATTTTCGCTGCATTGGAAAAAGGTGCACATCTGTTTTGGGCCTTAATTTTCGATGCATTGGAAAAAGCTGCACATCTGTTTTCGGCATAACAGTAGCTTTCCAATCACAATGAAATTTGGCTTGCTATCAAGTACACGGCCGCAAGTTTTGCACTCTTGTATTTTTCGATTGCAATAAGGTGGAGGTATAGTAAATGTACAAAAGTGGTTGCAAGTTTTTTACCAGTAGATATATTTTGTTGTTGAAACGTAGCATTTTATACTCTTTTACTATTTCAATGATAATAGACGAGTTGCACCGGATCGTGAATATACTAAGTACCATCTAATGTTAATATTAAATGCTTGTTATAGGTAATTTAAGTTATTTTGTATATCTATACTGAGTTTTTTTTAGAACTAAGACATTGTTGTATAATATTCTTTATTTTCTCAACACTTTCTCTTTTGGGAAAGTGCGTAGGCTCGAAGAATTGGACGTCATGATGAATTCTGCTGATCTAGAATTACTGTGTGTTTATCTACAGAATGCTTATCCTATAGCCTGCAACTCGTTTATTGTACGTCACAAAATAGACAGATAATAATTAACATTATACCGACAAAACATTTCGTAATTAGATAAAAAAAAAAATTCAAACGAAAATCCCATTCTCGCCGTGCCCCCAACTTTGTTATGTGAATGCTTCCACCCCCACCTACGAGGAAGAAATGCCAAAAAAAGGCAGCTACACACCCATCCTGCTCCACGTGGTTCATTAACTGGCCTGGCATGGATGATGAAGGTTTTATAAATTTACTTCATATGTGTACATATTATATAATATAGGGCCAGGACACGCACCAGCCACACACGCACCCTAAACACATCTATATCTGTTGGTTTTATTGATTGGTACTTGGTAGTCCTTGACGTCATTCATATCATATGTTGTGAGAAGGTTATCGATCCAAGAATGAACATATACAAATAAACTCCAACAACCATTACACACGCAAAACCAAAATAAAATCAAGCAATATTGCTGTGTGGTAGCAGCATCAGGCAGGCAATGGATGATTATAAAGGAATTTTAGTTGTACCTACACCATTGATGTTGGACTTGGAACAAGGACGTCATCGTTGTAAAAACGTTTACCCAAACTGGTGGGTGGGAGTATCTTTTTTTTTTTTACTGTCAGTATAGGACTATACCTGTTAGGAAATGGGGTTGTACGGATATAATGCCATCGATTAAGGGACGAAGAAAAGGATTTTTCTACTGTTTTTTTTTTTTTTCGAGCTTACTATCCTATTTTGGCTATGTGTCAATCAAAAACGTCCTTCGTCAGGTAAAGTTAAATATGTATGTAGGTTTATTTTTATTTTCCTTTATTTTCACATTCCTATTTTAACCGCACAAAAGCAAGATGATGTCGTCATAGCTTATAATTTATCATCAGTACCTATAAACTGAATGGTATGAGTTTATCGGATAAGTAACTATTCCTTCAAGATAAATATATAAGTTTATATAGTCTTGTCGATGAGGTGTAATACATAATTATGTTGGTTTAAGTCTTATAAACGTAATGAGATATTCTTGTTCTAGGTCAAAATGATTTCAATAGATAGCGGCTGAAGACCAATTTGAAAAATAGAAATACTTTTACTATCAAACATAAAAGTGATGGAGTTCATACATAGCAATATTGATTAAATAAAATATTTTTTGAGGATAGAATTTCATCTCGTTAACATTTGCTGATTGGGATTTCGTGATTGTATGTAAATGGGAAAATTTGCCTTTGTTCAAAGTGTGGAAGTTTAGACTAAAAATATTTTGTGGAAAGGATTCTGTGAGAAATTCCTAGGACATAATGGACTTATCTTTCTCGATTTTGATTTATAAAATTTCGTACTGATTGTCTATCTACGTACCCAAATATTATTTTAGAATCATTATTGAACTGAAAAAAAAAGGAAAAATACAAAATAAAGCATTTTTAGTAGGTGGTATGCAGTACCATGCATAGTGTTTTTTTAATATAAAATTGTTAGGTAAATTATGTGTCTCAAAAGTCTTAATGGCTAAAATCATATAAACTGTCTTAAATAAATTCTAAAAACACTACATTAAAAAAAATGTATACGGAACACAAATTTCAATTCTGATAAGAATTGAAAAGAAAAAAAAAACATTGTTTCGAAAAAAAATTCAAATAGTGGACAAAAAGTGTATAATTTTTTCAAAATTTTAAAATTTTATTTGTATTTTTTTTTGCAAATCTCTCTTTAAAATCTTATCAGTGTTACCTACAAGAAAACTGTGAAAATAGTGGACAAAAATTGTTGTTTTCTTTTCTATTTTGATGACGATTTTACCTTACAATTTGTTCCTTTTAATTTGTTTGTACCTACGACTTTAATTACTTTCAAATCAAGCCCTTCTCAATGTTTGTAAGGCAGTGAAAGATTTACTAAAGACCTATATAAAAAGTTTTTTTTTTGTACTTTTTAAACTAACGGTGAGGGGCCAAAAACAAATACATATCCGCTATAAGGTTTTGAAACCATGTTGTAGGAAATCAATTAAGGCTTCCAAAACTACCCTTTAATTTTGCGTATCATCAGTTCTGGCCATAATTTTGTAAAAGCCCTAACTAACATTTTCACTTTTTCGAGATAATGAAGAAAACACACTAAATCGCTTACCGCAACCTTTAGATAGATTATGAAAAATATCTAAATATATTTGTTTTTAAGCTTAATTTGTAAAAGGAAAATTAAAATTTAAATTCATTTTTTTAATTTTAAAGTTTCAAATTTTGTTATGTACAAAAATATTTCAAAAAATGTAATAAAAAATACCGTCGATGTATGATTCATCTCTTTACCCTGTAATAAAATATATATATATTTTTTTTTTGTATAATGTGACTTGCCCTATGTTGTAGTTAGGGCTTTTTTAGCTTCGATCCATATGATTTAAAGTTAGGGCTTTTAGAAAATGGGGCTTTCTGCTTCATTTGAATATCTAGCATTATGAAACAAATACAAATAAATCGGAGGCAATACCCCAACTCCAAAAATGCCATAAACTCAAAATCGGAAATTTTGTAGTTACGGCCATTACGAAATTTTGGGCAGAGTTGTTGATGATACCACGACTGCAAAAACATCTATGTTTATGGAAACAAAAAATTTGAATGGCATACAAAAATGCCAAGGAAAATGACACTTCAAAAAAACAAAAAAAAAATAACATTTTTAGCTCGTGATTCTAATAATAGAACCTTAAAAAATCATTTGCAAACATTTCTCAACACAAAAGATTTAAAGCTTTAGAATGCTTTTTGTTTCATTTCAGTACGTTCACTTTTTACAGGGATACAGCTCTTCAAAAAAAAAAAACTAAAAGAAAAACTTTAAAAAATGTTGTTCCCTTATTTTTGTTTACGAGTGTAAATTGCTCATGATGGCTTTAAAATTTTTGAGCTTTGAAGTTGTTACTTATCGAGTTCCAAACATTGACCGTCCGATCTTATAACACATCAAGACAATAGCTTTTAGAATTAATAGAAACACCCGAAAGGAGCAAAAACAAAATAATTTAAACAGTTTTGACTTTTCATTTACGAATACAGAAAAATAAAATTTAATGTCGATTTCCTTTCAACAAAAAATTCGATTTCTTTAGAAATCCTATCGAACAAAAAAATGGATTCTGTTTAAAAAAAAATCGAATATTTCGTTGAAGCGTATTTAACATATTAAGTGTTTTTGTCGGATGACATTTGAAAAAAAAAAAAAATACTTTAATTAAAAAATACTTTAAAAAACAAATCTAGCTTATAAAATTCCGAACTAAAAAATGTGTGATAAAATTTTCCGTCGAGCAATAGATTTTGAAAAAAACGTATTTTCCACAATGTTTTAGCACGTTTTTCTTAAAATATACAGGGTGATCGGTATAAGATGCACCAAACTGCTGGAGCGAGTAGATTTGGTTAAGACAAGAAAAAAATCCTCCCGTTTAGGCAGGAGGGGCAGTTTTCTAAAAAATTGACTTAAAACAGAAAAAAAAATATTTAAAAACAACGGTATAATTTAAAATGCCATGCTATACCTTTTTGGAAAGCCAGAAATCTCTTCTCTGATTTTAAATTAAGTTGTGTTAGTGAATAGTTTTTGAAAAATTAATTTCCAAACTCTAAATTTTGAAAAAAAAAATGAAAAGAAAGTTTCAAACTAATTTTTTTTCAAAATTTTATGTAATTAAGTACAATTTTTGTTTTCAAAATTAAATACTATTATTATCTTTTAGTCAAAAACAGAAAACCAGATAAATGTCTTTTAGTTTTGAGAAAATTGAAAATAACAGGAGCAATTTTCTAAAATAATTGACTTAATACAGAAAAAAATTATTAAAAAACAACGGTAACGGTTAAAACAACGTGCTACACTTTTTTGTTAAGCCAGAAATATGTGCTTCTATTTGGTTTATAAAATAAGTTCTTTGAGTGAACAGTTTTTTACAAATTAATTTTCAAACTTAAATTTTTGAAAAAAAAAAATTAAAAATTGTGTTCAAACTGATTTTGTTCAAAATTTTACGTTATTTAGTAGTATTTTTATTTTTAATATTCAATACTCCCATCAATTTTTAGTCAAACACTGAAAGTTAGAAGTAAAAATGTAGTCTAGTTTTTGAGAAAATTGAAAATAATAAAAGTATGTAAGTTTTCCTTAAATTCGACTTCCATAACGGATGTTGTTCAAAAGATCCTATTTCTACAAATTAAGTAGTAAAATAGATTTCGTCATTTTCAATTTTCTCAAAAACTAAAAGACATTTTAGCATACGGTTTTCAGTTTTTTATTGAAAATTAATAGGAGCATTTAATTTTGAAAACTAAAATTATACTTAAATATATAAAATTTTGAAAAAAATTAGTTTGAAACTTTTTTTTTCATTTTTTTTTCAAAATTTCGAGTTTGGAAAGTAATTTTTCAAAAACTAAAAACTAACACAACTTACTTTAAAATGAAAATCAAAGAATATATTTCTGGCTTTCCCAAAAGGTATAGCATGACATTTTAAATTGTACCGTTGTTTTTAAATATTTTTTTTCTGTTTTAAGTCAATTTTTTAGAAAACTGCACATCCTGCCTAAACGGGGGGAAATAGGCCCCCCCCTCCCATACGATTTTTTACTTGTCTTAACCCAACCTACTCGCTCCAGCAGTTTGGTGCATCTTACACCGATCACCCTGTAAAGCTTTTACGAAAAAAGTGTTGCAATGTTATAGGCAAGTTCAGGAAAACGAGATCTCAAAGACTTCTGTAATCTCAGCAGTTAAGCGTGGTAAACATTATCGAACACAAAGGACAGTCCGCTGACAATATCAAACATTTTTGTGACCATGGGTTTTTTCTTGACAAACCATCAAACAGAACCTCTGTTCGTTTACTGCCCCAAAACTGGGAATTTTAGTCCAAAGTTCTGTTAAAATGCATACAAAAAAAATTAAATTGGACCAAATCTGGCTGTTTGGGGAAGTAAACAGACTATATACATGTAAATTTTAAGCATAACTGTCATATGTAATCGAAAATGTGTAGGTACCTAGCTTTACATGAACAGAATTCCTTAACAAAATTTCTGCCGAAGGTGATTAGGGGGGTTCGCATTCAACGACATGTTGATCAACATGTATCTAGTCGGCAGATTTTTGTAATGTGAACAGCAGTTGAACGACCGTCGATCGACTTGTTGTGTAGTTCAAATTTTTTAATATTTTGCTCGGTCGGTCGACCGTTGTAGTAAATGTGAACACAAGTTGAACGACCGATGATTTTAATTTTGTAGCTTTTTTCTATTTTTTTACGTAAGATTTAATTAGCACGCGATGAAATTGGAGTTAAACAAATAGAAACGCAAAAAATTAAAAATATTGTGGTTATATTGGTGTAAAAAATTAAATACGCGTAATGTTTGCTCTTTGAAATTTTGTTTTCAAATGATGTCGGTGAAACGGTCGTAAAGTGTGAACGCTAGCAAAACGACTCGGGTCGGTCGACATGTCGTTCAATGTGAACCCCCCTATTGGCTAAGGAGAACAGCACTTTTTAATGACAAGATATATCTTAGGCCCAGTTTTTCAGCTTGAGATTAAACATTAAAAGTAAAACCCGAATTAACTCATCGATTTCGGCGAATTAACTGAGGTTCAACGATGGTCCATATGTTCAAGTATGTGATAAAAGCCAATTATATCACTGAATCATCGTTGCATTTCAAATGTACATTCCGACTGGTCTAATTCCTTGCAAGATCCAGTACCCGTTACGTGAAAAAAAATTAAGGAAATAATTCCACCAACATCCGTTGATATTTATGAGATTAAGGCTTAAACCAATCTAGTACTTTCCAAGTTAACTGCTTGAGTTCTTGAATCATTTTGTGGCCTTACACTTAAAAGAAGTGTGTGTTTAATAGAAGTTGTGTAACTTCTAGGCACGTTTTCTTGCAATTTTTATACTATATTTAAGAATTTTTGCAAAAAGTTGAAAAGTAAAAAACAAGATCATGCGCTAGAAGTGCTTTTGGACAAGAGCGTCCAAAACTTGTACTCATTTCATTGCAGGGACATTTCTAAAAGAATTCTCTCTCTGATTTGTTTTCACTTGGACGTTCAGAATAGGTACCTACTCCAAAAACTCCAAAAGCCATCAATTTTCCGTTCCTTTTGTTTCGAAGGTTTTTTCTGTTCCCAATTTCATAAAAGAGTAGACGACACACACATGCATACTTGTCTGAAGTGATAGTTATCTGAAGAAGCCATTTTGTTAAATAATGCCATTTGCTTGTACATTCTGAAAAACGATTTTTTTTACATTCGATTTATGCAAATAAAAAGGAGGTAAGTGTTTTAATTGCTTAAATATTATTCAATATCAATCATCAATTATTATTCTTTGCAATATTTTTGGTAGGTAGTCTTATTTTACCACAGTTGGTTGTCTTATTCGATTTATTTTATTATTATGGTTCTATATGAAGAAAGCTTAGTTTATTTTGAGAATGATTGATTGACTCATGGTTTTCATTAGGTAATGATTATCTATTTTTAGCAACACACTGACCCCACTTTTGTTTCGTGTTAATTTCTATTTAGATATCGAGGCCTATTTCACGTCATCGTTGTCAGCAGATTTGTGTATATATACCTACCTAGGTAAGATATGCGTCAGAAAGGGACTTTCAGCTTAAAAATAGAAAACCCAACTATATAACATCCTCAAAAATATATCTACTAAATACCTAGCATGGGGGCCAAATAATAAACAATTCTGATTTTGATTAACAACAAGTGCAATGTGCGCTCGTCCTTCCGTCATCGTATCACAATCATCATCTTTGCCATCATCACGAGCAGCGACGCGACCGTAAACGGGATATAGTCATGTGAGATCCGTTTTTAGTCAATAGTTTTAATTTTTCTCGTAAATCTATGACCGCGCGGCGCTGTCTAATTTTAAACGAATTGATGCAGCATCGCGCACCACCAAACAATTCGATTACAGTGAATTATAATCGCCAGCCGAGCACTTTAAGCTAATTTTAAACCCTCAACCAAATGTGCGCGTCTCATCGTCATTATCGGTCGGCATGCCACTTTGGTTGCTGTGTCGCCAATTTTAGTTTTGATGTCGAAGTCGATGCGCTTGCATTTATTTTCATCAATTGATTCCGCATAATACGGATTTCTTGCGAATAAGCAGTATGGTGAGTTGGGTTAAGAGTTTGACCCCATCACACTATAATAAACTGACAACCGCCCGCCATTGCCTCTATAGTCGCTATCGCTAGATTCCTTTAAGTTTTTAATTAGAATTTTTCGATGGGATGGAATAATTTTACTGCACTTGCTTGCAGTGACGGCCTTTCTTTGCTATTATAGCTGCACAGATTTTGTTTGATTTTATTCTTGATTTTTACTTTTTTTTTCTAAGTTCTATAAATAAAATACGAAACATGAAAGTCTCGTGCCAATTCGGATAAACAAGTACCCTGATGAGGTATGTAATTGTTGTCACACAACAATCCAAATTCTTAGGGCGGGCCGGTGGGGGTCTGAAATAGAGTTAAGAATGTATTTTCCGGGAATTGGATTTTTATATGTGTTGACAGGAAACAGTGAAATGATAAAAATATTTACAATTTCCCAGTGTTCTATTTTGTGTGCTTGATCAAAGAAACCAAAAAAAAATTCTGAAAAAACTTTTGAATTCGGCGGGGGGAACTGAAAATCACTTTGTGAAAGGAAAGGTTTTCTTAGTTTTTCTTCAGGTAACTAAATTCTTATGAGTAAAAAGTTTAATACTGTTGCAATTAACGACTTACTATTACTTTCAACCAAGTTCATCGAATGATTTTGGATGCAAATCTTTAATTGAAAGAGCATTTTGGATGCAAATCTTGTATCTTGTATGGACTTTGACAAAATCTTGGACTAAATTTGGCACAAATGCGCAATTTTGAGAATTAAACGAGTAGAGGTATTAAAAGTGTTTTTTTTGGCAACCTGTAGGCTTTTTTTTAAGCTTAGAGCAAAGCAGAAGTGTTTTTTCTTTGTGTGAACTAGCTCGGACCAACCTTCATGAGCTCCATTTGACAGATGCCAATATTTAGTGCAATCTATGTTCATAATTAAATCGGATAGCTCTGATCTGAATCTAGTAATATGTGCTTGGAATTAAAAAAAAAAAAACTTTTAATGCAGAGGAATCCACAAAAAACATCCTCGTAAGCCTTGTGTTAAATTTCCTATTTCGTACTCTATTTGCAGCAGGGCTGAAGTCCGTAAACTGCAAATAGCTTTTCCAAAAAAAAAAAACGGCTTCAATATGACACAATAGCCGCGTTTTATTATCTACGGATCTGGATCATTTTTTAGCTCGTATATAATACAAAAACAATTCGGGATCCTGCTGTCTATCTTATCTAGATCTATTTCAAAGATCCAAAAATTGATTCTGAAGGTATTTCATGGCAAGGTAGTGTTAATTGCAGTGTAAAAAAAGGACAGGAAATAAATGAAAATTTACAAAACGTAAGTAAAAAAGAGATGTTCATATAACACTGCTGTCATTATGATCCGTATCTATCGTTTTATTTTCAAGGGATCATTCTGATCCAGATAATAAAACGCGGCTATAATATTTAGAACTAATAGGTGCAGTTAAGTATTAAACTGCAGTCACGAAAGTCATCTTTATCATTCCACTTTTGACAGCTGCGGGTTGAGCCCCTATTTCTCAGGCCACAACATCCTCGTCAGCTCTAATTTTCGGCTTGAATAGAAGGTAAGAGATTTCATGACCATAAAACTTTAAGACAGGGCTTCAATAATGTTACAGGCAACACCAAAAACAGTACACACTTATAATAAGAAATATAAAAAATGCATCAAGTGGTTCAACAGTAGGTCCCTTTAAACCTCTTCAGCATCAATTGAAAATGGGGGAGGGGGTGGGGGTGGGGGCTTAGTGAAGAAAATAGGCTAATTTATTTTCTCAGAGCAAGCAACATTTTTCAAAAAAAAGAAAAATGTTTCATTACCGGGACTTACGGGGCAAGATGTGGACATATCTGTTTTATTCTCAGGGAACGGGTAAACACGTTAGTGTTTAGTGAATTTATTTCAAATTAATCCTGGCTTACACGGGATCGAATCGTAGTCTTAGCTTTAGCTCGATTCAACTGAAAATGCGTTTTCACCTTCAAGCGAAGATGTTCGTTTTGTTTCGTTTCAATACGCGATCCCGTTACATTGATTTTGACTTTGACAGATGCCATTGCCGCTACCGTTGCATTTTCAATTTTCCCACCGATACCTAGAGCTTATATCAGAGATCAGAAATAACTGTTGACCTTTAATTTCAATTGGGATCTCTCTGAGAGTTACCACATTTCTTTAAGAAGATTTCGGTTACGGTTTGAGATTTTTTTATTGAAAAACAAAATATCGGTTATCGGTTGAGATTTATTTTTTATTTTTTAAAATATCTCTCAATGGTTGAGTTTTTTACGAAAAAATTAATGGAAAAGGTCAACCTTTAACCTTTTTCGTAGAAAATAAATCAAAAATGGTTAATTCGAACAAAAAATTTTAATAATATAACTAAGCGACCTAGCGACTTCAAAAATGCATATTCGTAATCTAGGAAGTGCCACCTTTTCAATTGATGCATGTCATTATATGAAAAATCGACTTTTATCTTTAAATACGATTTGCGGCTAAACTAGACGTGCTAGAGGCATCAAAGTTTGCATCTTTAAACTTGACTTGCGGCTAAACTAAGCGACCTATCGACTTCAAAAATACATATTCGTGATCTAGCGCCAGTAGTTCTAAAAAATCAATACAAAAGTTGGTAAAAAAAGTTTGGTTTTTTTTCAAAAACTTTCAAAAAAGGCCGGGCAAGGTGCTTTTAATAAAAAAGATTGCAAAGAGAAATTAAATTTTTGGTTAATGAGTATTTTGGTCAAGAAAACTATTCACATTGGCGCCTGCCTGGCGACTGATAACCCCCTAAGCGGAGGAACGGATTTTTATGTTTTTTTTTAATTTATGGTATTAAATTTCGCTAATGATAAACTCTCAAGGTTTTTTTGACCCAATATTGTCCTTTTTTGTCACTAAAAATAAATTTTAAAGATGAAAATTCCCTTTTAATTTTGAATTCAATCGCTGGGACACATATATGTCAGGAAACTTGATGATGATGACTAAAAAGCCTAATAAACTGCATTTCAGCATGCAGTGCTAAAAAAAACTAAGGGCCATACTAAGAGACATTCTGATTGATAAAATTGCAGATGAGATTTATTTTTTTCTCTCAGCGATTTCTCTCACTGGTTGACCGTAACATAAAAAAAAACAAAATAAAGGTTTCGCTCAGACCTTGACCGAAAAACTTTTTTTTTTAGAATAAAGGTTATTTTGTGTTTTTTATTGAAAATAGCAACAAATAAGAGTTATTAAGGGACCTTTCAAAAGGTTGAGATTTATTTCTGATCTCTGGCTTATATACATGTTTACACATCAAAATTTATAAGTTTGAAAAAATCATAATATTTTAAAATCCCCATTTCGGAAACTACTTGATTTAAAGACTTCGGAACCCCTGTGTATAGAAAACCAATCGATTTCAAAGAAAATTGTGTGAATATAATCATTTGGCGCCCACCTCCTTCATAAAGTCTTCGTGGTAACCTTAGTTCTAATCATTGTACCTTCAAGGTTAGGATAATTAAATCTAATCATTGTCTCTACAAGACGAATGCATTTTATAGGTTGGAGTTTTTCAGTGTACATACACCTGTAACCTTCAAAAGGTCTTCCTTTTACAACTTAATCTTTCTAACAGGTTTTATAACTTATTACAAAAATAATATTAATTTGTTGACAATTTAACACTTCCTATAATTTTCCAGAAATAATATTGAGTGGTAAAAATTAATCTTAAAGTACATATTTTTAAACTTTTTTATAAATTTTACAATTAAAAAATCTTTATATTAATGATCTTGAATCTGATCTGCATAAAATGTTGAAATTTCTCATCATACAAACTTGATTCTTTTAATTGCATTATAAATAGAACTTGAATCTTACACACCATATAAATGCAAGACAATATTTCAATTTTTACCACACCACACCACACAGCCACCGCGCACTATAGACACCCTTATAAATTTAAAAAGATACCATCCCAACCTCAAACATGCCAATAAATCAATAAATTATAAAAATTAAAAAAAAAAAAAAATCTCATGTGTGATTAATCGAGTGTTTCATTGCGCCATTGTGTACGATTACTTGGTCCATACAAAATACTTACTATCCATCTCCTATAGCCTATTGCCTATACACAAGGTATGTGCATAGGCACACACCTCACTGAGGTAATAATATTAATAATCATTCAAGCTGCACTAGCGCGCTTGATTTCTCATTAACATATTTATGCTGATTTTTAAGATTTTTTTATTTTGCTATGTCAAAATTACATAACCACCATTTTGTCTGCCAAAAAGAGGTCCACCCAATTATCATCTTCGATGATGTTCTTTATGTAAAAATATGTTTCTCTATAAATAAGATTTATAAATCAAATCGAATATTGTGTGTACATATAAATAAAATCAGGAACCTGAAAAAGAAGGTCTCGCAGCTGGCTCCTGCGCTAGCGGCTATACAGTAGTCTAGAACAGTTTTTAAAGTGACATTAAATTAATTGGAAGATCTATAGCTGATTTTATAAAGCCCTTTTAAATATTTAACAGGCTTTTAAATCTTAAAATGATATTTGTTCCATACAAATAGGTACGTCTCGTTTAAAAATTTAAAAGCCTGTCAAATATTTGTGAAAAAGTGATATACCTTCACTTCATTATTTATCAAAAAATTTACCTTCAAATTAAACCGCCCACTCCCACGCCCATTTCCCCACAATTTATTTGGGCAAAACAAAATTAGTAGATATACCCATCTAGGTATATAATTTTTTTTTTGAAAATCTTTTACTGTTTCCAATTTTCATACAGTGAAAATTTTGAGAAATTTGTAGTACACCACATTTTCAATGTAATCCCTTTCTAGAAATTTTTCCCACTCAGACATAAGGGCTCCACTAAAAACTAAGATAGGACTTTGTGACACGGTGGAAGTGGCAACACCAGCTACCAATATGACATAAATAAAATCAAACAAAGCCACAACAAAAACCAACACTATCAAGAGCAACAAGAGAAAGAGATCAACTTAAAAAAAAAAAATAAAAAAAAACAACCAACGAAGAAAAGTAGAAAGAAAGAAGAATCATCACGATGATGGATGGTATTATTACTATTTTTGGATTCTGCATTCTGACGTCTTCATTGCCATCGCAACCGCCAACCCACCACACTACCTCCTCTCCACCTCTTCTTCCTTACCAAGTACAAAATTTGCAAATTATGACAGATGCAGCCCGATTGATGCAGGCATGCAGACACACCGAATCGACGACGACGCTAATGCTGCAGCAGCGTGCTTCTCTTTTAGTTTTGTTTGCTTTATGGACAGATGGGGCTGAAATAGTGGACCAAAATGACAGGCACATAGATAGCGGGATGAGATGGGGGGAAGGCTTGAATACGCGCGCTGCTTGGGCTTTCGTCATCTTTGGCACTCGCCAGACACTTTGCCCGAGTTATTACGTTCAAGTTCATATGACTAGCGGTCGGGGTCGGGGTTGGAGTTTTGTTTTGTTTTATTTTGTTTCTGTTTTTGCTTTATTTCTTCTATCCATAATCGATTCCCCCCTTGCACTCTGCTCTACCTAACCAAGTTTTTTTCTTCTGTATGTTTTTTGTTTGTCCTTATTTCTGAGCTTTTCGCCCCCTTTTAAATGGGGTTCTTTAGACAACGACGACAACATCTTATGTTTTACGTCAAAGTCTTGGCGTTGTTGTTATAATAATAAATTTAGGATTTAATTTCCTTGCCTATTATTATTTTTCGGGTGAGTGTTTTTGCTTCATATAAAGTTTTGTGTACGGAATCATTGCATGTTTGTGTCAATTAGCAATGATAAGCTTAAAAGGATGCGGGGTAGATTTAAATTTGTGTACAAAATTTAAAGGCCAGACAAATTTATTTGATTTCTAGCAAACATAATGAACATTATCTATCTATAATTGTTTTTGCTCCGTCAGAACTAGTTATAGATAGTTTTTACAAGAAAGGAAATGTCACAATTGTTCATGTTTCATGTTTTACTACATTTTTTGAAACAGTTACTTGTCAATTTTTGCTTAAAAGAGGCTTTTTCTCATTCATTTCGTCTTTCGTAATTTTGACAGATGGGTTAGTGGTGTAGAAACGAAGCTAAATTCTCCTTACATTTCTACACCTCTCACCCAATCTGTCAAAAAGGCGAAAGACGAAACATTCGTTGCAAATGGCCAAGAAAACAAAAACAATAGTGATTTTTAGGTTAGTCGTGTAAGAACAATTTTTTCGTTGTATTGTGGATCGTATGTGGAATGCGAAAGGAGTTTGACAGTTCTTCAAGTGCTTTGCACATTTGAGACACGATCCGCGAACTGCGAATGGTCGTGTATTTTGACATTTCATTCACATGAGTGATCGCTAACTATATACATATATGTATTGCCAATTGTAATAAGACATAAGCAATCAAAGTGAGAGTTTGAGGTTAAATTCGAACGAAATTTGTATTCGGCAGTTTGTGAAATGCGTTTTACTGTTGTGGATTGCAAATTGACGTTTGACAATTTGCTAATCATAAGTTTCTGGTTGCTTAGAAAGTATTAAAATTACATAAAACTAACTTTACGATGTTTTTTTTGTTTTTTTTGTATTAAAATTTGTTAATTGGTTCATTTATAAACTTCGTCAAAAAAAAAATGAACAAAAACAACTTTGGTATTAGCTGCAGAAATTCTTTTTGGTCGTTGGTCGTAGCTCACTTACCAATCAGATTGCAGTTCGTGACGTCCAATTTATTTTCTCAAATTAATATTATTTCAGTAATTGAAAAGCAAATTTTGGTATCTTAACATAAAAATAAATAACTCATGCGGAAAGCCCTTTATAGATTATTTTTTTTTTTGAACTTTGTGACCTCCCTAATCTTAGAGGTAGGTACTATCACCTGAGGTTTGAATACCAATTTCATGTTCAAGAAGTCTAATACTATTACCTCACATATTATGAATCGTGCTGAAATACCGTTAGTCTGCTGGAAACTGACTATTAGAGTACTAGATATATTAGGTAAAGGTTTACGGACACAATGGAACCAATTCAATTGTATTGCGCAAAAAGCTCTCAGGGTGTGTAACTTCAAAATTTTGTAATTTCAGTTGACCGCCAAAATCATTCATTTTTACTTTGCAAAATTAAGGGAAAACAGAAAAGTAAATAAATATACAAATAGCTCTGTTCGTTTAGGTTCCCAAAACTGCCAATTTCTACCACTCCCGCCTGGAAAAATGGCAAGTTTTTGGCTAGTTTAGACAAGGCCCTGGCAAGATTTCGGTAAGGGAAACCTAGACGAGGAAAACATGATAGGGCCCTTTGAGTACCTCGCTGAGAACATTTGTTTAATAAAATACTGATGAGGCTCTTGATAGTTACTAACTATGTAAGTAAAAGTGAAGTCATTTTATGAAAATTAAAAAAAGCGGGATCTTATTATATCGTTATAAAAATATGTTTTGAATACCTCCCAATAAGCAAAAAAAAGTGCACCCCTGCAGGAGCACAAAGAATGATACTACCGGGCGCTGCATGCGTTTATACTGACGTGACGTAAATGCACACAAACGGCACAAATATTGGGACTATGAGAACATTGTAGTGGACATGACCAACCATCAGTTTATCGGCAAGCTGGAACGTGGTAAGTACACTGAACTTTTCGAAGAAATCAACATAACAAACAACGAGAAGTGTCTGTTGAAATTAAAACCATGGAGAATTTTCGTGGAGGCACCAACTGTATCATCCTGCTGGCCGTCGCCGTGGGTCGCCAAGGAAATGTCTTCCGTCAACAATGCATACTAGAAGCAACTGTAGGTATCAGACACTAGTTGAAATATGTGGAATAAATCTGGTTTTTCTATTCAGGGCTTAGGCAGAATTTAACTGACAAGGCAAAAAGGTACATAACTGGCGAGGGCCTAGCGAATGCCTATAGTAGCCCTAGCTAAAACCTTGTTAGCAACTATAAAGAACTTGCCAGGGCCTTATTGAAAACTAGATTCTTTTTCCAGGCGGGCTTTTACTCCAAAGTTTTAGGCACCAGTTATAGCTATCATTGAAACTCATTATTTTAATGATTTGTTTTAAGACGTTTAGGATGCAAAATCTATGATTATTTCGATGCCAAAATATATAATGTAGCTTTTAACTTACATAATTAAAAAAAAAATCATTTCGGCCCAACCTTTCTCATGAAATGACTTTTATTATTATAATGATCATTCATAAGGTAGTACAATCATTGAAAAAATGAATGTCAATTTATGTGGAAGGTTGGACCCAAACGATTTATTTTGCAATAAATATAAATAGAGTCGTCAGCTTAACATTTGCATCAAAATAATTACTGATTTTGATTTTTAAGTGCCCTAAATCTTAAATTACAAATTTTCAATTATGAATTTCAATGATAGCTATAACTGGCCTCTTACTAGTTTACTGGTAGAAAATAGAAATTGGCAGTTTTGGGAAATAAACTAACAAGAAAAAAATTGAAATAATGGAAATGAATTTTGCAAATCTAATGTGTTTAAGGACCATTTGCTAAAAAAGAAACATAAATATTTTAGTTCAGTTTTTCAGCAAAGTAATTAAATATGCTATTTTAACAAATTAAAATAGAAAATTTCCATTCAAAATCAACTTACCAAAATGTGTGTTAATAAAAATTTAGCTTTAAATTAAATCAATCATTATCTACTGAGATGGAAAAGTCTAAAAAATTAGTTTTGTGTATGAAGTCCTTTAGTGTCTTTGTCTATGCGTCTGTAAAGAATATCCTTGCTAGCTTCCATTCAGGTGTACATACATATGTACAGCTAGAGCCTATACAGATATACAGATTTTCTTGAAATTTGGCACAAAGCACCTTTAAGTGTTTCCCTAAGTGTTTCCCTAAAGAGGAGATTTTCTTGTAGCTCATCTCGAACGCGTAGCTGCTGATTTCGTTATTTTTTTTTCTTTTGACTTTTCTCGAAAACAGCCCTAACTATTTTCATAAAACTTCACACTTGTTATATTTATAACAATCGAAATAATACTGCAAAAAAGCAGAATATATTTTGATTAAATACATATTTTAAAATTATTTAATAAGACACAAAATGATTATTATCAGATGTCACGTAGGTATAGCCTACATAAATTTTCTTACAGCTACGAATTTTAAACGGTAACAAAATTTATCATTTACGATATATGTAGGTAAGCATTTTAAAGAATCATTCCAATTTTTCTCTCGGAAAAATCAAAATAGGTCCACCTTCTCAAAAATGTTCCAACAAAATATAATTCAAAATATTTATGTTTTAAAGTATAAGAAATATTATATGCAACGCCACCATCCCTGACCCTAACTAAAAGCTTCTCCTTCCCACACAATAATCATAAACCACCACCACCATCCCCCAAAAAAGAGCAAACCAAAACAGAAAAAAAAAAAATACATACACTTAATATCCTGTTGATTTAATTTATCATCATCATCATCATTATAATCATTACGAATATCATCGTCATCATTTACATCAAATTCATCATCAATTTCACACTTAAACAGCCGGTTCTGATCACTGTAATCATTTAGAAAATTACCACATCCAACATTATCACTTGCTTTATATTCCAACGGTATAAAATGTTTATAATTATTGTTATTGTTTGCAGTTATATTTGATATTGCTGTTATATTGTCAGTTGTTGGTGGAGTTGTTTTTGTTGCCGTTACCGAATACAAACCAACATTGGCAATCACATTAAAACAACTGCTATTATTCTTTTCAAAATGTCCACGAGTATCATCTAACAATAACAAACTAGAACTAACGGTAAGATTACTACTATCTATTCTATTGTTATTATTATTATCCTCTGCATTTCGTTGGTGTTCCTGTTGTTGTTGTTGTTGTTCAACACTAGATGGCGGTAAGTTTGTTAATAATCTACAAAGTCCATCACTACTATTACAACTACTACTGTTACTTGTTTGCTGCGTTTCTTGCTTAACAATAATTAACGAGGCAAGACGATTTCGCATTTCGCACACAGACAAATGATCCTTTTTTGCATCAAAATGTATGTAAATCTATGTAGGCATGAGAAAAAGGATATTGCGGAAAAGACAGTTACATAATTATTGTACCTTTGCAGCTGACGGATATACAAGAGTTGTACAATTGCAATTTAAATGACACTTTCTTTTTTGTTGTAAATATTAAAAAAAGTATTTTTTGCACAATCACAAGCAAAATTAAAAATAAAATAAATTGTTTACGAAAAATGTGAGCAATACATATTAAACACACAAAAAAAAAAAAACAAAAAATAAAAAAACACCTAATAAACACCTGTGGAAGGTTCTGAAACCCTCTGGTGCGGGTTTGTTTGATGCTCCAGAACGGCTGTGATTTTCACTTGTAATAGATTTTTTTCTCTATTCCTCTATTGTAATCCGTTTTTTGTGGAAATATAATTAATATTCTTTAATATTATGCAAAATTAAACACCAAGAAAAATTGTTCACTTCCTCGAAAAGTCCTTTCTTTTTGAACGAACGATTGAAGGATTATTATTATTAATATTGAAAAAACTTTGATACACGTTATTTGCCATTAAAATATTATCGAAGGATTCTTTTTATCCACTTGACACACTCGCATAGAAAACTTTTACACATGAAAGAACAAAAAAAAACGTTTTTTTTAAAAAAAATCACTCATACGCCACAGTGCACTTGATTTTTGATTTGCGAATGAAGAAGATTTAATTTGATTTTTTTTTTTTTATTTTTCTTAATGAATTTTCTGGTAAGCTATTTATAAGAAGATTCTCACACTTAATTCACTGAGTAATTTGAGAATTTCCTGTAACGGTTAATTGTATCCTTAAGATTTGTTGTATTTAATCATCAATGATTCTTATGAACAGCGAATAAATTTCTACTCGTTAACAATGCGGCGTCTGTGACGCGACTGAACTTATCTTTACGGTTTCATGCGACTATATTGTGTTTGCCTTACCGTTGGTTTTTTTGTTTTTTTTTTTGGTTTGTATATTTATCCCGTTGCTTGCTCAAATACATATGAATATATGTTATTTTGTTGATGATGAAGAAGAAGAAGCGAGATGCTAACTGTAGTGTAGAGCACACAAACGGCAATGACGGTATAGAGCTGATGATGGTTCCGTTGATAGGGGGCTGCATTCTATAGCCAGTTATAGCGATAACAACCCCTCTAACGGGACTCTGAGTGTATAGGTGTGCTTTTTCGAACGGTTACGTCATTGTCTTCACTCTCGTTTGACACACTAACATTACAGTTAAGCCAGAGTATCGTGGTTATATTTTATTGTAACAACAACTATACTGTAAGTGACCAAAGTGGGTGAAGAAATTACGAGAAACAGAGAGGAGAAAATCAATGACGTCTTCAATTGAGAGTCGGCGTGGTATATTTTGTGGGCCAATTCTTGAGTTTCCGGTGTGTTAGTGTTGACGATGGTAGTAGCGGCGGTGGCGGCGGCTGCTGCTGTTGTAAGTTTTTTTTGTTGATGCCATCTCCCATAAAGCACGTTAAACAATTCGTGTGCGTCATAGAAAAGCTCGTGGTTTCTCTCCAATCTACAGCAGAGGCAGCGGTATTTGCAAACAAATACGTCGTCAATTTTGAGAGAAAAATCGAGAGAATAAAAACCGGTAGGTAAACATTATTAAGTCCAAGTATTTCCGCTGCCTATATTCTCATATCGTCCACAGTTCCGTATACCTATAAAGTTGGATTGGAACCACAGAGAGAGTAAGTTTAAACATTGCGGTATGTGTGTTAGATAGAATTGACTCTTCCTTTCGATAGTTTTTCCCATAATGCTATTTCTTCTTCTTCGATATTTTGTTGTTACTTAGCGTTGTAGTTCTTTTTTTTTAACAATTGAGCGACTTGACCTCCCCACGGCATCAGCGAGCGTTATACGACGAGAGACACTCCTATATTCTTCTAGCTTCGTCGTTGTCGTCGTGCGATTTTTTTATTACTTCTATTTTACGGTTTTATACTGTCTACCTCCTTTTTGAATGCAGTTTTGTAGATATTTTTGTATCTAACGGTGCGGTGGCGGCACCTTTTCTAGTCATCGTCGTTTCTGTTTGCAAAAAAAAAGTTATAATAAAAATTTTGTATACCTAGCATGCATTTAGTTGTGCTGTTTTTTTTTTTTTTTGTAATTTTATTTTTTTTCAACCAATGAATTGGGGTGAGGAGGCCAGGCGTTTTTTTTTTTTGGCTGAGAGATGAACATTTTATAGAGCTCTGAATTTTGGTAGGTACCTTTAATTCGTTTGGTGGATTAAGCGCCGCGTGTTAGCCTACAGGTGAGAAACACACGATGACGATGGTAATATGCAGTTGGATGGCATAGAAAAGCTTTGTTTCGAGCATGTTGTTTTTATATTTTTTTTTTGTTTGGTAAAGCGGGCACAACACAGGTTCCTACCACAATATAACTTGTAGAGAGATCATCGATTTTATATGGAGTGAATGTTTTGGGTGTGGGATGAAAAAATGTACCTATGTGCTTTGCTTATGCATTTTTAGTGGGTGGTTTTTTGAAATGTTTTCTTTGCAAAAAATAAAAACGGTTTGTTTTCTTTTGTTTTTCGGAAGAACGATGAATTATTCTGGCAAGTATGAATGCGTGTTTTTTTATGCAGTTTCACTTGAAACAGTTGAGCAGGTTCTCTTATTTTTTTTTTAATTTGAATGATCGATGAAACTTCCCACGGGATGTGTTCAATAAGCGTGGTATTTTTCTGTCTCAATTTGTGACATTGTTTTTTTTATGGTAAATATTTTTAAATTGCAGTGCAAAAAGAATGGTGTCAATTTGTGAAAAAAGTGCATAATACGAACTGATAAATTGTTTTTTTTTTATTATTATTATTAAATGCCGACAAGTAGCTATGTAAATTTTCTTTAAGTTGTTAGTATGCTTTAACACATTGAAAGCATTTACAGTGGGTTGTCAAATTAATATGGACAGTCATGGATTTCGTAACAAAATTAATGAAAATCTTAAGTGTATATTGATAAATAGGTACCTACTTTTTATTAAGGTTGGTTATTATTACATCAAAATAAGTTAAATAAATAATATTTTTTAGATTAAGAATCTTAAAAAATAGCTCTTAATCGAAAGGAACTAAATAAACTACAAAAAATCAATATTTGGTAACGTTTCCTTTTGCCTCAATAACTGCTTGAATACGTCTCGGCATGCTATCAATGCACTTTTTAGCACATTCTTTAATTGCAGGGCAGTGATGCCAGACCTGTATCAGTTTTTCAATAAGTTTTACTTTTGTTGTAATAACTTCTTTGGAAATTTCCCTTTTAGTGATCTCCAATAGGTTTTATATGGGGTTCATGTCAGGGGAATTGCCTGGCCAGGATAAAACTGGTATGTTTTCGTCATTCAAATATTTCGTCACACTCTTAGCTTTATGGCACGGGGCTGAGTCATGCATGAAAAGATGTCTCATGGTTCCCTGCACAATTTGGAGATGTCCAACTCCCCTTGTGCTGAAAACTGACCATACCATTACTTTTACAGGATGTTTTACCCTTTCTACGATGCATTCGGGATGGTACTTCTCATTGGGACGCCGCCGCATGAAACTGCTCTTATCAGCCAAAATTTCAAATGATGACTCATCAGAGAAGCACACCTGTAATAAAAGGAAACAACATTAATAATAAAACAAATCACATTTTCAATAACTTTTTTAGATAATTGCACTCCAGTCATCAACAGTCATGTGACGATGCTCCCGAGCCCAAGACAAACGTTTTTTTATCATTTTCTCTGTGAGACGTGGTTTCTTAGCTGGACGACGACCCGAAAGTCCTTCCTATGCCAAACGTCGCTGCACAGTTCTTTTGGAAACCAATATTCCCGAATCATGGATAATGTTTGTAAGAACTGATGCACTTTTCTTGCGATTCTGAAGACAGATGTCTCGGATTTTCCTGTCCGTGCGGGTTGTTGTTACTCGCTTTCTTCCACATTTGCCGGTTTTTTTTGGGAGTAATAGAAATATTTTGGTACAAATTTAATTTTAATCTGTTAACAACAGATTTTGAAACACCCGTAATAGCAGCTATTTGTCTTTGGGAATGACTCGAATGAACTAATAAAGTTTTTATTTCCGTTTTTTTTTCTTGGGGTGATATCCATTCCACGAAAAAAAAAGCTTAAAAGAACAGTGAAACATGAAATTTGATGAAAATTTACAATGTCCCTATTAATTTGGCAACCCACTGTAGAACGGTGACGAACGTGTAGCAGAAAACAACCAACTTCTTCTGCAGTTTAGTAAATACCATTTTTTTTTAATTTACAAGTGTAGTATACGTAATTGGCAACACTTTATAATTGTTTCCGTTAAGTTCCTTTCTTATCATAAACTCTATTTTAGAAGCTTTTTCTTATATTAAGATAATAGAAAAGAAATTAAATGGTGCATGAGCTGCAGTTCATCAGTTGGTATTCTGGGGTGGAATCGCGTAAGGCGATAGTTGGTTGTTGATCATCAAAATGAATGATTTTGCTCCACTTAAGGTGATTATCACATTGACTATTACTTTTTTGCCATGGTTTATTGGTGACAGTTATTTGGGTGTCACTTTCACACATTTCATTTTTTGAGAAAGATAGGTTGTGTGAGATTCTCCACTAATCGAAAGTTTAGTAAAAAAAGAGTGAAAAAGATAGAAAAGTTAAAATAAAAATAAGTGAACGGTAAAGTATACTTCAATGCGAATTTCCTATGAGGCGATTAAGAGCGATTGCCAAAAAAACTTCAGAAGTCAGACCGTGTCGTTCGAAATTTCTTACAAGATCCGGAGTCTTATGGCACAAAAATCCGACCTGGTCATCCTCAGAAGCTGACAAGACGCGATCCAAGGAGAATAATAAACTGCAGTCATTGCAGCTCGCAGAGTAGAAGAACACGTGAGACACCTGTGGGAATTCTACACAAGATGGGGCATCAAAGTCAACTCAGCGAAATCCGAGTTTGTTTGCTTTAGAAGACCCGCGGGACATCACAACACACCTTCAGGCACAAGCTGCCGCAACATTACTCTAAGTCTGCTGTCTGCCCGATGGAACACAGCTGACAACGAGTCCAACAATCAAGCACTTGGGTATCAACTTCGGGGAGCGATTACGTTTCAACCCTCACGTCACGGCCGACCTCAAAAAGGTGAATTTCGCTTTTCACCTCATCCACCCTCTAATTCGGAGACGAAATGGCCTTAGCCAGAATACAAAGTTGCTTCTCTACAAGCAACTACTCAGACCCATCATAACGTACTGTTTTCTGCCTGGTTTACTGCTGCGTCAACCTACCACCGTGGCTAAAAGTTCGGCATCACACCACAAAGACAACCGGACTTGAACATCCCGAGACGAATCATCATCAAGTATTATTTATGTAAAAAGTATAAGCCAAACGTTATAGCCCGTGGCGTAATGGTTAGTGCATTGGACTGTCATGCCAGAGGTCTGGGGTTCAATATCAGCCGCTTCCACCTTAAGTTTTTTTCGGAGCTACTACCTCTTGCGAGGAAGTGACAAATCTTCCAAGAGTATCTCTTGTCATAGAAAAGTGCCGCTCACCTTAGCCTTTCGGATTCGGCAATAAACTGTAGGTCCCCTCCATTCCTGCAGACACGCACACAGGAATGGTTGAGAGTTATAAGTCACTAGGCCCTGGTTCTTCATGAGCCGTTTGTGCGCCCAAATTTATTTTTTGTATAGAGTGCGGTTATACTTTTGGATAGAATGTATTGATGGCAGTCACGTAATGATTATAAGACCAATGGAAAATGAAAGCACGTTCTTCATTCGTACGGAAAATCATAGTATAAATGCAATGACTGTGAGGATTTGTATAGACAAAATTAAAGTAGATAACTATATGCACCTTAGATACCTACCAACCCTATTACCAAACTTCAATTTTTTCTAGATTTGCGATGAAAACACAAAAATTATGGCGGAAAATGCTCACGATAGTTTCATTTGGCGCCAATGTGTAGAAAGAGCGACATTGGAAAGGAATTATTTATCAGGTTGCTTGGTAACATAAAATATATGTTAATCGGAGATTGTGCATTATTTTAAATTCTTTTTCAAGGTTACAGTGGCTATCCCCTGGAGCTTTTCCTACTGACTCCCTATAGAAATGCGAATGAAAATTCTCGTGAATCGAATTTCAACTTTATTCATTCACAGGCCAGAAACATCGTAGAACGATGCATCGGTCGCTTAAAAAGTTTGTTAAATTGTGTGTAGGTATATATTTACTAGAAACTTAATCAGTTGCATTAATTAAGGTCGATGGCGTATAATTTTTGAGGAAAGCGAGTTAAGATCAGGCACGTTGCCAGAGGGGGGGCTTGAGGGGCTGAAACCCCTCCGAACAGGATTTTAATATAAAAAAATCCTTATTTTTCTCAATAACATAAGACAAAATTCCGAAGATGTTATCAGAAATGTTTTGTAATCCACATCGCAACTTGACTTATTTTAAATTGAATTTCGTTAAACAAACAGGACGTTGTAACCCGGTAACGGTATATTAGAAAAAGATGCTCTATATTAGAAAAAGATGCTCTGCAATTTTCCTTAAGTCTAAAGATTAATAGAACAAAAGATATTAGCATTTTAAAGGAACATTATAAGATTTTTTTTTTTTTTTTGTTTATTTTTCATCCAAAAATTCCAATAAGGTTCACTTATATTTCTTTGGATTCTATTTATCTGATTTTATATTTTAATTCTATATGTTTGCTACTGAAAAAATCAGCCAAATTTAAATGGCCTTGTTTAATTGATTCAAAATTGCTTTTAATGGTCTTAAATCCATAAGATTCAGGATGAAACGCAGCTGTGGTTAAAGCTATGAAACAAGCCCCTCCGAAACGAAATGCTGGCTACGGGCCTGGTTAAGATACAAGCCGATAAGAGTAGTGGCATTAATAAATGTCTGCGCTGCATTGCACAGCATATGCTGCACCCGTAGGGCCACAACCTGAACCGGAAACTAATGCTTCCTTAAACGATGTCCTTCAAGTACTAGCAGCTGGAGATAACACTTCAAGTACAGAAGCCAAAAGAATTTAGTTCAATAAATTCTCTTCTTTTTTAAGAGAAAAAGATCGATCATATTATTTGTCTCTGACATTTGCAAGCCGTAGAATAGCCTCTTAGCTCAACAAGAATTGAATTTGCTTTATCTTGGGCATCTAATTGTTTGGGTAAGAAATTTTCTTGCAGTTGTAACTGTTTTCTAACAACATCATCCATTTTGTCTTATTTTGTTGGTGTTTTATTTGGGGTAGGAGATTTTTTGTTCGATGTGTCTCGAAAAACTTCATCTATGTCTCGATTGGATGAATTGGTTAAATCCTTCAAAAGTTGATCGATGTTATCGAAAGCCATTTCAGTATTTTCTGGGTTTGTAGAAAATGAAAATGCTTTAATGAACATACAAGAAACATCAACTATTTTAAAACATACCTTTGGTATCACTGGTTTTGCCAAAAGTTAGGCCTCCTTCAATGCCTGTCACTGCAGCTTCCATCCTACAAGCAGCAACAATAGCTTCTTCGGTTTCGTCTAGCTTCTTTAAATCACCAGTTATGCTTAATCGAATTTTTGTTGACAGTGAGTTTTTTTTTGTTTTGTATTTGCGAATTCTCCAAATCTAATTTAATTTTTATTTCTATATTGTTTCAATTTACTATAAATTTGTTTTTGTTACTAATCGTTTCCACTCTGCAACAGATTTTGCTGGCGGCCCATTTGCACTTAAAGACCTCACTATAGTTTATCCAACATAAATAGGCAGTACACGTATTATGGGACAGCTTTTTCAAAATCAGTAGCGTATCATATTTTTGCACTATATTAAATTGAAAGATCAATTTCAATTTCACCTGATGCAGACCTAACGTCCTATTGAGCGCACATCTAAGTTGCCACTGAATTGCTGTGGGCCTATTGGCTGCTGCTGCTATTCAACTTCAACCCCTATTAAATATTGATGTGTATTCAAAGTTATCCGTGTCCATTTAGTAACTCCTTACCAAAGAAACTGAATACCAAGAAAAGAATCCTTCGTACGTTTCACCCTCCAAAACCCATTTGTTTACATTGTTGTATTTGTAATTTAATTTTGTGTCAATGAATGCATGTGAAATCCAACAACAATATAGTAGGGTGAATTTCTTGCTGCTGTTGCCTTGAACTGTACCTACTGGCACCTGCAATCATCGATGCTGTTGGATGTTGGACCTGCATTTTCTGGAAGAGTCGATTTCCATCATTTTTAGGGTTCTTTTTGGCCAGAGGTTAGCTCTCAACACAACTTGCAATCCTTTAGCGGCAAAAATATCGACAACAATTAAAATTTTATAAAATAAAAAATGCTTTTTGACTTGACAGTTGTTTTTGTTGCAATAATCACTGTGGTGAACTTGTGGTGAATATTCAAAAAAGGGATGTGTTCGTATAGTTGTTAAGGTAACCATATGCTTACACCAGAAGCATTTGCGTATTGTAAATTATTTCTTTTTCGATTGGGATTACTCAACTTTTTGAAAGCCAATAAAAGGCCTTCCACGCTATCCGGATATGGACATAGAGTGGATTTTGTTTTATCTTTTTCGACCATTATTATTGTGGATATGATGAAGGACATAATCATGTGTTTGCTTCTTTACAAAGCTAATATCTAAATTAAATTCAATTAAATAAAGAGTTTTATAATAAAAAAGAACCTACATATGTATGTATATCAGTGGCGTGGCGTGGATTATTTCAAATGGTAACTCGAAGAAAAATTAATCACCCACAAACGTTAGGTTAGGAATGTCTACCTGAAAAATAATGTTTATTGCATATCTGCTTTCCGCGTTCAATAAGTAAAGCAATTCAAACCAATTTTTATATAATAAAAGTGCCTTCTAAAGAAACTGTTTTTGGCAGATGCAAATGCTACCTTAAAGAAAGTTTAAATTCACGTTATAAATAAAAAAATAAGGAACTTCACAAATGAAAGAGTAGAGTGTCCTATTTCTATAACTTTTTTTCTGTTTAATAAAATTCAACTTACTGAAATCATTTGCTTCCTCCAAAAAAAAATCAGTTAAGCAACAATCTACATTTATTAATTCCATTTTCAGCTAGCAATAATTTGAAATTAGGTAATAAACTATAATTGCAAATATATTTCAATAAACAAACTTTTCACTTTTCACTGTTCTTATTTGATTTTGTTTTTAATTTAAAACAAGAACATCACTTCAAATTACGCATCGCAATCTGCTTGCTAACTAAATCTTTCAAGCAGAAACAGAATTTACCTGTCCTGCTCAATAAACTTAAGACTTAATAAACATAGCGCAGTGAATTAGACACACAAAATTCACCAATATGACGGGAAAAAGCGTGTTATCTTTCGAATTAAACTGAAATTTTCAAACAGAAACCAATAATGTACCTCCACAAACAGTAAACATATTTGTATGTGCCTCTACCTGCCCTGCTCAATGAACTTCATACAGCAGCGCAGCGAGATACATACAAAATTTCCTCTAACTCCAACCAACTTCAAATACAACACAAAAACAAATAGAACTTCAACTTATCTCTTGCTGGATAGAACAAATTCGTTCTCTTTGCTCTTGTTCCCTTTTGCATTCATTCGCATACAAAATAAGACGCAAGAAACCGAGTTATTATTTTGCATAAGAAAGCGTGTATTAAACAGAGAGCGTGACACCTCTCTGTTCATACATGCTTTCTTATGGGAAAAAGTAACACGGTTTCTTGCGTCTTTATTACGGATTTTTTCTGTGAATGAATAACAGGGAACAAAAGCAAAGAGAACAAATTTGTACTATCCTATCCAGTTCCAGCAGAAAGTAGGGTTTTTTGATGTAGTATGTTGATTGTGGAGTTGTAGAAGAGACACATTAAGCTTCGTATTCATTATGCGCGGCATCCGCGCGCACCATGTTCGTCCGCGGCAAATCATGATATTTGCCACGCATATCATTTTTTGAGAAAAAGTTGATGAACCGCGGCAGCCGCTCGCGGCAGTCGATCCAATTGACAGCTAGTAGCTAGTGCTCAAATCACAAAACAAACTACCGTCTCAACTGCGCGCGAGCAAAACCATGTTCGACCATTGCCGCGCTTCAAAAATCCATCACGAATGGATCGATGCGCGGCATGTTCGAGCGCACAAATGTTCGAGCTGCCGCGCGTAGAAACCCGGTATTCATATTGCGCGGCTGATGCGCATAACAATGTTCGTTGGTTTGCCGCGCATAATGAATACGAAGCTTTATACTTTTTTTTTGATGATTTGTGTTTGCGTGCGTTGAGTAGAATAACAGTAGGCATATTGATTATTGTGCTTGACTGTTTGTGTTATGGTTGGATTGGCGGGTAAAATGTCGCGTGCGTGTGCTGGTGTGAGGAATGGACACATATTGTGTATTCGTTTAGATTCATGTTGCTCATTATTTAATTAACGTGGTTAAATGTTTAAAGTTAGAATTTTAAAAGGTAACTCGATAGGAATCGTGTTATATGGACGCCACGCCACTGATGTATATAATATTTATATATAAAACATTTTACACACTAACATACTTAATTTGTATCCAAAGTATATAAATATAAAAATTAAAAAACCGAAAACTATAATTGACCTAACTTATGTCCTTTTCGATTGGATTTTCAGAGTGTTTCACTCTTTTTTGATTCCAATGGAGTGTTGTTATTGTTGTTTACGTTGGTCGCGCCAAATAATTGCGTTGGTTTGGGAGAGTCTTAACATGTTGTATTTTATCCAAACTTATAAAAATTAAAAAAACACACTCGATATAATTTGCTCATTTCGAATTCTTTTCAACGAAAAATTCTATTTGTTTAGAAGAAAAAGTTCATTTTTCTGGACAAATTTCCTACACAAAATATTTGGAATGAAAATGTTTGGCTTTAACTATATTCATTAAATACTTTTTGGAAAAAGTAAAAAGTGAAAAGTGCATGCGAAAAATCGTACTAAAATTGTATTATTTCTTTCATTTCAGGTTAATTTTCAGGTCGAGTGCCTTTTTTCGTAAATAGTCTAGAGGAGCATGTTTTTGTTTTTCACTTTTCTACATTTTTCCTTTTTTTGAAAAAAATATTGAATGTAGCTCTTACAGATTTTATTAAACTATTGTCGAGTTCCTTTTAACAGAAAATTCGATTTGTTTAGAAGAACAAGTCAATTTTTCTGGACAAAATCCCTGTATTGAAAAAAAAAAAAAAGGATTCTGTTTGGAAAAAAATCTACATAATTGAATTATTTATTTATTATTGTCAATATGAATTTTTGTTGGCAATGTCCTTTTAATAAATCTTAAAATCATCCATGTTCCTACATTAATTTTAACTAAATTAAATAGGGGTTGAGCACTTTAGAATTCATTCCCGATCTGTTTATACTTCTTGAACATAGTCATGAGATTTTCAAAATAACCGCCGTTTTGGTGGTGGATTTAGCCCAGCTGTCTATGTGTGCAATAAATGAGTGGTGGATTTAGCCCAACTGTCTATGTGTGTGTGTTTCAGCTTGTAGGCAAACCCGGATGACAGCCAAGATTCATATCTTGGTATTCAGTTTCTTTGCTCCTTACTGGCTGAACAGAATAGAATGACGGAACTGAAGCCGCAGACGGAACTGGAAGAGCTGTCAAAAAGTGTCGTACGTTATTTTTTACCTGCCCACAATGCAGCTGTACAGCTTTGAATGTATTTTGAAGAAAAACAAACGAATATTCTTGTGTACAAGCTCAGAATTCACATGTTTTGTTTCCAATAATTTTCCTTTTAATAAATAATTTTTTCGCGATACAAATAACCACAATATTTGTTTCCGACCCAAAAAGTTGTTTTTTTTCTTCATACAAATTGAAACGTCAAAAGTGCCGTACGTGAAAAGTTGGTGAACTCTTCCGTCTGCGTCTGCAGCTCCGTATGCGTCTACGTTCCGTTGTGTTCGCAACATTGGCCACGTTCATCACCACGTATTTGACAGATCTAAAAATTCAGTTCTGAAAAACGTAACACTGAACGCACAAAAAAGTCTGAAATTATTTATTCTGTTTTTATTATTTGTTGCACTTTAAAATCAAAATCCGAAAAGCGATACGAGACCCAGACGATCAGACCACACACCAAAAAAAAAACTGGATCAAAAACTGTTTTTTTGTTGCTTTTAGCTGTCATCTGAATTTTCAGATAGAATTTTTCATCTGAAAATTCAGAAAAAAACGTAAGAAACGTAACTAAATGTCAATCGACGTCAACTGAATTTTTATGACTGCTGGCCAATCAGAAGCTCTAAAAATGACAGTTCAGAACTGTCAAATGTGCTGATGAACGCGGCCATTGAATTTGCGTGTATTCAATATTTTGACAGCTAATCCAGCTCCGTCTCCGGTTCCGTCTGCGACACCATTCTGTTCAGCCAGTTTAAGAATTTTATTCCTTGGGTTTCTGTTGAGGTGCTTTTGATTTTAGAGCTTTAATGATAAGTGTTATCGTGGAGTGTTTTCATCTTTTGCATTTCTTTTAATGTGTGGAAGATACGTTATTGCAGTTACAAAATTTTAAGCTATTTTCTTTGAAGAAGAACATTAGTTGCGTAGAAATAATTGAAAGGGCTTTTGTGTGATAATACACGCGCAATGTAGGCTACAAAGCTATAGCACCATCATATTAATATTGAAGAATTGAATGAAAGAACAACAGCTTGAGTGAGCTACCACCAAGTTTTATGCGTAGAACATGTCAATTAATGTGAAGTAAAGTATTTTTATGCAAATTGTATTTTTAAAAGGTGTATTTGTTTTAAGTTTTGTGCAATTTGTGTTTTTTAGACGGGTAGTTTTTTAAGAATCGTTTGTAAAATTTTTTGAAAAGGTGTATTTATTTTAAAGTTTTGTGCCATTTGTAATTTTAAGTCGTGTATTTTTAAAGAGGTGCCTTTTATCTTACCTCATGGTGGTGTAGAAAAAGATAAATGTGTTTTTTATTTTATTTTTTCAAATAAAACAATTAAATGAAAATGTCTATCTAAAAAAAGGGCGGTAACCCTACATAATATTCTTTCATATTTGGGTCCATTTAAAATAAAGACTACGACAACCCTTTGAGAGCTTTAATGAAGAATATATTTATGCAATCCACTTTGGCCAGAATACGAGGCAAACGTCATATCTTGCATATACTGCCTATTTTAGTTGGATAAAGTATAGCTGCTGTTCCCATTGAAGTTTTTGGAATGTTCTCCCAGAGCTTGACATGGCATTGAAGGATATCGCAGCTCGGGATGTGTTTCCATGTAAGAGATGGCAGTCCTTAAAAAAAAAAAAAAACATTTTTATTAGTTTATAACTGTTACAAGTTATGTAGGTATACTTAAATTTTTGCGATTCCACCCCTGCGTTGATAAAATAAGGAATTACATATACCTATTAAAGTAAAGGTTTTTCATGAAGCTTATATACTCGGTATAATACAAAATGAATGTTAGGATATTTATGGAGTAACTAAGGCCGCTTTTATTCGGTCAAAGTTGCGAACCACTTGGGGGTTTTTATTGTCAACTTCAGAAATTCGAATTCAATCTTCAGGCAGGATTATTTTGTCGCCCGGCGAAGGTAAGGGAGGCGGTTAAAACAACGATTTTTCAGATTTTTTTTTTAGGTTTAGAGGGTATAACCACTTCTATACAAACTTAAACTAAAGCTAACTACGCTTTGATTGAGAATTTTGGGGTCCCAGCCAGTTATTTTGATACTCCTTTAGGGGATAGTCTGGCTGGGTCTGGCGACCCTTAAAATCTATAGGACCCCGATATTTGAATTTTTGACATGATTTTTTTTTGGTTATACCTTCCAAGCCAAAATCTGACTTTTTGCCCCTTTTGGAGGGCGGGCGTCTGGCTGGGTGTGGCGACTCTTTAAAGGTCTGGGACCCCAAAATTCTTAATCAAAGCGTAATTAGCTTTAGTTTAAGTTTGTGAAAAAATGGTTATACCCTATAAATAAAAATCTTGAAAATGGCTGTTTTCACCGCCCCCTTCCTTCGCCCGGCAAAAAATAATCCTGCCAGACGATTGAAATCAAGACCCTTCTACCTCTACATACGCGTCTGTGAATTTTAGTTATATCTCCAAACCAAAAATTTTCTGTCAGACTAACCATACTGATTGAACTCAAAATTTCAGGAAATCTTAAGTGGAAGTCCAAGAGTGTTCATGTTTGGTCAATGTGGGCTAGCAGTTTGCCAACAAGGCGCAGCAGCGTATGCATTTTTTTACATGTTCATGCTTTGTTCAAAACTCAAAAAAATCTTAAGTGGACCGTGTCGTCGTCCGAGAGTGTTCTTGTGTGTCTTTAATAAAAATCGGTCTAGCAGTCTGCAAGAGAGGTGTTTGTTACAGTTCTGCCAATAAGTTGCAGGAGTGCATAGGCATTTCAGTAGGCCTTTTTCTAGATTAAATAAATCTGTTAAATTGAAAATTTTTCATTTCGTCTCATAAACATAACACAAACATAATTACTGGCTGTTAGAAAAAAAAAAAATATAAATTATAAATTAAACAAGCAATTACTTCATAATAAATCTCATAACGCATATTTTCAATATTTTTACTTCAAAAACATTCATCCCCCCTGACTGCCATATAAAATGCAACTATCAGTGCAGTATGAATTTATTTTTAGTTAATTTTAGTAAAACTATAATTAACCATCGTGTTTGGCAATAAAATCCAAAGTTATTTTCAGACTATGTTGTATATGTATGTAGGTACATTTTATATTATTTATGATTATATGTACTTAAAAAGTGTTGTTTTTTAAAACCTTCACGCCATCATTCGTTCATAAAGTGTAAGCTTAAATTTATGACCAAATCTATATTTAAAAACAAACCACTGCCACAGGCACATTGAATTTTAGCTCAAAAAATAAATGTTCGTCGGGACAGAGCGATGGGTTCCTCGCCAACTATGTATTTCTGTTTCTATAAGCTTTAGACTATTTACAAAAAAAAAAATCAAAACATATTGGTGTGTAGGTATTTGTTGTGGATCCTTCAAGGGATTCAGTACTATAACGGTGAGGGTTAAGGTCGCTCAAATTCCTTTTATATTCATTCTCCATATCCACCATATAGTGATTTCCGTAGTGTTTTGCTTTGCGTGTTATAATGTCGGCATTTCACCCTTCAAGGACATTCACACACACACACTTTTACACTCACAAACATTCTCAAAACAAAAAACGAAAAATTTCTTCACTATTACATGTAGGTATGGGTACATATATGAATTCCGATCGATATGGCACACACCACACTCGCACTCGATTAAGTCTTTGGGAATGAATGTTGGTATAAGTGGACGAAATTGGGTAAAAGTAAATAACGTCATCGATTTATCATAAGAATCTAAATCTAAATCCAGCCCATAGTGGTCGACAGGTGTACATTGATGACGACACGTAAGGACGATACTACTAACGCGAGTTTACCTATGCCTTTGACCTGTTTACCTGATATGTACGTTATATATGCGTCAGGATCTCCTGGAAGGGTTGTCAATATTTCATTCATAAAAATAAATAACTTGTGGGGGAAACAGAGAAAAAAGAATATCATTTCGGGTTCGTTATTTTCGAAGAAAATATAAAAGGTGTATAGGTACTATCTTATTTGTTTCTATTTTAAATACTAATAATTCGTTCTATTCTTGCGTATGTTTTGGTCGGTTTTACGTATTAAGTTAGCCATTAGGGCGTTGGAGAAATTTCTGTCATGTGTGGTTTGCGACTATTATGCACAGCGGGATAGGATAACAAGTCCTGTTCGTAGCAGTTTATTTTTTTTTTTGTATGTGCATCTGTTCGATATACGATAACCGAGAAGTAACTTACGAAATTAATAGATTGTGACGAATTCAATAATTTAAGTAATAATCGCTATTAGACTACCAGCTAACTGGGAAAAGCTTCGGTCTCGTTCCGGGATGCCGGAGTCCAAAAAATAAGATACATATACACATAACAGAAATTAGCAAAGTCGAAAAATCACAAAAACTTGTAACTGCCAAGACTTATTATTTTACTGTTCTTCAAAGACTTAGGTATACAGGGTGTCCAGTAAATAATGGATAACCTTGCAACCAGCCATAGAAGGCCTTGAGACCTTTCAGGAAATAAAAAATAAATAAATTTGGTGGCACAACAGCTCATGAAGAACTAGGGCCTAGTGACTTACAACTCTCAACCATTCCTGTGTGCGTGTCTGCAGGAATGGAGGGGACCTAGAGTTTATTGCCGAATCCAAACGGCTAACGAGCGGCACTGTTCTGTGACAGGAGATACTCTTGGAGGATTTGTCAATTCCTCGCAGGAAATTTCCTTTCAGGAAATAGCATCCAAAAAAATATTTACCGTGTGGTCTCCATGGTATAACACTTTTTCAAAAAAATTACGACTCTCCTCGAATACCTTAACATTAGGACCAGCAATTAATGATTATTTTTTTGTTTTTTTTTTTATTTTTATAAATTTCTTAAATAATTATTCCAATAGACAGATACTAAAATTTAACACCTGTTGTTGCATTTTTGTTATTATAATTTTTAAAAATTAATTTTTCAATGTAAAATGTGTGACAACATCCGTGGCCAATTACATGAAAAATTTTCCTGTTTAATGTACTTTTTAAAGTGGTACAACAAATGGTTTAGCCTACAACAAAAACTTATAAAATTTGCTGTTGATCAACTAAAGATGCTATTCCCCATTTTCTGAAATGTAAATTAAGTTACAGTGAATAGCTAATTTATTAAACTTATAAAAGTATAGTTTTTGCAAATAATAAGTGTTTGTTTGAACCTTTTTTGCACAACTTACCCGAAGCAATTTATCACAAATCGTGATACAATTAAAATGCGTGGGGTTATATAATTTCTCCACACATAATACCTACCCATAGACCTTATTTCTGATTTAAGGTCAATGAACATCATGTCATTTCGTTACAACAAAATCATATCACGAGAACCCTGGTAAGGTTTTCAAAGATTTTAAACTGGCTATTTTCTTCTAAAAAATAACATCGGGTACCTTATCGAGTTTCAAGGAAAAAGTATATTTACAAACAGACCTCCTTTTCAAATATTCAAATGACAAACAAACAAATTTGGCATTTTTCACTTGGGTTTCTGTCATCTTTTTGATATAAAACATGTGTCTAGTATAATTTTAACGACAACAAAAAATTATTATTTACTGCTTTGAAGTATTTTTGTTTAGGAATATTTCACACCAGTTCAAAAAAGTGCAATGAATTTATTTTTTAAGTACGAAGATTTTTTATATGTCTATAAATACATAGCGTTTAATATACAAATTCATTAAATCATGAACAATACGTTATTCAATACACGACGGTATTGAATAATGAACTAGCATACGTTAAAACAATATAATTTTACATCGGCTGAGAAATAATGTACAAAACACGTTAATGTACTTTTTTATTAATACTACGTACCTTCCCGCCTGGAAAAATGGCAAGTTCTTGGCGAGGCCCTGGCAAGTTTTCGGCAAAAAAAACATGGACGAGAAAAACAAGATAGACCCCTATTAGTGCCTCACTGAGAACTTTTATATAATAAAGTACTGGTGAGACTCTGGATGGTAACTAACTATGTATAGTGAAATCATTTTACGAAAATTAATAAAAGCACAATCTTATTATGTACATATATAGTAATACAAATCTTTGTATGTTAATTAATTTCAAATAATGATTGTGAAGCAATGTGTAAAATAGTAAAATCGCAACTGCAGACAAAACAGAAAAAGACACAGGACACAACTAACTAAAAAGCAAGTGCAAACAGACTCATTGAACAGCAAGCCAGAACAGTTTTGAACAGAAAATTTCTCATTGAACTTGTTCTTTTCTGTTCTAAACTGTTTCGAACAGCCTCACTATAAGTTCAGTGAGGCTGTTCGAAACTGTTATACTTTGCACACACACAAAAGTAAAATGACAAATGACTAAATATCAGTTTAAATATTCGATTTTGCATGCGTAAGAATTTTTCGGTGCTTTAGAATAAAATAGAATAAAAAGTACACTGAAGTCTTCGAGACAACACAACAAAGAACAAGAAGTGCCTCTTGAAATAAAAATCATGGAGAATTTTTGGAGGCACCAACAGTATCATCCTGCTAGCCGTCATCGTCAAGGAAATGTCTCGCGTCAATAATACAGACTACAATCAACTGTACCAGACACTGACCGACTACGATTAGGCCCATCGCCCACTAGGTAACTTTTTGTTGCTAGCCCCAGCATCTTTTTGTTGCTCCCAATCCAATTACATTAGCTTATATGGGAGAGCGCCCACTAGGCAACTTTTAGTTGCGCAACTTTTTGTTGCTCGGTGTTGGTCGCGGAACTTTTTTCCCGGCAACTTTTTGTTGCTTACCCTCGCTCACAGTACAACTTTTTGTTGCCGGCATCCTTATTTGTCAAAAATATGGTTTCAAAATGGTGTTTCCGCTTAATATTTTTACCAATTTTGGCCAATTGCTGGAAATGGAATGTGATTTCCTTTTTTTCAACAATATGAGTACCTACAGATTATATTAATAAACAATATAATATTTTATAATTATAAATATTAATTTATTTCGCATTGCCAGCTTACGATCATACATAGCCAGACAACCAGAAAGCAGCCATCACAAAAAAAATATGGCGACAAAAGTCAAAGTTTAGTCTCACAAAGTTGCTCAGAAATTGCCTAGTGGGCGATGGCAAGCAACTTTTGTTGCTCTCTGTGGCCGGCAACTCCGAGCAACAAAAAGTTACCTAATGGGCGATGGGCCTTATTGTCACAGCATGGAAATCATGCATCTTCATGTTAATGTTAAGCCCCAATACGTGCTAATGAATCAAAAGAACCGCAAGTTGCTCCTCATCGATTGGGATCTAGCTGAATTTTATCATCTAAGACAAGTACACAACGTCGATGATATTCCGCACGAAGCCATTCTTCCATGGACATGGACTGAACTGGACACGACAACGATCATTTAGTGTATAACCAGGGTGCTAGGCATCGAGGAACTGGTTACTGGATATCTATCTAGATTAATATAATATATAGCGACTGACAGCTTCTAGCTTTGGCCCCCATATCTGAAATGGTTGAATGGCAAACCATGTAAAACAAAATATGTGGAACAAATCTAGTCTTTACTAGTCAGGACTTAGGCAGAATTTAACTGACGAGGCAAAAGGGTTCATAACTGGCGAGGGCCTAGCGAATGCCTATAGTAACCCTTGTTAGACCCTTGTTAGTAACTATGAAAAACTTGCCAGGCCCTTATTGAAAACTGGATTGTTTTTCCAGGCAGGTTTTTGGTTCAGTGTAATAATACAAATTCTATATACTTCTCAAATAAATCAGCCAAGTAGAAGACTTAGCACTATCTAATTGGACTTGTTGAATTATTGATTCAAAATAGCTTTCCACAGCTCTTAGTCCATACAAATTGGCGTTTCGTTCCGGCGATCTCAATTGGACTTATCAGTTGACTAGTGAGGGCCTTGTCAATTCTCAATTTCTATCAACTTCAGTTCATCTTAGTGTGAACTATATCCAACCAGATTAGAATTCCTAATCATTAAAGCTGGAAGTTTTTTTATGGCCTGGCATTTTTTTAATAATACAAATTCTATATACATTCTACTGAAATAAATCAGCCATTCAAATTGGCGTTTCGTCCCGGCGAATTCTAATCTGGTTGGATATAGTTCACACTATGTATTCATCGTGAAATCTATGTAAGATGAACTGAACTTGATACAAATTGCATATTGACAAGGCCCTCACTAGTCAACTGATGAGTCCAAGTGAGATCGCCATCGCCGGGACAAAATGCCAAATTATATGGACTAATGGCCGTTAAAAGCTATTTTGAATCAATATATTTTCTAAGATCATTTTCTTTTGACGAATGAAACTATGTAAATGTAATGTGCAATAAAGCATAGAGACCCGCCTGGAAAAATGGCAAGTTTTTGGTAAGTTTAGGTAAGGCCCCGGCAAGTTTTCGGTAAGGAAAACATGGAAGAGGAAAACATGACAGGCCCCTATTAGTGCCTCGCTGAGAACGTTTATTTAAATAATGACTGTGAATCGGTGCGTCAAGTAGTAAAATCGCAACTGCAGACAAAATAGAATAAGACAGAATCACAACTGATTTTGACATTTATTAGAAATCTGTTCTAGGTTGTTCTACCTAAAAAGCAAGTGCAAGAATTTTTTAGTGTCAGTGTTTTATAATAAAATAAAATTTAAAAAAAAAATGGATTCGCGGTTAATTCGTGAACTTAGTCAACTTTTATTATCTTAAACAAGAAAAAACGTATTTTGAATACCTCCAAACCTCTCAATATAAGCAACAGAAAGCGCATCACCGCAGAATCACAAACGATGACACTACCGGACGCAGCACGTTTTTAAACCGACACGTAAATGCACACAAACGGCAGGGTAGGTACCATGAAAATTATGTTGGAGACAGGTCCAACCAGGATGACCACCAGTTCATCGGCAAGCTGAAACGTGGTGAGTACACTGAAGTCTTCGAAGCAACACAACAAGAAGTGTCTCTTGAAATAAAAACCATGGAGAATATATGTGGAACAAATCTTGTTTTTACTTGTCAGGGCTTAGGCAGAATTTATCTGACGAGGCAAAAAGGTTCATAACTGGTGAGAGCCTAGCGAATGCCTATTGTAACCCTTGCTAGACCCTTGTTAGTAACAATGAAGAACTTGCCAGGGCCTTATTGAAAACTAGATTCTTTTTCCAGGCGGGGACTTTTTCAAGAATATTATAAGTCTGGAATCTGTGTAATAATAAAGCAGAAACAAAATTATTAATTTATGGATAGCGCTTTTTATGTATCAATTTTCAGGTGAATTTTTTAAATATAAATGAGACGGGGTAACGTTAATTGATAAATAAATAGAATATAGGTATTTTGCGGTTGAGATGGCTTCCCAAAAAAGCTCCTATTACTCATTAATAAAGCAATTATTTTTTCGATTTGTTCAATAACACGCAAGGGATTACTAAAATAGAAATTCATGAAAATCCACATACACATATGTACATATATCCACATATATAAGTGTAATGAAAATTAACTTTTTTGTGGTTCTATTTTGATAAAATGATTGATGCACGAAAAACTGAACCAAACTTAGTGCTATCCGATAAAGTTTGAAAGGGTATAAGGAGGAAATAGATAATAATATAAGAAAGGTAGTGAATGGAAGAAGTTATGGCAATTTTGAACACGAACTCTTTTATAGGAATTATGATATATGACATCAGGAATATGTTTATAAAAAACTCACTGTCTCAATGAATCAATGACCCAAGACAATCGATGGTTACAATTTGAGGATAAAAAAGCCTTTATGTATTTTATATTAACTCAAAAGCAATTTATTTCCTCTTTAAAGAATACCTTATACTCATTTTCAAAATGGAAAACTAACCCTAAACTTACAGACCTATTCTGCCATTATGATGGCTCACAAGTCACAAGCTCTTGAGAAGTTGATTACTTGTGAGGTTTGTTGTGATTCGATTACAATTTCGATAGTCTGAGACAATCCACGAGTAGCACATCTTTCAGGCTTTAAATCTGGTCAGAGTTGTTCCTCCGCAATGTTGTTTTAATTTAGATGCATTACCTTACTTTGTTTTCTAGACTTTTCTAAGGCCTTTTTAAAAAGTTAACCATTCCGTACTTTGCTGGAAGCTGTGGCATTATTTTGATTTGGATGATAGCGCCTTCTCATCAGCAGCTAAGTATTTTAATTAAAAGGACTCAGCGATTGCGGTGGTTGCGATTGCGACTGTTATCCTTAGGGATCAACCTTGAGTCCCATTCTTTCTGTCTATACATCATTTTTTTTTTATTTAAATTATTTTAATGACATTCAATTAATTTTAAAACATAATTATAAATCTTCTATTTGAATTTTTTTAATACAGTGCACTAATAGTCCAGTAACTTTATACAACAGCCTTTGCGTTAGATCAGGTAGTTTTGATCTTTAAAAAAAAGATGGTTCTTGGCACAAGATGCATACAAATATTACAGCGTATAAGTTGGGTCAAAAGAAGAAAAAAATCCTCTGGATTGTAATAAAAAACGACTCATTAAAATCCAACGAATTTTTTTGGAATAAAATCCTATACATTTTGTCAAAGCCAGGAATTTATTCTTTAATTTTCTTTTTAAATAAAGTTGTATTAGTCAACAGTTTTTGAACAATTCCATTTTAAACTCAAAAATTAGGAAAAAAAACATAGTTTTTTGGATTTAACTAGTTTTTTTTTTTAATTTACGTTGGTAAGTACCATTTTTATTTTAAATATTCAATGCCCTTATTAATTTTTAGTCAAATACTAAAAATCAAATGCTTAAATGTCTTTTTGTTTTGAAAATAATTAAAATAACAAAATCTACTTCTACTTGGATTTTAATGAGTCGTTTTCTATTTCAAGTCAGCATTTTGAAAAATTTCCCCTCCCAACGAGGGGTTATAGACTACCCCTGAGGATTTTTTTCTTTTTTTGACCCAACTTATACGCTGTAGTATTTGTATGCATCTTGTGCCAAGAACCATCTTTTTTTTATTATACTGAAAATTATACTACTTGTTGTTATAAATTTATTATTGCTAAATTTTTAATATCTGTATTTTCGAAACTGTTGGATCTACACAAATGGTTCCGGGCTCAAATTGAAGAAAATTTAATTATATTGAAATCGTAGAGAGAAGTTATAATCGAAAAAAACTAATCTTTTGGGGTTAAAATTGCCAATAACTGAAAAAAAGCGCTAAAATTTTGCGGTTTTTTTGATTTCTGACAATGATGCGTTTGGCGCTCGAATTTGAAAACTTGGGTTTTTCATGAGGCCAATATCATAAACAAATCAGAAAAAAATCAAAAATAACGGATCTAATGCACACACGCCCTCCTATGAGACGACAAGGTTATTGGACTATAAAGCAACGACAAAAATAATTTTCTATTGGTTTTGTTAGTTTTCTTCTTCATAATTTTGTTTGATAGGTACAAAAGACGAGGTCTTAATGTAAACCATGCCAAATAAATAAACTTAACTTAAATTTAAATTTTGGGCTTACAGCTTCAAATAGGAAAAAGAAATAGAGCATTTAAAAAATAATACGTATACGCCACAGTGACCCGAATGGACAAATAGAGATAACGTATTTTCGCGGTAAGACGTAATTATAGACTAGTATTTTTTAACTAATATTTTAAAGCTATAGTTTACATACCTACATGTGTGTTTAATTTCAATGATTAAAATTATGTATGTATATACCTTCATAAATGCCATCGTATACGAGCAATATATTTTTTTTATCAAAACAAAAATAAACATACATAGGTACATATGTAGAAACAATAAATTCAGTTTTTAATTATGTGTACAAAGTATGAATTATTACATTATCTAATGTTCTAGTCGTATAATACATAATATTTCTGAGCACGCCTAATTCTAAAAGTCTTTTTAGTATTTAAAACACTCTTAGGAGGGATATAAAAGAAACTCAAACATTGCCAAAAGAGGGTATCTTTACCTCCTAAAAGTCCGCTTTTGCGATTTTGTAGACAACTTATTGCGAATGTGAACAATTGATTTCCAACTTCCTCATACTCAATAAGGGTATTCATGCAACGTCGTAAAACACTAGATAAATTTATCTTTTGGATAAGTTTATCTTTTGGTAAATGAACTGTCAAATTTTGTATGGGAAATGGTTTACGCAAATTGGATAAAATTATCTAAGGATTTTGCTGCGGAAACTTATACAAATTTATTTGGATAAACTAATACGAAACGAACGTCATTGTGACTTTTAGAATTACACGTGTTCAGATATATGATGCATATAATGTCTCAGAAAACTTAAAAAAAACTCTGACCGTGCACTGTAATTATTGCATCGCGATTAGTTAGCGATACAAGTTGTGAACTAAAACGTACTTTATAGACAAAAAGAGTTATAAATTAAAGCGTAGTTTATAAAAAAAAATTGTGAATTAAACGTAGTTTATACAAAAAAAAAGATAAATTAGGAAGTCTATATTTACTCAACGATTAGGAAAACTGGTTAGTAAATTATTAAAGTAGAACTACATATAAAGGTTCTCCCAAACCAATGCGAACCATTCGTTGACGACGTCGAAAGTCACAATCAAAACAAACAATACGAACATATCGCATAGGAATATTTCTCATTGGTTTGGGAGAGCCTTAATAGTCAGAAGTTATTAGAAGCAGAAGTCATAAACCAATGAAAAGTAGAATGCTGAACAAACTTTAATTCTATCTAGTTTGATCTATTGCCACATTAATCCATTCGGATTTAAAGCTCATTTTAATCCAAGACTAAAGTATATGGCGGTAAAAGTTCATTTTACTCCAAGACTTAATAATATGACGGTTAGAGTTCTACCTTAAAACGCGACTCGTGTATCTATCTAACATTTTTGTATCATTCCGAAAAAAATGTCTACGATTTCGCGTTGGTTTGAGAGAGGTTCTCCATTTAAAAATAACTTCGAAATCTGAACAAGTCTAATGTATCAAACATTTGACGTTTAACGAACAGCTGATTCAATTATGCAGCATTTATCCAATTGAATAAAAAGGACTTTCCTCAGATTTCTTTTGTGTCATAGTAGATTTTAATGTTAAAAATCCTGCAGATATTACTTCATTCATGCAAAGAAAATTATTGACAATTTTGGCCTTTTCTGTCTACATTATTTGACAATTTTGTCTTAAGTCCGCCACCTCAATTTTTCTGATTATTTGGCTGTTCCAATTGCAGCTCGATGGTTTTTATTTTGTGACAGTTCTATGATTCTATAGAAATTTTAGGCAGTTTCAGAAAAATTGTTGTATATGAACGCTCATATTTAAACAAATTATTTGATATTAGCTGCATTTTATTTTCCCCCAGATATGATCCGGATTGGATTTGGGAACATAAATTAAAGTATTACAAAAACAACACAAGATCCAGGTCTGCCTTTGGATTTGGATTTCAAAATCCATTTTGGGAACACTTTCCTAGCAATATTTTAATTTTATTGGTTGGTACTACTGCTGAGATTTACAAAAAACTCAATAAAATTAAAAATTCTCGAAATTAAACACAACATGTCGCCATCATTCCAATTTTTGTATCAGTTTTTTCTTCATTTAATAGAGCCGACGCGTCGCGAGGCACGGAAAAAATACATAAAAACTATTAACTTAATGGAAATTAAACTAAAAAATAAAACAGTTCCATTTTTAAACATTCGCAGTCTTATTAATAAACCCATTCCAAAGTATGTCTAACTTTAGACAGCTGTCCAACTCCAAAATCGTATTAATAAACATTTCCATCGGTTGTCTAACTTAGACACCGAAATTGGTTGTCCAAACCTATTCTAAAGTCGGCACGTTCAATGAACAAAGTAAGGCATTTTTTTAGTTGCGAAACGAAAAGTTATGTTAAAATGAAAGAAATGTTCGTTGAACGTAGCCAAAAAGTCGGTTAAATTCATTAATTCACTCAAGAATGAATTAATCCAGGTATGTAACGGAAAATATGAGGTCGTATTTAGACAGCTGCTGGAATGTGATTATTAATAATGAGTTGTCCAACTATTTAGACAGTTGCTAGCTGGACAACTGTCCAAGAGTGTTCTAAGAAAATCTAATTAATACGACTGTCGCTCTTTCCTTAGATACCAAATATTATTTCAAACAATATTTGTGAAAATTTTCCTTCTGTCAATTTTATTTTGCAAATAAAGCCAACTTTAAGAAATAAATACATTTGTGATCCAGTTTGTTTTATTATCTGATCCGGATCAGATCTGCCGGAAAATAAAATGCAGCTAATGTAAAAACTGCGCACTTTGCTGTTTTTTTTTTGGTTTTTCAAAATTCCAGATTTAAAAAAAAAATAAAATAAAGAACTTTTAAAAACAGAGTATTGAAAACAGAATTTTACTAATACACCATTTTGAGGATACAGAATTTTAAAATACCGATTTTTGTGTGACCAAAATTTTAAATTACAGTATGTATTTTGAAACACTGTATTCCGATGCCAGGCCAATAAAAACCATTCCTACAATATTGAAAACATAAAAACATATTAGTAAATATTATAAATATGTGCATATTGTCCTTGTTAATTTAAAAAAGTGAAAAAATATTGTAAAACATTTTTACTTGCGATATATAGGTACTATATGGCAAGTTTTGGACTCGTTAAAAAATTGACCTCGAGATTTTGATCAAACTTGAAATTACAATGATAGGGAAGACGAAAAAAGTGGGTCTCGCAATCTTATTTTTCTCAAAAATGGCTCGACTGATTTTTCTAAAAAAAAAATCAATCTTTTTGTGAAAATTAAATTTCCAAAAAGTGGTTTTAAATAGTACCTCCCCTAGAACCATTTTTTTGTTTTCGTTTTTCTCGAAAAGGAATAGACTGATTTTGATAATTTTTTTTATGGAGAATCTTCCGAAAAATTTAAATAATATTGTATACCAAAATTTTCATAAACGATTTTTTTGGATTTTTAAAAAAAGTTTTAAAACTTTTTTTTGAAAACCAAATATTTCGAAAACGACTTGGTTGATTTTCATGAAACTTGGTAACATTATCTAAAATATTTTGGACAAACATTTTTGTTATAGTCAAAATTAACGGTACCTTCCATATAAATGTTAAAAAATAGCCACATTTTTTCGAAAACGACTCCTACGATTTTGATTAAAATTGTCCTAAATACTAATACATATTACATAGTATGGTCTACGATCTGCAGAAAAAAAATTTACAGTTAGTTTGTATTAAGAGTACTTCTCATAGAACCATTTTTTTTATTTTGGACTATTTCATTATGTGTGTAACTGATTTAAACTAAATTTTGTATACAAAAGCTTCTTAAAAATTCAAATCATACTGCATGTCAAAATTTTCAAAAAAAAAAAAAAACAAATTTTGGATTTAAAAAAAAAATCATATTTTTTTTTTGAAAATTCGATAGGTAATCCAAAAACGGGTGGATAATTTTTTTCGAAATTTAATTTTTAATTCAACATAAATAAATACTAAAAAAGCGTGCACCAATTTTTTTTTTTTAATTTTTACAAAATTTTATATTTTAAAAAAGCCGCTCCTACGATTTTAAATTTTGTTTCTTCCAAAACTAAGATTAGTTAAAGAAATCAGATGGTGTACTTTTTTTAGATCTCAAAACAATTTAATAAAATTTTTTTAATAAATTTATTTCGAATTATGTTGATTTTAAATAATTTTTCAATTTAAGCTCTAAGTTACATATATAAAACTAGTTTAAACTTAAAATAAATAAATTTGATGGCACAACAGCTCATGAAGAACTAGGGCCTAGTGACTTACAACTCTCAACCATTCCTGTGTGCGTGTCTGCAGGAATGGAGGGGACCTACAGTTTATTGCCGAATCCGAACGGCTAACGAGCGGCACTTTTCTGTGACAGGAGATACTCTTGGAGGATTTGTCAATTCCTCGCAAGAGGCAGTAGCCGTTTTTTTTTTTCTTTTAAATAAATAGGTGGCGAGGCTGGGGATCGAACCTTAGACCTCCGGCATGACAGTCCATCGCACTAACCATCACGCCACGGCTACTACTTTTAAACTTAAGGCTCCTATAAAAAAAATTATTTACTTATAATACACTCAATCTTTAAAATTCGAAGAAACTTTTACTACAAGAGCAAGTTTGTGCGATCCAGTCGTGCGTTTTGTAATAAAATATACAAAAAATATCCATAGATGAAAATGTGCCAAACTGTCTGTTGAACCTTGTTTCAATGAACAGCAAAATATTACCAATAAAGATGTTATACGATTGCTCCCTTATTATTATTGTATGTTCATCGACCATAATAGCAGTCTTCTTATAAATACGGAAAACAGTTTCTTTCTTTCCTCCATCATCAAAAACATGCGGCTATAAAAAAAGATATATAAATAGGAAGAATCCATGACGTCGAATTATTGATTATTTTGATTAAATATATACCCCAACTAGCTCTGAGTATAAATCATCCCTCCGTCGTGGTATTGTAGGTAGATAACAATGACGTCATGAATATGAATTCAAAGCGTAGGCAAAAACGAAGCATCCATCGTGTACCTATTCATTGTCGTAATTCCCGTCGTCAAAAGCTTTCTCTCTGTTTCTATAAATGACACAGAATAGTTGCAACGCCTTACATCGCATCGAAAAAATGCACTACGCACGCGTTGTAATGTTGGTCTACCTCTCTCTATCTTACCCTCAAACCAGACACACGCTCTCGAAATACTATATTCCGCCGCAAATTGATGAATGGACAGATATTATGAATGAATGAGTAATATGTACCCCTAAAGCTAATGTTGGTCGAAGAGAGGCGCGGGTGGGCAAAAATTGTGTGTGTTTCCGGTAGAACGACCAGCGCAGTAATGTGAAGGGTGTTTTTAGACGAGAATATCATGTGCCGCAATGACGTCAATTAAGAGACCCAGCTATATTTTGTAATGCATTGTATTAATGACGTCACTCAAAGAGGAGCCAGAAATATCTGAATCCTGAGTGAGATGGTAGGTATTTAAAAAGTTTTGCTTCCCCTCTTTTGGGGGTAGATACATGTGGAGGCGCGAAAGTATCTATGACATCATAACCCAGATGTTTTTTGATTCGAAACGACCGACGACGACGCTTTCAATTTATTACTGTCACAGCAGGGCCATTGCGTGTGTTGGGTTCATATCAGTCTAATTTTGAAGAAGATGTGGGGGTAGGTTAGGTATGTATTTGTATACAAATGTGTGTATGTCGCCCTTCAAATAAATGCTTCAGTAGAGGTCGTACACGGGACCATTATTTCAATGTGACAGAAACGGCCGTGAAATATTTTTTGTTTACTTTATTTTTAATGTTGAAGAAAACATTTGTATCGATATGACAGTATTTCTTTCAATTGGCTTGATATATAGGAGAGGAGTGAGAACCTCTACTACCTCATATTCCTCGATGGTTAGGGTAGGTGGAAATAAGCTTGACGACACGGAAAGTGTAAGTGTAAGGGTTTATATTTTAGTTTATAGTATTTTTGTATGTTGCTTTTGTTCCGTTTTGTTTTGTGTGGCAAGTTATGGAAACTTACACAAAACATCAACTGCACAGTAATTGTTATAGATTTTGATTTTATAGGTTTTATATAGTTAGGGCGGTTTATTGATTTTGTTCAACTTACTTAGGTAAAAGTCTGGGACGGGCGTTGCAAATAGTGAAGTCATTAGAACTTGATGAATTTTGTATCGATGATAGGTCGTGTCTTCATGGATTCATGTTTTTTTTTTTTAGTTTAGTTTAATAACATTCTAGACTGAATAATAAATAAGTGTTAGGAAACGGCTCTTTAAAAATGAAAACAAAAAACCGAATCCTTACACAAAATTATATTTATTTAAAAACAATTAATAAACGATTAAACAAGAAATTGATAAAAAAGATCCCACCCAAAAAACATTTCATGTAATATAGGTCGCCAAGACTCACAAGCTTATAACGCGTTCGCTATAAAAAGTTATGAGATCTCATGAAGAGCCAATCTATGGGAAACGGCCAAGCCATAATTTTTGACCACGATTTAGGGTTTGTAGAGTTAGGGCTTGGAGAGTTAGACCTAATAGAGTTAAGAGCTTGGCTCTTCATGAGATCTCATAACTTTTTCATAGCGAAAGCGTTATGAGCTTGTGAGTCTTGGCGACCTATTTTACATGAAATGTTTTTGGTGGGATTTCATTTCTTTTTGTAGGATCACCTATTATCCATAAGAAAAACACCTGAACCTCCCTTAAATACTTCACGGTGGGATTCTGATTCCAATGAAACTACTTCCCAATTGATATTGTAGCAATAGGCCTAATACCTCGGATTAAAGTAACTACCTACATACCTAACCTTTATATTGAGCTAAGTCTCTTAGCAAAGACCAGAAACATGAAAATAATATACCTATGTACCTTACTACGCATTAGAGCTGTGTCAATCGTTCATTTTCAAAGATCGAATCAATCAATGTCTTTTCAATCAATCATCATTTCAATCATTATGGTCAAAGATTAAATCGTTCACTATGTCAATCAGATTGATTCGGTCTTTGTGATCGTGATACGTTATAAACATGAGTTTTTTGCGAATATCTCAGAAACGGTTTCCGCTAGACAAAAACTTTATTCAACAATTTTTTAGCTGTGGCAATTTCCCACAAAAATGGTATGTATATATAATTTGTTTCGTAGCATTAACCGTTTAAATGTTACAGCACATTTTCATGACCTTTGGCCCCTTTTAAGGGATTTTTTGACTTTTCGATTTGCCTGTAACTTTTTAACGGTTAAAATAAATCGGACCTATCGAGGTAACCGTCGGAGCGGAACTCTTTGCGATTTCCTACGAATCAGAGACATTTTTCTGGTCAGAGAACTACCTCGAAGCAAAATGTCTCCGATTCGTAGGAAATCGGGTAAAATTCCGCTCCGATGGTTACCTCGATAGGGCCGAATATATACCATTTTTGTAGGAAATTCCTTTAGCTATAATATTGTCGAATAAAATTTTTGTCTAGCACAAACCGTTTCTGAGATATTTGCAAAAAAAACTCATTTTTATGACTTTTGACCCCTTATACTGACCTAGCTGTCATCGGATCGGTGAGGAACTCTCTCATTGTTTTTCTTTTATGTTTTTTTTATTTCTTTGTGTGATGTGATTGAGAATGAGTGGATTGAACAAAACATATATGCGTGCTTCGGTCGTTTATTCAAAAACTGAAATGATTGACGTTGAGATTAATTGTGTCGGTTTACTGTGATTGCAATCAATCAATCATTTTGATGAACGGGTCACAAAGACCGAATCAATCACGATTGACACAGCTTTACTACGGATTTATTTAGAAATTATATAAGTAAAAGTAACGCGTATATTTTTGTCTTCGCAAAAGTTAAGGTAATAAGGTACTTAAACCTTAAAAAAATGATCCGTCAATGTAAAATATCTTTATTTATTTTGACCGAAGAGAAAAATGAAAGTTCATAATTTTTTCCTATCGCACACCCCTGAATATAAGTACATATACATACATACATAAAATTCCAAGGATACGTCATACTGAACGAGACGATAGTTCACCGATCGTGGTGAAAATCATACAATATATAAACAACACTTTTCCTAGCTGATTTTCAATGCCGCGTTGGGCGTCGCTTTGACAGATTTTTCTTTCAACGCGAAAGCTCACACATAGCAATTTAAGCAAATTGTTTACAATGACGCGTTGGGTATTATGTTACGATTTGGCACCTATTAGCATCTACACAAACCAACGTAACATAAGCTACCTCAACGTTAAAGTTGAAAAAAATCAACTTCAGCGTACGTTTTGACAGTTAAACTTATGTTCGAATTCCTTTCAACAAAAAATCGATTTATTTAGATGAAAAAATCGGTTTTTCTTGACAAATTCCTTTAATTGAAAGAAATAAAATCGATTTTGTTAAAAAAAAAAATGGAATAGTTTGTTGAAAGGAATTCGAAATTACAGTTATGTAGGTTCATTTTCATTTTCAGGTTCTCTGCAAAGTCGTCTGTCATGTCAACGCGTTCGTAAAGCTTGTAAACGTATACGTAAGCGTCTCTAACGCGAACGCGCCATTGGAAATCAGCCTTATATGTAGTGCTCACCGCTCGTCTTGGCGGGCGCACTACTGTATATTTATAGCACGCACGTCTGCTCAGTTCAAGAGGTGAAATTAAAGTAAAAGAAACCAGTTCCTGATCATGCCATGATATCGGACATCGTCCAGTGGCCAGTGTTAGTTGTTTGTTGTTGCTTTTAGCATTACTCCTTTGTTGGCTGCTGCTGTACTGTAGCTAGCCCGTTGGTATTTTTTTCCTGGCTGACGTTGTTCTCGGTCGCAAGCTCTGTTTATCGCGACAATATGAAAAGTGCACGTTTGCACTTGATTGCACCGCTATGGGTTTTGCTGGAATTCTTCTGCTCCGTGAGTGTCCATTAATACTTATGTTAGGGTGGCTCGTTGGCATGTTAGGGTAAGGGTGGCATATATGTTTTTACATACTGAAGGTCCCTCGTTGAAGTTAAATTTGGTTCTCATGTAAATATCTAACAATCAAAATGATTTTAATTTTAAAATTTAAAATTTGTCGTGCCCCTGTACCCAGAATCCCATGGCAGACACACAAAATCTTTACTTCATTTATACACTTAAAGACAAAAAAAAGTAAATACCTACCCTCTTGTTTTTATGTAAATACAATAATTGCTCTCTGTGTAATTGACATGCATTAATGCTTATGGTATCGTTAAAAAGCTAAAACCATAACTTTTAAATCAAGGTTAAAAATAGAACAATTACTTTGGAATTTCAAGAGGTAATCGTCATAATTGAAGAATCTAAGAAAAAGTAAATTGAAATTAAAACAACACAGTATGTAGCTCGAAAATTAAACATTTACAAAAAAACTAAGCGAAATTTATTATTTCATATCTTTGTATTTCCCCGCCCTAGTTCTAGTCACAACTTCAAATCGTCTACCAGTGCCGCTTTCAGTTCATTAATTGTTGCAGGAACTGGATTTTTGGCTCTAACCCTTCGCATAAGATCGTCTCACAAATATGCTCGATCGATGCTGGCTTAGCCCCAGCAAGTCCATCATCGTAGCAATACCAACTTTCCTAAGGAATCCCACTGTTTCCCGCGCAGGGTGGCATCGAGCGTTACCGTGCATTAATATAAAATCTTTGGCAATATATCCAGCATAAAGAATGATGTGCTGCAGTGGAATATCGGACATGTATACAGTACCGATCCGCAATTAAACCTCCCCTTCGACCAAGTCACAAAAACCAGCTCACCTTTCTTTCAATTGAAATGACTGTGTGTATCATACAAGACCCTCCTCTGTAAGCCACGGTTTCGACGCAACAGCATTGTTCAAATCGTTCGCAAGGTCATCTGTGAGTGTGTTTCTTTATTCATTCCGGTTTGTCCAGCATATTCGGAATACCAGTTTTGCGTTTCTTTATTCCACGGAACATTCCGGATAAAATATTTCGTTGTTTTTTATTTATTCCTGAACGTTTGGATTGGAATGCATTCTTTTTATTCCATGTGCAGTGTGGAATAAAAAGAATTGAAAAAGAATACTGGGCGCATTTAGTATAATTGACATTCTTAATCTCAATTATGGGCAATTTACATTGGTGTTAATTAATTAAAAGCCGCGTTTTATTATCTTTGGATCTGAATCCATTGGTCGACTTTCCAATCGTAAAGCGCTAGAGAAAATCGTAGTCGAGCAACAAGAGTTGCAGTCAATTTCGGTCCCGTGGCAGGTCGTTTCGGGGTAAGGTCTGTATCTTTAAGTCCTCTTCTGATTGTCCATTCACTAGCAATTCTTCCAGGCCAGTCAAATGACGATTTTGGAGAGAAGTCATTGCGATGAATCTTTCATATCTCTAAGGCCCAGTTTTTCAGTGGCAAGTTAAACCGGAGTTAGATGAGTCTGGACATAATTATATTCTTATGTGTATCCAATATTTTTTTATTTCCAGGAAAAGAAGGTCAAGTAAAACGAAATTATGTAACAATTAAATAGACAAAAACCAATAATGAATTGCGTATCAGTGTTTCCTACTCGTGCTTCCTGGTCTATAACGCGAAAACTATTTAATGTGTTTCAATGTGTTTGCCTGCAGGAGTAGGTCAAAAATGAAGAGAGGAAGTAAAGTTTTACTTTTTTTGACAAATTCTATGGCGAGTTATACAAACTTGGTTCAATATTTTACTCGTGGTTTAGCAATTTTAACTCGCCGATTTCGGCGGATTAACTGATGTTCAACGAAGGTTCAAGGTTAAAGTGTGATATAAAAGCCAATTAAATGCCTAAACCATCGCTAAACTTCAGCTAAAACGCCGAAATCAACCAATTAAAATTTCTGAACCACAGGTCAATATTTGAACCACAATTGTACAGCTGGCACCCAGTGACGTTTATTCAAAGGTGCGCAGGTGTTCACCGCACACCCTACTAACATCTTAATTTCCATACGTATAGCCAAAGTTCTCCAAAATACGCATTTGCCTTTCTTTTCTTTAATAACCTATCAGTAAATAAATAATTAAGATTTGTGTACGAACTCAAATAATCCTCAAACAAAATCAGAACAAATAATTCACTTCCATTCAAAGTAACGAAAAAATTTCTTTTAACTTCAGCGCAGCGCAAGCTAACCCAAATCCACATACAAAAAAATTCAAAAAAAAAGCACAAGAAATCGTTTTCCCTTATAAATCTTTATGCATTGCTGTTCACCTTCATTAAGCGCACCAACAAAGCCCAAACAAACAAAATGTATGTTGTTGATCGTCGCCACGACTCGGTTGCAGTGAGGGATGATTTTTGTACTTAAAAAATTATCAAAAATGTCGATAGAACCTGACTAGATTGTTTATAACTTTTGATTAAGTGGGAGGATTTATTTCATAGAGGTATCTAAAGAAAGGTAAGAAATCAACCCATTTCCTAATGTACATACATTTATAACGGTTCATATAAAAAAATATAATTGAGGCGCCGTTAACCCAAAATTGATTATTTTTAAATCACATTTATCGGTGAATGTGATGAATGTATTTTCAATTTTCTCAAAAAACAAGAAGACATAAAACTATTCGGTTCCTTGTGTTCGATTGAAAATTAATATACACATTGACCACAAAAAGTTAATTTGGCACTTCATTTCACAATTTTGGAAAAATTGGTCTACATTTTTTTTATGAAAATTTTAAGTTTTTATGCGAATTTTTTTAAAACTATTAACTTAAATTTAAGATTAAAGAACAAATTTCTGGCTTTCAAAACCGGTATAATACTGTATAGTAAGTGTTGCCGTTATTTTTTAATATTTTTTTTTTTCATTTTAAGTAATTTTTTCTATGCCATACCTCCTAAACGGGGCTAGGTAGACCCCCCTCCCATAGTAAAAAATGCTTGTTTTTGACCACTCTACAAAAAAAACGTTATCAAATGTTGTTGCCAAAGCTAATGTAGGTACTCTCCCCGAATGGATATTTTTACTGCAGAAAAAACATAGCGAACAGCCTACTAAAAGAACCACGGCACGTCACTGCTGGCACTAACAGAACATTTTTTGTTTTTAAATGGCGACTTAACTATGTATACGTTTTTCAATTCCAGAAAACGTGTATAAAGTTAGTTTCGAAGTGTGTATCTAAAGGATTCAAATTTCAAAGCTATATAAATTTAAGTTTTTAGAAATGGAACTTTTATGTATATGTATTGCACTTAATGTCACTAACTTCAAGAACGTTAAATTCATTGGTTACTTAATTTTCATAATTTAGAATTTAAGTACATACCCTATACCCACCTGAATTTGATGTATGTAGGTATCCAAGTATAAATCTTGATAAAAACAATTTAAAAACAAAATCTGGCCCCAAGATATTGCAAAGACATAATGCTTAAATAAAGGCAAATATTCACTTCACATATCCACAAAATAAAATCAGCTAAAATCTTCTGAAAGCAAAACATCTCTCAGCCAGAAGGAACCTCTCCCACAAAAAAAAAAAACTTTTGCACAAATCAATAGAATTTTTCCCCACGGTGATCACTTGCCACCGACTACCGTACCGACATCACCTGCTACGGGGTGAGTCAAAAGCCAATACCTCCACGTACTTTCATTTTCAGTTATACATCTTAGTTGCGCCCAGATTATTTTGTTGCTGTTTTTTTTTAAGCCCCTTTGTTTCAATCCGTACGCCTAATCTAAGACAGGAAAAGAAACAATTCAATAAAACAAAAAAAAATCGATTACTTATATAACAACATCTTCTAATGTTCCCTTCACCTAGATCCAATGGACAAATAATATAGATACATATCCAAACCGAATCCACAATCCACAATGAATTAGATATACGAAAATTGCATTGTAATTCATTTAGCTGATGCAAACTCATAGAGCGTGGTCGTCATAGACTTCATCGTCGTCGTTGAAAAGGACGCGAATTGTAGGCGATACCATCACGCCTATACATTGTTTGAATTGTTTTCTTCAGATCTTCATTTTCAGGAGACTAAGAGGTAAATATAATAGAGCTTAGATACAAAGATAGACCCGGCTGTACACAACCTAGCCAAAAATCAACAATGGCACAATGCCCCAAAAAAGTAAACAACTAAATCTAAGCCAAACAAAAGTGAAGACGACGACAACGACGATGACAGAATTGCCGCAGTCACTTGCCACCGCCGCCGCCATCGGTATGTTTCTATGAGGTAAAGGTATAGGACAAGCAACGACCTGTGTGTGTTATCTCGTGAAGACCTGTTGATGTGCAAAAATTCCTCTATTCAAACTGAAATACAATATCTTTGCGAAGAATCTATCGGATCGCGATCTTTTCGTCTGCATTCATTTACTTGATTTTGTTCACGTTTTTTTTAATTTTTACATAGTTCCCGTAAGGAAAAGTTTTGACAGCCCCAAGAAGACGAATATGACTGATACCTTGACAGGGATGGAATAGGTTGGCCGGAAAATTGAACCTACTTATTACTATTATTAGATTTCCTTACCTTTCTTGAACAGTTATCCAGCTAGCCATCATTGTCTAAATAGTTTAACATCTCCTTATTCCAACAGTTGCTCACGTACGACCTCAAATATTCACTGACATGCGTGAAATAACTCCTCAATGAAATCACCCCCAATTCAAAAATGAAATAACTCCCCAAAATGTTTTTTTTTTTAAATCCCCAAATTCCAATTTTTCAGAAATAGGTCAGTTATAAGGGGTAAAAGGTCATAAAAATGAGTTTCTTGCAAATATCTCAAAAAAGGTTTGTGCTAGAGAAAAATTTTATTTCAAATTAGCTGAGGCAATTTCCCACAAAAATTGACCGTTAAAAAGTTACATCTGGGGGCACGGTAGTGCCCCCTGCCAAGACGAGCACGAGCGGCGGGCACTACCTATATTTTCTCGTAACGTTTCGTCGGATTTTCAGGCCCTCATAACTTCGATCTGGATAGAGCTAGAGAGCTCAAATGTAGGGTTGGTAGAGTTAGGTCTTGTGGAGTTAGGCCTTGTAGAGTTATGGGCTTGGCTCTTCATGAGATCTCATAACTTTTTCTCAGCGAAAGCGTAAATGTGGGATGATGTAATCAAGGGCGTACGCTGGATTTCGATTAGGGAGGGGGGGGGGGGGGGGCATAATAATAATTAGTATAATAATAATTAGGAAGCTTATTTGGCTTAGGCTAAGCGATTAGATCTATTTTCTTATTTTTAATTTTCTTTTTTTTGTGCCTTTATGTTCTCTCCATTTTATGGCTTTGAAAGTAAATAAGGGCTTTTCTTATTGATATTTAAAAAACTTCACTACATTAACATGACTCGAGCAACCAAAACTTTTAAGCGATAAAAAAAAAATAAATTTGATGGCACAACAGCTCATGAAGAACTAGGGCCTAGTGACTTACAACTCGCAACCATTCCTGTGTGCGTGTCTGCAGGAATGGAGGGGACCTACAGTTTATTGCCGAATCCGAACGGCTAACGAGCGGCACTGTGACAGGAGATACTCTTGGAGGATTTGTCAATTCCTCGCAAGAGGCAGTAGCCGTTTTTTCTTTTTAAATAAATAGGTGCTCCTTCCTGACACCCCCCCCCCCCCTCCGCATGCCCTTGGGATGTAATCAATGTTACTTGGAAGTGATCCGAATGAGTTCAGAATGATGATGTGGCCATTATCATAATTGTTCCACTGTGAAGCAACTTTAAAGGAATAGCTGTGCTTGTAGCCGTTTGTTTTCCAAATATATCAAGCGGTTTTAGATGGAACAAAATTGGATGAAGTCGTGCTAAGTAATCCACCCAGGCAAGCTTGGGGGCCTGTAACACAACGTGACAAGTACTTGTAGGACAAGTGAAAAGCGATAAACTTGTCCTAAATCCTGTAACACAAAGCGTCAAGTCTATGAAAGATCATATCCTTCGGACAAGTATAGTTGGACAAGTGGATTAAGACTTGTCAACTTATCACGTTGTGTTATAGGCCCCTGGTTTTATCACAATTTGTCATTTGGAATATAGCGGTTCACCATAATTCTACACCGTGTACATATGTTAAAATTTGTTTAATTACCTCATTAGTAATACATGGTTGGATGAGAGTATTTATTTATTTTACAACTGCAGATAGTGTTCTCTAAGTTGCATCAATTAAGTGTATGTACATAATAAGGATAAAGATAATATAATACAATAATAGACTATTATTGACTTTCTTCCAAGCTAGTTTTACGGAAAAACTAGTAATCGTATTTATTAGATTTTTGACTGTTTAAATTATGCCTAAGTATTTCGAAACAGTCGGAAATATGCTTTATTTAATAAAAAAAATTACATTTGTCAAGGCTTAGACAAGAGTTAGATCGCTTTAGCAACAATTAGAAAGGTTTTTTTTTAAACTTGGGAGGCTGTCTTAAGTTGTTTATTGTTTTCAATGTTTATTAATACGACCATAGTCCTATAGGGGGGTTTCGAGTTTTAAGTTTTTCACAAGTTTTTATTACCTTGACATCTAAATCAAAATATTCATAAATATTTTGACATCTAAATCAAATCAATAATTGTTTTTGATAAATTTAAAACTCGAAACCCTTATAGAACTAGGTTTTTCGTAAGAATAGCTTTGACGAAAGTCATGACGAAAATATGGCCATAAGCAATGATTATTAAATACTAGTTTTTGATAAGTTAAGAGCAATCACAATGGTGTACAACTAATAAAAAAAACCTTAAGCTATCTCAGTTGCAACAAAGCGAAATAATTTGATTTTTTTTAGATTAGATTAAGAATTTAAACTAAAATAAATCATGACGGCTCAACAACAGAGACTCGAAGGACTTCCATTGACTCCATACAAAGCTATTTTTTACAATATCATGTTTTTGATTACTTAATCTATTGCATGAAATTTCTAATATACACGCAGAAAAATGTCCCTTAACCGAGAGCGATTTTCGCTCGGTTAAAAAAAAATGTGTTAAAATGTATCAATTCTTAGTTAAAATTCAATAAGTAGCCGACGTTAAAATCTACCAAGCCAAATAGATTAAAGACAAACGGTTAATAACAACCAACTAAAAAGGTTTTGTAACCAACTAATTTGTTTGAAATTAAATAAGATACCGAATTTTATTGTGTGTTGAAATCAATAGATTAATTTTGTTAAAAACAACCCATTTAGTTGTGGGGTTTTAAATACTTTTCAGTTATATTTAACCGCTTAAGTTATGGAAATTCAACAAAATTATGTTATTAGAAATATACCAATCTTTCTGTTACAAACTAACAAACATAATAGTTTAAAAACAACCAAAATCTTATTACTTTTCAATCAATCTTGATAACAAAGTTGATATTTTTTAACCAAATAATATTTAAACCATTTAAGTGGTTGATTTTAACAAAACAAGATTCTATGATTTTTATCAACTTGTTTGTTGCTTTCAACACTCTGGTTTTCAAACTTGGTAGTTTTAAACCAACTAGAATTTTAAACAATTAACGATTGATTTTAACAAAATAACTTTGTTAAAAAGCTTGAGGATTTATATGTTTTTCTTTTTTCGATAGAAATTTAAAGTTCAGATGAAAGTTTGATTCAATTTCCCCAAAACTATTTTCTTTAAATTTTTTTCTTTCAAGAGTACGTGCTTTGTATGAATGGTTGTTAATTTAAAATAATTAACATAATTGAAAATAAGTCGGTGTTAATTAAATATATTGAAAAAAAGTGTGATGAAATTTCGCAGTACGCTGTCATTAACAAACAACTTGTGTCGTTTAAATATAGACAACCACTTGTTTCTTTTTAACCGATTTACTAATAGAAATTCAAACAAGTTGTGTGTGCTGAAATCTCACAAGCACTCTGTTAGTAACAAACAACAAGTGTTGTTTAAATAAAACCAAATCGTTGTTTCTTTTTAACCAACTAACTTATCAAAATGTAAACAAGTTGTGTGTGCTGAAATCTAACAAGCACTCTGTTAGCACCAAACAACAAATGTTGTTTAAATAAAACCAAATCGTTGTTTCTTTTTAACCAACTAACTTATGAAAATGTAAACAAGTTGTGTGTGCTGAAATCTAACAAGCACTCTGTTAGCACCAAACAACAAATGTTGTTTAAATAAAACCAAACCGTTGTTTCTTTTTAACCAACTAACTTATGAAAATGTAAACAAGTTGCGTATGCTGAAATCTATCAAGAACTCTGTTAGCACCAAACAACAAATGTTGTTTAAATAAAACCAAATCGTTGTTTCTTTTTAACCAACTAACTTATGAAAATGTAAACAAGTTGTGTGTGCTGAAATCTAACAAGCACTCTGTTAGCACCAAACAACAAATGTTGTTTAAATAAAACCAAATCGTTGTTTCTTTTTAACCAACTAACTTATGAAAATGTAAACAAGTTGTGTATGCTGAAATCTATCAAGCACTCTGTTAGCACCAAACAACAAATTTTGTTTAAATAAAACCAAACCGTTGTTTCTTTTTAACCAACTAACTTATGAAAATGTAAACAAGTTGCGTATGCTGAAATCTATCAAGCACTCTGTTAGCACCAAACAACAAATATTGTTTAAATAAAACCAAATCGTTGTTTCTTTTTAACCAACTAACTTATGAAAATGTAAACAAGTTGTGTGTGCTGAAATCTAACAAGCACTCTGTTAGCACCAAACAACAAATGTTGTTTAAATAAAACCAAACCGTTGTTTCTTTTTAACCAACTAACTTATGAAAATGTAAACAAGTTGCGTATGCTGAAATCTATCAAGCACTCTGTTAGCACCAAACAACAAATGTTGTTTAAATAAAACCAAATCGTTGTTTCTTTTTAACCAACTAACTTATGAAAATGTAAACAAGTTGTGTATGCTGAAATCTATCAAGCACTCTGTTACCACCAAACAACAAATGTTGTTTAAAAAAAACCAAATCGTTGTTTCTTTTTAACCAACTAACTTATGAAAATGTAAACAAGTTGTGTGTGCTGAAATCTAACAAGCACTCTGTTAGCACCAAACAACAAATGTTGTTTAAATAAAACCAATTCGTTTGTTCTTATTAACCAACTAACTTATGAAAATATAAACAAGTTGTGTGTGCTGAAATCTATCAAGCACTCTGTTAGCACCAAACAACAAATGTTGTTTAAATAAAACCAAATCGTTGTTTCTTTTTAACCAACTAACTTATGAAAATGTAAACAAGTTGTGAATGCTGAAATCTATCAAGCACTCTGTTAGCACCAAACAACAAATGTTGTTTAAATAAAACCAAATCGTTCTTTCTTTTTAACCAACTAACTTATGAAAATGTAAACAAGTTGTGTATGCTGAAATCTATCAAGCACTCTGTTAGCACCAAACAACAAATGTTGTTTAAATAAAACCAAACCGTTGTTTCTTTTTAACCAACTAAAGCCTAGTACGCAGATCGCGCTAAAATTTATCTTCCATACAAATTTCCTCCAAAGATAATTTTTAGCGAGGATAATTAGCTAGGCAGTACGCAGTTCACGCGCTAAATTCAAGAAGTCTCCACTTGATTTAGCACGTGAAATAATGCTCAACGCATTCTTTCGCAGATAAATTTTGACATTTGTGCTTTTAGCAAACGATTGTAGAGATAAGAATTGTAGGGATAAAATTTAGTTTAGCTTGAACTGCGTACCTGGCTTAACTTATGAAAATGTAAACAAGTTGCGTATGCTGAAATCTATCAAGCACTCTGTTAGCACCAATCAACAAATGTTGTTTAAATAAAACCAAATCGTTGTTTCTTTTTAACCAACTAACTTATGAAAATGTAAACAAGTTGTGTATGCTGAAATCTATCAAGCACTCTGTTAGCACCAAACAACAAATGTTGTTTAAATAAAACCAATTCGTTTGTTCTTATTAACCAACTAACTTATGAAAATATAAACAAGTTGTGTGTGCTGAAATCTAACAAGCACTCTGTTAGCACCAAACAACAAATGTTGTTTAAATAAAACCAATTCGTTTGTTCTTATTAACCAACTAACTTATGAAAATATAAACAAGTTGTGTGTGCTGAAATCTAACAAGCACTCTGTTAGCACCAAACAACAAATGTTGTTTAAATAAAACCAAATCGTTGTTTCTTTTTAACCAACTAACTTATGAAAATGTAAACAAGTTGTGTATGCTGAAATCTATCAAGCACTCTGTTAGCACCAAACAACAAATGTTGTTTAAATAAAACCAAACCGTTGTTTCTTTTTAACCAACTAACTTATGAAAATGTAAACAAGTTGCGTATGCTGAAATCTATCAAGCACTCTGTTAGCACCAATCAACAAATGTTGTTTAAATAAAACCAAATCGTTGTTTCTTTTTAACCAACTAACTTATGAAAATGTAAACAAGTTGTGTATGCTGAAATCTATCAAGCACTCTGTTAGCACCAAACAACAAATGTTGTTTAAATAAAACCAAATCGTTGTTTCTTTTTAACCAACTAACTTATGAAAATGTAAACAAGTTGTGTATGCTGAAATCTATCAAGCACTCTGTTAGCACCAATCAACAAATGTTGTTTAAATAAAACCAAATCGTTGTTTCTTTTTAACCAACTAACTTATGAAAATGTAAACAAGTTGTGTATGCTGAAATCTATCAAGCACTCTGTTAGCACCAAACAACAAATGTTGTTTAAATAAAACCAATTCGTTTGTTCTTATTAACCAACTAACTTATGAAAATATAAACAAGTTGTGTGTGCTGAAATCTAACAAGCACTCTGTTAGCACCAAACAACAAATGTTGTTTAAATAAAACCAATTCGTTTGTTCTTATTAACCAACTAACTTATGAAAATATAAACAAGTTGTGTGTGCTGAAATCTAACAAGCACTCTGTTAGCACCAAACAACAAATGTTGTTTAAATAAAACCAAATCGTTGTTTCTTTTTAACCAACTAACTTATGAAAATGTAAACAAGTTGTGTATGCTGAAATCTATCAAGCACTCTGTTAGCACCAAACAACAAATGTTGTTTAAATAAAACCAAATCGTTCTTTCTTTTTAACCAACTAACTTATGAAAATGTAAACAAGTTGTGTATGCTGAAATCTATCAAGCACTCTGTTAGCACCAAACAACAAATGTTGTTTAAATAAAACCAAACCGTTGTTTCTTTTTAACCAACTAACTTATGAAAATGTAAACAAGTTGCGTATGCTGAAATCTATCAAGCACTCTGTTAGCACCAATCAACAAATGTTGTTTAAATAAAACCAAATCGTTGTTTCTTTTTAACCAACTAACTTATGAAAATGTAAACAAGTTGTGTATGCTGAAATCTATCAAGCACTCTGTTAGCACCAAACAACAAATGTTGTTTAAATAAAACCAAATCGTTCTTTCTTTTTAACCAACTAACTTATGAAAATGTAAACAAGTTGTGTATGCTGAATTCTATCAAGCACTCTGTTAGCACCAAACAACAAATGTTGTTTAAATAAAACCAAATCGTTGTTTCTTTTTAACCAACTAACTTATGAAAATGTAAACAAGTTGTGTATGCTGAAATCTATCAAGCACTCTGTTAGCACCAAACAACAAATGTTGTTTAAATAAAACCAATTCGTTTGTTCTTATTAACCAACTAACTTATGAAAATATAAACAAGTTGTGTGTCCTGAAATCTAACAAGCACTCTGTTAGCACCAAACAACAAATGTTGTTTAAATAAAACCAAATCGTTGTTTCTTTTTAACCAACTAACTTATGAAAATGTAAACAAGTTGTGTGTGCTGAAATCTAACAAGCACTCTGTTAGCACCAAACAACAAATGCTGTTTAAATAAAACCAAATCGTTGTTTCTTTTTAACCAACTAACTTATGAAAATGTAAACAAGTTGTGTATGCTGAAATCTATCAAGCACTCTGTTAGCACCAAACAACAAATGTTGTTCAAATAAAACCAAATCGTTGTTTCTTTTTAACCAACTAACTTATGAAAATGTAAACAAGTTGTGTGTGCTGAAATCTAACAAGCACTCTGTTAGCACCAAACAACAAATGTTGTTTAAATAAAACCAAATCGTTGTTTCTTTTTAACCAACTAACTTATGAAAATGTAAACAAGTTGTGTATGCTGAAATCTATCAAGCACTCTGTTAGCACCAAACAACAAATGTTGTTTAAATAAAACCAAATCGTTGTTTCTTTTTAACCAACTAACTTATGAAAATGTAAACAAGTTGTGTATGCTGAAATCTATCAAGCACTCTGTTAGCACCAAACAACAAATGTTGTTTAAATAAAACCAAATCGTTGTTTCTTTTTAACCAACTAACTTATGAAAATGTAAACAAGTTGTGTGTGCTGAAATCTAACAAGCACTCTGTTAGCACCAAACAACAAATGTTGTTTAAATAAAACCAAACCGTTGTTTCTTTTTAACCAACTAACTTATGAAAATGTAAACAAGTTGTGTATGCTGAAGTCTATCAAGCACTCTGTTAGCACCAAACAACAAATGTTGTTTAAATAAAACCAAATCGTTGTTTCTTTTTAACCAACTAACTTATGAAAATGTAAACAAGTTGTGTGTGCTGAAATCTAACAAGCACTCTGTTAGCACCAAACAACAAATGTTGTTTAAATAAAACCAAATCGTTGTTTCTTTTTAACCAACTAACTTATGAAAATGTAAATAAGTTGTGTATGCTGAAATCTATCAAGCACTCTGTTAGCACCAAACAACAAATGTTGTTTTAATAAAACCAAATCGTTGTTTCTTTTTAACCAACTAACTTATGAAAATGTTAACAAGTTGTGTATGCTGAAATCTATCAAGCACTCTGTTAGCACCAAACAACAAATGTTGTTTAAATAAAACCAAATCGTTGTTTCTTTTTAACCAACTAACTTATGAAAATGTAAACAAGTTGTGTATGCTGAAATCTATCAAGCACTCTGTTAGCACCAAACAACAAATGTTGTTTAAATAAAACCAAACCGTTGTTTCTTTTTAACCAACTAACTTATGAAAATGTTAACAAGTTGTGTATGCTGAAATCTATTAAGCACTCTGTTAGCACCAAACAACAAATGTTGTTTAAATAAAACCAAATCGTTGTTTCTTTTTAACCAACTACACTGTCAGACAAAAAAAAGTGCAAAAATTATTTTCAATAATATTTTATTTAATATGATATGTTCTGATTTATTTTTCTTAAAAAAAATAATTTATTCATATTTTTCAGATTATCTTACGTCCACAAAAGTAATTGTTTAAAGTTATATACAAAATGTAGGTTAGAAATTAAATAAAATAGCAATATTCAAAGAAAATAGAAGAGACAAAATAAAGTGCAAATTCGAAAGATCATCACGTAAAATAGGAATTCAGTTTCAGAAAAGAAAAATGTTAATAGGTAGTGGCTCCTCCTTTATTTTGAATAACTGCAGCAAGACGTTTGGGCATGCTGCTAACCAGGTTCTTCAAGATTTGATCTGGAATTCTCTCCCATTCATTTTGGAGGCTTTCCCAAAAAGATTGTAAATTGCGACGTTGATCTAAGGGAATCCTTTCATCCAAAATGGACCAAAGGTGCTCAATAGGGTTTAAGTCGGGAGATTGGGTTGGCCATTCTAGTACGTCAACATTATTTTCGGTAAAAAAAACTGCTTAGCTACTCTGCTTGTATGCTTTGGATCGTTATCTTGTTGAAAAATATAACTTTCCAAAGACATTCTAGAAGCAGAAGAAACTAAATTTTCCCTAACAATGTTCACGTAACTAGAACCCGTCATTTTGGTTCCAATTTTGACAATATTTCCAACGCCACTAAAAGAAAAACATCCCCAAACTATAAGTGACCCACCTCCATGCTTCACCGTTTTTTGTAAACACCTATGGCTGAGTCTTTCGGATTGCTTGCACCAAACTCGCTTTCTTCCCTTACAGTTTTTTAATTCAAATTTGGATTCGTCAGACCAAATAATGTTTTCCCAGAACGATTGTGGCTTCACTAAAAACTTTCTAGCGAAAGCTAACCGTTTTTGAATATTAACTGAACGGAGTAACGGCTTTTTCTTTGCAAAAAAGTTTTTTAAACCGCTTTCATGGAGTCGCCTTTGTACTGTCCTTGCTGTTATATTTAACTGCAATTCTCCTTTAATATTTCTGGCGGAAGATAAAGGGTTCTTTCTAGCCTGAATTTTAATTCTGCGGTCATCAACTGCAGTTGTCTTCCGCTTCCTTCCGCAAGAACTTTTAAAACTAGCAACAGTTCCTCGTTCAAAGAAATTGAGGCAGATTTTTCTTACCATAGAAATGGATAATCTATATTTTTCTGCCAGTTTATGGAACATAAAGCCCCGTTGACGGTCCAAAACAAGCAATTCCTTCACTTCAGATGTTAACGGTTTCATACTTAAGCTTTAAGTAATAAAAATAAAATTTAACACGGAAATTATTATAAATTGGATCTTTTGCTTCTACCTTTTTATATTTTATCAATTGTAAATATTTTTCTTTAAAACTTAAAACTTTTTGGCAGGGAATAATAAAAATGCACTTTATTTTGTCGCGAGTTAAATTGTATATGCTCCAAAAATACCGCAACTAATAGTAATTAGACATAACAATGGATTGTTTTTTTTTTTAAAGAGTAAGCAACTGAGAATATGTGACGTCAGAACATGAAATGGAATGATAAACACTCTTTGCTTTTAAATAGCGGTAGTTTGAAAATTAATCTAATACTTTTGCACTTTATTTTGTCTGTCAGTGTAACTTATGAAAATGTAAACAAGTTGTGTATGCTGAAATCTATCAAGCACTCTGTTAGCACCAAACAACAAATGTAGTTTAAATAAAACCAAATCGTTGTTTCTTTTTAACCAACTAACTTATGAAAATGTAAACAAGTTGTGTGTGCTGAAATCTAACAAGCACTCTGTTAGCACCAAACAACAAATGTTGTTTAAATAAAACCAAATCATTGTTTCTTTTTAACCAACTAACTTATGAAAATGTAAACAAGTTGTGTATGCTGAAATCTATCAAGCACTCTGTTAGCACCAAACAACAAATGTTGTTTAAATAAAACCAAATCGTTGTTTCTTTTTAACCAACTAACTTATGAAAATGTAAACAAGTTGTGTGTGCTGAAATCTCACAAGCACGCTGTTAGTAGCAAACAACAAGTGTTGTTTAAATAAAACCAATTTGTTGGTTCTTATTAACCGACTAACTTATGAAAATATAAACAAGTTGTGTATGCTGAAATCTAACAAGTACTCTGTTAGCACCAAACAACAAGCGTTGTTTAAATAAAACCAATTCGTTGGTTCTTATTAACCAACTAACTTATAAAAATGTAAGTAAGTTATGTGTGCTGAAATCTCACAAGCACTCTGTTAGTAGCAAACAACATGTGTCGTTGGTTCTTATTAAGCAACTTACTTATAAAAATGCAAACAAGTTGTGTGAAATCTCTCTTTTAGCTTGAGGGTAACTAAATTAAGCCCTGCCTTGAAATTTTATGGCCAAATATTTTTGTCTGAATTATTATTAGCTGAGGTAAGATTTACGATTCAAATAATGTAGTCCTCAAGCTCAAAGTAGAAAACTAGTACCTACCCTAGATATTTAAAATATTCCTTCTCCTACTATAAATATATTTTACCTAGCCGTTAAAGATTTAGAAATGACCGCCAAAAATTTTCGGCCAAACAAGTTTTATTGAGTTATGATTTGATGTCAGCAATTTGTAACCGCAAAACTAAAAAAATAAAAGCTTAAAACAGCATTCTGATATTCCATATCGTTCTCAAGATACCTATCAGCTGCCAAAAATAAAAAAATTTCCCAATCCGAAAATTTTGGGTTGGAGATCTTTAAAGGAATCATGATTTTATGTCACTTTTTAGGAGACTTCAATCCAAAACTAAAAACATTAAACACCCGTTCAGACATTCTTTAAAATATATCGAGATATAAGTACCTATAGGTATCTAGTAATAAAATTTTAAATATGACCACCGCTGCGCCGCCGCCAAATATTTTTGGTGAACAAATTCTTACCAAGTTATAATTTCTAACTCATAGGTATAATACTCAATCTTAAATTATAATAACAGCTTTCTGTGCCTACGTTCTGTAACTCTCACATAGCAAATCGGTCGAGAAACAGTGAAAAATGGAACAAAACTCATATAATATGTTGCAGTTTTTATCGTTTCTCCACCAATTTTATCGATGTGAGAGTTACAGAACATAGGCACTGATATTCTACATAAGTTACCCACCTAGTTCTCGAGATATCAATTGCAAAATTGGTTAAAATAACTCTCATCCCAAAACAAAAAATATCAATGTTTACTTATTTTCGAGTTTCAGAAATACATATTACTATGTCATCTAATACGACATTATTTGTTTGCAATTCGACGTAAACCATAAATGAGTCGATATCTGTAATGTTTAAAAAACATTACATAATAATCTTCAAATTATTTGTCCAATCTATGACTACTTCATAGTTTCAATAAAATACCAAGACGGTAACACTGATGTGTCTTTTAATGTTGTTTCTGGGAAGACGCGACGCGACGTTCATATTCACATATAGGTACGAAAAATTTACTTCATCGTATATACCTACTGTACCTTCAAATACAAAGTTCGGGCAAGGCACAACTTTTGTTTTGAATTTTACCGTTCGTTGAATTGTTTTTGCCAACTTCTTTTCGTACGAGTAGTATACAAGCAAAAACAGATTGTTTGATTTCAACGCGCACTTGGTTATCTGCTTATGTATTAATCGAATTGACTTGGTTGTATTTAAACAATGCGAGTTACGATGATGCAATCTTTTTCACTGATACTTTCAAACATAAACATGTAGTTGTAAGTACGCCTGCATGCCGGAGAAATACCACAATCTGTGATTGTGATTGCCGTTTGGGTATTTTTTTCGAAGGGTTGTAGATTTTCGATTTTAATAGATTGGCTCATTACTTTTTTCATAACCTTTGAAATTAAAAGAAAATTCATGTTTTAAATTAAAGAAGTCTTTTTTTTAACAAGCCGGAATAGGACGTAGGTAAGTTAACATTGATAGGTATTTTTTGTTTCGGGCAGAAGTCATTTTTTTAAATTTTCATAAATGAATCTAAAGAACAAGACAGAATATCAGAACACTGTTTTAAACTTTTTTATTTTAATTTGAGGTTTAAAAATGTTGGAATAAAATCATGATTTCGTTAATAAAATTTGTTGAGCAGAGCAAACATTTTTGGCGGTTGTCATTTTTAAATTTTTGGCAGCTTATACCTCGAGAACAAGAAGGAATTTCTTAAAACGATTTAAAGACATTTTAATTTAACAAAATGCCATCATCAATTCATAACTTTTTTTGACAAAATATTTTTGGCGGGATTAAAATATTTTTTGCTGAGTTATGATTTAAGATTGAAATATTGTAGTTTTCAAGCTTAAAGAAAGAAGGCTTAAAACCGTCTTCTGGTATTTCCTGCCAATCTCGAGATATAAGCTGTAAACGTTTTAAAAATGACAGCCGCGAAAAATTTTTGTCCAAAATATTTGAACTCATTTTTGAGTTGATGTTAGTATTTTACAACCGCAAAACTAAAACAATATAATCTTAAAACAATTTTATGATATTCCATATCGTTCTCGTGATATCAGCATTTCTCCCGCCAAAAATGTTGGGTTACAAATTTTACCTAAACAGAGTCATGATTTGACGTCAGTTTTTGGTAGTAAAACTTAAAACTGCTCTCAGATATTCTTTCTTTATTTCGAGATAAGTATAAGTTGACAAACTTAAGCGGCCTATGTTTTTAAAGTAACTCTCATCCCAAAACAAAAAATATCAATGTTTACTTTTTTACGTGTTTTTTCGAGTTTCAGAAATACATATTACTATGTCATCTAATACGACATTATTTGTTTGCGGTTCGACGTAAACCATAAATGAGTCGATATCTATAATGCTTAAAAAACATTACATAATAATTAAATCTTATTTTTGTGACCTTCTTCTCAAAATCTTAATAGCTCTTGTGGGCTTTAGGTCAGTGTTCTTTTTTATTTTATATATTTATGTGACGTTTCGGGCGTGATTACACCCTTCTTCAGACCTAATCTTGAAAAAAAATGTTAATAAATATTAAATTCAACTTCATACCTACATAAGAATAAGAATACTTATAGTTTATAAACAGGCATTAGACCATATATGTATGTATGTGTTTTTTTGCTACACCATATACAAATTTGCACGTTTGAACAAATACATAAGTAGATGTTTTGATATAATTTTCAAAACATATACATAGGTACATTTGAATTTTACTATTCAAATTAAATATTGAAAAAATTGAATTTTCCTAAAACAATATAATAACGCTTTGTTATCTTTTAAATTTTATATAATCTGTAAGTATTCTTATTTTTATGTAGGTATGAAGTTGAATTTAATATTTATTAAAATTTTTTTCAAAATTAGGTCTGAAGAAGGGTGTAATCACGCCCGAAACGTCACATAAATATATAAAATAAAAAAGAACACTGACCTAAAGCTCACAAGAGGTATTAAGATTACATAATAATCTTCAAATTATTTGTACAATCTATGACAACTTCATAGTTTCAATAAAATACCAAGACGGTAACACTGATGTGTCTTTTAATGTTGTTTCTGGGAAGACGCGACGCGACGTTCATATTCACATATAGGTACGAAAAATTTACTTCATCGTATATACCTACTGTACCTTCAAATACAAAGTTCGGGCAAGGCACAACTTTTGTTTTGAATTTTACCGTTCGTTGAATTGTTTTTGCCAACTTCTTTTCGTACGAGTAGTATACAAGCAAAAACAGATTGTTTGATTTCAACGCGCACTTGGTTATCTGCTTATGTATTAATCGAATTGACTTGGTTGTATTTAAACAATGCGAGTTACGATGATGCAATCTTTTTCACTGATACTTTCAAACATAAACATGTAGTTGTAAGTACGCCTGCATGCCGGAGAAATACCACAATCTGTGATTGTGATTGCCGTTTGGGTATTTTTTTCGAAGGGTTGTAGATTTTCGATTTTAATAGATTGGCTCATTACTTTTTTCATAACCTTTGAAATTAAAAGAAAATTCATGTTTTAAATTAAAGAAGTCTTTTTTTTTAACAAGCCGGAATAGGACGTAGGTAAGTTAACATTGATAGGTATTTTTTGTTTCGGGCAGAAGTCATTTTTTTAAATTTTCATAAATGAATCTAAAGAACAAGACAGAATATCAGAACACTGTTTTAAACTTTTTTATTTTAATTTGAGGTTTAAAAATGTTGGAATAAAATCATGATTTCGTTAATAAAATTTGTTGAGCAGAGCAAACATTTTTGGCGGTTGTCATTTTTAAATTTTTGGCAGCTTATACCTCGAGAACAAGAAGGAATTTCTTAAAACGATTTAAAGACATTTTAATTTAACAAAATGCCATCATCAATTCATAACTTTTTTTGACAAAATATTTTTGGCGGGATTAAAATATTTTTTGCTGAGTTATGATTTAAGATTGAAATATTGTAGTTTTCAAGCTTAAAGAAAGAAGGCTTAAAACCGTCTTCTGGTATTTCCTGCCAATCTCGAGATATAAGCTGTAAACGTTTTAAAAATGACAGCCGCGAAAAATTTTTGTCCAAAATATTTGAACTCATTTTTGAGTTGATGTTAGTATTTTACAACCGCAAAACTAAAACAATATAATCTTAAAACAATTTTATGATATTCCATATCGTTCTCGTGATATCAGCATTTCTCCCGCCAAAAATGTTGGGTTACAAATTTTACCTAAACAGAGTCATGATTTGACGTCAGTTTTTGGTAGTAAAACTTAAAACTGCTCTCAGATATTCTTTCTTTATTTCGAGATAAGTATAAGTTGACAAACTTAAGCGGCCTATGTTTTTAAAGTAACTCTCATCCCAAAACAAAAAATATCAATGTTTACTTTTTTACGTGTTTTTTCGAGTTTCAGAAATACATATTACTATGTCATCTAATACGACATTATTTGTTTGCGGTTCGACGTAAACCATAAATGAGTCGATATCTATAATGCTTAAAAAACATTACATAATAATTAAATCTTATTTTTGTGACCTTCTTCTCAAAATCTTAATAGCTCTTGTGGGCTTTAGGTCAGTGTTCTTTTTTATTTTATATATTTATGTGACGTTTCGGGCGTGATTACACCCTTCTTCAGACCTAATCTTGAAAAAAAATGTTAATAAATATTAAATTCAACTTCATACCTACATAAGAATAAGAATACTTATAGTTTATAAACAGGCATTAGACCATATATGTATGTATGTGTTTTTTTGCTACACCATATACAAATTTGCACGTTTGAACAAATACATAAGTAGATGTTTTGATATAATTTTCAAAACATATACATAGGTACATTTGAATTTTACTATTCAAATTAAATATTGAAAAAATTGAATTTTCCTAAAACAATATAATAACGCTTTGTTATCTTTTAAATTTTATATAATCTGTAAGTATTCTTATTTTTATGTAGGTATGAAGTTGAATTTAATATTTATTAAAATTTTTTTCAAAATTAGGTCTGAAGAAGGGTGTAATCACGCCCGAAACGTCACATAAATATATAAAATAAAAAAGAACACTGACCTAAAGCTCACAAGAGGTATTAAGATTACATAATAATCTTCAAATTATTTGTACAATCTATGTCAACTTCATAGTTTCAATAAAATACCAAGACGGTAACACTGATGTGTCTTTTAATGTTGTTTCTGGGAAGACGCGACGCGACGTTCATATTCACATATAGGTACGAAAAATTTACTTCATCGTATATACCTACTGTACCTTCAAATACAAAGTTCGGGCAAGGCACAACTTTTGTTTTGAATTTTACTGTTCGTTGAATTGTTTTTGCCAACTTCTTTTCGTACGAGTAGTATACAAGCAAAAACAGATTGTTTGATTTCAACGCGCACTTGGTTATCTGCTTATGTATTAATCGAATTGACTTGGTTGTATTTAAACAATGCGAGTTACGATGATGCAATCTTTTTCACTGATACTTTCAAACATAAACATGTAGTTGTAAGTACGCCTGCATGCCGGAGAAATACCACAATCTGTGATTGTGATTGCCGTTTGGGTATTTTTTTCGAAGGGTTGTAGATTTTCGATTTTAATAGATTGGCTCATTACTTTTTTCATAACCTTTGAAATTAAAAGAAAATGCATGTTTTAAATTAAAGAAGTCTTTTTTTAACAACCCGGAATAGTCCGTAGGTAAAAGTTAACATTAATAGGTATTTTTTGTTTCGGGCAGAAGTAATTTTTTAAAATTTTCATAAATGAATCTAAAGAACAAGACAGAATATCAGAACACTGTTTTAAACTTTTTTATTTTAATTTGAGGTTTAAAAATGTTGGAATAAAATCATGATTTCGTTAATAAAATTTGTTGAGCGGAGCAAACATTTTTGGCGGGTGTCATTTTTAAATTTTTGGCAGCTTATACCTCGAGAACAAGAAGGAATTTCTTAAAACGGTTTAAAGACCTTTTACTTTTTGGCGGGATTAAAATATTTTTTGCTGAGTTATGATTTAAGATTGAAATATTGTAGTTTTCAAGCTTAAAGAAAGAAGGCTTAAAACCGTTTTCTGGTATTTCCTCCCAATCACGAGATATAGCTATGCTGTAAAATTTTAAAAATGACAGCCGCGAAAAATTTTTGTCCAAAAAATTTGAACTCATTTTTGAGTTGATGTTAGTATTTTACAACCGCAAAACTAAAACAATATAATCTTAAAACAATTTTATGATATTCCATATCGTTCTCGTGATATCAGCATTTCTCCCGCCAAAAATGTTGGGTTACAAATTTTTCCTAAACAGAGTCATGATTTGACGTCAGTTTTTGGTAGTAAAACTTAAAACTGCTCTCAGATATTCTTTCTTTATTTCGAGATAAGTATAAGTTGACAAACTTAAGCGGCCTATGTTTTTAAAGTAACTCTCATCCCAAAACAAAAAATATCAATGTTTACTTATTTACGTGTTATTTCGAGTTTCAGAAATACATATTACTATGTCATCTAATACGACATTATTTGTTTGCGGTTCGACGTAGACCATAAATGAGTCGATATCTATAATGCTTAAAAAACATTACATAATAATTAAATCTTATTTTTGTGACCTTCTTCTCAAAATCTTAATAGCTCTTGTGGGCTTTAGGTCAGTGTTCTTTTTTATTTTATATATTTATGTGACGTTTCGGGCGTGATTACACCCTTCTTCAGACCTAATCTTGAAAAAAAATGTTAATAAATATTAAATTCAACTTCATACCTACATAAGAATAAGAATACTTATAGTTTATAAACAGGCATTAGAACATATATGTATGTATGTATGTTTTTTTTTGTTACACCATATACAAATTTGCACGTTTGAACAAATACATATATGTTTTGATATAATTTTCAAAACATATACATTTGAATTTTACTATTCAAATTAAATATTGAAAAAATTGAATTTTCCTAAAACAATAAAAAAACGCTTTGTTATCTTTTAAGTTTTATATAATCTGTAAGTATTCTTATTTTTATGTAGGTATGAAGTTGAATTTAATATTTTTTAAAATTTTTTTCAAAATTAGGTCTGAAGAAGGGTGTAATCACGCCCGAAACGTCACATAAATATATAAAATAAAAAAGAACACTGACCTAAAGCCCACAAGAGGTATTAAGATTACATAATAATCTTCAAATTATTTGTACAATCTATGACTTAATAGTTTCAATAAAATACCAAGACGGTAACACTGATGTGTCTTTTAATGTTGTTTCTGGGAAGACGCGACGCGACGTTCATATTCACATATAGGTACGAAAAATTTACTTCATCGTATATACCTACTGTACCTTCAAATACAAAGTTCGGGCAAGGCACAACTTTTGTTTTGAATTTTACTGTTCGTTGAATTGTTTTTGCCAACTTCTTTTCGTACGAGTAGTATACAAGCAAAAACAGATTGTTTGATTTCAACGCACACTTGGTTATCTGCTTATGGATTAATCGAATGGACTTGGTTGTATTTAAACAATGTGAACTACGATGATGCAATCGTGTTCACTTATACTATCGCACATAAACATGATCGTCGGTCTTGCTCTAGGGAAGCAACATCAACAAGCCTCTGAAATGTGCATGTATTGGGTTTGTGTGTATAAAAACCGACGCGATGCTCGAGTGAGAACTTTTCGTTATATATTTTAGTTTCTGTTTAGCATTCTCGTCGGCTGGTCGTTCGGTAGAGTGTTCCGTCGGTCGCTTGTTCGTGTTCGTTATCGTGTTCGTGTTCGTGTAAAAAAAAAATAAAAATTATTTTAAAAAACGTGGTGAAGTGTGGAATATAACAGGTAAAGTTTCTTTTAATTTATGTTTCAAAAAATTGTTGTCGATTTCCAAGGAAGTTTAAATACCTACCATTTTTTGAAAAGACACCCCTTGATTATATTAAATTTATTTTGAAAATCGCACATAAATTTATGTTTTCCAATTATTTTTTTTTCTACGCGTTATTAACAAAAAAGTGATTTCTGTCTATACGACAAAATGCCCTAGTAAAAAAAAAACATTAAATTAAAAATTTAAGACGTGGTGAAGCGTTGAATATAATTTAATTAATTTTAATAAGTTCTTATATTGAGGACTTTTAAATTTGTCCTTTTAAAGCGTTGAAATTCGTTCCCTATGTTGAGAAGTGCGTTTTAAAAAAAAAAAAAAATTTTGAGGTGTCTTTCCAAAATGGCTTTAAGCATTTTACTTCCAAAAATACCTACACGGTAGGCTTGCCAGATTGTGCGATATATATTACGAAACGTTCGATATTGTTTTTAACTTCTTAGTTTAAAATTTGATTTTTACTTATTTTTGCGGTTTTCGCGAAACGTAATGTACTTATAATTAGCCAGTTTGAATGAAAATCGTCCATTTACATACCTTTTGAAAGATGTCGTGATTTTTTAAGCAAATATAAACTTAAACAGAGCAATTATTGCGTGAGCAAAAAAAAAAGTTTTTCCTTTAAAGTGAAATTGAATTTATTGCGAATTTATTTTTTAACAAAAGAAAAATTACGAAAAACGATTTAACTGTTTTTTTTATTATTAGCTATACCATTTTATTGCTTTTAATTATGCTGATTTTGCGATATTTTGCGATATTTTTCTCAGATTTTGCAATATAACCTCATAAAAATCTGGCAAGCCTGCTACACAGTACAAATTAAAACAAAAACTATGATAAAACTATCTGGTTTTTAGTCTTTAATTGAAAATAGGGCAGTCAAAATAAAAAGTTGATTTAATATTCCACAATTTAAAAAACAATCATTACACATTTTAAACTTTATTTTTTCTCCAATATTTTCCCAAAAACTATGTTGAGAAGTGCCTTTTCAATTTTTTTCCTTTTTTAAAAACGTGGAAATTCGATCTTGTGATTTCTCAAAAAAAGTTGTTAATACCATTTTTTGAAAAGCCACTTCTTAATTTTATTATTTTCATACATATTTACTCTATTTTACTTTCAAAATTTAATTTTTCTTCCAAAAACAGATATACCAACTTTAAATTTTGTAAAAAATGCGGTGGAACGGCGTTGGAATAGTGGTAAGTTTTTTACAAAAATTTTAATTTTATCCCTTAAAAATGTAGAAAATCAATCCACATTCAATTGAAAAGCCACCCTTCGATTATAATATTATTTTTTGCTTTGTGGTCATTTGCATTAAAAACATTTTCGAAACGTTTTAAGGAATTTACTTCGAGAATTGAAAAGGTAATTTTCGAAAAGAATCAGAAAATTCGTTATGGATATCCTTTTTTATAAGTTTTGTTTTTATTTTTTTTTTGACGCGAATTCACTTATATTTAAATTTTGAAAGTCGAAATTTTTTCGACTTTTTCTTCATGTATTTTTCAAATTAAAACTTGGAAAATTTTTCAAATATTTTTAACATTTTCAAGTCAATAAACTTACAAACTTTTCAACTTCCTTTTCATATAACTTTTCAAGTCAAAGGACTTAAAAAAAATTATCCACTTGCTCTCCATATAATTTTTCAAGTTTTCAGAAGACTTATTGTTTCGAAATTAAACACTTTCAATTTCGCAAACAATTTGTTTGAAAATATTGAAGGAAAAAAACATTTTTTTGAATATGCCCAGTGTTCGACAGTACAAAAAACAAAAAATGAACCACAGTGTGTAAATGCGTGTCTCAAGTATATTCTGCACATCTACGCAATTGTGGCTTTCGAATCATATAATATTTATTGAAATCGGTCAAATACTTTTTGAGAAAATGGTACCACAAAATTAATGAAAGCCTATTGATATATAGATTAACTAAAAAAGTTATATCTGTCAATACGACGAAAAGACTAAAAAAAAAGTATTTTAAATTAAAAATGGAATATAGCAGTAACTTTTAATTAGTTTTATATTGAGAATTGGGTTTTTAAAAATATTTTAATTTTTTCATCTGAAAACGAGGAAATTCGATACCTATGTTGAGGAGAGCGTTTTCAAAAAAAAAAAAAAAAAAATAAACTTTCCTTTTGAGTTTTCTTTCCAAAATGGATCTAAGCCTTTTACATCCTAAAACGCCTTCACAGTACAAAAGTATCAAATAAGTGTAAGTTTTATGATTCAATTTCCAAAAAAAGACTTTGTACAATTTTATTTCCAAATGGAGATATGCAGGTTATTTCTATTTGCAAAAGGAGATAATATTTTAGATTCAACTTTTCTTCCAAAACCCTTTTTGATTTCTCGATCGAAAATCGATATTTTTTTCAAAACTATTCAGAACTATATTGTCGTTTGCATCAAAAACTTTTCATATCCATTGCAGTAGATTTGTTTTCAAAAATATTTCAATCTTTTACATTTGAAATTCAATATTTTGCAAAAGGTTTATGATTGTTTTTTAAGTTTTGTTTCTAAGTGATAACAAGTAAATTGTTCAAAATGACACATTAACCTTTTTGTAATACATAAATTTTTTGAAAAATTTTCAATTATTATTTATTAATAAGTCAAAAACTAGGATAAAGACCATCTGGCTTCCAGTGTTTAATTGAAAATAAGGCAGTCGATACTGGAAGTTAATTTAGTATTTTTCAGTTTGAAAAAAAAACAATCATTATACATTTTTAACGTTATTGTTTCTCCAATTTTTTTCCAAAAACTAGTTCAGAAGTGCCTTTTCAAATTTTCTTTATTTTGTCCTTCTTTATAAACGTGGAAATTCGAACTTTCCATTTCTCAACAAAGTTGTTAATATAATTTTTTGAAAAGACACTGCTTTATTTTATTATATTCATACAAGTTTATTCTATTTTACTTACAAAATTCAATTTTTCTTTCAAAACAGATATGCTAAACTTTTAATTTTGTGGAACTGTGGTAGAACGGTGTTGGAACTGTGGTGGAACAGTGGTGAGTTTTTTATTTAAATAATCCCTAATTTTAGAAGTGCCTTTTCAAAAAAATTTATCCTTTAATAATGTGGAAATTCGATCGTGAGATTTCTGAAGAGAGTTTGAATACGAATTTTTGAAAAGCCACCCCTTGATTATATTATTTTTTGCTATGTGCTTATTTGCATTAAAAAGAATTTCGAAACGTTTTAAGGTACCTATTCAAGAAGAATTTATTTCGAGAATTGAAAAGGTGATTTCCAAAAATTCGATATGGATAACCTTTTCTTAAGGTTTTTTTTATAAATTTTTGAGTTTAAAATTTGAAATTTTTCGAGTTTTCTTCCTTTAATATTTCAAATAAAAACTTGGACTTGGAAAATTTTTCAACTTTTTAGCATTTTCAAGTCAAAAAAACTTACAAAACTTTTCAGCTTCCTTTTCTTATAACTTTTCAAGTAAAAAAATTAAAAAAAAATTGTGCATCAAAAAATTTAGAAAACGTGGTGGAGTGTGGAATATAACAGGTAAAGTTAAGCAAATATAAACTTAAACAGAGCAATTATTGCGTGAGCAAAAAAAAAAGTTTTTCCTTTAAAGTGAAATTGAATTACTTGCGAATTTATTTTTTAACAAAAGAAAAATTACGAAAATTGATTTAACTGTTTTTTTTATTATTAGCTATACCATTTTATTGCTTTTAATTATGCTGATTTTGCGATATTTTGCGATATTTTTCTCAGATTTTGCAATATAACCTCATAAAAATCTGGCAAGCCTGCTACACAGTACAAATTAAAACAAAAACTATGATAAAACTATCTGGTTTTCAGTCTTTAATTGAAAATAGGGCAGTCAAAATAAAAAGTTGATTTAATATTCCACAATTTAAAAAACAATCATTACACATTTTAAACTTTATTTTTTCTCCAATCTTTTCCCAAAAACTATATTGAGAAGTGCCTTTTCAGTTTTTTTCCTTCTTTAAAAACGTGGAAATTCGATCGTGCGATTTCCGAAGAAAGTTTGAATACCATTTTTTGAAAAGCCACCCCTTGATTATAGTATGTGGTGGAACAGTGGTGAGTTTTTTATTTAAATAATCCCTAATTTTAGAAGTGCCTTTTCAAAAAAATGTATCCTTTAATAATGTGGAAATTCGATCGTGAGATTTCTGAAGAGAGTTTGAATACGAATTTTTGAAAAGCCACCCCTTGATTATAATATTATTTTTTGCTATGTGCTTATTTGCATTACAAAGAATTTCGAAACGTTTTAAGGTACCTAGTCAAGAAGAATTTATTTCGAGAATTGAAAAGGTGATTTCCAAAAATTCGATATGGATAACCTTTTCTTAAGGTTTTTTTTTGTAAATTTTTGAGTTTAAAATTTGAAAATTTTTCGATTTTTCTTCCTTTAATATTTCAAATAAAAACTTGGAAAATTTTTCAACTTTTTAGCATTTTCAAGTCAAAAAAACGTACAAAACTTTTCAACTTCCTTTTCTTATAACTTTTCAAGTAAAAAAATTTAAAAAAATTTGTGCATCAAAAAACTTAGAAAACGTGGTGGAGTGTGGAATATAACAGGTAAAGTTTCTTTTAATTCATGTTTCGAAAAATTATTGTCCTAAAACGTGGAAATACGATTGTTCGATTTCCAAGAAAGTTTAAATACCTACCATTTTTTGAAAAGCCAACTCCTGATTATATTATATTCATTTCGAAAATCGCACATAAATTTATGTTTTCGAATTATTTTTTTTCTATACGTTATTAACAAAGAAGTGATTTCTGTCTATACAACAAAATTCCCCAAGTAAAAAAAACATTAAATTAAAAATTTAAAACGTGGTGGAGCGTTGAAAATAATTTAATTAATTTTAATTAGTTATTATATTGAGGACTTTTAAATTTGTCCTTTTAAAGCGTGGAAATTCGTTCCCTATGTTGAGAAGTGCGTTTTAATAAAAAAAATCTTTGAGGTGTCTTTCCAAAATGGCTTTAAGCATTTTACTTCCAAAAATACCTACACGGCAGGCTTTCCAGATTGCGTGATATTTTTTTAACTTCATAGTTTAATTTTTCCTTATTTTTGCGGTTTTCGCGAAACGTAATGTACTTATAATTTACCAGTTTGAATGAAAATCGTCCATTCACATACCTTTTGAAAGATGTCGTCATTTTTTTTAAGCAAATATAAACTTAAACAGAGCAATTATTGCGTGAGCAAAAAAAAAAAGTTTTTCCTTTAAAGTGAAATTGAATTACTTGCGAATTTATTTTTTAACAAAAGAAAAATTACGAAAATTGATTTAACTGTTTTTTTTATTATTAGCTATACCATTTTATTGCTTTTAATTATGCTGATTTTGCGATATTTTGCGATATTTTTCTCAGATTTTGCAATATAACCTCATAAAAATCTGGCAAGCCTGCTACACAGTACAAATTAAAACAAAAACTATGATAAAACTATCTGGTTTTCAGTCTTTAATTGAAAATAGGGCAGTCAAAATAAAAAGTTGATTTAATATTCCACAATTTAAAAAACAATCATTACACATTTTAAACTTTATTTTTTCTCCAATCTTTTCCCAAAAACTATATTGAGAAGTGCCTTTTCAATTTTTTTCCTTCTTAAAAAACGTGGAAATTCGATCGTGCGATTTCCGAAGAAAGTTTGAATATCATTTTTTGAAAAGCCACCCCTTGATTATAGTATTATTTTTTGCTATATGCTCATTTGACATAGACATTTTCAAAACGTTTTAAGGAATTTATTTAGAGAATTGAAAAGGCAATTTCCGAAAAGAATCAGAAAATTGGTTATGGATATCCTTTTCTTTAAGTTTTTTGTTTTTTTGTTGACGCGAATTCACTTATATATACTTTATATATAAATTTTAAAAGTCGGAAATTTTTCGATTCTTCTTCATGTAATATTTCAAATAAAGACTTGGAACATTTTTCAACTTTTTTTTTACATTTTCAAGTTAAAAAACTTACAAAACTTTTCAACTTCCTTTCATTTAACTTTTCAAGTCAAAAGACTTGTTCGTGTTCTGCTGTAAAATAAAATAAATGTAAAAAAAATTTGTGCATCAAAAAATTTAAAAAACTTGGTGGAGTGTGGAATATAACAGGTAAAGTTTCTTTTAATTCATGTTTCGAAAAATTATTGTCTTAAAACGTGGAAATACGATTGTTTGATTTCCAAGAAAGTTTAAATACCTACCATTTTTTTGAAAAGCCATCCCTTGGTTATATTATATTCATTTCGAAAATCGCACATAAAAATATGTTTTCGAATTATTTTTTTTTCTACGCATTATTAACAAAAAAGTGATTTCTGTCTATACGACAAAATGCCCCAAGTAAAAAAAAACATCAAATTAAAAATTTAAAACGTGGTGGAGCGTTGAATATAATTTAATTAATTTTAATTAGTTATTATATTGGGGACTGTCATTTTTAAATTTTTGGCACCTTATACCTCGAGAACAAGAAGGAATTTCTTAAAACGGTTTAAAGACATTTTACTTTAACAAAATGCCATCAAATGGCACCTTATACCTCGAAAACAAGAAGGAATTTCTTAAAACGGTTTAAAGACATTTTACTTTAACAAAATGCCATCATCAATTCATAACTTCATTGAAATTTTTTGACCTAATATTTTTAGCGGGATTAAAAATTTTTTGCTGAGTTATGATTTAAGATTGAAATGTTGTAGTTTTCAAGCTTAAAGAAAGAAGGCTTAAAACCGTTTTCTGGTATTTCCTCCCAATCTCGAGATATATGCTGTAAAAGTTTTAAAAATGACAGCCGCGAAAAATTTTTTGTGCAAAAAATTTGAACTTATTTTTGAGTTGATGTTAATATTTTTCAACCGCAAAACTAAAACAATATAATCTTAAAATAATTTTATGATATTCCATATCGATCTCGTGATATCAGCATTTCTCCCGCCAAAAATGTTGGGTTACAAATTTTACCTAAACAGAGTTATGATTTGACGTCAGTTTTTGGTAGTAAAACTTAAAACTGCTTTTAGATATTCTTTCATTATTTCGAGATAAGTATAAGTTGGCAAACTTAAGCGGCCTATGTTTTTAAAGTAACTCTCATCCCAATACAAAAAATATCAATGTTTACTTATTTACGTGTTATTTCGAGTTTCAGAAATACATATTACTATGTCATCTAATACGACATTATTTGTTTGCGGTTCGACGTAAACCATAAATTAGTCGATATCTGTAATGTTTAAAAAACATATCATAATAATCTTCAAATAATTTGTCCAATTTATGACAACTTCATAGTTTCAATAAAATACCAAGACAATATAATGTTGTTTCTGGGAAAACGCGACGCGACGTTCATATTCACACATAGGTACGAAAAATTTACTTTATCGTATGTACCTACTGTACCTTCAAATACAAAGTTCGGGCAAGGCACAACTTTTGTTTTGAATTTTACCGTTCGTTGAATTGTTTTTGCCAACTTCTTTTCGTACGAGTAGTATACAAGCAAAAACAGATTGTTTGATTTCAACGCGCACTTGGTTATCTGCTTATGTATTAATCGAATTGACTTGGTTGTATTTAAACAATGCGAGTTACGATGATGCAATCTTTTTCACTGATACTTTCAAACATAAACATGTAGTTGTAAGTACGCCTGCATGCCGGAGAAATACCACAATCTGTGATTGTGATTGCCGTTTGGGTATTTTTTTCGAAGGGTTGTAGATTTTCGATTTTAATAGATTGGCTCATTACTTTTTTCATAACCTTTGAAATTAAAAGAAAATGCATGTTTTAAATTAAAGAAGTCTTTTTTTAACAACCCGGAATAGTCCGTAGGTAAAAGTTAACATTAATAGGTATTTTTTGTTTCGGGCAGAAGTAATTTTTTAAAATTTTCATAAATGAATCTAAAGAACAAGACAGAATATCAGAACACTGTTTTAAACTTTTTTATTTTAATTTGAGGTTTAAAAATGTTGGAATAAAATCATGATTTCGTTAATAAAATTTGTTGAGCAGAGCAAACATTTTTGGCGGGTGTCATTTTTAAATTTTTGGCAGCTTATAAATATACATCGAGAACAAGAAGGAATTTCTTAAAACGGTTTAAAGACCTTTTACTTTAACAAAATGCCATCATCAATTCATAACTTCATTGAAATTTTTTGACCTAATATTTTTAGCGGGATTAAAAATTTTTTTGCTGAGTTATGATTTAAGATTGAAATATTGTAGTTTTCAAGCTTAAAGAAAGAAGGCTTAAAACCGTTTTCTGGTATTTCCTCCCAATCTCGAGATATATGCTGTAAAATTTTAAAAATGACAGCCGCGAAAAATTTTTGTCCAAAAAATTTTAACTTGTTTTTGAGTTAATGTTAGTATTTTACAACCGCAAAACTAAAACAATATAATCTTAAAACAATTTTATGATATTCCATATCGCTCTCGTGTATTCAGCATTTCTCCCGCCAAAAATGTTGGGTTACAAATTTTACCTAAACAGAGTCATGATTTGACGTCAGTTTTTGGTAGTAAAACTTAAAACTGCTTTCAGATATTCTTTCTTTATTTCGAGATAAGTATAAGTTGACAAACTTAAGCGGCCTATGTTTTTAAAGTAACTCTCATCCCAAAACAAAAAATATTAATGTTTACTTATTTACGTGTTATTTCTAGTTTCAGAAATACATATTACTATGTCATCTAATACGACATTATTTGTTTGCGGTTCGACGTAAACCATAAATGAATCGATATCTGTAATGTTTAAAAAACATTACATAATGATCTTCAAATTATTTGTCCAATCTCTGACAACTTCATAGTTTCAATAAAATACCAAGACGGTAACACTGATGTGTCTTTTAATGTTGTTTCTGGGAAGACGCGACGCGACGTTCATATTCACATATAGGTACGAAAAATTTACTTCATCGTATATACCTACTGTACCTTCAAATACAAAGTTCGGGCAAGGCACAACTTTTGTTTTGAATTTTACCGTTCGTTGAATTGTTTTTGCCAACTTCTTTTCGTACGAGTAGTATCCAAGCAAAAACAGATTGTTTGATTTCAACGCACACTTGGTTATCTGCTTATGTATTAATCAAATGGACTTGGTTGTATTTAAACAATGCGAACTACGATGATGCAATCGTATTCACTTATACTATCGCACATAAACATGATCGTCGGTCTTGCTCTAGGGAAGCAACAAGCCTCTGAAATGTGCATGTATTGGGTTTGTGTGTATAAAAACCGACGCGATGCTCGAGTGAGAACTTTTCGTTATATATTTTAGTTTCTGTTTAGCATTCTCATCGGCTGGTCGTTCGATAGTTGTTTTTCAGTGTTCCGTCGGTCGCTTGTTCGTGTTGGGTCGGTCTGTCCTGCTGTAAAAAAAAAAATAAAAATAATTTGTGCATCGAAAAATTAAAAAAAAACGTGGTGGAGTGTGGAATATAACAGGTAAAGTTTCTTTTAATTCATGTTTCAAAAAATTGTTGTCCTAAAATGTGGAAATACGATAATTCAATTTCCAAGGAAATACCTACCATTTTTTGAAAAGCCACCCCTTTTTTCATATAACTTTTCAAGTCAAAGGACTTAAAAAAAATTATCCACTTGCTCTCCATATAATTTTTCAAGTTTTCAGAAGACTTATTGTTTCGAAATTAAACACTTTCAATTTCGCAAACAATTTGTTTGAAAATATTGAAGGAAAAAAACATTTTTTTGAATATGCCCAGTGTTCGACAGTACAAAAAACAAAAAATGAACCACAGTGTGTAAATGCGTGTCTCAAGTATATTCTGCACATCTACGCAATTGTGGCTTTCGAATCATATAATATTTATTGAAATCGGTCAAATACTTTTTGAGAAAATGGTACCACAAAATTAATGAAAGCCTATTGATATATAGATTAACTAAAAAAGTTATATCTGTCAATACGACGAAAAGACTAAAAAAAAAGTATTTTAAATTAAAAATGGAATATAGCAGTAACTTTTAATTAGTTTTATATTGAGAATTGGGTTTTTAAAAATATTTTAATTTTTTCATCTGAAAACGAGGAAATTCGATACCTATGTTGAGGAGAGCGTTTTCAAAAAAAAAAAAAAAAAAATAAACTTTCCTTTTGAGTTTTCTTTCCAAAATGGATCTAAGCCTTTTACATCCTAAAACGCCTTCACAGTACAAAAGTATCAAATAAGTGTAAGTTTTATGATTCAATTTCCAAAAAAAGACTTTGTACAATTTTATTTCCAAATGGAGATATGCAGGTTATTTCTATTTGCAAAAGGAGATAATATTTTAGATTCAACTTTTCTTCCAAAACCCTTTTTGATTTCTCGATCGAAAATCGATATTTTTTTCAAAACTATTCAGAACTATATTGTCGTTTGCATCAAAAACTTTTCATATCCATTGCAGTAGATTTGTTTTCAAAAATATTTCAATCTTTTACATTTGAAATTCAATATTTTGCAAAAGGTTTATGATTGTTTTTTAAGTTTTGTTTCTAAGTGATAACAAGTAAATTGTTCAAAATGACACATTAACCTTTTTGTAATACATAAATTTTTTGAAAAATTTTCAATTATTATTTATTAATAAGTCAAAAACTAGGATAAAGACCATCTGGCTTCCAGTGTTTAATTGAAAATAAGGCAGTCGATACTGGAAGTTAATTTAGTATTTTTCAGTTTGAAAAAAAAACAATCATTATACATTTTTAACGTTATTGTTTCTCCAATTTTTTTCCAAAAACTAGTTCAGAAGTGCCTTTTCAAATTTTCTTTATTTTGTCCTTCTTTATAAACGTGGAAATTCGAACTTTCCATTTCTCAACAAAGTTGTTAATATAATTTTTTGAAAAGACACTGCTTAATTTTATTATATTCATACAAGTTTATTCTATTTTACTTACAAAATTCAATTTTTCTTTCAAAACAGATATGCTAAACTTTTAATTTTGTGGAACTGTGGTAGAACGGTGTTGGAACTGTGGTGGAACAGTGGTGAGTTTTTTATTTAAATAATCCCTAATTTTAGAAGTGCCTTTTCAAAAAAATGTATCCTTTAATAATGTGGAAATTCGATCATGAGATTTCTGAAGGTAGTTTGAATACGAATTTTTGAAAAGCCACCCCTTGATTATAATATTATTTTTTGCTATGTGCTTATTTGCATTAAAAAGAATTTCGAAACGTTTTAAGGTACCTAGTCAAGAAGAATTTATTTCGAGAATTGAAAAGGTGATTTCCAAAAATTCGATATGGATAACCTTTTCTTAAGGTTTTTTTTTGTAAATTTTTGAGTTTAAAATTTGAAAATTTTTCGATTTTTCTTCCTTTAATATTTCAAATAAAAACTTGGAAAATTTTTCAACTTTTTAGCATTTTCAAGTCAAAAAAACTTACAAAACTTTTCAAATTCCTTTTCTTATAACTTTTCAAGTAAAAAAATTAAAAAAAATTTGTGCATCAAAAAACTTAGAAAACGTGGTGGAGTGTGGAATATAACAGGTAAAGTTTCTTATACGATTGTTCGATTTCCAAGAAAGTTTAAATACCTACCATTTTTTGAAAAGCCAACTCCTGATTATATTATATTCATTTCGAAAATCGCACATAAATTTATGTTTTCGAATTATTTTTTTTTCTATACGTTATTAACAAAGAAGTGATTTCTGTCTATACAACAAAATTCCCCAAGTAAAAAAAACATTAAATTAAAAATTTAAAACGTGGTGGAGCGTTGAAAATAATTTAATTAATTTTAATTAGTTATTATATTGAGGACTTTTAAATTTGTCCTTTTAAAGCGTGGAAATTCGTTCCCTATGTTGAGAAGTGCGTTTTAATAAAAAAAATCTTTGAGGTGTCTTTCCAAAATGGCTTTAAGCATTTTACTTCCAAAAATACCTACACGGCAGGCTTTCCAGATTGCGTGATATTTTTTTAACTTCATAGTTTAATTTTTCCTTATTTTTGCGGTTTTCGCGAAACGTAATGTACTTATAATTTACCAGTTTGAATGAAAATCGTCCATTCATATACCTCTTGAAAGATGTCGTGATTTTGTTTAAGCAAATATAAACTTAAACAGAGCAATTATTGCGTGAGCAAAAAAAAAAAGTTTTTCCTTTAAAGTGAAATTGAATTAATTGCGAATCAATTTTTTAACAAAAGAAAAATTACGAAAAATGATTTAACTGTTTTTTTTATTATTGCTTTTACTTATGCTGATTTTGCGATATTTTGCGATATTTTTCTCAGATTTTGCGATATAACCTCATAAAAATCTGGCAAGCCTGCTACACAGTACAAATTAAAACAAAAACTATGATAAAACTATCTGGTTTTCAGTCTTTAATTGAAAATAGGGCAGTCAAAATAAAAAGTTGATTTAATATTCCACAATTTAAAAAACAATCATTACACATTTTAAACTTTATTTTTTCTCCAATCTTTTCCCAAAAACTATATTGAGAAGTGCCTTTTCAGTTTTTTTCCTTCTTTAAAAACGTGGAAATTCGATCGTGCGATTTCCGAAGAAAGTTTGAATACCATTTTTTGAAAAGCCACCCCTTGATTATAGTATGTGGTGGAACAGTGGTGAGTTTTTTATTTAAATAATCCCTAATTTTAGAAGTGTCTTTTCAAAAAAATGTATCCTTTAATAATGTGGAAATTCGATCGTGAGATTTCTGAAGAGAGTTTGAATACGAATTTTTGAAAAGCCACCCCTTGATTATATTATTTTTTGCTATGTGCTTATTTGCATTAAAAAGAATTTCGAAACGTTTTAAGGTACCTAGTCAAGAAGAATTTATTTCGAGAATTGAAATGGTGATTTCCAAAAATTCGATATGGATAACCTTTTCTTAAGGTTTTTTTTATAAATTTTTGAGTTTAAAATTTGAAAATTTTTCGATTTTTCTTCCTTTAATATTTCAAATAAAAACTTGGAAAATTTTTCAACTTTTTAGCATTTTCAAGTCAAAAAAACTTACAAAACTTTTCAACTTCCTTTTCTTATAACTTTTCAAGTAAACAAATTAAAAAAAAATTGTGCATCAAAAAATTTAGAAAACGTGGTGGAGTGTGGAATATAACAGGTAAAGTTTCTTTTAATTCATGTTTCAAAAAATTATTGTCCTAAAACGTGGAAATACGATTGTTCGATTTCCAAGAACGTTTAAATACCTACCATTTTTTGAAAAGCCAACTCCTAATTATATTATATTCATTTCGAAAATCGCACATAAATTTATGTTTTTGAATTATTTTTTTTTTTCTATACGTTATTAACAAAAAAGTGATTTCTGTCTATATAACAAAATGCCCCAAGTAAAAAAAACATTAAATTAAAAATTTAAAACGTGGTGGAGCGTTGAAAATAATTTAATTAATTTTAATTAGTTATTATATTGAGGACTTTTAAATTTGTCCTTTTAAAGCGTGGAAATTCGTTCCCTATGTTGAGAAGTGCGTTTTAATAAAAAAAACTCTTTGAGGTGTCTTTCCAAAATGGCTTTAAGCATTTTACTTCCAAAAATACCTACATATTAATTTTTCCTTATTTTTGCGGTTTTCGCGAAACGTAATGTACTTATAATTTACCAGTTTGAATGAAAATCGTCCATTCACATACCTTTTGAAAGATGTCGTGATTTTTTTTTAAGCAAATATAAACTTAAACAGAGCAATTATTGCGTGAGCAAAAAAAAAATTTTTCCTTTAAAGTGAAATTGAATTTATTGCGTAATTATTTTTTTAACAAAAGAAAAATAACGAAAATACCATTTTATTGCTTTTACTTATGCTGATTTTGCGATATTTTTCTCAGATTTTGCGATATAACCTCATAAAAATCCGGCAAGCCTGCTACACAGTACAAAATAGTACAAAATAAAACAAAAACTATGATAAAAAAGATAAAATAAACCTCAAATAATTTAAATATTTTATTTTGACATGCAAAGAGTCGTTGGAATTCTTATTAAGAGCTGTTTTGATATATCGCAAAACGTTGGAATTTTTTTTTTAACTTCGCGGTTTTAAATTTTATTTTTCGTTATCTTTATATTTTTGCGGTATTCGTGATATCAAATTTACTTATAATTAACAAATTCGAATGTAGACAATCGTCAATTTATTTACCTTTTGAAAGATTTCGTGATTTTTTTAAGCAAATAAAAACTTAAGTAGAGCAATTATTGCGTGTGAAAAAAAAGAAAAGTTTTTTTTTCCTTAAAAGAAAACTTGAATTTATTGCGAATTGGTTTTTTAACAAAAGAAAAATTACGAAGAATTATACAAGTGTTTTTTCTACTATTAGCTATACTATTTCTGTGCTTTTGCTTATTTTGCGATATTTTCTCAGATATTACGATAAAACCTCATAAAAATTTAGCAAGCCTGCTATACAGTACAAAATAAAACAACAACTATGACAAAAACCATCTGATTTTCAGTCATTCGTTTAAAAAAGGGTTGTCAAAACTTAAGATTGATTTAATATTTTACAATTTAAAAAAACAATCAATATGCATTTTGAAGTTTATTTTTTCTCTAATCTTTTTCCAAAAACTATGTTGAGAAGTGCCGTTTTAAACATTTTGTTCCTGCTTTAAAAACGTGGAAATTCGATCTTGTGATTTCTCAAGAAAGTTGTTTATATCACTTTTTGAGTAGCCACTCCTTAATTTTATTATATTCATACATGTTTTTTCTATTTTACTTTCAAAATTTAATTTTTCTTCCAAAAACAGACATACTAAACTTTCAATTTTGTGGAACTGCGGTGGAACGGTGTTGGAACAGTGGTGAGTTTTTTACAAAAATTTTAATTTTATCCCTTAAAAACGTGGAAATTCGATCGTGTGATTTCCGGAGAAAGTTTGAAGACAATTTTTTGGAAAGCCATCCCTTGATTATAATATTATTTTTGCTATGTGCTAAATTGCATTAAAAATAATTTCCGAAACGTTTTAAGGAATTTCTTTCAAGAATTGAAAAGGTAATTTCCGAAAAGAATCGGAATATTCGATATGGATAGCAAAACTGTAGTGTGGAATACAACCGATAAGCTTCTTTTTTTTTTTCGTGTTTCAAAAAAGTATTGTCCTAAATCGTGGAAAAACGATTGTTCGATTTCCAAGAAAGTTGAAATACCTACCGTTTTTTGAAAAGCCACCCCTTGATTATAATGCAATATCCCTTTTGAAAATCGCTCATGAATTTATGTTTTCGAATTATTAACAAAAACGTGATTTCTGTCTATACGACAAAATGCCCCAAGTAAAAAAACCTTAAATTAAAAATTTGAAAAGTGGTTATTTTAATTAGTTATTATGTTGAGGACTTTAATTTTGTCTTGGCGTACCTTTGACTAAACAGATTACCATGTGTGCGTTGAAATCAGACGATCCTGTTTTTGCGTGTATACTATTCGTAAGTGAAGAAGTTGGCAAAAATAATTCAACGAACGGTAAAATCCAAAACAAAAGTTGTTTCTTGGCCGAACTTTGTATTTGAAGGTACAGTAGGTATATACGATGAAGTAAATTTTTCGTACCTATATGTGAATATGAACGTCGCGTCGCGTCTTCCCAGAAACAACATTAAAAGACACATCAGTGTTACCGTCTTGGTATTTTATTGAAACTATGAAGTTGTCAGAGATTGGACAAATAATTTGAAGATCATTATGTAATGTTTTTTAAACATTACAGATATCGATTCATTTATGGTTTACGTCGAACCGCAAACAAATAATGTCGTATTAGATGACATAGTAATATGTATTTCTGAAACTAGAAATAACACGTAAATAAGTAAACATTAATATTTTTTGTTTTGGGATGAGAGTTACTTTAAAAACATAGGCCGCTTAAGTTTGTCAACTTATACTTATCTCGAAATAAAGAAAGAATATCTGAAAGCAGTTTTAAGTTTTACTACCAAAAACTGACGTCAAATCATGACTCTGTTTAGGTAAAATTTGTAACCCAACATTTTTGGCGGGAGAAATGCTGATATCACGAGAACGATATGGAATATCATAAAATTGTTTTAAGATTATATTGTTTTAGTTTTGCGGTTGTTAAATACTAACATCAACTCAAAAATGAGTTCAAATTTTTTGGACAAACATTTTTCGCGGCTGTCATTTTTAAAACTTTTACAGCTTATATCTCGAGAATGAGACGGAATACCAGAAAAAGGTTTTAAGACTTCTTACTTTACGCTTGAAAACTACAATATTTAAACCTTAAATCATAACTCAGCAAAAAACATTTAAATCCCGTCAAAAATATGTGGTGAACTAATTTCAATGGAGTTATGAATTGATGTTGGCATTTTGTTATCCTTTAATAAAACCGTTAGCTATAAGCTTAAGCTGCCAAAAATTTAAAATGACACCCGCTAAAAACGTTTGCTCAACAAACATTATTAACGAAACCATGATTTGATTCCAAAATTTTTGAACCGCTTTTTCTTCTTAGATACCTATCATTTATGAAAATTTTACAAAATAAATTCTGCCAAAAATAAAATATATCAATGTTAACTTTTACCTACGTCCAATTCTGAGTTGTTAAAAAAAATACTTCTTTAATTTAAAACATGCATTTTATTTTAATTTCAAAGGTTACGCAGAAAGCAAAATTTTTAAAATCTAAAACCTGTCGAAAAAATATTATTATGCCGATAAAATGTTTAATATTTTTTCGGGAAGAAGACTAAGAATTTGAAGGATTAAAAAAAATTTTCAATATTTTTTCTTTGGAAAAAGACTTAGAAAAATTTTTGGACTTACAAAAATGTTCAATATATTTTCTTTGAAAAAGGACTTAGAAATATTTTTGGACTTAGAAAAATTTTTTAATATTTTTTCGGGAAGAAGACTAAGAATTCGAAGGACTTAGAAAAATTTTTGGACTTAGGAAAATTTTCAATATTTTTTCTTTGGAAAAAGACTTAGAAATATTTTTGAACTTAGAAAATTTTTTTTTATATTTTTTCGGGCAGAAGACTAAGAATTTGAAGGACTTAAAAAAATTTTCAATATTTTTTCTTTGGAAAAAGACTTAGAAAAATTTTTGGACTTACAAAAATTTTCAATATATTTTCTTTGAAAAAGGACTTAGAAATATTTTTGGACTTAGAAAAATTTTTAAATATTTTTTCGGGAAGAAGACTAAGAATTCGAAGGACTTAGAAAAATTTTCAATATTTTTTCATTGGAAAAAGACTTAGAAATATTTTTTAACTTAGAAAATTTTTTTTATATTTTTTCGGGCTAAGAATTTGAAGGACTTAAAAAAATTTTCAATATTTTTTCTTTGGAAAAAGACTTAGAAAAATTTTTGGACTTACAAAAATTTTCAATATAATTTTCTTTGAAAAAGACTTAGAAATATTTTTGGACTTAGAAAATTTTTTTAATATTTTTTCGGGCAGAAGACTAAGAATTTGAAGGACTTAAAAAAATTTTCAATATTTTTTCTTTGGAAAAAGACTAAGAATTCGAAGGACTTAGAAAAATTTTCAATATTTTTTCTTTGGAAAAAGACTTAGAAATATTTTTGAACTTAGAAAATTTTTTTAATATTTTTTCGGGAAGAAGACTAAGAATTTGAAGGACTTAAAAAAATTTTCAATATTTTTTCTTTGGAAAAAGACTTAGAAATATTTTTTAACTTAGAAAATTTTTTTTATATTTTTTCGGGCTAAGAATTTGAAGGACTTAAAAAAATTTTCAATATTTTTTCTTTGGAAAAAGACTTAGAAAAATTTTTGGACTTACAAAAATTTTCAATATATTTTCTTTGAAAAAGACTTAGAAATATTTTTGGACTTAGAAAATTTTTTTAATATTTTTTCGGGCAGAAGACTAAGAATTTGAAGGACTTAAAAAAATTTTCAATATTTTTTCTTTGGAAAAAGACTTAGAAAAATTTTTGGACTTACAAAAATTTTCAATATATTTTCTTTGAAAAAGGACTTAGAAATATTTTTGGACTTAGAAAAATTTTTTAATATTTTTTCGGGAAGAAGACTAAGAATTCGAAGGACTTAGAAAAATTTTTGGACTTAGGAAAATTTTCAATATTTTTTCTTTGGAAAAAGACTTAGAAATATTTTTGAACTTAGAAAATTTTTTTAATATTTTTTCGGGCAGAAGACTAAGAATTTGAAGGACTAAACAAAATTTTCAATATTTTTTCTTTGGAAAAAGACTTAGAAATATTTTTGAACTTAGAAAATTTTTTTTATATTTTTTCGGGCAGAAGACTAAGAATTTGAAGGACTTAAAAAAATTTTCAATATTTTTTCTTTGGAAAAAGACTTAGAAAAATTTTTGGACTTACAAAAATTTTCAATATATTTTCTTTGAAAAAGGACTTAGAAATATTTTTGGACTTAGAAAAATTTTTTAATATTTTTTCGGGAAGAAGACTAAGAATTCGAAGGACTTAGAAAAATTTTTGGACTTAGGAAAATTTTCAATATTTTTTCTTTGGAAAAAGACTTAGAAATATTTTTTAACTTAGAAAATTTTTTTTATATTTTTTCGGGCAGAAGACTAAGAATTTGAAGTACTTAAAAAAATTTTCAATATTTTCTCTTTGGAAAAAGACTTAGAAAAATTTTTGGACTTAGGAAAATTTTCAATATTTTTTCTTTGGAAAAAGACTTAAAAATATTTTTGAACTTAGAAATTTTTTTTTTATATTTTTTCGGGCAGAAGACTAAGAACACATAACACTGTTTTAAACTTTTTCATTTTAATTTGAGGTTGAAAAATGTTGGAATCTAATCATGGTTTCGTTAATTAACTTTGTTGAGCTGAAAAAAAATTTTGGTGGGTGTTTAATCAATCTGTATCTCATATGTTTATAGATGGATGACGATGTACAAAATCTGTTGAGAGAGTGGGGCCTCGAGAGCTACATAGATGTGTTTAAAGGTATATGTTTATTAAAAGTTATCTTCACTAAAAAAATAAGAACACGAATAAAAATGGGCAATTTCTTATGTGCATTTTGTATGTTACATAATAAAATGTATATTTTGTATATAATTTATATTTTTGCAAATCAAATCTGATAGGAACTTAAATCATATTTGCAATTGTTTTGTTGCTGTAGAGAAAAGTATATTTTTATATTATTCTCTTGCTCTTAAACATTTCCTACAATCGGTTAAATAGATTCAAAAAAAAAAATCTTATGGCCATACAAATTGCTTTTACCAGGTGTACACCTTTGCTTTATTATGCTTTGTAGAAAATGCCGTATCTTCAATGACTTTGGCGCTACTAAGCACGATTGATATTAAGGAATTGATTCCAGTTATAGGACACCGGGTTCTTTTCACCCGAAATTTGGAGGAATGGCGAAGAGCAATTCATCCCAATGCTAGCAACCCTTTGGTTGGTTATATAAATTAATTCATACGTTTTTCTTGACTAATGCTGTTATAAACTTCAGGTTTATGTTCCTCAAGAAACCACAAGTTTATATACCTCAAGCTTGGCTAGCTCCCCAGATGAGACAGGAAATATAAGTTTTGCATTAAGCGATATTTTACCCAATTACCAAACCAAGAATGCACTAGAATCCACAACAATTGTACTGGAAGATAATACAAGTAAACCTATAAATATTCAAGAAAATACCATCCGCACAGAGAATGTAGATGTAAGAAATATTTAGTTTCAGATTTAAATGTTGTTTTTTAATTGTTTGCAATATTTATTTCCTAGAACCTCAAAGAACTCCTTGAAAGCTCTCTAGAAGGAAAAGGCCTCTTAACATTAGATTCAAATAAAATACTTGAAAATGTTGCTAGGCTTCGATTGGTGCGGATTGTGTGCACGCATATTCTTAAAAGCAACCCGGAACGAAACATCACAGCTCAAATTTATGGCAAATGGACAAATGATATAGTTCACTTGTTCCCTGCCGAAAGCAAATCCGTGTATTTCCACACCAAACTAGTCGATTCTGGTCATGGTATCATAAATCGATTAGCTGGAAAATTGCCCGACCATATTCACAATCTGAAGAGAAAATATCGCGAAACGGGTATAATTGCAAGACGCAGTCGTTCTTCGTCATTGTCACCCTGCTCAAGTCGGTTATCATTTCCGACACCAACACCTTTGAAACGGTTGGCATTGGAATTTGAAATACCAGAAGATGAAGAATCTGCCGAAGAAAATTTGCAATGGTTGAAAAATTCTAGCTGCCCTTGGAATACGACAGAAGAAAAATGGGAAAATACTACCCATATTCGTCTTCGGCTTCTGAAGGAGATGAGCATTTCAAAATACTATGAAGAATTTCCGGCTTTAAAAAAGACTTTAGGATATAAGCTGGTAATAACTAATTTATTTATTGTTGTATTATATTTATTTTAATATATATTTGATGATAAGTTGGCGTAAAATGTTCCCATTTCTTTGATTCTTGTTTGTATGACTCTCATTACTGCACTACAACAAATCAATATATTTAAACCCTATAAACGAAATAGTTTAACGTGATCTGATAATGTGAAATTGAATTCGCACACTTATAATGCCCTCTTAAGATATAACGTGTTCAAATCAGAAAACACAACATTTATTTTTAAAAAGCAATGTATGTAATTATAAGTTAAAGGTTGTACGGCAACTATATGTACATAATGTTCATGTTAAATACATTTTATTGCTTCAAATATACTAATTGAAGTACTCCAGTCTAATGTTGACTAAAGCCGCTCTGTAAAAACATTTAACGAAGCCCAATTTGAAAAAAAATATATTTTTCTGATAAAGAGTTATTACTAACGTCTTGAATGTGTTTTTAACATGTTTTAATGTATTTTTTCATTGATCGATAAAAATGTTCAGAAAACAGTTTACAAAAGATCTTTTTCCAAGCTGAAAAATTAACTACTTTTATTAATATATAATATTTTAAGTGATTTTATAAAATTTCAACATACGATTTTTGCAACCTTTTATTCAAGTATATACATATATACTTGAATAAAAGGTAGAAAAAATCGTATGAAACTCGTAAGATGTATCAAAATTACAATTTGTCAATCTTTTTTAACAGCTTGAAAAAGACTTCAATAAAGTTTACAACGAGAATTACATGGGTTTATGGGAATATTTTCCTAGCCTCAAAAATAAGCTCTTCTCAATTGGCACCAAAAGAGGGAATACCAAGGACAAATACATGGTAGAACTTTTATCTCTTCAAACATGTAAGTGCTAACTATATTTTCTTCATACCTTCTATTTTTTGTTTTGCAACATCTATAAAACATTAAAAAAAACTAAGTCTCTTACTTTTTCATTGAATTTTTATTTACTAATTTCTTTTGTTTTTGTTAATTTCAGTTTCTGAAGAAACAAGTAGCATAGGAGCCTTTCTACTTATTCCCTCACTCTTAAACAACTCCAACATTCGGTTAAAAGGGGTAAACAAAAAGATTTGGAGGCCATCGAAAGCAGAAGCACGTGAAGGATTCATCACAACTGTATTCAGCGATGCTGAAATTGACGAAACCATTTCGTTAAGGCGCCAAAAATTGAAGGACTTGGGACTCACACTTCAGCCTTTCATTTTGATAGTAGGTTCGTCTTTAAATAATATTTCAAGTTACTTTGTCATAGTAGATGACACGAAATATATTTTAAGTTCTATCTTAGAAGCAGTAGATGTTTGTTTTAAGATTATATTCATGGTAAATGCGGAATATCCCGCTGAAAGTAGGTGTACATGGATGTTCATACAAAAAGCTTTTTATAAAATAAAAACTAATTTTGACAAAGAATCCACTGCGGCAAATACTTTGCTTATGGAGTTAGAAATCAAAGAAAATTAGACTTTTATTACTTATTTGTGAAAGACATTTGAATAATAGTTATTTGCTTTCATGCCTTTCCTTAATTCCTTAATGATACTTTGCTAGAGAATTTCTACGAAAATGTATTTGTTGGGAACATTTTCCAAGACTATCCTTAATTCTTTTAAACATCTCGAAATTTTACCTGTTCTTACCTTCTGGACGGACACTTTTTTTTATAACGGTATTTTGATTTCATATCTCTCTTAGTTTTCGAATAATACTTTTCTTGATGTGTTAAAAATTCATGAACATTTATCTCTTCTAGCTCCCTATCCCAACACATTGTTTACTATCGTTTTTGATTAAGCCTTTCCATTGTTCTTCAATAATACTTTGCTAGAGGACTTATGATAATGCATGTGAAAATTGCTATTCATATACATTTATTGTAATCGTTATTTACTTCCCATGCATTTCCTAATTCCTTAATAATACGAAAATGTATTTGTTCTCAGTAACAAGTCACAGATATTTTTAATATTCTTTTTGTGCTTCAATAATACTTTGCTATTATAGTTATTTGAAAGTTAATTCATTCTTATCTAACAGTCAAATACATATCTTATATTTAATTTATATGATAAAGACCTTAAAAAATTTTTTCAGCAATTATAGTATGGATCTCTGGGAACATTTCCAACCCCTTATCCTTAATTCCTTTAAACAACTTTGCTCGCAGAGTTTCGATATTTTATCTGTTCTTACTTTCTAGACGGACATTTTTTATAATGGTTGTTTTGACTTTATATCTTTCCTTAGTTCTTAAATAATATTTCTTAAATAATAGTTCGTCTTTAAATAATATTTCAAGTTACTTTGTCATAGAAGATGATACAAAATATATTTAAGGTTTCATCTTAGAAGCAATAGATGTTTATTTTAAAATTATATTCATGGTCAATGCGGAATATTCCGCTGAAAGTAGGTGTACATCGATATTTATACAAAAAGCTTTTTATAGACTATTATTACTTATTAGCGAAAGACATTTAAATAATAGTTCTTTGCTTTCATGCATTTCCTTAATTCCTTAATAATAATTTGCTAGGGAATTAAATGTATTTTTTCCTAGTAACTAGTCACAGATATTTTTAATGTTTTTATTTTGTACATATCAATTCGTTCTTATCCAACAGGCAAACACATTTTTTATTTATGTGATAAAGACTTCAAAAAAGTTTTCAGCGAGTATAGTATGGATCTATGGGAATATTTTCCAACACTATACTTAATTTTGTCAGTTCTTATTTTCTAGACGGACATTTTTTATAACGCTTCTTTTAGTTTTATATATTTCCTTAGTTCTTAAATATTACTCCAAACACAATTTTTTCTATCGTTTTTGATTTTAAGCCCTTTCATTGTTCTTCAATAATACTTTGCTAGAGGATTTATGATATCATATGTGAAAACTGTTATTCATATACATATATTTATTGTAATCCTTATTTGCCTTCATGCATATCCTTAATTCCTTAATAATACTTTGCTGAGGAAGTTCTGAGAAAATTTTTAACTATTCCTACTCATTAGTTAGAAACATTCGTTTCTAGTAATAATTTTTTTTAAGACATTTTTTACAATCATTATTGTATTACTGCTTGGAAAAAGATTTCAAAAAAGTTTACAGCGAGTATAGTATGAACTTATGAGATCATTTTCAGAGACTCTTTCGTCAATTTCTTTATAATTATTTGGTAGAAGAGTCATGCAGTAATGAAAATTGATATGTCCTTAGAATAGTTTTTTTATAATTCTTATTTTATTGTATGCCTATCATTAATTCACTAATAATAATTGGCTAGGCAAGTGATGAATTAATTAAAATTCATCTGATTTTACTCATTGGTCTTAGAAATTATTAAAATGGTCATTTGCTTTCTATGCCACTCCTTTCTTAAGGACTTCAAAAGCCTCAGGCAACATTTATCATATAACCACAGCGATCACGACATCAAACTTTATAAGTGCCAAGAGGGAGATTGTAGGCGGACTTTCTCAATCTTCAATTCTTTAAGGAGGCATTTTCAGAGAGAACATGATTCTCAAAGTCAAAATAAACAACCAATCACTGAAACGAACGCTCCAATTGAAGAAAATCAAACTGAAACTCAGTCACATAAAAGTAAAAAAGTAAATACCAATAAAATAAAGGAATCGCGGACGATTAATGAATCATTATCTATTTTTATTGCATCCCTTTATGGCAATACTATTTTACCTAGGAATGTTGTTCAAAAAGTTATTGATGGCTTATCAGAATTTTTCGTCTCATTAAGCCCAGCTCTAAAGAATTGTGTTGACAAAGTTTGCTTTGAAAATTCTCTGTCTAATAATGTTTCACAATCATTGGTCGAATCAATCGTTCCTTCACTTACTTCTCCCTTAGAATGTTTTTCAACTGAACGAAAAAGAGTAAGTTATTTTATAAAACAAAAATCGTACATCGAGCCTCAGGGAATTGTTATTGGTCAGAGATTCGATAAAGTTAAAACACAAGGCAAAATACGTATGCAGCCAGTCGCATGTCAAGAACATTTTATACCTTTGAGACATGTATTGCAAAAATTTTTTTCCCTTGAAAACGTGCTCACTGAAACATTGGAATATATGGACACTGTCCGTAGAAGTAATGTTATGGAGAATTTCATTCAAGGTGCTTTTTGGAAAAATAGAGTAAAACATCATTCGAATCGAATAGTGTTTCCTCTTTTCATGTATTTTGATGATTATGAGATTGGAAACGTTCTTGGAAGTCATGCTGGTGTTCACAAGTTAGGAGCGGTATATGTATCCATTCCATGCCTTCCACCTTGGCGGTCATCAGTTTTGTCCAACATATTTCTCGTACTACTTTTTCATTCAACTGATAGAACAACTTTTGGCAATAATGTTATTTTCGAACCCCTTATTAATGAATTTAATTTTCTTATTGAAGAGGGCATACAGTTAGATATTTCAACTTATAAGGGGACCTTATATTTTGAGCTTGCTCTAATTCTTGGTGACAATTTAGGAATACATTCTATGATTGGGTTTGCGGAGAGCTTCTCAGCAAATTTTTCCTGCAGAGTGTGTAAAGTTACAAAAAAAGTCCTAAAAGAGCAATTGTATGAGGATACAACACTTCTTCGTACAGTTGAAGGCTATGAAGCTGATCTGGCACTGAAAAATGTTTCCTTAACCGGCATAAAGGAAAAATGTGTATTTATGAGGGTTAAAGATTTCGATTTGTTTCAGCAGGTAGGTGCTGATATCATGCACGATGTACTTGAAGGTGTAGCGAAATATATTTTAAATTTCATGCTTTGGAAGTATACAGAAACTTTTCAACTTTTTTCCTTATCAATTTTAAATGATAAGTTGTTAGCTTTCGACTTTGGACCTGACAATAAAAACAAACCTCCCTGTATTGAAAGGGAACATGTAAAGAAGGGCAATATGCGATTGTCTTCTGGAGAAACGCTTACACTTTTACGTTTTTTTGGACTACTTATTGGTGATTTTGTGCCAAGGAGCGATGCTGTTTGGGCCATGTATATAACGTTGAGAAAAATTCTTGAAATACTTCTTAGTACAAAAGTTTCAGTTGGAACAGAAGATTTATTGCAAGTATTGGTGGCTGAGCTTAATGAGCAATATATTTCACTAACTAAAGATTCCCTTAAACCAAAGTTTCACAATCTTCTTCACTATCACACTGCTCTTAAAAAATATGGTCCATTATCATCCCTGTGGTCAATGAGGTTTGAAGCTAAGCACAGACAATCCAAAATGTCAGCTAGATCATCTTGTAATAGAATGAATGTCACTTTAACCCTAGCAATGAAACATCAACTTCAACTATGTGAAATGTTTCTCAGAGGAAAACTTTGCAAAATACTTGAGATGGGACCTATAAAATGTATCCATTTGTCTGAAATTAAGTTTTTACAACAAAATTTAGCACTCGATCCTGAAAAATCTTTGAGTAGAGTAAAATGGGCAGCCATGTCCTCCGTACATTATAAAAACGGTACTGTATTAGTACACGGCTTGAGCTCAGACAGTTATCTGTACGACTTCTTTTTGTTAAAAAAAATATACTTATATGACTCCAATCGTTTAATTTTGGTTGGCATTTTGCTAAACACTTTATGTTTTGATGAACATTACTATGCATATCTAGTAGAATTTCCGTCAATAGAGCAACATGTTACTATGTTTCTTGAATCTTTTTGCTCTCCAATTCCAAACACAATTAATATTTTACCAAATGGTAGGCATTACGTAGTCCTTAGGAGTTCCTTATAAAATTAATTGAATATTGTACTTTTAAGTTATAAGTTTTAATCATTCCACTCTGCACTTTCCAAGCCCCCGGACTGTATACATTAAGTTAAAATAAAAATGTTCATTATTTCTTCAGCATTAACTTGCCGAAATTTGTTCATCATATGCAGACAACGTCCCTGCTTATAAGTTTTTTCTTGATTGAGTCGTAAATTCTATATGCCCTCGAATTTTCGCATTTTTTCGAATTTTCGAATCGAGTTTATTCCTCTTCTATCAAGAGACCTTTACATAAAAGATGAAAGACTAAGCCTATTATCGAGTTATAACCAGAAGTAAACTTAAGCGTTTTTTCTGCTAAAAAAGTCCAATTGAAAAGCAAAAAGTACAAAACAAAATTAAAATTTAATATAATTGAATTTGATTTTTAGATATGCAGGCAGAAAGCCAATAACTATTCAAATGTTTCAACAAAATAATATTTAAACAAGTAAATTATGTGTTTTACACAATTGATTTTAAAACATATATGTACACATATGCGGTCGTTTCAGAAAAAAGTCATATGAAATGCGTATTCAATGACCTACATGTAAATAAATAATTTATTCTATATTTCACCAAAAATTGAGTTTTTGGAGCACCAAAAAATGTGCATTTATAATCTGATTTTTTTTATTAAGTGTATTTATGTAAAAAAATTATAAAATAGTTCTAAGAGTGTATCTATACATTTGCAATTTTAAATAAAATATGACTTAAAATGTATTTACATATTACTGTTTATTTTTATATTTTTGAATTTGTTTTCTCACGGATTAATAAGATTTCAGCTTTTTCGGAATTTGGACCTCTGGAAACTTTAAAAGGTAACCATTTGTAAGAGTAAGAAACAAAATAGCTATTTACATATTAACAAACCTACTTAATTTAATTCAACTAACCTTTTTAGTTTTATTAACCAGCAAATTGGTTTTAAATAATCAGCGATTTTGTTTAAATTTAGCCAAAAACTTTGGAAGTAGTTAACCATTAAACTTTGTTAAATTTTGCTTACTTTTGATTGAAATTAATCAAATACGTAAACTAAATTAAACCAAGTGCGTTGATTAAACATAATCAAATGTTTTTGCTAAAATAAAGCAAGTACGCTGGTTACTTATAACCAAATGTACCTGTTAATATCAACGAATATGGTTGGTTAAAATAAGACAAGTAGGTTTATTCATTTTAACCAATTACTTTGGTTAATATCAACCAATTACAATGGTTAATATCAACCAACTACATTGGTAAATATCAACCAATTACGTTGGTCAATATCAACCAATTACGTTGGTCAATATCAACCAAGTATGTTGGTAAATATCAACCAAGTACGTCGGTTAATATCAACCAAGTACGTTGGTTAATAACAACCAAGTACGTTGGTAAATATCAACCAAGTACGTTGGTTAATAACAACCAAGTATGTTGGTAAATATCAACCAACTACGTTGGTTAATATCAACCAAGTACGTTGGTTAATATCAACCAAGTACGTTGGTTAATATCAACCAAGTATGTTGGTAAATATCAACCAAGTATGTTGGTTAATATCAACCAAGTATGTTGGTAAATATCAACCAAGTATGTTGGTAAATATCAACCAACTACGTTGGTTAATATCAACCAAGTACATTGGTTAATATTAACCAAGTACGTCGGTTAATATCAACCAAGTACGTTGGTTAATATCAACCAAGTATGTTGGTAAATATCAACCAAGTATGTTGGTTAATATCAACCAAGTATGTTGGTAAATATCAACCAAGTACGTTGGTTAATATCAACCAAGTATGTTCGTAACTATCAACCAACTACGTTGGTTAATATCAACCAAGTACGTTGGTTAATATCAACCAACTACGTTGGTTAATATCAACCAAGTACGTCGGTTAATATCAACCAAGTATGTTGGTAAATATCAACCAACTACGTTGGTTAATATCAACCAAGTACGTTGGTTAATATCAACCAAGTACGTTGGTTAATATCAACCAAGTACGTTGGTAAATATCAACCAAGTATGTTGGTTAATATCAACCAAGTATGTTGGTTAATATTAACCAAGTATGTTGGTAAATATCAACCAAGTACGTTAGTTAATATCAACCAAGTATGTTGGTAAATATCAACCAAGTATGTTGGTTAATATCAACCAAGTATGTTGGTTAATATCAACCAAGTATGTTGGTTAATATTAACCAAGTATGTTGGTTAATATTAACCAAGTATGTTGGTAGATATCAACCAATCATGTTGGTAAATATCAACCAAGCATGTTGGTAAATTTCAACCAAATATGTTGGTTAATATCAACCAAGTACGTTGGTAGATATCAACCAAGTATGTTGGTATATATCAACCAAGTATGTTGGTACATATCAACCAATCATGTTGGTAAATTTCAACCAAGTATGTTGGTTAATATCAACCAAGTACGTTGGTAAATATCAACCAAGTATATTGGTAAATATCAACCAAGTATGTTGGTAGATATCAACCAATCATGTTGATAAATTTCAACCAAGTATGTTGGTTAATATCAACCAAGTACGTTGGTAGATATCAACCAAGTATGTTGGTTAATATCAACCAAGTATGTTGGTACATATCAACCAATCATGTTGGTAAATTTCAACCAAGTATGTTGGTTAATATCAACCAAGTACGTTGGTAGATATCAACCAAGTATGTTGGTTAATATCAACCAAGTATGTTGCTTAATATCAACCAAGTATGTTGGTAAATATCAACCAAGTATGTTGGTACATATCAACCAATCGTGTTGGTAAATTTCAACCAAGTGTGTTGGTTAATATCAACCAAGTACGTTGGTAGATATCAACCAAGTATGTTGGTTAATATCAACCAAGTATGTTGGTTAATATCAACCAAGTATGTTGGTAAATATCAACCAAGTATGTTGGTATATATCAACCAATCATGTTGGTAAATATCAACCAAGTATGTTGGTAAATATCAACCAAGTATGTTGGTAAATATCAACCAAGTATGTTGATAAATATCAACCAAGTATGTTGGTTAATATCAACCAAGTATGTTGGTAAATATCAACCAAGTAAGTTGGTAAATATCAACCAAGTATGTTTGTTAATATCAACCAAGTATGTTGGTAAATATAAACCAAGTACGTTGGTAAATATCAACCAAGTATGTTGGTAAATAGCAACCAAGTATTTTGGTAAATATCAACCAATCATGTTGGTAAATATCAACCAAGTACTTTGGTTAATATAAAACAAGTACGTTGGTTAATATCTCTTAAGTATGTTGGTTAAAATCAACCAAGTATGTTCGTTAATATCCACCAAGTATATTGGTTAATTTAATGAAAAAAATATTCTAAAATTGGTGTAGGTTGGTTAAATTCAACAAAGTAACTTATTTAATATCAACTGAATAAGTTGTTAAAATTCAACCAAGTTCGCATTCTTAGATCGTTGTAGGTTGGTTAAATTCAATCAAGGATGTTTGTTACTTCAACCAAGTACGTTAGTTATTATCAACTGAACAAGTTGTTATAATTTAATCAAGTAAGTATGTTAAGATCGTAGTAGGTTGGTTGAATTCTATCATGTGTGTTTGTTAATATCAATCGAATCAATTGGTTAATATCAACAAGGCATTTCGGTTGCAAAACCAGTATTTCCAAAATGTAACCCATTTAGGTTTGTTATTTCAAGTAATACTGGGTGAAAAATGTTGGTTGATTTTAAACAACATTTTTTAATCGAATGAGCTCTGTTCATTTTTACCAACTAACTCCGTAGGAGCTATATTAACAGTATCACTCGGCTGTTTTTTACCGAAACTTGATAGATTTTTAATAAGTGGTTTTTCTGCGTGTACGACTATAAATATAATTTATATTGAGTTTGGTAAGAAGATTAGTGGGTAAGTTTAGGATTTGTTTATCCTCGGTAATGTCGGCTGTTGGTCTTATCGTAGAACGAAGCTTCTTCATTGTGCATGATATCCTCATATCGGTCATCTGTAATGGCTCGAACACTCAGATACCGATGGCTGGGCTGTATAGTTGTTGCTGGAGTATTTGCTGAACTTTCAAGTTATGGTGGTTTTCCAAATTTCTTACGATTTTCGTAAAGAGCTGTAACATGAATTGATTTATCGGAATCAATTGTGCCGCATCATACAGCTTCTTATTTGGGATGTATTTCCTGTGAAGTCCTGTACAGTTCCGAAGTATCTTTCTTTTAATTAGTTGGATGTTCTTTATGTAAGTTGGTGAAATAGTAAACCAGATGGGACAAGCATAGGTCAGAACAGGCCGGATAAGCTATTTATGCACCAGAAGCTTAGTTCTCCAACTCAGTGCGTTTCTCATCCTAAGAAGTGGATAGACCAAATTCAGGGAAAAGTTGGCTCTTTTTAGCCGTGCAGCGTGCTTGTTGAGTTGGAAGCAGTTGGTGAAATTTATTCCAAGTTACCTCGTTCTTGTGTTTGTTGCTATCTTGGTGTTATCTGGTAGCTTGATGCTGATGCTATCACAGCGCACATATTGAAGGTAATATACTGCGCAGCTTTGAGAATCGCAGTGACCTACCTGTCAGAATTTACAAAAACAAAATACAATTGTTTAAGAATCTCGATGACCCTCGTCCAAAATTGACAAAAAGAAAATACAAGTAAATTGTCTCTTCGAAAGATGACTTTTGAAACATGGACAGAACTGAACAAAATGGAAACTCGGATACTACCCTCAATATGTGTACTGTGATCACAGCGTGATACAAAACTTCTTCGATTCCTTGTTGCTGTTGTTGGTGTTTTGAAGCAGATCACTTCGCTATTATCGCTGTTAGTCTTTAATCCTCATATGAGGCAGTAGTCTCACAAGTTGCTGATGTGCTCCTTCACTTTCCTACCATCGATTTTCCTTAAAAGGGATATTGCGTATATGTTATTGAGTCGTCAGCATACAGCTTCGTTTTTGTCCCTGGGATGTTGGTGGGCTGCTGTGTATATTGAAAAGGTTGGGGACAAGCTTGGATCTTTGTAGTACTCCAACTGTTGAATGTTTCTTACTAACTTGTACATACAAAAATGTATGGGTTAGAAAATTTTTGATAATTTTTACTGATTGGTTAGATAGTTCTACACTGGCCAGTGTGAAGTCCTTTTATCCAAACTGTGTCGAAAACCATTTCGATATCCAGTATGCACACGATAGTCATCTCCTTTTTGTTGAGTCCAAGCGTTAAATCTAAGTGCAGTCCAAGAAGCGTATGGAGATTGAAGTGTTTTCCTTAAAACCATATTGGAAATAAAGTATGATGTCCCTTTCTCTGCAGAAATGGTTGAGCTTTCTTAAGATGATAGCCTCCAAAATCTTGCTGACACAGCAGAGCAGCAAGATTGGCCGATATTCTTCGACGCTCGTCCTGTTTTTTCTTCTTGGGCACAGGTTGGCATTTGCTATTGTTCGGGGAAGTAGCTGTTGTTCAGGCAGTTGTTGAAGATGATCGTCAGCAGGAGGATAGCGAGATTTGGTAACTTTTTAAGTACAGATTTAGAGATCCCATCATTTCCCGCTAACTTCTTGGAATTTCTAACATAGAGGATGTTGGACTCAGTTTGTGAGTCTATTGCGGAGTTGTCTTCCGTGAAGTTGATGATTGTGGGGTGAAGGCTGCAATTCCTTCATAACTATTAACTACTTTCTAATTCTTTGATAAATTCAGGAAGGTAATTGGGTTATGCCGATATGGTCGATTATTAAATTTCTGCTGAAAGTGGTTGGCGAAAGCTTCTGCTTTTTCTGCTGGGGTTGTTACAGATCTTTGTCCGTGCAGGATGGCGTCTTTAGTATCGAGCTCTTCTTCCCAACGAGCTGATTAATTTTTTTTGAATGCATCGGGTCCCAGTTTGATGTCCTCTAGCCTTTTCCTAAATTATTCCAGCTCCTGGTGATGTTGGTGCACTGCAGTTCTGAGTATACACATCTATCCGTTGAAGTTTCTTGCGGAGTTTCTGTCTGTGGTCGTAGATGGCCTGTATTTTTTTTTATTTATATGCATTTGTTTGGTATCGGTGAGTATTAGGTGGTTTTGAATAATGAGATCATTCGGATTTACATGAACGCTGTAACGAAGCGTTACACTTTCGAACCCCGAACCCGATCCCCGAACTTAATATAAATAATCACCGCCGGCCGAACAGCCATCAGCAACCGACATCGTCATCCATTGTGCAGAAAAGCTATCCACCAGCACCCGACAATTAAACCCACTATCGCCAAAACCACTCACCAAACACCAACAGAGTATCAAATCAACAAGATCAAAGTCATCAATGGAGATAATGATTTTCACTTCATCATCGTTACAATTCACATTATGTCGTTACCGCAAATATAACAAGAGGACGTATGAAATGTCAACAATTCGAAGCTTATTGACTTGAGATTTTCTGGTTTGCGAATTAGAACAGAAGAGCAGAGTCTAAGTTTCCGGCTCGTTGCGGTTTGTAGCAACCGCGATAGCTTCAGGTTCCTTTCGTGGTGCATTCGTGCCTACGTAAAGCTAACCTTTTTGGTCCTAAAAATATTTCGTGGTTATTCCCATCTCGCTTTAGTGAGTAGTGGGCTGGAATCAGATTCCTACCGATATTCCCCTCTTGCTTTCGAGTGAGTAGCGGGCCACTTGTTATTTCCTTTGGGTTAGCCAGAGGCTGGAATCAGATTCCTACCGATATTCCCCTCTTGCTTTCGAGTGAGTAGCGGGCCACTTGTTATTCATTTGGGTTAGCCAGAGGCTGGAATTAGATTCCTACCGATATTCCCCTCTTGCTTTCGAGTGAGTAGCGGGCCACTTGTTATTTCCCTTGGGTTAGCCGGAGGCTGGAATTAGATTCCTACCAATATTCCCCTCTTGCTTTTGAGTGAGCAGCGGGCCACTTGTTATTCATTTGGGTTAGCCAGAGGCTGGAATTAGATTCCTACCGATATTCCCCTCTTGCTTTCGAGTGAGTAGCGGGCCACTTGTTATTTCCTTTGGGTTAGCCGGAGGCTGGAATCAGATTCCTACCGTTTTTCCCCAGGTTCACTTTTTCTAAGCGAATCTTGTGGGCTGAGTTTACTCCTGTAGCTCAAATCCAACCAGCTTTGTATTATATAAAATACCTTGTTATTTAGAATAAATTTTTAATGAAATTGTAAGATTGTAAACAAATTATTTGTTGAAATAAAGTTACTTGCTTTCTTCGGGAATACCCTGGACTTTGACGAGCTTACCTCAGCCTAGAGAAAAAAGCATCACAACACATCACTTATTTATTATGGAGAAAAGTAAAGAAGTAATGTTGTCATGTTGTCATGTAAACCTAAATGATCTCATCATCCAACAGAAGAAAATGGACTAAAATTAAACAAATAAATGGAAAAGCATATCCAGATTTAGTAGAAGTACATAATACATTCATGTATATCGAATTATTTTTTTTATTTTTTTATTTTTAAACATGCCATAAAAAAATAAGAATTATACATTCCTACCTTAAAAGAAAACAGGTTGTTTTTTTTTTTTCCTTACCCACAGCGCTCCTGATTTTTGCCAAAGCTATTTTATGAGATAATAGAAAAATACTTAGGAATCTTATGTTCCCTGTGCATTACCGGCATTTGCTGCATAATAATAATAATAAGCAATTTGCCCGCCTCCAACAACCAAAGCTAATAGTGAGGGGTAAGGCTGGCAATGCTGCTGCTGGCTGTCTTGTCTTTTCTTGCAACTACATCACTTTAACTTCCATCTTACTATCCATTAACCAAACCCATAACCTGTACCTGTAGCTAGGCCATAACTAGCGAAGACAACATTAATAGTTAAAAAAAAATATATCTGGGTACGTATAAATATAAAACATCAAAGAACGTCATCACCACACCAACTTTGCCCGAACCCATTCGATTAAAAAAACAAAGCAAAATGAAAATTATGTGTATGTCTGTCTTTATATTAATAAAATAACTTCTAAAATTGTTTGCTTGTTTTTTTTATGTTTTTCAGAAAAAAAAACCCATATTGTCTTCGATTGGATATAACCTAGTCTTACTTCTAAAATAAGTTGTCACGATCTGTACAATTAAGTTAAATAACGATACAAAAACGATATGAAAACGATGTGTTTTTAAAACGTCAGTTGCATGTCGTCGAAGTCTGAGCACCTCTTTGACAGGCAGCGCCAAATTAAAGCGCGGCTCATAAGAATATATGTACATAGCTGCGGCACATCACGAAGAAGACGCGCTCCAATGCTGTCTTAAATAATAACAGCATTTAATAGTTATCTCGTTTAATAGATGGTTAAGATAAAAAGGTTTCCAAAACGATCATGTGAATAGGTACAAGGAGAGGCAGCAGCATCAGCACACGGCAGAGGTGAGATCCCGCTCGGAGCAACCAAAGAAGATTGTCATGAGTTGCGAAATCTGTTCGTTGTACCAGAACTTCACCACTTCTAGTCTTCTAGAGTGCTGCAGTCTGCATCATCAGCTAACTAAAAGGTAAACGCGATGTACCTGGCGGACAAAAGAATTCCCAGAACTATGAAATTTAATATTGAGCGATTCGAATCGGCGCAGCAGTGGCGCTGGTTGTTGTGTGTGCGCGGTGGTGTATGAAAACGTGCTGAAAGCATCATCTGTCGCTGGGAAGCTATAAGCTGTGTGATGTGTGTACTGATCACAGACGCTTGCTCTATTGGTTCTAACTTTATGGAAGCATGTTTCCAGACATTACCATAGAGACTCCGCCGCCGTATGCAAACCGTGAAATGGAAGCTTTATAAATTGCAAATTATTCGGATTTATGATGAAACATCGACGAACATGAGAGTTCATGACAGCAGACAGTGGCGGGTGAGCTTTTTATTATAAAAGCCGGCTTTATGTATACTTTACTTATAAACAAATGATTTTCATGTCGTGGAATGAGTTGTTGGAAGTTGGAAGCATTGTTCTTAAACATATAGCTGTATGGGGTGGATATAGGAATTCCATAGGTTAAAGTGGAATTTTTCGATTTGTGTTCTGTGTGATGACCTTAAAGTTCTATTGTCCACCACCTGCTTTGCTTTCAAAGAATGAAGAATAGTTCTGAATTTATAATATCTGTGCATGGTTGGCACTTTTATTATTCGTTTTTTTTTCTTGTATTCGATATCTTCATTCTTTCAAAGAAGATAATGTCTTTGGTATGAATTAAGGAATGTCGATTTCTTCATCTTCAAGTGATATACACCTCCAGCAATGGTGTTGGTGTAGGTTGGGGCTAAGGAGGCTTAAGCTCGTCACAAACTTAAATTAAGTGAAGAGAGGAAATCGAAAGAATGGCTGAGTTCCAAAATGCATCAGATGCGCATTTACTGCACAAACGGTGCATTAAAAATTTTGTAGCTGCTTCGATTTAAAATATTTTTTTTTTGCGTTCCGAAACGTTAAACTTACGCAATGTAATATTTCTGCAAATCACCAAGTTTGCGTTGCTGATGCGTATTTCTCTCGTAGGATATATTTCTCGCATCGTCGATTCGGAAGAAAAACAACACATCTAAACAATTGAATTGAATTGAATTGAATTGAATTGAATTGAATTGAATTGAATTGAATTGAATTGAATTGAATTGAATTGAATTGAATTGAATTGAATTGAATTGAATTGAATTGAATTGAATTGAATTGAATTGAATTGAATTGAATTGAATTGAATTGAATTGAATTGAATTGAATTGAATTGAATTGAATTGAATTGAATTGAATTGAATTGAATTGAATTGAATTGAATTGAATTGAATTGAATTGAATTGAATTGAATTGAATTGAATTGAATTGAATTGAATTGAATTGAATTGAATTGAATTGAATTGAATTGAATTGAATTGAATTGAATTGAATTGAATTGAATTGAATTGAATTGAATTGAATTGAATTGAATTGAATTGAATTGAATTGAATTGAATTGAATTGAATTGAATTGAATTGAATTGAATTGAATTGAATTGAATTGAATTGAATTGAATTGAATTGAATTGAATTGAATTGAATTGAATTGAATTGAATTGAATTGAATTGAATTGAATTGAATTGAATTGAATTGAATTGAATTGAATTGAATTGAATTGAATTGAATAGTTTCCTTACAACTATTTTAGTCATTACAACTACAAAGTTAAATCAAAATTGTTAGAATTTTAGTTCCCCCAAGTATTTGACTAAAAATTGATAGGCCCGTTGAATATAAAAAAAAAAAATACTACTGAACATAAATATTTGAAAAAAAAATTAGTTCCATCAAAATATTCTTAATATTATTCAAAATTCTGATTTTGAAAATTAATTTTTAAAAAACTATTTACTAAAATAAATACAACAAAATTAAAGATTTGATTTGTGGCTTTAAAATTAGGTAAACCATGATATTGTAAGTGTTGCTACAGTTTTTTAATGACTTCTTTATTTCAAGACGATTTTTAAAAAAAATTCGCCTCCCGCCTAAACATACGATTGTTTTCTTTTCTCCACCCAAACTAAAAGCCTTAAAATTTTAATGGGAAAACACCCTGTATACTGGGTATAGGGTCTTTTATTCATTTAATCAGGTTTTTGACACTATTCGGAAAAATCGTATATACGGGACTTACCCGTTTAGGCTCTCGCTCAACGCATGGACGCACAGACCGACCGACGCGACGCGACGGACGGTATGGCGAAAACTACTTTTTCCAACTTCTCAAATTATCGTAGTGTCAATTTTGATTACAACCTCGAATTATTTTTTGTACACGAAACCAATACTTGCCCTAAAGGACAAGTGAAAAAAAAATTATTCGATGGGAGGGGCCATTAATACAATTTTTCGGACAAAAAAAAAAATACTGATCTTTTTTGTGGGGTCATTTACCAAAGTACGGTATTCCTAAAACGCTGAAAAGTTAACCGTTATTTTTGGTCCTTAAAAAAAAAAGAAAAAAAAGCCTGTGTTGGAGAATTTCCAAGAAAAACGCTAGGTGTCATAAGTTAAAAAAAGGCACAGGCACTGTTCCCCTCATAAAATTTCAATCATCACTAGACCTCCCACTTCTATACCTATACTCGTACATCCCTTATTATGGCTTAAGGCAACAAGACTTCTTGAGTCAGTCCGGGCTGCAGTAATAGGAGGGTATCTAGGTCTTTGAAGCTGTATGTATGCTTGCTGCTTCCACTTAGTCGTAGATCCTCGTACTGAGGAGGTACTTCCTGCATCAACACCAGACGGTGTTATGAATATTTCATTTCTAAAACTAGATGTCGGTTTCTGTGAATGCATTATTTCGGGAGCCCAAAAACAATTGATAGGTTAGTCCATTGATTTATAACCTGGCTCAAATAGAGGACAAAAAGCAGGAAGTATCTCTCATCTGAGGGTAAACCCACCATGCTTGTTATGTCCTCGTATTTTTATAACAAACCCTGTTTTCATTAGATTTCAACTTACCCTTAATCATGTCATGAATCTAAATCGGGTCTTCTCCTCCTCTGTATCCAAATAAACGGAGCTCCTTCTAAATGTTCCTGTAATTCGGGAAAATAAAAAATATCCTGCATTAAAACAAAAGAGCTGAGCTCCAAACTTCACCAAAGATCAATGAAACTGTATTGAAAATTAATGAACCAAAATAAAAGTAAAATTATTAAACTTTTAACAAACATTATTTCATAGTTTTTATTACATTCTTAACAAGTAGTTATAGATGTAAATAAAAAGTAATCATAAGTATCCAAAAATTATAAAAGAAAGCAAAGTTAATCATTAAATCAAAATTTATTTGTGTTTTTTTTTTTTGTATACAAGGTGATTCACATAAGATGCGACAAAAGCTAGAGTGTGTAGGTTGAGTTAAGACAAGACAAAAATCGTATTATTTGAGATAATAGTTTTTGAAAAATTATTTTTAAAACTTAAAATTAAAAAAAAAAAAATAATGAAAAAAATTGTGTTCAATCTAATTTTGTTCAAAATTTTACGTTATTAAGTTCTATTTTTGTTTTTAATATTCGATGCTCCTATATTAATTCTAAGTCATAAAAACCAGATGTCAAAATGTATTCCAGGTTTTGCGAAAATTGAAAATAATGAAATCTACTTTATTACTTAATTAGTAGAAATAGGATCTTTGGAGCAACAAAATAACGATTGAAAGTCAAATTTAATGAAAATTTACTTTTGTTATTTTCAGTTTTCTCAAAAATTTGAATACATTTTGACAGTTTTAGTGTTTGACAAGCACAAAATTTTAGCACTTCCTCTGCTTTCTAAAGCATGTATTATAGTGGCTTTTCAGGAAGCTTGGGGGACTTATTTAATTTTTTGTTTGGGGACTTATTCCAAAAGTTTTTGGGGATTTTTTTCATATTCGATCTTGGGTTTGGTTAGGTTGACGTGGTTGCCAGCAGAGATTAGACGCGCTTAGACCATTATTTGGGCCATTGCGATACCACATTGAATATAGGGGATTTCCGCACTAGGGGATTTCCTCACTAGAGCCAATTGGAGCTTCTTACGAAGCAAGATTACTTATATCTTTATTTGCCAGATCACTAGGATCATTATAGTAGAAGTCTCCCAGATGGAGTCTGCGTCTTTGAGATAAAGCAGGGCATGTGCAGAGAGGGTGAGGAATCGATTCCTCTTCCTCTTTGTCCATGCAGCTTCTGCAGAAATCATTAAGGCTGATTTCCAATGGCGCGTTCGCGTTAGAGACGCTTACGTATACGTTTACAAGCTTTACAAACGCGTCAACATGACAGATGACTTGAAGAGAACCTGAAAATCAAAATGAACCTACATCACTGTAATTTCGAATTCCTTTCAACAAACTATTCCTTTTTTTTTAAAACAAAATCGATTTTTTTCTTTCAATAAAATTAATTTGTCCAGAAAAACCGATTTTTTCTTCTAAATAAATCGATTTTTTTGTTGAAAGGAATTCGAACATTAGTTTCACTGTCAAAACGCACGCTGAAGTTGATTTTTTTCAACTTTAACGTTGAGGTAGCTTATGCTACGTTGGTTTGTGTACATGCTAAAAGGTGCCAAATCGTAACATAATACCCAACGCGTCATTGTAAAGAATTTGCTTAAATTGCTATGTGTGAGCTTTCGCGTTAAAGGAAAAATCTGTCAAAGCGACGCCCAACGCGGCATTGGAAATCAGCCTTTAGAATGGTGCCGTGACTTAAGGCCAAGTGACATAAGGCCCAATTTGGGTGTTTGGCCTTATGTCACTTTTCAATATAGACATAAGGCCAAATTTTAAGAGTTGGCCTTATGTCACTTTTGAAAAGTGACGTAAGGCCAATTGGGCCTTATGTCACTTTGAACTGTTTTCTTTAAAACCGAAACTATATTGAATAAATTCGGCATGTCGCCACGTACAAGTATATTATTACTGTAAAAAGCCGAAATAATAAAATTCTAGAATTTACCGGTAAATTCTAGAGCACTCAGCATTACGGCGTATAAATAGAGAGGTATGTATGGGGGGCATGCTGCCTCCCTGCAACCCCCCTGCTTGGCCCACTATAGGAATTAAGGTAGGTGCGAGGTTGGGTGTATGCAAAGTTTCTTTTGCAGAATTTACCAGTTAATCCTACCTCATTGTTTATACATAGGATACATTCAAAGTTTCTTTAAATTCAGATTCTTAAAATACAAAAAAACGTTGCATACACCCAACCTCGCACCTACCCCAATTCCTATAGTGGGCCAAGCAGGGGGGTTGCAGGGGGGCAGCATGCCCCCCATACATACCTCACCTTTTATACGCCGTAATACTGAGTGCTCTAGAATTTACGCGGTAAATTCTAGAATTTCATTATTTCGGCTTTTTACAGTAATATATACATATACGTGGCGACATGCCGAATTTATTCAATATAGTTTCCTTTTGAAAGATGTCCGAAACCTCTTTTACTGTAAGGGGAGCTTTTGGGAATGTTATACAACTATATTTGGCCTTATGTCTCAAAGAAAATTGGCCTTATGTCACTTTACAAAAGCGACATAAGGCCAAATATGTAAATTTGGTCTTATGTCGCTTTTGTAAAGTGACATAAGGCCAAACACCCAAATTTGGCCTTATGTCACTTGGCCTTAAGTCACGGCACCTTTAGAATGAACACCAAGCCGCGTTGCGTGCTTGCCTATAAGCCAGTGTCCTGTTATGACACCTATTACGGAGCCGATATGTGATCTGCTTAAAGATATTAAACACTTAGAGCGCTTCAGATTTAGTGTTGGCCAAATCTGTTTCGCCAAACAAGTGGTGATGTTATTCCACCTGAAGTTTGTTTTCTGTATATAGCATCATGTTTCAGCGCATTAGTTTACATGTAGCGATAAGAATACCTATATTTATAACCTGTCTGGTAAAATAGGTAGCATTCTTCCTCCTGTGGCGAGTTCGCCAGCCATACAATTTCCTGGAATGTCTCTATGGCCCAGCACCCAGCAAAGGTTAATTTAAAACTGCTGTGCCATCTCCATGAGAAATGATCGGCAAATTAAAATTGCTATTTTATTGGTAGAGACAGAGTCCAGTGGCTGCTTGGCTGTCCAAAAAGATGGTGATATCCGTATTTGATATCACGTTTTCCTTAAGCCAAGGTAGGACTTTTATCGCCAAGAACTTTGCTTAGGGGACGCTACCGTGATTGGGGCGTCGAAAAGAGAGTTAAATTTAGTCTGTTTGAGTATACACCTCCACCAACTCCGTCACCAGTTTTTAATCCGTCCGTGTAGAAATCAATTTATTATTTAAAAATGTCGCAGCCGTCTGTTTGCGAAAAATATCGAGGGGTGTGAGATGGAACACAATGTCTAGTGCAGCTAAAGTAGTGTCATTCAAGACCGGTTGCAGGAATTGTACATGAAGGGTGGGGGGGGGTCCATATTCTTCACGTTCATTAAAAACGACAAAGAAGTGTTGATTTTTCATTGAAAAAGTATATGTAGTTGTCATTGTTGAGGAAACTGAAGCGAAATATTGAGCAAAAAAACTCGTCCAATATTTTATTGCACATTGATTTCAACATCACGGTGTATGTGTATTTAATGAGGCTACTCATCTATAAGAAAAAAAAAAGCCGAATTTCAAAAAATGTCACTTAGCACCTTCATATTCTAAACGCTTCAATTATGCATCCAATTTAATGTATGGTTTTCACTAGATTGTGTGCCTCGGGTTTATGCTTTTTTGTTGATGGATGGACTTTCTATGAATTTTTTGTTTGAATGTAGATTGCTCTGAACTGTGGTGCTTTTTTACTAGCTGGCTTGAAGAACTTTAAAACTGAATTATACTCATTTTGATTTTACTTTTTTTTATAAAGGTTTTAAAAAACATAATAGATAACACATAATTGATAACAAAAGGATTTAATTTTAACAAAAACAAATTTATCACCTTTCGCGACGGCTTCAAGTAAAAGGAATAAGGCACGGTTTTGTAAAACAAGCATGTAGAAGTGAGTGAGCTAGTTTGTGTTTAAAACACAATATTAAGCGCATTTTGCTTTTATAAGTATTTTTAAAATGCTGAACAGCGTCACTCTGAACATGTGGCACTGGCACGGTAGTGCTTTATTTGGCATGAGTTTGATACTTTTAGTAGTTTATTGATAAAAGCCCTACCTAAATAAAAGTATTGACTAAAGTTTCACTCATTTGTAAATTCGGAAGGAGATTGCTTCGAATAAAATTAAAAATTTCTATATTTGAGTAAAGCGCCTACGGAGACAGTAATTTTATTTAATTTTAAAACTGTAACTGTGAGGATATAAGATGTCTTAAAAATATTGAAACTTGTGTCTCAAAGCACATAGTGTTTTTTTATTTGAGATTTATGTATTTATTTGAATCAAGCTAATTAATATCTAGCGTCCAAATTTTTTTTTTTTAGAATTAAGAATTAATAAATTATAAAATATTATAAATAATTTTTTTAAAACCATAATTTGATACATCAGAAAAATTTATTAATAAGTTATGATAAACGTTATACAAATTAAACATGTTATTTAATGGTGAATTTTGCTCATAGTTGGTTCGACAGTGTTTTATATGAATTGGGTCAGGACAACCTCTTAGATTACGATTTGGAACATTAAAATTAACGCGAGACAAAAGGTTCAAGGCATCGATATTACCATCAATAAGATTAACAATAAAAACAAAACATAAATAAGAACGTCTGCGCTCCAGACTGGGTAAATCTATGAGTTTTAGACGGCTACTATATGAAGGAAGAGTCAATAGATTCTGCCAGCCCAAGCCTCTTAGAGCAAATTTTAGGAACCTTTTTTGAATTTATTCAATTCTTATTTTGTGGCAACTGTAATAGGGGGTCCATACCTGGCAAGCATACTCTATAATGGGTCTGACAAATGTGGTAAATAGTTGTTTGATAACATAAGGATCAGAAAACTGACGTGATTCCCGTTTAATCCAACTTAATATTGAATTGGCCTTATTACATGTCATATTGATATGCTGTGTGAATTCAAGTTTTTTATCAAACAATACACCAAGGATAGATACATCATTTACATTTAACAGATTTACGCCATTGAAACTATAGTCAAAAGATAAAACGGACAATTTTCTTGTAAAATTTATAATCTTACACTTGTCGATATTTAACAACAAATAATTACGTGCACACCAATTGTAGAAAGCATTAAGATCAATTTGAAGCTTTAAAACTGACGGAAGATCATTTACAAATAATATAAAAAGAACTGGACCCAAATGGCTTCCCTGGGGAACACCAGAAGTTATAACAAAACTATTTGAATGGTAGCCGTTAAAATTCACTGAATAGGATCTGTCAAGTAAATAAGATTTTAGCCAAGCAACGAAGTTTACGCTGATCTTTTATCATTTTTTATTCCAGTTTTCAGATATTTTGGAAGGTGGGGGTTTTTAGCCCTCAAATGATTAATTATAGATGACTCTAAGTGCACATCCCTAAAGGGGTTACAATCCCAACCCTGCCCCTCCCTGCGCCCGTGGCTGGGTAAATTTATAAACGTCAAATATTTGCTTAGTTGATGCTGATACTAAAACAATTTTAATAATTGTTTAAACTCTGTCATTTTCTTTAGTTTTGTTTTTATTTTTACTACCCTTTACTATATTTGCATATAGATCTAAAAATTTTGTAAATTGAATTGTAATTTTTCGAGTTATTACTCTTTTTTTCTGGCTGACGGCAAAAGCCAATGCTATAATCTGTGAATTTGTAATCAAGATCTTAACTTTGTTTGTAAAATAAAATCACATTTCCACTACTGCTCTACTATTGCATCCTATTTTGAAGAGAAAATTAAAAAACGAAACCTAATCATATTATCACTCAAGATTTTACTTTAAATCGAAATTATTAAAAATTGCGCAGTCAGATTTCTCTTAAGTATAAATACCCATCCTTTTGGGAACGTCTGGGTCTTTCCCGTTAACAACTGAATGTGTATAATACTTTAATTGATAAATTAAAAGAGATAGATAATTGCAATTAATTGAGAATATTGCACCTCGAACAAAATTAGTTAAACATCAATCAGTGAAACAAAAGAGAACACATTTTTTAACTGTTTTACATAACTTATGTGTTTGTTGGCGAATAAATTAGTCGAAAATAAATCCACAGGTGAACATCATTAACAGCTAAAATTCCCCCAACAATCCTCCGAACTCATCCAATCACAGTTGTCGGCATTTAAATTTGTAATTCTCGCGCGCACGATTCGAATAAGACCACGTAAGTCATACGATCTATCGGAATCAATTGCCCGATAACCCCTCGCTCCCCACTCTCTTCTGAAGACCCACCGAGTTCTGTCCAAAAGCTGACAGACTTGTTTTATACTAAATTAAATCATAAACTTAGACCTTAAAGAATACGAGATATTCTCTGGTGTAAGAGATAATCTTTTCCTCTTAGGCCACAGATGCATGCATATATTGGCGATGTACGCGTTCGAGCTGGAGTTGGATGTAACGTGATCTTCTCCATTCTTGATCATCGATCTTCTTCGATGACAGCACGATGGCAAACGGAGCAGCGGAGGTGGCGGCAGCGCTAGTGGTGGCGACATCGAACCCCATCGAAGACTGCTTCGGAACAAAATGTTATTAGAGGCACATCTTATTTAATTGTCTCACATTGGAGATGCAATGCAAGTATTTCGCAATAGAATCAAGTCCTAGGTTCAGAGGCACAACCAGCATGAAACATGCTCCGGATAATCGGAGGCATGTCAAGGTGTAAGTTAAGCGAGAGTGAGTGGCTTCTGGTTCTCGATGTGAGTGCGGGTCTGAATTATAAGTATAAAGATTTTCTGAAATCGAGAATGGATCCGTGTTTGACCAAGGTGCATCCAGAGGTTGTGGGTGATGGGGACGTTGAGCTGCTGCTGATGATATGGTTGTGGATTGTGGTGTATTCTTTTTCTTCTATACTTGAATAACATGTCCATAAATAACTCAAGCTTGAGGCTTTTTATTAGATCGTAACAATAGATAACGCGAGGTTCATTGAAGAGGTGCCAGCCGTGCCGTGCAGGGTGCAGCTAATTTGCTTGTTTAGAATGAAATTATTGATTGAGGCACTTTAGTTATGGATGACTGAATAGTTTGTTCTGTTTTTGGATTTTGTGACTATTTTGTTTTTTTTTTGTTTTCATTATTTTTTCGGACGAGTAAGAAGATATTATTTAAGGTAAGCGAGAGTAAATTAGGTCACATGCACATACTTCGCAGGTCGTAAAATGTTAAAGGCTTGCCTATCATTGAAATAAGATTTGTTTGTTCACGTAGATCGATTCAAGGATTTGATAAATTCTTTTTTTTTTTTTTATTTTATGGACTCATAGGGGCTTTTGTTAAAATTAATATATTAATGGCAGATGGCACGACAGCTCGTATAGAAAACTGAGGGCAGTGTCTTACAACTTTCAGCCATTCGTATTTCCAATTTTCTGCTGAATTCAGAGTCAACAATGAGAGGCAGCAGGAGGCAGCAGTACCTTTAAAAACCCAGAGATAGGAGCATAAATTAGAAACATTTATAAGCACCCTATTGCAAAATTATAACAAAATCGTTCCAGGTATTAAAACAATATATACGTGCGAGTAAATCAAAAACAAAAAATTAAGCAATTTTCTCAAAAACTTTCAACCGCCTATATGTGAAATTTAAATTTTGTTGACATAAACGTAAAGGCAGTTCTCTTACAATCACTTTGGTCATTACTGGTAAGAAGTTTCATCAAAATCGTGAAACCGTTTTCAGGAAAATTTTAATAAAAGGATTACGCTGTATTTTTGGTAGCTTTCCGTTTTAAGTGAGCTAGTACAATAATTCAAACTTCCCCTAAATGAACTTTGCAGGAATTGAAAGAAAAAAATTTGGGGATAGTTTGCCGTTAATTAGTTGTGATAATTTCGGATTTGTCGTTCGATGTTTTCTATGTTTTTTTTTTTTGGCTGCTTTGCTAAGTTGATACAATAATTTGCCGTGCGTCAGTCCTGATTTTTTTGTGATTGTTTCAATTTTGTTAGTTCTATGTTATACATATATGATTTTTTATATATAAAATAAATAAAGGAAACATATCGCGACAACTTACCGCAAATTGTAAAGTAAAGAGGGGTTCTTTGGAAAATGTATATGAATTGAATTTAAAAAAATATTAAAAAACATTGCATGACAAAACTGAAATTGTCACAGTTAATTCTAACGAACGGTTAGTTATAAAGCAATAAACCATTCAATATAAGAAGTTTTACCCCTTTTCCAGAGGATGCTAATTTGACGATTTAGCAAACAAAAAAAAAAAAAACATAGAAAACATTGCACAACAAAATTACAAATGTTACAACTAATTCAGAAGTTATGAACAGTAAATTATCAACAAATAAATCATTCGATATAAGACGTTTTGAACCCTTTATGAGATACTGCTTCGCTAAGTTGATATCAACAAATAGGTAGGTAGTATTGGAGGAACTGGAGATGAAAACGATTTTGAACGGAACCGACTGGAATAAACTGGATAACTATTGCCAAATAGCATTAAAATATAGAAAAGCTATAATTCAAGAATCTTTTTAAATACTACTTTTATAAACCTTGTCAATCTATCTATCTATCTATCTATCTATCTATCTATCTATCTATCTATCTATCTATCTATCTATCTATCTATCTATCTATCTATCTATCTATCTATCTATCTATCTATCTATCTATCTATCTATCTATCTATCTATCTATCTATCTATCTATCTATCTATCTATCTATCTATCTATCTATCTATCTATCTATCTATCTATCTATCTATCTATCTATCTATCTATCTATCTATCTATCTATCTATCTATCTATCTATCTATCTATCTATCTATCTATCTATCTATCTATCTATCTATCTATCTATCTATCTATCTATCTATCTATCTATCTATCTATCTATCTATCTATCTATCTATCTATCTATCTATCTATCTATCTATCTATCTATCTATCTATCTATCTATCTATCTATCTATCTATCTATCTATCTATCTATCTATCTATCTATCTATCTATCTATCTATCTATCTATCTATCTATCTATCTATCTATCTATCTATCTATCTATCTATCTATCTATCTATCTATCTATCTATCTATCTATCTATCTATCTATCTATCTATCTATCTATCTATCTATCTATCTATCTATCTATCTATCTATCTATCTATCTATCTATCTATCTATCTATCTATCTATCTATCTATCTATCTATCTATCTATCTATCTATCTATCTATCTATCTATCTATCTATCTATCTATCTATCTATCTATCTATCTATCTATCTATCTATCTATCTATCTATCTATCTATCTATCTATCTATCTATCTATCTATCTATCTATCTATCTATCTATCTATCTATCTATCTATCTATCTATCTATCTATCTATCTATCTATCTATCTATCTATCTATCTATCTATCTATCTATCTATCTATCTATCTATCTATCTATCTATCTATCTATCTATCTATCTATCTATCTATCTATCTATCTATCTATCTATCTATCTATCTATCTATCTATCTATCTATCTATCTATCTATCTATCTATCTATCTATCTATCTATCTATCTATCTATCTATCTATCTATCTATCTATCTATCTATCTATCTATCTATCTATCTATCTATCTATCTATCTATCTATCTATCTATCTATCTATCTATCTATCTATCTATCTATCTATCTATCTATCTATCTATCTATCTATCTATCTATCTATCTATCTATCTATCTATCTATCTATCTATCTATCTATCTATCTATCTATCTATCTATCTATCTATCTATCTATCTATCTATCTATCTATCTATCTATCTATCTATCTATCTATCTATCTATCTATCTATCTATCTATCTATCTATCTATCTATCTATCTATCTATCTATCTATCTATCTATCTATTTGATAGCCAAATCGAAGTGATTGAAAGAAAAACGATTTAAGGAAACAAATCTGACAAATCTAGCACCTGTAGTCAGTGACCGGTAAGAGCTATCAAAATTAGATAAAGTTATTATAAATGCATACATGGTTAAGGAATTCGTCTTCACTAAGCATTATGGAAACCTTATGATTTAGATTTTACCATGCATAACATATTACCATTTCTTTCAATTGAAAGGAAGCTTAATGTTCATGATGTAAACAAAAATGAATGATCAAAGCACATGAGTTTTTAGGTGTTAACAATTATTATTTTCGTTGCATGCAATTAACGCCATTCGTCATAACTTTCAATCATAGAAAAACGTTCATTTAGAAACACCATGAATCAATTAAAAAGCCCATAAATCATAACGTAAGGCTTTCGTCAGTTCGTAAAATATCTATTATGAAGGACAGACACTCAAGTTTTGAAGCTTACTAGTAAATCGAAATTTTCGTTTCACCATCTTTTTTAAGAGCTTACGAAATTCAAAAAAGAGCTAAAAGTCGCGCACATGTATTACATTTTTGATTTAATGCTCAGGGTAATGGGGGTAAATGAAATAATTTTTGTTATAAAAATATGTGGCTAAAATTATTGAAAGTTTGAAGAACTTATTGGAAATACGATATATATTTCGGTGTGAGCTTGTAAAAATGCTAGTCAGCTCACTGGAAAAGAGCTTATTAAGTGGCTTCGGTAGCGCGATGTATATACGACATCGGCTTCTAAACAGCTTGGCACACGGTCTGACTCCCAGTGAAGGCAGATTTTTCAATTAAAAATGAGCCAGACCAGAACCAGACTAAGCACCACTAACAAGGAATCTCATGTTCAAAGTGGCACTCGTGAAATTGCTATAACTCCAGCCTACCTTGGTGGTAGCACACATAAGTTGTTGTTGTTCGTTCAAAAAATGTTCAATTTAATTGATGTTTGCTTCGCAGCCTGCACTGCATGTATTTTTATCATAAAGAAAACTCTTTGAAATATATTTCCATCAAAAGATTCAGTTCAGTATTTTTGCAAATAGGTACGAGTTAATTTTAAAAATATGTTGAAGGGTTTAATTTAAGCCTCAGTCTTTTGGACATTTTGAAAAAGCAAAATCTTGACAGTTAAGTTGAACCAATACATACAAATTCGAGTATCTTTTATTGAAATTGAAATTATTTCGGAACTAATTTTTGTTTTTATTTCAAACCAATGTTTGCCTTATAGAGCAAGCATACAATAAAACATTTTTAATAAATCGTTTTCGTGGCTTACTTAACTACACTTTGAACAAGATCATGATCTTGTCGCATGCAGTTTCATCACCTGACATTGATTTGCAATTCCCAGACACGACAACATGTGTTGTGTGCGACTTCAAATTCGAAAAGAATGCGTCAAAGCTATTAACCAAACCATAGTATGTATGTATATCACCACATTTTCTATATGCTGACACATAAGTTACGATTTGCTATATTGCGAGCTAAAAATTGAAAGATAAAATGCACCTTGCATTATAAAATACACACAATATGTATAACTAATGGTGAATTGGACATACGTTTCTTTCACTTTTTGTCAACGATGCATATAGTTGCTTGAAAATTTGAATTAAATAAAAAGAACGACAGCATTCAAGATCGACGCAAAGATTTGTCAAATTGATAAGTTGAACCTGCGTCCAGCTGATGATGCTTTATAGTTCTTACTCATTTATTTATGTAGTTACTGAACATTATAGTGCAGTCAGCGAAGGAAAAATAAATGAAATAAATCGTGTAGTCTGGATTATTTTTTTAAGTGGTAGGGGTAACCCCCAGGTACAACATACTAAAAGTCCCCACTCCCCAGCCCAGGCCCGCGAGCTTTAGCCAGGAGGTGCAGTTGACTTTTCTTCTTAAACGCTTATGGTTTTCGAAATATTTACGAAATACTACTAAAGGGGACCCTTAACTTTTATACCTTGTTCAATTTGAATCTGCAGTACAGGCCTTATGGGAGAGCTTTTTCAGAAACACTGGTGCCTGCTGCTGCTTGCATGGCACCTTAACTTAAGAAATTGCCACTGAAATAAGAAACAGAATCACTGAGTTACATTTAAATTGTTTGTGTAATCTTCTTTCAGCTCACGTGCATCCTACCATGACCTATCTGCTCCCCGGGTGGAAGGAAACTGATCGGCAATTTGCAACCAACCCTTACTGACAAAAAAAAAAAAAAAAAAAAAAACACTTTGAATCAGAGTTACCACTTCCCAGTTGATGGAAACTCATATGGCATTTTCTTTGGTTTTTGCTATGGAGCTTTCAGGATTTAAGCTTTTTTAGAGCTTTTTGATAGCAAATATTTCTATTTTATAGAAAAAAGGTTATGACGCTTTATGTTTTTCTGTTTTCATGTTCCTTTTTTGTCTGGAAAAACAGTTAAAAATTAAAATGCAGTTATATAATTGTTGGCTTATGTCTTTTAGAGATAGTTTTTAATCGCGCGAATTTTTGATGAAATTCGGTTCAATATTCAAGTGCAATTTTGAAGTGCTAATAGTTTTTGGTTTATGAATATACGTACAAATAAAAAGAAGAAGGTTTACGTGTGTGTTGTTTCAAAAATAGTGCAGCGCAATTAAAATTAACTTTTAAGATTTGAGGAGGTATTATTTTTGTGCTGTGTAAAAATGGCTTAATTATAAAATGTGCGTATATTCATAAATAGTTGGTAACTCTGTCGATATATTTTTGAAAGATTTGCGGCAGTTTGAAATGCTCCCTACGGCAACCCTGTAAGAGCTTTAAAATGGAGATAGCTTATTGAAATCCATAATGGTCAGACTGAAAGACAAATACCCTATCTTCCCTGTACTGCAGATTTAAATTGAACAAAGTATAGTATGTTATACCTGGGGGTCACCCCCATACCTTTTAAAAAAAATAATCCACACTACACGATTTATTTCATTTATTTTATGATTTTGGGTCTTCGCTGACTGGACTATTTATTATAAATGAAATGAAAACAAAAAAAAAGCTCTACAAACTTAGGTATACTGTTTTATCTCAAAACTATATTGCCCTGCAAGATGTTCCGAATCTTAGGTCTCCCACCAAAATTTCATGGTGGACAAGAATTTGTTCGCATTTTTGTAATAAAAAAATCGTAGTTCTTTGCTGTGCTGGTTAAAAAACAATAAATTACTAGAAATTCACTTATTTAATTTGTCCATTATGTTTTAAAGTACTTATTAAGTACATTTGTACTGTTATTATGTACTATTGTTACCCTGTACTTGTATATTTACTTTTACTAGGAATTTTTTTCAATATGCTCTTTTAAAGATTGAAGCTAAAAATTAGGTTTGATCAAAGTAGCATTTTTTTCTATTAACTTTTAGCAAAACGAATTAAGAAAAAAAAAAAACAAAAATCAATTACATATTATAGACGAGTTTTGCAAAGAACTGATGGTTTAAAGCATTGAATAAATACAAATATAGAAGTTACAAAATGCTATAGCAGTTCCAAACTCGAACACTAGTGGGGTTTTATCCCGGTATCTACTTCTAGTACTTATTCAATGCTTCAAAGTAACCCTTAATTTTTAGAATAAAAAAAAAAAAGCCGTTAATTGAATACCGTTATGACTAGGTATGAACAATTTTCTAAATTGGGGGAAGGACGGGGACCTCTTGAGCTGAAATACATACATACCTCCATAGTTTAAGTTTGGAGCTTGGACCATTCATTATCAAAGGGCACGGTAGTGCCCAGCCAAGTTCTGGGCACTACTACCTTTTTACAGGAACAAACTCAAGCGCTTTTCGACCCCCTCTAACTTCAGAACCAATAATGTCAGAAACTTCAAACTCGCCATATTTGCTATGCTAGGCGAGCACAGGCCAAATTTCAGCTCCCTAGCATCAGTGGTTCCTGAGATATAGGACGTCAAAAATCAGACGACAGATCATCAAAATTATGGAGCACTTCTAGACACAGTAGAATCTTGTTATTTCGCACATCGGTAGGCCTTGTGAAGGAAAAATTCCAAAATTTGGGATTTTCCATATAGGGGGCGTGGTATCCGCCCACTTTCACACAATTGCTATCAATTATTTGGAGCACTTCTGATTGTTGTAGAATGATAAAATTTGGTAGAGAAGTAAACTTTACAATTTGAGCACAGAAAAAAAATTTGAATTTAAAATATATCATTCAGGGGGCGTGGCATCCACCCTCTTTTCTGAAAATAGTTATTAATCATATGGAGCACTTCCCGACACCATAGAATCTTGTAATTTCGCACAACGGTAGGCCTTGTGCTATATACATAGACAAAAATCGAAAATTTTGGATTTTCCATATATATTCCACTTCATCAAATTGTTTTCTGATTGTTGCAGAATGATGAAATTTTGTATAGAGGTAGAGCTTGCAATGTGTGTAAGGAAAACAAAAATTGAATTTGAGATTTTTCATTTAGGGGCGTGGCATCCACCCACTTTCTTAGAACTTTGTCTGATTGTTAAAGGATGATGAAATTCGGTAGAGCGATAGGGCTTCCAATGCAAGCAAACAAAAAAATTTAAAATTTGATATTTGACATTCAGGGGCGTTGTATCAACCCGCTTTCTCAGAAGTGTTGTTAATTATATGAAGCACTTCTGATTGTTGTAGAATTATGAATTTTGATAGAGAGGTGGGGTTCATAATTCATGCTGAGGAAAATTTAAAAATTTGGAGTTTATCATTCAGGGGGCGTGGCATCCACCCACTTTCATAGAATTATTATTGTTTGCTGTACAATGATGATTAGTTAGAGTGTTGGACCTCAGGTGCATTCAAAAATTGAAAATTTAAGATTTTGTGTTAAAAAAAATTCTTTGCAAAAAGGAGTGAAATCACACTAAAAACATAAATGTTAAAAAACAGCCAAGTTCTCCATGTATACAAAAAAACCTTTATGTAATAAGTCAACCGTGAAAAGTAATGAGATCTAAAAGTACGCCAAGTTCTAAGTTTATGAAGGGTTTATTACCAAATATTTTAAGTAGAGTAATTTCGTAATAACTCCAAATTATAAGAGAAATTTCTTATTTAATGATAACTGACTAAAATTTGGTATGTTTACTTGGCAAGTTTTCTTTTTTTCCATCTGATTACTCAACATTCAAAATGTTTTGTGCGTGTTAACACGATATTCACTAAAAAAATTTTTTTGCCATCAACCCCTTCTAGGGTTTCCGCCATTTTGAATTAAAGAGTTAACTAGTTTCTTACGAGTAAAAACCATGATATTGATTTTTGAACGGAAAAATATTTTTTATTGTTTTGTTTGGTCTAAGACATCTTAGAGTCACATATATACACATTTAAAAACTTAAAAAAAAAGGTTTGTCAAAATATAAAATAATAAACAAAAATCAACAATATCAAATTTTATTGCTGGATTTTTGTTTTGGATTAAAGAAAAAACGTGTTGGGAGTATGTTGGACGGATATTTACACAAAAATTAGGAAGAAGAATGTGCAGAAAGAGTTTGCGGAATACTTTGTCGAGGAGGATGAAGTGGAAATCAGTCCCATTTTTACAATAAGGACTTTCCAGTGCAAACAAACAATTTTTTTTTTAAATTGGGCATTATGCTAGTGTAAAGGCCCACGGTATACCGCTGCCAGACTAATCAAATTCAGTTTATACAGATTAAAATAATATGAAATCAAAATTTGGAGCTGTTTCAAAAACCTTTAATTTTGTTTGCATTCTGAGAATGCATTATTGAGATGTTAACCTTGCGGTATTGCTGCCAGACCGACAAAATTCAATTGTATGTGAACAATATTTGCAGCAATTTACTACCAAATCGGAGCGTATCGGAATCCCGCTTTTGCAATCAATAACAAAAAGGGAATTATAACAAACGGGATTATAAGAAACGGGATTATAAAAAGCGGAATAACAAAAAAGGGATTTTAAGAAACAGGATTATAAAAAGCGGGATATCGTACCCAACCCACTGCCAAATTAATGAAATTCAAAGTTTGGACCGATGAAATTTAGTTTGGATGCTCACAAAATTTAGAGTGGTAGGTATAAAACTTTAAATTCGCTCATTTTTGTTTGCATTTTAAAAGTGCATTCTATTGGTCTTAGGCCCGTTTTATCGCTGAAAGGTTGATGACATGTAGTTTGCACTGGTACAAATGCTATGCTCATAAAAGTTGAAGCGGTGTAAAGCACTTTGTACCTTCATTCTGTTTGCCAAATATGGTCTTGGCTGTTTTATGTTTAATAAATTAAAAATGTGGATGTTATTCGAGAAAAACGAACTAAACTTTAATTCAAGATAACGGCAACCCTGCAGAAGGCTGATGTTGGAATATTCGGATTAAATCTTCTTAAATGGAACCCTAACGAAATCGAGAAGCAATTTTTTTCGACAATATTAAAAAAAAATCTAAATATAGTGAACGAAATTCGGGGGTTCACTATTTAAAAAAGGAGGTATTAAATGTATGTTAAATAAAATGAACCTATGTGCCTGAAAATGATTTTATAATAAAAACAAAGTGCTACATAATGAAGCGTACTTAGGGCTATTTGCTTAAATATTTAAGTTCAACATAAGAGCTTATGTGACAGTTTACGCTGAGGAAAAAGTGAAACATAAGCGCTTAACATAAATATTCAAGTTTCGTTTCAGCAAATGGGCCTTACAAAGTTTGCTATGTTTTGATTAAAGATCTAAGACAAAAAAATGTAAACAAATAGTCTTCAGAATTAAATACAATAATTATTATATTGCTACATTCTACAATAATCATCATTTAACATTGTAAATATCAAAATAGATTTTTAATTTCCTATTTCCCTTAACTTAATTGCTTTCCATCAAGGACAATAAAATCAATCCATGAAGGCTTAAGGAAATCTGTCATATTTAGATAAATATTCTCATTCTCAATTGATATGTGTTCAATATTTAATTTTTTAACTATGTATGTATTTCTTAGTTGTATACAACGATTGTTAAATGATTAATAATTGTCAACGATTCGTATACTTTTTACAGCTAATGGGCGTTCAACAAAGCAACGCACAGTGTGATAATTTATTAGCGGAGTTGGAAAAAATTAATAGTTTAATAAAAAAAATATTGAAATATTGTAAAATATTAAATTTACATATGTACATAATCATCGCGGGCATAATAGTTGTGGTTTTTTATTAGCATAGATACAAATATGCACCCAACACTACAACTAGCGATGCCAACTGAGGCTTTTTTATGCCTTTTAGGCATTATTTCACTGCCTCAGGCTTTGAGGCTTATTTTTTTTTCAAAAAGGCTTCTTTTTTTAATTCATACAAACTACATTTTTTTTTTAAATTCATTTTTTCTTATAATTTATTTATTAATTTATTGTTTAAAACATTCCAAAAAAATCTTGGCCAAAAACTAATTTTTATCTATAATTACTATTTTCTAAAAGAATGTGTATCCACCTTCAAACTATCCACAATTTTCCAATGAAATTAAAGAAAAATTTTTGTCGTTAGAAGATTATATACTTGGGAGGAAAAGTGGCTGCATACATTGCTGTTAACTCTTCAACGTTCAATGCATGCGATTTAAGAGCTTTGTTCGATGTCCTCAGCCCCAGATCGACCTGGAGAATGTCGATCAATTGTCAAAAAATTCAGGAATGCTCGGGTTTCTATTTTACATCGAACACCTCAGTGCTACAAGTTTCAGCACGTGATTTTTTTGACACATCATTCATTAATTTCCCTTTTTCATCGACTTGTCATTTTGTTTTTAATTATATTGAAGGAAGGCATATTCCCCTCCTTAGCCAGTTAAGCCAGTTCTCTGTTTTGAATTGTTATTTATTTGAATTTTTGTTGGTCGAAGAGGAGAGGTTTGTAATCACAAAATGTTTAGCTTGCAATTTTGGACATTTTTATTGTCTCAGGTTCGACTTAAATTTTTTTTTCAAGTATCTGTGGCTGGATATTTGTTCTGTAGTTTTTTAAAGCTAATTTTAAAATGGTTGCAGCCAAAAAACAAAAAAAGGCTTTAGATTCCACAAATTCGCGTTTGACGCTGGTGATGAAATCGGGCAAATACAGCTTGGGTTACAAATAAGCATTGAAGGCCCTTCGTCAAGGCAAAGCCAAATTGATCCTTATTGCCAGCAACACTCCTGCTCTGAGGAAATCTGAGATTGTCTATGTTGGCAAAGACAGAAGTTCAGGGCTACAGTGGTACCAATATTGAATTGCGAACACCCTGCGGTAAATACTTCCGCGTCTGCACCCTATCCATCACCGATCCTGGTGATTCGGACATCATTCGCTAAGACAACTAAATTCAAATTTGTCACCGTTTGTGATTAATTTTATAGTGCCTTAACACATTGACTGCAACACAACCGCTGATATTGTTGGAGATGAGAGTTTTGGATTATAGCCCACGGCAATAACCAAAACCAGACGTATTGTATTGTCAAGTGCCATCTTGTCCTAACAAAAAATGAAATTTTGAAAAAAACGATTTTTCATTTAAAAAAAATATATTTTTAGCTTTGAATTTGTGAACAACAACAACAACAACTTAAAGGTGCTACCACCAATTGCTTACAAATTAATTGGGTATTTTTAATTCGTTTTATTTTTTTTAGCTTCCCATTGGAAGTTATTGTAATCTGTCCGATTTGTCGAATTAAAAACTATTTCTCGACATTTAGAGGCCTCTTAAGTCCGATTACATTGTGTTTAGAGAGATGTCTGTGTACCATGTACGTTCGTACGTTCGGAAGCTTTTTTTTCGCCGAAGATATCTCGAGAACGAATAGAGATATCGACTTCAAATAAATTTTATTTAACAGATAAAAAGCCCATGACCTACAGAAAGGATTTTGAGTAATTCAATTAGCGGTTTTCTTATTACAGTAATTTAAAAAAAAAAGTTGTAAAACGGCTTGTTTCTCGAATATCTCGAGAACAAATAGTGATATCGACTTCGGCTTGGTTTCATTCTATGCATAATGACGTATAGTATAAAATTGGTAAGACTTAAAAAAAATCAACCCAGTTTTTTTTTTTTATTAAAAAAATCTCTTAAAATTGGTAAAAAAAAACATCGAATATCTTGAGAACACACAAAGATATTAACTTCGGGTTAATTTTATTAATTACACAAAGTTATAGTTGATAATCGGTAGAGTTTGTAAAAATATCGATTTACCGTTTTTTTTCTAGGCCAAAAAAAATACTAAAAATTGTTAAAAAATGTTTTTCTGCTCGAATATCCCGAGAACAGCCAATGATATCCGGAATAATTTTAGTCTACACAACACGCACAATGCCATAATCAGTAATTGATAAGGTTTGTAAAAAAATTCAATTGTCCAAGTTTTAGAGGGCAGTTTATTCTGTAGTTGCCTAAGTTAATTGGTTGGAACCTGCAGTACAAATTTCATTCATGACATTTTTAGACCTTTGAAGTTGGAAATATAAATTTTGAACGGTTCCAAATATTTCAAAAATTGTTTTATTTTTTTTTTTAATTTTTGTGCCAGTCAATTTTTTTGTTTTGGTCCATATTGTAAGGAAAGAAACAAAAAATACAAACGGGAATACAATACAATAAAAAATTAGAAAATACATACATATTTTTCATATCAAGGGGCCTCTTCATAAGTTACTCTCCGCTGAAGGACACCTATATTGGGGCCCTGCGATGCTTTGCCCCAGTTACCCCAAAAGCAGTTTCGCCCCTGACAATGTGCTTCTATTTGAAGGGAACTCATATCAATTTTGTTAATTAATTAAAAACAAAATTTGCCACTTGCGATTTTAAATGTTAATATCTTTCAGGTTTAATTTTTAAGTATAAGTTGCCCGCAGCGGGGACGAACGGTGTTCAATGTTTATGACCATTGACCATAAGGTAAAAATACACAACTTTTGTTTTTGCAAATGCTATCTCTAATAACGGTACGACATAATCGCAATCAAATTAATCTTCTGAGGTACCTATAGTTGTTCATAGCAGGATCAGTCTTCTAAATTGAGTGGATTTTTTTTTGCAATCGTTGACGATCTGCAAACAAAATTTAATAATCGTGCTTTAATTAGTGTTTTTTTTTCTTTTTCTTATAATTACGGCTATATGAAAAAGTGATGGAGTTTAAAGATCAGGTCTGTAGGTAATTTATCAATTTAATAAAGTGCTAATTATATTAAAACCGTTAGTTGAGATAGTGCTGAATTAGCATTTTTTAAAAATAGAATTTCCATATGATGTACGCGTATACCTTTTAAGTAGAGGTTACAAAACGTAGGTATATGTACATCGTATGGAAAACTGATCAAGTCAGCGAAGCAACATTCGCCGATCTGAAAATTGATAGGTAAATAAATTTGCAGTCATTCTATGTTTTTTTTTTGTTCCTCTGCTAAATTGATATCAATCGTTTAATATAAGAAGCTTTTAACTCTTAGTTAAGGTAGTGCTAAGCTTCGTATATTAAATGGTTTCTCGCTAAACAATTTTTCGTTCATCAGCTCTTAGTTTTCACTTTTCCAATTCTATAAGCCGAATGTTTTCTTTTTTTTTTTTTTTGGCAAAACAACCCATACTTAAAAAAAAAAAAAAAAACAAAGACAAATTGAACGACAAAATTAAAATTATCACAAATAATCTACTAGGCTGTGTTAATGAAGGCAAACTGTGTCCAATTCTATAGTATTTGTTTCGATTTTCTGAGACCCAAGTCCATAAGGGGGGCGGAAATTTAACAGAACCACACACTCTCGTACATGGCGAACACCTCTTTTGAGGCCAGATCTGTGTACCGCTAAACTTTTCAGCATATCTGCCATATTGCTGTTTTCTTAAACGGTCAATCCTTTAGGATTTGGAGAAGGTTTACTTACAAAAACTTGAAATCGAAATGAAAAATTTGAAGAGTTTCACGTTTTAATATCCAATTTTTTGAATTTATTCCAGTTTTATATCAGTTTTGCTCCAGTGTGGTAGGCAAATCGATGATTTAAGGAAGCAATTCGCCGCTACCGGCCGGCCACTGCATGAAGGAATTTAAAATTTTAATTACAACGCGCTTGGAATTCCTAATCAAAACCAAAACTTGCTTGAAAAACAAACAATCAAGTTTGAGGAAAGGTGGCGATGGCGACGAAGATATAATAACACAGCATTAGATCTCAGCCACAGTGCCGCACAGCTATACAGCATGTCTCCATCTCCATGATCGTATCACAAAACGCAGTCCCCACAAAGTCGGTGAGTAAGACCAAAGCCAAGTGCAACGCATCTGGAGCAAACAATCATCAGCAGCGGCGGACAACTTGTCAATTTCTATGGGACAATGGCTAGGCTATACTTTATAATAGCAGACCTTGTGACTTCCTTAAAAAGATTAGCCACCTAACCTCGGGAATTCAATTTCGTGTCTAATTGGTTTCCGATTGGATGCGATGACGTGGCAATTGCACCGAACTCCAGAGCCAGACTTAGTGAGTGTTCTGCTACACTTTCAGTCTCAATATAATTGTGACTAATTGGCTGCTAGCCGCGAGAGACTTAAGCTGAACTTTATTCGGTGGCGAGTTAAATGAACGAGTGGTGTCGCTTCATAAATTAATCAATTATGTCGTCGTTCTCGTTGTTGGTCGGTCGTTTTGTTCGGAGAAGCTGTGCAACGGTGGTAACCAGCGCCAGCGCCAGCGTTGTGGCGGCACCGTTTGGAAGCAAAACTAAACGACCTACCACGATCAAATTTAATCGATCAGTGATCAATGGTGACGATTGCTACCATTAAGTGAGCCAAGTTATTTTTTTTTTAAGTGGCATTCTAATGATGAGATGACCATTTACGTCTTTGTCTTTTATATGGTGAGAATGATGTATGTCTTGACTTTCGATATTCAAAACCTCGACATAGAGAAGCTGTAAATCAGGTGCGCAGGAGTCTCTGTCGCTTCGATCGATTGCAAATCCAATTTATTCTCATAGAATGAAAAAAAAACTAGAATCTGAGTTATGTGTTCCAGTTGTTCTAATGGTTTTATTGGAGATGTAACGTCGGTCGTCGATCGCGTTGTTCTTTTGATTAATATTGGTGCAAAAAGTAGAGCAATGTTATATGCTCTATAGCACACAATTGGATGCAACACGAATGTGTGTATCCCTTTGCATTAGAAGACAACACTCCTAGAGTGCTACCATTAATGGAAAGCTGACATTTAATACAAACTTAAAAAAAAAAAGAAGTTTAATGTGATCTAAGAGATCGATTAATTTAAATTAACTAGTTTTGGCCCTGAACTCAACTGATACAATTAACACTAACTTCTTAAATAGATCCGTCTATTATGTAAAAGTAGATTTATCAGACAATCGATAAAGGTTATTTCTATTGATTTGAATATTTAAAAAAATACTGGAAGATATTTTAATTTTACAATCCTTGCTTTTGAGAACTTGTCCGAAACCTTGAGTTATAGTTGCATCAGTTATTATTTCTCAAGGGTTTGCAATAAAGAAAAACCTTACGGGATAGCTTTGGATATAGTAACCCGAACGCGGGCAAAATTTTATCTGAGCCATTTTATTAACGTAACGTAGCATAACATACTTACTTACTTACTTTACTTTAGATGGCGCTCACAGCCCAGGATGGACTACGGCCTCAACCAACAAGCCCCTCCAGCCAGCTCGGTCCCTAGCTAGCTGCCTCCAGTTACGCACTCCAAGTTGGTTGAGGTCGTTTTCCACTTGTGTGCGCCACCTAAGGTGGGGTCTTCCTCTGCTGCGCAGACCGTCAGGGGTAGATTCGAAGACTCGTCGGGCTGGTGCGTTGGTGTCCATACGCTCCACGTGTCCCAGCCATCTCAGCCGCTGAATTTTCAGCTTCTTGACCAGGTCGACGTCGCTGTAAAGCCCGTAAAGCTCGTTATTAAATCTTCTCCTCCATACTCCATCGATACAGACTGGACCGAAAATCACCCGAAGAATCTTCCTTTCAAAGCACCCAAGCAGATTCTCATCCGTTTTTGACAGGGTCCATGCCTCTGCCCCATATAGCAGGACCGGGATGATTAGGGTCTTATATAAGGTCTCCTTGGTTCTCTGAGAGAGGGCTTTATTACTTAGATGCCTTCTTAGCCCGAAGAAACAGCGATTGGCAAGAGTAATTCTTCGTTTGATCTCTGCGCTGATGTCATTTTGCGATGTTACAGTGGAGCCCAGGTAGACAAAGTCCTTGACGACTTCGAAGTTGTATCTATCCATCGTGACGTTTTGCCCGAGCCGACGATGTTGAGATTCCTTTCTCGATGATAGCATATACTTCGTCTTGTCCTCATTAACAGCCAAACCCATTTTCGCCGCCTCCAATTCAATACTTGCAAACGCGCCGGTAACAGCTCGCTTCGTTCTCCCAATGATGTCAATATCATCTGCATAAGCAAGTAGTTGAACAGACTTTTGAAAAATTGTACCTCTGTTGTTGACTTGCGAGTTGCGTACAATTGCTTCAAGAACGATGTTAAACAGGTTGCATGATAACGCGTCGCCTTGCCTCAAACCTTTCTCGACATCAAAGGGTTCGGTGGTGTTCTTGCCGACTTTGACGGAGCAGCGAGATTTCTCCATCGTCATCCTGCACAAGCGGACGAGTTTGGCAGGGATGCCGAGATGCGCCATGGCTCTGAATAGCTCGTCTCTGTCTACGCTATCATATGCGACTTTAAAATCGATAAAGAGGTGGTGTGTATCGATTTGATGGGTTTTTTCCAAAATCTGTCGGAGTGTGAACATTTGATCGACGGTTGATTTGCCGGGCCTAAAACCACACTGATAGGGGCCGATCAGATCGTTGACAAACGGTTTTAAGCGATCACACAGTACAGATGATAAGATTTTGTATGCGACGTTGAGGAGACTCTGTAGTTGGAACAGGTCAGAGCATCTCCTTTTTTGTCGATGGGGCACACTATACCGAGGTTTTATTCATCAGGCATACTTTCCTCCGACCAAATTTTGGAGATAAGCTGGTGTATACTACCTACCAAGTCATCTCCTCCTGCTTTAAATAGCTCGGCTGGCAGGCCATCCGCACCAGCAGCCTTGTACGTTTTAAGCTTGGCTATCGCTAACCGCACTTCATTTGGGTCGGGTGGACGGAAATTTTGACAATCATCGTCCAGGTTGAATGGAGTGTTCTGTCTTACAGCGGAATTTTGGCCATCTTCGCCGTTTAGCAGTCTAGAAAAGTGTTGTTTCCAGATCCTCAGCACCGACTGTGTGTCTACCACCATATTCCCACTCTCGTCTCGGCAGGCTTCCGTTCTGGCCTTGTAACCCTGGGTAGTAGTAGTAGCATAACATAACGCAACGAAAAATAACATAACAATGGCCACGTTCATCACCACGTTTTTGACAGATCTATAAATTCAGTTCTGAAAAACGTAACACTGAACGCACAAAAAAGTCTGAAATTATTTATTCTGTTTTTATTATTTTTTGCACTTTAAAATCAAAATCCGAAAAGCGATACGAGACCCAGACGATCAGACCACACACCAAAAAAAAAAAACTGGATCAAGAACTAGTTTTTTGTTGCTTTTAGCTGTCATCTGAATTTTCAGATAGAATTCTTCATCTGAAAATTCAGAAAAAAACGTAAGAAACGTAACTAAATGTCAATCGACGTCAACTAAATTTTTATAACTGCTGGCTCTAAAATGACAGTTCAGAACTGTAAAATGTGCTGTTGGACGCGGCCAATTGTAATTTTCCTAAATATGTAGCTTTTGAATTTTGTGGTGGCACAAACGGCTCATGAAGAACCAGAGCCTAGCGACTTACAACTCTCAACCATGCCTGTGTGCGTGTCTGCAAGAATGGGGGGCGGATCTACAGTTTATTGCCGAATACGAACGGCTAAGTTGGGCGGCACTTTTCTATGACAAGAGATACTCTTGGAGGATTTGTCACTTCCTCGCAAAAGGTAGTAGCTCCGAAAAAACTTAAGGTGGAAGCGGCTGGTATTGAACCCCAGACCTCTGGCATGACAGTCCATCGCACTAACCATTACGCCACGGGCTACTACAAGCTTATTTGACTCATTATAAAAAGCACTTGAAATATAAGTAATAAGAAAAAGAAATGTAATGCAAACTATTGCCAAAAACGGCCTTCAAACTTTAAAAAACGTGAAAAATTAGTGTTAGTTTCAGATAACTTTAAAGAAATCTATAGATATTAATTTCCGTACTACATTAATATGCGACAGATACATAAGGTGTGTTTTGTTCAACTCCTTAATGTGCACATTAAGAAACTCTTCACATTAAGCAAAATTTTCAAATGCAAATTCTACCAACAACAAGTTAACAGCACATTTGATCTTCAGTAACTCTATGGCTTAATGTGGAACATTGCAGAATCGGCACAGTAACTAGCTCAACAAAACACAGCTATAATAAACCTAAGTGAGAAGTGTCAAAACTATAAAAAAAAAAAAAAAACGACCACCATAAGCAGTCTCAAACGAAAACGAGTATCGTTACTTGCCTTGCTGTTAACTACCAAGAAAGGAGTTGCGACTTCCTTGTCCGATTTTTAATTTACTGCTGTTGACAGCTGAGACATAGTATAGAGCTTATTGTCAGTAAATTCTAATGCTGTCGGAGTCGGTGAGGTACATCCATCTTTTCTTAAAATAATTCTACAAAATCCTTTACCATATATAACTTATATCTTAAGTTTCCTTTTAACAACAAGTGAATATCCTACTCAATGAAAACTTGCAAAAATTCTCCCTATTCCGAAAAATTCTAAAAATAGTGAATTTAGACCCATAGCCATCCTGCCCTTCCTTTCAAAAGTCTTCCAAAAGGTCTTACAAAAACAAATTAATATATATTCTTAAATCGCGAAAATCTCCTAACACCAAAACAATCTGGTTTTCGTAAGAAACACCAGTTGTATTACTTCTCTTATAAACAGAACAGACCCAGCAAACCAAAACTCAGTAGTTTGCTTTAAAACACAACCACAAACAAAACTCATTCTGTAAATGTATGTGTTTCTTTATTTACCAAAAAATTTCCCCTCAAACAAAGTACTTTTGTTTCTCTTCAAAAAAAAGAACACTCTTCTATCGTAAAAGGAAAGAAAGAGTGCGATGTATACAATGCACATACTTTTGTCTCATTTTGTATATGTTGAACATTATAACATCGAAAACAGTTATTTTATTGTCGGCAAGCGCGATAAATGGTTTTGTGTGGACTGATTGGATAAATGTAAATATTATTAAAGGTAAATATAAATTATTTTTGCTATCACAAATATTTTTTTCCAAAGATATCCCCAAATTAGGAACAAAAACTAAAATGAATGCAAAAACATTTGCAAATAAGATGGCCGAAGAGCTACAATTCTTCAATGAAAGTATTGCACGCTACAGAGATTTAAATACGTTCGCAGTTAGTGCTGCAGAAGTAAATGAAATTGACCAGCACGAGGAAGAGAGCAGCGTTTGTATGGAGCAGTCAGTTTTTGAAGTGGAGGATATTGATGGCAAGCCAGAAACAGCATGTAGCAGGGAACTATCAGCTTCGGAAAACGAAGAATTTTGTTTATCGTATGACGAAATACAAAAGGAAAATGAACCAACGCTTAGACATAAACTGGGACAGTGGGTTTTGAGAAACAAAGTGCCTCACAACCAAGTTGATGATCTTCTCCAAACGTACGGATATAACCGGTGAAATGTATAAGCATAAGAAGTACTTTTACAGGACAAGTTTCAGTGTTTTCGCTATGGTTAAGGAAACTACTTGCGAATGAACATTAGAAGTACTTCCAGTAGTGCTTCGCTGATATACTTTTGAAGTACCTTTTTCAGTACTTTAATGAAGGGGAAATTCACTATATTTCGCATGCTAGAAAGAGATAGCTGCTTCATGTATTTTCATGTATAGGAGGCATATAGCTGAGTTTTTTCCCGAGCCCCTATCTTTTTTCAGTGGAAAGGAAGTACTTCTTTTACGTACATATTTCACCGGTTATTAATGTAGTTCTACGTTTGCTGGGGAAGATTTGCGTCAATCGTTGGATGAAGAAAAAATATCGTTTTTAGTTTTGTTGGACTTTTCCAAAGTCTTTGATTCCATTGATTATTCCATCCTGTGCAACAAGCTTCTTCATGAGTTTAGTTTCTCATATAGTAGCGTAAAATTGATCAAGTCGTTTTTAACTTGACGAATGCAAGCGGTTGAAATTAAAATCGTTTTATCGGAATTTTTGATTACAACAAAAGGCGTCCCGCAAGGATCAATTCTTGGCCCCCTTTTGTTTTTTTTTTTTTTTTTGTATATAAACGCACTTCCCAGTGTTGTAAAGTACTGCTTGATTTCAATGTACGCTGACGTTGTGCAATTATACTTAAAGTCTGTTTTACAATGCGACGAGAAAACGAGACGTCAGCGTGACGAGATCTCTTCCCAGTTGTTCTCTCTTAAAAACGAGTTTCAAACAACGAAATAATACATAATAAAGTATTTCTCGTCATCACGTTGCGTATTTTTTTCAATTTTACGAACTATGTGATGAGACGACGAGAAATACTTGATTATGTATTATTTCACTCATTGAAATTCTTCTTTAAAAGGGAGAAACTGCGAAGAGATCTCTTCACGCTGACGTCTCCTTTTCTCGTCGCATTGTGAAACAGTCTTAAGTTGTCCACTTGGGCTCATTGAACATTACATAGTATGTCTGAATGAAGATTTAGAAAAAAATCTCATGCTGGTCTCAGTGATGGCCTCTCATTCAATCCTGCCAAATAAAAAAGTCTTGTTATTTCAAGAAAATCATTAGATCTGTCCTACTTTCCTCATATCTTGCTTAATAATGTACAAATTGAGTATCCCGAAACTGCCAAAAAATTAGGTGTTGTTTTTAACCGTATAGTCTTACATGTGATAGTCATATTAATTCTTACTTTACTTTACTTTAGATGGCGCTTACAAGAGTAATTTTTCGTTTGATCTCTGCGCTGATATCATTTTGCGATGTTACAGTGGAGCCCAGGTAGACAAAGTCCTTGACGACTTCGAAGTTGTATCTATTCATCGTTACGTTTTGCCCGAGCCGACGATGTTAAGATTCCTTTCTCGATGATAGCATATACTTCGTCTTTTCCTCATTAACAGCCAAACCCATTTTGCCGCCTTTGATTCAATAATTGCAAACGTGCAGTAACAGCTCGCTTCGTTCTCCCAATGATGTCAATATCATCTCCATAAGCAAGTAGTTGAACAGACTTTTGAAAAATTGTACCTCTGTTGTTGACTTGCGAGTTGCGTACAATTGCTTCAAGAACGATGTTAAACAGGTTGCATGATAACGCGTCGCCTTGCCTGAAACCTTTCTCAACATCAAAGGGTTCGGTGGTGTTTTTGCCGACTTTGACGGAGCAGCGAGATTTCTCTATCGACCATCGTCATCCTGCACAAGCGGACGAGTTTGGCAGGGATGCCGAGATATGACATGGCTCTATATAGCTCGTCTCTGTCCACGCTATCATATGCGACTTTGAAATCGATAAGGAGGTGGTTTGTATCGATTTGAAACTCCTGGGTTTTTCCCTAAATCTGTCGGAGTGTGAACATTTGGTTGACGGTTGATTTGCCGGGCCTAAAACCACACTGATACGAGCCGATCAGATCATTGACAAAAGGTTTTAGGCGATCACAAAGTATAGATGACATGATTTTGTATGCAACGTTGAGGAGACTTAAGTATCATATTAATTCAGTAGTTGTTGGTAAAACGTCCCTGAGTTTAAACAGTTTAACGTGCGTTACACTTACCGCCATATTATTCACTCGATACATCCAGATGTAAACTTAAATCCAGATGAATTTAAATTGAATTTGTATGATTTACATCCAGTTTTAAGTTTTAATCTGGATGTATTGAGTGAATAATATGGCCGTTATTGAACATTGGACATAAGTGTAAATTGTCGGGTTCAAAAAATGCGGATTAAATTGACGGATACAAAATTAATTTAAACCCAAATTATATCTCAAGTTAATAATATGGCTGTTACTGTGTACAAGCAATCTATACATATATATAAAAATGAATTGCTGTTCGTTAGTCTCGCTAAAACTCGAGAACGGCTGGACCGATTTGGCTAACCTTGGTCTTCAATTATTTGTGGACATTCATCAGAGAAGGTTTAAAAGGTGAATTAATATGAAAGTTGTTAACTATCTTTCAAATTATTTTTATGTATAAAGACACTACAGTTAACAACTAACATGCGAGTATTTTTGCAACAAGATGAAACTGCAAATGTGTTTGCGAAGCAGTTGTTAAACATTGGAGATAATAAAGTCGCAGTGGACACCTCGACCGGATTCATCACATTACCCACAGATATCTGTCACATCACAGACTCAAAAGAGGAGCTTATTCAGCGTGTTTTCCCAGATATAGCGCAACAGTTCAATAACCATAATTGGCTGGGTGAACGAGCAATATTGGCGGCGAAAAATAAAAATGTCGAGGATCTCAATGCGACCATTCGGGTCAGTTGGTTTCCTTCAAATCAGTGGACACCGTTACGAACCTATCCCACAGCGTTTTTAAATTCACTGGAAGTGCCTGTATTACCACCTCACCATTTGCAGTTAAAAGTAGGATCAGTTGTCATCATGCTGCGTAACATTAATCAACCTCGACTGTGCAATGGACCCAAAACTGGCTGTGAAAAAGTTCATGAATAACGTCACTGTTTCGCACATGGATAATTATACGTCGCATGTTCGCGCGTTGGAAAACCGTCATCTTTGTTTATTTACGCACCACAAAACAAAACAAAAAATAAAATATCAGAAAGCTTTAAATTGATTAACAGACTATCATAACTGTGTGTGTCTGTCAATATCAAATTGAAACCTTATAAATAGCTAGCGTTTCAGGAGAACTCTGTTTTGTAAGTAAGCAACATCATGTGTAATTAATCTCAAAATAATAATAGAACTTCATTCATATCGAGCATTTTTATTATTAATTATGGATTCTTTTTATTTTTATACAAAAGTTTAGGTTTTTTTATTTATCGATTGAGGTTGAGGCAGTACGAAGTCTGCCGGGTCAGCTAGTCGATAATAAATTGAAATTGAATATCGTAAAATGTAATCGCAATTTAACGATTACGAGGGATTTTGAAGATAATCATTGACTCCAGCGAAAATTCTCCGATTTCATACGAATCGGAGGATTTTGGCTTTGAGTTATTTTTCCGAACAGCAGTTCGGAAGGGAACATTTTCCCGACGTTATGGAACGCACACCAGTGTTTTGCATTGTACTGCGATCATGTGCGTTTTTGAGTGACATTTTTGGCAGATTCGTAAGGATTTCTTCCGATATCCTCCGACGAAATTTTGTTCGTGGAATTTATTTAAGCAGTCAAGTGTGTTTCTCGAAGCCGAAGATAGAAACCTCGAATATACTTTGAACTTCCGACGGCCAGCCGGCGGGGCATATGCTTCGCAAGTCGCAACGAATTTTCCGCTCCGATGGATACCTGCCTCGCTAGGGCCGATTCTTAAGTACCTACTTAAATGTATGAACTTACCAAATAAACTAGGAGTAAACAATAAAACAATTTTTATTTTAAAAAATATTTAATACATTTTTTGTATTAAATAAATAAAATAATTTAAAATATTTCCTAAAGTTTAAATAAATTAAATACTGACATAAATACAAGACTAAAAACAAAACAGTTATCATCCAATAACAATTGTTCAAAAAGTATCCTCATTTATTCGATTTATTAGTCAGAACCAATAGGTTAATTGAATACTCCCATCATGTGACTTCTGTGTGTCCATTACGCTCATTTGACGAACAATTCGTTTCATTGAAGACCTCCTTGGCCGATTAGTATCTAGAGGTGTGCGCTCCGAAAGTCCAATATCAGTTGATCGTCCTGGCAAATCACTGGCACTGGTATCGTTTAAATTAAGTGCAACATCGGATGCATTGGAAGTTATGTCAAGATTTTCATATGATGCTTGTTGCGATGGTGGACCTCTGTAAGTTACAATTTATAGAATTTGTTTATTAGTGAAAAAGTATTTTTTAGTATAAAGACCCACTTCATTGGAAGGCAATGCAAGCAATCATGCATTGTCCATTCCTTGCCAAATTCTTCACCTTCCTCTAGAGTATTTGGAAGTCGACTATTTAAGGTCTCAGGAAGCCGCAGACTTGTAAGTCCTCCAAGCATTGAAACAAAACCCATTATCACCAATGGCAACTTGAGATTCTCTTTACCCTAAATTTAAGATAAAATAAATTGCTTAGCTTTGAAATGTATGCATTTAATTTACCAAATAAGTCACAAATGGAATGACAATAAGTCCCAATCCTCCAATATAGCTCGATGCTCCAATACCAATACCACGCACCTGAGTTGGATACAATTCTCCAGCAAATGGATAAATGATTAAAAATGAAGCCGATAGCATTGCCTTTGAGACTAGAAACAATACTAAAGTTTCTGTGACAGCATCATCGGGAATAAGAACTGTAATTACACAGAACACACCGCCCAAAAACATCGATAAGCTAAGGGGCCATCGACGACCCCATTTGTCCATTAACACCCAGCAACAGAGATAGCTTGGAATCTCAACAACAGCTGAGAGCAGAAAGCTTAAATATTGATTGCTTCCCAGAGATGGTCCGTAGTAGCTAAGACCCAAGTAGACTGTTTCATTGGCGAACCAGCTTAGAGTTATGAGGATTGTTTTCAATCGCATATTGGGAGTCCTAAATTAAATTTTGTAATTCAATTTAAAAAAAAAATACAAATGCACATTATTATCATCAAATTAATCTATGGTAGATAAATTAAAATTATATGTTGGATGTTTTCGATAGGTACATCCTTTTGATCACAAAATATTAAACATAAACCGCTAATTCAATGTTGAGCTATGATTCATGAAACTGAGTTCGAATCTTCTCGAAAGGTTTCGTACTAAATTTAGATACAAAGGATACTTTTTATGTTAATTTAAGCCTCAAATAAATTTACATATGTGAATTGCGAATTAAAACTCCAGAATTTCGTTCAAAATAATATATGAAATTATACATAGCAGAAAAAAGTACGTATACGCCCCATGGTACTTTAGGTAATGTGAAAGAAAATTGTATTGTAAGACTGCAGACTGGGCAGAAATATGAGTTCTGTCAAAAGTCACTTTGATATTTTCCAGAACATCTCTTTTCTTATACTCCTCTGTTTTATTTAATTTAATGTAATAAATTAACTTTTTCTTACTTTTTTATTTTATTTTGAAAATCTTTTCAAAGAAATGATGACGATATTTATTTTTTTTTGTTTTCAAATATTTGACGTTAAAAAACCGGTAAAAATTATTTCTTCAAAGCGTTTGTGTACTATTTCGCAGTTTTACTTCTCTCTGAGAGAATTTCATCCCCACTCCTCAATATTTGATAGACTGTGAATTTTAGTGCAGAAAGTACACGAACAATCAAAATATTTAGAAATAGAAAAACATGACAATAATAAAAAAAAAAAAAATAAGACAACAATTAATGTCGAATTCCTTTTACCAAATATAATCGATTTTTTTTCTAAACAGAATCGAATTTTTTCTTTTAATACAAGGGATTTGTCCAGAAAAGCTGATTTTTTCTTCTGAACAAATCGATTTTTTTCTTAAAAGGAATTCGACATTAAATTTATCAATCAAAATAAAAAATAAAATGCTTCCTAATGGTGGATTTACATGTATCTTCATGCGAGTTCTGCAAAAAAAGAGGGATGTAAGATATAAAATTCCCATATGTTGAATAGAGAGAGAAGACAAAAATGCAGAGATCTTCATGGAATGCAGATTATAGGAACGCAGATGAAGATTATAGCGAAGACGAACATGTTCATCTTCATAGTGGTGCTCTTTCACACATTCGTTTTCTTGGTATGACTCTATCCCGCTCTACTTTTCTTGATGTTTGCAGATGAAGATACATGTAAATCCATCTTAATGGTGGATTTACATGTATCTTCATGTGAGTTCTGCAAAAAATAAGGGATACAAAATATAAAATGAATATTTGTTGGATAGAGAGAGAAGAACAAAATGCAGACATCTTCATAAATGCAGATTATAGGAACGCAGTGAAGATTATAGCGAAGACGAACATGTTCAGCTTCATAGTGGTGCTCTTTCACACATTCATTTTTTTGGTATGACTCTATCCCGCTCTATTTTCTTGATGTTTGCAGATGAAGATACATGTAAATCCATCTTAAAGGCTCATAAATTTGAAGATCTACCAGCGCCAGCAAAAAGAAGAAACAATTATGAGCTTATGGAATAAACGAAGAACAACAAGATAGGAGTGAAACAGATTATTTCGGAGTTTCTCAATTGCGTGCATCTGAAACAGAAGAAAAACGCACAGGGAGGATTTTAGTTAACAGTGTGCAAAGAACTCAATTGCGTGCATCAGAATCTGAAGGACAATGAACAGCAAGAGTAGAAGCACAACGCACAATGGATCGACTCCATATATTAAGACGTGAAAAATTCTAAGTAATCTTCTTGAAAAATACCTGTTTCTATCTATAATGTTCATAAATGTAGAAAAGTAACATAATTTTACAAAAAATAAGGTGGTAGCCTTTTCGCGACAAAAAAAAAATCTTTAAATCAAAATTGGCTGATTTTGAACTGATGATTCTCTTATGTTTTGCAGTATTTAAACAGTTTCTTGGTTCTGATGATTTAAACTTGTTCGAAATATATTCTAGAAGTTTTTTTGTCCGAGTCGATTTGGAATTCGAACACTAAACTTCAAAAAATTCCTTCCTTGGGACGCAGAAATCTTTTCCTAAAAAGTGGACAAAAAAGGGCTTTGCAAATCCTTGCGAGGTTTATCTTATATATTTCCAGAAAGTAGAATTTCAAAGCACGGGTCTTCTAGTATTGCATAATAAAGTTGAAAAGCGAAAAATGTTTGCCTTGGCGTAAAGAACCCATAAGGTATTTAAATTTATCCTATTTTAATTAATTAAATGACTAAAAATGGAGAACAATTATTTTTGGGCGCACAAAACAATAAATAAAATAGTTATGACAGATTTTCGCGATTTGTGTGTGATTGTTCGTATTTTTTAGTAACTTCAAATAAAGAAATAAGTTTTGGATAAGTTATCCTAACAAATACTTGTTTCTTGTTTAACAATTGCATTAGTTAATCTAATAAAATATATTTTTTTTTTTTGGAAACCTGAATGTCATATGTAATATGAAACTAGCCGACCCGCGCTCGCGTTACTTCGCAAAGTTTATGAAATAATTAGTTTTACTAAATAATATCGTATCAAAACAGTACTCAATAGGGCTAATTGCAATTTCTACCATATTCTTGACAAAAATTTAACTGAATCTGAACTGAAAAATCAATGTGATCTCCTTAAAAATGGAAAGCTTTTTGCATTTTTTTTTCTTCATTTCAATTGTGCTTAAGGTTAGCAGACAAACAGAATATTAGCAACCCTTTTTCGTTTTTTTTTTCTTAGTAATGAATTAATTGTTATTATTTGTTAATTTTTGTTTTAGAAATCCTTGAAACTCTAAAATTCCAAAGTACGCAAAAGAAGAAAGAAACAATATCCGTGCTTATGTAACTACTAGGAACCACTAGTATAAAAAAAAATCAAGTATTGAGTGGAGTCAGCAAGCTAAACAATGAAGGAAATATGAGGAAGCGTATCAGGGTTACCGCTGGGCGACTTTAGTCGCACTTTGCGATTTTTTTTTTTGCGTCTGTGCGACTAAGTGACGACCTTTTAATAAGTGCGACTTTTTTTTAAATATCAAAAACAAAGAAACAAAATATCAATTAACATTCATTCAGTGCTAACATTTTTATTTATAAAAAGTATTTATTTATGAAAATATTTGTTTGTAAAAATATTTACATATTTATAAACAATTCGTTCAGAATGCTCATAATCATCGACAAATTTAATAACATCCTCATTGTTTTAGGCACTTTTCTAGAAAGGTGCTTTTTTTGCAATTTTGTTCCCTTCATCACTCCTGCTTTATATGCCGCCTCCGCTGGACAAGAACAATTTCAGAATTATGAATATGTTTCAAAAAAAAAAAAAAACCAATGGAGGCACAAAAATCCATGTCCATATCATCAACAAGTTGATGAAAACTACTTTTTAAACAGGACATGAGCGCTACTCAAAGCTTGGCCATGAGATTTGACGTTTCATATGTGTGAGAGAGGTTGAAGTAGTGATGAAAGGAATTATTGTCCGTTTCTCTTGCTCTGACTTATTAGTAGAATTTATCAACTAAATCAAACGACCGACATGACATAATTTTCCCAGTGCGAAAAAATAAGCTGATTGTTGACTGGATTGTGGCTTGGATGTTGGGCATCTGTACTTGAACTTAATCAATTTTGTTCTTATGTTGTTTTTAATTGTAGAAAAGATTTCATTTTTTAGCGAAAAGGTTTGCAATTTTTACAATTTTTCATGTTTTAAGATGCGTTCTGGATGAGTTCTGAAGACGACAGATTCGATCTGGTTAATTTGGAAGATTTGATCTGCGTTCACCCATACATGAGCTCTCATGTCAATTGAAGATGAAATTTTTCGATGCCAACATGTTTTATTCAAAAGAGCAATTCTGATGGAGTTTGAGAAGAGATTTTACAGATTGCAATAAAAAACGACATTAATCAATTTTATTCTGATTCTGAATGAAGAATGAAATTTTTTTTATTCGATACAAATAATTAAGTTTTTGCTACTTAAAACTGCAAAGTAGTTGTCAAAATATGTAGTTTTTAATTAAAAAAAAAAAAAGTAAAAAAGGTAATTTCAGGTATTAAATTAATTTTTCGTAAGGTTGTGCGACTTTTAATTTTGAAATAGCGACTTTTTGGTCAAAAATACGATTTTTTAAAAATTATTTTGCTTTGCGACCTATTTTTTAGATTGCGACTTTTTTTTGCGACCTTTCAAAAATATTCAGCGGTAACCCAGGCGTAAAAACAATAAACAGCGAAATGACCTCTCTTCTCTTCTCTTAATTTTCAATGCATATTTTTTTTTCTCTATCTCCACCCTTTCACTCAAGCCCATTTGGGTTCCAGTGATTTACTTGTATTTTGTATACTCAACTTACATTTACATGATATGACCGAATCATTATACAAATGCAAAATATTTTTTTTTTATTTATTTTGAAGTGGTTGACAGACTGAACGTAAGCCACCCACTTTTTTATGTTCTTAGTCACCATAATGTATGATTGTTATCTCGCGCTTGATTTTTTTACGAATCCAATAATTTCCCTTCTACATAATGTAGATCCAACTCATATTCATATTGAGTGGATGAGCGAACAATGGTGTGGACAGAGAACGATAATGAAATGGAACAAAGCGAAATTCATCGAATTCATAGATGCAAAAATACAAAAAGTTGATAAATTTAAGGGCTTAAAATTTGCATAAAACTATTGACTCTACACAAAAAACTTACTTTTATAAAATATCAAGCAGGTTTAAAAGCATAATTGAATATGTTGGTCAACTTCGACAAAAAAGTGTACGGAAATTTTTTTAAAAGTTAATAATTTAATTCAACAAACATATTTAACAAACAAAAAATATCCTATTACATTCTCAAAAGAATAAGAAAAATTATAAAATTTGTTTCAAGTAAATCACTTGAATACTTTCTGAGATTATCGCGGACAAACTAAATATTTGTTTCGTCTTTATATTTCAGGTATTTTCTCATTAAAGGTATCATTACGTTATTGAACCAAAAAATTCATCATTTGTTTATCTAATTTAATTGCTAACCTAACCATAAGAGCAAGTTCGTCCGATCCAGTCGAACATAATTATTTTATAATGTGTTTATCAAACCCTTCTAAATAGGTACGGCTTTAAGTATAACTTTTAGTACTATATTTACTCACCTACAAAGATCCAAAACTCCTACATTTTTTTGTTTCTTTTTTGTTTTGAATTTCTCACGTAATATTCGTGCTTCTAGCTTGGATTTAAAAACTTGAGGGAATTGTTTTTCATTCACCCGTGCCATCTCTTGCAGTATTTTCAAAGCTTCTTCCAAACGACCACGCATAAGAAGCCACCTCGGAGACTCTGGCATAACAAATAAATACAAGAAATATGCTAAAAATGGCATTGAAGTATAATATGATAGTTTAACCCAATCCCGGATCATGTAAGTCACACCAGCTAACATCATAATTCCACAGGTATAAAAGGTGCACGTCATGACCGTCACAAATGATCTGTAATTCGGTCCCACTAGCTCCAGGGCTAAAATAGAAAATTGAAAAAAAAAAAAAACAGGTATTGCAATTGATCAGGGACATTTTGAACGCAATGGTACTCACATATGATAAATGGAATCTGGTACACAGCAGGAATTGTTAATCCAACTATAACTCGACTAAACGCCCACATCCAGAAATCTGTGCTAATCGATGTGAGCAATGAGCCCAGGAGCATTGTGCCAAGACATGTGAAATAGGATAGTCTTCGGCCGGCCCTATCATTAAGCAGGCCAAACAGATAAACTCCAACTGGTCCACCAGTATTCAAGGCCGCCAAACCAATTGTTGGATAGATATCTTGGTCGCATACTAAATCGAACTAAAGAAGATGTACATTTCCGTTGCTTGGCGAAATGAAAATAATGATGTGATGGTTGATTTTTTTTTTTTTTTTATGTGTATTTTTCAAAATGAACTGAAAAAGCTGATGATGAAGAAGTTCTTTGAATGTATTTTTATTTAGCAAGTGTTAACAATTATTATGATGATGATTTGGATTTGTCTTCAATATTTTGGGACACATTACATACATCTATGACAATAGAAGATTGGACAGTTGTCATATTATATTCCCAGCCTTCGAGACATTTTTCAACTGACCACGAGGGATCTGGAGCTAGACTGCTTATGTTAGAACCTTTTAGTATGTCATACCAATTAACTGAGTAGCGAGTACATTTGCTGAAAACTTTAACTCCGTCTTCCTAAAATTTAGAAAGGAATTAAATAAGGAAAAGCCATTTTTGAAATAAAAAATTTAACTATTGGTACATTTTTAGTTTTGGATTTGTGCAAAAAACGGAACTCGAGATTTTGATCAAACTTGACATTACTATCATAGGGGAGACAAAAAAAGTGGGTCTCGCAATTCCGTCCGTCTGTCTGTCTGTGTACTCACCTACAGCCTTGATGCATGGGTCGATTTTATTAAAACTAGCGTTTTTTGGACATTCCCCTGACACGTTTTTTCATTTTTTTACGACCAAAAATAACGGTACCTGCCATATTTAGTTTTTTTTTAGGCATTTTTGGAAAATCTTATTTTTCTCAAGAATGGCTCCACAGATTTTTCTAAAAAAAATTTAATAAATTTTATTGGGTAGCCCTTTTGGTGAAAATAAAATTTCCGAAAAATGGTTTTAAACGGTACCGACATCAGTAGAACCATTTTTTTTATTTTCGTTTTTTTTCGAAAACCAAATATTTCGAAAACGACTTGTTTGATTTTTACGAAACTTGGTATTGAGCAGATTTTCAACATTATCTAGAATATTTTGAATACAATTTTTTCTTATAGTCAAAATTAACTGTACCTTCCATATAAACGTTAAAAGACCGTTGTATTACATCAAAATTTTCTCGAAAACGATTTTTATTAAAAATGTTTTGAATTTTTATATTATTACGGTCTATTATTTACCAAAAACAAAATTTACAGTTAGCCAGTACCTATCTTAGAACCTTTTTTATTGTGGACTATCTCGTTATCTATATAACCGATTTAAATTGAATTTTGTATGCAACATGTTTAAAATAAAATAAATTTTTTTTGAAAATTCGATATTTAAAAAATGGATAGATGATTTTTTTTTTGAATTTAATTTTTAATACAACATTAATAAATAAAAAATGGTACATATACCAATTTTGTATCTTAAAAATGTTAAAAAAATTTTATATATACAAAATTAATTTTTAAAAAAACCGCTCCTACGATTTTGACGTTTTTTTTTCTCAAAAACTAAGATTAGTTAAAGAAACCAGATGGTGTACTTTTTTTAGCTCTCAAAATAATTTAAGAGGATTTTTTTTAGAATCCACATTTTTAATTTCTAATATTTCCTTTTAATCAGTAATTTTTTTCGCGACACAAATAATTACAATACATATTTTTTTCCTACGTAAAAAGTTGTTCTTTTTTTTTTTTTTTTTCCCGCCTGGAAAAATGGCAAGTTTTTTGCAAGTTTAGGCAAGGCCCTGGCAAGATTTCGGTAAGGAAAAACTAGACGAGGGAAACATAACAGGACCCTATTAGTGCCTCGCTGAGAACATTTATTTTATAAAATACTGTGTGAGGCTCTTGATAAATGATAATAACTAACTACGTAAGGATAAGTAAGTCATTTTATGAAAATAAAAAAAAGCGGGATCTTATTATATCGTAATTAAAGTGTACATATGTGTCGTTGGTTAATAGTTTCGCTCGAATAATATTTCACCTTAAAATTATTTGTCCGCCCGAATTTTAAAAACTATTGTGAACTGCAATCGAACGAAATTTTCTTTTCAAGCGCTATTGACTTCTCGTTTGCTTACTAAAATTAAGTTAAAATTTAAACCTACATTCCGACCGAAATGAATTGCATTTTTTGAACTTGGAATATTTTTTGGGTGAAAGTCACCATACGCTAAAAAAAATTTCGGGCGAAATGTTATTCGGGTTAAACTCGCAATAAAGCCAGTTAAAATTTTTTAAATTTCATTCTGAAAGGTCATAGTCTTCTGTTTTCAGTGCCATATATGATGAAACTTCAAAAAAATTTTATTTATGATTACAAAACAGTTTGTGAAGTTGTGTTCAAAGACACTTTAAAAAAAAAAATTATTGAAAAATAACGCTTTTTTCCGTGCCGTTTTGCGGCTATGCGTCCGTGCGTTCTTTGTAATTTAGAGTAGAGCCTGAACGTGTGGATATAGAGTGTCATTAAATTTGGTACAGGGCGATTCCGCTATAGACGATTTTCGATATCAATTTCTAAATTACAATATTTTTTAATTTTTTTGATAAAAACGCGAAGAAGAAAAACTGTAATTAATAACAAAAACAAAAAATGAGACCGAACTTAGAAAAAAACACGTTTTTTGCAATTGAAAACATTGTCATAGGAACAGTCGGTACGAACTGCACTTATCATAGCTAGTAAAATACGTACGAAATAGCTGTTAGTTACAGTTTAAGGGTATGATTTACTTATTAGACTTGTGGTCATGTCGTTTAACCGTTTGCACGAATACAAGTTAGTAATTGTTTTTATTTTTCTAGCATTATTGATTACAGATATCCATTGTTAGTTTGTTGCACCCCCGATATAAAAGATAGAAAAATTTGTTTTTTTTTTTTTGACAGAAATAAAGTGCTAACGTTTTGAATTTTTGTAAAAGTAAGAAGAAATCAAACAAAAAACTAAATCGGTCTTAATTAGGAATAAATTGTAGATTGAGCTAAAAAAAAAAACGTTGATTCAAATTGGTTGCACCCGCGATCGCGATATTAGGATCGCGGGTGCAACTATTAACCATATTAACATTATTACGTGATTATCATATTTTATTGATAAAATATGTCTTGAATAATAATTTCTGCCATTCAAGGTTGATGTTTTTTAACTATTTAATATAACATTTTGTTCTTTTTTTTATCAAAAACATACGGTTAAATGGCAGGGAAACAAGAAAAAGTAAGTGTTCAAAGAAATATAGGCAAACACTAGGATAAAATGCTGAACTTCATGCAGAGCACAGCCATTTTGAAATCTACGATCTACCATTGAAATAGACATTAAACGTTCAGTGCCTACAAAGAAATTCTATGATTCCTGATGTATATGCATCCTCTGTATCGGCCGAATCCAATCCCATATTAAGTAAAACAAAAACTTCGCGTTTTCAAGTTTTGTAGTGGGTCAGAAGATGTTGCTTTAAATTCTAAATCTCCAACAACACGTCACTTGAACCATCAATATTACCAGCAGAGGTAGTGTCGGATTTACAGCAACCAGGGCGGAAGCTCCGGGGCCCCACATGTTGAGCGCCTCCACAAACCATGGACTCGGAAATTTCATAGCTATACAAATTTCTATTTTTAACAAAGTGATAAGCAATTAAATTAATTAACATATACAAACCAGGAATATTATCATTCTGTATAAACTTTATATATTTCGTGATGGAATCAAAAATTTATATTCAAATCTTCACACGGTTCTCTCACTGACCTAATTCTAAGTTCTATTCTATTCTAATAGTGATGTAATTTTGTTTTTCTAATATCAAAATAAAATTAACCGTAAATATACATTATTTAAAAGGGCCTCCGCTTTTTTCATTGCATCGGACCCCCATAACCCTGAATGCGGCCCTGAGCAGAGAACTGCCCAGAAACCCGTACTATTTTTACTGCAGCTGTCTTGCCAAAAGATATTTTTGCAGGTTTGTACCTTCTCGTATAGGTACTCTACAAGTTCGGCAAAAATGTTACACAATATATCGTTATTTGGGGTTGGTGTCTATAAGCAATATGGATGAAGGTGGAGACGTTAGATTATAATTTCTGAAGACAATTATTGACTGTCGATATTATTAAATAAAAAATGACATAGCATGTGAAAATTAAAGATATCATCGTAAAGTTGGAAGCAGCAGAGAAAAAGATTGATGGCAATAACCACGGTTGCCACTTGAAAATAAAGTTTGTTTCCAAAATAAAAATGACCAACTGCAGCTAAAATTGACCAAAATAATTTGAGTCCGAAATATTTGTACCTCTAAACACAGAAAACAATGAATTCATCAGATTTATTTTAACATACATAGATATTCTTCATATTACACGGATGACATATTATTTTTGTATGTATTATTAAGTCTAGTTTATAAATCAATGCGAAGTGAAATTCAAACCGAAATGAAATATCAATAAATCTCGCGTCGAAAGGTGTACAAAGAAAAATTAATTTAGTTTTATATTTGGTTTAGATAAGTCCATTGAATTATATTAACTTCGAAACAAATTTCTTCCCCCTTTTCGCTTAAATAATTGCATTTAATTTAGGCATGAAAAATGCCTGGGAAAGAAGCTATTTTTTTGTATGAAAACTTCGCTTCGCTTCGATCTATAAACTAGGCTTTAGTAATAAACAAAAACAATAAAAACAGGTACAAACAAATTCACAAAGTAGGTACCTAATGAACTTAATTAAATTAGACTAACATAAATAAATAAAAGTAACGAATCATAAATAAAAAAAAACATAAAAATAATAACTTCTCAGAGCATTTTAAAATGTGATCAAAGAGGAGCTAAATAAAAAAAAATATACATATGTTCATAAAATCGATATTTAAAAAGAATGACCAAATGGAATAAAAAATGACCATGCGACCAAGTAAAAAAATAATGACCAGATATGGTCACAAATGACCAAAGTGGCAACCGTATAACATATACTCAATAATTTCGGAAAATATTAAAGAATTAAAAAAATATATATATAATATTAATAGATCAAGGTACTGACTAGCAATATACGTCATTTGATCTCTTGTTTAGTTCCTTAATACAGTTTTACTGATATAAATATTCATTAAAGTTAGACGCGTTGCACCCGCAATAATTTGATGTTGCACCCGCTATTGCTTAAAAAGTGTATAATTCGTTGTTTATGTTTGTTTTCTATTTTTATTTTTATTTCTTTAGTTGATTGAATCAACGTCGTTCAAAATATGTAAAAATACCCTAGTAAATGTTTCAAAATTAACAGAATTATGTGCTTTTGTACTATGATCTAGAAACTTGAGGCCAATTCTGTTGCACCCGCGATCGTTTTTTAAAGCCTTTTTTCTGACGATTTATTTATTTAATTTAAGCTTTATAAAGGAACCTGAAGTGAATAAGTGAAAATGTAGTCCCTCAAGTAATTTAATAATTTAATTAAAATATCTTGTAATTTTATTGTATTTATACTTCAAATGAGTCTACATGTTGCACCCGCGATAATGGAATCGCCCTACAGTGCTCTAACGGTTATAATTTAAATGTTAACTTATTTTTAATATCTTACAGAAATTAGAATAATACCGCACAATGGAAATATTGTTTTTGAAGTTTTTTGAGAAAAACTCCACGTTGTAAAGCTAAATTCTACAATTTTCACAGTAACATAAAACAAAGGGCGTACGCGATTTCGTTTAGGGCGAGGAAATTTTATTAACAAAAAAAAAAAATATATCGATCTTTTCAAAAAAATCCTACGACTGACTAAGATGGATGGCGGCAGAGTACCTTTAATTATATTTTGTGCATGCATAATCTATACAGTTTTCAATTATCACAGATTCTCAAATGAAACGAAATGTCAAAATATGTCATGAAGACGTTCCGATAATTATGTAAGGTATATAATATTAATCTTGTAACTTTATACATCAGCATTTGCGTTAGATCCTGTAGTGTAACGGATAGCCTTCTGGCCAAAATTCACCTCAAACCCTTCCAAACTATTACCCACCTTCCTGACGAACGGTCACAGAAACCCATTCGAGTCAGTCCAAGTGGTTGTTCGGAAGGTTGTCCGTCCCTCTGCAATGCCTGTAGGCCTGCTTGCGATCGCACGTGCTTAGCTCGTCGGTGGGGGGGATCTTTGACATCGAAGAACAGACAGGGTTACAGGTTACAGGGCTTTGAGAAAAGTTATTAAATTTTATTCTAAAAAATTTCGTTGAATTTTTATGAGTCGTTTTCTATTTTAAGTCAATTTTTTGAAAAATTGTCCCTCCCAATTAAACAAGGGGATATAGACTACCCCCTCCAGAGGATTTTTTTTTTCTTCTTTTGACCCAACTTATACGCTCAAGTATTTTTATGCATCTTGTGCCAAGAACCATCTTTTTTTTTATTATATACTGAAAATTATACTAATTGTTGATATAAATCTATTATTGCTAAATTTTGAATATCTGTATTTTCGTAACTCTTGGGTCTACGAAGATGGTTCTGGGCTCAAATTTAAGAAAAATAAATTATTTTGAAATCGTTGAGCCAAGTTATAGTCGAAAAACTAATCCTTTGGGGTTAAAATTGCCAATAACTGAAAAAAGCGCGAAAATTTCGCTGTTTTTTTATTTTTGACCATGATGCGTTTGGCGCTTGAGTTCGAAAACTTGGGTTTTCGAACTCAGCAAAAAATCAGAACTACCAATTTTTATTTATTAAACGATGCAATTCAGTCGAACAAGTCCTCTTAGGGCCAGTTTTACAAACTTGGTTTAATATTTAACCCGTGGTTCAGGGTTTTTAATTTGCCGATTTCAGCGGATTTTCTGAGGTTTAGCGCTGGTTCATGAATGTACTTGACTATTATCACATACAGTTAATCCCCTGAAATCGGCGAATTAAATTTCCTGAACCACGGGTTATATATTGAACTACGTTTGTACAAGTGGCCCTTAGACCCAGTTTTTGAGTTTAAAGTTAAACCCAAGTTTACTTTTGGTTTTTTATCCTTAGGGCCAGATGGACAAATATTTGATCCGTGGTTCAGGAATTTTAACTCACCAATTTCGGCGGATTAACTGTGGTTCAACGATGGTTCAGGCATGTAATTGGCTTTTAGTGCATATTAGAACCTTGAACCATCGTTGAACCTCAGTTAACCCGCCGACATCGGCGAGTTAAAATTCCTGAACCACGGATCAAAATTTAAACCACGATTGTACAACTGGCACTTAGAGTCTGTTAGGTCTATCCGCACTGCTCTACCTACCGACCCCACCTCACCAGAATATCAAAGTCAAATCATGGAGCACTTAATTCGGGATTACCTACACGAAATTCGCACCTTTTATTAGCACCTAATTCTTTCGCATTTAATTAGATTTATCAATCAATCAATCAATGATTTTAGCTTAACTGGCTGAACAGAATAGTGACGGAGACGAAACTGGAACCGGAGCTGGAATAGCTGTCAAAATATTGAATACACGCAAATTCAATGTTGCGAACACAACGTAACGTAGCCGCATAAGAAGCTGCAGCCGCACCCGGGAGAGTTCACCACCTTTTAACTTTTCACATACGACACTTGACGTTTCAATTTGTATGCAAAAAAAAAACAACTTTTTGGGTCGGAAAAAAATATTGTGGTTATTTGTATCGCAAAAAAAATTATTTATTAAAAGGAAAATTATTGGAAATAAAAAATGTGAATTCTGAGCTTGTATACAAGAATATTCTTTTGTTTTTCTTCAAAATACATTCAAAGCTGTACAGCTGCATTGTGGGCAGGTAAAAAAAAATAACGTACAACACTTTTTGACAGCTCTTCCAGTTCCGTCTGCGGCTCCAGTTCCAGCATTCTATTCTGTTCAAGCAGTAAGTTGTATGTTTTTAATTCTGTTGCAAATGTGTTGGTTTCCTTGTTTGTTTTATAGCTTAATAGCCAAGTTTTATCATAAAATTCATGTGGGTATATCTTATACATATACCACATGAGCTTGTATATAAGCTTCACATTTATTTTAAGAGGCAAACTGGGTGAACACTTAATAACAAAATGTTTTAAATAACAGTCTGTTAAAAACAGTCTGTTTTTGTTAATCTTAATTATGTATTATTCCCCACTATTGTTTCTTACATTTTGTCAAAATTGAACTTAGAACTAAACAAACTAAATAAAAAATTTAATTAATCAATTAAATTTAATCTGTTGTTTTCAAACTAAGCCATTTTAATTTAACACTTTCATGAAAAAAATAAAAAGAAAAATAATTACAATCGATATTGTCTGAGAAACTGCACCACTATGGTTTCCTATTGCAAAATAAATTGCAAACGCACAAAAATCTCTATTTTCTATTATTTTCTTACCACGATCTGGGGTATAGCCAAAAACTTTCTTTGTTCCAAGGGAAGATCCAGCAATTCGGGAACCTTGCACCAGTAATCATCGGGTGCATCTGACATAAATAGTTGATTAAAGGCACAAAATCCACAGGGAATGCAAGCTGGTAGACATATTCCAAAAACAAGAAGCTTCTGATATTTTCCGAATTCTCCAATTGCTGGCAAGAAGTCATCCAGATCAAAGGGTTCCTATATATGGAAGAAGATTTTGTATATCCTTTTTAGGTTTTCTTGAGTACCGAAGGTAGAAGATTAATTTTGTTTTACGTCATCGTTATCTGCACAATCCGAATCGTCCGTTTCACAGTGAAGACCGTTGTCTTCCATCGCGACGGATCACAGCGACAACACTACTTCCATGAAATGTTTTAAACCAACTATTTTTGTGGTATGGTCGGTTAAGTGAATAAATGAAACCTTTCAGATGTCGCATTTGTCGTGCCAGTGGTTGGAAGCAGGAACACCGTTTGAAGGTATTAGCTGGGGTGGTGCGTAGTTTCAACCCTTTTTTTCTTTGCCCATTGATGAATAATGCTGAATAAAAGTTGTGGAACAGAGGATTGAACTTGAACTACATACCATAGTGATGATTAACCCGTGAAACATTACATATTACTAAACACAATTTTCCTATTATCAATCCGATGAGGGGCATATACACTGCCGGTCAATAGAATAGGTTCACCTTGTAAACGACAACGAATAGCCTTTTTCTCCAAAAAAAAAAAATGGTGTACAAGAAGCCTTTTGTAGGTGCACTTTCAAATAGTGACCTTTTCCCGACCTATTAATAAGAAAGAAGCAAAAATAAAACAACCGTGCCGTTAAATTTCAATAGGTTTTTGCAATGCTCCCCAAATAAAGCCTTTTCCGATGGGTCAATAGAATAGGTTCACCTGCTTCAAAGTAAGATTTGTCTCGGAATGTCATAGAACGGTGAGTGTTTTATCTTACTAAAATAAAGTTCAATTTATCAAAACACTTTTTGAAATAAAATAGTTCGTTGCATTACTTCCAAGGAAAAAATAAAAATCGAGTTGTACACCGAACAAAATTTAAGTGCCCCTGTAATATTAAAAAAAAAATCGAAAGATCCCACAACTTAGTGAGCAATTTCTTAATAAACAAGGAAAACTACGGTAAAAACATGAAAGGACGGAAAAAAGCCACACCACCTGCAGAAAGGAGACTTATCGCTCGGTTGGCGTCCAATTCTTGCCTCACAGCACTAAAAATAAAAACATCAGCTGGAACTTTTGCAAGGCTTTCAAGTGTTAGGAGAGCAATTAAAAGTGTCCCAAATCTGAAACGCAAAAAACTCCAAAAGAAACCTCCGTTGAACTCTCAAATAAAAGAAAAGCGACTGGATTTTTGTAGGTATAGGTACCACATGTCGAGGAAAAAATATTGACAGCTTGTTGTTTTCTCGGTCGAAAAAAAATTAACCTTGACGGTCCAGACGGCTTTAATTATTGTTATTGTCATGATCTATGAAAGGATGAACTGTTTTTGCAGCGCCATCATAGTCGTGAGGGCGGAGTTATGGTTCGGTGTGCTATTTCCTTATATGGAACGATTGACCTCGAGTTTCCACCATCACGAATGACAGCAAATTCATACAAAAGTATTCTTGAAAGGGCTTTTCCAAAGTTGAGTGAAATATTCGGACCTCTTAAGTAGACTTTCCAGCAGGATAACGCCCCAATTCACACCGTTAGAGCAGTTTCAGTCTGGATAAATGGACAAAACGTGGCATTGTTGCAATGACCTCCCTATTCTCTAGACCTAAATATTATTGAGAATGGGTGTGGATGGCTTGTTCGTGAGGTCTATAGGTCAGGACAACTGTTTGACAGCAAAGAATCACTGAAAACAGCAATAAAACAAGCCTGGACAAAAATAAACTAAAATTACTTAGGTACACAAATTTTAAGAATCTATGCCTAATATAATTTTTGAGGTTATCACAAATAAAAAGGGTTCTATATTTATTATTAATACAATAAAAGAAAAATCAAACTATAAAACGAATGTGTTTTACTTTACTTTTTTTTCATTTTCTCCTCATTTCCACTGATAAAACAGGTGAACCTATTCTATTGACCCATCGGAAAAGGCTTTTTTTGGGGAGCATTGCAAAAACCTATTGAAATTTAACGGTTGTTTTATTTTTGCTTCTTTCTTATTAATATGTAGGGAAAAGGTCACTATTTGAAAGTGCACCCACAAAAGGCTTTTTGTACATCCTTTTTTAGGGAAAAAAGCCTATTCGTTGTCGTTTGCAGGGTGAACCTATTCTATTGACCGGCAGTGTACCTACAAACATAGAGACGGTGAAATTTTATGTTGACACTTTGTCCACCGAATATTTTAATAACAAAAACTAATGAAATTCCGCTATGAATTAAAAATATAACGGATTAAGAGTTGGGTTGACATCGGCAAGAGATTGTTGATCAAATTACGCTCAGGTAGTATTTTCATAGTCAAATATAAGATATTTATTCCATCAGAATATTTTTTTCGCTCGAAAATTTTTCCTCGAAATTTATTTCCAATGTACGAGTAATGACAGCCAAATGTCCCTGGCAAATTTGAAAATTTTTTATTTTAAAACTGAATTAAAAAGAGAATTTAAAGACCTATGAGTCACTTAGGAATCCTGTTTTTTGTATTTGACTTAGAATTGATATTGATAATAGCATTGAATTTAAAAAAAAAAAAACAAGTGCTAAATAACGTAAAATTTTATTACAAAAATAATTAAAAAAAAAAAAACAATAATTTTTTTCAAAATTTTATGTTTGGAAATAACACTGTGCTACAGTGATTTTGAACTTCTGAACTGACCTAGTAGAGGTTGTAGGCCTATTCGAGTACATCACGAAGCTATATACTTGAAAACTTTCCTATACCCTTAAAATCTCAATTTATTGTTAAAAAAACCGTTTTCGAGTGATCTCCCTCACTCAACGATTTTTAACTAGGCTATTAGCCTTATTCTGTAAGGCGTTGAATGCCAAAAAACCAGAGATCAGAAATAAATCTCAACCTTTTGAAAGGTCCCTTAATAACTCTTATTAGTTGCTATTTTCAATAAAAGTCAAAATAACCTTTATTCTAAAAAAAAAAGTTTTTCGGTCAAGGTCTAAGCGAAACCTTTATTTTGTTTTTTTTTGTTACGGTCAACCAGTGAGATAAATCGCTGAGAGAAAAAAATAAATCTCATCTGCAATTTTATCAATCAGAATGTCTCTTAGTATGGCCCTTAGTTCGTTAGCACTGCATGCTGAAATGCAGCTTATTAGGCTTTTTAGTCATCATCATCAAGATTCCTGACATATTTGCTTGGCGTCCCAGCGACTGAATTCAAAATTGAAAGGGAATTTTCATCTTTAAATTTTATTTTTAGTGACAAAAAAGGACAATCTTGGGTCAAAAAAACCTTGAGAGTTTATCATTAGCGAAATTTAATACCATAAATTAAAAAAAACATAAAAATCCGTTGCTCCGCTTAGGGGGTTATCAGTCGCCAGGCAGGCGCCAATGTGAACAGTTTTCTTGACCAAAATACTCATTAACCAAACATTTAATTTCTCTTTACAATCTTTTTTATTAAAAGCATCTTGCCCGGCCTTTTTTGAAAGTTTTGAAAAAAAACAAACTTTTTTTACCAACTTTTTTATTGATTTTTTAGAACTACTGGCGCTACCTAGATCACGAATATGTATTTTTAAAGTCGATAGGTCGCTTAGTTTAGCCGCAAGTCAAGTTTAAAGATGCAAACTTTGATGCCTCTAGCACGTCTAGTTTAGCCGCAAATCGTATTTAAAGATAAAAGTCGATTTTTCATATAATGACATGCATCAATTGAAAAGGTGGCACTTCCCAGATTACGAATATGCATTTTTGAAGTCGCTAGGTCGCTTAGTTACATTATACAATTTTTTTGTTCGAATTAACCATTTTTGATTTATTTTCTACGAAAAAGGTTAAAGGTTGACCTTTTCCATTAATTTTTTCGTAAAAAACTCAACCATTGAGAGATATTTTAAAAAATAAATCTCAACCGATAACCGATATTTTGTTTTTCAATATATAAATCTCAAACCGTAACCGAAATCTTCTTAAAGAAATGTGGTAACTCTCAGAGAGAAACCAATTGAAAATAAAGGTCAACAGTTATTTCTGATCTCTGCAAAAAACAAAAGACAGTGTGAACTTGGTATTACGTAAAGCGTTAAACGCCAAATAATCGACAATTTGTCGATTCTCTCTTGTGGAACGCGTTCACTGTATTTTTTTTTGTACTCCGTTAGCCGTTTTCATAAAAATAAAACGTCTTTAAAAACGTCGAAATCTGTCGTCGAGAAATTTGTTGACGACACGAGTAAAAATGTAAGATTTTTTAAAACTTATTTTAGTTTTTATAATTTAAAATTCTTACTGCCTGAAAAAAAAATAGTTATTTCAGCTCTTGTGTTCAGGGAAACTACACAATGGAATAAGAATTTTCCGGACTCAAATTGAGCAGTGAGCAAGTGCCTATATTTTGAGTCCGGAAAATTCTTATTCCATGGTGTAGATTTCCTGAACAAAAGAGTTGAAATAACCAATTTATTTTTATGAATAAGGCAGTTATTGTTTAGGGTAAAAATAACAACCCATATTCAAATGCAACGACTGATAGAGCTCGTAGAGGGAAATGCACTAGGATGGAGGGTCAAAGTATGGAGCAGTTTCGAATACATTCAGTTTGTTGCATTTAAATGAACTTAAAACACTCCGCGACAGTTAACAGAAAGCTTTTCATGAATTCCAACGTCATCCTACTTCGGACAATCTCTTAAGGTACAAAAAAATGCGAGCTCTTTTTAAACGTACATGCATATCTTCCAAATTAAAAGCCTTTGAGGACTTCACTTCCACAATAAACCCAAACACACCAACACAACAAATATGGAATAATATAAGGAAAATTTCCATTGGCTATAATCCCCACTCCATAAAAACTATTGAATCTGACCATCATACGGTCACCGATTCCAAACTATTAATTGAATTATTTGCATAAAGTTGGTCAAACTACTCGAAAGATACAAATTATCAACCTAAATTTAATGCCGAAAAACATCAAGTACAATCTATTATCGACAACCTTCCTCTTACTTGTCCAAGTGCGAAACAAATTGAAACTCCAATCACCACATCTGAGCTCCACTTTGCGCTCATATAACTCAAAGGCTCAACTCCATAAATAAATAAATAAATTTGATGGCACAACAGCTCATGAAGAACTAGGGCCTAGTGACTTACAACTCTCAACCATTCCTGTGTGCGTGTCTGCAGGAATGGAGGGGACCTACAGTTTATTGCCGAATCCGAACGGCTAACGAGCGGCACTTTTCTGTGACAGGAGATACTCTTGGAGGATTTGTCAATTCCTCGCAAGAGGCAGTAGCCGTTTTTTCTTTTAAATAAATAGGTGGCGAGGCTAGGGATCGAACCTTAGACCTCCGGCATGACAGTCCATCGCACTAACCATCACGCCACGGCTACTACATCAACTTCATGCTTTGACAAAATATTTTACCCAATGATAAAACAGTTACCTCAGCCATTAAAATCTCGACTATGCGTGTTATATAACGACATTTTTTCATCTGGGGTTTACCCTCAAGCTTGGAAAACTTCTTCAATTCTCCCAATACTTAAACCAAAACGTCCTCGTAGCAAAATAGAGAGTAAAAACAGAATAAAGGCCGATGGGGAGAGTACGATAACTAGGGCGCCGAAAAATTATAACGAATTTTTGTAGGGGGATTTAATACAATCAAAGTTTCTTTTTCATTTAAAGAATCTGAATTTAAAGAAACTTTGAATTTATCCTATATATTTGTTACCGTTAAAAGCCGAAATAATGAAATTCTCACTGTTTATAGGATACATTTAAAGTTTATTTAAATTCAGATTCTTTAAATGCAAAATAAACTTAGCTTACACCCAACCTGCACGTGGAATGTCCGGACCCTAAACAGGCCACGTGCAGCCGAACAATTAGTGGAGAACCTGGATAGGCTAAAGGCTGATGTAACAGCCATCCAGGAAGTGCGATGGGATGGAGAGGGCATCCGAAGGATGAAAACGTGTGACATCTACTTCGTCGAGTGCTGCAAGAGCAAGGTGAGCGGCTCTTTGGTTATGGTTTTGTGGTAAGGGGAAGTAGAGGACCAGTGGAAGCACTGCCAAAACGCCGCATTAAAAGTGCCGCTACTGATGTACTGGGTTTCACTAGGCCACCACAACGAAACCCCTGGTTCGATGAAGAATGCAGACTGACGCATGAAGCAAAGAACGAGGCCTACCAAGCAATGCTGCAGACAAGCACCAGAGCTGCTGAGAGAGCAGCCCGGGAGCTCTACGGGTAAAAACGAAGGGAGGAACGCCGACTTCTCAGGAGGAAAAAAAGAGAGCATGCGAAGCGGGCGGTCGAGTCTATTGAGGACTGTAGCGGCAGGGGGGATGTTCGAAAGTTCTACCGAAGGGTGAGGCAAACTACCCAGGGTTACAAGGCCAGAACGGAAGCCTGCCGAGATGAGAGTGGGAATATGGTGGTAGACACACAGTCGGTGCTGAGGATCTGGAAACAACACTTTTCTAGACTGCTAAACGGCGAAGATGGCCAAAATTCCGCTGTAAGACAGAACACTCCATTCATCCTGGACGATGATGGTCAAAACTTCCGTCCACCCGACCTAAATGAAGTGCGGTTAGCGATAGCCAAGCTTAAAACGTACAAGGCTGCTGGTGCGGATGGCCTGCCAGCCGAGCTATTCAAAGCAGGGGGAGATGACTTGGTAGGGAGTATACACCAGCTTATCTCCAAAATTTGGTCGGAGGAAAGTATGCCCGATGAATGGAACCTCGGTATAGTGTGCCCTATCCACAAGAAAGGAGATGCTCTGACCTGTTCCAACTACAGAGGTATAAGTCTCCTCAACGTCGCATACAAAATCTTGTCATCTGTACTGTGTGATCGCTTAAAACCGTTTGTCAACGATCTGATCGGCCCCTATCAGTGTGGTTTTAGGCCCGGCAAATCAACCGTGTCGATCAAATGTTCACACTCCGACAGATTTTGGAAAAAACCCAGGAGTTTCAAATCGATACACACCACCTCTTTATCGATTTTAAAGTCGCATATGATAGCGTAGACAGAGACGAGCTATACAGGGCCATGGCGCATCTCGGCATCCCTGCCAAACTCGTCCGCTTGTGCAGGATGACGATGGAGAAATCTCGCTGCTCCGTCAAAGTCGGCAAGAACACCACCGAACCCTTTGATGTCGAGAAAGGTTTGAGGCAAGGCGACGCGTTATCATGCAACCTCTTTAACATCGTACTTGAAGCAATTGTACGCAACTCGCAAGTCAACAACAGTGGTACAATTTTTCAAAAGTCCGTTCAACTACTTGCTTATGCAGATGATATTGACATCATTGGGAGAACGAAGCGAGCTGTCACTGGTGCGTTTGCAAGTATTGAATCGGAGGCGGCGAAAATGGGTTTGGCTGTTAATGAGGACAAGACGAAGTATATGCTATCATCGAGAAAGGAATCTCAACATCGTCGGCTCGGGCAAAACGTCACGATGGATAGATACAACTTCGAAGTCGTCAAGGACTTTGTCTACCTGGGCTCCACTGTAACATCGCAAAATGACATCAGCGCAGAGATCAAACGAAGAATTACTCTTGCCAATCGCTGTTTCTTCGGGCTAAGAAGGCATTTGAGTAATAAAGCTCTCTCTCAAAGAACCAAGGAGACCTTATATAAGACCCTTATCATCCCGGTCCTCCTGTATGGGGCAGAAGCATGGACCCTGACAAAAATGGATGAGAATCTACTTGGGTGCTTTGAAAGGAAGATTCTTCGGGTGATTTTCGGTCCAGTCTGTATCGATTGAGTATGGGAGAAGATTTAACAACGAGCTTTACCGGCTTTACAGCGACGTCGAGTCGACCTGGTCAAAAAGCTTAAAATACAGCGGATCGTATGGACACCAACGCACCAGCCCGACGAGTCTTCGAATCTACCCCTGACGGTCTGCGCAGCAGAGGAAGACCCCACCTTAGGTGGCGACACAAGTGGAGAACGACCTCAACCAACTTAGAGTGCGTAACTGGAGGCAGCTAGCTAGGGACCGAGCTGGCTGGAGGAGCTTGTTGGTTGAGGTCGTAGTCCATCCTGGGCTGTGAGCGCCATCTAAAGTAAAGTAAGTAAGTACACCCAACCTTGCACCTACCCCTAATCCTATAGTGTGCCCAAGCAGGGGGTAGCATGTTAAGAGCAACAACATTGCAAATTTACAACTACTTTAAGCACAAAAAAAAAAACAACTTTGGACGGCAAACAGCTACCACGATAAACAGAAACAAGGTATGCTCATTAGGGATCCGTAACTAATGTTCCCAAACAACGTGTTCGCACGACACATATTCGCAAGCAACATGTTCTCAAAGCAACATGTCCGCAACGACAAATGCTCGCAAACAATATGTTCGCAACGACTAATGTTCGCAATCCACATGTATCCAAAGTATTTTCACTGGGAGTTTGAGCTGGCAACAAAGGCGTTGAATAGTAAACATTATTATAGTGGCGATGATTTCTAATTGGTCAATACTTATGTGTACGTAGGAACTCACAAAAAATATTGATGGGTTCTCAGAGAGAAAAAAGTATGGATAACTAGACTGCAGTGCGATGTGTGAATATCTATACGTATAGGTATTATGATGATAGAATTTTAAAAATGAGAGAATTAGGTTGTTATATATCTATGTATTTGACTTTGTGTTTAGAGTAGGTCTTACATGGAATTACAAATAAATAAAAAGAAGGGCGATGATACCTATTGGCCCGATATAAATACATAAGAGTTAGAAAGAATAAGTTTTTCTGATTGGATTCCAAGAAAAATATATATGTATTTACATAAGTACGGGAAATCCGGTAAATCATGAAAACCATACTTTCCGAATTGGGTTTGTGTTTGTGCGAGCATAATTCGGTTGAACATCAATCGATTTGCATGGGAAAGCACATTTATAATTTAATAAATCTTTTTGAAAAAGTATAACTTATTTGTTTCTATTGATGTATAAATTTCAGGTACCTATCTTAATTTCATATATGTAGTTTCATATATCTATGTATTAAAAAGCTTTATATATACAAACTGTGCGACGAATTTGACCTCTTCGTCATATAATTAAAAGTCAAAAGAATATGTGTGTGGAAGGATGTATAATTTTAATGGTATAAAATTCGCAATCGATTTCAATTTTTTTTAAAGAACAAACTCTGACTTAACTCACATAACCACTTATTTTTGCCTAAAGGGGTTTGTTATTCACAATATACCTAAAATAAAAATAAATTTGATGGCACAACAGCTCATGAAGAACTAGGGCCTAGTGACTTACAACTCTCAACCATTTCTGTGTGCGTGTCTGCAGGAATGGAGGGGACCTACAGTTTATTGCCGAATCCGAACGGCTAACGAGCGGCACTTTTCTGTGACAGGAGATACTCTTGGAGGATTTGTCAATTCCTCGCAAGAGGCAGTAGCCGTTTTTTTTTCTTTTAAATAAATAGGTGGCGAGGCTGGGGATCGAACCTTAGACCTCTGGCATGACAGTTAATCGCACTAACCATCACGCCACGGCTACTACATTCACAATATACCTAATAATATAAAATAAACTGCAATGCTGTGATGTACAGATTTTTCAGTCTAGGTACATAGACATATATGCTAATAAAAAAGCATTATATGAAAAATCGAATTTTGTCTTTCAACGCGATTTGCGGCTAAACTAGACGTGCTAGAGGCACTATGGCGTATACGTATCTACTTTTTTATTAGCATATATGTCTATGTACCTAGACTGAAAAATCTGTACATCACAGCATTGCAGTTTATTTTATATTATTAGGTATATTGTGAATGTAGTAGCCGTGGCGTGATGGTTAGTGCGATGGACTGTCATGCCAGAGGTCTAAGGTTCGATCCCCAGCCTCGCCACCTATTTATTTAAAAGAAAAAAAAACGGCTACTGCCTCTTGCGAGGAATTGACAAATCCTCCAAGAGTATCTCCTGTCACAGAAAAGTGCCGCTCGTTAGCCGTTCGGATTCGGCAATAAACTGTAGGTCCCCTCCATTCCTGCAGACACGCACACAGAAATGGTTGAGAGTTGTAAGTCACCGCCGTATAGTTAGCAGCACTAAGTGAGGAATTTCAATTTTTTTGATTCCTATAATTTGGAAAACATTTGGAAAAATTTGGAAAACCATTTTCAGAATTTGGAAAACCTTAGTTAATTAGTTATTAACAATTAAAGGTTAGGCGTATAGTTAGCAGCACATGGAAACAAAGTTAGGGTTTTTTGGTATCAATCGATCGGGAATAGTTTTGTGAAATTTGGAAAGCCATTTTTAGAATTTGGAAAAGCATAGTTTAGTAGATAATTAACAAAATGTAAAAATGACAGTTCTATAAACAATTACAATTAACGCAAAACGTAATGTAATGGAGCGTAACGTAATTAAAACTGCCATACAAGAACACAAAACCAACACATATAAACAAAATTCTGTCTCAATATCTGTCAAACAATTTTTCTGTCAGCTGTTAAATTTTTTACCTTTTCAGATATAAAATATAGTTAAGAATAAAACAATAGCCAATGCTTAACAGGCGATTCAATTCTATACGCCCTATAATTTTGTTCTTGGGACAGAATTTTGTTTATGTGTTGGTTTTGTGTTCTTGTATGGCAGTTTTAATTACGCTACGCTCCGTTACATTACGTTTTGCGTTAATTGTAATTGTTTATAGAACTGTCATTTTTACATTTTGTTAATTATCTACTAAACTATGCTTTTCCAAATTCTAAAAATGGCTTTCCAAATTTCACAAAACTATTCCCGATCGATTGATACCAAAAAACCCTAACTTTGTTTCCATGTGCTGCTAACTATACGCCTAACCTTTAATTGTTAATAACTAATTAACTAAGGTTTTCCAAATTCTGAAAATGGTTTTCCAAATTTTTCCAAATGTTTTCCAAATTATAGGAATCAAAAAAATTGAAATTCCTCACTTAGTGCTGCTAACTATACGGCGGTGACTTACAACTCTCAACCATTTCTGTGTGCGTGTCTGCAGGAATGGAGGGGACCTACAGTTTATTGCCGAATCCGAACGGCTAACGAGCGGCACTTTTCTGTGACAGGAGATACTCTTGGAGGATTTGTCAATTCCTCGCAAGAGGCAGTAGCCGTTTTTTTTTCTTTTAAATAAATAGGTGGCGAGGCTGGGGATCGAACCTTAGACCTCTGGCATGACAGTCCATCGCACTAACCATCACGCCACGGCTACTACATTCACAATATACCTAATAATATAAAATAAACTGCAATGCTGTGATGTACAGATTTTTCAGTCTAGGTACATAGACATATATGCTAATAAAAAAGTAGATACGTATACGCCATAGTGCCTCTAGCACGTCTAGTTTAGCCGCAAATCGCGTTGAAAGACAAAATTCGATTTTTCATATAATGCTTTTTTATTAGCATATATGTCTATGTACCTAGACTGAAAAATCTGTACATCACAGCATTGCAGTTTATTTTATATTATTAGGTATATTGTGAATGTAGTAGCCGTGGCGTGATGGTTAGTGCGATTAACTGTCATGCCAGAGGTCTAAGGTTCGATCCCCAGCCTCGCCACCTATTTATTTAAAAGAAAAAAAAACGGCTACTGCCTCTTGCGAGGAATTGACAAATCCTCCAAGAGTATCTCCTGTCACAGAAAAGTGCCGCTCGTTAGCCGTTCGGATTCGGCAATAAACTGTAGGTCCCCTCCATTCCTGCAGACACGCACACAGAAATGGTTGAGAGTTGTAAGTCACTAGGCCCTAGTTCTTCATGAGCTGTTGTGCCATCAAATTTATTTTTATTTTAGATATATTGTGAATAACAAACCCCTTTAGGCAAAAATAAGTGGTTATGTGAGTTAAGTCAGAGTTTGTTCTTTAAAAAAAATTGAAATCGATTGCGAATTTTATACCATTAAAATTATACATCCTTCCACACACATATTCTTTTGACTTTTAATTATATGACGAAGAGGTCAAATTCGTCGCACAGTTTGTATATATAAAGCTTTTTAATACATAGATATATGAAACTACATATATGAAATTAAGATAGGTACCTGAAATTTATACATCAATAGAAACAAATAAGTTATACTTTTTCAAAAAGATTTATTAAATTATAAATGTGCTTTCCCATGCAAATCGATTGATGTTCAACCGAATTATGCTCGCACAAACACAAACCCAATTCGGAAAGTATGGTTTTCATGATTTACCGGATTTCCCGTACTTATGTAAATACATATATATTTTTCTTGGAATCCAATCAGAAAAACTTATTCTTTCTAACTCTTATGTATTTATATCGGGCCAATAGGAATCATCGCCCTTCTTTTTATTTATTTGTAATTCCATGTAAGACCTACTCTAAACACAAAGTCAAATACATAGATATATAACAACCTAATTCTCTCATTTTTAAAATTCTATCATCATAATACCTATACGTATAGATATTCACACATCGCACTGCAGTCTAGTTATCCATACTTTTTTCTCTCTGAGAACCCATCAATATTTTTTGTGAGTTCCTACGTACACATAAGTATTGACCAATTAGAAATCATCGCCACCATAATAATGTTTACTATTCAACGCCTTTGTTGCCAGCTCAAACTCCCAGTGAAAATACTTTGGATACATGTGGATTGCGAACATTAGTCGTTGCGAACATATTGTTTGCGAGCATTTGTCGTTGCGGACATGTTGCTTTGAGAACATGTTGCTTGCGAATATGTGTCGTGCGAACACGTTGTTTGGGAATATTAGTCAGGTTCCCGCTCATTAGATGTGTGACGTCACAATCATCTGGGTTGCTTCAGAGAGCGAAAAGATAATTCCATATAATTTGATTGTTTTTAGTTGTTTTTTTTTTTTCACAGTCCCTATTACTTAAAAATAATGTGTTTAAATGCTAAATTCTAATCTTCATTTAAAAAAGAAAATAATACTCAATGATTATTGTGACGTCATAAAAATGCTAAGATGGCGAGTTGAGTGTTTGAATTGAGCATACCTTGTATCTGTATATCGTGACAATTAAATGAGAATAGTGAAAGTTAAAATGGGAGTGGCCTGGAAATTTTGAATATTAAGTGAGAGAAACTGGAAAGATCGTTTTCGCCCTGTTCGCTTTGGAGAATAACTCAAAGCGAAGATGGTCGAAATTGAGTTATATCGCTTTTAATTCGATCCGCCACGCTTTCCGGAATAGGCCTGCTGGGTGTTAGCACTGTATTTATGTAAGCAAACCAAAAAAACAATAAAAATTGAATAAAAAAGTAGATTTCTGACCATGTTGCGTTCGGCGCTCGAGTTATAAAACTTGGAATTTAATGAAGCCAATGTTATAAACAATGCAGCAAAAAATCAGAACTATCAAATCTAACACAAGGTCTCCCTCCTATGTATGAGAGGACAAGGTTACAAGGATTGTAAGGCTATTTTGCCTGCTTTCAAACCAATATTTTCTTTTGGACCGCAAGCTTAGCTAGAGGCTTTGGCAGCTTGTTATTTCCGTAAGGACATAGAGCTCACCCTACATAGCTATTGCATCTCATAGTCTATTCCAAAATAGTTTTCATTTGAAATTCAATATAAAATTTTTTAAAATCATTTTTTTAAATTTAAAATTAAAAAATTTTTAAATTAAAAATAAAGCAAGTTTAAGTTTGTATCCTTCCTAGGACGTTATTTTCACCCCTAACAAAATCCAAAATACCTCTTTTTTCATTTTCAGAAAAGGTAACCCTAGGCTGTTAATGTACTTTTTTTTTTTTTGTAAAATGCCCCTCCCGCCTGAACGGCGAAAATATAACACGTAGAAACAAAACTGCAGTCTACTTCTGATCTTTTCTTCTTTGAATTTTCATTACCACTAAAAAGGAAAAATTAAATGCATACTTTATTTACGTTTACGGTTTATGATAACATGAAATTATATAATTTATATTGCTCTAGTAAAGGATTTGAAGAAATAAAAAACTATGCTTAAAAATGTTATATTATTGCATTTATTATTTTAATATTCTTTAAGATTTAAAAACTAACTAAAAGCATTTTTCGTAAAAAATATTAAACAAATACAAATTAAGTGTTTTTTTTTTGGCAGCTATTGGCAAATCTCAGCACTTTTCATGCTTATACATACTTCGCTATTTTGTAATAATCAATTATAGAAGTAAATAAAATTTCAGTAAAAAATGCAGAATTAACTCAACTTGAGCTTAATTAACAAAAAATTGACAATCCAGTCAGAACACAAATCAATTCATACTTACAATGAACACGTTTACCAATAAAGTGGAAACCTACAGTCACAAGCAAAATCCTTGCAGTGAGAAAAAATTAAATAAAACAAAATGCATAGCTTTAAGTCGCCATTCAAAAAACAAAAATATTTTATTCACACATCAAAATTCGTACAAACTATCAGTCATACAAAAAAATGTTTTTTATTTTCATTAAATTGATTTTCATTTTTATCTCTGATTAAGAATAAACAGATTTTAGGTTAATTTGTTTCGAAAATTTTGTTTAATTTTCATTATTTTTAAATGACAAGATTTTTCATTATTTTTATTTATTTAAAAAAAAAAAAACCTTTAATTGAATTCGTTAATTATTCGTATAATGGTTTTAATTGTTTCAAGAGTTCTTATTATAGTTTTTATTATCTTCTTTTTTTTTTTAATGTTGTGTTTAATTTTATTTATTTCTTTTTTTAAGGACCATGTATGCTCACAGATAACACACATACACTCGCTCGGTTTCTTCCACACACACATAATATACGCGCGCGCTCGGACCAGTCACAACATCCACACAAAAAACTCACAGCATAATGTTCATAATTTTGTTTTATCGTAAAATACATACTAGAGTTTTTGAAAAAGTTCCTTGCATTTTTGTTTGTTTTTTTTTTTTATTTATTCTTTAGTTTTTTTTTTTTTTTATTTATTACAAAATATTTTGGATATCCTAATAGTAGTTTTTTCTTTTAGTAAAATTGTAAAAAAGAAAAAAATGTTTTACTTATTCTTTTAGTTAACTTTAAACTTATTTCGCAAGAAACTTTCTCGTAATCACAGACACATTTCATTTAAACAATCGTACTATCATTATTAATATTATTATTCAATGTTTTGTTTCTCTATTTTTTTGTTTACATTTGAAGTTAGCTATTCAATTGAAGTTTAAGGCCAAATTTCAATTAAATAGTTAAAAACAGATGTATTTTATTGTTTTTTTTTTTTTTTTTTTTTTAAATTCTAAATCTTAGTTAATTCTAAATTCGTTCACAACGACTTCTTTCGCTCACAGAGTTTGGTCACACTTGGAATGATACCACAGCTACTTAAATTAAGTATTTTCTTTTATTTTCTCAAAAACACATCCACAAAAATCACCTGTAAAAAATTTTGAAAAAGAATAATGAGTATCTTTGTGCTGTAAAAAATGTTTTTTTTTTTTTTTAATATTTTGTTTGTTCTTTAACAGAATGTTCAGTAAAGATCAATTTAATATTTTTTTATTCTATAGATACTTACACATATATGGTTATATCACACGGTCAGTCGGTTGTGTTGTCTACGTCGTAATAGTTATCGTCATCTCCTTCATCGTAAGTTATCTTCATCATTGTTATTGTGATAGTTACCATCACCATCATTTTCAACTAATCATAATTTCATAGCAAATACACTCTTTGACTCAGAAAACAGTTCTCATAGACATTTATCTATACACAAAACAAAAAAACAAACATCCTTCTTACTTCCTACAGGCTTATTTTAAATTTTAAAATAAAATAATTTTTCTTTAGATCCTAATCGGAAATCTTAGGGATTATATTTTTGGTGGTTGTATTTACAATACTATTTTTTTTAAATATTACGAGCAAAAAGCAACGTGATAAAATGTGATCGTATAAAAAATTGAACGCGTTCAAATTATTATCCAAAGAATCAGGAAGCTTTATGTTATTGTATTCCCTTGTGTCAGCATTGCCGAGAAAATCTGACGAAAAAGCTTAAGCTTTCTAGAATTTTCGATGACCGTCTTTCGACAAGAAGCGTTCATAGATAAACAAATAACACTCGCAATAAGGTCTATAAATACAAAATTGTTCGTCCTCTTGTCACAAAAAAATCAATTCCGGCCCAAACTTAAATGTAAAATGACTTTGAATTTTTCAATGACCATTGGTAAAGTAGTTCAATCATTGAAATAATAAAAGTCAATTTAAAAGTCAAGTCATGTCCTGTATTTTGGCTTCAAAATATTTAGCGATTTGACTTTCCCAAAATAAACAATTAAAATTTTCATTGATGGTTTTCAATGATAGCTATAACTGGCCCCCATTTCGATTTTTTTTCACTGTTCTTTAAAAAGTTGTATTTTATTGAGTAACACATTTTAGACAGTCAGATTGGCAATGGTGCTTTTGTAAGGTTTTTTGGTCAACATAAATCTGTTTATTCGTCTTATACGAGTATTCGTAGTCTTAATGACATTAAAGTTTAAAAAAATAAATCGATTACAAATTTTGCCAGGTAGGTCGGTCAAAAAGATACGGGACTTATCCATCACGATTTGTTTATTTTTTTATTTTTTTTTTTACAGAAAATACAACCACCAAAAACGAAACTATAGAATAATATAATAATTCGTTTAGTTAACATAAGAAAGAAATTAAATAACTAAAGATCTTAAACGGCTAAGTAAATACGGTCATGTGTTTTAATTATGACTTTGTATTTGAATTGATTGGTTTTATTGAATGTAAAGGTAATATGTTTTGTTATTTTTTTTTTTTTTTTGTTAATAGTTAATTCGTATATTAAAAATATTGTGTAGTGTTTTTGTCTTTGTTTACCTGACTGATATTATCTTTTATATTTTTGTACGTAAGTATTTTGTTTTATTTAATTTTAATTTAACTAAATTAAGTTTTGTATTTTTATTTTTGTGTAAAGTTTGAATTAAAAAAAAATTTTTTTTTTTTTTGCTGTCAATTCCGTTTAAAATCTTTAACATTTTTATTTTATTATTTTTTTTTTTATTAAAACACCCTCAATAAAAATTCACTCACAGCACTGGTTTTATATTTTTATTTGATTAAATTTTGTCGTATGATGTTCTATTGATTTTTATTTAAAAAAATAAAACTACACACTAGCAATCATCGATTTATCAGATAACTTCAATTGGTTTTCATACTCACAGATAATAATGTAAAAATGCATATCACAAAACATTCATTCATTTTATGAATTTATCTAAATATCGCAGTCATAAATAAAACAATAAAAGATTCTCACACAACACATTCAAAAATGCATCACACATTTATATATATTCACACAAGGGTATGGAAATGCTTTCTTTTTAAATTTACTTCAAAATAGATTTAATAACAAATGATTTTTTTTTTAATTCGGCTTTGTGGTCTTGTGGTTACCGCACAAATCGTAAAAAGGTTCATGATGTGAATTTGCTGAATGAACGATAAGAAACATTTTCAAAATTTTTAAAAAAATTTCAGATTGAGAAAGTTGACGAGAAGAAATAATTAAATGAATGGCACGACAGGTCGTGGAGAACCAAGGCGACCGTTCACGCATGCATGCGTACCGTTTATTGACAGGAATGGAGAGGACCTAAAATTTTCCGCCAAATCCGAAAGGCTTATGTACATATATGAGAGGTACATTAAATTTTTTTTGGGAGATGTGTCACTTCCTCTCAAGAGGCAGGTCTTATGAAAAAAAAAAAAACACACACTTGATTCAAACGCAGACTTCGGGCGGGATAGTCCGCCCTAATCACCATTACACCAGGGGTACTACAGCATGAAGTTGAAGTTGGGCTCTTAGATAACAGTCAAGTGCTCCTAAGATAACAGGCAAGTACTATGTACATCCGTTTGTCATTGCCATCCACACAGTATTGGACCTACTGGACCGGCTCAAAAGAGAGTTTGACAAAATAAAATTAATAGACAAATTGTAACCTCCTAAAGTAAAGTTATTTTGAGGAAAATAACAAAAAAAAATTGTCAAAAAAGTATCATTTTCATTTCCAACACGCAAATTTATTGAACCAATTTGGAAGTTATGCTTAATAAAATACTCAGATATGAACAGTTAGAACTAAGTTCATATCATCGACTTTTAGTATTCCAGTTTTATGCCTGCAATAGAAAGTATTTGCTTATAATAACATTTTGGTCGGTTCTAGCGTGGCTCTAAATATTAATCCGGATTTTACCGTTGGTAATGTTCAAAGGAAAGATTTCCAACCCGGAAACACACTACTCAATTCTTACTTTTCTGTACGTTTCACATTTTCACATAAATCAAAAACGTATCAAAATATTCAACAGCTCTACAAAATCATTCACTCGTCAAATGGAAATAAAATAAAAAATCACACACACACCCGCACACAGATATATATATATATATACACACACACACACACTCACACATTCATTCACTCACATCACAAATACGCTTAAATCTGCATACGAAAATTGTAAAGAATCAGTCTCACATTCATATTTAATTTATAGTTTTGTAAACCACATTAACTTTACTTTTTATTTTTCTTTATATATGGAAAAAATGATATAAATGTTGGTAATTTTTCTTTTAATGTGTCAAAGCAACAAAGCATAACTTTAACCACACACTAAAATTAAACAAACGCAAAAGTCATCAAACAATCGACATTAGAATGTTTCAGAGTGAAAAAAGACAAATTTACACATACGTTCCATTATTTCGAAGAAGAGACAAAAAATAGGGTAGGATCAAACAAAAGAATGAAATGGCAGATAAATTCGCACGATAATAACATTCACACAAAAGGTGTTAATATTAATATTATTATTTATCTTAAAATTTTGCTTAAAAATTTAATTATGATTAAATATAATTGTTTTTTTTTTTTTTTTTCATTTTTGTTTCGTTCTATTATGTTTTATGTTGTAGAGTAAATGGAAAATTAAAAGGAGAAAAAAAAACTTATTTAAGCTTTCGAAGCTTTCGGATTATTCTTTTTGGCTTTTCGTTTAAGGGTAAGTAGTTAATTTACAGTGTTTTATCTAAATATTAATTAAGTTAATTTTGTTGTTGTTGTTGTTTGCTAAGTTTTTAAATTAGAGAGAAGATTTTAAGTTAACATTCTATTTTTTTCTTTTTTTGGGAGGGGCTTTGGTGAAATATTTTCAATAATGTAAATTTACTTGCAAACTAAATTTTAAATTTTGCTGAATGAAAAGAAACAATATATATATATATATGTATAAATAATAATTAAACAATTATAAAACTACAACTATGTGAAAAATAATAATGATAAAAATAAACCTATCATCGTCGATCTTATGACGAATAAGATGTTGTACAAGTAATCGAAATACACACTGTTGCTTCCGTTTCTTTTTGTTTTTCAATTTGTTTTCTAAGACGTTTTGAAGGAAATCAAATTGTATTTGAGATGCATTTTTGAGTTTTGTTTTTGTGTTAAATGCATTCGAAATTGTTTTTTTCTAAAATATTTTGTTTTTTAAATTCTGAAAGACCTGAAAAGAAATAAAAGATGTTTTTAGTAAGTAAAATAGGATTGATTGTAGCGAAAGAGAAGGTCAGTTCCATGTTTTATTCTAAAATCTGTAAACACCAATTAAGAAAAATGACTCTAAGGAGAATAATTTTGCCATCCCCATCAAATATGCAATTTTTTTATCATTCCTTCTACTTCAAATGTTCCATTTTCCATAGAACGGAACCCCTCCCAAAACCAAACTAAAGGCATGTCCAAAAATTGATATCCTAATCAAATTACACTTAAAAAAACAAAAAAATTATTTACCAATTTATTCAGTTGGCGGGACGTCACGCAATTTCTTTATCTCTTTGGACGCCCAACTGCAAAGTGATTTTGTACGGGACGCCTTGCAACGTTTGCCATCGGCCAGGAATTGGTTTATAGTCATATCTTCTAGCAGAGGATACAATTGAGGTCCAAATGCTGTGCACAAATCTCCGATCAGACCAGCAGAAATCGCCACAATAGAATCAGACATATCACCCTCTTGTGCAATGGCTTTTATAAACGCAATGATATGACCAATGTGAGATTGCATGTGTCGCACTTCGGGATTGGGTTTATGGTCGGCACCCTTTAAACCCTGCAGTATTCCGGTGTAGGCTTCGAGAACACTCTCGCGCAATTCATTCAAATACTCGAGCATGTCGTAGCTATTTTGGTCAACCTGCACACGGGAGGCATGAAGCAACATTTCGAGGACAACTGGGAGGTACTTCACAAAATCAGTACCGATACTTAGTGCCATGTCACCAAATACCGATAGAATTTGTGGCTTAACAGACCGATGTAGTGTTGGTTGGCTTAGATTGTCACACAGAGTTGACATGATTTCGTCACAGAATGGGGTGACATGAGCTTTAAGAGCACGACATATGTCACCAGTTAAACCAACAGCGGCGCAGCATACTTGATATTCCTGGTAGTTCTTCAGACCCATAAACAAATATGGCTTGAATGCGTCCATATACTTGAGGAATTTCAGACCCAACAATTCAGCCAAAGTCGACACAGCAATGTATGCATCTTCCTGAACACCACCAACCTTGCTCGAAGATGAACTGAACATTGTTAAAATTGCAGTCATTATAGCGTCGGAAATCTTAGGAGCATCTTCTTCGCGAACTTTACGCAAAACCGATTGCAAAGTTGCACACAGCAGGGATTGAATGTCGTTGAAGTGACTGCGGTCATTTTGATTCGAAAGATGAGCTTCCATCTGCAATACTTGATTTAATCGCTCCAAGATGACAATGGTTGTTTTCTGCACAATAACGTAGCAATCTACTGGCGAATTTTTGATCATGTCCATTAGAGCTTCGTAAGCCGCCGCACGCAAATTAGCTTGAGCACTGTCCGCCCTGTCCGTTGTCTCCAACAATTGAGTAATTATGTACTCAAAGTAAGGTGTTAAACAATAGGTTTGTGGGGTCTCTCCATCGACTGTTTCTGCTGCTTCATAAGCCGCATCGGAAAGTCCAATAAAAGCCCAGCAAACGTTTGTTGCCACACGTGGCTCAGCTTTAAGGCCTTTGATAAAGCATTCCAGCAGTGTTGGTAAGTATTTTTCGTTGATGGCTGCTTCAGGGATAATCTAAAAATTATAGTAAATATTTAATGATTATCGAAGAATAGTAGGCTTAAAAATACAAAATAATTACATCGCAAATTCTTCCAAAAGTCCATGCGGTCGTATCTCTTACAATAACATTCGAGTCGTACATCAAACGGATGAGCGTTGGCATAGCTTGTTCCACCAGGGCCTTCAAGGTGTTCGTTTCGACACCACTTAATATTGAACCGAATGTCATTACGGCCGCGTCTCGCAGCCTCCAATTGGTAGATTCGATATTTTCCTTAATAAATGGAAGCACATGAGGAACAATCTCATCCTCACAACACGTTGCAAGCAAGATTAGACAAACACTAGCTGCTTTCGATGGACTCCAATTATCTTCGTCGTCGCACTCATCTTGTTTTGTCAGTTTTTCCATCAGTACTGGTGTCAGATATTGTAGAGCACCGCGTGCATAGTGTTTTGAGACACGCGCTGGCGTTTTACCCGCTTCGTTAGCTTCTTGTGACTCTATCGCCAAATCCACTTCTTCATCGCAAACATTCGACCAGAATTCAATGCCCTGCAATGCGATTTGATCGTGTTCGGATTTCATAGCTTCAAGTGTTATTGGGAATAATGCTTGTCCCATATACGGCTCCATATATTGGTAGTATAGCGAGAGAATCTTTACAAGACATTGCATGGCAGCAACACAAATTTGTGTGTCTTGGGATTGAGTTGCTTCGCACACAACTTCCATGATAAAATTGCGTTCGGTGTCTTTCTCAAAATTTGCTTTAGTAAATTCCAAAGAATTGAGCAGGGCTGTAGTAGCAGCTAAACGAACATGATTACTTGGTTCCTGCTTACGCATTCCATGAATTATTGCTGTGAGGATCTGATTTGCCTGATGTTCAAGTACTCCAGGTTGAATGTCTTGACAGATGTAACCTGAATATTGCAATAATAACTCATTAAAATTATCTTAGAAATCATCAAAAACCTATACAAATATTTTACCTATTGCTTCAAGGGCTGCTTCTCTATCCGTTTCACTGGAACCTTCGGTAACAACTTTACTCACTAAAGTACTAATGAGTATTCCCCATCGACCATTGGCAAGTTCAGTAACGGCAACATAGGCAACACACTGCGCTGCACTTGATGGGCGAGTATTCTCTGTACCCAAGGAACACAGAATCTATTGCAAAAATACCAATTAATTTTATTTTTTTGTTTAGAAAAAAAAAAAAAATATTATCTTACATTCTTTTTAATATATTCTCGCGTATCCTCAGGGAACTGAAGCCACCGTTCTTGGTACAGAAGATTGGTTGCCTTATCCTTGCTGGTTAAATGATTTTTCAACTGCAGACCTGCTGCCATTCGTGCTACAGCACTGTTGCTAACATTTACAAGCACATCTGATAATGCCTTGAGAAATTCAGGCAGATTTGTTTCGGCCGCCTGCTCCAGGAAATTCTTCGCCGATAGCAGTTCATTTTTGTCTAAAAGTGAATTAAAGATGATTTTAAATTACTGTTAAAAAAATGGAGCAGTATCATTCAAGCGCTTTGTGACAAATTATTATTTTAGCACTTGAGAGTTCAAAATAGAAGCACATTTAGATGCCAGAGGTCTGGCGTTCAATACCAGCCGCTTTCACCTTAAGTTTTTTTTCAGAGCTGTTATCTCTTGCGAGGAAGTGACAAATCCTATATAGACGAAGAGCCCACAACAACTTTTGGATGTGAAGTATAGCAAAAATTAAATGATGCAATAAGATAGGTCTTTACTTTCTATTCGCAAATATGCAAGTCTTGCAAGCTGTGGTTGGTGGTTGCTGTAATAAAAATGCATTTCTTTCTGAAAGCCCAGATGAAAGGTATACCAATAAAAAAAACTATATTTAATAAAAGAGCTAAATACCATAGGCATGAATATGGGGGTCCAAGACCTCTTAGGTGGGCATTCTGTATGCAAGACGCACTATAAAAATGAATTTTTAAGTGCGTCTTTCATACAGAAGGCCCCACCTAAGATGTCTCGGGCCATCATATTCATGTCTATGGTATTCAGCTCTTTTATTAAATGTAATTTTTTAAGTGCTATATCTTTTATCTGGGCTTTCAGACAAAAATGGATTTTCAATGCAGCATCATTTGCAAACGCCCCAAGTACGGCTTGCAAGACTTGCATATTTGCAAAAAAAAGTAAAGACCTATCTTATTGCATCATTGCCCAAAAATTGCTGTGGGCTCTCGGTCTAATAAGAGAATCTCTTGTCATAGAAAAGTGCCGCTAATCTTAGACGTTCAGATTCGGCAACAAACTGTAGGTCCCCTCCATTCCTGCAGACACGCACACAGGAATGATTGAGAGTTGTAAGTCACTAGGCCCCTGGTTCTTCATGAGCCGTTTGTGCCATCAAATTTATTTATTCATATTTACATTATGACTAAATACATACATTGATAGGAGCATTGAATATTAAAAACAAAAATATTACTTAACAACGTAAAATTTTCAACAAAATTGATTTGAACACAATTTTTTTTCATTATTTTTTCAAAATTTTGAGTTTTAAAATTAATTTTTCAAAAACTATTCTCTCAAATAATTTAAATTAAAAACATAAGAACTTCAAAACAAAGTATAGCATGTCATTGTAAGTCTTGCCTTTGTTTTTTAATAATTTTTGTTTTCTATTTTAAGATTTTTAAGAAATTACCTCCCGCTTAAACGGCGGAAATAGACCCCCTCCCACACGATTTTTCTTGTCTCGACTCAACCTACGCGCCCTAGCTTTTTGTCACACCTTAGGTGAATCACTGATTAAAATTTTTTGAAATTTTTTAGAAAAAAAAAAGTTAGTATGCCATTTAAGTAGTAGCCGTGGCGTGATGGTTAGTGCGATGGACTGTCATGCCGGAGGTCTAAGGTTCGATCCCCAGCCTCGCCACCTATTTATTTAAAAAAGAAAAAACGGCTACTGCCTCTTGCGAGGAATTGACAAATCCTCCAAGAGTATCTCCTGTCACAGAAAAGTGCCGCTCGTTAGCCGTTCGGATTCGGCAATAAACTGTAGGTCCCCTCCATTCCTGCAGACACGCACACAGGAATGGTTGAGAGTTGTAAGTCACTAGGCCCTAGTTCTTCATGAGCTGTTGTGCCATCAAATTTATTTTATTTTTATGCCATTTTTAAGAATTTAATAATATACAACTAAGACCATAATGTAACTATTGTCCTATTATGGATGACAATCACAAGCATCATCTGTAGAGGACCAGTGGAAACACTGCCAAAATGCCATCAGAAATGCCGCTACTGAGGAGGCAGGGGGGATTTTCGAAAGTTCTACCGAAGGGTGAGGCAAACTACCCAGGGTTACTAGGCCAGAACGGAAGCCTGCCGAGATGAAAGTGGGAATATGTTGGTAGACACACAGTCGGTGCTGAGGATCTCGAAACAACACTTTTCTAGAATGCTAAACGGCGAATGTGGCCAAAATTCCGCTGTTAGACAGAACACTCCATTCAACCTGGACGATGATGTTCAAAATTTCCGTACACCCGACCTAAATGAAGTGCGGTTAGCGATAGCCAAGCTTAAAGCGTACAAAGCTTTTGGGCACATGGCATGCCAGCCGAGCTATTCAAAGCAGGGGCAGATGACTTGGTAGGGAGTATACATAAACTTATTTCCAAAATTTGGTCGGAGGAAAGTATGCCCGATGAATGGAACCTCGGTATATTGTGCCCCATCCACAATAAAGGAGATGCTCTGACCCGAACCTTTGTCTTTCGAAACTCTGTTACTATTTCCATTTATTAATATAAGTAGTACCAAATTTTGACTTTATTGGCACAGCAATATTTTTGAAAGGTTTGTTTTAAGTAAAAATAAGTTGCTTTTTGGACACAGGAAATTTCACACAAATCATGATTCTTTGATTTGAAATTTGTACAAGCGGTTAAAAATTAACACTAAATGAAATTGAATGATAAAGCCTTATCCATTTTGGTAGCGAAAAGTTTTTTGATAACAAAATGCATAATGCTTACTGTTTTCATAAAGTAATTTATCACGGTCTCAATTTTTGTATCCATTTCAGGCTTACTAAGGGAGCCTATGTAGATGTTTTTAAAATTTAAGATTTCTTAAAATAACCAATGCAATTTGCAAAATTACAATTTTTTAATTGTATTTGAAACCAATAGCGAATAGATCTTGACACTATTGCACCAACAATTTATCACTAATCACTAAGAACTTTTCATAAATTCTTATACGATTTGGTGGCTTGGGGTGACATAATTTCCCCGCACATAATGCATATGGACCTTGTGTCCTATTTAAGGACAATAAAAACTAAAGACAGACAGAATTGCGGGACTTACTTCTTTCGAGTTTGATTGAAATCTAGAGTTCGATTATTAGTGCGAATCCAAAAATTTTCCTATTGGTCCAGTCAAACCGTCTTGAAAAAGGACCTAAACTTGTGCGCAGAGGCATGGTCTGTTTTTTTAAATTTTCTACAGAAAATCCAAAAAATTCTGGAATTAACCATATCCTTTAACCTTCAATAACTTTGAAAAGACTGCACTAATTAGATTAGAAGTCAAGAACATTATTAAAGAGCATTCAATATCCTTTAAGAATACGTCTCAGTCATTTCCGTACGATAACCGGTTGTAAAGTTATAAAATAAAGAAGCAAAAATAAAGGAAAACTTCCCATGATGGTTAGTGCGATGGACTGTCATGCCGGAGCTCTAAGGTTCGATCCCCAGCCTGGCCACCTATTTATTTAAAAGAAAAAACGGCTACTGCCTCTTGCGAGGAATTGACAAAACCTCCAAGAGTATCTCCTGTCGCAGAAAAGTGCCGCTCGTTAGCCGTTCGGATTCGGCAATAAACTGTAGGTCCCTTTCATTCCTGCAGACACGCACACAGGAATGGTTGAGACTTTTAAGTCACTAGGCCCTAATTCTTCATGAGCTGTTGTGCCATCAAATTTAATTGATTTTATTTAATTTTTTTTTATTATTTCACTAAACTCCCAAAAAGCTAGTGGCATTAAAAATCAGAGACAATTTCATTTTGTTGACTCAGTCTAAGGGACTGATATTTGAAAAGCTTAAAACAAAATTTTCACCACCCAACAACTTTTTTTTACCAAAGATATTGGTAAAAACGTAGTGCCTGACCAATTCTTTTAAATATTTATTAACTTCCCAGTGGAAGTTATTGTAATCGATCCGATTTGTGAAATTGAAAATTTTGACATTTCTCTACGTTTCGAGGTCTCTGGAGTCGGATTACATTATTTTTAGAGAGATGTCTGTGTACCATGTACGTTCGGAAGCTTTTTTTCGCCGACGATATCTTGAGAACGTATAGAGATATCGACTTTAAATAAATTTTATTTTACAGAAAATAAGGCTTGTTTCTCGAATATCTCTAGAACAAATAATGCTATCGACTTCGGCCTGGTTTCATTCTATGCATAATGACGTAGTGAAAAATTTGTAATACTTAAACAAAATCAACCTTTTTTTTTTTTAATTGTTAAAAAATGTTTTTCGGCTCGAATATCTCAAAAACAACCAGTGATATTATTAGATCAGAAATAATTGTAATCTACACACAATACCATAATTAAGGCAGTATTACATTGTCATATATGTACGTATGTATATATGGCAAGTTTTCTAAATAAATATGGCTCAAAACAGCCACATACATGTGTGATAGTCAAATGTATATGACAAAATATATATGACTCCATATATGTACATATATGACAGTCATGAATTATTTTAAATTTATAGAAATATATGATTTGATGAAATGTGATTGGTGAAATATATACATATGTATTTAATATTTTTTTAAATATTTTATTTTTCGTAGCTAGTGTGTCATATTTGTGAACAAAAATTGACAGAAAAAGCTTCTGATCATATACAGTGGTGTGAAAAACATTCCGGATTTTTTTGGTAACTGCATTGATTGTTGGTTTGTGATATAAAAATGTAAAAATCAAATGTTTGCAATTTTTTCCCATTTTTTTTGAATATATTTTATTATTTGAAACAAAAACCATGGAACTTTATCCATCAAAACAAAAAAGAATTCAAAAAATTAAAGTTAATTCAAAATTTTAATGTGAAAAACTAACCGGATTTTATTTTTTTTGCAATTAACTTTTATTATTTATTTAATATTTTGTCCAGTAACCCCTGTTTTTTATCACAGCTCGGCATCGACGAGGCATTGACTGGATTAAATTCTCGAAAACAGAAGCAGGAATATTCCCCCATTCATTTTTCAAAGCTGCAAAAAGAGAAGTTGTTGACGTGTGCTTTTTTTCCCAACCCGCCTTTTTAAAATGGCCCACAAGTTTTCTATTGGGTTTAAATCGGGTGATTGAGATGGCCATTCTAAAACACGAATATTTTTAGTTTCAAACCACTCTTTTAGCAGCTTTGAAGAATGTTTGGGGTCATTATCCTGCTGAAAAACCCAACGCAGAGGCATTTCTTCCTCTGCGTATGGAAGCATTACTGACTCCGAAATGTCTCTATATTGGGATCGGTCCATAATTCCTGTGATTTGGTGTATAGGACTGCAGCCTGCTCCTGAAAAACAGCCCCAAACCATTCACCGAGGCTCCACCGTGCTTTACTGTAGGGAGTACATTTGCAGGCTTTAATCGCGTACCTTTTGAGCGCCTCACTGTCCTTGCATTATCGAAGTAAAATAAGTTGAATTTGCTTTCATCACTGAAAAGCACACTCCTCCATTTGCTTAAAGACCGGTTAAGATGATTTTTTGCAAATTCAACCCTGACTTAAATGTTTTGATTAGGAATTTTAAGTCTTTCCCAAATACCTTTTACGGATTACCTTTTTGTTACGATGTTTAGCAGTAAGAAGAGTTTTTTTAGCTGGTCAAAATGCAAAAAGACCGAAATCTCTTAAACGCTTCCTGACCGTACTTGGCCCTATGGGTAGATTAAGTTCATCACAAATTGTCTTTGAAGTCGCAAAAGAGTCTTTAAGCACGAATTTCTGTATGCGCCTATCAGTTTAAATTGTTGTTTTGCGAGGGCGTCCACCAAAATGATCTGCTTCTACTGATTTTCCACTTTTAAATCTTTTAATGATGTCGCAAACCGTTGACGTTGGAATTTTTAAGATTTCAGCGTTTACTTTTTGTTTTATACCGGCTTGGAACTTTTCTATTATTTCGTATCGAATCGCGTTTCTATAAGGTGTTTTAGCCATTTTATGCACTATATTATTTCAACTTACACAGCTCTCAACTTGTAAAAACGTTTTAATCTACGGCTTGAGTCAAAAGACTCGAAGAAACCGTTACTTTAACATCGAGACTTGCAATCTTGAAATCCGGTTAGTTTTGCACAGGCATGTTACTGAGTAACTTTATAAAATAATTTTTTTTTTATTGTTCTTGTAAATTTAAATTCAATTTTTTAAGGTTATAATTAACTTGTCTCATACTCTTTACAAATTATTAAAAAACTTATGGAAAGTTGTTAGTTTTCTACTTGGTATTAAGAAAATCATTACTATGGGAAAAAATCCGGAATGTTTTTGGCAGCACTGTATATGGCATACTTATATGGCATAGCCCAATACTACTTGTCATATATAAAAATATTGTGCCATATTTTATATGACTAGCATTGGTCATATGTACATATGTATATACAGGGTGTCCCGTAAAGGATGGTCCAAACTGAATATGGTGATAGGCCAGGCCATGACCTTTCAGAATTTGCTAACTTGTGTATCCCGAATCATAACGGTCTTCGAGTAACAGCTGTTTTTTTGAAATTTGCCAAACCCCCTACTTTGGACCACTGTTTTGCTCACCCCGTCCATAATTGATTTTTTATTTTTTTTATTCTTAAACTTAAACATTGACCAATAATAAGACTTTTTTTTTATACATTCAAATAATTTTTATTTTATAAACCATTTTTAAAAAATTACTAGATAAAGTCATAGTTTGATCACAATTATTTTTTTACTTTAATCTTTGAAAGAGCGTCCTGAAAGAAATTCGAACATTTCCAAAATAAGCGCCACCCTAATATATATAACAATGTATTACTGCCTTAAGTAATTGATAAGGTTTGTAAAAAAATCAATTGACGGTTTTTTTTTCCAGGCTTTTCTGTAAAAGAAACTGCTAATAATTGTAGAAATTTTTCGTGTCGCATATATTAAGATTAAACAGCATTTCCTTGATTGCACAACTGATAAGTTTTTGAATATTTTTAACTGGTAATTTTTTTATAAAAAATAACAACGGGTTTCAAAGGGAACCAATAGGAAGCTATCAGTGTGGGTCAAACCCAGCCTCTTTTTTGACTATATTTTAGTAGGCGCTTTTGATTTAATTGAATTTGGAATGCAAATAAAAATTTTTGTTTCCGTTCTTTACCCAAAGTCTATAAGAATTCCTTACTTTATAACGGGTTTTGTTTTTTGTTCAATATTTGTGGGTGGCCCCGGCGCAGTGGAAGTAGTACTTGACTGCTAACCTGGATGTGTGGGTTCGAGCCCCAGTCTAGGCAGCATTCTTTTCTATATTCCCTCAACTGAACGCCACCCCTGTGCCGAGATTTAGCTATTTCAGCGAGTGAGGTGAGATGACTCGCCTTACTCGCCGACTCATCTCACTTCATTCGCAAAAGTGATTTAGCTATTAAAGTGAAATGAGTAATTTCGAATCATGTTTCGAACACATGAAATGTCATAAACAAAGGCTATCTTTTAATTCGTTGTCTTTGGTTTTGTTTGTTTGAGGTTTAATTTTTCAATTTTGTATTTTTATTGTAATTAAACTTTATCGAAAAACTTAGGAAAACAAAATTTAATTAATGTGTGACTTTATTCTGAAGTTAGTGTGCCCTACCCACTCCTAAACATTCTTCCAAAGTTTTGTAGTTAGTCCTTACGAAGTTAATGGGGTCGTCCTTGCGATGCTGAATTATATTTTTCACTTGTGTTAAAAAAAATTTATACCTACAAATAAAATGTAAATAACAAATTAATAATGTTCATCAAATATCATTTTTACATAAATGTATGTTTGTATAAAAAAAAAAAAAACAAATCTTTTATGTGCTGCATACTCATTTTTACCTACATACATTGTTGTTTTGCTAGTTCGTTTCATATACGTGAATAGGTATGTTGAAATTCCTTTGAAAAAGAACACATACTTATGTAAAAGTGGAAATTTACCAACACATACACCAAGTCACCGCAGAAACATCCGGCGAGTAAACTGACGTTTCATTTCACTCGCCTACTCACTCACTTTTACTAGCTAAATCGATTTTCAATGAAAAGTGAGTCATCTCACTAACTCGCCATTAGCTAAATCTCGGCACTGGGATTTAATGAGATGATCAAAACCAAAGATACTGAATTTATAAAGATATGAATCCTCGGCTGTCATTTGAGTTTGCCTACAAGCTCTATCAGATAAGAAATGAGAAGGTATGTTTAAAAATGGCGGTATAAAACTCATACATTCACAGTATTTATCTTCACAACTTACACATTCACAGTACTTATCTTCACACCACTGACACCACCCTGCTATATTGTTGGATTTCACATCTATTCATCGACACAAAATTAAATTACAAATACAACAATGTAAACAAATGGGTTTTGGAGGGTGAAACGTACGAAGGATTCATTTATTTATATTCAGTTTCTTTGATCAAAACCTTATTTCTCAGTCCACTGTGCCAACAAAAATCTATCCTATCCTTCTATTCCTTCTAACATTGCATAATTTATAAGACCCTAGGTCTTACTGGCAGACGCTTGGTCTAGGTTCGAGCCTCAGTGGGGCAACCGTGAAATAGCTATAACTCCAGCCTATAAAACTTGGTGGTAGCTCACTCAAGTTGTTGTTCTTTCATTCAAACCTTCAATACCATACTTGTCACCTACCTCCAGTATTGCATCGTCCCGACAGCACTTACACAAATTGAAAATATAGGTACAAAGTAACGATATAAAATCACTTTAGACACGAGATAAGCATATCATAAGCTCTTTATTGAAAATAAATTTAACAATCAAAATTATGTATCCATTAATAATCCGGAAATCCCTTCTAAGTGAGCAAAATATATTAAGTATCTTTAAGCAATTGTTCAATCATTTATACTTTTGGAGAGGCTCTTGTCATAAATTCAAGCAACGTGGAAAATATTAAGGAGAATTTGTACCGAATTATTGAAAAACATGAAAACTCTGTGCGGGATGAATTTAAAGTCAATGCGCGTAAATCCTCAAGTAGAATTTTATACTCACAACTCAGTATGAGCTTAATGCAGTCAAACTATTTTAATGATTCACTGAGCTACAAAGAAATCTCTTTGATTTTTAAAACGAGATGCGAACTTTTAGGACTTAACGGAATGCCATACAATGGAAGTTTTAACCAATTCTGTACTCTTTGTAACCTTAAATCTAAAGAAGACTGCTTCCACTTAATAAGTATCTGCCCCATATTTGCCTCACAACGAATAGCATACTGCGGAAAAAAAACTTTAACAATGCCAGAAACAATAAAACTTTTGAACGAGACTAATTGGAAAACTCTTTACTGCTTCTTAAAAGATATTTATAAGTATAGAATGTTATTAATGTCAGAATTTGAATAGTTAACATGCTGTTTTATTATTTTATAACGGAAAGGATACATTAAATTAATTAAACCGGCTAACCGAGCTGACGGCAATGCCATAGCTTAAAATTCATGAAATTGTTATTCAATGTACCAAATGTATCAATAAATGAATAATTAATTACTTACTTACTCATTTATATTTTACGGATGTCCTGTCTGAGGGAAATGTTCATTAACCCTCAAAAAAAAGTTACAAGTCGCACAAAACAAGGTTCTTAAACTTATGCTAAAGCTCCAATGGCATTTCTCAACAATCGAGCTGCATAACAAGGCAGACATCGATTTTGTTATAAAAAGAATACATAAACTTTGTAATACTTATACTTTAAAATTCCAAACATCAAATAATTAATAGCCTATTAATCCTTATTAATAGTCTTGTGTAAAACTAAAGCTATAATGCTTTTCCTTTTTTTTTTTTTTTTTTGAAGTTATTTTTTTTGTTGAATATTTATTTGTTAACTTATTTAATCCATCTTTTTATCATTGCTTTATATTATTATTCACCTCCCTATTAATTTAAATAAGTAAATAAATAAATACAACAACAAATTAGATAAATAATCTACAATGCAAATAAGCAAATAAGCAAATAAAATCAATAAAATAAATTTGATAGCACTAGCATTTTCCTTTCACAATATAATTTCATTCTTATTTTGTTCCTACCGCATGTCCGGAATCAAAATCCCTCACAGGGATCAATTTTTTTTTTGGCTCAAAGAAAAACGACATTAGTGCTTCTAAAGCGACAATGCACTTATAACTTGATATTTTTTGGACAAATGAAATAGTAAGCTATGAAAATGTGAAACTATAATTCTATGGTATACTATCGGGCTTTCTTTCTTTCAAAAGTGACAGATCGTAATCTATGAAAAATTTCATGAGGAGACCCGGTATTATACTTATAATCATAAAAAGGTTTTTCAATTTTTCATTTGAGATTACAGAGTTTCAAAGCAAAGGAACAGATCTATTATGTATCTTAACGTCATGTGAACCCTCTTACGTAAAATTCCTCGATTGAACTAAAATTTGTTCTCCAATATCCAGATCCAGACTTCAAGTGGCACCCATCCTATGTATTTCAAAAAATAAGAAAAAATTTTTCACTCCACCCTAATGTATGTAATGTATGAATATTAGGGTGATCATTAAATGGGACACATTCTTGAATAGCTGTAATTTTCATAAATACATATGTACATACATATGTAGGTATATCTAATTTAAATCACACAAAAATAAAAGTTTTTATTTTGTATTTTATTGAGAAAAGTAATCTGTTTTGTCTAGGTCTTCAAAAATATTTTTTTTGTAGATCCGTCATCCGTGTTTAAGGCGGAAAGTTCACAACTATTTTTGATATATACATATGTACATATATGTATGTACTTGAATTCAAAAATTAAAAAAAAAAAAAAAATTAATCAGCGCCAATAAGTTTAAATAATTTTATTTTCATCCGATATACCTACCTACGTGGATACGTATAACAAAAATGTACAGGCAAATCTTTTGCATGCAGACAAATATGAGGTGAATATAAAAATGTTTCCCAAGCAAATAAAAATTCTTGCTAGTCTTTCAATTTGTTTGATAAGAATACTTTAAGCGCTAAAAAAGTCGCTTTGTCATGACACTCATGACAGACATTATTTATTTTTGGCCTTAAATATTATGCAACATAGTGCATAGAAAAGGGAGAAAATTGTTTCGAAAAAAAAAACTACTTGTACTTGAAAGTAAGAAAAAGTGGTTGGTGGAAGCTTTATACGTTTGTTGTTACTATGTGCCAGTAATGTGGTAACTTATGACCCATTATATCGAAATTGTAATTTTAAAAGAATCTAACAGGAAACAATCCTCTAAGCAAACTATCGAATTGGCGCCTGATTTCCTCGAATGAGAGCCAATCGAATGAATCCCACCCTTTTTTTTTTAGAGCAAATGATAAAATAATTTGCATGCATACCTACTTCAAGTATGTAGATAAAGTATATACCCATGTATACATACATAATCATACATAATATACATATATGTACATTTTCGTGACAACAAAGTTAACCTATGAAAATTTAAAGTTCCACTGAACGATCTGCATAAATCAAATTCGCTAATCGACTCGTCGTGGTACACATAGTTTTAGCGACTCGATGGAAGCCATTTCTCGAACATTTCCTCCCAAAGACATGAGGAATTGTTACACGGGGAGGTGGTGTGCAGAGGATGGAGGCGACCCTGACTGAAAATGTCATTTTTCTGTGCAAAAAGGAGAGACGAGAGAAAAATGAAGTCGAGTCGAGGTAGACTTGCATTTGAGTAGTTTTCAATTTTTCTTTTTGTCTGTATATTTAATTTTTCCAATAAAAAAATTCTAAATCATTAAATTTAAATTGTAATTAATTTGGAATTAAACTAAATCGAAAAAACTTACCAGGCGAAATAGTTTTCTCCAATATCTGTATGAGTTGCAGGTTCACTTGCATATTCATTTTGCTTGTGGATTTTCTTTTTTGTTCTTTTCAATTCTTCGATTAAACTTATTTATTGGAAATTAATTGAACGATTTTTTGGATCACTCGATAATCACTTGTGTTGCGTTGGGTTTGAAGTAATTTTAATGTAATTTAAGTCGATTAATTGTACTTTTTGTGGTTTTTTCGAGTGAGGACCGGCTACGATACTTCCACATGGAAGCCACTGAGAAAAATTTCGAAGTAAAAAATTAACGTCTTTCGCGGGGAAAAATGCGAAAGCGATGTGGAATTCCGCATTCATTTAATATAGTTTGCATTCAGCGAAATTAATTTATGGAATTTCGCATAAATGAATACGTTCAGAAGAGTAACCGCATTGGGTTTTGGGAATGTTTCATTGTCCCCTTTCACACGAAGATACTAGTTGTTGGTGATTTTTTTGACGTTTTCTTTAAATCTCCTTAACAATCTCTTGTACCTTTCACACGCAAGCAACAAAAACCCGGAGATTTTCTTTATTTTCCTTTTAAACTACCTTGGTTGAACGCACACAAACGTAGTGTGAAGAGAAACGTCAAAAAAGTTTCCTGAATTTGTTGACCGGGGAGATTTCGTTTCCCCCTCTTTCTTCCTGCCCTTCTCGCCTATGAACTAATTGTTGCCGGGAACTCAGTTGCACTGTGTGAAAGGGGACATTGCTTGCGTTCGGGTGGTAGTGAGATAGGCTATCCACCTATTCTAAAAATTTTCAGATACCTTGAGTTGTTGTTGCATCATTTCAAATTTCCTAATTTTGTTTGAAGGCCCAGATTGTCAATCGCTTGTTTTTGTTGTTTTTGCATTGAATCCTGTCATTTGAAATGGGTTCCACTTTGAATGGAATCCACATTTGGGTGTGTTCATAAAAGTTTTACGTAATTTCCTACCGAATTTCGTGCAAATTTGGTTGAAATTACCTCATTTGGAAATTTGAATTTGTATGGAAAATGAGATGATTTTGAATTTAATTTGGAAATTTTTGACGAAATTACCTCATTTGCTCTAATGAAAACGCTGTATTAGATCACAAATTACCTCATTTCCCATACAAATTCAAATTTCGAAATGAGGTAATTTCAGCCAAATTTGCACGAAATGAGGTTGGAAATTAGGTTAAAACAAATCGAACACATCTAAATTGAATGCGATTGAATAACAATCGAACAACTTCCTATTCAAAATGTCAAATTTGAAGTGTTGTTAAAATTTATATAGCAAAAAGCCCAAAAATAAAATATAATAATTCAGGTAAATAATATTGTTTTAATATATAAATGGTATAATTTTGTATTTTTATTCATTATTTCAGAGCGTGTAGAATTTTTTAAAGAGTCGGCCCGCGCTCTGGCCAGGCTTTTATCTAATTCCTATGTCAGCTATTACACGTTAACTCAAGATTCATGACTCTTTCTTCGAATTCCTCTTTCAAAATCATTCTGTGAGGCGAGTGCTATTGCACGCTTGACTCTCGATTCATGACTCAAATTTGACAGTTTAGTTTTGTTGTCCGTGGTAATCATTGACATACTATATATGGACTGCTAGTCGGGCTTTATTTTCATACAAAAGCTCCAATAAAAATGGTCCCTCCTCTTCTTAGTGACACTTGGCCTCTTGGAGCAAAGTGGCAAAAAATAATAATAATTTTCAATGCCATCTGTTGTCACTTGGTTTCAACAAGCTATTTTTGGCGTAGAAACTAAAGCTAAGTATAGACGATTGTCAGATCTTACAATATTGTCAGATCTGTCAATGGTCTGACAATAGCGGACAATTAGCTGACAATTGACAAATTTCTTACAATGTAAAATTGTCCGTTCACACGATTGGTAGATTTTGTGCCAAAGTCTGACAATTTAATTGTCAGCTCTTGTCTGACAATTTTCGGACAATTATATATCTGGCAATATTGTCAGCTTGAAAATTTTCTGTTCACACGGTTGGCAGACCAATAAAAATTCAAGTCACAATAAAAATTCAATTCAATTGAGGATTTCAAGATCAAACAAACTTTTATAGAATTTCACTTGCTAAAACAATTGGACGAGCATTTGAAACTACAACTGAACATCGAGGGCGACGAACTACATTTAGAAAGTGACCTTGAGACTATGTTAGGTCTGAGTTGGCGGCAGGCTGCCTATTGTTATTAATTGCTTGAGCTGGTTTTTTTTCCAGGTAGTGTCCCTGTCCACCCTCGTTTTGGCATTCTTCAAATTTATTTGATTGCTCGTATAGTTTCATGGCCATTTTGAAGTCCAATTTTTTTTAACTTGTTGGAATTTGCTGTTCAGTGTTCACTTTATTTAATCTTCATTTGAGTAGATATCTTTTAATGATTTTATTTATTCCGAACAAAATATACAGCACAAGGAATTTAATATAAAAGTGAGTCCAGTTGCTTTATAGATTTTTTTTTCCTTCTGTTCTGGAAAAACTACAAATTTCCTACAAAAAAGTTTTTTTTTATCTCAACTCGGCTCCAACCGTTTGACATTTCGAACAATGAAGAAATTGTCAGCAATTGTAAGATGTTTTCAATGAAAACATCTGACAATGACCAATGAGTCTGACAATGTCCTAATCGTCGGACAATGACACAAATTGTGCGTTTAGACGATTGTAAGATACCTGACAATTTTTTGTCAGATTGTCATCTGACAATTACCTTACAATGACGTTTCTGACAATATTGTCAGACAAAATTGTGTGTTCAGACGATTGTAAGACATTTGGGACAGTTTTTTCACTGACAGATCTGACAATATTGTAAGATCTGACAATCGTCTGTACTTAGCTTAAGGACATCTGTTATTTAGGCCTATTCTGCCGAATCTTTTATTCTGCTATGAATTTTCTGTTATGAATCATAAAAGATATTCAACATAAAAGATCTTTTATAATTGGTATTCAGATATTCGAACTTTTATAAAACTCTGTTACGGAACTTCGAAAACAAAATATGTACGCAAACAGAACTAAAATCTTTTATAAAATCAACAGCTGTTCTGTCAAATGAGTTATGGAAGAAGGAAGGCCAACAAAAAAGTAAAATAATTTTACCAATTTAATAATTACAGGTATTAAATACTTATAAAGTATTATTTTAACAATTTCCTACTAACGAACTTCCGAATTTAGATGAAAGAACGAACAAATTAACAATGGCCGACGAAGTTGAAGTCCAAAAGAAAACAATCGCTGAGGATTTAGTTGTGACCAAATATAAATTGGCTGGCCAAATTGTAAATAAAGCATTTCTCGTTGCTGATACTTCTGTGAGTCTGTGAGGAAAATGTGTACACTGGGTGCAAAAAACTTAAAAGATGGAAATGCATTTCCAACCTTTTCACCAACAAAAAATGATCCTGACTGCATCAAGTGACAAAAAAGCAACATGCAAAAAAGCTGATGTTGCTCTGGCTAGAGCTGCTTTTTGGGCAATGCAAGCTGCTAGGCTGATTAAAGATCCAGCTAGTAACTATGAAATCACTGAAGCTGTACAACAAGGCATAATTAGTTTCTAAAGAAGAAATAAATAAATAATGGAACTATCGGATAATATTAAAGAACTAGTCAGTTCTGAACTCGTAAGTTGTTTGTGTACCTACTTATACTGCCTCATTTTTTTAATCAAGAACATCTTGATCGGTTTCTAGGAATAGGTACATCCCACCAGCGTTATGTAAGTGTATCCCATAACACATATTGTCGGCGCGTTACTCGGCTGTGGATTGGGCAACATTCTTTGCGTGCTCTAAAGTACTGTACTCCATTGCCAAGTTGTACATTAGCAAGAAGCGGTCGTAAATAGCCTGATGTTGTGCAAAGATTTGGGTGCACATATACAGGCAAAAAAGCTGTGCAATCACTGAGGTCGTACAAGTTGCCGAATCATATAAAAGCAAACCAATCGAAAGCATGCTAAGTCATGAATTGAAGCAATGTGTTGTTCAATGTGTTCCCACAAGATGAATGAACCATTCCCAGTGCTGTATGAGAAACCAAATGAATATGTGGCTCAATTCAAACACACTGTCCTGGATCTATTTTAAGTTAATTTTGTTTCCTCCATAAATAAATAAAAATGAATGTACATATGTATGTAAATTTTCGTTTTATTAAATCTTTTATTTGCTCTGACTGTGATTCGTGCTTATCAACCATGAATGTCGGCCGTTTGTAGTTCTGTTCTAGATTCCTCTCAAGATTAATTGTTATTGTGCGCCGAGAAAAATCATAGACGAAACCAGACGCTATAGATAGGCGATTCATCGAACTTACAATCACATATTCACCAAGGCATATCTATCTAGAAACAGAAAAAATTTTTTGATTTCTATGGAGGACAAAATATGTACATGTACATGTGCATGAACTTACATACCTCAAAAGTTGTGATGTTTTCCCTTGACGTTGAAGGAAATTGAATATGATTTCTGCGAATTCCTGGACATTGATGTAAACTTCTTGTCGATTAATTTTGCAGTCGTACAATGTGTACGTACATGGTTTGTTTGGATTCGAGAATTTCTCAGGAAACATTTTCAATGTCTTGGTGGGTTCTGATATTTTGCGAGGACGGTTTGGAGAATTTCATGGACCAAAGAACCAATGAACATCTATACAATTGCAAGACAGACATATTAATTTTTGAATACAAACTACTTACAATTTAATTGCTTCCCTCTGGACCATAGAATAGTGCTTCCAGAAATCAGAGTCCGGTTTGGTTATAATAAATCCATTATCCTTGTCAACTTTTCACTGATAACACTCATCCCAGACAGCTTGAATCGAGACAAGCTCTTTGGGTGAAATTTTCGTTCCACAGGCGAAGTTCGGTTTTTTTTCCGTTTCATCTTCTCGGAAGAGCTTTACATTAATTGGTAGCATTTCGAAAAGAAATTCAAATAATTTTTAATTCACTTTTAGAAGAAAGTCAATAATTTTTAATTCACTCTTGCAATTCTTTTATGATAAAAGACACAAAAATTTGTCTTTTATTCTTTTATTATTTATTACAGATTTTATAACAGATTTTGGCATGCTGAATACCAAAAACGGAATTTGTAAAAGATTTTGTGACAGTTCGAATTTTTGACAGTTCATAAAAGATTTTTTAGCAGATTTCATAACAGATTTGCATGCCGAATACCAAAATAATTATTCATAAAAGATTTTTTGACAGCTCAAACTTTTGTATGGAAATTCATAACAGAATAGCAGAATAAAAGAATAAAAGACCTCGCCGAATAGGCCCAATTATTACTTACTATAGCCCGGTTCCTTTACTTTGAAACTCTGTGATTTTCTGTGCATTTGTGTGAATTTCAGTCTAACGTTCTGTCAAAGTTCATATAAAAAAAATAAAATGGCAGTAAAATGCACAGAAAATCACAGAGTTTCAAAGTAAAGGAACAGACATTATACTGTGTGACGTTTTGGTTTTTTTTTTTTTTATTTCTTTTTTTTTTCATTCAAAATAAATTATCGTGCGTCTCCACATCTTTGTATATAATTTTTTTTATTTTTGTATACAAAGTCCACATTATTGTAATAGTTTTTTATTGCAATTCATCCTATAGTGGACAAATGTCCGGGGACGATGAAACCAACGTAATCGATGAGAAACAAGAAGAAAAAGTCGCAGATATTGCCACATCAAGGGTAAGTCGATGGAAAAAACCTTCATTAGATCAAATTTCATCGGGTTTTTTCATTTTTATAGGTTCGTTCAGGATTAGCCGAGTTGGAATTGAAGACCTTACAAGTTCTAAAAAGACTTGAAAATGTGCGCACAAAACCCCCTGCTTCCAATAAATCATCTGATACAAAAACTACGAATAAAAATAAAGGAAATAGACACGAAATCGGTAAAAGTCCTTGTGGAAAGGACAAAGTTCAATGTCATGCTTAACTTGGATGGCAAATTTAGGCACAATAATTCCCCGAAATCATCACCAATTACCCGCATGGATATAAAAAAAAAGAGTGCCGTCGCCTCGCCGTAAACTGGCTTCTAACTCCAGCAGTCCTGAGGACAAACTGCCAAGAAGCTGAACAAGAAGGCTCCCGCGTCGTCGCGTCTGGCCCCGCTGAGCAAGAAGCGAATCGGTCCTAACTGGGAACAACAATCGAGCTTTTCCCCGCCAAATACACACAATCCCCCGAAGAAGAAAAGCGGCAAGAATCTGTCGGTGTCGTTCCTCGAGACGGTCGAGATCTTTGGCGAATCTTCGGACGACGATTCTTGGTTCGATATGGATCCTAAAGAATTCATCACGGCCGACCAAACCATTGGATAACTTGTTCGATTCGTTAAAGGAGAGCACGTCATGCTTTCGCAGTAGCTCCTCGGCAGGCAATACTAGCAGCAGTGGCATCCTTAAGAGCAGCATTCTCGATCGCAAGGAAAAGAAATCATTCGAGTCCGCTAAAGGAGACCGAGACCGAGAGTCCGCGAAAGCAGCAATTGAAATCAGGTGATAAGAATTGTAAATGAACGTGAATAGAAGGAATATTGGTAGGTTTAATGTCTTGTTTGCCATTTCAATCCGTTTCTTAATTTTTAAGTTGATGAGGATTTGCATTAGCGGAAGTTATTCCGCCAAAGAGGAATGTTTCAACAGATGGTTGGGAGATAGGAGGAAGTGGAATCGCGTAATCATTTTTTTGGGCGCGAAGGTCTTTAAGGGACTTTTTTTTTTCTTTTTTTTTAGTTGAAGTTTCAGACCAATCTAAGAAATGACTTTGTCACACGAGCATCTTTTTCTGCGCGTCCATTTGGAAGTTCGTTCTGAGAACCAAGAAAACTAATGGGAATGAGCTTCATGAAAAATCGCATAGAAATTAATTTTTTTTTGGTTCACTGCTCTCGGTAGTCTACCAGTAGATACGTTAATTATAAAACTGTGGCAATTTTCAAAGTTAAGCTTTTTATAAAAAAAAATTATATCTTTCGTTGTAATGATTGGATTTTCAAAGTTAATATCTTAAAACAAAGATAAAATGTCAGGCTATAATTGTTTTAAAACATTTTTGAGCTGGGGTACCCCCTTCCACCTTTAAAACGTAATGGAGGAGCAATTGAATTCGATTGTTGGAATTCTAAATTGAAAAGTTGATGTAAAATTTCAGAAATTTAAAAAAACTAATTATGCAAAGTTATTACCCGAAGCCTTCCCTTAAATAATAATGGTAAATTTATAGGCATAAACCTACTTCTTTACTTTAATCAATTTGTAAGCAGAAAAGTTTCCTAAATTCAAAAATTGATAAAATTTTTCAGAATTTTAAAAAACAATTTAGCCAGAGAAACCTGAAATGGCTAAATATTCTACATTTTTACTGGCCTTATACTGCGTTTTCATTAGAGCTGAAATGAGGTAATTTGGCAAATTACAAAAAAAGTGTTCACATTTCAAATTTCTTAATTTTGTTTGACGGTCCAGATTGTCAATCGCTTGTTTTTGTTGTTTTTTACATTAAATTCTGTCATTTTGAATGGGTTCCACTTTGAATGGATTCCATTTGGGTGTGTTCATAAAAGTTTTACGTAATTTCCTACCGAATTTCGTTCAAATTTGGTTGAAATTGCCTCATTTGGAAATTTGAATTTGTATGGGAAATCAGATGATTTTGAATTGAATTTGGAAATTTTGAACAAAATTACCTCATTTGCTCTAATGAAAACGCAGTATTAGACCCCTCTACAAAAATGTCATGCATTTAATAGGGTTCGTTACAAGAGGGAAGGCGGTAAGGTGTCGTTTTTTGAATTTTCACCCACTTTTTCTATTCTAATTTGATTTAACAACAAAAATAGAAAAATTTTGTACGTTTTAGTTTATAGTTAAGTTTTAAATTTTCAATAGTTTAAAAATTCTTTCTTTATAATTATTAATTAATATAAGTTCCTATTTATATATTATTTTTAGAAAATCGACCACGTGACCTTGCAAGATTTGATGCACGTGCAACTGCAAGCTGCCTGGACAGTGAAAAGGGCACAAAGAATAATAAGCCACAGCATTGGTGCTTTCTGCATTTCATCAATCTAAAATTGGCAGACAACTGCCACAGTACAAAATAAACAAGTATTACAATAATAGTTTTAACTTATTAAATGTATTTTTTATTTATATTTATTTATAATAAAAGCAAGTTTAGATGCATATTAAAAAAAATGTCTTCAATGGTCTTTATCTTGATCCGTTTCGAGCAAATTTGTCTTCTTCCAATGGCCTATCATCATTTACCAGCAGGTAATGGATCTTCAGAAGGTTCGGGAGCTGGAGCAGCCTCTTCTACATCAGCTACCAAATTTTTATTAGTTGCCTCTGCCCATCTGTTACTGTTGGTCATTTTACTTGCGATATATGTAGGTACTGTAGGGAAAGTTTACGATTCGTAAAAAAAATCGAATTCGAGATTTCAATCAAATTGACATTGATGGTAGAAAACACGAAAAAAGAGAACACGAAAAATTATTTCTAATGAACCCCCCTATCTAAAACTCGTGCCCTTGGGCTCGGTACTTTCAGTATGCTGTACCTGGGCATCATCTCTAACTTACAAAAAAATAATCCTGACTATATAATTTTTTCTTCGTTAGCAAAGTGACGTGTTGTATGAGAGAAATAATTTTCTAAGAAAGTAGTAGTGTTCAACGTTTTCAGTTTTCTTGGAAAATAAAAGACTTACAACTATTTAGTTTTAAGCATTCGATTAAAAGTCAATAACAGCTTAATTTCTGAACGAAAATTTAGAACTTTGGAACTATCAATTTAAAAAAAATTCATAAAAAATTGAAAAAAAAAAATTAATTTTAAATTAAAAATAAAATTTATTTTTTTCAAAAACCATTAACTGAAAAACTTGTGTCAACAACAAAATAAAATAATAGGTCTTTAGATTTTCAAAAACCTATTGTAATGAATTTTAGGTACTTCCGTTCTTTTTAAAAAAATATTTGTTTGATACTCAGGCATGTGCTTAACATTGGGTAAGCTTTAGCACATGTCTGAATATCATTTTACAAAGTAATGGTCAGTAACTTAAAAACATAGCAGTATGGTTTTTACCTTTAAAGAAACATAATTTTTCTTATGAAAGCAAATAAAAGTTGCATTGTGAAGCTTGAGTTGTGTTTGAACAACTTCGCCTCCAACACGAGGACCTCTTTCCAAAGCTGCTATAGCACCCTTCTTGATCATTTTCAGAGTACGGGGTCGAAGAGTATTAAGGTTTTCCATATTTCCTTGTGATTCGCTCAAGCTAAAGAAGTAGGTATTTAAATAGAGCAACTTACATGAAAATTGTAATTTTTACCTAAATATTTCTTTTTGGTCGTGTTAACTAGTTCCAATGTGATTGTGACACTTTGCTTTGACCCATGCTTTGACCCAGAGATTTCTTTTTCTACTGTAATAATATCCCCATCTCATAAAACAGTCTGCCAATGGTTTTATCAATGTTTACCCTCAAGCTGGGATCTTCTTTCTGCAATACTAGGCGGTTCAATTGAACAAAAGTATACCGCATCAGGTATTTGAAGATCCAAAGAGAGCATCTCTTTTATAATTTCCATATTTTCATCTTGGCCATCTAAATCGGTCTTACCAAGCGTATTTTGCAGCTTCTCTTGGGCTTGTTTAATTTAATCTCCAGTAACTGTATTCTAATGAAATTTTTTTATTACAAATAAATTGTATTTTCTTGAGAAATGTAATAATTCTCACCTTGAGTCCGCTACAAACACCTACATCACCACTGAATTTCTCCATATTCATCGGCTAGGGGCTCATGGATTCTGCTGAAGACTGTAAAAACGCATTCCTTTTTTCATTGAAGCACGTAACACACGGATGAGGGTCATGGCCAAATCACAATCACGCGTTCGGTCGGTCGGACTTTGATGGGCTTTTGATCGACTTTACGATACCATGTGTCATTAAGCGCGACCTTTAAAATTGCAAAACGAAATGTGGCTTCAAACCTCGGGCGTTGAGAAATGACTAATAAAAGTTCTGTTTCCGTACTGTATTGCATGCTATATATGAAAATTGCTCATGGAGGCTATTTATAAAATTCTATAAAAAAAATTTCATGCCATATATTGCTTTGCTAATAGAAAGCTATGAATAGTATTCTATGAAGAAGCAATTTACCTTTTGACATTTGTGGGTTTGTTTCAATTTTATTTTTGTTTTGTATTTTTTTTCGAATGTTATTAATTAGTTGTAGGTGCCAAAAGGAATTTTTGGTCTTTTTCTTGTGGATTTAAGCAAAATTAATAATAAATCAATTCTTTTAATTTAATTAATTAAATCAATTCTTTAAATTTTTAAAAAAGATGAAATAGTAAGCTATTAAAATGCCCAATTTGATGGTATACTATCGCTCTTTCTTTCTGTTAAAAGTGCCTACTTATATAATCATTTTACTAAAGCCTTTTTTCATTCATAGCCATGATCCACGTGCTCACATTATACAGAAAAACCCTTTCACTTCAATCTACCCTTCCCTATCTCACATGCTTTTAAAATCCATCTACCTCTCACTCACACATTAAAAAGTCTCTCATACTGAATCCGAGAATATTAATTTATTAAAATTAGCGTATCAGCATATTTTGAATACAATCTACCCTTCTCTTTTTCACGCAAATAAAATCTATCCGCCTGTCTGCATGTGCCATTCAGTAAAAAGCCCAAGTAAACGGGCACGTACGTAAGAAATACATAACTGATGATATAAATCCCGTCAGACGAAATAATCTTAAGCTGTGGGAATTATTTTACTGCAAAATAGGCTTGCAAACAGATTTTCTCATTTAAATGTGGCGATGTTACGCCGCCGACTTAGTACATACACACTTGTCAAGTTTGATGTGTTGTAAACTGTCATCTTTTTTTTCCCTATTCAACTCTTTTCTTTTCATGAGTAATATTTTCTCTTTCCCACATACAAGACACAATTCCACAAAAAAAAACAAAAGACAAATCGTAATTGATATTACAAAAAAGAAGACACACATTTCTTGTTTTAGGATTTTCTGTACTTGTAATCTATGTATGTGAACATTGATTTTTCAATAAGAATATTCACATAAAAATAAAATACAAATTAAAAAGAAACAGCGCCACAAGACACATCACTCATTAACAAAAAACAGAAAACAAGTGTAAATTCGACTTAGAAGTATAGCCACTGGAGTAAATACACTCTCCGGAACCAAACAAAAATTGCCTAAATCGAACACGTCTAAAAAGAGGTGAGGTAGAGAGATACTTCAAAAACAGAGCAACAAAACAATTTTATTTTAGGTATTTTCAAATGAAATAAATAAAACACAAACAATAAATTTCACAGAAAACAATATTTCATTTTATTATATACAATTGATTAAAGTATAAACATATCCTGGAATTATAAAAACATCCAAATTAATTTCCAATTTTATCCCAAAGTGGAACCACAACACACAAACCAAACGTACATACATTAATATAATAACTTTTATAAAATAGAAATTATTTACATGTTATATAATTAATATATGTACATATTATTGTCACTCAAACAAATTTTCTCATGTTTTTATAAACTAAATGTTTTATTTATAATGAACATTGTTAAACGCACAAGAACTTTTCCACCTGAAAGAAAAGGGAAACAAAAAAAAAGGAAATTACCTACCGTGAGCTGTCAAAGCGCGACAAAATAGAAAATAGATCTATTCGGGCTCGAGCTTACGATATTTACGATCTAAAGCGAGCATGAAGCTTGAGGTAACATTTCAGATTGCCTCATAAGAATCCATTGTTTCTATTCAATATGTCAAAGTCGGCACGACCGAACGCGTGATTGTGATTTAGCTATCAATGGACCACGTTGTTTGTCGTGAACTATTTTCAACACTTTGCCAACAAAACCATTCCTGAAAAACTTGTGCTTAAAATTATTTGATGGTGGAGAAATTTATATGAAATCACTTTAAAAGACAAAGACTTTCGTAGACATCTTCTTCTTTGTTGCCTGTGAAAATTTACCTGCATTTCATTCATGGATTTTTTGGCTGATGCTTTTGTGGTTTCTTGGGACTCTGAGGAGTAGGTTTCTTGATTCTTGCTCATGGTCAATGCTGGCCTTTGTAGAATCCCTATCAGAGACAACCACATTCGAGTTTCTGGACGGCTTATTTTTCTCTGTACATTGTGAAGATACATCCTCATTTCCACTTTCCATTATCTGAAACAATATATTAATTAATGTATACGATTTTATGGTTTTGTAAAATTTGTTTGTTTATTTTAATTTTTTTTTCAGATTTCCACAGTTTTTAAAAAATGTTTGTAAAAACAAAATAAACAAGAATTGAAGGATACACCGAATTATCAAAAGTTACACCTACTTTTCCGCTTTGCTCCACGGGGCGCTCGTGGTGTTTAGTTTTAAGTGGCACCATCGTGAAGTTGGCTCCTGGCAGTCCATATATAATAGGTCAATGGTGGTAATGCTCTTTGTCTACGCACCATACAAGTAACATGTGCTCTCGACAAGACACGAATAGAAATGAAGCAACATGGTAAAATAACGAACAAGAGAAAAGGAGAACGTCAAAAAGAGTCGCCGAAAGTTTGACCCATGACCAAAAATACCAGAGTGCCTGTTTACATTGTATTTTTGACGAAAGGCGCATCCAGTGAGATGGGTAGATTTCGTGTGAGTAAGAAAGAGAAGGGTTAATTCCACCCAAATTACGCCGATGCGCCAGTTTCAATAAATGTTTTCGGATTGAGCAGGAATAATTTTTTTTTGTGTGAGTAAGAGATATATGGTTGTTAAGGATGTGAGATAGGGATGGGTAGATTGAAATGAAAGAATTTTTTCTCTATAATGTAAACACGAGGAACATTTTGATGAACGAAAATATGCTTCGTCAAAAATACAATGTAAACAGGCACAAAACATGAACTCTTCGTACGTTTCACCCTCCAAAACCCATTTGTTTACATTGTTGTTTTTGTAATTTCGGTGCGCGTCGGAATAGCTGAGAATTGCAACAACAATTAAACGGGGAGTTGAACTGAGGAGCTGCTTTGTGTGTGCGTTTTACGTGGTTTTTGACACACATACTTTGAAAAGCTTACAAAATTCACTGAATACGTTCATTTGTAGTTCAGATGATTTTCCATCTCTTTTTCCTACCGACGAATGAGACAAAAAGGAACTCAGAAGAAAACCGAATAAAAGAAGAATTAAAAAAAAAACTTCTAGGTGGTGACGTTCCTGTCATGTCGTCCATAGAATTTTATGAAAAAGTTCGCAATTTGTTTACACGTATTTAACAAATAAATTTAATTTAATTGTTTTAAAAATATTTTAAACTTTATTTGCCGTATCGGGAATAAAAGTAGAAAAATCTACAACCAACTTGTGATAGCAACGTGTTTTTTGTCGTTTTTTTTTTCCGCAAAAATGACACGAAAATGGGATACACTTTCGTCGCTGTCCATTTTGTTAATGGTGCTCCTTCAACAATTCGGCATAAGTTATCAATTCTATTTGCCAGGACTAGCCCCTGTGAATTATTGTCGGAAATCAGAATCAACTGGCCCGTGCAAGGTAAGGAATCTTCTAATTGTCCACTCTACTACTACATTAGCTGCAACAAAACGCTTCTAAGATAATGGTAATCGAACTTATGTACCTAAGTATATATTCGATTCTAATGTGTCATAAATTAAATTGCCCCAAAGTGCACTTATTTGTTGATCAACGTTTGCGTTAGCATCAAGATTTTTGCAAATCAATTGGGAAGTTCAGGTTCAATACCCTAATAAAGTTACCGAGGCAAGTACTTTGAGATCGCTATAGCTATACATGTGGCCTCGGTTCCGGCTAAACTGAACTTACCAATTTGTGTGTGTTTGGCATTATGATTCATGAGGAGTTTTTGTTTTGTGACCAAATGCCCAACAGTGAAAAAAAACTATTAACGTTTTTATTTTTAAACTGCATTTTATTTCAAGTTACATATTTGTCTTGAGATAAAAGACATGGCATGGTATAGAACTTATCACAAATTATTTATTTGTATGTATTTCTGAATAATTAAAAATGATTCTTAAAGGTATTTTTTTTTTATATACGATTATTATTTTGTTGAACTTGAAAGAAGCAATAAGTACAAAAAGTATAATAATATATATATATATATAGGTAATTAACATCTACTAAATTTATCCCTAGACAAATCAACAAAAACAACTTGACTGCGTCGAGTTGGCATTGTCAAATAATGTACCAAATACACTTGAGTCGTGCATTGTCAGCTCAATATTATAACGCATGTGTTCAAACACTGATAAGGGCACAATGCAACTGCCCGATCAAAAAGCTCGTTAGAGAAAGAACTCGATAATAATTTGTTGAATATATACCTAAATCGAAATATTAGGTTATACTCACTCATATATATGTATAATCACACGTTTTCATCAAGAAATTTGTTTGGTATTTTTTGTTATCAATAAATAATCGTTACCAATGTATTTTCTTTTGCTCAGTAATTTTTAATTTTCTCGGTAGGTATAGCAGCAATTATGTAATAATAATTCACATTTTCGATTCAATATGAAGAAGAGTGATTTTTTTGGTAAGACTAATGAAAACTCTGTTCATGTTCAATTAACTTAATTCCTATGTAGGTACATATGTAACGGCTCGTCTACACGAGTTAAAGAATGTCATTAATTCTGTTTTGATATAAAATATTCTATCATTTTATACAAAGATAGAACTAATGGCATAATCGGCCCCATCGAGGTAATCTTTGGAGCGGAATTCTCTCCGATTTCCTACGAATCGGAGACATTTTGCTTCGAGGTAGTTCTCCTATCAGCGAAATGTCTCGTAGGAAATCGTAAAGAATTCCGCTCCGACGGTTACCTCGATAGGGCCGGATGTGACAAAGTGTCATAAATTTTGTCATTTTATACCAGTTAGTTGTCATAATCCGATTTTATGACAATTAATTGGTTTGAAATGTCATAAATTCCATCATTTTATACCAATTGTTTGTCATAATCTGGTTTTATGACAATTGGTATAAAATGCCAGATTTAATGACATTTTGCCATTCGTGTAAATGAAACACAACTAACTGTTTAATTCCTTATTTATGCATCATTTACACGAGTGACAAAATTCCATTAATTCTGTCATTTTATACCAATTAATTGTCATAAAATCAGATTTTAACAATTTATTGGTACAAAAAATGACAAAATTCATGACATTTTTTAACTCGTGTAAATGAGGCACTACACGAGTACCAAATATCATGAAATCTCATTTTATACCAATTAATCGTCAACGGGTTATGACGGGTTATCAGATTTCGTAATCTAGTAGATTACAACAAAATCTCCTCCAAATCTACTTGGAACAGTATAAATGTGAAACAAACATACTTAATTACTCATTTTTCTCTTCAGTATAACATTTCAGTAAGAAAACATAAACAATGAAAAGAGAGTTTGTTATGTGTAGTGTACAGAGGAGGTGGGTTTCCATTCCATTTGGTGGGTTTTTTTAATAGAAAAAGAGAGAGAAAATTTAAATTTTGGAAATTGTCCTGGGAATTTTCACTAAATATCAATGGATTTTTTTCGTAGTTACTATCAACACTAATATCGTTTTTCTTTCAGCCAAAAAAAATTGATCCCTGTGATGGATTTTGATCCCGGACAAGTTTTTGCATTACATTCAACCAAAAAAAATCAATCCCTGGCAATTCGGGATCAAAATCTCTGATCCCGAATTAAAGAGAGATTTACACCTACATGAAACACGCACTTGCACACACACTATTTATAAAACGTCATTTTGTGCTTTTGTGTGATTCTGTGGTTCTGTGATTTTCTATTTCATTTACATTCCGTTTTTGATTCTTTGCCTATCAAAATTATTTTTTGCTTTATTATATTAAAATTATTTTTGACAAAATTAAATTTGACATCCCACACATACATTTGCAAACAAAAAACAAATCCAATCTGCGTTTCTTTTGCCAAGAAAATTCGTGATCCGGGATCAAAATCCCTATTTGCAAAAGAAAAACGACATAAGAATCGTTTGAAATGTCAAACAAAATCTAGTGCGCAGTGTGAACGATTCAATGAGATTTGGTAATCTCGTTGCCGAAATCCGAGATTTCAGTTCAGTGTGACAACCGTATAATGTTAAATCTTCATTTGCTAAATCAAAAGTGATATAACTTAACAAAAAAAATTACAACTTTAGTACACCCTCGGCTCCTTCCGCATTGTTTCATGTCTCTCTTTATCTTGTCGCATTCCTCCACTAAAAAAATTAACCTATACTCGCGATTTTTTACGAATGCTCATCATTTCATCAATTTACAACTGCAGACGTACTATGAATTATAGAAGTTCTTTCTTTAGCCGCAAAACACGATTATGGAATTCTTTCTAACACTTGCAGTGTTTAAGAGTCGATGAGCCAAAATAAGTTAAGCACAAAATAATTAAAAATCTCGAAAGAAACAAAACCTCCACAAAATCATGCATTCAAATGCTCAGGTGTTTTTTTGAGAACCGGAAAACTCAGTTTTTTTTTGACAACTCTTGAGGTTGTTAAGAAAACCTGGGTCAACCCTTGGTAAAGTTCAACGAACAATGCTGATCATTGCTCTTCCCCGGGTGGCAATCCGATCGAATATCTTGATAGATTAGTTTCTGATATGCCATCATGCCAGACAGCCAAGCTGCACTTAAAGCACTCAACTCATACACCATCAGTTCTGAGCTTGTATGGGATTGTGTGTGCAGACTAAATGAACTGTAACACTTTGTTGGGTACCAGGCAATATTGGTGTCCAAGGCAAAGAAATGGCAGACTCCTTAGCGAAGAGAGGTGCAACAACACCCTTAACGGGTCCAGAGCCCTATTGTGGAATAGGAGAAAATGTGATTAAAAACAAAATCAAAATAGAAGAGGAGGCTAAAAAACTAAAAATCTGGAATGAACTCCCTAAGCTGAGACAGGCCAAACTACTTTTTGGGAACTACAACCCAGAACGTTTCATATCCTGTAAGATCGTTTCGACCCTAAGGCCTCTAATCATTCGCTTTACCAGATAAGATTATTTTATATAATTTTTAATTGCACCAGCTATCCTGAGGGAAACTTCGGAGGGAACCAGCTACTAGATGGTTCGATTTGTCTTTCGCCCCTATACTCAATTCTGACAATCGATTTGCACGTCAGAACTGTTTCGGTCTTCCATCAGGGTTTCCCCTGACTTCAACCTGATCAAGTATAGTTCACCATCTTTCGGGTCACAGCATATATGCTCAAGGTACGCTCTAGTTAGAGGCATAAATAATATAAATATTATTATACATAACTATATAGAACGCCCCGGGATTGAATACAAATTTTCATTAAAAAAATTTAAACTAATCCCATTAAAATAAAGTTAAGTTAATTATGCCATTAAGTTTTATTAAAAATACTCAATGACTTGCACAAATGTTAGACTCCTTGGTCCGTGTTTCAAGACGGGTCCCGAAGGTATCCTGAATGTATCGCATTGTTAATCATAATAGCGCATACAATTATAAATAAATAAATCAATAAGTTTATATATTATTGTAAAATTCCGAAGAATTATAAGCACATTATATAATTATATCTGTCAATGATTTATCAAATCTAAAACAATTATTTTATGTTAGAAATCCGAAAATAACTAATTTAAATAAACATTAAGTTTTAGATCTTAAATATTTATAACATTAACAGATTACAATGTCCTTATATGGAAAAATTGCACACTATTTATATAATATTTTTAAAATATTATATTATTAATGATGAATTTTCCATAATGGATATTCAGGTTCATCGGGCTTAATCTCTGAGCAGTTTCACGTACTATTTAACTCTCTATTCAGAGTTCTTTTCAACTTTCCCTCACGGTACTTGTATACTATCGGTCTCATGGTTATATTTAGTTTTAGATGGAGTTTACCACCCACTTAGTGCTGCACTATCAAGCAACACTACTCTTTGGAAATACCTTCTAGTAATCATTAACGTTATACGGGCCTGGCACCCTCTATGGGTAAATGGTCTCATTTAAGAAGGACTTAAATCGTTAATTTTTCATACTAGATTATAGATATTCCATACACTGCATCCCATATTTGCCATAAAGACAAAATGGCTTAGTGCTGAACTGATTTCTTTTCGCTCGCCGCTAATAAGAAAATCCTTGTTAGTTTCTTTTCCTTCCCTCATTAATATGCTTAAATTCAGGGAGTTATCTCATATGAGTTGAGGTTGTTTAACACTTTTTTTTTGCTTATTAAATATTTTATATACACTATTTCAAAATTTGTTATTATTTTGATCCCGTTTTCAGCTATATTATCAAATATTAAAGGATTTTTTTTAATATATATATATATTTTTTGTTATATACTAATAATTCTCTAAAAAATAGATAATATAAAATACTTTAGGTATCAAATATTTTGAGGTATATATTATAAATTAATATTATGAAGAAAATTATAATTAATTTCTTCAGTAATATAACATGTGCTTAAAAATAAATTAAGCAACTTATCTAGCATAGTCTCAAAACCCTCAACCGTATTATGTAGTCCAAGCAGCACTTCAAAATTAATTAAAGTACATAACAGCATGGACTGCGTTATGCGTTCAAAATGTCGATGTTCATGTGTCCTGCAGTTCACACGATGACGCACAGTTTGCTGCGTTCTTCATCGACCCATGAGCCAAGTGATCCACCGCTTAGAGTAATAATTTTAGTTTTATTTTTTAATCAAGTCAATTTTTTTAAAAAGAAAAATTTTTTTTTTAATGTTAATTTTTTTAACATTTTTATTTTTTTTTTTTTAAAAAATGTTCTTTATTCATGTTGCGAATGTCCAATTCCCAAAAGAGAATCGTTTACTTAATTATTAAGTACAACATTTTAAACATCTTTTTTTTTGTTTGTTTTTATAATAATAAAACTTTATTTTTATATTAAAGTTTTTACTATTTTTTATTTTTTTATGGAAAAATCACGTTAATGATCCTTCCGCAGGTTCACCTACGGAAACCTTGTTACGACTTTTACTTCCTCTAAACCATCAAGTTTGGTCAACTTCTGCGAAACAACCGTAACACATTAGAGCGTCACAGTGATCACGTCCGGAGACCTCACTAAATAATTCAATCGGTAGTAGCGACGGGCGGTGTGTACAAAGGGCAGGGACGTAAACAATACGAGTTAATGACTCACACTTACTGGGAATTCCAAGTTCATGTGAACAGTTTCAGTTCACAATCCCAAGCATGAAAGTGGTTCAGCGGTTTACCCGGACCTCTCGGTCTAGGAAATACACGTTGATACTTTCATTGTAGCGCGCGTGCAGCCCAGGACATCTAAGGGCATTCCAGACCTGTTATTGCTCAATCTCATTATTGCTGTTTACGCAATTTGTCCATTTAAGAAGCTAGTGTCCTTATAATGGGACAAACTAGAAACTTTTGAATTGATCGATTGAAATGTCTCCCAATTTAAATTCTTCGCAATTTTTGTTCACAAACGATGCGTAGGTAACCAAATCGTCTGTCTTTCGTTTGATTGTTTGAAGACAGCTGAAACGAACATACCTTTGAGTTTTAAGACTGTGTCCGAAAAATGTATATCCTTTATTTTGTTCGGTAAAATCAAGTTGGTTATTTCTCATGAGCAATTGGGTTGAGTTTTCTCATGAGAAGACGAACCTTCGCTGAATCATCAAGCGAGGCCCCATCCACAATGAATACGTCTTTGAAAAGATTGTACCACGTTTCAAAAGTCAATCCATTTTCCGGATCATAAACAAATTCTTGAATGTTGTTTGCCAATGATTCCATTGTGAACTCCTGTCCTCGGTTCACTTCTTTTTCTTGAATTATTTTTTTGCAAAAGTTTGCTTTGCAATTCGAGAAGTTCTAGAATCTTCGGATCAGTCGTCATTTTGTTTGTGTGATTTTCTGATTTTATCTCTTGAGGTTATTCTCTTTTTCTGTAAAATTCCTTGTTGCCAAATTGTTATATATCAAAAGGATACGTCATTATTTCGTTAGTTCACAATCTAATCTAATTTTCAATTATATATTTAATACAATACATTTTATCAAAATCTAACAATAATTGTTATCGAAATAGTAAACAATAAAAAAAAAAAATTGGTTGTAAAAATTTATAACACTAAATAGAAGTAAGTCCATTCGGAAATCAAGCAATTCCTTAAAATACGAAATTATATGAAAGGCCTATAATGTAAACCATACTGAAGAACAAAATTTGATTTATTTAAAATATATTTTCAGTCTGATGTAACGCTCTATGTCAACCGTTTGAATACAGAAGAATCAGTTATTCCATATGAATACCATCACTTTGATTTCTGTACCATTGACGAGGGAAACTCACCGGTAGAAAATCTTGGACAAGTTGTGTTCGGAGAGAGAATACGTCCTGGCCCATATAAAATTGAATTTCTGAAAGATGTCCATTGCGAGAAGGTGAATATTTTATTTCTTTCATTGCTAACCAAGAGTATATTATTCTAAAGTGAATAAATAACAATTACAGGTGTGTACTAAATTATATACAGGTGGCGATCCAGATAGTGATCGACGTATGATGGTTCTGAAGAAGGGCATGAGCCTTAATTACCAACATCATTGGATAGTTGACAATATGCCAGTTACTTGGTGCTATCCGTTGGAAAATGACAAACAATACTGCAGCACCGGTTTCCCAATGGGTTGTCTTGTAAGACAATTGGCTGATGGCGATGAAAGTTGTCCCATCAATCCCAGTTACAATAGACCAGGCATCTATTATCCATTTAATCATGTTGATTTGACAATAACCTATCACAGTGGTGCCACAGAAGAATGGGGTGTTGGTTTTGGTGCTAATGGCGGACGCATCATATCAGTAAAGGTTATACCCCGTTCAATAAATCATAAGAATCCTGACAAACCCGATTGTGGTTCCCCTGAAGCAATTGAAATTCCAGCAAATACATTGCCTCGGAACACTAAACTGCATATTACCTACACTTACTCGGTCAAATTTACAATGAACAATACAGTGAAGTGGTCTTCGCGTTGGGATTATATTCTCGAATCAATGCCCCACACAAACATTCAATGGTTCAGCATATTGAATTCTCTCGTAATTGTTCTGTTTCTGTCGGGAATGGTTGCCATGATTATGCTTCGTACTCTGCATAAAGATATAGCACGATATAATCAAATGGAAAGTGGTGAAGATGCTCAAGAAGAATTCGGATGGAAACTGGTACATGGTGATGTTTTCCGCCCTCCACGAAAGGGTATGCTGTTGTCTGTGTTTTTGGGATCTGGTGTACAAGTTACATGCATGACCTTGATAACTTTGGCATTTGCTTGCTTGGGATTCCTTTCGCCTGCCAACCGTGGCGCTCTGATGACATGTGCCATGGTCTTGTATGTTTCTCTGGGAACGCCCGCTGGATATGTATCGGCGAGAATTTACAAAAGTTTTGGTGGCATCAAATGGAAGAGCAATGTTATGCTCACATCGATAGTATGCCCCGGGTATGTACTTTTAAGAAATCTTAATCTTTGGATCAATCTTTGATTCAATCATGCAATTGAAAGCTTGGAGCGTAATGGTTTTTTGTAACTATATTTTTAGTGTCGTTTTCTGCTTGTTCTTCGTGATGAATCTGGTCCTTTGGGGTGAGGGAAGCTCAGGAGCTGTACCATTTAGCACTTTGGTTGCACTGCTGGCGCTATGGTTTGGTGTCTCCGTTCCTCTCACTTTTGTTGGAGCATACTTTGGTTTTAGGAAGCGCGTAAGTTTTAAAATTTGTCTATTTTTTTTATATATATCTGCTATTTTGACCCTTTTTTTTTTTATTAAGGCTTTGGAACATCCTGTTCGAACGAATCAAATTCCACGACAAATTCCCGATCAATCGGTCTACACACAGCCAATCCCTGGGATCATCATGGGTGGAGTCCTTCCTTTCGGTTGTATTTTCATTCAACTCTTTTTCATTCTGAACTCTATTTGGTCCAACCAAATGTACTACATGTTTGGATTCCTCTTCCTTGTATTCCTGATTCTGGTGATAACCTGCTCAGAGACCACAATTCTTCTCTGCTATTTCCATCTTTGTGCGGAGGACTATCATTGGTGGTGGCGTTCTTTCCTGACATCAGGTTTTACCGCTGCTTATCTCTTCATATACTGCTGTCATTACTTTGCCACAAAACTCTCCATCAAAGATGGAGCTTCGACATTTTTGTATTTCGGATACACCGCTATTATGGTGTTCCTTTTCTTCCTGCTCACAGGAACAATTGGATTCTTTGCATGTTTCTGGTTCATCCGTAAGATCTACAGTGTGGTCAAGGTTGATTAAATGCCGTTTTTAGGTTGTCTCACTCTCGCCCGCCCGAACGCGCAATAACTTTAAATAATTCTTTAAATACAAAAATATATAAATGTATGTATTTTCTTACGTTAAATTAAAAAAAAAGAAAAAGTTTTAATAATAATAAAATGAAACGAACATAAAATTGGGCAACAGTATCTGAGAAGAACAATTATATATATTATTATTTTTGTTTGTTTAATTTTATTCTAATATTATATAGCTTTCTTATTTTCCTTATTTAAATGATATTTTGTGTAATATATAAATATATATCGAATGCGAAAAATAAGCATAAGCACTAAGAATACATTTTTTTTATTTAATAGAGAAAAAAAGAATTTAAATTACACCATCACAATTTTTCTTTAAAATGGCGAACGTAGTAAGAGCACAGTGTTTTAATATTTAATTATTTTTTTCTTTGTAATTTCAAAAATTGCTAAATGTGAGAATTACAAAATATGAGGCCAATCTGTCTAAAGATCAGATACATGTTTTCTTAACGGAAACTTCTTTTAGAGAATAAAAAAAAATATTATTATTTTCTTTCTCTATTACTCAACACATTGTATTACGGTATTTATGTAATATGTGAATAAACTTCGTTTTTAAGTATATTAATTAAGTAAAATAAATTAAAATTATGATACTTAAAAGAAAGTTTTTTTCTAGCAGTTAAGCAAAATAAAAAACATAATAACAAATAAACTCTTCGAATGTATTGAAGGTTAAGAATGAAAATCTCCTATCAAAGATTTTGTCTAATTTTCAGGAGAAAATGAATATTTTTGAAAAAACAAAATCAATCCATTGTGATGAAAGTTTGTATAGACTACCAATTTTTAACTATAACGGTCATATTATTCACTTAATACATCCAGATTAAAACTTAAATCTGGATGTAAATCCTACAAATTCAATGTAAATTCATCTGGATTTAAGTTTAAATATGGATGTATCGAGTGAATAATATGGCGGTAAGACATGGTAGTCGTACTAAAAATATTTTATATTAATTTTTTTCACCCAATAGAAATAAAAGTTAAACTTTTTATGCTGATTGGAGAAAATTTGTTAATTACCGCCATATGATTCACTCGATACATCCAGATTTAAACTTAAATCCAGATGAATTTACATTGAATTTGTATGATTTACATCCAGATTTAAGTTTTAATCTAGATGTATTGAGTGAATAATATAGCCGTTAATATGAAGTATTGAGCACCTGGACTTGAAGAAATATACATAAATACTAATTTTTGCTCATTACAGCGGTTTTGACTAATTCTATAGATATAAATCGAATTATTAACAAAGACACATACAAAAGTGATTTAAAAAAAAAAAAATGTTTGATAGGAGGAATTCATTCCTAACCGTACGTACATAATGTATTGTATATGACTTTTATTTTCTCAAATTTGGACTTGACAAAAATGCTTATGGGGTTGATTCTGGGAATCACTTTATTCACAACTTTAACCCCAATTGGATTCGGGCGGTATTCACCAAGCATCTCCCTCTAGGAGTATAAAGGAGAAATGGTTGACAACTGTGGGGTGATTCTCAAATGTGCGGCGGATCGCTTTTGATGGCCGATTTGCATTTTCCTATTCTCAAAAGCGATTCGCTTTTCATGCCAAAGCGAAAGTTCTCTCTACATTTCATTTTGGGTTTGAAAGCGATAGGTGGCTAGGTGGCGGATTGAATGAAAATATAAATACATAAATAATTTGCAAATAATTATGTATCTTCTTCAATTTCGGCAAACAAAAACACACTATTCCATCAAAATGTTTTTATTTTTTTGTTAAGAGTAACAAACATTGCAAAATTATAGGTAAATGCAAATACTTTAAAGCCCGAAACAGATGTGCAGCCTTTGCCCATGCAGCGAAATTAGAAATAGAGATATCGTGCAGAGATATAAGAACCTGTGTAAATTTTTTTTCGCTGCATTGAAAAAAGCTGCACATCTGTTTTCGGCATAAGAAAACAAAAACAATGCAAATACTTTAAAAAAAAAAACAACTTGTTTGCATTTGCACGGGAAACAGCTACCTACTGTCAAATTTTTGGAAATAGCTGACAATTAAATGAGAAGAGTGGAAGTAAAAATGGGAGTGGCCTGGAAATTTTTGGAATTATGTGAGAGAAACTGGAAGGTTCATTCTCGTCTTCGATCGCATTTGAAATTTGAATATAACCAAAAGCGAACACGGTCGAATGTGAGGTTTCGATTTTAAAGCGATCCGCCGCGCATTTGGTAATAATCCCCCTGGAATAGAACTTTCTAGAAAGCTTTTGTACCAGAACTTTCAAGAGGAATCTCGATGCATTCAGCTCGCTATAAAAGGCGAGCTTTTGAACAAACTGGCACAGTTTAATTTTGGAAGCGATTGTGTAAAGTTCTAAATTATCCTGAAGTGAATTTGAGTTGCATACTATTGAGATTGATGATTAATAAAATATTTGAAGTGAAGTAAAGTATACATAAACCTACAGTTTAATGCCGAATCTGAACGGCTAAGGTGAGCGGCACTTTTTTATGACAAGAGATACTCTTGGAGGATTTGTCACTTCCTCGCAAGACGCAGTAGCCCAGAAAAAAGGTGGAAGCGGCTGGTATTGAACCTAGACCTCTGGCATGACAGTCCAAACACACTTACCATTACGCCACGGCCTACTACAAGTAAAGTGTGTTTAATTCAAAAAGGAAATAATTGACGGTTGATAGTTAAAAAGAAATAAGTTTTATATCGAACCTTGGTAAAACGTTATATTAGGTGCGTTTTATTATCGCCAATAACCCATATGCGGTTCACCCCGAAAAAATAAAACGATACAGATCCAATTGACACCAGTGTTGTATTCCCACCTCTTTTTTCGTTATACCTATTTATTTTTCATGTATTTACCTGTTTCTTTTCTTTACACTGAATTTTACACTACCTTACCATTTGCAGAAGGCACAACGCCATCTACCCGCCGCATTAGAACAATTTTGTGGATCTTTGAATGAAACCCCGATAGAAACTTAGATCTTGTGTTGTTTTTGTTCTGCGTGTTAAAAGATAACCCCGACCCAGACCCGTATATAATAAGACGCAGCTATTATGTATGGTGATATCGAAGGAAAAGTCTGACATGTTTAATCCCAGCATTTGGAGGATGTGGTGCATGTTTGTGTCATATGATGCTGATGAGAGTAAGGGTGACCCCCAGATACAACATATTCAAAGTATCGGGAGCTTTTATTATGTTGTATCTGGAGAGAACGGAGGAGTGTAAAGGTAAAGGTAAAGGGGTAGTTTTCCGTAAATGTTTGGAAAGCCAAGCGTATTAGCGCAAGTCTACAAAGGAAGACTTTTTACCCCCTCCTGTGTAAAGCTCGCGGCTCTGGGCTGGAGACTTTTTGTATGTTGTGCCTGGGTGTCATCCTAACATTTAAAGAAAAATGCCACGAATACATAATTTTTTGCAGTCTATTCTAAAAACAAGATTTCTTCGATGCGTTTGAGGTTATGTTACACCAGATAAATATATTAAGGGCCAGTTTGTGCGCAGTGGGTTAAATTTGATGACTTTTACACGTCCAAATTAAATTGCGTTAATTAAGCAAAATCGGATAATTGGCAATTTCTATTCTCAAATTATGTATTCCATGATTAAAATTTTGGTTACAATAATCTGGATTAAGGATGAGGAGCTGTGAACAAAGTGGCCCTTAATCTTGCAACAAGTCTACAATAAAGCCTAGTACGCAGATCGGGAAAAGACAAATTTTATCTCTACAATTCTAATCTTTACATAAACGTTGGAAAAATCGCGAAAAATTAATGTTTTTCTTCTATTTGTTTCTTTTTGTAAAATTATCGATAAAGAATAGTTGATCGTGTTTAACGTGCAAAATTATTGACCTGTCAAAATTTTTCCCGCAAAATAATGCTTCGAACATTATTTTTCCTGGCAAAATTTTGTGGAGACTTCACCCTACAGCGGGTACAAACGTCACAATTTTGCGCGTACTGCGTACTGCCTGGAAAAAAACTGAAGACAAAATTTGTCTTGGGAAAAATTTTGTATGACAAGAAAAATTTTTCCCGATCTGCGTACTAGGCCTAAATATTTAAGAATGTTATTTTATTGGAGCAAATTCATAGTTCCGAGATCAAGTGAAACGTTTTCTTGGATTCATGTTATCCTGAGTAATTTTTTATTAGATGAAATTTATTCCGATGAAGGTTCACGATTGCCTTATTATGAGTTTCACACGAAAAATATTACACCAAAAAAGTTTTTGTTCGCCCGGAATTTCAAAATCAACGCGAATTTCAACAAAACGAAATTTAAATTTTTCGCCTTATTGTTCTCTCGTTCGCCTACTTAAAATAAGTGAAAATGTACGTTTTAAGGCTTTCCCAAATCAACGCGAAAAATTCGGAGTGACAACGAAACTTTCGCCTTTTTTAAATTAATTTACAAGGTGATTAATGAGGGTGCCTACACTGGCGCGAACATTTTTCGGTCTTCGCCGATTCGCACCGAATATTTCGAACCGGTTTGGGAGAGCCTTTAAATGGCATTACATTTCGCCCGGAATTTATTTTCACAAAAAGGACTTTTACCTATTTTTCGGGTGAAATTCGCAATAGGGCTGATTTAGTAGATATTTCTCTTTGAATTTAAAAGTTAGCATTTTCAAATAATACAATTAAACCAGTTTAATGGATGCTTTGTATTTTATTTATGTGAATAAAATAACATTACATATAGATTAAAATACAATAATAATGTTTGTAAACAACATTCAAACATATTTTTTTTTTAATTTCATTTCATAATACACGTTTCCATTTTTGTTTGTTTGTTGGTTTTATTTTAGTTAAAGAATAAAATTGTAAAACAGTCTATATTCTGTTTTTTTGTTTACGATTTATAATTTATTTTTATTTTTAAATTTTATTAAATAACGACTTTAAATGATAAATAATTTTTTCGTTTTTAAATTTTATTTTAAATTAATTTTATGAGTTTTATTTAAAATTATTTACTAAGTATTTATTATAATATGAAATTTAAATATTGGTTTGAAAACAAATTCATAAAACAAAGTTCTTTTCATTTAATTCCCAAAACTGGCAATTTCTACGAATTTTGTACAATTTTATTTTTTTTTATATTAACTTTGAACTAAAATAAGCAGAAAATGGCAGTTTTGGAAGTAAAAGATAGATGTATTTATTTAAATGCTTTTTATTTCCCATATATTTGTTTTAGGCGAAATTAAACTTTTTTCATGCTACAAAGTTCCAGTTTTCTTTTCTATGACACACTCACTCATTGTTTTTTATTTACTTTATTTTACATATGTACGAGTATGTAATTCTCAAAGGTTATCATGAATAATAAAGAAAAGAAACTATTTAGCTAATAGATTTTGAAAACAAGGTCATGTTTAATACCAATTCGAAATAAAATTAATGCAAGATTCGATAATTGATTCAGAGCCATTTTGAAGTGTTATAATTTTGGAAATTGGATTTTGTGTATAATGTAAACTATGTTATTTTGAGAAAGCGAAATCAAATAAAACGTTTTTTATCGATTTTATTTTTATGTTCATTGTTCTCGCATAAATCGATTAAACCGTGGCGGCCGTGAATAATTAAGAAAGTCTAGATACCTCGACTTATTATAATAATAGTTAAATAAATTGTACAAAATATTTAACATATTAATCTTTTTGATATTTTCCTAATTGCTTAGAAAATACCTAATGAAAACTTATTCGTCAATTATAATTTACAAATAGTGTAGATAATCGGCCCTAGCGAAGTATCCGTCTCGTCGGAGCGGAAATTTCTCCGATTTCGTGCGAATCGGTGAATTTTTGCTTAGAGATGTTTTTCCGAACGGCTTTTCGGAACATTTTTACGACATTATGGAACGCACACTGGTCTTTTGTGTCTTTGTGTCTTTGAGTGACATTTTTGATTGGTGGATTTCTTCCGATATTCTCCAACGTCGCGTAGAATTTTCCACTCTATCAGATACCTAGCTAGGACCGAATGTTTTCGGATTGTCCGCTTATCCAAGACTGCCACGGAATTATTCGCAATCCCTTTTTGGTAGAAACTATTGTCGTTTTTCTTTTGCAAATAAGGATTTTGATCCCGGATCACGAATTTTCTTGGCAAAAGAAACGCGCAGATTGGATTTAAACTTGTCCGGGATCAAAATCCCTGGCAGGGATCAATTTTTTTTGGCTGAAAGAAAAACCACATATGTATAGTAAACAATGCAGCTGTCATATTTGAGACTTTGAAATCTTTAGATAGCCATCATGACAAAAATAATTGAATTTGAAAATCGTGGCCCATTCTGCTTTCGTTAACTTTGAATACTTCAAATCTTATTTTCAGTTTAGTTTCTTTCTCGATTTTCTTGTTTTTTTTTTGTTTTTAATTTGGAAAATCTGTTTCCAGTGTGAATAAGACTGAACATTACCTTTTAACTGTAATGTAGGTAAGTACACAATGATGTACCTATGTAAGTATTTAATTTTTCTTAAATTAAAATTCACCAAGATAAATATACATGCATTCAACCCATAATGAACAATCTACAATAAATTAAAACTAATCGTGATACTTTGTTTTTTATTTTTAAGAATAATAATTATTTTTTTTTTTTTAGAATATCATCTTTCTCACTTGTACTTTATGAATAACTTTATTAAACTAAAAACCAAAATTATTAATTCAAAACAAAAACAAATTTGAGTTAAAGTTCAGACTTTCGTTCGCTTTAAAGTGCAACGGATATTAATTAAGCACGAATTCAAAAATAAGATGCGAACTACGCAATACGAAAACGACTGAACAACATTGTTTTGAAAAAAAAAAGAAGATTTCTTTATCGTTATGTCGATTGTATAATTCAGCTCATCCCAGAGATGCCGAGGTATCGCATGGTCTACTCTACAAACAGAAGCTAATTTATGATTAACGCTATCTCTCAATTGAGTAAATTAACGAATGCACCATGTTTTGTTTGAGTTTTCTGTAAAAATTATTAAAATATAGGTAAACTTATTTTAATCGTATGAAAGTTATCAAATAAAACAAGAAAATTTAATAAAATTAAAAATGTAAGAAAACATACAAAATTATTTTATTTTATTGCAATTTTATTATAAAATTTGTTTTAATTGTCGAGACGAGGTCATTCATCACTCAGAGCTTAAATGGATAAGAATAATTTTATTGTAACCCGCTAACCGGAAGATTTATCAGAAAAAAATTAATACATACATACATAGCTCAAAATCGAATAAAATAGCCGACCCTAGCGTGGTACCCGTCTTAGCGGAAAATTCTCCGATTTCATACGAATCGGAAGACTTTTGAGGTCTTTTTCCGATCGGCTTAAATATAGGGTGCACACAGCGCTAAACTCTTTAGTCACTGATTAGAGACTAGATTTTTAATTCCGTATATATAAATATGTAAATAAAACATAGGTATATATATGGGCTCGATTTGTTTAAATATCAAATTCGATTATTCCTCAATTTTCATCAAGTTAATTTCAAGGCTGAAAGCCAACGGTAAAACCCACAAAAGAAATAAATAAAAAAAAAAAAAATTTGATGGCACAAACGGCTCATGAAGAACCAGGCCACACACTTTATGCTGTCCTTTTATCATATAATAACTTACCAAATCCACCATTTTACTAAAAGTTTCAATTCAAACTTGAAACTCCTATGGGCGCCAGCTTTATTGCTGTTAAGATTAGGTACGTGCTTATGACTCGCACTCCGTTGTTTATTCAAAATGACATCTTCAACAAGATCGTGTTATTACGGGATGCTTCGTGTTCAGAAGATTTAAAACTACTTCAGTTGGTAAAAGCCTCACAACTAGGCCTCTGCTAAGGAGTTGTAAAGGGCAAATGCCAGCTGATCTAACATTTCTTACTGCCCTTTACTGCTATTGGATTCGCTCAAAAATTTCTATTCAAGCATGTTGGCTCAAATTTATTTTTTAAATCTTTTATCTTTCCTATTAATTTAATTCTTTTTTGAATTTGTGAACAACAACAACTTAAAGGCGCTACCACCAATTGTTTACAAATTATTTTTTTTTTTAGGTATTTTTAATTCGTTTTATTTTTGGTTTGGCTGGAGATATAGCTATTTCAAGGGGTGCAAAGCCCTATCATGAGTCTCCTTTTTAGTGATGATGAGCTTTAATCCAATTTTATTATGAAAAACTTTCTACATCATGCGAGATTTGAACCCACGCAAGGCTGTTAGTTTGATAGTTAAGGTGACTTCGACTAAACAAAAAAATGTTAGGCCTAAGAAATCGAAGTAAATATCTCATTTTCAAAATGATAGCTTCAAAATTCGATTTTTTTAAAGCTAACACTATTAAAATACATTATTTGTAGCTATTTAATTATGAACATGTTCGAATTTTTAAAAACTTTATTGTTGCCAGCACATTGTGAAAACAAAGTTTATAGCATCTGATTCAACAACTTCAAATAAATCAAATTTTCGGCAAAAGTTGTCGTTTAACGATAAACAAGCGATGTGAGAGTTACAGAATGTAAGCACTGGCCTGGGGCCCTATAACGTATTGTGAAACGAGCGGCAAGTAAACGATAGTCACTATAAAGAGCGATTATGTAAAACGAGTAAGATGTTACCTATTTTGAACCAAATTTAAGCCTACTCTGCGCTGTCGAAAATTAAAAAAAGGAAGCTAAACGTTAGCCAAATAGCAGTCGTAGGGAAAAACGAGTAACGTTAAAACTAAAACGATTCTCGTTAATCGCATTTAAACGATAACGAAGTAATTTCAACGATAATCGTTTTACATAATAGGGCACCTGACTTTTTTTCGGAAAGATTAATAATTCATGGATACCTACCGCTGTTGTAGCCAAGACAGTTAGTATTTGGGTGTTGGAAAAAAGCCCAGAAACAAAAATGTCTTTATTTCATATATGTAAATTGTTGAAATAAATTAATTAGAAATACCTTAGGTCAGACTGTTCAACAAAACAATGTAATTTTACCAAGCAAAGACATAAAAGTATACGCTGAGTGCAACAAAAAGTTGCAAGCGCAAGCAGATTCACAAAAAATTACAATGTCCATGCTGCATAGAAGATGTTCAAAGGGTAGACAACGCGGTGCATTCAAGAGGACACAAGCGTCCACAATCAACCTCTGTCTATCAACTCCTACTCTCACCTCCCCGTGGTGAACATCGGGTGCCTAGTACCTTTGACTGAAGATGGGGATCCAATCCCTGTGGACGGTTTAAGGTGGCAGCAGACGAGAGAGGGGGGGAGGAGTGTTTCCACTAAGGCACTTCTCCTTTTTTCAGGCGGCAGGGGAGGAATTCCCCAGATGGAATCAACGGTGGCGTCTACAGTTCTAGTCAGTTTGAACTACTTAGTGAACACCTTATATGGGCTACTACGACGTATTCGTAGCTCAGGCCTATAAGGAGCGGTTTATCCGGCTCCCCGTCCTTGGAGTTATAATAAGGATCTGGTCCTCCAGGCTAGGGGGTTGTGCGTCGGGGTGACTTCCCTACCACGTAAAAAATTATTGGTTCCGAAACAACAACAAGCCTCGGATATGGATGATTTTAATGTTGACGACCCCAGCAAACGAAACAAGGACAATGAATTTCGGATCTGCACGTGGAATGTACGAACCCTAAACAGGCCACGTGCAGCCGAACAACTAGTGGAGAACCTTGATAGGCTAAGGGCTGATGTAACAGCCATCCAGGAAGTGCGATGGGATGGAGAGGGCATCCGAAGGATGAAAACGTGTGACATCTACTTCGGCGAGTGCTGCAAGGAGCAAGGTCAGCGGCTCTTTGGTTGTGGTTTTGTGGTAAGGGGAAGACTTAGGCAAGAAGTCTTGGGCTTCAGAAATGTAAGCGAGCGCCTGGTCACAATCCGCATCAAAGCAAAGTTCAAAAATATCACGTTGATCTGTGCCCATGCCCCAACAGAAGAAAAGGATGACTCAACCAAAGAAGAATTCTACGATCTCCTCGAGGATACGTATGATAGGTGCCCCAAGTACGACGTCAAGATTATTCTTGGCGACTTCAACGCCAAGATTGGAAAGGAGGGCATCTTTGGTTCGATAGTCGGAGGACACAGCCTGCACGACAACACTTCCGGTAACGGACTCAGGCTCATCGATTTCGCGGCGGGGCGAAATGTCATCATAGCAAGCACTCTATTCCCACACCTCAATATACACAAAGGGACCTGGCGGTCTCCGGATCAACGAACCGTCAACCAGATTGATCATGTTGCGATAGACGCCAGACATGCTTCCAGTATCCTGGATGTCCGAACGTTCCGAGGTGCCAACATAGACTCGGATCACTACCTGGTGGTAGCGCAAGTACGTATGCGGATATCTTTGGCGCCACAACGACGAGCGGATGCTGTAAAACGATTTAACGTCGCGAAGCTAAAATCGCAAGAGATAGCCAGGACGTTTTGCAGACCACGTCTCTCTTAAACTCTCAACAAGCCCGCCACAAGCATCATCTGTAGAGGACCAATGGAAACACTGCCAAAATGCCATCAAAAGTGCCGCTACTGATGTGCTGGGTTTCACTAGGCCACCACAACGAAACCCCTGGTTCGATGAAGAATGCAGACTGGCACATGAAGCAAAGAACGAGGCCTACCAAGCAATGCTGCAGACTAGAACCAGAGCTGCTGAGAGAGCAGCCCGGGAGCTCTACGGGCAAAAGCGAAGGGAGGAACGCCGACTTCTCAGGAGGAAAAAGAGAGAGCATGCGAAGCGGGCGGTCGAGTCTATTAAGGACTGTAGCGGCAGGGGGGATGTTCGAAAGTTCTACCGAAGGGTGAGGCAAACTACCCAGGGTTACAAGGCCAGAACGGAAGCCTGCCGAGACGAGAGTGGGAATATGGTGGTAGACACACAGTCGGTGCTGAGGATCTGGAAACAACACTTTTCTAGACTGCTAAACGGCGAAGATGGCCAAAATTCCGCTGTAAGACAGAACACTCCATTCAACCTGGACGATGATGGTCAAAATTTCCGTCCACCCGACCCAAATGAAGTGCGGTTAGCGATAGCCAAGCTTAAAACGTACAAGGCTGCTGGTGCGGATGGCCTGCCAGCCGAGCTATTCAAAGCAGGGGGAGATGACTTGGTAGGGAGTATACACCAGCTTGTCTCCAAAATTTGGTCGGAGGAAAGTATGCCCGATGAATGGAACCTCGGTATAGTGTGCCCCATCCACAAGAAAGGAGATGCTCTGACCTGTTCCAACTACAGAGGTATAAGTCTCCTCAACGTCGCATACAAAATCTTGTCATCTATACTGTGTGATCGCTTAAAACCGTTTGTCAACGATCTGATCGGCCCCTATCAGTGTGGTTTTAGGCCCGGCAAATCAACCGTCGATCAAATGTTCACACTCCGACAGATTTTGGAAAAAACCCAGGAGTTTCAAATCGATACACACCACCTCTTTATCGATTTTAAAGTCGCATATGATAGCGTAGACAGAGACGAGCTATTCAGAGCCATGGCGCATCTCGGCATCCCTGCCAAACTCGTCCGCTTGTGCAGGATGACGATGGAGAAATCTCGCTGCTCCGTCAAAGTCGGCAAGAACACCACCGAACCCTTTGATGTCGAGAAAGGTTTGAGGCAAGGCGACGCGTTATCATGCAACCTGTTTAACATCGTTCTTGAAGCAATTGTACGCAACTCGCAAGTCAACAACAGAGGTACAATTTTTCAAAAGTCTGTTCAACTACTTGCTTATGCAGATGATATTGACATCATTGGGAGAACGAAGCGAGCTGTTACCGGCGCGTTTGCAAGTATTGAATCGGAGGCGGCGAAAATGGGTTTGGCTGTTAATGAGGACAAGACGAAGTATATGCTATCATCGAGAAAGGAATCTCAACATCGTCGGCTCGGGCAAAACGTCACGATGGATGGATACAACTTCGAAGTCGTCAAGGACTTTGTCTACCTGGGCTCCACTGTAACATCGCAAAATGACATCAGCGCAGAGATCAAACGAAGAATTACTCTTGCCAATCGCTGTTCCTTCGGGCTAAGAAGGCATCTAAGTAATAAAGCCCTCTCTCAGAGAACCAAGGAGACCTTATATAAGACCCTAATCATCCCGGTCCTGCTATATGGGGCAGAGGCATGGACCCTGTCAAAAACGGATGAGAATCTGCTTGGGTGCTTTGAAAGGAAGATTCTTCGGGTGATTTTCGGTCCAGTCTGTATCGATGGAGTATGGGGGAGAAGATTTAATAACGAGCTTTACGGGCTTTACAGCGACTTCGACCTGGTCAAGAAGCTGAAAATTCAGCGGCTGAGATGGCTGGGACACGTGGAGCGTATGGACACCAACGCACCAGCCCGACGAGTCTTCGAATCTACCCCTGACGGTCTGCGCAGCAGAGGAAGACCCCACCTTAGGTGGCGCACACAAGTGGAGAACGACCTCAACCAACTTGGAGTGCGTAACTGGAGGCAGCTAGCTAGGGACCGAGCTGGCTGGAGGGGCTTGTTGGTTGAGGCCGTAGTCCATCCTGGGCTGTGAGCGCCATCTAAAGTAAAGTAAAGTAAGCAAGTATGCTGCATAGAAATCGTACGAGATACGTTACAAGTTATTATTTAGTAACAACTAAAAAGACCAAATTAGTTGAAAACATTTTTTTAGTTGTACATTTGAACTAGTTTTTAGTCTACTTTATTATGTTTTCTTGTTGTAAAATAGAAACATTTTTATTGAAATTATGCTAGAATATAGATCTGGCACTTTTTCCAAATTATTTTTTGAACTTCCTCTTGGCTTTGTCTGTCTTTTTATCCATATCTGTCGGGCACAATTTCGAACAATTCCAAAAATGTTTCTAGTTTTTTCGAAAGAAAAAAATGAATTCGGGAATAAATTTCCTCTTGCGTAAGCAAATGTGAGGAATGTCATTCGTGAATAATTGCGAACAAACACACGTAACATGTGTGATTCATAAGTGATCGTTTTCCAGCTTAAAAAAATAAATGTTGAACAACAGTCAGAAAATAAGTAGGTAAGTAGTTTAAGTTTATATTGCTAAAGAAATCCATTTCAAGAAATTCTAATTTTATAATTAAAATTATTCATACACTAAAAGTTGGTGGAAAAAAAATAAAAACTGGAGTAAAATAATAAAACATCGTACACTGATTCTGCGAAATATATTCAAATAAAAAAGTAAACAAGAAAAAAAATCAAAGATTATTTTGTAATTAAAATGTTTTAACCTTATCTGAAAATATTTACATTTTCCATCTATCGTTTTTGTTGAAATGTCGTTTTTTTTTTTTTTAATTTTATTTAAAGAACACATTCAGAAAGAAAAAATTACAAATAGAGGAATAAAATGCGATTCGAATTTTGATTGACAAAATTAGTAATTTATACTTTAAAATACATTTTTTATAATTTTGAGTGAATCTCAGATAAATTAGCTATTTATTTTTGTATTATTATTTCTAAAACACCATTTTGTTGCATTGAAAACACTTAAAAATTGTGGAAGGACAAACACACATACAAATAAATTTAAATACTTTTTTTTTCAATCTTGCTTTCATTGTTTGCCTTTGCTTTCTTCATGCTCTTTTTCTGATATTTTTTTTGTTTAATTAGATATATATAATATATATATTTGTTTTAAGTAAATCACATTATTCTCTCAATAATTAGTACACATTTAATAAATTGAAAGATGAAAATTTATAACAATTATATGAGATATAAATGTATTTTTAAAAAGTTTTTTTTTTTTTTTTTTTAAATTTCAATTTAATTAAAAATTCATAATAACTACTTTTCATAAATAATCCAGAATAATAAAAACATAAACATTTTGTTTTGTCTTATAACAATAATAAAGTAATTTAAAGTGTACTAATAAAAATAATTTTGATTGATTGAAAAAAAGAAACAAAAATGATGTCTCAAAGCATTTATGTAGGTTACTTTTGTTAAGCAAGAATTATAATAAATACAAAATACACTTTTGATTGCGAATACTTTTATCGACGTATGTAAGCTGTGTTGTTGTACCCAGTAAACGATAATAGTATTTATTATTTAAATACATTCATTTAAAAAGATCTTTTGTGTGTGAAAACAAAACAAATTAAAATAAAAGAATTAAAAAAAAAGAAGAGATTTGGAATTTAAGAAATAGCGATTGAAATTTATTTATGATGTGTCTACACGGCTTGATCGGGAAGTGTTTCTTTAAATTTTAAGGTTTCTTCGAAAATGAGGGTTTTTAGTGTTTCACGTGGAAGATCATCGAGTTCCATGCCGATGCGGAAAGGTTCATCAGCAACAGGCTTAAAGAATTTTGAAAGTAAAATGATTTAAATTTTATTTAATTTTTATAATATAGAAAAATGTTTACCTCATCACCAGGATCGTAGTATTGTTCCAAGTAAGGATGTGCTAGCGCTTCTTCTACTGTTATTCTATTGTGGGGATTAAATGTCAGCATTTTACCTAAGAGATCTAATGCTAACTGGTCAGCGTTGTGGAATAACCGTACCCAGGGAACTTTCGGCTTGAACGGCAAAGATTCCAAATAATTACGAGCCTAAAACGGAAGCAACAAGAAAAATTAAAAATAAAAATAATAAAATTGGATTTAATGAATCTTAAATATTTAAATTTTCAAAGTTTAAAAATTAAAATTTTGAAGATACCATGTAGAGGTAAGAACTAAAGTTGAACTTAAATATTTATGATTTGTTTCAGGTCTTTACTTAATTCTTAAATACTTCTTAGTTTAAATTGTATAACTTATTTAGCTTCAAACGGATTGTTTTGCTACCTTTAGTCCAATCGAATGCGTTTTGCCTAGGCACGACAGTTGGGCTCTAAGACGTACGACAGCATCTAATTGTCGTGCCTGGGCGAAACGCATTGGACTAAAGGTCGCAAAAAAAATTCCATTCTAATTTTATTCCAGATAGTCCATTATTGATTACTACTGAGCTTTTTTTAGCCACTTGATGGAACAATGACACCTTAAAACAAAAGATATAAAACACTTGTGTTTATTTTGTTCCACGGTTGTAAAAAACTTTGTATTTTATTTGTCTATTAAGCCGACGCGTTTCATCTGGTTAGGACAATCTCAGGGCATTCTCCAGAGTGCCCTGTGGAACAAAATAAATACAAGGGTCTTATATCTTTTATTTTAAGTCCATTACAGCCAATTTCTTCACAGAGTCCTAACGCTAGTACCGGTACTAGTCCTAAAGTTAGTACTCAAATCGGTATCAACTCATTTCTTCACACAAGTACTAAGGCTTAGTCCTGCCAATTTGATACAGAGTACTAGTTAGGACTCAGTACTAGCTAGCTTCTCAAAATCAGCTAGGACCTGGTTATTATACCAGTTGTTAGTACTCAAATCGGTACCAAATGATTTCTTCACATAAGTACTAAGCCCTAGTCCTGTCAAATTGGTACCGAGTACTAGTTAGGACTTGGTTTAAGCTAGGACCTTGAAATCGACAGTCTAGCAGGTTAATACTCAAAAACAGAGCAATTCATTGCATTTGGTTTCATCATTTCTTGCCTGTTGTTCTCAAGAAATAGGTAATAAGTGCGTTTTTTCATTAATATTGTTAATTTTGATTCTAGTTTTTTTTTTTTCTTTCAATTTTGAATAATCGGTGATGTTCTTGTGTAGAAAATGGATTTCGTTTTTGGTGGTGACAATTCTTTTCGCGTTTTTTTTTTCTAATTTTATTGGTTTTTAGATTTTCAACTTTTTAAAAATAGTCAAGACGTTCGATGCATTATCTACATATATAGCGGTTGCCGATTTTATGAAAATATTGGTAACCAAAGGTTTTGCATTGCATAAAAGCCAGCAAAATTTTCAGAATTTGAAGTGGCCGCTTATGCATTTTACCGATTCCTTGACCCTTGACGTAAACGGAAAATATCGTTGGCGGACTAAACATTGTTAAAAAATGGAATTGATGATCGGTCAAATATTTCACCTAATATTTGAATTGTGCGCACATATTTTGAAGCCAGCGAAATTGGTAATCCCATTAGTAGGTCCGTGATTAAACGCGAACACAAAAACTTAATTCTAAATACTACGAAAAGTCACAAGTTTGGCGAAATCATTACAACAAACACAAAATCGATATTCACATATTTTTAATAAAAAGAAATTCAATGCAACACATGACAATATAATTATTATATTCATCTTCTAATATTAAATGTATTTTATTTATTTAACAATTTGACATACAGAAAACATAATAAATAGATCAAAGGCAGGCAAATTCTGTTTGAAATTTATTTAAATCTTCACAAAAACTGATGTAAATGTTAAATAAATATCAAAATAATTTTTAAAATGCCAAAATGTTGTCAAAATCAGTATTAGACCAGTTTTAGACGTATTAAGTTCCTAGTACCGCTGTGTGAACTTAGATCGGGTACTAGGAATGTGAAGAAATGCTCAGGTACTAACTTTTCGTTAGGACCCAGTACCAGAGCTAGTACCTGGTCCAGCTAGACCGGGTTCTAAGCTAGCTTAGTACCTATGTGAAGAAATTGGGCGTTATTGTTTTTGTTATTCTTCCTCTTCTAACACATTAAGATTTACCATAGAAATATAATTTTTTTACTTGCTTTATATACATAGTAAGTACTATATGGCAAGTATTGTATTCGTAAAAAAAAATCGAACTCGAAATTTTGATCAAACTTCACATTATGATGATTGGAAAGACGAAAAAATTGGGTCTCGCAATTCCGTCCGCCTGTCTGTCTAGCGTTTTTTCGACATTCCCCCGACACGTTTTTTTTTTCTTTTTGTTTTTAGGATTAAAAATAACGGTACCTGCCATATATTTTTTTAGCATTTTTAGAAAATCTTATTTTCCTCAAAAATGGCTCCACAGATTTTTCCAAGAAAAAAATCAATAAATTTGATTGGTACCTTTTGGTGAAAACGAAATTTCCAAAAAATGTTTTAAAATGATACCTCTCATAGAACCATTTTTTTTATTTTCATTTTTCTCGAAGTTTCCATTTTTTTTTTTGTTGATTTTTATGAAACTTGGTATTGAGCGGTGTTTTAACATTATCTAAAATATTTTGAAAATAAATTTTCTTATATCAAAATTAACGGTACCTTCGTTGCAGAAAATCTAAATTTTCTAGAAAACGACTCCTAAGATTTTGATTAAAAGTTAAGTAGAGTAATATCGGATGTTCAAAGGGTAGACAACGCGGTGCATTCAAGAGGACACAAGCGTCCACAATCAACCTCTGTCTATCAACTCCTACTCTCACCTCCCCGTGGTGAACATCGGGTGCCTAGTACCTTTGACTGAAGATGGGGATCCAATCCCTGTGGACGGTTTAAGGTGGCAGCAGACGAGAGAGGGGGGGAGGAGTGTTTCCACTAAGGCACTTCTCCTTTTTTCAGGCGGCAGGGGAGGAATTCCCCAGATGGAATCAACGGTGGCGTCTACAGTTCTAGTCAGTTTGAACTACTTAGTGAACACCTTATATGGGCTACTACGACGTATTCGTAGCTCAGGCCTATAAGGAGCGGTTTATCCGGCTCCCCGTCCTTGGAGTTATAATAAGGATCTGGTCCTCCAGGCTAGGGGGTTGTGCGTCGGGGTGACTTCCCTACCACGGAAAAAATGTCGGTTCCGAAACGACAACAAGCCTCGGATATGGATGATTTCAATGTTGACGACCCCAGCAAACGAAACAAGGACAATGAATTTCGGATCTGCACGTGGAATGTACGGACCCTAAACAGGCCACGTGCAGCCGAACAACTAGTGGAGAACCTGGATAGGCTAAGGGCTGATGTAACAGCCATCCAGGAAGTGCGATGGGATGGAGAGGGCATCCGAAGGATGAAAACGTGTGACATCTACTTCGGCGAGTGCTGCAAGGAGCAAGGTCAGCGGCTCTTTGGTTGTGGTTTTGTGGTAAGGGGAAGACTTAGGCAAGAAGTCTTGGGCTTCAGAAATGTAAGCGAGCGCCTGGTCACAATCCGCATCAAAGCGAAGTTCAAAAATATCACGTTGATCTGTGCCCATGCCCCAACAGAAGAAAAGGATGACTCAACCAAAGAAGAATTCTACGATCTCCTCGAGGATACGTATGATAGGTGCCCCAAGTACGACGTCAAGATTATTCTTGGCGACTTCAACGCCAAGATTGGAAAGGAGGGCATCTTTGGTTCGATAGTCGGAGGACACAGCCTGCACGACAACACTTCCGGTAACGGACTCAGGCTCATCGATTTCGCGGCGGGGCGAAATGCCATCATAGCAAGCACTCTATTCCCACACCTCAATATACACAAAGGGACCTGGCGGTCTCCGGATCAACGAACCGTCAACCAGATTGATCATGTTGCGATAGACGCCAGACATGCTTCCAGTATCCTGGATGTCCGAACGTTCCGAGGTGCCAACATAGACTCGGATCACTACCTGGTGGTAGCGCAAGTACGTATGCGGATATCTATGGCGCCACACCGACGAGCGGATGCTGTAAAACGATTTAACGTCGCGAAGCTAAAATCGCAAGAGATAGCCAGGACTTTTGCAGACCACGTCTCTCTTGAACTCTCAACAAGCCCGCCACAAGCATCATCTGTAGAGGACCAATGGAAACACTGCCAAAATGCCATCAAAAGTGCCGCTACTGATGTGCTGGGTTTCACTAGGCCACCACAACGAAACCCCTGGTTCGATGAAGAATGCAGACTAGCACATGAAGCAAAGAACGAGGCCTACCAAGCAATGCTGCAGACTAGAACCAGAGCTGCTGAGAGAGCAGCCCGGGAGCTCTACGGGCAAAAGCGAAGGGAGGAACGCCGACTTCTCAGGAGGAAAAAGAGAGAGCATGCGAAGCGGGCGGTCGAGTCTATTGAGGACTGTAGCGGCAGGGGGGATGTTCGAAAGTTCTACCGAAGGGTGAGGCAAACTACCCAGGGTTACAAGGCCAGAACGGAAGCCTGCCGAGACGAGAGTGGGAATATGGTGGTAGACACACAGTCGGTGCTGAGGATCTGGAAACAACACTTTTCTAGACTGCTAAACGGCGAAGATGGCCAAAATTCCGCTGTAAGACAGAACACTCCATTCAACCTGGACGATGATGGTCAAAATTACCGTCCACCCGACCCAAATGAAGTGCGGTTAGCGATAGCCAAGCTTAAAACGTACAAGGCTGCTGGTGCGGATGGCCTGCCAGCCGAGCTATTCAAAGCAGGGGGAGATGACTTGGTAGGGAGTATACACCAGCTTATCTCCAAAATTTGGTCGGAGGAAAGTATGCCCGATGAATGGAACCTCGGTATAGTGTGCCCCATCCACAAGAAAGGAGATGCTCTGACCTGTTCCAACTACAGAGGTATAAGTCTCCTCAACGTCGCATACAAAATCTTGTCATCTATACTGTGTGATCGCTTAAAACCGTTTGTCAACGATCTGATCGGCCCCTATCAGTGTGGTTTTAGGCCCGGCAAATCAACCGTCGATCAAATGTTCACACTCCGACAGATTTTGGAAAAAACCCAGGAGTTTCAAATCGATACACACCACCTCTTTATCGATTTTAAAGTCGCATATGATAGCGTAGACAGAGACGAGCTATTCAGAGCCATGGCGCATCTCGGCATCCCTGCCAAACTCGTCCGCTTGTGCAGGATGACGATGGAGAAATCTCGCTGCTCCGTCAAAGTCGGCAAGAACACCACCGAACCCTTTGATGTCGAGAAAGGTTTGAGGCAAGGCGACGCGTTATCATGCAACCTGTTTAACATCGTTCTTGAAGCAATTGTACGCAACTCGCAAGTCAACAACAGAGGTACAATTTTTCAAAAGTCTGTTCAACTACTTGCTTATGCAGATGATATTGACATCATTGGGAGAACGAAGCGAGCTGTTACCGGCGCGTTTGCAAGTATTGAATCGGAGGCGGCGAAAATGGGTTTGGCTGTTAATGAGGACAAGACGAAGTATATGCTATCATCGAGAAAGGAATCTCAACATCGTCGGCTCGGGCAAAACGTCACGATGGATAGATACAACTTCGAAGTCGTCAAGGACTTTGTCTACCTGGGCTCCACTGTAACATCGCAAAATGACATCAGCGCAGAGATCAAACGAAGAATTACTCTTGCCAATCGCTGTTTCTTCGGGCTAAGAAGGCATCTAAGTAATAAAGCCCTCTCTCAGAGAACCAAGGAGACCTTATATAAGACCCTAATCATCCCGGTCCTGCTATATGGGGCAGAGGCATGGACCCTGTCAAAAACGGATGAGAATCTGCTTGGGTGCTTTGAAAGGAAGATTCTTCGGGTGATCTTCGGTCCAGTCTGTATCGATGGAGTATGGAGGAGAAGATTTAATAACGAGCTTTACGGGCTTTACAGCGACGTCGACCTGGTCAAGAAGCTGAAAATTCAGCGGCTGAGATGGCTGGGACACGTGGAGCGTATGGACACCAACGCACCAGCCCGACGAGTCTTCGAATCTACCCCTGACGGTCTGCGCAGCAGAGGAAGACCCCACCTTAGGTGGCGCACACAAGTGGAGAACGACCTCAACCAACTTGGAGTGCGTAACTGGAGGCAGCTAGCTAGGGACCGAGCTGGCTGGAGGGGCTTGTTGGTTGAGGCCGTAGTCCATCCTGGGCTGTGAGCGCCATCTAAAGTAAGTAAGTAGAGTAATATCGAAACAACTCCAAATTATAAGAGAAATTTCTTATTTAATGATTACTGACTAAAATTTAATTTAATGTTTACTGACTAAAATTGTGAGGTGAAAAAAAAAGAAAACTTGCCAAGTTAATTTACTTGGCATGTGCTCGCCTAGCTTAGCAAATATGGCGTGTTTGAAGTTTTTGAAATTATTGAATCCGAATTTAGAGGGAGGTCGAAAGGCGCTTGAGTTTGTTCCTCTAATAAGGGGTAATGCCGAGAACTTGCACGGGCACGGGAGTTGGGTTTTTAAATAAATTTTAAAATTTTTTTTTTTTGGAAATTCGATATTTCAAAAACTGGTAGATTATTTTTTTCGAAATTTAACTTTTAATTCAATATTATTAAGTACTAAAAAAATTTGTACCAACTTTTTTTCTTAAAAATGTTAACAAAATTTTATATACATATAAAAATTTATTTTTTTAAAAAAACCGCTCCTACGATTTTGATTTTTTTTCTAAAAAACGAAGATTTGTTACACAGATGGTATACTTTTTTAGGTCTAAAACAATTTAAGAAGATTTTTTAATTAGTTTCGATTGATTTTTAATAATTTTTGGACCATTTGCTGAGATGAAACTTAAATATTTAAGTTCAAATTAAGAGCTTATGTGACAGTTTACGCTGAGGAAAAAGTAGAACATAAGCTATTATTTTACATGGACGAAAATATATGAGATGCGTTATTTCTTAAGTATAGTTTATTAATTTTTCCTTTTCGTGATTTATCATTTAGTTTTTTGTTTTCTTTTTTCGAATTCACATATGTATCGCTTATTCATTTTTTGAATTCAAATAATGTATGTACTCTCTCAAAACCGGACACATGGAGGACCGAAAAATTCGTCCGGTTATGAGAGGTGTCCAGAGAGAGTATATTGAATATAGATTTCGATCTATTTATATTTCGACATTCTGCTGAAATTTAGCTTTGTTTTTTCGTCATTTCGTGAGTTTTTTTTTTTAATTTTTGTATTGTTTTTCATTTCTTTTTTTTTTTTTAATCTAACAATAGATCTGTCTGAGTCTTAAATAGGTAATGACTCCCAAAAGATCAAACATAGGCCGTCAAACTCGCATAGCGGATGCAATGCGGCGAGGGTTGGCAGGTAGTACTGAGGAAGAACGGGCATCAGCGAACGAGCGAACATGCCCAAGAATGGCTTTAATACGTGCCGAAGAAGCAGAAGAGCGACCTGAAACCAGATTAGAGGATGCACGGTTGCGAACATGGCGATCGTGTTCTACAGCTTCAGATCTGCTTCGTTTCAAACTGAATGAGCGTGAAAGGCTGAGAGCGGCTGAAAGACGTCAACGAGAAACACCAAATCAGCGTCAAACACGACTCTGGTGTCAGCAATCACTCGATTACACTCACATTGCATTCCGATATAACCCATCTGATGATTAAAGTTTGAGTCGGAATGTTATCATCGGAACTATGACTGAAGTGTGTCCTCATTGCAAAGTTTTGAAATTTAATGGAGAAACGATAGGAATGTGTTGCGCGCCGCCGGAAAAATTAAATTGCGTCAATTAGAAGAACCGCCAGAGCCCTTAAAAGCTTTGCTTGCCAGATATTCCGCCGAATCAAAACATTTCCTATCGAACATCAGGAAATACATGCTTTTCATGCTTTCAAATGACGTCTTTTGGAGCTGAAATCGTTACAGCTCAATACATGCAAACTTTTAAAGTATAAGGCAAATTTATAATAAAGCCGGATCCCTGCCCCCGTCCCACCGTCTACAAAAAATTACATACTTTGAAGTTATTGACATTAACTACCTATCGTATATGTACCAATTTATTATGCTATTTTCTTACGATTTTCTACCCGTGCGAAGTAAATCATCTGTTTGACAAAGCATTATCCAACTTAAAGTTTTAAGAAAAGTATTTCATAAATACTTGTAGATATAAACAAAACAAATTAGTTATAATTTAAAATATAACAGTTGCATCACTTTTTGATAAGATAATTTGAAATTAAAGATTTCAGGATCGTTATTACCCGGATTTCTGACTACAGCCTGCACTACTTGATTAAAGATTGTTTTTATGTAATTTTTTTTGATTTTTTTTTTCATCGAAACGATCTATGTACATACATAGGTCTGATCTTTTGACAAAGAGTAAAGATGACATTTTTGTCAAAATTTTCAAACTGTTTAAATTCACAGTTTTCATATTATCTAATTTGAACTAGAGTTGTTTGAGAAGGCGAGTTTAGGAATTAGCTTCAAAAAAACTTATTCTTGCCTGTGCTCTAGGGTTGGAAGTCCAGCTTCTGCCAGAATATTTTGGATTCGGGTTGTACGATATGCCCCAATACTTTTTCTAGCAGCTTGATTATACGGTGGTTTAAGAAGATTAAACGTTGTCTTTGGACACTTGCCATATATACATAAACCATAATCGATTTTACTTAATATTAAAGAGCGGGTAATATTACAAAGAGTGTTAATATGAACGTCTAGTTTTTTGCTTGATAAATAGCTTACAATTTGGGCCCTACTGGCTAGGCTCTTTTTTAAATCTATCGAGAGACAGTTTAGCACCAGAAGTGGTACACCAGTTTAAAATATCATTTACTAATATTGAAAATATGCATTTTACTTGGTCAAGATCGTTTATTCTACAAATAATGTAAATATCGTCTGCGTATATGCAGTGGTCTAAAACTTTATATTTGGCTATAATTGTGCTCATTTCATCAAAAGCTATAATGAATAAAATCACAGAAAGGGGGGATCCTTGGGGGATGCCATTTTTAAGGGGGTAGGAGGAGGAGAAACTATTGTTGATTTTAGTAGAAATTTTACGTTTGGAAAGAAAGGATTTGATGAAGTTAAACATCTTTGGGCCAACACCCCAATGTCTTAGTTTACCCAAGATAAGGTGAATGCCGATCCTATCGAACGCTATTTCGACTGAGAATTTTTGAATTTATTTATTCACAACACGTTAAGAGAAACTCAACAAAACATCAACGAGATTTTGTTATCTCATGCGAAGAAATCTTACCAAAAAATCAAAATCTTACCTTATCGTTGATAATACATTCCAAATCCTCTTGTGAAGGTGATCCTAGAACACCAAGAATATGATTTAATTGATCTAGGTAGTGTTTTCCAGGGAAAATTGGCCGATTACTCAACATTTCAGCCAATATACAACCAACTGACCACATATCAATTGATTTTGTATAACCCTAAAAAAAAATTGTAAATATTTATTATTATTAATTATTATTTAAAGGCTAAACAAAAAAATTTAAAAACTAACTTTTGAATTCAACATTATTTCTGGTGCTCTATACCATCGTGTTGCAACGTACTCCGTTAAGAAACCTGTATGATCGTGCTCGGGATCAGCTACACGCGCCAAACCAAAATCACATATCTAAATTGATATAAACAATACAATATTACAATTAAGTTGATTAGTAATTAGTGATTTAATTCGGATGAGCTTACCTTAAGATCGCACGTTGTGTTTAACAGTAAATTGCTGGGTTTCAAATCCCGATGTAAGACATTTGCCGAATGGATATATTTTAAGCCACGAAGAATTTGATACAGAAAATAACATATGTGATCATTACTTAGCCTCTGAAAGAGCGAAAACAAAAATTATTTTACATTAATTGAACGAGAATGGGAATAATTGTATGATTTGCTCGTACACAAGCATCAGCTTCCTCTAGAGTAAATCCAATCCTAACCTTTTCCTTAACTCTCGCATTGAGTTTTAAATGTTAAGGATAGTAATAATCTGTTCACTTATGCTGAATAGTTACAGCTGTATGCAGAATAGAGCTTCCTCAGAAGCTTGCTTTAAGTTTCTATTTTTATACTAGAAAAATTGTTATCAGTCTCCGGAAGATGTCTGCTATTTCTTAAGTTTGACTAAATAATTGAGATTTAACAACGCATGACTTTTTTTTGTAAGAATATACATACAGGCTGAGTTCATAATTGCAACATTTTTGCACATGCAATGCATAAAATATTTATTCAATGCATTTATGAACAGAAAAACTGCTGCAAGTATGCGGCAGTTCTGCATTGCAAAAAAGACAAACAAACTAAACTATGACAGAAATTAAAATTATTCCTCCTGCAACGCGGCAACAAAACAAAAACCACTGCAAACGTGATCGCATTTTGACTGTCATGTTTCTTTTATGAACGCAAGAGCCAACTGCTCTCATGCACAGATAATGCAGTCTATTTTCATTTATGAACGCAAATCTTGCAGGACTGCTGCATTTCTACATTTATGAACTTGGCCACAATACAATCACAAATACTAAAAACTCAGTTGTCTAATATTTCCTCAGTAAAATTAGGAACTTGAAATTGTAATTATCACTATTGTTCGTACTATAGTTCAATTTTGACCATATCACAAACAAATTCAAATAAATGTTATCTGCCTGCTGCCTTCATATCTACTACCGATACACAAGTTATAAGTGTGGAAATGTGTGTAAAAAAAAGTGGGATTCATTTAGAGGCACTATTTTTAAGTAGGGATTAACAACAGACAGGGTCTAAAAATTACTCAGCTGTATTAAGAAGATTCACTGTTTTCAACTAAAATTTTATTTAGTGATGAGGTTCATGTATGGATTAATGGCTACGTGAATAAGCGAAATGTCAGCAACCGAAAAAGTTTCTAGAACTTCATGGTAACAACCTATTTTCTGCTCGAAACTTGTGCTTCATGTCAAAAAGCCCGAGAGACTATGATTTTATTGCGAAAACAATTGTGAAAAAACATAATTTAACAAACAAATAAATAAAAATTATTGATTTTTTCCACCATAAACCTAAAAGGCTAAAAAATTGTGTGCGAAAGATTTCTACGAATTTATATAATGCTGTTTTTTTTTTATTTTATTATTTTGACTCTAAATAAACAAGAACGAACATATGAAGTAAGCAATTAAAAAACAATTTGAAAATAAAAAAAAAAAAAACTCCTCTAGTGATACATACATATTTCATAAACAATGCAAAACACGCGCATTCCTATTCTTTCCCTTCCGGCTGCTCTATCTTGTCTTCGAAACGCCGCTTTCAGATTCATAAAAATCAGTTTGATGTCATATTTTAATTTAACTAATTGATAAAAAAAAAAACTCATATTTTCGAAACGCGCGATGATCACGAGAAATTATTCGCAGCGATAGTCAACCACATTGATGCATTGTAGCCGTATCTACTGCCTCTATTCAAGATTGGTTGGTGGATACGTGCAGAGACTATGTCATAAAAGAGTTTGTATTTTTTTTTTTTTTTTTTGTACTGACGATTCTTTGTTTTCTGATAAGCCCAACTAAATGTGATAAATTGTGCAAAGGTGTGTTGATGTTTGAAATAGCAGAATGAACTTTTTATATTATTTTTTTTTTCTTCGTCTAGGATTTTTAAATAATATTCGGATAGTTTTTGTTTTTCTTCTCTTTTTTGTATGAAAGTACATCATTTACCATGAGAAAAAAATTAATTGACCAATTCTCAGTTTACCATCAATAAAATTAATTAATTAATTAATTACGAATTAAGTGCTAATTTTTGTGCCTCTTTCAATATATTATTTATACCAAATGTAATTAACCCAGAATATTATGAGACAAAAATAGCCAAACTTCGCAAGAATTCCGACAAAGCTCAGTTTTGATGGAGAGTTTTGTGCAAGCTTTGTGCAGCCACTATGAAGATTTTAAAATTTTCACTTCAGTTTATGTTAAAACAGGAAGTTTTTGTTTTTAGATAAATATATAAAGGAGAGTGATGATCAGCCGCCGTGAATTTGCTCTAACTCTTTAAGTGGTTTTTTTATTCATCCCTTCAACATAGATTAATATTTTGAGATGACAGCTTAAGCACCTTGGGATATCTATTTAAAAACTGATCTTCGTGTTAATCGTTCGATTTTTTGCGAGTTTTCTTTTTTATACGAGAAGTACCAACAAAAGCAGAGACAAAATCCGCGATTAATCTTCTTAAAACAAACAAAGCAACCGGACTTGAGGGCATACCTGCAGAGTTCCTGAAAGCAGATCCTGATGCAAGTTCATGTATTCTGAATCCACTAGTGGAAGCTGATTGGGAAAATTAAACCTATCCCAGTGACTGGAAGGATGCTGTCATAGTAGAGTTACCACAGAGAGGTGACCTTTAAAACTGTAATAATTGGCGTGGTATCGCCGTTTTGTTACGAGTCTACGCTTAAGAGGCATCAAGCGGGCTTTCGCAGGGGTCGATCTTGTGTCGATCACAATAACACCTTGCAAATTATACTTAAACAATCGTCCGAGTATCAATTACCACTTTACCTCATGTTTGTTGACTTCGAAAAGGCTTTTGACCGCGTTAATCGGGAAACGTATATGGAGATTTCTGATTGTGAGAGGTATCTCGACAAAGATAGTTAATGTCATTAAAGAGGCCTACAAGAGCGCAAGGTTTTTGCACAATGGACAGCTTTCCGATTTTTTCGAGGTGCGTCAAGGAGTGAGACAAGGAGATAATCTTCCACCTATCCTGTTTTTACTGGAAATTGATGATGTGATGACTGCCACAGTGGGTTCAAACGAGAGGCATGCAATACAATGGAGACCGTTTGACAAGCTCAGCTATATAGACTATGCCGATGATATCTGTCTCCTGACAAATAGCACTGCCAGCTTCAATCAAATATGTCAACCACTGTAAGTAAACGGAGAGGTGGATGGCTTAAGGATTAACGTCAATAAGAATAAGGTAATGCACATCGGCCAAAACATTTAATAGAAAATTATTCTTAGGCAGGGGATCATTGAAGAGGTAAAGCAGTTTAATTATCTGGGTGGTTGTGTAACAATTGATGGTGGAACAGACCTGGATTTTAACATCAGAATAAGTAAGACCCCACATGCATTTGGAATCTTCTGTCCAGTGTGGAATTCTAGTAAAATATAGCTACACACTCTTCGAATCCAACGTACAATCTGTGCTGCTATACGCCTGTGAAACATGGAAGTGCTCTGCTAACATCTAGAGCAGGTTACACACCTTAGTTAACCGATGTCTTCTGTACATTTTGAAATCTACTATCAAACGCCGAGTTGAAAAAGTGGATGTAGACATTATGTAACGAAAATGGCGGTGGATTGCCCATACATACGAAAATAACTTCTCGAAGCAATCTTTTGAATGGAGTCCTCAAGGTGCAAGACGTTTTGGAAAACCAAAATCAACCTGTAGGTCAACTGTATTGATAGAAGCTGAAGCTAGGTCTCCGGATATATGTACATGGCCACAGCTAAAAAATCTTGCGTCAAATCGAGACAGATGGAGGGATTTTCTTGCTGTCCTATCCTCCAGATGGAGTTGAAGTGCACTTAAGTAGGTCGAAAATCATGTATATAACTACACGCAACACTTAAGAACTCTTCTGAAAGTCAGAAAAACTTGCTCTATAAGCCAAGTATTGGTTTCGTGTAAAAAAACTCGAGGCTGTAAAATTGGCACTACGATGATGGAGAAGTTGGAAAAGGCGCTTATGCGTCAGTGCGTCCACTGTAATTTGAGCTAGAGCCTAAAATGTATTGCCGATTCGCTTCAAATTTGCTACAGGGCATTTCTATGTCTTTTGACTTTCTTGATATTTTTTCATTAACGATATCATTACATTATTGAACCATTAACATACATCTTTGATATGTAACTAGACAAATTATAGGTTTTAATTGCAAGAGCAAATCCCTTTGTGCTAATTGGGTTGTTTGTTTAAGAGATTTCAATTGCTTTTAAAATTGAATTTCCTGTATTTGTTTTTAATTATTTTCAACTTTTTTTTGTTGTTGTTGAATTTTCTTTATCGATTAAAAGAAAATCGTATCAAAAAGCATTTTTCTTTGAGACAATCATATAATGGAATTTTGTTTCTGATAATAATTATATTAAAACCTTCAGAGATCGTCGACATTTATTTAATAGCTTAACAACACTTCTTTTACAAGTCCCTTGCTTAAACGTGCCTAAAACACGATTATGGGGTTTTGCAATTTTAAATCTAATCCCGTATCATATCAACCTACGGTTTTTCAAAGTTATTTATCCTCTGACTGAGAAATTCGCAGGCTAACTCAACCCACCCAAGAAGCCTACTCAATTATTCATAAATCAACAAGTAGAACTACTTTAACATATAAGACGACATGAAGCAAGAGAAAAAAAATATACATACTTGAGTTTTGAGTAGTTTATATAGATCAGTCTCCATTAAACACTGTACAATATATACATCTTTCATTTGTTCTATGCTATCTACCCGCAGGATGTCTCGTATATCGATTATCTGCAATGGCCAACAAAAATAAAATTAAAAAAAAAAAAAAACAACAAATACATCAAATTACAACTTACATTCTCATGCCTAAAGCGCGTTAAAATCTTTATCTCTCTCAGTGTCCTCTGACAATAGGTCTGATGTTCAAATGGGGAGATTTTCTTAATTGCCACCTTGGTGTTTGTCAAAGTGTCCAGAGCAGATCTAATTAAAAAAATAAAAGAGAAATATGAGTGACCTTCATAATATACTATGAGAAATAAATTATTATTATTGTAAACAGTTTTGTTTAATAGCAAGTTAACTTACACCACCATTCCATAAGCTCCTTCGCCTATGTATAACAAATCCTTATATCTAGGTCCAACTTCGAAAATTTGACCTCTAATCACTTCGGCATTGGGATTTGATGAAGCAGCAACACCGTTATTGTTCGTGTTGTTTGCCGTCGCCGATGCTGATGTCACACATGCTTCTGCCATGATAGTTTTTTAAGACTAGTGTACCCTTGGAAATTATTTATTTTCAGGGGGGATGTTTTATAATGATGAGAGTTAAGGAAAGATGAAGAATAGATGATGACAACCACGATACTAAAGCACACGATAGAATTTCAGTGGAGCACCAACAGGTCCTGGATTTCGTGTGGGGCGCGTCTCTCGTTTCACTTTCTTCTTTGCTTCGATTATTTTTTGTATATCTACACAGAGAGTCGAAAAAACACTCACAAAGAGGGCAGAAAAGGGGGGTGGTGTGATGTGATGTGGTTTTGTTTGGTTGAGTACTGAGTTGATGGCACCTTTTGATTTTTTCAATCGTCTCTTTTTTTTCTGTGCGTTTTCCTCTTCAATGCATTTAATTAATTCCCACACCGTTGAGTCGTCGTATGGTGCTTTAAGGTAAGAACGAAACGATGAAAGCCGGAAACTGATGAGACAACGACGAAGACGACGAAGACGACGACGACGAAAAAATTATATTAATACAACAGCAAATTTGTATGATAATTTGACTCGGTACGAAAATATATTTTGCTGAAGGATTTTTTTATATTTTGTTTGGTGAATTTTATTTTGTGGTTATAAAATATTGTAATTTTTGTATTTTCCTCCCTTGGCTTGGTTGCTGTTTTTAGAGGTTGTTTGACTTTTTGTCTTTCCTTTTTTTTTTTTTTTTGTTCAAATCCTTCAGCGGCTCTTTTGACTCTCTTAAGCACGCACCTTCAATAAAGTGTGTTGTTGGTTTGGTTTTGTATATTTTCTCTTCGAGATTTTCAAGGTGTAGCGAAAATTTTTGTTGGTAGATACATTCCTTGTTGGTGGTGCGGCGCTGTCACTTTAGCCTGGTTCTGTTCTATACGATAGAGTAAGTAAATCACCTACAAAATAAATAGGGGTGCAGAAAAGTGTTGCTGAGTTAGGTTTGTTATGAAGTCAATTTATTAATACTAAACTTTAAAGTAATAGGTATTTAAAAATAAAATTAATATGTACCTACATAGTACCTAAGTATGTACATACATTTTTTAAAAACAACGTGATGAATGAAAAATGTTCGATTGTAAAAATACTTCAGTTAAAAAATATTTGAGTTAAACTAATGTCTTTTTAATTAGGTATTTTACTTTAACTGCTTAGATTTAAACAACTGACCACTTAGCAAAAAGTTCGTAAAAAAAGAATCTATTTTACTGAACTGTTTTTCTGTAAGTGGTTCAATGTTAGTTAAAAAAGCACAAAAACGGTGATGTGGGTATGCAAGGAAGATGTCACAAAAGTGTAAGGTCTTACTTCTAAAAACCACTCATAATTCAAAGTCCTTAGACAGCCTTAAATTTGATGATTCAAAATCTACCGACTACCCACAATTTTCTTTTAACTTAAAGTTTGACATACATATGCCGTATTACACTACACAACAGATATCACATTTCTAAACTCATTTTACACAAAAATCATTCGAATAGCTATGTACTTTCTGGCTGTATTGAGATTTTTCTCTTATTTTATAAATATGAGTTTTACATATTTTTTTACACAAAAATCACCTATCAGCGTACACCTTCTTTGTGATAATTCGTACGAAAAACTTATTTTGCTATATTCTGATAAATTCGTATTATTCAGTCTTAATTTAATTGCTTAATCAAGATAGTAATACATTCAGATAAGATTATAATAACTAAAATTATACACTTATTTGTTTTTGTAACGCCAGCAAAAAAAAAAGCATTTGTTGAAAGAAAGGGGATTCTTGTTGAAACGATAAATAATAAAAAGTTAATTCGTCATAGACGTTTGAGAGAAAATAAAATTCACAATTATTAGTGTTGTTATCAAGACATGACGCAATCCTAATGCAAATTTATTAAAAACAAATATTTGCAACCACTTAACTAATTCTAAAGCATAACACAGTTAAATGATTGTTTTAGCAATCTCAGAACATCAGGGGGTACATTTCAACTATTTGTTAGTCATAGGTAAGCAGAGAAAAACTTTGATTCTAGAAGAAGTGGTGAGTTATTTGCTTAGTTTCAACAAAAATGATTAAGGGCTTACATTCAGAATAGTTGATTTGGCATCAGCTTCACAGAACCTTTTGTTAAACCGGAGGCGGTATCTGTCAGTTATGTGGATAAAATCGGTTAACAGTCAAAATAAGAGGAATGCAGTCGTTTATGACTTGATAATGGTCACGCATTTATCTGTAAAATATAGAATTATGTGTAGGGTAGAAAGATTTGCTATGGACCCAATATTCAAACTATGGCAGATCTTAAAAAAAGGGTAAACTTAAAAGCGATAATTTCCACCATTTTACGTTTTACAAATTGCGTATGATCACTTAATGAAACTAGCTATAAAGAAAAATGTATAGTTTTGGAATGCCGTCACTACTGAAAAGAAAAAATGGCGATATCTATATCACTTTTGTAAATATTGAGATAAATGCAGCGAAGATGGGCTGATGAGGTACATGATGTCATAAATAAAGGAGGCTCAATAACAACATGTCTTGGACACAACGTCACCATAGACAGATATACCTAGATTTTACACTGTAAGCTCGGGACAACGATACCAGTGCTGGAAGCAACTACTCTAACCACCATTTTATCGTAAGTAACAAAATTTATATGGCAAAGGAAATACTTTTTTATAGCCTTTGAGAAATTGAGTAGAAAAATCATTCCTGTAGGAGTTCTAGAAAGGACTTTGTTACTCAATTTCTCAACGGCCAGGCCATGAAAAAGTTATTTTCTTTCTAGTGATTTTTTGTAAGATCCTTATCACTCCACTCCCTTTATATGGCGGTGTTAGCTAAGGATCGATACATTTGAGAAAAAAAAAAACTGTCGTAACATAGTGTCGACATTGGGCTCTGCCAATAATCAAATTTAGTTATGACTTAAATATTTCAGTTAAATGGACCATAATGGAATGAGCTCTAAACAATAAACGGTACATGGTGTTACCTAAATAATTATTTAGGTTATGGTTAATTTCACTGCAATATTTAAGTCATAACTAAATTTGATTGTTGGTAAGGCCCATTGGCTCATAAGAGACTGCACATAATGCATTTAAATAAGAGACGAATTTTTAAAAGTTTAAAAGATTCGACAGTTACATAAGTCTCGTTTTTGGTTACCATTGGAATTATTTTTTTTTTTCGATTGTATCGATTGTATTTTGTATTGTGAAGGAATTACTAGAATACTCTGAATATTTCAATTTTTACAGTTCATTCATACTTCTTATTTCGAATATACTATTAACTTTTGTGTACTTGAAATTTAAATTAAATATTTTGTTTACATTTTGTCCAAAAAAGCAGATGCGTGATAGTTTTAAGAAACTACAAAAACATGAGTACGAGAGTTAGGTGTATGCATCGTTTTTTCGAACACAAAGTCTGGTTGAAAGAAAATAATTGAAAATAGTGTATTTGTAAGCCTGGGGCATTTGGTTAGTTTTAGTTTTCTGACTTAATATTCTTGTATATTCATCATATACAAGAATATGATGAATGACTTAATTAACTTTTTATCTATGTAGTTGGTTTGGCATTATGGTGTCTATTAGATTGACATTAAATAACATTTTAAGCGTTTTTAAGAGGAAAAATATTGATATTTTTGAAATATAGAAAAAAATTCTGGAAAATGCTCAAAAAAGTCTCGTTAAAAAGTTTAAAAGATAAATTTACTCTTATAATCTAGGAAGTGCCACCTTTCAATTGATGCATCGCATTATACAAAAAATCTACTTTTATCTTTGAACGTGATTTGCGGCTAAACTAGACGTGCTATAGGCATCAAAGTTTACACCTTTAAACTTGACTTGCGGCTAAACTAAGCGACCTAGCGACTTCAAAAATGCATATTCGTGATCTAGGAAGTGCCAGTTTAAAAAAATCAAAAAAAAAGTTGGTAACAAAAGTTATTTTTTTCAAAACTTTGAAAAGAAATAAATACATACATAAATAGATAAATAATAAATAAATAAATTCTTGCTGTCAAATCTTCAAAATAGGGAAGGTACTTTCAAAATTATACACTACCTGACCTGCTCTCGAAGTAATACGGTGGTTGTAAACTGTCCAGAGGTAAACACCCACAACCCACAACAAAAATTTTACCACACTCTAAAAAATAACCAATGTTAAAAAAATACCCCACTAGCCAACAAACCGCACCACCTAAACCCAAACAAAACCAAAATCACAACTCAACCAAACCCACTAAAAAAAAAAAATTAATATCTGTGGGATCTTAGCATCTAATATATGCAATTTTCCCAAAAAAAAGTATGCAGTCTCAAAGGTCAGCAATTGGTCTTAAAAGGACAGGTAGTTTCAGAAATTAGTCAGACTTAGAAAATTTTTAATCCAGGATTTTTCAAGGTCACCCGTGATTTTTGGCACCTCATTTATGGGATATTGGAAAAAAATATAAGTCGATTAAAATTAAGTCGATTTTTTTTAGAAAATTGCCCCTCTCGCCTAAGGGGGGGAAATAGACCCCCTCCCATACGATTTTTTTCTTATCTTAACTCAACCTACACGCTTTAGTTTTTGTTCACACCTTAGGGCTTAGGTGAATCACCCTATATTCAAAATAATTCCTTACATTACAGTTTGGCCCTCGCCCCATCGTCACTTTCACTAATGCCACGCACTATCACTTTACACTTTTACCGAACTTTGCTTAGAGAGTGCTAAACAATAAATAGCGTTATGTATTTGAAGACCTTTGAAAAGGTTGACTTTTACATTCGATCTCTGGTTTGTACATGTTTAAAAATAAGCATTAAATTCAATAAAAAATTGTTTTAAATTACTATAACTATTATAAAATCACATTTTTCTAGTCTCGTCCAAAATCAAAAGTCACAGTTATAACTGTTTTTCGGTATCAAAATGTACTTCGGGTGCCTTGAAAAAAAAAATTCCACTAGGTCAAAGCCCTGGCCACATAAACATATCCTTTATCTGCAAAATTGTTATACTCTATAACTCTGAATCTATTGATTATTCAAGTCAAGGCCCTGAAAAATTTTAAGAAGGGAAAATCTATACAAAGAAAACTTGTCAAAAATACATATTCCTAAAAACTTGTTAGGCAAGTTTGCTATCCCATCAGAAATACCTCGTACCGTACCTACATAACAAAAACAAACATTACCAAACCACCATCAAAAAAAAAGTTTGAAATATTAGTAGGTAAAGTATAAAGTTAATCATTTTCAACATAATAATTTTATATTCCGAATTAGCCCAAGAGAGCTTATCGGAATAGGACTAATAAGCTAAAGGTCCTATGATCCAAACTTAAATAAACAAACAACAAACATGTTTATATTTTTTATCTCTCTATGCAAAATGGTACCTACATAACCAATTTCGATAACAACCCCTTGTGTGGCCCCTTGATAGTATCTACATACATACATATGTAAAACTATCTAGAGCTTCTTTGAGAACTTGATTTTTTTTCCAAGCGGACAGCCAATAGACATTTTTAATCAGAATATCATGAAATATGACATATTAAAATATCAGCCAATTTGACCAGAAAAAATGTTCATACTTTTATACTATTTCTATGACAAAATGTTTTATTCAAAAAATCAATTCTTGAGTTTGAGATGAGATTTTTCACATTTCAATAAAAAACGACATAAGATTACATAGAAAAAAAAAATAAATAAATTTGATGGCACAACAGCTCATGAAGAACTAGGGCCTAGTGACTTACAACTCTCAACCATTCCTGTGTGCGTGTCTGCAGGAATGGAGGGGACCTACAGTTTATTGCCGAATCCGAACGGCTAACGAGCGGCACTTTTCTGTGACAGGAGATACTCTTGGAGGATTTGTCAATTCCTCGCAAGAGGCAGTAGCCGTTTTTTCTTTTAAATAAATAGGTGGCGAGGCTTGGGATCGAACCTTAGACCTCCGGCATGACAGTCCATCGCACTAACCATCACGCCACGGCTACTACATAGATTACCATTTAATTGGAAGATCAGGTCCACGTCATATGGAGTTTAATTTTTCTAATTCTTTTAATTTGAATATTGTACCAATTTTTTGTTTGAATTTGTGTTAATAAAATCAGTTTTTTTTTTCATGAAGATTGAAGTTGAATTTACTGTAGTTCATTTGATGTTGTGATGTTTGAGCTTCTTTGACAAACGAGTCATAGAGATTAGAGACGGTTACTTGTTATTTCTAGTATCTAGCAACAAATAATTATAAAAAAACGTGGCGAGGTTTATAAAATTTGCATTTAATTCAACATTTTGCCATTTATTTAGAAATAATTAAACTACTTTAATTGGTTTATTTAAAAAAAAAAGAAAATATGCTCTGTCATCGTCCATAAGTCAAAGTGTTATAAGAATAACAGAAAAACTAATTTTTATGACTTTTGACCCCTTATACTGAGCGGTTATCAATGTACCAAACTACAAAGTACCAACCCTCAACCAGCCTCACGCTACGGAAAACAAACAAATAATATGCCTTCAAACAAAATTCATTCTGAAAATGGATCTTATTGCCTTGATGACTTTTTCCCATGATGAGTTGTCCCATGATGAGTTGTCTCATGATGAGTTGTCCTATGATGAGTTGCGAATATGATGACTTGTTCTGTGTTTAGTTGGTTCATGATGAGTTCGACCATGATGAGTTATACCCAACCCAACAAAAATAAGTCTCAAACGAAAAAAAAGCCGACAGGCCGAGAGCTCGCAGGAGATTTTTGGCGAAAAAAGTAAACCAAACGATAATTATGTTACAAGTAGTCCTGGTGAAGGTGATGACTGATTAATAACGAATACGCCGTCTGGCGAGGGCCAGCATGTAGTGGCATCGTTACCCAAAAAAACCTTTTTCTCATCATTATCAAAACTAAAAACCTTGAACTAAAATCCGATTGATAAAATAATAATAACGACCGCGGTTTTGGATCCAGCTTTATTTATAGAACGAGCTTAGAATTTTATAGATTGCTAAGAAAACGGTTTAGAAAAAAACTAAAAAAATACGAAAATATATGCGATTTTTATACATATAAAACGACGATTTGTCAGCAGCGTTAAAGCGCAGCTTTAATTTTAACTCTCGTAGGACAAATAATGTAAAGGCTTACAAACTATATTCACATAAATATTTATACATAATGTATGTAGCTGTTTGAATTGTCTATCGTAGCTCAAACAAAAAAATACGATACACCGAAAAAATAAGTATAAACCTAATTCAGTTTAGAGAACAACTTCGACTTCCATTTCATCGTAAGAACCTTTTATTAAATTTCCAATTAATTTTGATAAATGATTCTACAAGTTTTACATTTCACCATTTTGTTTTTTTTTTTTAAGTTTTAATTTATCAACGACATTAGTGCGTCACTAGACGTGCATTGAACTTCCCAATGAGTATCCATCTTTTGTCGATTTAAAAATAAGTATATTCAAAACGAAACAAGTTGGGTATAGTTACAAGTATGGTTAACGTACGTGATCACTTTCAAATGGAATCAAAAAAGGAAAGCTTTTAACTGCTACAGAAATAAGAAATAGTTTGGCTCACCGTGTCGTAATTTATTGATTTTTGAAGATTATTTTTTGAAGATGAAATGTATTTGAATCCTTTTATAAAATTGTACTTACATATTTATCTGCAGGAGTTGTTACATACAAATGTATGAACATTAACTTAATTTGAAGCTTATGAATAACAAAAGAGAACTGGAAAAGGTGTATTTAGTAGTAAGTGGGCTCGGCTCTTCCTCAGAGAATGAGAAAAAAATAACTAAACCTATGTACATATATCAATAACTATTATGGCGAAAAATATATATTCTTATAAATCATCCGGTTAAATACCTTTTTCTCTTTTGTAATTTCTCTTGTTCCTGTGCAATTCTAATGCATTTTAATATCTTGAGAACTTAAAAAAAAAACTAAAGCTCCCACAAAATATCTATTAAGCTCAAATAACACTCTTTCACAGCATATTACTTACTTATTTGCATTGTTTGATGGACATACATACATTAAAATAATAAGTATACTAGCTAAGCCCGTCGAACGTTGTCTCCACCTACTACAGTATTCCCCGCATAATTGCGCTGACCATTTTGTCAGATTTTTCGACAAATTCTCGCTATACTACTTAGGTATACTGGACATTTTCGAAAGCATTCGGTCAATAAAGCGGGAAAATCAATTAGCCGGTCAATTAAATTCCCTACGTTTTGAAGGTAAGCCATATCAAAACAGTGTTATCATAGTGAAAGGTAATAGTTACAGCTTTTCGTGTGGTTTTTGCAGAAGATCTTTTGTGATTTATTGCTTTTTATTAAGCTTTTCAGAACAAATTTATGAATCTGAGTATCTGTTTGTAAAACAATTATTACGCTTGTTGTCTGTTAAAAAAAGGAGTTTTAAAACATTTATTTAATTTTTTTAAACTTCAAAGCGCAATAAGGGAATATTTTGTTATTGTTGCGTTTTATTAATGGAGATATCATTCAATATTTTCATGTTATTTTTTTTTTTCTAACAAAAATTTTTGCTAAACCTTAAAAAAACATGCTTCTTATTTTGGGGTCAGAAAAAAGATCAAATTTAATTTATTTAATTTAACAAATTTTTGTAATCAGCATCATGGTAACCATATGCACATTACTCTACAATTTCGGGCAATTATAAATGCAAGCAACGGAAACCCTGTTCGAGCTTTAAAAAGGGACACGTTTATGCAGGGGAATGCTTTCAGACTGAGAAGCATACGTCCTATCTTCCCTGTAATGATAATTTTTGTTGAACAGAGTATAGTGATGTCAAGAAAAGACTGAAATATGTAATTATAACAACAACACAAACACAAACATATATGTATATGCCACTAAAACCTAGGGTCTTATAAATTAGGCAATGTTAAAAGGAATAGAAGGATAGGATAGATTTTTGTTGGCACAGTGGATTGAGAAATAAGGTTTTGATTATCTCATTTAAATCCCAGGGGTGGCGTTTAGTTGAGGGAATATAGAAAAGAATGCTGCCTAGACTGGGGCTCGAATCCACACATCCAAGTTAGCAGTCAAGCACTACATCCACTGCGCCGGGGCCACCCCGACAAGGCATGTCATATTCAATATTCATTTTGTAAAAAATGTTCGTTTTGTAGAGACTTTGCATTCGCATAAGTAAACAAATCAAATAGGTATACCTATAGGGAGATTGGAGATTTGCATAAGGTGTGGGAAAAACCTAGAGCTTATAGGTTGAGTTGAGACAAGAAAAAGAGAGGAAGGGAGTTTACTCCCCCCAGTTAGCCAGGAGGGGCAAAATCGACTTGAAATTTAAAAAAAGAGGTATTAAAAAAAAAAACAGGAAAGCCAGATATCTATTCTTTTATACTGTTTTCAATTCAATTTCTATTTAGTGAATAGTTTTTTTTTTTATAAAATTAATTTTCAAACTCAAAATTAAAAAACTTTTTTTTTTAAATGTTCCAAAATTGTACTTTCCTGAAGCAGCTACTTAGATGGATTTTGATCTGGGGATTATGTATATCTTATATCCCTAAGAAAAAAGTAGTCAAGGGAATCTATGATTTGACCCCGGACAAATTTTAGCAAATGTAAATTTAGTGCGAACGGTCTCAGAAGCTTTGCACTAACATATCCAAAATTCGACAAAAAAGCACAACGGGAACTTCGATATTTAGCTATTTCCAATATGGCCGCCTATAGCAGGCTTGTAATGATTATTTAGACTGATTCCAACTTTGATATCAGTTTTTACTAAAATTAATCTAAAATCCTCCATTTTTTATTTTCATACATTAGGTACCTATTTACTTTATACTCAAGATACTGTAATTTTTATTAAACAATTTTGTTTCTTAGATTTCGGTTAGTCTATGGTATTTTAAAATTAATTAATTCATTCATATCAATGTGTAAGTTATTGATTGTAAAAAGAGAAATAAAATCAAAAAGAACTTCATTCTAAAATATGTAAATAAAACTAGCTGACCCGGTGAACTTCGTTCCACTTATAATTGACTAAATTATTATTAATGTGCCTTTCGAAAGTCGAGCAAGCTCCAATTGTTATCACGACTTTCCGACTTTTGCGGTCCAATTTTTATCTTCGTAGCGTGTTTATGTGGTTCAATACAAATCCAAACAAAAAATCTCCATCAAATTTGGAGGATTTTCAGCCGAGTTATGCGCGTACGAACAAAAAAAAATAATTCGGAAAGTATGAAATTTCAAGATGTTTTTACGATTTTCGTACTTCTTCGGTCGAATTTTCTAATTTTAGGTCAAATTTAACAATTTTTGGATCCATTGTGTGTTAATCTGGTTCAATACAAATCCAAAAAAAAATTTTCAACCAAATTGGACGATGTTTAGCCGAGTTATGTATGTGCGTACGAACACGATTCCATTTCAGAAATTTTGAAATTTCAAGGTTTTTTCACGATTTTCGGTCGAATTTTCCAATTTTCGGCTCCATTGTGTGTTAATTTGGTTCAATAAAAATCCAACAAAAAAATCTGCAACCGAATCGAAGCATTTTTTGAGTATGTTCTTTTCTTGATCGTTAGTGCGTAGGACTGTTATGTCGGAGGTCTGGTTTCGATTCCCAGGCTCGACCACCTAAAAACGAAATATGTTTTTTCTTTCATGGCTACTGCCTTTTGCGAGGAATTGACTAACTTTTGGCATGAATAAGTGCTTCTCACTTCTTCATTTCAAAACGGATTATTCATTCATAGTACTAATTCATCATTGTCAAGTTTGGGCAGTGACCTTTTTCATGAATACCTAGTTTTTGAAAAATTAATTTTCAAACTAAAAATTTCGAAAAAAAAAAAGAAAAATTGTTAGAACTAATTTTGTTCAAAATTTGAGTTTGAAAATTAATTTTTCAATTTTAATTTGCCAGTTAAATATTAAAGTTATTTTACATTATCGGTTGTATAATATTCAATTGTAATTGTCCTGAAATTTATTTAATAAATTTTTATATATACACTTATGTGATTTTTAAAATAATTTAAATTATTATTTAATAACGAACCGACATGTAATCTTTGTGGTCGTTAAAAGAAAAAAACTATTAACTAAAAAACAGGATAAAAGAATGGATATCTGAATTAACAAAAAGGTAACACTATGACATTGTACATAGGTATTTCCATTCTTTTTTAATATTTTTTTTTTTTGCATTTCAGGTCGATTTTTTAGAAAATTGCTCTCCTGGCCAAACGGGGGAATAGCCTTTTCCTAGTCCGATACGACTTTTAAGAGACTTCAAGAATTCAAGTAGTTTTGAAAATTGCAATCCTTTAACTTTTACTAAGCCTTTTAACTGCTAAAACGATTATATTATTAAAGATTGACGGAATTAAATGTATGGCGTTAAAATACTTAGAAAAAGTATTTTATTGAAATCGTAAGGTGCAGTTTAATGGAAGGAATTTCGAAGAATGAAATACCAAAATACTTCATTCTGCAATAATTCTAGTTCTACTAAAAGGTGTTTATTTAAAGATTTTCCATTTTTTTAGTTGTATAACAATGCTTTCATTGGTGCTAATTTAGTGCTGTAATATATTATCGGTCAGTTTTGTATAGACATAAATTTTAAAATTACAATTATGTACCTACATTATAATATGTATATATATAATATAGAGTTTCCGCATACCATCCTGGCTAAAGCCAAGAATACCCATCTTATAAATAAGATTGGGCTCTATTAGTCTCTAACACTAGAATGAGGTAATTAAAAACGAGATTAGTTAAAAAACTTTTAAATATAGTATTAATTGTTAATATTTCATATACTTATGATCTTACGTGTATCATTTGTACTAGTTTATATCAATTTTAATAAATTCACACAATTTTTTTTTAATGTATTTAAATTATTTTCACTCTTCACTCCATTTGGTCAGTTATTAAAATAGTTAATGCCATAATCGAAGATTGAACTTTGGGTACTACTTAACCTACAACGCGCTGGTCTGATGTTGGTAGCATTTCTCAAACTATAAGGCTGGACTGCTGACACTTCCACTAATCCATCCGATAAATAATCCGGTAGCATATCATTTCGTATTTTAAAAATACAAATCATAGCGTCAAACGTCAAAATAAAAATCATAGCGTCAAACGTCAATTTCTGTTTCACATTTAGCCAGTTCACGTTTCTAAGATCTCACTGAGATCTCATTGAGCAAGCTCCGTCATCTCCACTGAGCAGAAGGAGAAACCTGAACAAAATTTCTCCGCTAGAAGTCAAAACCAATTTCCATCTCTTTTTTATTAATTAATCAACTGCGACAAAAAATAATTGAGCAAGCGAATCCAAAAAATATCAGGCTCAGTTTTTTGACAGCAAAAGTGAGGAATCTCACTGAGGAATTAAGTTCAGATTTCTGAGATTGCTGAGATCTCTGAGATCTCAGTGAGCTTGAGAAACCTGAACTGGCTAATTCATTCAACACAAGCATTCAAGTAAAACACGAATTGGAGTATATACATTAATTCTTAAAATTATTCTCATACCCTTATTTTGTAGTCTTTGAAGTCTTAGTTTCACGTCTGCATTGAACCATATAAAAAGGTGGAACAATAATTAAAGAGTGGCAAAATAATCGCGTTATAAAGGAGAATCGCAGCATTGAATGTTAAGTGTTTTAGTATTCTGCTTAAAAAATAAATTTTCTTTCGAGATTTTTGCATGTACTAGCATGTTCTTTTAGATTCAACTTTCTATCTATGACACAACTCAAGTACTTAATGCTTTCAACACAAATTAAAGACTCACTATCCATTTTCACATTAATATAATCATTCATTCCAAACTTCATATATTTAGTCTTTTTTACATTCACTTTAAGATTGCTCATTTTCAGCCATACATCAATTCTTTTTAAGTCATCATTCAATTTCTCACACATATCTTCACTATTTTGGCCACAAATGTAAATCAGACTATCATCCGCAAAAAGTTTCATACTGCAATATTTCAAACATTTTTTAAAGTCATTTATATAAAAAAAAAAACAAGAACACTGCCAAAACAGAACCTTGAGGCACTCCCAAATTGTTTACTTTTGCATCCGATGTTACACCATTCACACTAGTTCTTTGACTTCTATTGGTAAGATAAGATTCAAACCATTTCCATTCACGATGACACACACCATATAAACGCAATTTGCTCAGTAATGTTTGCCTATCAATCGTTTCAAACGCTCTTTTCAAATCAATAATATGCACCTACAAAAAATGTTTTTTTTTTTTGGAATTGGAGTTTGAAATTTCAACTTTTCGTGGGAAAGAATGAAATATTTTTGTTTCATTCGGTTTCTGTGATATCTAATACCACGAATTTCGAAATTCGTAGATTTTTCACTAAGAATGGATATTGTGATAGTGTGTGTATACAACACGATTTTTCGGAGATTAGAAAGTAAACCTTTTTTTGGAAAAGGAATAATAAGTTTTCAGCGCTATAAGTTTAACGACCGAAACTTAAGCACATTTTTATAGAGATTTTAATATCCTACAATGTTCATAAAAAAAATGTAAATAAAGAACTTTTTTTATAATTCTTCAACGATATTTTTTTATTTGAAAACGTTCTATTTTCAATCTTTAATTTAACTATTTTTTTTATTGACTGTATTTATATAAAACAGGCTATTTTAATAAATTTTAGGTTTTACTTTAAAACCAAGTCTGCGCCGCGACATCTCATACAAATTAAACGAAAAGTGATTCATTTGTCTCCAGTTGCGTCACGACTCTTGGTCAAAGTTACAACAACAAATCGAACAGAAGAATTTGCGTAATCTTGTAGATATTTGAATCATAATTCAGTAGAGAAAATTCTTTTCTGACTTATTTCATGAAGACCTTTACTGAAAGTCTACAATCAAAAGGTACCTTTAACTGAAACCTATTACATTTTAACAATAATCTTAAAACAAAAGGGAAAATAAAAAAAAGATATAGGTAAATATAATGTTGGTACTTACAAGATATTAGATTTTCCGAATAAACAACATTAAAGTGACAACACTGTTTTGTGTTCCTGTATCAAGCCCGTCAAAGGGAAGCTGTATCAAGAAGCAAGACGGGAACGGGAACCAGTACGTGATATTTTTTTTAGATATGAGCGTTTTTGGTTCCTTTAAGTGTTGGGGGACGAAAAGGAGTTCGGATGTTTCGCAACGAATGGAGCACAAGAATCCCGATGCAAGTTGAAAAAAAATTCGATTTTGATTTTAATTTTTTCTTTTTTGTCAAAATAATTATTGGTAAACTTTTTTGAAGAACCAAGAACAGTGGTGGTGGAACTAAGGGAATACCGCCGCAAACACTGATAAAGGAGATGACGCAGGAAGATTGTGCGATGAGAAGAGAATTATTTCGATTTTAATTTTAATCCAATGGGCGGATTCGCCAAGTACAAGTGTTGCATGCAAAAGAGGAATGCGACGATTTTTTGTTTGCTTTTGATTGCTGGTGCTGGTTTGGTGTCTTTTTCCTGTACAAATATATATATATATACTTTTATGTCAAGGAAGAAGGAGGTAATTTTCTTATATATATTTTTTCTCAACAGAACATTTAAAATTTATTTTTTATTTGAGTTTCCCCCGAAGGCGAGAAAAAAACGCACTTTTTTAATCTAGCACCAGACAGACACCGTCCGTCTGTCGTGTTCGTAGCCAGCCGCGATGAGCAAATTCCAATTTCTTGGAAAAGCAATGCACAGGCAGAGGCACACAAGAACTCGATAATCGAGATAGGACAACTGCGATACTGTGACCGCCGCGGGAGACGGTGATGTGAAAAGAAAAAAAATTTGTATCTTTTTTGCACACCTCACTTCTCACACTGTGGGCACTTATGGTTTGGAGCACTTTTTGGTTGGAAAAGTTAAAACTCTTTTGTAATTTTTTTATCAGCGATTGAAGATTGAACTTGATTTGATTTGAGAAAAAGGATGTTTTTTGAGAAAATCAATCACTACATCGCAATATGTCAACCAACTCAACAACTTGCTAAACTCGTTCACTTCATTGGTTTCGTTTCCAGGGTGTTTTTCGTTCAAGAAGACGAAGAAAGCGACAGATGGAGAACAAAGCAGAGAGGCAGAAAAAAGCAAAAAGTCGTTAAATTTTTGTTTGATTTTGGACCTGTACCTGTACGGAACAGAATGGAACACAACGGAATGTAGCCGCATACGGAGCTGCAAACGGAAGAGTTCACTTTTCACGTACGACACTTGACGTTTCAAAATGTATGAAGAAAAAAAACAACTTTTTGAGTCGGAAAAAAATATTCTGGTTAACGCTGTGGCTCCATTGGCAATATTTGAGGCAATAGCAATTTCAATATCGATTGCAATTAGTTGCTTGGGTGGAGCATTTCATGGCCAGGCAATTCCAGTTGTCAAAAACTTTAGGTATAGAAATCGCGACAAAAACTGCTTAAATTTACTGTTTTTTGATAATATAAGATTTTAATTCACTAATTTGTGGTCACTTCTATTCATATTTTCACTTTTTGTTTCAAAATGAAGGAGAAATTATTCAAAATCATGGAGAAACCATTTTGTAAAAGACGAAACGTCAAAATTTATTGCCTGGTTGATGGAAATCAATAATTGACTTTCATCCTTCAGGCAATATTGCCATTGCCATTGCCAAAGCGTCTCCATTGGCAATATGTCCCCTTTCACACGTAGATACTAGTTGCTGGTGATTTTTTTGACGTTTTCTTTAAATCTCCTTAACAATCTCCTGTACCTTTCACACGCAGATACAAAGTTGGAGGAGACTTGCTGTATTTTCCTTTTAAACTACCTTGGTTGAACGCACACAAACGTAGTGTAAAGAGAAACGTCAAAAAAGTTTCCTGAATTTGTTGACCGGGGAGATTTCATTTCCCCCTCTTTCTTCCTGCCCTTCTCGCCTATGAACTATTTGTTGCCGGCAACTCAGTTGCCATGTGTGAAAGGGGACTATTCAAGTCAATGGCAATTAGGGAAGCAATGTATTGCCTCGAAAATTACTAATGGAGACGCTGGGTAAGCCTTAACTACATAAGCAAAAAAAGTGAAAAAGTACAAAAGTGACAATTTTCAAACTCATTATGGGATAGTGCTTTGTATATAAAAACTATAGTACTCTCATGAAGCGGAACGAACGAGGCGACGTCTGGTGTGGCGAGTGTGCCGTAACTCATTTATAGAGCTTTGCAGACGTGCAGAATTGAGAATGGGTGGTAAATTTGAAATAATGCCAATAATTTTAACGTTAAAGAAACACAGAAGATAGGGAAGAACTTATACAAAATGTGTGAGAGTTCAAGGGAGATAAGAATACAATTACTTTTTGACATTCCTTTTGGCATTTTCTATACAAATAGGCATAATAAGGAATTTTTTGCTTTAGCATAAAGAGAACAAACGATAATAAGCAGTTTTTATTTGTGCTTTTTTATCCTCACATAAAAAAACGTCCTTGTTAAATAAAACACAAATTTGGTTTACATATGTAGCTGTGTAGTGTTGTTGTATGTATTTAATGTGGACTTTTTTTGCTTTCTATGTGGGTTAGGGAAAATATAAAATATCGTTGCAATGCCGACGGCATTTCAACTATCAATTTTAATATGGATTTTTTTAAAGGGAAAACACGGTAAGTTGTTAAATAGAAGGTTGGATTTTTTTGCTTTCTATGCGGGGTAGGGAAAATATAAAATATCGTTGCAATGCCGACGGCATTTCAACTATCAATTTTAATATGGATTTTTTTAAAGGGAAAACACGGTAAGTTGTTAAATAGAAGGTTGGATTTTTTTGCTTTCTATGCGGGGTAGGGAAAATATAAAATATCGTTGCAATGCCGACGGCATTTCAACTATCAATTTTAATATGGATTTGTTTAAAGGAAAAACACGGTAAGTTGTTAAATAGAAGGTTGGATTTTTTTGCTTTCTATGCGGTGTAGGGAAAATATAAAATATCGTTGCAATGCCGACGGCATTTAATAATATATATATATTGAAATTTTTTTGAATACCCTTATATATGTAGAGCTCCACTAAGAAGGAATTTTTTGAAATTCTTAAAAATAATAGGGTAAATTGGGGTAAATATAAGGCGCCAGTTATAGCGATCAGGAAAATGGATCAGAAAAAATTTTCTTTTGTATAGTTCAATGTTTTATTTTAAGATTTGATATATAAAAAGGATACGAATCGATGATAAACCAATTGAAATATTTTTTTCATTAAAAAAATTTAATTTGGAAGAAATACTTTGTCTAAAACAAGTACTTATTCATTTTTCTGATGGAAATTTCGTACAGAAAACGAGTTTCCATCAGGAAATGAATTTTATAGAATAAATATTTCCTCCAAAGAAAATTTTGTTAATGAAATAAATATTTTAAATGATTTATCATCGATTTGTATCATTTGTATATTTCAAATCGTATGATAAAACATTAAATTATCAAAAAGAAAATTTTTCCTGATGAGTTTTCCTGATCGCTATAACTGGCCCCTAAGGTAGAGTCGGAATTCTATTTTCTAAATGGGATTTTTTAGAATTTTCAAATTAAATACATTCAATAGAGTTTTATTATATTAGAATGGCAAAGTTAATTAAAAAATTCTAAAAATTTTTTTTTACCCTACACACTTGGTTAAAATTCAAAAACACCAAAATCGAGTTTTTTTTAAATAATTCTTATAAATCTGGTGTATTTTTTAGAATTTTTTCAAATACATTTTCAATTAGGAAATTAAAAATAAAATTATCCATATTTAAGGAATTTTTTGTGGGCGTGGTTATTGTGGGCGTTAAGAATTTTTGAAAAATCATAATTTTTTTTTCAATTTTTTCACACGTTTTATTTTTTGTCCTTTTAACGGGATAATCTAAAAATTTGAAATTTATAGGTATTGTAGGGATTATTGATCCTAACATATTTCGAAAATTTCAGATTTCTAATGTGCCGTTAAGCAGAGATATTTGTGTTTGAAAAAATGGACAAATCAATTTTTTATAGTTTTTTACAATTATCTTTTTATTGGTAAGTAGTAAGGAGTTGAAACTTAAACACATAATAGAATTCATTGAGTATAATGCAATTGCATTTCAATTTTATTTATTTTTAACATTTAACCGGAAATAGCGGTAAATATTTACTTCTTTGACATATCTAATTAATTACGCATCACTGCGTGCATCGATTAATTTCGTTTTTCTTTAATTCGCATGTCCGTTTAACAACAAAAATTTTGATACCTCATTTGCATATGTACGCCCTCTATAAGCTCCACAATCTTAATTAAAAACCAATCAAAAAATCAATAAAAATGCACTAAAATTGCATGTTTCGTTCGTTGTCAACCACCATGCACCAGTGGGAGATAACTGTTATTATCAAAATCCTAAAAATCAATTGATAGTGTTCGATTAAAAAATTCATAACTTCTATACTATTGTACGCCCGATCGATTCGGTTAAGGTCTTAAAACAATCACAAAATGCATTCTATACGAAAGGGGGATGAAAAGCCGTCATCAAATCGATTTTCATTTTTCAAAATGCAAAACATGATGAAAAATTTCCAAATATCGAAAAACAATATACTACAAAGTTATAGCCCCAACATTTATCTACAAAAAAGTCAGTGGTTGTATATATGTAAATACGACACGAGACGAGCCAGGGGCCATTTATTTGCTTTAAAGCCAAAAAACGGCATTTTAATTATAAAAACTAAATAAAATCACCGACTTTACCATCTTATAAAGCTAAAAACTTCACTATTAGTTATCGGATCTTCTTCATGTTGACAAATATAGAAAGGAAAAATGTTTATCTACATATATATATAAAATTTATTGGAATACAAAAAAAAAGTCATACTAAAAACGTGATTTAGTCCAAAACCAATTCGATTTTTATTCTTTTAAATTCAAAAGTTGATGAAAAATTTCAAAATTTTTAAAAATTAATATAATATATATGTAGGTTAAAATATTTTCTAAAATAATGCCAAACAATGTTTTAAGGTTAATTCAACAGGAAAATTACTAAAACTCGTTTTACGCGGTTTTTACGATTTTAGTCGAAAAATGCAATAGACACGGCTTCATATATTATTTTTTTTCTTCCAAACTACTTAACGGACCTTAAATGTTATTATCTTAAAATACTTTCATTAAAACAGGTATAAAATTCATAAAAAAAGAATGTATATAATTGCACTACAACACCGAAAAAAATGTAAAAACAAATTGAAATAGTGTTTTTTTTTACCCACTTAATTGATTAAAAAATTAAAAACTATATGTAAACTTGATCGTAGAGAAAAAAAAATATTAAAATATCATTGGGAAATATATTCTTTAAATATATGTAGAACATAACAAGGCCATTTATCCAACCGTTAATAATTATTTTTTGAATTAAATTTTTTCAAGACTTGGTTTTTTAGGCCAGCGCTTGCCTGATTAAATCGTTTATTACTTTTTATTTAATACACGCATTTAATTCAAATAACATTTTTTCACTTAAGAGTAAATAAGCGCTTTATTTTAATATATAAAACATACCAATACGTGATGCCGTATTTACATAAAATGTGCCACAAAAAAAATTCAACATAAAAAAATAAACCTAAAAATTGAAATTGATTTTAACAGAATTTTTTCTGAGAACTCTTTTTTTTTTTATATGTTGTTCCTGTTTTAAAAAGACAGAAGACAATTACTAGTAACTTCTAAATTTTCTCAAAATACGTTGACAAAAAATCATTTTTTTTTTCTTCAATAGGTAAGTCATATCACATCAAGTCAATTTTGTTTAAATTCAATTTTTCGAAAAAAAAATTGATTTTTAAAAAATTATCTTAAATGTGAAGTAGGTACCTACCAATATATATAGCAATTGATTTTTTTTTTAAATTGGAATGCTAATTTTCCTTAAAACTATTTTGTCAAAAAAAAAATTTAATTAAATTACTAAAAATTATCCAACTCCTTAAACTATTTTTCGAAAAAATCATAAATTTTCAATTTAAAAAACTTTCTTTACCAAAACTATTTTTTCGAAAATAAGAAATAAAAATTTTCTGGAAAAATAGTTTTTTTATGATTCTCGAATTCAAGACACCAATTTTTTTTAATTAAAAACAAAAACTGTGTCTATAATGTAGTTAGGTATAAACACTATTTTTTTGTCAAGTCATAATTTTTTGAAAAATTAGTTTCGACGAGTATACCTACATATTTTGAAAATTTAAATACTAAATCTGCTTTTATCTTATTAAAAAACATCTAGGTAGGTACCTACCTATATTAAGAAAAAAAAACACTTTCCAAAAAAAATCATAATTTTTTTTTGAAAAGTAGTGTTACACATGTTATCAATTATTTATTTTTAAATTTAATAGGTAGGTACAATATTTATTTTTTTTTGATTGTAGGTATCCAAAATATTCTAGATAGTGTTAAAAACCATCTCAATACCATTCGTAAAAATGAACCAAGTCGTTTTCGAAATATTTGGTACCTACCTACCTATACATTTACCTAATGTACCCATTCAAAAAAAAAAAAAAACATTTGAAACTTTTTAAAAATCCAAACAAAAATTTTGAACATTCTGGTTACCTAGGTACCTACCTACATACATACATACTTGAATTTTTCAACCATTTTTTTCCGAAATTTTAACTCCACCAAATGGTAGCCTATACCACCCTATACCTACCTACCTAATAAAATTTATTGATTTTTTTTTAGAAAAATGTATTGAACCATCTTTGAGATTGAGATTTGAAATTGTCCAAAAATGCTAAGCACAATTACCTATTTTTGGTCCTAAAAAATCTAGGTATACCTACCTATGTCAGGTAAATGTCCTAAAAACACCAAATTACAATTTTAAATAAAACCAACGCATGCAAGTAAAAAGTCTAAATCTTAAATCTTTGGAATAATATACCTACCTACCATTGTAGGTATAGGTACCTATAATTTATATCGAATGAAAATATCTATCCGTACCTATTCAAAAAAAAAAAACAAAAAAAAAAAACAATTGAAACTTTTTTAAAAATCCAAAAATTAATTTGAAAATTTTGGTTATACCTAGGTATACCTACCTACCTAATAGCTTTTCCATAAGAATAATAATAATAATACCTACCTAACGAATGTACCTACGTACCTACCTACCTACCTACCTACCTACCTACCTACCTACCTACCTACCCACCTACCTACCTACCTTCATACTCCTAATATTGCAGTACCTACGATTTAAAACAATTGAAACTGATGTCAACAAAAATAATGAAAATTCAATATCAAATCTTCATATAGATTCATATGTATACCTACCCCGTTGGCATCACAGTACACATATATGTGTTCTGTGCGTTGGCATAGCACAAATAAAAACAATATATACAATGTTCGTAAGCAAGAACAGAAAAAAATTCATCTCCTCTTTATTTATTTTCGTCATTGCCTTGGCGCGAACATCTGATTAATGTATCTCCCTTACTCCCTTTAGTAAGATTGGAATAAAAATCATACAATCCTCTCATTCTTGCTACTTGTTGTCGATTATTGTCCAAAGAAAATTCTCAAGTCTGCAACGTCAATTTCTGCAAATTAATGTCGACTACAGCGCCCCCAGTTGCCGCGAATGTTCAGCACTTTTTTCTGTTCCATGAGAGTACTATAGTTTTTATATACAAAGGATAGTGTTCCCCCTGGAAAACTTATAAAAATGATGCAGAAAGCTTTAATTTTGGTTTAAAAAAAAATGTGTATATTCTTTTTCACAAAACAACTGCGCTAGCGGGAAAAAAGATATTTTTACACTTTGTAATTTTGAAAAAAGTGGTAAATGTAGTTAAAGTCTTAACTACATTGGCCACTTTTTGCAAAATTACAAAAGTAAAAATATTTTTTTTCCCGCTAGCGCAGTTGTTTTGTGAAAAAGAATGCATACAATTTTTTTTAAACCAAAATTTAAGCTTTCTGCATCACTTTTATAAGTTTTCCAGTGAGAAAAACTATCCCAAAATGAATTTGAAAATTTTCACTTTTGTACTTTTTTGGCTTATGTATAGTTAAGGCTTAAGGCTTTACTTGGCTATCTCTGTATCATCAAGAGGTAGGAATGAGATAAAACAAACAGACGTTAAAATAAGTCGAGGCAAATGTGAGCACCGTCCATGGATTAGGATTAGAGGAATATTCCGGATAAGGAATAGAATGATTGAAAAAGACGAAATTTTTATCCAGAATATGGCATAATCTAGTTTTTCAGTGAAATGTCAAAAAACTTGAATAAATAATGTTGCTATTTTGGGTATTTATGTATTCTCAAAGTCAAAAGCATTGAAAATATACAAATAGAAGTGACACCCAATTACTCAAAGCGCTAGAAATAGGTCAGGTGGCGTATTGTAGAAACAAATATATTTCTGTACACAAACACAGCTTTTATTCGGTATTTTCTGTAAGGTAAATAGTACGCGGTGAAATCGAAGTCAAACAATGAAAAAAGTGCAAAACAAAACAAAATTTATGCGGTTTTATTGGTGCAAAAAAATAAATACGAGTAATGTTTTCTCATTTGTGAACGCTAGCAAAACGACTCAGGTCGGTCGACAAGTCGTTGAATGTGAACCCCCCTATTAAAAAATTTGAACTACACAACAAGTCGATCGACGGTCGTTCGAGTGTTCGACTACTGTTCACATTATAGGGGGGTTCACATTCAACGACATGTTGATCAACATGTATCAAGTCGGCAGATTTTTGTAATGTGAACAGCAGTCGCACGACCGTCGACCGACATGTTGTGTAGTTCAAATTTTTTAATATTTCGCTCGGTCGGTCGACCGTTGTGAACACTATAGTTGAACGACCGATTATTTTAATTTTGTAGCTTTTTTCTATCCACTTGATTAAGTGAAATTCAAAGAAATTAAAAGAAAACTTAAAAAAAATCTCAAGCAACTTGTATTTTTATTTGTGCGACAGGGGACTTTGTGTTGTTGACGATGTTGGTGCTGTAGTTGCTTTACTGGCTGAACAGAATAGAATGACGACACTGGAGCCGCAGATGGAACTGGAAAGAGCTGTAAAAAAGTGTCGCACGTTAAGCCTAGTACGCAGATCGGGAAAAATTTTTCTTTTCATAGAAAATTTTTTTCCAAGACAAATTTTGTCTTCAGTTTTTTTCCAGGCAGTCCGCAGTTCACGCGCAAAATTGGGACGTTTGTACCCGCTGTAGGGTGAAGTCTCCCCTAAATTTTGCCAGGAAAAATAATGTTCGAAGCATTATTTTGCGGGAAAAATTTTGACAGGTCAATAATTTTGCACTTTTTATCTATAATTTTACAAAAAGAAATAAAAAGAAGGAAAACATTAATTTTGCGCGATTTTTCCAACGTTTTTGTAGAGATTAGAAGTGTAGAGATAAAATTTGTCTTTTCCCGATCTGCGTAGGCTTTATTTTTTTTACATGTCCACAATGGAGCTGTACAGCTTTGAAAGTATTTGGAAGAAAAAGAAAAGAACATTCTTGTGTACAAGCTCAGAATTCACATTTTTTGTTTCCAATAATTTTCCTTTTAATAAATAATTCTTTTCGCTATACAAACAACCACAATATTTTTTTCCGACCCAAAAAGTTGTTTTTTTTTTTCATACAATTTAGTTTTAACTACATTGGCCACTTTTTGCAAAATTACAAAAGTAAAGGCTTAACTACATCAAAGACTTTTTGCAAAAAGTAGGGCAAAAAGTGAAAATGTGATGAGCAAAAATATGCCTAGAGATGCCTGTGTGCAAAAAAATTGTGTTTTATCTGTAGTATCAGTCTGTAATGATATATCAAACACTATTTTCGCCGGCCTTTTTGCACACAGGCATTTCTAGCGCATGTTTTAGTTTTTCACTTTTGTACTTTTTGCAAAAAGTTAAGCCTTTAAACTATTTTTTTTTCCCGCTAGCGCAAATGTTTTGTGAAAAAGAATGTACACAGTTTTTTTTAAACCAAAATCTAAGCTTTCTGCATCATTTTTATACATTTTAGCCAGGTACGCAGTTCAAGCTAAACTAAATTTTATCCCTACAATTCTTATCTCTACAATCGTTTGCTAAGAGCACAAATGTCAAAATTTATCTGTGAAAGAATGTGTTGAGCATTATTTCGCTTGCTAAATTAAGTGGAGACTTTTTGAATTTAGCGCGTGAACTGCGTACTGCCTAGCTAAATATCCTCGCTAAAATTTATCTTTGGAGGAAATTTGTATGGAAGATAAATTTTAGCGCGATCTGCGTACTAGGCTTTTGCAGTAAAGCCTAGTACGCAGATCGCGCTAAAATTTATCTTCCATACAAAATTCCTCCAACTTTTCCGTTGTGTTCGCAACATTGAATTTGTGTGTATTCAATATTTTGACAGCTATTCCAGCTCCGGCTCCAGTTCCGTCTCCGTCACCATTCTGTTCAGCCAGTTAATCTGTTTCACGCATAAGCAAGAGGACGCAAGATCTACCTAGCCGACATCGGATACTAATGTCGTTTTTCTTTCAGCCAAAAAAAATTGATCCCTGTGAGGGATTTTGATCCCGGACAAGTTTTTGCATTACATTCAACCAAAAAAAATCAATCCCTGACAATTCGGGATCAAAATCTCTGATCCCGAATTAAAGAGAGATTTACACCTACATGAAACACGCACTTGCACACACACTATTTATAAAACGTCATTTTGTGCTTTTGTGTGATTCTGTGATTTTCTATTTCATTTGCATTCGGTTTTTGATTCTTTGCCTATCAAAATTATTTTGTGCTTTATTAAATTAAAATTATTTTTGACAAAATTAAATTTGACATCCCACACATACATTTGCAAACAAAAAACAAATCCAATCTGCGTTTCTTTTGCCAAGAAAATTCGTGATCCGGGATCAAAATCCCTATTTGCAAAAGAAAAACGACATAAGTAAACAAACGTCAGTTTGTATGTTTTCGTTTGACGTCAAATCCGCGCGCAAAAGCAAAATTATAAGTTTTTTTTTTGCAACAAACAAACAAGATTGCAAATTATCCAAAAAACGAGATCTTTTTATTCCTAAAAATTATTTCATCATGGCTGCTGAATCGGAAATCAAAAATTCCACGGATACCGATACAATTGACGCCTTCGAAGAAACCAGCGTCACCATGGTGGACATCCTCGCCCACGAAAACCAGCTGGAAGAGGAGTACGCAGCAGTTTTGGGCGCTTCTGATGATAAATGTTGCACTTACACGAAGGTTTCTTTTTTCTTTATTTTTATGAGCTCTCCATTCTTATGAATCGATTGCCAATTCACAGGGACCAATTAAGCGCCAAGCTTTATATTCCTGTTTGACTTGCTGCCCGGATTCTGTGAGGGATCTGGAAATGTGCGCGGGAATTTGCTTGGCTTGTTCCTTGCAATGCCATGAGAACCATGAACTCGTCGAATTGTATACAAAACGTAATTTTCGTTGTGATTGTCCAACAGAGCGTTTCCCAGGTGTTAAGTGCACTTTGAATCAGGAAATTGCATCTGGCGACAAGAAAATGCCAAAGAACGAACTGAATCTCTATAACCAGAATTTCCAGGGTGTCTATTGCACTTGCAAGCGTCCCTACCCAGATCCAGATAGTCCAATTGACGAGGTTATGTTGCAATGTGCCATCTGCGAGGATTGGTATCATTTGCATCATTTGGGTCTGAAAGTAAAGAAGCTGCGCGATGATTACCACGAAATGGTTTGTCCTGGCTGCATGCAGAAGTACGACTTTCTGCAAGACTACACTGGGATGGCTTTGAAGAGGCTCGAAGACCTAGACGGGTCGGATGTTTCGGTGGAAACCGATGACAAGTTGAAATCTGACTTGGATAAAAGCATTTCCGAAATCATGAACATGAGTGGTGATGATGAAGCGGGAGTTGCAGCCGATGCAAGTACATCGTCCAAGATTGACAACGAAGAAAAACCCACAAATGGCATCGAACCACCAGCAAAAAGACAGAAGACCGATGACCCGACGGGTTGCCGTCGACCAAAAATTAAACCAGACTGGGACAAAGGTCTCTTTATGATTTTTTTCGTATTCCAAAGCAAAAGATTTATATGTTTATCTTTCATTGCAGATGTCGCCGCCCTTTGGCTCTCGGACTGGCGTATTGCTCTTTGCAAATGCAAGGAATGTTTGCCACTCTACGAAGCCGCTAAGATCACGTTTCTTCTCGATGCCGAGGACTCGGCTACCCATTACGAAGAACGTGGTAGGAAAAATGCCAAAGAGTCGTCCTACGAGCAAGGCATCCGTGCACTTTCAACAATTGGACGAACTCAACAGATCGATGCCATTACAGAGTACAATCGGATGAAGGACAAACTGAAGGATTACCTTCATACTTTTGTGGTCAGCAAAAAAGTTGTCACTGAAGAGGACATTAATAGATTCTTCCAGGAAATGAAGAATGAAAAAAATTCCAGTCTGGGACAACCGTTTTTCTGTCGTTAACAAGCAAACGTATCTCCAGCTCTGTCTCTCGGAAACAGATATCACCTATAAATTAAAAATTCATTCCTCTCCCTTTTGAAGTTGTATAATAAAATGTATTGTTATCATTTTGTGCAGCGAATTACCCAAGACGAGCGCATTTTTCGAAACACTTGTAGGTTTTCAAAAAACAGATTTAACAAGCAAAAAGAAAATTGTTTTAAGTTTTTTGTTTGCTCTTATTTGGTATTCAATCATTTAGGGTATAGTTCTATTGTATGGTATTAATTCATTTATCCATTCATGCAAATGAAATATATATTCTCATTTAACTAAACAAATAACTTGCTTTTGATTCATTTGTGTAAATTTCTTGAGTTCTTTTAAACTAATACTAAATAAAAAGAAAACAGAATGGATTGGTGGTGGCCCCGGCGAAGGGGAAGTAGTGCTTGACTGCTTACCTGGATGTGTGGGTTCGAGCCCCCGTCTAGGCAGCATTCTTTTCTATATTCCCTCAACTGAACGCCATCCCTGGGATTTAATGAGAATCAAAACCTTATTTCTCAATCCACTGTGCCAACATAAATCTATCCTATCCTTCTATTCCTTCTAACATTGCCTAATTTATTAGACCCTAGGTCTTACTGGCATATTATGTTTGTGTTGTTTTTAATTCGTAACAGAATACTCTTATAGATCAATTTTCAAAGTCAAATTTTATGGATTATGAATTATGTGAGTCGAAACAGGGGCTAAGCAATAGATGAAATTCTTGCAGTTTATAGCTACGACTATAGTGAGAAATATAATAGTATTTCGTAAACCGTAACAAGTTTTGGGTTATTGAAAAAAAGAACTTCCTTGATTGCATTGAATTTTGAACAACAACAACAACTTAAAGGTGCTACCACCAATTCCTTACGAATTAGTTTTAGGTATTTTAATTCGTTTTATTTTTGTTTGGCTAGAGATATAGCTATTTCAAGGGGTGCCAAGCCCTATCATCAGTCTCCTTTATAGTGGTGCTGAGCTTTAATGCAATTTTATTTGAAAAACTTTCTACACATCACGCGGTATTTGAACCCGCGCATCAGATTTGCTCAGTCTTCGAAGCTGTGTACACTACGTACTCTGCCACCGTCGACCACTGACGTCACAGGTCTAGATGTGCTGTTTGTTTATCAATTGCATTTGGAGCATCAGCATTTTTATAAGCCCCTTCCTTGAGTTAATCGGCGCTATCGAGGTAACCGTCGGTCGGAGCGGAATTCTCTTCTGTCTCCGATTTGTAGGAAATCGGAGAGAATTCCGCTATGTACGATTTTTTTCTTGTCTTAACTCAACCTACTCGCTCCAGCAGTTTGGTGTATCTAATACCGATCACCCTGTATATAGTATAAAAGAATAGTCGGTAATGGCGTTTCATTACACACTTATCTCGAAAGAAGGGTTTTTTTTTTTAGAAAAAAAATGATGATCAAAATTGCTTTTTCAATCGTAATTTAAGATAATTTATCGTGCCAAAACCAAATATCCTCTTGCGAGGAATTGACAAATCCTCCAAGAGTATCTCCTGTCACAGAAAAGTGCCGCTCGTTAGCCGTTCGGATTCGGTAATAAAATTCAGGTCCCCTCCATTCCTGCAGAAACGCACACAGGAATGGTTGAGAGTTGTAAGTCGCTAGGCCCTGGTTCTTCATGAGCTGTTTGTGCCACCAAAGTTATTTTATTTTATTTATTTTTTTTATATGTATGTGTATAAAATTTCTTAAAATTTTTTAGAAAAAAAAATGGAATACCATTTTTAAGAATATAATAATATGCAACTAAAACCATAATTTAAAAAAAAATCATCAACCCGTTTTCAAAAAAAAATCATTTTTCAAAAAAAAAAAAATTGAATCCATTTTTTTTTTTTAAATATACATATGTATGTATGCAGTATTATTCTTACTTGATTGGACGGGTGTTTTCATAAACGTCTGACTAACCGATTTCTGCAATCACAAAAACGAATGAAAAACTACTTTTTGAATGTAAATATATGTTTTAGCTCATGATTTTTAAGTATTTTAAAAATACTTATTAAAATCGAACCAGTAAAATGTTTACCTTTTAGAAATAGATCGTTTTTTTTTATCAATTTTGCAATTGCAGAAATCGGTTAGTCAGACGTTTATGAAAACACCCGATTTTTAGGGTAAAAATTTTAATCGAAAGCGGTGAACGAGAAAGTTGAAAATAAAAACACGGTTCTATGGCAGGTACCGTTAATAACGGTTTTTGGTAATTATTTTTTCACCAAAATGTAGACCACACCACCACTAGTACACACAAAAAATAACTTTTTTTCAAAACGGTTGTATGGCAAGTACATTTATTTTTTGAGCTAAAAAAAAACTGAATTTTCCGCAAAACTTATTCCACAAGTTCGAAAAAAATCACTTCATTGGTTTATAGCTAAATCACAATCACGCGTTCGGTCGTGCCGACTTTGACATATTGAATAGAAACAATGGATTCTTATGAGGCAATCTGAAATGTTACCTCAAGCTTAAGGCTGTAGAGCCCATGGACAGACACACAGACATACAGACAGACAAACGGAATTGCGGGACCCACTTTTTTCGTGTTCTCTATCATCGTAATAATATCAAGTTTGATTGTTATCTCGAGTTCGATTTTTTCCAAAACTTGCCCTATAGTAGTAAAGTGATTATCAGAAGAAAATAAATTGACTTCATATTAAAAAAAAAAATAGTATATTTAAAACAAACAACGGCTACACTTATAAATTTGTGTCACAGCTTTTTTAAAGCCAGAAATTTCGTGTTTTATTTTGTTTTTTTTATAGTTTTCAAACTGAAAATTAAAAAAAAAATAAATTGCGTTTTTATTACAAAAAAAGTATACACACGTATTTTAGTATTCGTTTGGATTTTAATATTTAATATGCTTTCTTATATCGATATTTATTGTCAAAATTAAAAGCTAGACAGATGGTTGTACATGTTTAGCTTAGTTTTTTTAGAAAATAACTAAATTTTTCTTTTGAATTTATTAAATTTTTTTATGAATAATTACAGGACATTTGATTAAAATTTATTTTATCTAGAAGTCTAAGGCATAAAATACGTAATTACTGTGACTTTGAAACCTATTTTGCATTTTTTCACATTTGTATTTTTTAATTTAAAAAAAAATTGATGAAAAAAAATCTGCTTTTATGTATGAATCCGTTATTTTTTGTAAAAATGTTAATTACCTATCGCGATATAATAATATCGAAACTAGAGTAGTAAATTAGACTCTAGTTGCTCCCATTTAAGTAAAGCCGAAAGCAAGAGTTGGGAGTGGATGTATACCTTGTAAAAATATGACCATACGAGAGCTATCCTGCATGAAACCACTGACATTTTGTAGATAAGAGTTTCGGGCAGTGACATTGTAAAGAATATTGTTTATCGGAACACAGCACCTCTTATGGCTTCATAGCTATAGTCCACGATAACACCTATCTAAATACATTGCAAGTTGTTAAATATTACCCACACAAAACTTCATCCATACCGTATAAGTCATTTCAGAGAAACCAGGAGAATCTGAGAAGTATTAAGAGTGGGCGTGGCATTTATAGTGGATCCCATTCAACAATATGACACTGAGTGAAATAATTTTTAAAACCACATCCTATTTTTTTTCTTCCTCATATTAACAATAAGAAAATTTCATCCAAACCAAGAAAACAAGATCAAAACTTCCGAAAAACATATAGAGCAGTTTTTCAAAAAATTAATAAATAAGAAAATTGAGTTGTTTTTCGACTCACAGGACCAAACACTGAAAATATCAACCAAATCATTAGAAAGTGGGCGTGGCAATAGGCGTATTTTCCTAATAAAACTTTCCTATTTTTTTCCTTGCTCAAAAAAAAAAAAAAAAAACAAAATTTCATCTAAATCGATTAAGTAGTTTCTGAGAAATTGAGGGTGTCGCACTGAGCGGATTTAAATAAAACTAATTTTTATTTTTTTATTGTTCATTAGAAGAACTCTGAAAATTGTATCCAGCTCGTTGGGACCGTTATTGAGAAACCAAGAAATAATAAAAAGTGGGCGTGGCAGTGGATGGATTTTACTAAAAGTATGGCTGAGTTCCGGAATGGATCAGATGCGCATTTACTGAGCAAATTTTTTTAGCTGCTTCGATTTAAAATATGTCAAACTTATGCAGTGTAATATTTTTAAAAAAGCATCAAGTTTGCGTTGCTGATGCGTATCAAAAACATTTTTTACACTTCGGAACTTAGCCTATTATTAGATTTTTTTTCTAGCTCAAAAGATAAGACTCGGACAAATTCAACTAAATTGATCCATTCACTTCCGAGAAATTGAGGAAAACAAATAAATAATATAAAAGGGTGTGGCATTGGGTGGATTTAACCATACAAAATTTAGAATTTTTTTCTCGTTCATTAAAATAAACACTGAATTTCATCAAAATCGTTAGAGCAATTTCCGAGAAACCAAAAATTAATAAAAGTGGGCGTGTCAGTGGGCGCATATTACTAAAAATATTTTTTTTTTTTAATTTTGTGTTTGCTGAAAAGAAAAAAACTAAAAACCTCAATCAATTCGATGGATACATTTTCTAGTAAGACCAATAATCAATAAGAGTGGGCGGGGCAGCTGGCGGATTTTAACCAAAACGAATTTCAAAATTTTTTTCTAGTTCATGAACAAACTCTGAAAACTTCATCAATTTCGTTAGGGCCGTTTCTGAAAAACCAAACAATAATAAAAGTGGGCGCAGCAGTGGGCGGATATTAATTTTTGAAAAGAAAAAACTTTGAAAATTTCAATCAAATCAATTGAATCGTTTCCGAAAAAGATATAATAAAAGTAGGCATATCAGTAGTCGGATTATACCATAACAAATTTAAAAATTTTTTCGCGTTTATAAAAGATAACTCTGAAAATTTTATCAAGATCGTTAAATAACTCTGAAAATTTCATTAAAATCATTACAGCCATTTCCGGGAAACCAAATATTAATAAAAGTGGGCGGGGCAGTGGGCGGATTTGACCATAACAAATTTCGAAAATTTTGTCTCGTTCATAAATCGTTAGAGCCATTTCCGAGAAACCAAAAATTGATAAAAGTGGGCGTGGAAGTGGGCGGATATAACTAAAAATATTTTTAAAATTTTTTTCTTGGCCAAAAAACACACCCTGAAAATTTCAATAGTAAAATTTGGCGCGGCAGTGGGCGGATTTGACCATAACAAATTTCAAAATTTTTTTCTCTTCACAAGAACAAGCTCCGAAAGTTTCATCAAAATCGTTGGACCGGTTCCGAGAAACCAAAAATTGATAAAAGTGGGCGGATATAACTAAAAATATTTTTTTAATTTTTTTCTTGGCCAAAAAAACACACCCTGAAAATTTCAATCAAATCGATTGATTCGTTTCCGAGAAAGACCAATAAATAGTAAAAGTGGGCGTGGCAGTGGGCGGATTTGACCATAACAAATTTTGAAATTTTTTTTCTAGTTCATAAGAACAAACTCCAAAAATGTCATCAAAATCGTTAGAGCCGTTTCCGAGAACCTAAAAATTAATAAAAGTTAGCGTTGAAGTAGGCGGATATTACTAAAAATATTTTTTTTAATTTTTTTCTTGTCCAAAAGAAAACACCCTGATAATTTCAATCAATTCGATTCATTTGTTTCCGAGAAATTGAGAAAATTAAATAGTTTTCGAGAGGAAAAGAAATGTGAAAATTTTTAAAATTTTTTCTCACTCATTAGAATAAACCCTGAAAATTTCATCCAAATCGTTAGAGTCGTTTCCGAGAAACCAGAGAATTGCTCGTTTAAAGTAATAAGATATAGATAGAGATTGATGAACTTCATAGAGGCACGGATTTGAGGTTGCGGGAGATAATAGATTATTGGCGGCCTTTAAAATTAATATGATTGTGAGAAACTTGTTTCAGTAAAATTATAAATATTTAACACAACCTGTGCAAACTTGTCACTGATTTTTATCGTTTTCAATAATTCTAACGGCCATATTGTTGGCTTTCTTCGAAACTAGTTTTGAGCAAAAACTAGTTCTATTCAGGTTTCGAGTTTTAATTTGTTCAATAATTTTTATTACTTTGACATCTAATTCAAAATATTCATACATAGTTTGACATCTAAATCAAATCAGTAATTTTTTTTGAGAACATAAAAACTCGAAACTCCAATAGAACTAGTTTTTTCAGTAAAACTAGCTTTGAAGAAAGTCAATAATATAGCCGTAATACTAGTGGACGAGAAAAGATGTGTTCTTACAATTTTCTTCCATTTATAGGATTAATAACGACAGCTTGAAAAAGAGACAAATTAGTCTTCATAATTTAGTTTATTCATGCACGTCCAAAAAGAGATGAATTATAAAAATGTGCATAAACTTATACAATATTCCTGAAAATTTCATGCAAATCTGAGACAATTTTGCTGACTACTTTTGGCGCACTAAAATGCCATTTCATCCCACAGTATGTGGCGTATATAGTCAGCCAATCCAATAGTTTGTGAAATGAAGAATTTATACCAACAAATTAACTTTTATAAAGATTTTATTATGTGCTTTTGGGAATGTTTAACAAATTTTTATTTAACTCTTATTTATAAAAACAAACAAAAAATATTTTCAACATTCTATATAGAAGATATTTTTTAGGTTTAGTTATTATTTAATTTATTTATTATGAATTATTGGAAAACTTAAACAAAAATTAAATAATAAAAAAAAAATAAAACAAAAAAAAAAATATTACAAAATTTCTTTTTGCTTAAAAATATATGCACTTCATTTTGAAGATTGTTTAAATTTAAATTTGATTATCATTGATTTTGTATATCTCTAACTTATAATTCTACACGAGAAGCCCAACAATGTTTTGTAGAGTTCAAAAGAAAAGTGTTTCTTATAGTACAGTCAACTTATGGACAGAAATCGATGGTACATCACAATAGTTTGTTATAGGTTCGGACGGACTATGCATTTTTTTGTTCCTTAAAGTCTTTAAAATAAAACACACGCTTTCCACCCATTTTGCGATTGGAGAAAAAAAGTTTGAACATTTGTTTGAGTCGAAGTCCCGACTCGATAGTTAGCCCCTAAAACGATGCAGAGCGGTAGAGTTTTCAAACAACACTTTTCCATATTACAGAGTGATTTTTGAAACTTTTTTCGGTCTTACTGCAGTCACTTACTACAGAAAGTCAAACCTAAGAAAACAGATGTTCAGTAGTTTCAAGATTTTTCACTCTGACCAACTTGTTTATGCCTTAAAATGTGAGGAGCAATAAAATGCAAATACCATGCAGTTTGTTGCATATTATTCAAAAGTCAAAACCTAGTTTGACTGTACTATATTAAGCGAGAATATAATAATATCCTTGGCAATCAATATTCAAAGCTTTTATAGAATCTCTTAACACCATATTATATATTATTCAATGCATTGTTACGATAAGGATAAATTCGTAAGTTCTGCTGAGTTAAATTCCATTAACTGGTCACTATCAATATTGAGAAGGCTAATGACGCTGGGTGCTTCATTATTTGTTGAGACCGAGGTTGCAATAGCTGCAGCAGACGCTCCTTGTGCAGCGTCATTATTGTGGTGTTGGTGATGCTGATTGTGCTGAGTATTATTAGCCAGCATGTGTTCGATTTTAAAATTATTGTTGGACATTGATATTGGTGTTGGATCATTCCAATGCAGGCCATTGTTATTGGAGTTTAGCTGAGCGGATGAGCCTGAAGTAGACGGATGCAGGCCATTGTTATTGGTGGAGATGACCTGAGCTGATGATGGGCCTGAAGAAGACGGCACTGCCGCCTTTGTTAGCGGATTATTCACGTTGAAATTGATGAGATTATTGATATTATTCGGCATGGTTTGCTTAAAGTGCGAGGGATTTTGCCATTGTTGGGCTGGTTGGGAAGATGGACTATACATACTATATTGGTTTATTGTGCCGGGATGTTGCTGCTGCTGCTGCTGTTGTTGTTGTTGTTGTTGCTGCTGGTACATATCGAATTCGATTGGTGAACCATTAACAACCCCTGCTCCGGTAGCAGGACCATAGTAGAGATGATTGGGTGACATCATGTTGACATTGCCATTGCCACCACAAGCACCCATGTGATATGGGGATGGAGTGTTGCTTGTATTGTGATTGTATGGATTTGGTGGAGACACTGGCTGTGGAGATGGCGTTTGGTCAGGCATCCTGTATGCATTGCTAAACATGTAGGATAGTGGTGATGTGTCTGTTATAAAGGATGAAAGGAAAAAGAAATTGGTTTTAAATTGGTTTGCCTATAAATTAAATTAAACAAATTTGGATTGCTCAATGAATTTATTTATTTTTAATTATATATAAAAATCATTATTGGTTTTAATATTTAAATTTTAAAAGGGACCTAGCAGTTGCGATGGTGAAAATTTAAATTTATCTATTTCTTTGCTAATATTGCTATTAACCCTTAAAACTCTTTACTTTGAAAAATTTTTTTTTTAAATAATTTGTCATAGTTTCAATTTATATGGTTTTGCTAAAAAAAATATTTGACCAAAAAACTTGTCGATATTTTTTTTTTCTGATTTTCTTTTAAAAGCTTATAAAAAAGTTTTTTATTCGCCAAAAACTAATTAAGTCTTTAATTCAATATAACGGCAACCATAAAAAAAATTAATTTTCGAAAATTTGAGTTCTTTTCATAGTAAGATCAAATGATTACAACAAAAAAATATCTATATCCAATTAACTATAGATTTATCTATTGGAATCTAACTATCTATATACAAGGGGATGATTCTTGGAATCAAAAATTATAGACCTATTGCAAGATTATCGGTTGTTCCTAAGTTTTTCAAAGCTATTATTAGTGATTGGCTATCTTTTATTGTTAAATAATATATTGTTAAAAATCAGCATGGTTTTACAAAAGGCCGTTCTTCTGTAACCTTTTTAATAGAATTCGCTGCAAATTGTATTTTGTGTTTGAATCCCTTTTTGTGTTCGTAAGCGCATAAAGGCTCTCCCAAACCAACGCGATTATTCGCCGCGACAATAGAAAACAATAACAACAACGTGTTGTTTAGTTTGACAACCATGTGTTGTTATTGTAATTTTCTTTTGTCGCGGCAATTAATCACGTTGGTTTGGGAGAGCCTTTAACTCGGCTAAACATCATCTGATTTGGTTGTTGGATTTTATTGTTGGATTTTAATTGAACCAGATTAAAACATAATGGAGCCCAAAATTGGAAAATTCGGGCGAAAATTAGAAAACTCGAAAGGCAAAATCAGAAAATCGTAAAAACATCTTGAAATTTCAAATTTTCTTAATTAGTTTGTTTTTTTTTCGTACGCGCATAACTCGGATAAACATCATCTAAATTGGATGGAAATTTATTTCATGGATTTTTATTGAACCAGATAAACACTCTACTAGATAAAAATTGGAAAATTAGGCCGGAAAAGTCGATTTCTTTCTACATTTTCAATTGATACGAATTGCATCGATCGATACAGAAGTTTATTGCGATAGTCAATTAAAAATAAATTATACAAGTAGACTAAGGGCGATTTTCTTCACTTGAAGTTGAACATAACTTGAGGAATTTTATTTTCAACTTGCGATTTTGTATTTATTCACTCAAAGTTGACAGTTTTAAACTTTTGATTTTCTCAACTCCTGAGAAAAGGAGAAGTTGGCAAGCAAACTTGAGATTTTCCATTAGAATTTAGATTTTTGTTTTATACAAATTTATTTTTGCTTTTAATATCCAGAATAAATTAATTTAGAGCTGCAATGCTTCGATGGAACTATTTTTGGCAAAATAAGTCATCATTGCTTTGGGAACCGAAGATGAAGAAGACGAAGATTTTTGGATTCTTGAAAGAACTGAACACGTGATTTTCTAATTTTTTTTTTAGTTTCCGATATTTTCCCCGCCCGGTCGCGACACGGCAGTGGTGCGATACTAAAAACCTTGGTAATTATTATTCTTTTTAATTTTTAACTGTCAACAAAGATAATCCCGAAACTTATATTTCAAATTAATTACAATAAATTCAAATCTACAATTGAAACTGACATATCTGTCGCAAATATCCCAGGGATTTTTTGAAAAACTTAAGTTTACCAGCTTTTAAATTTCTACTCTTGAGTTGAATATTTGAGTAGTGAAGAAAAGCAATTTTCAACTTGCCGTCCAACTCTTGATTTGTTATCAACTCTAGAGTTGGCCAACTTCGGAGTTTTCTGCAAGCTGAACAATAGTGAAGAAAACCGACCTAAATTTATACTGTTGTTTTATTAAAAAACTTAAACTAACAATTTGATTATTTCAAATGTGTACTGATTGTTTTATTCCGAATAGGGTCTCACAATAAAGCCAATAGTGCGCAAAATATTGCTGTTTTTTTTTCAATTTTAACGTATTTTAAAGTACTTTGAATTGAATATTTATATTATAACCAATTTATATAGGGATCTTTTTAATGGATTCGTTTCGTATTGAAACAGGTAAGTACACTACGAAGCTGAAAGTTGGAAAATTTTCCCGAAAAAGCCGGTAAATCGTAAAAACCATACTTTTCTGAATTGGATTTTTGTTAATATGTACGTGCATAATTTGGCTGAACATCAACTCGAGAGTTTAATATAACTCGAGAGTTGAAATACAAATTTGAATTTCTTTTTATTTACTTGTTTTTTCTCAACTCCACAGTTGAATAGTATCCCTGGGATATTTGTGAAAATAAAATAGAACTGTCATTTTCAATTTTAATTTTGATTTGTTGTATGTTATTAATTTGAAGTTTTTCAATATTATTTGTGTGTTATTTAGTGTTAAATTGTGTATTGTGACATTATACCACGAAACGAAACATGGACAAATCGTCGGAGAAAATCGCGAATGCATTTACTGCCCAAAGAAATTGATGGCAAATTTCCAAAAAGAATTGCTTCGGAGCATTTCCTGATTTATTTTTTACCTTTTTTGTTGTCCGTAATCTACTTTTGTTGCAAAATTTAAATAACAAAACAACATTTTTTTTTGTAAACTCTCAAGTTTTTTCGGTCAACTTCTACTTTTTCCGGGAGTTAGAAAATCTAAAGTTGATCAACTCTAGAGTTGAAAATCGAAAGTTAAAAACGTCAACTTTGTGTGAATAAAAACAAATTCACAAGTTGAGAACAAAACTTCTCAAGTTATGTTCAACTTTGAGTGAAATAAATCGGCCTAAATTAACTCTCATAAGGACTTATTTTGACTTAAAAGGGGTTTGTTATTCAAAATATATCCAATTATATAAAATGAACTGTAAAGCTGTGATGTACAGATTTTTAAGTCTAACTAATATATGCTGATAAAAAAGTACGTATACGCCACAGTGACTACACTAATGCTTATTTCTATTATTTATTTTAAAGGGTCTGTGATGTTATACATAGGAACTAAAAACAGACAGAGATTACTAAAGAACATTTTTTCACCTCTCAGGACAGGACAGGACAACGTCTGTTGTGTCTTCTTCAGTTAATTTAAATTAAGAAAGCTGGGATTTTGTGAAAATTTTTGCACTGTGGTTTCAATCTTATTTACTTAATAGATCTTACTCCGCACTTTTTAACGGTAGCGAATCAAATAAATTTGAAGTTAATACTGATGGAATACCACAGGGTAGTCATTTATGACCAGTACTTCTAATTTTATTTGATTGCAGCACAAGAGCTTTTTTTAAAAAAAACAACACAAACATATATTTGCCAGTAAGACCTAGGGTCTTATAAATTTGGCAATGTTAAGGAATAGAAGGATAGGATAGATTTTTTGTTGGCACAGTGGACTGAGAAATAAGGTTTTGATTATTTCATTAAATCCCAGGGGTGGCGTTCAGTTGAGGGAATATAGAAAAGAATGCTGCCTAGACTGGGGCTCGAACCCACACATCCAGGGTAGCAGTCAAGCACTACTTCCACTGCGCCGGGGCCACCCCCTTGAAACAAGGATAAGGAAGAAATATGGCCTTAAGATAAAAAAAAACGTCAGTATTACACTTCGGTTCGATGGATTAGGTGTTAAGTTTCAGTTTTGAAATAAATAAAAGCAACTCCTGAATTAATAAGCTTCTCGATCAAATCGGAGTGTATGGCTGACGTTTTTGTATTTGACAGTCATATTTCTTCCTTAAATAAAAGTTTTGTCAATGCTGCTAGCTCTGGCATGTAGTCAAAACATTATTACAAAGGATTTGCCGTACTCCATAACAATCGTGGCGTATTACGGTAAAAGACTGCCATTTTTGTTAAAATTAATCAAATTATGATATTTTGAGAATGAAAATTAGTCATAAAATTGATACAAATTTTTTAAGTGAAAAAAAAAGAATGTAAATCCTATTAATCCTATTAATATTATAAATTAAAAAAAATTGCCGTAGTTGAAGAAAAAAAAAATATTAAACTAAAAAAAACGGTGCAGAAATTGAAATATTTAATAATTTAAAAAATTAAAATGAATTATAAGTTTTTGTTTTTCAGAATTTTTGATTTTTTTTTATTGAGAGCATTTTTATTTTATAAAAACCAAAAAAAAAAAAAAAAAACAAAATTAAAATAGTTTGTTTAGTTTCAGAGAAAAAAAAATAAAAGGTGAAAAGTACAAATATGTGAACTTTTTAAAATTTGAAATAAATTACAAAATTTTCTTTTTACATCAATTTTTTGATGTGGTTTTTTAAAGGAATAGTTGAAAAAAAAAAAAAAACAAAGAGGCACAGGTTAATGATATCGGACAACATTTTAATTAGTGAATAAATTTTTCGTAGCGCATAAACTTTCAATTTAGTGAATGGCCGAGCCAAAAAAAGAGTTTGGGATATAACGGACACCCTAAAGCACATACACGTTTTTAAAATTTTTGCTAACTCTATTGTCATAAAACGTCACAAAGCCTTATCAACTATTTTAATTATAAAATATGCTTACCTCTTGGTTCAGTTTTGATAGCTGGATTTGGCATTACATTCAAAAATTGCATTTGTTGTGCTCCTGAAAGCCCATAAAATAAATAAATAAAAATTATTTAATCAAATTAAAACACAAAACAATATTAATTAAGCATTTAAATGAAAGTATCATGCAAAATGAAAGTTAAAAGCATTTTAAAATGAATGTTTAAGTTTTGCCCAGAATCACACAATAAAACAACAAGAAAAAAAAAAGGACGCAATAATTAATAAAAATAACAAATGCATAGTATTAAATAATAAAATCACACACTTTAACACAACCAAGCCTAACTTACATTTCACTTAAAGTTATTCTGAAATTTTGTTTGCAATTAAATAAAAGTTTAAAAAGAGTAAAATACTTTTGCATTATTTATTTTAAATCTACCATTTATTTCAATTTATTGTAATTTTCTTATGCTTATAGTTGCGTTTTTAAGTTTCTAAGTTTAAAATAACAATTTGGTATTATCTTGAATACAACCATTTTTATATTCAAAAATGCAAATACATATACACAAAATTATTTTTTTGCTTCAAATATTTGTTTTTTTTTTTTTTTTTTAATAAAATACATATTCCAAAATTTAACAATAAGTATATCCAAAATTCGACTAAAATTAATAACTACCGTTATTTGTATAAAATTCTTTTTATTTAGCTTGTTTAAAAGAAACAATTCTATTAATTATTAATACAAATATTTTTTTTCATATAAGTTTGCACAATATTTATTATACTGAGCAATATAGTAATTTTACAATTCTTAATTTTTTTTTTTTTAAATCCTTCTTCTAAAGTGGACATACAAAGGAACAATAATTTTATTTTCTGTGTAAGTTTCTATATAGTATTAAATTGCACGTTCAGTAAATTTTTGTGAACCTTTTATTTATATAAATATTTTTATATGTTAATAATATGTGCCCGCAATTTCAAGTGAAGTTTATCATTATTATTAATTTATTATTCATATTTTATATAAAGTGTAAATGTTCTTCATAAAAAGTCTTTCATTATGGTTAGTAAATTCTTTGGATTTAATGGACATACATTATTTATTTTTATTAATTATTGTGTTAACAAATAAATTTTGATTTAAGGCAATTATTTGGTTATCGATTGAAAATTGGCTCAGGAGAAATAGAAATTATTCAAATAGAATGTTTATTTATTAAGATTGTTGGAGATTTTTAAAAGTTGAGACTTCTGAAGCAGAATCAACACAAAAAAGTGCAAATGTTTTTAGTTAGTTGTGCAAATCTCTTTCACAAAATGGCATTTATTTTAAATGCCATTGCCAAATATTAATTTAAGTCGAAAAATATGCGATACCAATTTAGTTTTTGTATTTACAAAAAAAAACTACATGAAATGTAAAAAAAAAAACCTAGCACTAACTGCCCGAACAGAATAGAATGCTGCAACCGGAGCCGCAGTCGGAACTGGAAGAGCTATCAAAAAGTGTCGTACGTTAATTTTTTCACGTGCCCACAATGCAGCTGTACAGCTTTGAAAGTATTTTGAATAAAAACAAAACAATATTCTTGTGTAAAAGCTTGGAATTAACATTTTGTGTTTCTAATACTTTTCCGTTTAGTAAATAAATTGTTTCCGCGATACAAATAACCACAATATTTTTTTCTGACCCAAAAACTTGGTTTTTTTTTCTTCATACAAATTGAAACGTCAAAAGTGTCATACGTGAAAATTTGGTGAACTCTTCCGTCTGCGGCTGCAGCTCCGTATGCGGCTACGTTCAGTTGTGTTCGCAACATTGCGTGTATTCAATATTTTGACAGCTATAACAGCTCCGTCTCCAGTTCCGTCTCCGTCACCATTCTGTTCAGCCAGTAAGGATGCACTTGATGGAACTACACTGATACGGAACTGTGCGTTCCGTATTTTTGTGTCATTGATAAATCTCATTATGAGCTAAGAAGAATTTGACCTTGGGTTACGAAGAGAATTGCTTCAAGGGGTACCTTAATACACATATAATATGAATTTTTATCGTCTATTTTACGGCGAATTACGAAAATTGCATAAACTTTTCCACAGTCTCATGTCGCTACTGGGACCAGCAGTTCCGCTTCCGCTTAACAGACTTACATTTACATAATATTCTTAGGAATAATAAGGGTTTTTAGCAACGTCTTAAAATCATCGTAAACGTTTTAAAGTTTAAGACGTCTTAAACGAATTGTAAAAATATTTGTTTTCCCGCTAGCGCAGTTGTTTTGTGAAAAAGAATGTATACAATTCTTTTTAAACCAAAATTTAAGCTTTCTGCATCATTTTTATAAGTTTTCCAGTGAGAAAAACTATCCCAAAATGAGTTTGAAAATTTTCAGTTTTGTACTTTTTTGGCTTATGTAGTTAAGGCTTAAGACAAGAATTTGTGTAAACTTTTGTAACGGTACCATGACGTTCAATGTATCACAGTTTTCAAACTGCACAGGTTAAAGGTCTTTTATTTTAAGAAATAACAGCTGATTGGTTCACAACATCTTTTAGCACATTTACGCAAGCAAATTTTTAAGGGCGTTCATGAAATGTCTATCGTAAACTTTACGATTTTACGATGTCGTAAAGTTTCCGACGTTGCATAAATACCCTTAACTACTTTGTCATACAATTCCGTTGCGGTTGGGGTGCAGTTTTTTTCAAGTGAAGTTCCGTCCGCCGAGTGTGGTTTCGCCTTTAGTTCAACAAAGTTTTATCGAAGATAAGTCGCTAAGCATTAGCATTCAGCGCCTCACACGGTTACTGTTAAAATTATTTCACTTTTTAAACAACCTGTAGTTTTAATTTTTTTTCAGATATACAAAATAACAAAATATTGCTGTTTAATTTTTGTTCAATAAAAAATTATTTATAGTTTTATATTTTTTTCAATACAAACAAAAATGGAATATCAAAATGTTTACAGAGACAGTAACATTCTGAAACTTATGTGCCTCGTTTAGCATTTTTTTCCGAACCAATGAAAGAAGAACTTTATTGTATAAAATAATATATTTTTTTAAAATAAAAATAACTTAAACAATTTATAGCTAAAATATCTACTATGTGTGAGTCGCATACAAATAAACCGTACGAATAAGAAAATAGAGAATGTATGGCGTATGCGCGATTTTTTTTCCATTCGAATAATTGGTGATTCTTTGAAAAGGTATAAATGTTATTATAAATTGTATAAAATTGTTTAAAAAAAATAAATTGGCATGTTTCCTAAAATGAAATCAATTTTTGAATTTTGAATATGAATTTGTTTATGAATCAAAGAGAAGACGAAATCTACTCACAGGTGGCGTTATAGAAATTATGTAGTTTAAAAGTTCTGTTTGTACTAGATTATTGTGTAAGGTTTTTGATCTGTTACTGAAAATTTTAATTTTAATTCTAGCAACAATTTTGAAGTGTCTAAGGAAAATGTTTGAAAACAAAAGTTTACTTTAATTTACATACGATGGCAGCGCTCCAACAGTCAATTAGGGATTTAAGGAAGTTCTTTGATCCTCTTATGTAAACGATCGCGAAGATTTATGAGTACGGACTGGTGAATCTCATTTCGTTTACATTCAAAATTTTGTTGTACCCCAAAAGCAAAACACATTGAAACTGGAACAATTTAAATTTTTTCGGGATAAACGGATTTTTTTGTTTTATTTTAAGTCTAACGAGACCCACCCCATATTTCTCATAACCAAAAATTCTGGTGATACCGGACATTTTTTACCCAGTCTTAAAAGAGCCTATGAGAGCTAGTGATCGAATTATTTACTTCCTAAAGCCTTAATTACATTCAAGACTTTTTGCAAAAAGTACAAAAGTTAAAAATTAAAATATGCGCTAGAAATGCCTGTGCGCGAAAAAGCCCGCGAAAATAGTGTTTGATTTGTCATTTCAGATTGATACTACAGACAAAGCACAATTTTTTTTGCACACAAGCATCTCTAAGGATATTTTTGCTCATCACATTTTCACTTTTTGCGCTACTTTTTGCAAAAAGTCTTGAATGTAGTTAAGCCTTAAAACTTCTAATTTCTGCAAATCTTAGTTCAAAGTTCTGTCATAGTTTATTTACATACATGAAATTTAATTAGACAAATATTCATAAGTTGACAGTCTTATGAGTAAACGAACCTTTAATTATTAAACAAGTGATGGACTCACTTCGCACGACCCATTTTGTTGTCTCTTGGTTTTTTTTTTTTTCACTCCAAAGAAATAGCCAATTGAGGCAGGATTTTTCAAAACAAATTAAAAAACTATTCTTCACTTGACTATCTCTTTTCACCATGAGGTTGGAGTGAGATAAGAAATAAAAGACGTCAAAATGAGTCTCGCGAAGTTAGTACAATGACGCTGTTCACATTGGACTCGCTTCGCGCGACTCTTTTTGACGTCTACTTTTTAATTAATCGAAAATTCGCAAATATTTATAGCACTAAATTTTAAGAGCCATTTAAAAATGTCTTAATCAAAACGTCATAGATTGCGCATCAGTAAAAGGCACCAAAGTATGTCCAACTCCAAAATCTTATTTATAAACATTTCCATGGCTTGTCTAACTTAGACACCAATGAACAAGGTAAGGCAATTTATTTGTTGCGAAACGAAAAGTTATGTTGAATTTAAAGAAATGTTATTTGAACGTATTCAAAAACTCTCTCATATTCATTAATTAACTCGAGAGTGAATTATTCCAACTTCTGGAATGTGATTACATAAATAATGAGTTGTCCAATTATTTAGACGATGGCTAGCTGTACAACTGTCCAAGAATGTTCTAAGGAATTCTAATAAATACGACTTAAATTGTAAAAGATATATAAATACCTACTTTACCTACGCCAAGAGCAAAGAAAACCCCTATATTCACTATCCCTGTCAATAATAACAAGTTGCGTAGAAATTTGATTACCTCTGGAGCACTGCCATCTTCTTTAACAGTATCTTCCTTAAATACTTTGAGCGCTAGTCATCGTAGCATCAAACATTTCCCCTGTGTTTTCCAAATTTTATCATTCCTGCCATTTAAAGCCCATTCATCTGCAAAAAGGGAAAGATTCTATTTCCAAAAAAGATGATAAACCTTTTAATACCACCACCAGTTAAAACATATAGTTAAGCAAGGAACCATTTAACCCCAAATCTTTCAATACCAACACCAACCACTTAAATTGCAGGACATTCAACCAACAACTCTAGATGTCAAGAACTACAATGAATGGTCGGGTTCAACGTTCGTTCGATATCCAAATTTTCTAATACACTGATTTAACTTGAGTTAAAATATTATTGAGCAAATTGACCAAATATCTAACTTCCATTGAACCCGATGGCGACGCTCATATGAATGCTTCTTAAGCAAAACAATTTGACAGATGACAGTTGAACGAAAGTAAAAGTTTTGCAACAACTTACTACCATCATGTTGTTCAATCGGATTCTGAGCATGTTGTTGTGATTCTTGAACACGTTTTAAATGTTGCATTGGATCTCCCCCTGTTCTTTGACGTTTACGTTTAATTTCAGCAGGATCTAAAATAGAAATGAGTTGTTAGACAATTTTTTTATTATTATTTTTTTTTTTTTGAATTTATCATTTTGGCTAAAATACTCGTATAACGGGAATTAGTTTCTTAAGTACTATACAAAATATATAATTTTCAGTTTATATTTGTTTGTTCAATTTCACTTGATATGACTGCAAGGTACAATAAATCTTATATAATATAAAACATCTTTCTTTAACAAGCTTGCTTGGATTGACAATAAATTTCAAATACAAAATGGTTTACAAAAAAAGAATATATGTATTAAGCAACAATATACATACATACGACACAACGTTAAAGTATTCATTTACTGTTGGCTTTTAAAAATGAATACATTTTTTTTTTAAACTCACAAGTTTGACTTGTGAGTGCTAATACAAACAACGAACACAATTGACAATATCCCTTATTTTTTTAGTTTTTGTTTTTTATCAAATAAATGTATTTTCCCGTTCCAGAATTCAGGAAAAGATGTCAAACTATTTTCGTTAAAAAAAAATGATTGGCCTACATTCAGTGTTACTTCTGCTTATACATAGCATTTGAAACTGATACCCAGCCCTTAAAAATTGTAAGTTCAACACTGGTTGGAAGAAATTACATAACATTCTACTAGTGTTAATTTTTCAACTACATAAATGTACTAGAATTTCGAGTTTTGCTCAGTTAATTTTATTCGCTTCGGAAAGTCGTTTTGCAACTTCTTCGGGTGTGAGAATCTCTCCAGCATCTACTGGCGCATAATAACATGACATTTCATCAAATTCACTCATTGTTGCGTTTGGTGGTACACTCGTGTATAAAGCAAAATGTTCCGCTTCTGTCAAATCGACATCTGGATGAAGGGCCACACCGTATTGGCCTTCGCATAAATTTTTCAAGCTTTGCCGATCGGCAATGGCAACTAGTTCCATATTGCCATCATTGATGGGAATGTCAACCAGTTGCATGGCACTGACAGTTTTCCTGTCAAGCATATTGCTTAACGTCACAGTGCTTGCGTCAGAATAGGCTTCATGCATTGGCAGACTATTCGATGAGTCACCTTTGAGTGGGATGTGAATTACCTCGGCTGTAAGGTGGGGTCTCTTACCAGACACACTACTCACACTTCTTCCAACCGGTTTACCACCAACGGTTCGTCCAGTCTTTGCACCATTAGTGGGACTGTTCGATGCTGATATACTAGATGGTTGAATGGATTTAAGGGAGCGAACTGATGAACGGTTAATGTCGTTTAGCGAAAAATGAGCTACACTGGGTTCGCGGGATCCCATTGGACTTGCGGTTTTTGAGCCTGGAGATGATGAAGTCTGAGATAGATCGGACTTACTCTTTCGCCGTGAGAAAAGCTTTGAAAAGAAACCGGGCTTTTTCTGCCGCGACATATTATTGTTATTTGGAGTTGGTGGCAGTTTTTTCGTTGGTGGCGATTGGTCCGGAGTTTTCATAATAATGATCTGTGATGGAGGTCTTACTGGAGACGTTGGACTGCTTTTAGCAGTGGGATTGATAGGTATGTCTTGCTTACGTATACGTTTCGGGGGAAGTGGTGGACAATTTTCATCACCAACAAAACTTAATCGGTTTCCTGTAGGTGAAGGCATATTAAGCAGCGGTGCTGGGGGATTAACAATTATCTCAACAGGATCATGATTAGCTGCACGCTCAGCTGGCAATTGCATCAGAGCCGACATACCACTAGCCATAGGAAATGGATTTTTAAATGCCATCTCAAGGCTTGTATATGTTGCAGCATCATCAAAACTTTCCTCAACTTCCATTTTTGAAATAGAACTTTTGGTCAAACTTCCGTCGACGGAAGAACTAGCAAGCTCATTTATCAGCGTGTTATTAAATGTTTCAATTCTTAGTTTGTTGTCACTGTAAATTTCTTCAAGTTCTTCCGAATGATCAAGCAAATCATTTAACGTCTTATCCTCTTCTGAGGTTATTACAGTAGTTGTTGTTATAGTTGTAACACGCCCATTGATGGGTGGAGAATCACTTTCATCTGTTCGTTCAAATTCATCATTTGACTTAAGCCAATCGGTTATTTTGTCATTTGCAGACAATTTCCGTGGTTCTGAAATGTCCTCCTGTATTGATTCATCTTCAATGTCTTCCATTGAATCTTGAGTTTGAGTTTGAACGCTTTGATAACGTTGTGGTTCTGGTTCTGGTTCCTGTTCTAGTTCTGGTTCTGGTTCTCGTACCTCAAGCTCCATTTCTTTAAGTTTCTCATCAATTATACTATCGACTTCTTTTTCCATACGTCGCTTTGCCAATTCTTCATCGTCGGTCTCGAAAGATTTTGTATGATCCTCCTCCGTTGGTGTATCCAAATTTATAACTTCGCTTTGACAACCTACCTCGGTATATGAGGGAATTGCCTGTTTGGCAGCCAGAATGGCTGCCTTATCTTCATTAAGAATTTGCTGAAAAATAACCATATCGGCCTTCCGTTTCAAATTTTTACGGATCTCCCAGAAAGCACGCCTACCTGAATCTACGGGAAGAAAGTCAAATGGTAGAGCCTCACTGACTGCACCGTCCGATGGTCGCCGTAGTTGAATGAAAACCTAAAACAATATTAAAATAAATTTTATTAGAATATTAAAATTTATGTTTATTGGAAGTATTTTAAATTGAGCTAGTTCAAGTTTCTGAGATCTCAATGAATAAACTATCAGTTTGACTGATCGGGAAGAGAAACCTGAATAAAATTTCGCCACTGGAAGTCAATCGGCCCTATCGAGGTAACCGTCGGAGCGGAACATTTTGCTGGTCGGAGAACTACCTCGAAACGAAATGTCTTCAATTTCCGATTCGTAGGAAATCGGAGAGAATTCCGCTCCGACGGTTACCTCGATAGGGCCGAATAACACTCTGAATCTATTTTTTTAATAAATTGATCAATTCAACTGTAACAAAAAATAGGCGTTCTATATCTGTTTATAATTTCGAATATGGCCGCTCACTCCCAAGAGAGCTGGGATTACTTGGAATCTTTTTTTTGTGCAAGAAATGTATGAAAGTGACAAGTCCATGTATATTACGTCAATGAAGCTGGCAGCAGAAACATGAAAAACAAATATACACAAGGAAAAAAGAGATAGATGTATAACTCTGCTGCCACTCTGATCCACATTGTTTTATTTTCATGAATTGATCTGTATAATCTAGCTCATTAAGGCCCATTTGCTGAAACGAAACTTAAATATTTATGTTCAACTTGAACATTCTACTTTTTCTTTAACGTAAACTGTCACATAAGCGTTTATGTTGAACATAAATGTTTAAGTTTCGTTTCAGCAAATGGGCCTAAGTAAAATAAGGCGAATAATGTCTAGTCTCAGCATTTTGAGTTGAGAGCGAAAGTAAAGAAACTTACTGAGGAATTTCGCTCAGATGTTTGAGATCTATGTCCCCTTTCACACGAAGATACTAGTTGCTGGTGATTTTTTTGACGTTTTCTTTAAATCTCCTCAACAATCTCTTGTAACTTTCACACGAAGATACAAAGTCGGAGGAGACTTGCTGTATTTTCCTTTTAAACTACCTTGGTTGACGCACACAAACGTAGTGTGAAGAGAAACGTCAAAAAAATCTGATGAATTTGTTGACCGGGGAGATTTCGTTTACCCCTCTTTCTTCCTGCCCTTCTCGCCTATGAACTTATTGTTGCCGGCAACTCAGTTGCCTTGTGTGAAAGGGGACTATGATTAATAGCAGATATCCTTAGAAACTTAAACTTATGGCTAAAAACTTTTTTTAACAAAAAATAAATTTGATTGGAATGTTAAATAAAGAGTTATACCCCATAGCCTATTTACCTTAACTATTTCAGTTGTTTGCACCGTTCTGTAGCGTGGTGTTTTAAAAGTGATGGCTGTTTGTTTGTGTACATCCGTATGCTGAAAATCACCAAAACCCTCCCACACCAGATTGCCATTTTGCTCCTCAAAGAATCGCACCGAAATATCCTCTTTCAAAACTTTTTCGCATAGAAGTATAATCTCTTTGCCACCCTCAACGGTACTTGAACAACTGCAAAGACGGCAAATAACCAAATCTGACATTGCCTTCTTGTCGTAAATTGGTTCGGAAACAACAGGTAAGAGTGGTACAGTAAAACGACCTTTAACATCGCTTTCCAGAAACACTTGAAAGCACAATCGGACTGCATTTAAATCTATACTTTGATTTTTGTGTGAAAATCCAGCTAGAAATTAGGACAAGTCTAATGATTTTCGAAATATTGTTTGTATTTATTGTGTTAAACTTACTTTTAAAAGGATCTACTCGAATATCTTCACGTGCTAACAAAGCTGCTTCGATGTCTCTTTTCTTTACACATTGAATTCCTAAATTACTAAATACTGCTCTCATGGTTTCGCTATTTATTTCCAGAGTGCATACTCCTTTTTTACAGCCTTCTTTACCAACTAAATTATGAGGATGTGGTCTGTAAAAAAAAAATATTATAAATATTTAATTTTTAAATTAAGTTTACAAAAGGTGATACAGTTAATCCCGCTTAAGAGAAACCCGCTTAAGAGAAAACCCCGCTTATCTGAAACACTTTTTTCATCCCCGAGTATTTTTCGACCAATTAGCTTATAAACACTCCGCTTAAGCGAAACTCGCTTAAGTGAAAAACCCGGATACCTGAAATATTATGATCAAAGATTAAATCGTTCACTATGTCAATCAGATTGATTCGGTCTTTGTGATTGTGATACGTTATAAACATGAGTTTTTTGCAAATATCTCAGAAACGGTTTGTGCTAGACAAAAATTTTATTGCACAATCTTATAGCTGAAGCAATTTCCCACAAAAATGGTATATATTATTTTTTTCTTAGCATTAACCGTTAAAAAATTACAGCAAATCGAAAAGTCAAAAATTCCCTTAAAAGGGTCCAAAGGTCATGAAAATGTGCTGTAACTTTTAAACGGTTAATGCTACGAAAAAAATTCTGTTAATCATTTTTGTGGGAAATGCTTTTAGCTATAATATTGTCGAATAAAATTTTTATCTAGCACAAACCGTTTCTGAGATATTTGCAAAAAACTCATTTTTATGACTTTTGACCCCTTATACTGACCTATCTGTCATCGGATCGGTGAGGAACTCTCTCATTGTTTTTTTTTATGTTTTTTTTTATTTCTTTGTGTGATGTGATTGAGAATGAGTGGAATGAACGAAACATATATGCGTGCTTCGGTCGTTTATTCAAAAACTGAAATGATTGACGTTAAGATTGATTGTGTCGGTTTACTGTGATTGCAATCAATCATTCATTTTGATGAACGGGTCACAAAGACCGAATCAATAACGATTGACACAGCTCTATTCCTATTTAAAATGGAAATTTTTTCACTCCACTCACTCCAAATTTTCCATATTGGATAGGAATGGAACACTGCCAGAATCCAAAACATAAATAACAATCCCGGATAAAATCAGTTTGAAAAATACGCCTAATCCCCGATACCGACACGCCATCACAGAAACAAAATGGAGTTTCCATACAAGCTACGATAAACAAGTATTCATAACACAATTTTTCTCTGCGCTTTAATGAAGCGCCAAAAATTCTGTGGGTTTAGCTTACTTAATAATTATTTTAAAGCAAAAATACCTACCTGTATTGTTTGATAAAAAAATGATAATAAACTGTGTTTTATTTTATTTTCACAAAGCAGCTATATTTTGTCTGATTTTCCTTCTCCTTCGCACTTAGAATACTCATAAAAAAAAAACTAAGCTTCACTACAAGCCTTTGCAATTTTGCATCTGTCAGTTGCAGTGAAATCAAAAATTCCGCTTTTGATATTGATATTTGGAAAGCTTACTATAGCGCCATCTTTTTTTTTATTTTTGAAAACTCACCTATATGGTTGATCCTTTGTTACACACGACACTACTACAACCGCTCGTCCTTTGTAACCACGAACTTCGATTGTCGGAAATGTCTTATTTTCCGGCGTACTATTAATGCCTGGTATCGACCCAGCTGATCGTCCCTCACATTCATAGCGAAACCGTAACGCTTTCCAAGCTGGTTGTTCTGTGATTACAACATGAGCGTTACGCCGTATCTTTTTTGCGTTTAACTGTTGTTGTTGCTGTTGAGGTGGTTGTTGGGGTTGTTGCTGTTGTTGTTGTGGCTGTTGCTGCTGGTGTGCTAATCCATTGCCATTAAAATTTGACGTTGAAGGTTGTGTGTTATCAATATTTTGCAGTCCTGCACCATCTACTGTTCCATTTACAGCTTCCATATTTCTTAGCATTTCGAGAACGTCAACTGCAAGGAAAAAAAAAGAACAAACATTATTGTTTAATTTAAAAATAATTTGAAAATAAACATAAATGTAAATGGAAATATGTTAAGTCCAAAGTGCCCAAATGGCCTTCCATTTTTGCTTTTTCACACCTGATTTGATTAAGCCAATAAAGAGATAGAGAATAGGTCTATATTTTTGCTCCTGATTTTTATTTGTAGGTATGTATATAAAAAAACTAAAAAAACGACCGCCGAATCAAGTGATCGTGAGAAATATCGAATAGACACTGAAAATTTGAAAAACCGTCTGAAGGTGCGGCTGTTAAAATTTGCTTTGTACAGTTCTGCCGCCCGCAAAACGGTGTGTGTCGCGTGTTGGTCTTTTCTATTTATTTCAAAATTCGTATTCGAATTTCTAATATATATATATTTAATTTTACTTGTGATTATTTTTTTATTCTTAAACTGTTAATGAGAATAATCTATTCAGAGAGACAAAGATAGGCGGAGAGATAGTGAGTGAAGCAAACGAAGTAAAAGAAAAGAGAAATTGCAACCTGGCGCTGGCAAAAACTGTACGCAGAGAGCGTGTTTAAAAATATAACTTTGCGTAAGCTATTAGGTGTATTACGCTAGCTAGGAGACAATCAATGGACAACAGAAATGTTTTGTTTTTTTTGGATGTTAATGTTTTTTTTTTCGCTAGAAAGATGACGTTTTAGGCTCAAAATAGACAAACATCATACAAGAAGAAAGTTGGGAGTGATCGAGACGTCGAGGTTGATCACGCATTATTTGTATGTACATTTGAACAAAAATCCTAGTTACCCAAAGGAATGTAGGCAGTGGATATTATTATTCAAATAGTATTTAATAAAATGTCGCCATCAGTCTGTCGCGTGCGTCGTCGGTCTGTATAAATCTTGTAAGTTTAGAATACCTACTTACAGAGGAAAACTATCATACCTATTGATCTTGTTTTTAGTACAGTCAAAAGAGGCAACAAACGATTTAATATATCGATACAAATATTTGTCATGGTCATTTAATTTAAAAATTATGTTATAGGCAATTTTTGGGAGATTTTATACAACGCAAGAAATCAACAATGTTCGAAGAATTTTTAATAATACAAATTCAATATACTACTAAAATAAATCACCCAAGTAGAAGACTTAGCACTATTTTATTGGACTTGTTGAATTATTGATTCAAAATAGCTTTTAACGGCCTTTAGTCCATGAAAATTGGCCAGGCCATGGGCATACAAAACTTCTAGCTTTATAAAGGCTGATTTTCAATGGCGCGTTCGCGTTAGAGACGCTTACGTATACGTTTACAAGATTTACGAACGCGTCGACATGACAGACGACTTGCAGAGAACCTGAAAATCAAAATGAACCTACATAACTGTAATTTCGAATTCCTTTCAACAAACTATTCCATTATTTTTTAAACAAAATCGATTTTTTTCTTTCAATAAAAGGAATTTGTCCAGAAAACCCGATTTTTTCTTCTAAATAAATCGATTTTTTTGTTGAAAGGAATTTGAACATTAGTTTAACTGTCAAAACGCACGCTAAAGTTGATTTTTTTCAACTTTAACGTCGAGGTAGCTTATGTTACGTTGGTTTGTGTACATGCTAATAGGTGCCAATTCGTTACATAATACCCAACGCGTCATTGTAAACAATTTGCTTAAATTGGTATGTGTGAACTTTCGCGTTGAAAGAAAAATCTGTCAAAGCGACGCCCAACGCGGCATTGGAAATCAGCCTTAAGGCCGTTAAAAGCTATTTAGAATCAAGAAATCAAAAATGTCTCAAAAATAAGCCGATAAAGCCGAAAGTTTATGGGCCTTATCGGGAATCTCCAGGAGAATTTTGGAAGAAAACATTCCCAGGGAAATTTTTATTGTCGATAACCCCCTATATCATGTGTTGTGTTATTCAGATCGTCAAAATTAAGGTGTTTGGACTAAGGGAAAATGACAGAGTATAATAATGCGTCTTTAAAATTGAATTGATTATACCCCCAAAGGTAAAAAAATCGGGTATTTTAACCCCCACCCCCAACAGAGGCTAAAAAAAAAACCTTCCAGACTTTTTTTTTCGATATAACGATATACAGTAGAAGCTCGATATAGTGAATCTCGATAGAGTGAACAATCCAATATAGTGAATACAAAATTTTATAAACACTACTCTAAATAGTGAATAAAAAAAATCACTATATCGAGATTTTTTTTATTTACACTTTTTTTTTAGTACTCAACAAGAATATTTCAACTGCAAACATATTGTAATAATGTTTATATGAATGTTTGACCTACATAGTTGAAACTTGACACCGGAAAAAATATTAATTTTGTATCAAATTTTACTCTGCGAAACCTTTATAGCTTTTCTCTCGAAATGGTGAACAATCTCGATATAGTGAACAAGCCTGGTTTTAATTACTTCACTATATCGAGCGTCTACTGTACATGCAGCTACCCTCATGCTCATATTTCGGATATAAATGCAATACAACCACTTCCAAAATTTGTTTGCCGGCTCTAGGTCTAGGTATTATAGGGATACTTAATTCGAATATCAAAAAGACCGTTTATTTTTTTATTTTTATTCTTGCAACATTGTTTTAATTTTCAATAAAGAACAACACGATGTGAATGTGATGTACATTATGTTTGTATGTGCCATACCTACGTCATAAATGACCTTTATTCTGACGCTATTGCAGACAAAAAATGAATCAAAAGCTTGCAAATATTTTTTTTCGCCTTCAATTTATTTATCATTAAATTTAAAAATAGCTTAAAAAAATGCTTAGAATGTTATATGTTTTAAAAGTTTATGAAAAACTATGATGTTCGTTCGGTATACCTTCATATTTGTGAAAGAAAAACATAATGCAAAATGTATACATTGTGTAGGTGGGTACTTTGATGCTTTGATGTTCTCGATCAGGTGTATATGGAGAAATCCACGATATATTTGTCGTATAGCGACATGGGTGTTGTCCGTTGGTTGTACCGTTGTACCCAAGTTGTATGTATCAATTTATCACACACATTACACTATAGGTGTGTTCCGTCCCGCTTCGGCGCTTAAGCTAAGTCCAAAGGTGGTTTTTGTAATTAACATGTAAATTCTTTATGATGTTATTGTTTTCTTCATTCCTTCAGACTTGTCATTTAAGCGCGGAGAAAACTGTGTTACCTGCTTAAATTACTTGGTATCGATAGAGTGGCCGCGTTCATCAGCACATTTGACAGTTCTGAACTGTCATTTTTAGAGCTTCTGATTGGCCAGCAGTCATAAAATTTCAGTTAACGTCGATTGACATTTAGTTACGTTTCTTACGTTTTTTTCTGAATTTTCAGATGAAAAATTCTATCTGAAAATTCAGATGACAGCTAAAAACAACAACAAAAAACAGTTCTTGATCATTTTTTTTGTTTTGGTGTGTGGTCTGATCGTCTGGGTCTCGTATCGCTTTTCGGATTTTGATTTTAAAGTGCAAAAAATAATAAAAACAGAATAAATAATTTCAGACTTTTTTGTGCGTTCAGTGTTACGTTTTTCAGAACTGAATTTTTAGATCTGTCAAAAACGTAGTGATGAACGCGGCCAGTGTATAGAAACTCCGTTTTATTATGTGCTGGCGTCACGTTGTCGTTACGGCTATAGCCGCGATTTATTACACTACTGGTCAACAAGGTTTTTGTAACAGAAACCAAAATATAATTTTCCGAAGGTTTTTGGTGTGCTGAATTCAAATCTGAAGTCAGAAATAATAAATCACGTCATGTTTTTGAGATATTCCTGTTTTAAAATAAAAAAAATCGTTTTTTCGCTGTTTTCGAGGTTACGTTATAACGTGAGTTAATTTGTTTAAACATAGTTTTTAACGGATTGTAAAAGCACTAACTTTCTTCTTCGGGGATTAGTGATGCCATCACAGAAAAAACATGGCGTTTCCGTAGAAATCATCGATAACAAGTATGAAATTCATATCGGTAACACAGTTTTTATCCGCGTTTAAGTTAGGCGCCAGTTAAGGCTATCATTGAAAACGATCATGGATTTTAATTGCTATAGTTTTTAGCCGTTTGGAAAGCTTAACCCTAGAAAGCTAACGTTCGTCAAAATGACGAGCATCCAACAAACATTCCTCTCTATCTCTTTTATTTTTTTTTACCAACGTAATTGTGCTTTCGCGCCAACTCAGTTGCCGGTGATCTGTCTCGCGTGGCGTATGTGGTTTGCTTGTAAGTTGTTTGAAGAATTGAAGAATTGTTGCAATAGGTGCAAAGTTCCTATTTATTGCGAACATACGCTTGACTTTGTTAAAGTTGCTAAAATGATCTCAAAGAAACATGTCCCATTAAAATATGATTGAAGCATTTAAAAATGAAAGGAATATTTATTTTTATGATGTTTATCTTTAATTTAAAATTATTTTTCTTATTAATACTATAAATTTAAATAAAATAAAGGCTATAACTCAGTTATTATTTCTAGCCAAAATTTTGGCCAAAACTTCCACATAAAATGACTTTTTTTTGATTGAACTACTTTGCTAATGATCATTGAAAAATTCAAAGTTATTTTTTTTTTTTACTAGAATAATAATTCAGGTCATGGCCTATATATTTTCATCAAAATCTGTATAGATTTGACTTTCTAGGTGTCCAAAAATTAACAATTAAATGATGGTTTTCAATGGTAGCTATATTGGTTAAATATTGAACCACGTTTGTACAACGGCCCCTAGTCTCGATATTGTTTTTCTTTATCCAATTCTCTTCGGGCCTTCAAAAAAAAAGCTAAAGATTTTTTGTGTGGAAGGCTGAGTCATACATTTTATTTTGGCATACAATTAAGAAAGTGACTACTACTTATGTATGCGGCCCCGCTTTATAACTAAGCTTTGTTATAAATTTGATTTTCACCAATAAAAGTTGGTGCTTGCATAAATACACTTCGCGCGAAAAAGAACTTTGAGTACCCGAAGTATGGCCAGTCCACAGGTGAAGTGCCCTGGCCCTGCGGGCGGGGCAGCGTAAAAAAATACTTTTATAAACAAAACAGTTATAAACTGGCATGTCAAGAGTCACTTCCAAAATTAAACGTTTATTTTACTCAAAATTAACAAGTAACATTTTATTTTAATGAAAACTGTAAAAAAACTCCAAAGTTTAATTTAAAACTTTTGAAGAACATAAACAAAAAAGAAGAAAATCAAATAAAAAAAAATCCCTACTTAGTTTGGTGTTATACCGATTCGAGTACCGACACAAGCTATGTACATTCCCACAACTCTCCTTTTGAAAAATTTAAACGGTCGTTTGGCAATAAATGCAATAAGATGTTTTGACAAAAAAGTGACAGTTCAAAAGAAACAATCAAAAATTATATGCAATTTTTTCTTACATACATATAAAACAAAGCAAATTGAAAATTTATTTTGGAACAACAAAATTCACTCAAAATAATAATTCAAGTGAATAATTTCAAAATATAGCTATTGCATAAATTCTAATGATTCACAAATTCATCTTTAATTTTTAAATGTAGGCGAAGTCCAGACAAGAAATTTATTTTACTAAATAAAAAAGAATAATACTTATGTACATATTTATTACTATCCCTATGATTCAGCTGATAAATTTTACATACAAACTTAATTGTATAAACAAAAGAAACTTGAAAAAGCAGGCAAGATTGAAGATCAAAAATCATTTAAATCACATGGACTTATTCCATACATACATAACCAAAAAATATTATAAAAATGAAGATGATGACATTGTCTGGGTCGAAATCCAGCAATGCCACCGAAATCAACTTAACTTTTAAGCGTCTAGGCGATAAACCTACGCATAAAAGTCTTAATGTTCACAAATTATTACGTGTTAAAATCTGGATTTCGTCTTTTTTCTTTAGACAGTGTATCAAAATGTTTTTGTTTAGGTAAATAAATGGTCTGTCAAAAATCTTCAGTGCAAAAAAAATCCTTTAGGTCTTATAGAAGAAATGTTTGCTCAGACTTGTTTCTACTGACGTCATTGATTCCGGATGGATGCCAACAAGATTATTTTCTACACAAAATAAAATTAAATCAATAGATGAATTTTCAAAAGATATACGATATTTATTGTCTAATATGATAAATGTCATTGGAAACAGATGCATTCGAATTGATAAATTCATACATCAAAATAATAAAAGATGAAATGTTATTGTGGATTTACATGTATCTTTACCTGTAAACGTCAAGAAAAGTAGAACGGGATAGAGTCATACCAAAAAACCGAATGTGTGAAAGAGTAACACTATGAAGATGAACATGTTCGTCTTCGCTATAATCTTTATCTGCGTTCCTATAATCAAGATCTCTGGATTTTGTTCTTCTCTCTCTATCCAACAAACATATATTTTAAATTTTGTATCCCTTATTTTTTGCAGAACTCGCATGAAGATACATGTGAATCCACTATTAAACCTACAATTCTGTCTATTTTTATACTTAAATAGATGCCTTAATTTATTAGCTACAGAGCCAAACTTATGATTTCGTTGTGTCATTTTTGTATGGGATTTTTTGTTTCGCATCAGCAGCATACTAGGCTTAAAGTTGTAAGATCGGGTAAAAGGATTTATTCATCTTCTTAATCAGCTATTACACGTTGACTCAAGAGTCATGACTCTTTTTTCGAATTCCTCTTTAAAAATCATTCTGTGAGGCGCGTGCTATTACACGCTTGAAGGCTGTTTCACAATGCGACGAGAAAACGAGACGTCAGCGTGACGAGAAACGCTTTCATCTTTTTCTCGTCATAACATCGTTCCTCAATTCACAATGCAGCAAGTTATTCACAGAGACAGCGTAGAATTATTAGTTTGTCAGTGAATTTGGGAAATAAAATACAAAATTTGAAAAAAAAGAAAATGAAAATGTTAAAAAAAATGCTTTTAGTACTTTTGGGAGTGTTTATTTACAAAAAAGCAAAAGGCAAAAAAACCAAAAGTGAGCAGAAGAAGACGGTGGGAATGTTAATGAAGACAAAATTAATTAGTCGCAAAATAAAAACACATATTTGCTCGCCATTTTCGGTATTTTATTTATTTATCTACACAATTAATAAATATAAATACAAATACAGATACGCTCGGTGTCCTCTTCTCAATTGTCAAAATGAAAATCGTCGTCTCGTCGCGTCTTTTTTTCAATTTTTCGAAATCATGGACGACGAGAAACGCTTTATTGTGAATACTCTGGTATATTCTCATTGCTTGAAATTGGTTTGACAGCTACGACGAGCTCTCGTCACGTTCACGTCTCGTTTCCTCGTCGCATTGTGAAACAGCCTTGACTCTCGATTCATGACTCAAATTTCACAGTTCTCTTTTAGTTTTGTTGTCCGTGTTAACGCACTTTGTCTACGCACCCTACAAGTATACATGTGCTTTCGACAAGACACGAATAGAAATGAAGCAACATGGTAAAATAACGAACAGGGGAAAGGGAAAACGTCAAAAAGAGTCGCCGAAAATTTGGCCCACGACTCTCCGGTTCACAAGTTTTCCATCTCATTCCTTCTCTCTTTCGCACTCATTACGTTTGAAAAGAGTCATGATTAGAGTCATCGTGTACTTAGAAATATATTTCAAACCGATCATTTTTGACATTTTTTGAAATTTACGTTCACTATTATTGTTTTCTAATAAACTTGTTAAAGCATGGTAAAAGGATTGATTCATTTTTTTTTTATTGGAAATTCTGGAACAAAATTTTTGGTGGATATACTTAAACCAAATTCAAAATCATTTTCCGTCTCTTATTTTCAGAACAAGTACTGTCTATCCGACACCAATAAAATGGCCATAAGATGTAATTTTTTGAAGAACACTACTTCAATATTTAAACTTATTAATCATAAAATGTTTCCAATAGGTACGGAAGGACTTTGACGGTACAAGGCGGCCATTTTGGTTGGTTAACAGTATACACAAATCTAAAGTAATTAACAGGTTCAGGTTTGTCAAGATCTCAGAGATTTCAACAATATAGAAGGTAATATCTTCCGAATTTTCATTTTTGTTTAGTTCTGCGCATGTCTTCTATTTTGTTTTTGTAAATTGTGGACGAGGGTCACTGCGATTCGGAAACACTTGTGTTTTGTTTTTGTAAATTCTGACAGGTAGGTCACTGTAATTTTCGAAGATGCGCAATATATTACCTTCAATATGTGTACTGTGAGCTAAATGTATATTGCACACGTTGTCGAAATTAAAACTGTCGGAAATAAAAATATTGGTTATTCGAGTGAATCCAAAAACATTCACACTGCGCAAAAGAACCTAAACGACATCTATTTACCTGCTGCCCTGATGTCTATAGTTTTAAACAATTTTATAAATTTATTTTTATAATTTGATGAAAGAGAAATAAATCAAAAAAAATTCTCGTAACTTAAAAAATGTTGTAAAAAGAATTTCGTATAATTATTGGCATGTTCAGGAAAATGAGATCTTGGAGATTTCTCCACGTCAAAAAGTGAGCAAGCGAATCCAATTTTTTTTTTCTCAAAGTTTTGAAAGCAAAACTGAGAAATTTTGCTGAGGAATCCTGTTCATGTATCTGAGATTACTGAGGGCCCTGAGATCCGCAGCCGGAGCTGGAATAGCTGTCAAAATATTGAATACACGCAAATTCAATGTTGCGAACACAACGGAACGTAGACGCATACGGAGTTGCAGACGCAGACGGAAGAGTTCACCAACTTTTAACTTTTCACGTACGGCACTTTTGACGTTTCAATTTTCAAATTGTATGAAGAAAAAAAACAACTTTTTGGGTCGGAAAAAAATATTGTGGTTATTTGTATCGCGAAAAAAATTATTTATTAAAAGGAAAATTATTGGAAACAAAAAATGTGAATTCTGAGCTTGTACACAAGAATATTCTTTTGTTTTTCTTCAAAATACTTTCAAAGCTGTACAGCTCCATTGTGGCCATGTAAAAAAAATAACGTACGACACTTTTTGACAGCTCTTCCAGTTCCGTCTACGGCTTCAGTTCCGTCATTCTATTCTGTTCAGCCAGTAAATTTTATATTGATTTTTGAGTATAAAGGTAATGAGCTGACGGCCTTATATATGAATATGTGGATCCAAGACCTTTTCCATTGGCCGCATCGCATCTGCAAGACGCTTTCAAAGGATGCGAAAAGCCGATTTAGTAATTGTGATAATACAAAGCATACATACATATATGAAAACTAATTAAAAACAATTTAAAATATTTTTATATTTTTTTTTTTTGCTTTTTCTTAATCAAAAAATGTAACCTGCTTGCTAACTTCACACAGACAAAGGCCAAATCTGTGCGTACTCCCAAAAAACTGTTTGCGCACCCCCAGGGGTACGCGTACCACACTTTGGGAAACACTGACTTAGACCAACAAGTGGGATAGAAAGTGTGATGGTTAGAACTGGAACCAATCCTAAAAATGTTCATGTATTAACACTTATGTCAAATTTTGTAATTGTGTATAATGGTATGTCACATTTTGTGTGATTAGCTGTCATATTTTGATTCCACACTCTTATACAAAAATTTCTGTCCAATTTTTTGACATGTGTGTTTGCGCTCAAAAATATGTATTTCGGAGCTTATTTTGGCAAATTTAGAAACTAGTTCAGTGCATTTTTACATCTTCTGTCTCTATTTTTGTGTATCCTGTTTATAAAAATATATATGTAATATGTTTGTATATGCTTTTGTGTATTAGTTTTTAATATTCAAAGCTATTCGAGCTGTGAGTTCAAGTTACTTGTATTCATGTTATTTGATTTAATAAAAGCCACAAATTCATATTTTTAGCATTTTTATCATACAAAAAATGTCCCAGCCTTTCGACTTATTATTATTTTAAGTATGCAAAAATATATTTCTATTAAAAAGTCTAAAGCTCCTTTTATCAGTAAAAGATTTTTTTTTTTTAAATATTTTTAGAAGCAATCACAATTTTGGCTAGAGTTTAGACCAGACAACCTTCAGATTAAAAAAAAAACATATAGGTAAACAAACTTCTACGCAAAACGGCAACATCAACAATAGAAATAAATAAATTGTAAGAAAGTTCTTAATTCTGATTTTAAAAAAATTATCACAGAAATTAAAATAAGAAGAAACAAAAAAAAAATAGAAACGACATCTAGCGTAGAATAGCCCAATTAAATTATAAGTATTTCCTAGAACTTTTAATTTGGCAAAAATCTTAAAACATTTTTATTTAAAAAATATTACTTATTGCTGATGTATATAATAAGTGTACCCACGCATAAAAATTCAAGATTCCAGACAGAATAAAAAAAAGCTTAATTTATGTGTATTTATCGTTATAAAAACCGCACTAAATCAAATTTAAAGTATTTTTAAAATTTCTTTCATATCAATGGCTTTGAACTATTTTTGCACAAGGACTGTGAAATTTTACAAATGGAGGAATAAAAAAAAAACGTGTTTCTGTTAACATTTTACTTACTTTACACTACTTAAATTGATTGTAAAATCCTTTAAAAACTTCTCGAAATATAATTTATCGTTTTGTAAATGTTTTTAGAACTTTTTGTTGATTTTTTTTTTATTAACAGTCCTTAATTTTCACTTAATTCATATTTTTAAATATACATCAGAGTTTTATTTCTCATTATCGAGGTTTCTTTTTTTTTATTATTAATTGCACAGAAATTACATAAGTTAAGGCATATTACTTTTTAAGAAAATTTTATTTTCAAATTGAAGTAAGGAAATTTCGACAACCGACAGCCAATATTAAAATCACGCAAATGATGCGTTACGCTTGTTAGCCGAGAAAAAAGAGAATGTTTCTGGTCTTTGTTGCTAAAAATTGTGTATCGTTTGTTTTTATTTAAAAATAAATAAATTTAGCGCGACTATGCTCTAACTAAGTTTATTTGGCGCAGTCGCGATTGTCACAAATTTTCTTTTTTGTTTTTTGTTTTTTTGTAGCTTTATATTTAGATTTTACGCTCTTCGTTTCATTGCCGGTTCTTTTTGCATGAAAAAGAAAAAAAAAATTAAAGAAACAAAAATGTGTTTCTAATTTTTAATGTTTGAATTATTACAACCTTAATAAAGGAAGATTATAATTATTAATACCCAAAGATATAGTTAAACTACGATTGATAAGAGCTTAAAATAAGCTAAATTTAAGCTAAAACATAAAGTTAAATTATACAGTTTAGGAATCTGTCCAAGACAAAAAAGAAAAGAAACACTCAAAGTGTTGTTTTTTTGAGTTGATAATTTTTTTGAGGAAAAATTCATTTGAAAGGTATTTCCGGAAAAAAGGAAATATGTTTTGTGTGCTATAGGTAGTGATAAAAACGTAAGGTTTAATTACAAACAATTTTAAGCTCTATCAAATAAATAAATCGTCGAATTTTTGTTAGGTATAACATTTTATATTTTATATTTTTTTCTAGCTAAAACTTATATAGTTGGGGACTTTCACTTTCACATACCTACATATGTGGGATATTCGAAAAACAGGTATGACGTGAGGCACGTAGCCAGAGGGGGGGGGGGGGGCTTGACCCCAAATGATTTTAATATAAGAGAATCCTTATTTCTCTTAGGCCCATTTGCTGAAACGAAACTTAAATATTTATGTTCAACTTAAGCGCTTTATGTTCTACTTTTTCCTCAGCGTAAACTGTCACATAAGCGTTTAATTTGAACATAAATATTTAAGTTTAGTTTCAGCAAATGGCCCTTAATAACATAAGACAAAATTCCGAAAATGTTTTCAGAAATATTTTTTAGTCCGCATCGCAACTTGTCAAGAACTTATTTTACTTATTTTAGAAACGTAATCTACTGGGCTCTCATCGTGTAAGACGATGATCGTCTGACGACATCGTTTCGACGATTGAATAAAAGCTTCGTATAACTTCTCGACCTGTCATATACAATCGTTTAAACGATTGCGATTGAACGATTGATATTTTACAATCGTTTCAATCTTTTTGTTGCATATTTTCAAAACTTCTCATGCGACTTGCATTGTTCAAATGTATGTCGTTCATTTGAGTATTAGCTTGTATAATTGAACAAAAATCCAACCATTTGGATGATGTAAAGGACTTACTGGCTGAACAGAATGGTGACGCAGACGGAGACGGAGACGGAGCCGGAATAGCTGTCAAAATATTGATTACACGCAAATTCAATGTTGCGAACACAACGGAACGTAGACGCATACGGAACTGCAGACGCAGACGGAAGAGTTCACCAACTTTTAACTTTTCACGTACGGCACTTTTGACAAATTGTATGGAGAATAAAAACAACTTTTTGGGTCGGAAAAAAATATTGTGGTTATTTGTATCGCGAAAAAAATTATTTATTAAAAGGAAAATTATTGGAAACAAAAAATGTAAATTCTGAGCTTGTACACAGGAATATTCTTTTGTTTTTCTTCAAAATACTTTCAAAGCTGTACAGCTCCATTGTGGACATGTAAAAAAAATAACGTACGGCACTTTTTGACAGCTCTTCCAGTTCCGTCTGCGGCTTCAGTTCCGGCATTCTATTCTGTTCAGCCAGTTACCCTCTATCCAACAAACTCTTCTCAAAGTTATTTGTGAGAAGTAGACCCTTCGATTGGCTTATACCCCTACCGGGCCATTGGTAGTCACTTTTAAATTGTGCCGTTCACGAATAAAAAATAGAACATTTAATAAGCCAACCCCCGTATTGTGCACAAAGATAGATTTCGCGTTCTTCGGCGTGTGAGTCCACTTTTGGACTCCATAGAAAACAACTGACCGACACAAACACACTTATTGTTTGGGGTAGTTTCCAAATATGATGAGGATGGTTCCGAAATGAAAAATATACAACTTCGAGTTCCAATAATTATAATTTATTTCTGGTCAAAATTTACGTCTTACCAAGTTGGCGATCAATAAAAGAAGAGAGCAAGAAAGAGCGAGCCTTACAGGAAATGAAAAATTGTAAATGTTAAAAATATGCAAATATGGTGGAAATTAAAGTGACTGAATCGCCCTCTACTGATAAATTTACAAATGGTATAATTTTCTTAAACATTTAGATTGGCCTTAAACACTTATCTTATATCGTTCGTTATCGAGTGGGCTTAAGTTATCCACGTCCACGTCCAGCGATATTCGACCGTCCTTTATAATTAAATAAACCGTGATTATGACATTATGAGAATAACAAAATATGAACTTCAAAATTTTAAACTAAATTGACAACTATTTTACTTTTTGACATCAAAAATATTTTTAATATGATATTTTATGATTTTAGTTGTTCTCAAACTGTTCATAATTTAAACGATGAACGATACGATTGAACGATACGATTGTGATGTTATTCGAAGGAAACGTTTGACGACGTCGTTTACTACAATCGTTTAAACGACTATCGTTTTTAAAATTACGCGATGAGAGCCCTGAGTTTTTTTTATATTAGAAAGATTAAAAACAGATGCTCTGTAATTTTTCCTAAGCTTAAAGACTTTAATATTCAACATCAGATTAATAGAACCCAAGATATTAGCATTTTAAAAGAATTTTGTTCATTGATTTTTTCGTTGTATAAACTATCCAAAAAATGCCGATAAGGTTAAGAAGCTTAGGTATATCTTTGGTTCTATTTATTTGAAAAGTCTTGTAGCTTGGGGAAATGACAGACCATCTTTCACTGTAAATCTATTGATTAAAAAAATTCAAGCGTCTACTTCTGCTGTGAAAAAAATACATACATATAAATATGTAAAAAGGTAATCAACCTTATCATCGTACCCGATCGGAACGAAATTTTCTCCGATTTCTACGAAATATACGAATTGTTTGACTATACAAATTCTATATTCGCTATACTGAAAAAATTAGCCAAATTTAAATGAACTTGAATTGATTCAAAATGGCTTTAAATGGTCTTTAGTCCACAAAGGCCATCATGAAATGCCAAGATTTGTTTAAAGCTATGAAGCAAGCTCCCTCCGAAACAAAATCCTGGCTACGGGCCTGTATGATGTATAAAAGGATGGTTACAAAAGCCCAATTGATTTAAGTAATCGGTCAACTACAGACGATTTTTTAAGAATTTCAAAAGGTCTTTTAAGGTCATAGAACAAAATGTCTACAATGGACTTTTTACCCTCTTGGGTAAAATAACTCTACAAATTTTAAGCGCGGAGAAAAGCTGTGTTACAGCGTTACAGGCAAGGCGGCGTTAATTACATAATTACTTGTTATCTATAGTTAATATATAGAAACTTTATTTGTTTTCTGTGATGACGTTGCTGGATTAGAAAAAACACATAAGCTAGTGTCTGCCAGCGTTGCCACCCGAAAAAAAAATAATGAGTCATTTTTTCTGAAAAAAAGTGCCCTTTAAATTGCATACTTTTTCTTCTTAAATTTCATTAATGAGTTGCTAAAAGTCTTGTACTGTGACCTTGAAAAAAATATTAAAAATTAATTTAAAAAAATCTATGCCTGACCAATTAGGTACTAAAATTATCTGACCTTTAATCACAATCCAGTGGCCCTTTAAATAATATAGGGTAAAGGTGCGATCAGTGACACACTTTTCTTTTAAATTGTTATATCTCTGAATGTTTCCAAGCCACCTTAACGAAACCTTGAGAACATTGTAAGGCATATTTCGCCTTAATGTTGCAAAAGAAATTTCAGTGAAAGAACTCATGAGAACATCATAATAAACTGAAAATTAGGAAAAGTCAAACTGTCTCACTGTTCGCGAGCAGTGCGATCAATGAGACAGTAAAAGGCAAACAGTGAGACGGACAAAAAAAAAAAACAAGAAAACGATTTAAATTAATTGTTATTAAATATGATTGCTGTAGAATACTGAAATTTGGCATAGCGGTATGGCTGGCAATATGTGTAAAGGAAAAAAAAATTTGAGATTTATCATTCAGAGGGCGTGGCATCCACCCACTTTTATAAGAATAATATGAAACACTCCAGCTTATTGTAGAATGATGAAATTTGGTAGAACGGTAGGGCTTGCAAAGTATGCCCAAAATTGAAAATTTGAGATTTAAAATTCGACGGGCTTAGCATCAACCTACGTTCTCGTAGTTATTATCAATTATATAGGATTTTTCTGATTGCTGCACAGTGATTAAATTTTGCAGGTAGTTAGGACTCACACGCGTAGGAAAATTGAAGAATCGAGATTTTATATTAAAAGAAAAAATTTTGCAAAAAGGAGTGAAATCACACCGAAAACATAAATGTTAAAAAAAAGAGCCAAGTTCTCCTATGCATACCTCTTTGTAACCAATCAGGCAGTCGAGAAAGGAATGAGATCTAAAAGTACGCCAAGTTGTAAGTTTATGAAGAATTAATATGAAATATTTAAAGTATATTAAAATCTTAATTATTAGAGAAATTTCATATTTAATGATTATTGATGACTAAAATTCGGTAAGGTCAACTGATCAAGTTTTCAAAATCCTTTGAACTGTTAGTAATTAATTGGTAAAAAAAAAAAACTTGCCAAGTCAACCTACCAAATTTTAGTCAGTAATCATTTTAGATATGAAATTTCTTTCATAATTGGGAGTTGTTTCGATATTACTCTACATAAAATATTTGATATTAAACCTACATAAACTTGAGAACTTCGGCTGACTCGTTTCACACAGGTTTTTGTTCGTAAACCGTATGACATGAGGCAAGTCACAGATTTGTGAATGAAAACTTGACAAGACGGACATTGAGGAACGACAACAAAGAACAAGACCCTATTCAATCTGACCCAATAACGAGTAGGTATCCCCTGGAAAATGCGGCATCTCCCAATCGTCTCGATGGGAAGCTACTTGCATTTTAAATTATATACCTTCAAGACTTTGTAGTTACGTAGAAATTGAAAAATAATAAATAGTATAAAATGATAATTAAAAAAAGTCCACAAGTTTAATTTTCTAGCAACGTCATGTGATGCAATATTTATATCAAAGGTCATTTTGCTGTTATTATTATTGAATGCTGAGTTGTAATATTGTAATTCCTGGAAATCTAAGCTCTGAGATCGTATAATTGAGATTATAAATTAATTTTTATAAAATAAATTAACAAGTATCTAGTTATAGGGAAGCATTGTGGCTGTAAATATACATATTTATTGAGTATTGACGTATAAATTCAAGTTTTTATTTTTTCTTCAACAGTTTGCAAGGGAAATATACAACAACCATTCAGTTTGAAAGCACTTTTTTTTAAACGAATACTTATTCACAAAATGCATGTTAATGGCTAGCCTATATAGAAACAGAAAGTAGGAGATAGTTGAAAGAATCAAATGTGCGATTTCAATAGCAGCAAAAAAAGCAAAAGACATTGGTTTAAATGTGAATGAACGCACATGAAAATCAAACTGTTTTTGTTTTTTTATACGACCAATTTTTTAACTTGCAATGACAGAAAATCGCTTTTGCATTTAAAGCCTAACATTACCTAACTAATTTTCGGAAAAATAAAATTTTAAAAACGTAGCTTGATATTTATGTATGTATAAGGGTTGCCAGTTTGGAAACCCCTCCCCCCCCCCCAGATTTAGGGTTTTTTTTTCATCGTCGGGGGGAAATCTGGGGGGATGTGATGTTTGGGGGGAAATCTGGGGGTATTAATTTTAAAGTTAAATTATTCCAATACCTGCATTTTCTTTTAAAATTGAATCTACTATCAAAGAATATCCAATAATTACTACTCAATTAAATTTTAAATAAAAACAATTTTTTAAATGCTATTTTAATACCAAAGTACTTGTAGGTACATATGTGCATTGTACATGTATGAGCTGTGAATAAAAAATAAAAATAAAACGTTGAAAAAAAAAGTTAGGTTTTTTTTTTGTTAAAATGTGGTAATCTGGGGGGTTTTTTAATTTTTCTGGGGGGAATTTCTTTTTTCATCTGGCAACATTGGTATGTAGTGTGTAGTAGCCGTGGCGTGATGGTTAGTGCGATGGACTGTCATGCCGGAGGTCTAAGGTTCAATCCCCAGCCTCGCCAACTATTTATTTAAAAAAAAGAAAAAACGGCTACTGCCTCTTGCTAGGAATTGACAAATCCTCCAAGAGTATCTCCTGTCACAGAAAAGTGCCGCTCGTTAGCCGTTCGGATTCGGCAATAAACTGTAGGTCCCCTCCATTCCTGCAGACACGCCCACAGGAATGGTTGAGAGTTGTAAGTCACTAGGCCCTAGTTCTTCATGAGCTGTTGTGCCATCAAATTTATTTATTTATAACACTGGTATGTATGTACATTACATATGTATTGTACCTACATTCTTATTAAAATTAACGGATTATCTTTTAAAAAAATCAGTGTAGACATTTTTGAAAAAATAGAACTTTGTAAAAACGCTAAAAAAAATTTGGTCGGTCTCCTTTGATTCTAAAAAAAATGAATATAAATAAAAAAAAAACGCATCGGAAGACTATTCTAAAAACGCTAAATACCAAATTTAAAGAACATGGACCCATATCGGTTAAGTTTAGGAGGTAGCGAAATAGACAGGAATGTAGATGACTAATGGTCGAAAGTTAGAAATTCAGTTTTTTCGACTTCTTTATCAACGTAATGTGATAGATAAGTTTAATCAAAATCTTGAGTTAATTTTTTTTAAGAATATGCAGTACCTACATGTATGTATGTATACACAGCATGAATCACAACCAAAAAAATGCAAGAGTGTTTTTGTTTTATATTCAAAATTTTTAATATTCATAATATGATGGTGCGTCTTTCCTGCGAGTATGTGTTAGGTGCGTTCGCGTACAAGTCCGAAACTACCCAAAACTACCATTTTCTACCAGATTTAGTCCAAACCTGTTCGCGTATGCACATTTCGGGTAGTTTTGGGTAGAATAGAGCGCTCGCGAGAGAGTAAATTATTTCCCCTTCTTGCCAGATTTTACCAGAGAAATTTCTTCCGGCAGAAAATGGTAAGTTCGGTGTCCTGTCAAAAAGCTAGTGGGAAGAAAAAAACACAACAAAAATACAATATGGCTGCTGTTTGTCTACTTTTAGTTTTAGTTTGTTTTTTGTTTGAAGTGAACATTTTTCTTTGTTTTCATCTTAAATTTTTTGATAAACCACTGAACAGAATTGTACTTTTTGGTGACGTTTAAAATCTGGCAGAAATTTTTGGTTCAAATCGTTCGTGTACTTTTGGACTGTTTCCATTCTCTTTGAGAGAATTTCATCCCCACTCCTCAAAATTTCATAATTTGCCAGTTTTAGTCCGGAAAGTACACGAAGGAACCTGTTATCAACCACTTTCATTATTACCCAGAAATGTTATATGTTCTTAAAAAAACATTACAATTCTTAAAAAAAATATAAACAGCTACTTACTGACGTCACTCAATTGAATTTCCGAATGCTGATTACCATCTGAAAGAGGAAAACATACAATTTGTATTTAATATACCAATGTATAAATACTACTACAAAATTATTAATGCAGTAAAATATACAAATTTAAGGATTTAGTTTTAAGACTATCAAAATTGCTTGAATTAATCATAAGTTCAAAGAAAAAATAATAAGCCTCATACGCTGCTGATGCGAAACGAAAAATCCCACGTGCATCAACTTAGCAGGTCACTTTTTCCGTTGCATATTAAAAAGTATTTAGTAATTAGTTGCTACTTAGTTGCTAATTAGTTACGCAAAAAAAAATTAATTGCTGTTTATGTTTGCGAGAAAATGAGTGTCCTGCTAAGTTGACGTCAACTTAGCAAGTCAACTCTTTCAAAAACAGAGATAAACGGCCCGATAGTGGATATATATTGAGAACTACTTAATTGCTAATTAGTTACGCAAAAAAAAAGTTAATCGCTGATTTGGTTTGCGAGAAAATGGGTGTCCTGCTAAGTTGATGTCAACTTAGCAAGTCAACTCTTCCAAAAACATAGATAAACGGCCCGAGAGTGGATATATATTGAAAACTACTTAATTGCTAATTAGTTACGCAAAAAAAAAATTAATTGCTGTTTTGGTTTTCGGGAAAATGGGTGTCCTGCTAAGTTGACGTCAACTTAGCAGGACACCCATTTTTACACAAACCAACAGAGCAATTAATTTTTTTTTTTGCGTAACTAATTAGCAACTAATTACTATATACTTTTTAATATGCATCGGAAAAAGTGACCTGCTAAGTTGATGCACATAAAAATCCCATACAAAAATGAAACAACGAAATCAAAAACGAAAAATTTCGTTCTGCTTTTCGTTTTTCACTTTCAGTAAACTGATAAATTAAAACAAAAAACTTAAATTTGTTTTTAATTTTAAAATTTTTAATTTAATTATTATCACAACTTATATTTTATAATAAATAAATAAATTTAGATTTATAGATTTCTGCGACGCGTTTCGGAGTGTGTCTCCATCTTCGGGCGAAATAACTCAATTTAATTTGACGTTGTTATGTGTCATTCAAAGCCAATGTTAATTGTTGTGTTGTTGTAAAAATATTAATTTGTGTGGTTGAGTGGAGTTTTTTTTTTTTTTTTTTTTTTTATTTTTTTTATTTTTTTTTTTTTAAATTAGTTCTATGTTGGTCCTCTTTTGGCTAGTATGGTTTTAATCGCTGTGTCGTATAGTGGGTTAGTTTTTAATGTTAATTTGTCATTTAATAGTTTGTCTTGTTCTAATTTGTTTGCCTTATAAATCTCGTACTCTTCGGTTGCGTCTAGTATTTTCCCTTTCCTGTATATTATGTGTAATGCTTCTAAGTTATTGTCGAAGTCGGTATAGTTGTGGTTGTTGTCAATCAGGTGTTGAGCGAATGATGATTTCGTATTGGGCTTTGGTTTGTGCTCTATGAATCTTTCATGGAAAGTTCTACCTGTTTGTCCAATATAGAATTTATCGCAATCGTCGCATTTTATTTTATATACTCCTGCACATGTTTTTGTTTCGTTTTTGGTTTTATTTTTCAATATGTTTTGGATGTTATTATTTGTTTTAAATGAGATGTTGATTTTTAGTTTTTTGAATTCGTATTGTATTGTTTGTGGTAGTATGTTGGTGTATGTTATTGATGTGTATCTGTTTTCGGATGTTGTAGTATTAATGGTTTTGTTGTTATAAATTTTTCTTTTCTTTTTTGTTATTAGCTTGTCAATTATATTAGTGTTGTATCCATTTGCATGCGCAATGTATTTAATGGTGTTTAGTTCATTATTATAGTCTTTTTTGTCCATTGGTATATTTATTAATCTGTTTATAAATGCGTGGTATGCAGCCATTTTTTGGGAGTGTGGGTGGTGGGAGTCTTTATGTATAGTGATGTCCGTTGTTGTTGTTTTTCTGTGTACTTTAAATTTGAATTTGTTGTTGGTTTTCGTTATATTTACGTCCAAAAAGTTGATTGAGTTGTTATTTTCGATTTCTGTAGTTACTTTTATTTTTGAGTTTATTTTGTTAATATAATTTGATAGGATATTTATTTGTCGGTGTGTTCCATCAAATATAACAAATGTGTCATCTACATATCTTGAATAGGATATTATTTTTTGTTTTTGTGGATTAAGTGGCGATAAAATAAATTTGTTTTCGTAGTAATTTAGGTATATGTCAGCTAATAGTCCACTCAGAGGTGATCCCATTGCTAATCCTTCTACTTGGGTGTAATATTCGTCGTTAAAAGTAAAGTAGTTTTGTCTAAGTGTTATTTCTAATAAAATAATAAGTTCGTCAATTTGTTGTTTGTTGATAGTTGCAGTGTTTGTGAGATTTTCTTTAAGTATTTCGATGGTTTCGCTTATAGGTATATTTGTGTACATGTTGGTGACGTCGAATGAAATCATTTTGTAGTTGGGTAGTGGATTAATGTTTTTTAGATTATCTATTAAAGTGGTGTAGTTTTTTATACTTTTATTATCTTTTAAATTGATGTTGGATTTGATGATGCTTTGTAGTTTTTTAGCTATTTTATATGTTGGTGCTGTGGTATAGTTTATAAGGGGTCGGATTGGTGTTTCTTGTTTATGAATTTTTGGGAGTCCTGTGAATTGTGGTGCTTTTGCGTTGGGTTGTTTGAGTGTGTTTTTGTTAATATTTGAAAATAAGTGGTTGCATTTGTTAATGGCTGTGTTGATTTCTTTGGTATATGTTTTAGTGGGGTCATTTTTTAAATGTAGTATGTTGTTGTCGTTGAAGAAAATGTTCGTCTTACTTTCAGTAAGCTGTTCTATAGTCTAGTAACTTTGTTGTCTCATAGGAGACCAGAGCTAACGCGTGTTTGCGTTAGCTCTGGTAGTTCTGATTTTTTGCTGAGGCGTTTATGATATTGGTCTTATGAAAAACCCAAGTTTTCGAAGTCGAGCGGCTAACGCATCATGGTCAAAAATCAAAAAAACCGCTAAATTTTCGCGCTTTTTTCAGTTATTGGCAATTTTGACCCCAAAGGATTAGTTTTTTGACTTTAACTTCGCTGTACGATTTTAAAACAATTAAATTTTCTTTAATTTAAGCCCAGAACCATCTGCGTAGACCCAACAGTTTCGAAAATACAGATATTCAAAATTTAGCAATAATAAATTTATAACAACACGTAGTATAATTGTCAGTGTAATGAAAAAAAAATGGTCTTTGGTACAAGATACATAAAAATACTAAAGCGTATAAGTTGGGTCAAAAGAAGAAAAAATCCATTGGAGTGGGTAGTCTATATCCTCCTGTTTAATTGGGATGGTCAATTTTTCAAAAAATTGACTTGAAATAGAAAAAGACTCATAAAAATCCAATGAAATTTTTGGAATAAAATCCTATACCTTTTTTCAAAGTCAGGGTCATCCATTCTTCAATTTTCTTTTTAAATAAAGTTTTTTCAAGTGATAGTCTTTGAAAAATATATTTCCAAACTCAAAATTTTGAAAAAAATCAATGTTTTTTATAAAAACTATTTTTTTTAATACAATTTTACGTTATTGAACACTTGTTTTGTTTACAAAATTCAATGCTATCAATTCTGAGTCAAACACCGAAAACGAGATGCCTAAATAACTCGTAGTTTCTGAAAAAAAAAAAAAAAAAAAATAACTAATTGTAAGATATATTTTCCTTTAATTCGCTTTCAATACGTTATTTAAGTTGCTTCTAAGATCTAATTTTCATTTAATAAGTAGTATTGTATTTTACACAAGCGCTGATGTTTGAAGTTACTGGGCTACTACGAGCGAAATTGATAATTTTAGCAAATTATTTCAAAAAGTTTCCGCTAAATTTTCGCATAGAGTTAATTTCTTAGGCATTGAATTGTATGCGGGAAAGTGACATATGAGTTTTATGTCGGAACCACACATTTTTTTTTGTTGGGCACTCGAGCAACCATTTTTTAATTTCTGACAGTTTCAATTTTGAAATCCTGTGCAATATTATTACCTTAGATGTGTGTACTGTGAGTCGCAGCGACGTTTCCAGCTCAAACAGATAAAGACGCACACGCGCTGTATCCCTTTTATGTGTTCATAAAGAGTGTGTTTCTTTATTCATTCCGGTATGTCCAGAATGTTCGGAATACCAGTTTTGCGTTTCTTTATTTCACGGAATATTCCGGATAAACTATTTTGTTGTTTCTTTATTCATTCTGGAACATTTGGAATGCATTCTTTTTATTCCATGTGAAGTGTGGAATAAAAAGAATAGAAAAAGAATACTGGGCGCGTTCAGTATAATTGACGTTCTTAAACTCAATTATGGCAGATTCACATTGGTGTTAATTATTTAAAAACAGCTAATAACGCGAATAAACGTACCACAGTATAAATTGTATGCATTTAATGTAAAATTTACTAAACTTTTGACTTTAAGGGTTTGTTTCACAATGTCTGATTAAAGTTCCCTATAACTATCCGACACATAAATTATCCACAACTTAAATCCTCTCATTAAAAAACTTTGCGTTTCACAATCATAAATTTATGTGCCACTTAGCTAGTTGTCAGTTATTCCAGTTTTCCAAAGAATTTGACTGATTGAAAATAATCAATCAAATAATTATTAATTTATTCTCAAGTTGTGAATTTTAAAGTGTCATAATTAAACTTTTTGGACCCAGAACTGGTAACAAACAACATTACTATGGTGTTTTAAGGCCCCTTACTGCAATTTGATAAAATCCAGTTAGAAATTTTGTGTTGATATGTGAATGTGAGCGATTTAAAATACTTTAGTGCGTTTTGAAATTGCATTTTTATGGTGTTAAGGGGTGGAATTTTTGTCGTGAAGTAAGTATTCAAGTAATTGGGTTAACGCATACAAATATCCGTCACTAGTCCAAACTATTGATGTATTTGTTGTGTGAGTCGCACTGACAGCAGCTGTAGATATTTGAAATGCCAGTTTAATTTTTTAATCGGAACCTCAACCGGCCTGTAAAATATTCAGAACTTTAAGTGCCACTTAGACCTATTCAGATATTGTGAAACGTAAATGCGGTTTTTAAGTGACAAATAAGTTCCATGTAGCTTAATTGGAACTTTAATCAGACATTGTGAAACAAACCCTAAGAATACATAAATATCGAAAATAAAAACATTTATTTCTTCAATTGTTTTGACATTTCACCGAACAACTGGATTGCCATTCTTTTTGTTCTAGTTTCGTTTCTTTATTCATTCCATTCTGGATATTCTGGATAAATATTTCGGCCATTCCATCCATTCTGTTCCTTATCCGGAATAAATAAAGAAACACACTCAAAGTTAGATAGTTAGAAAATTATTGGTCGAATTATTTTTTTCGTAAAAAAATATCTCACTTATTTTAAAACTCTCTCTTAAAATCAATTTATTTCAATGATCGAAATGGTTTTCAATGAACAGCTAATTTTTGTTTCAAAGTGGAATATAATCGATCTAGTAATATCTGTTCGTTTTTCTTTCTGTTCTCATCTGTCATTGTCTCAATTTACGTTGCCCGATTTTGTCCAGTCCTGATCTTTTGTTCCATGGCGAGCGTGGCAAAAAGTTAGGGGGATGGAACAAATCGTTTGTTTCTCAAAATTCACATAATTTTTAACATTCCATTCGACGTTATTGTAATCGGTCCGATTTGTGAAATTGAAAATTTTGAAATTTTTCGACGTTTCGAGGTCTCTGGAGTCGGATTACATTGTTTTTAAAGAGATGTCTGTGTACGTACGTTCGGATTTCGAAAGCTTTTTATAGCCGACGATATCTCGAGAATGCATAAAGATATCGATTTCAAATAAATTTTACAGATAATAAGGTCATAACGTGCAGAAAGGATTTTTAGAAAAATTCCATTTAGCGGTTTTTTTGTATTACAGTAATTAAAAAAAAAAGTTGTAAAATGGATTGTTTTTTGAATATCTCTAGAACAAATAATGCTATCGACTTCGGCCTGGTTTCATTGTATGCATAATGACGTAGTGAAAAATTGGTAATACTTAAAAAAAAATCACATCGCAGTTTTTCAGATATTAACTTCGGGTTAATTTTATTTAATACACAAAGTTTTAGTTGATAATAATCGGTAGAGTTTGTGAAAAAATTCAATTAACAGTTTTTTTTTCTATGCCAAGAAAACTGCTGAAAATTATTAAAAAATGTTTTTCGGCTCGAATATCTCGAGAACAACCAATGATATCAACTCCCGGATAATTTTAGTCTATACACAATGCCATAATTATTAATTAAAAAGGTTTTTGAAAAAATTCAATTGACAGTTTATTTCTAGGTCAACAAAAACTGCAAAAGAAAATGCTAATAATTGTTAAAAATTTTCATGTCGCATATATTTAGAGCAAACAGCCTTCACTTGATGGCACAACTGATAAGTTTTTCGAAGATTTTTAATTGGTAATTTTCTTATAAAAAATAACATCGGGTGTCGAGTTTTTAAAGGGAAAGGGAAGTTATCGCTGTGGGTCAAATCCAGCCTCATTTTAAAGTCTGTTTTGGTTCTCTTTCACCTTCTTTCTAGTTTGTTATGTGTGTTTTTGTTTTTCGGTTGTTTCGTCTTTCATATTTTTGACAGTGATGAGAGGTGTAGAAATGTAAGTGGAATTCAGTTACGTTTCTACACCCCTCACTTTATCCGTCAAAATGACGAAAGACGAAACGAACGAAAAAAAGAATCGTGTAATAATCCTCAATAACGTATTAAAGAGCATACGATATCGTTCGAACTATCAATGTTCAGCGAAAAATGATTTTTTCAATGAATATTGACAATAAACATTGATCGTGTGTAGGATTCTCTAATTTACAGCCAATCAAACTAATATTCGTACAGTAGACAACATGCAACTTTTTCTTTTATTTTATATTTATTCAATAGCCACAACGAAATCGGAACTTTTTTTGGTTTTAAAGTCAAACCATGGTATACATTCAATACAATTAATGTTAAAGATATCGAAAAAAAATATACAATTTTGGTTAAAAAAAAGTGTTAAGATAATTTAAAAGCGGCTGTACGAATATAAGTTTGACTGGCTGTATATTTATTTTTTTCTGTTGGTACATTATTTGTTTCTCATTCGTATCATCGTTACCACTTAGAATAGCCTTTTCAATCGACTCACGTTAGAAAACTTGACGTGTGAAAATAAAAATTGTAGTAAGTTTTTTTTAAAGATTATATAAAATAATAAAAGTGCGTATACGCCACAGTGGACCACATTTACATAAATGAATTTCAACTCTTTATGGAGCATTTGTTTATTAAATAAATCTCATTCATTTTTGTTGTTAAGACTATTTGAATATATTAATTTATTTTGTATAGTTCTTGACAGCTGCAACCTTCTATGAGTCAAAAGATCTTCCTTTAAAATGACTTTATTTTTTTATTTAATTTGTTATTTAAAAGTTTTATTTATTTCAATTTGTTTCATTGTTTTTATCTGTTATAGTTAATTATTAATGTTAATAATAACAGCTCATTTAATTCAATTCAGTTTATTACTGCGATAATTGAAGAAGATTGTGTACATACTTCCTGAAAAGTTTTTACTTTTCGTTTTTCGGCATGAATACATTTATGTTTTAACAATATCAAAAACAAACAATTACATAGGCAGTTAATGTAGACAAAACCAAATACCAACCCTGAACATATTTGCTGGTAGTGGCAATTATGAATATACAGAATAATTTTTTGCCACCCCTTTACATTTGCAATATTTGCCATGGAACTAAGAGTTTAAACAGAAGAAATGTTAAAAATTAACATAGGAACATAATTCAAATTTAATTTATTAAAAAAAACTTCCTAAATTGTTTCGAAAGCTTATGAGACAGGAAAATTAAAAATCGTAGGAGCGGTTTTTTAAAAAATCAGTTTCTTTTATATAAAATTTTGTCAAAATCGGTACACCATTTTTTAGTATTTATTATTGTGGAATTAAAAATTAAATTTCCAAAAAAAAATTATACACATATGTAGGTAAGGTACGCGTTTATGAAATATCGACTTTTCAAAAAATTTAAATTTTTTTTTTTTTTTTGAAAATTTTTATATGCAGTATGATTTAAAATTATTAAAGGCTTTATATAAAAATTTAATTTAAATCGGTTACAGATGCAGAAAATGAGATAGGTAGTTCAAGATAAAAAAAACTGGTCCTATAAGCGGTACTGTTAATAATGGTTAACTGTAAATTTTGTTGTTTCTTAATGTTGGGTGTGATTTAAAGAGTTAGTGAATCTCTTTGTAGTAGCAGCCCGTGGCGTAATGGTTAGTACAGTAGACTGTCACATATAAATGCTGCTCTGACCAGGGCTAGGGGAGCTTTTGCCCTGACGAAACGGTTGTTAGCCGGCTTGATACCAGGGTGAAGGTGATTTGCTACATGGCCCTCATCCGGCCGATGATTGCCTATGGGTGCCCGGTTTGGTTTAACGTTGCCCCATCTCAAATGGAAAAGATTCGGGAGTTTGAGAGGCAGTGTCTTAGACGCTGCCTTGGATTACACAGAACACCAGAGTCGGAGTACAAACATTATTATTCCAACCTGGTTCTATACAACGGGGCCAACATAAACAGAATAGATAATTTCTTGTGGAAGCTGATTCGCGGTCACATTGCAAGAGCGATGTCCTCGACAAACAGCCTAATTTTTGGGGCTATTACCCCAACCAAGAATATTATGAGAGTGTGCGTTTGAGCGGCTTTATTCCGCCCGATGCATTCCTCTATTAAGACAGTCGCGGGCTGATACAGGATGGATTGGCAGTTCCGCTAATCTACCACGTCGGCCGTAGAACTGTAGACAGGCGACTCCTTTACAACCGAGACATCCTCGCACAAGGCGGCGATGAGCGCCTTCCGTTCAGTAGGACTGTGTCCGATCGGGACCGAAGAGATAGGGTAAGGCAGGAGAACCAGTTTTGGTGGCTAACTGAAAATTCTACAGATATTTAAAAGTTGACTAAGTGTTTCTGTCTTGGCCGACTTACATAGGTTTAGGTGTTTTATTTTTAAGTAGGGACGGTCGGGGTGGCACCAAAAAAAAAAAAAAAAACAAAACAAAAATTTAATAAAACAAATAAAAATGCTGCTGTGGCTGTTCTAGTTTTAAGTAGTTTTAACTAGTGTTAATTAGCTTTAAGTAGTTTAAGCACCTAGTCATAATTAGCTTTAGTTTAGTTTTATTTAGTTTGTAAGTTTTTTATGAAATAAAAAATAAAAAAATAGATACCGAAACCGAGTTTTTTGTAAATTCTTCTCGGTAAAAAATAAAACCCTTGAGGATCTTAGTTTTAATTTAGTTTCTAGGCCGAAAGTCATTAGTATTAAGTAATCATAGTTTAACTTAGAGCGCCCGTATAGGGCCAGTAAGTTAGTTGTAAGTTATTGATAAGTAGGCTAGTTTTTATGAATTTTTGTCTAGCTTTAAGTTAGTTATAAGTTGAATGGAAAAATAAAAAGGAATTTAAAAAAAATAAAAAAAAAAAAAAACCATAGACTGTCATGCCAGAGATCTGGGTTCAATACCAGCCGCTTCCACCTTAAGTTTTTTTATTAGGGCTAATACCTCTTGCGAAGAAGTGACAATTCCTTCAAGAGTATCTCCTGTCATAGAAAAGTGCCGCTCACCAGCGGTTCGGATTTGGCAATAAACTGTAGGTCCCCTCCATTCCTGCAGACACGCACACAGGAATGGTTGAAAGTTGTAGTTGTAACTTGTAAGTCACCAGGCCCTGGTTCTTTAATAACCGTTGTGCCACCAAATTTATTTAATTTTTGAATTTCTTTGATTTCTGATAGTTAATATACTTTAATAATTTAAATTGTAGTTATATGTATTTTAAACAATAAGGTATGCATTACAAAAAAAGGCATAGTGCTTGTTTGTTTTTGTTTTTTTTCTATAAAAGAATTTATAATAAATATTTCTCTATATTTTGAACTAATTTTAAACAGGAAATTCCCATATTGCGACTTTATACTCAATTTTATACATTTATGTAGCTATGAGTATGTATGTTGTATGTATGTAAAATGTATATTTATCTATTTGTCACAAATAATTATTGTAAATAAAATATAAGTAATCTATATACAAATGTATAGGTATTTGAGGTAATTGAACTAAAAATTAACTCAAAGAAAGCGAAAATCTCAATGAAAATTACAAATATATATTTTTTGGCAAACAAATCAAGATGTAGAAGAATTGCTTTCGAATTGAAATAAAAAAATTCAATTCTGAGAATTAGCAAAGGAATTTGGCACACACGCCACACTTTATATTTTAAATAGTTATAGGGTATACACAGCATGTAGGCATGTATTTAGAGTGATATATATACCAGTGGCGTGGCATGGATGATTTCAAATGGTTAATCGAAGAAATATTAGTCACCCGAAAACGTAAGTAACTAAATTATGAATGTCTACCTTAAATTGCCTATTTTTCTTATTACATATCTGCTTTCCACGCCAATTTATAAGTATTTGCTTTACAAATTTTGTATAGATAGGGTCATAAAAGTTTAAAAGCTCTGGAATACACACATATTTTGACTATGTATTGTCTCGCTAATCCGAACCACCTTTAATTCAAATATTGCACTAATCCGAACCTTTAGTTTTTTTTTCATTATGTTCTTTTCAATCTGAACGACTGAACCTACCGTGATTTCTGTACGCTGTAATCCGAATTCTAACTTAAAAAAACATTGGTTTTCACAGGTTAGTTTTTATACAGTAATTTTGTTTATATTACAGCTTTATGTTACAAACTTTCAGAACTGATTTCGCTTTTAAAACAGTACATGCAATATCTAAATACATATAAATGAATTTGATTTAAGATTTTTAGTTGTTATAAAAGTAAATAGGTATAAACCTATTTAAAATGCAATTTTTAATTTAAATAAGCACTAAATACGGATTTTTAGTGAAATAAATAATGAAAGGTAGAATTTCAAAAGGTAACTCAACAGGAATCATGTTATATGGACACCACACCACTGTATATAAATAAAAATACCTAAGTATCATGCCTTTATCAGATGTTAGGGGACAATTTATAAAAAAAAAATACTCCATTAGTAACACTAATCGAGATTAATTATTCTCAATATATGTATTCATATATTATTCATACGTATGCATACATACATTTATACATGTATATGATTAAAAAATTAAAAAGAAACATGTCAAGAAATTTTACAATTCCTCGTGAATACTTTGAATTCTAAGAACATTCTTTATTAAGCAATGAAATCAATCAAGAACAACAACAAGTTTTTTTATTTGTTTATTTGGAATTTAAAATTCTTGTAAATTTGGTTTACATCATTATTTTATACCTATAACTAGGTTTAGCTAGTGGCTACCAAGCTGTTTTGTTATTTGAGTGCATTTTTGTATGATATAAAAACTTCTGAAATATTTTACTTTTTATATAGAAAATATGTAGATACAAATATTTGAACTATTTTTTTCTGTCAAAAGATTTTTAAAAATATGTTATTCTAAAATTTTTGTGAATGAAATGATTCATACAAAAACAAAATAATTGTTTTGCATTCTTTGAAAAATGTATATCTTAAGCTATTTTAAATAAATAAATTTAAGAAATTTTAAAATTAAAAAAAAAATAAAACATATCATATTTATGGTGAAGTTGGCTTAAACCGGTCATTTTGAAATATGTTTTATCGATCTGACCTGATTTCTTTACTTCATTAATTTATAAAAATGTATTTTTGTCGGATTGACAACTAAAATTAAATTATTTTATTTACTTTTTTTACTGACACCCCTGTTTTCCTTCATTCACATTTAATATCTAAACATTGCCATTCTTGTTTCTTTCAAAAGAAACGCAAAACGTTCGCAACAACAACGAAATTTTCGCCAGGGAAAATGAATAAACTTGGTGTATAAATGAAAGTATCCCATAACACAGGCAAAAGTTTCGTAAGGATTCCAAATGCTTGGAAGAACCTTTAGCTTGGAAGAACTTTAAGATTTCTCCACAAAACTTTAGGTGAAACAAAGTTCGACGGTACAGCTAGTCTAGTGTTTCACACCAAATATAAATATAAAAAATTTAATTTAAATTATAGAAAATTTAAACTTGTTTAATTCTATCCCTGGCTCTGCATTTTGAAGTTGAAAATAAATTCAAATAAAACACAAGAGAGTAATTGATTTGATGTTGGACAACAGATATACCATTTACATTTATTGATTTCCTGGAATATTAAAATGACGCTAATACTTATATGCACCTACACTTTTTACATTTTTTTAAAGATTTTTATCAAAGACAGACTTTAAAGACTTAAATTATGAACTTATTTTTATTATAGTTTTTTTCGCAAAATTACCGGTATTACCCGATGTCACCTTAAATATTTAAAGAATTTGCTTAATTTCACCAAATATTTATAAGATAAAGATAAGTATTTTATATATTATACATATTTTCCAACTTTTTTAAAATCTATACTTATAGGTATTTACATTTGTATTCCTGCAAACACAATCATACAAAAATTGGAATGTTGTTTTAATACAATATACATATCTACCTTTATATATTAAATACCGACCTCGGAATCCAAGGAACGCAAATCAAATGAGTGTTCTATTTTTTTATTTTATTAAAAAAAAAAAAAAAATATTTGTATGCCACTTTTAAGTATTAACTATACTTAACACTTAAAGGCTAAATTAAAAAAAAAAAAACCACCCGTAAATTCATTTGGGTTCTTTGGGTTTCTAATGCTAAGAAGGCACTTTTACTTTCAATTTTATACTATTTTTATTGTTAAAAAATCACAAAGACGTGTGGACTGTGGGATCTTCATCTTAGCACCTCATATATGGGATATAAGATCCCACATCTAAAAAGTCAGTAGTTGATTATAAGAGGTCAACTATTTTCAAAAATTGATCAGTCTTGGGAAAATTTATAACCTATGATGGTTAAAATTTTTCAAGGTCAGAAGGGATTTTTGGCACATAATGTATGGGATATTCGCAAAAAAAAAGTATATAATTTGAAAGGCAACTGGATTGAGATTTTATACTACCTTCTAAGAATTAAATAAATAAATGGTGTAACGATGAAATCAGTAATTTACTACTTCTGGAATTAACGAAGAGCCAAGTGTAAACCTATCCTTACTATTTAACGAAGATAACAACCACCTACAAACATTTCCGAGCTGAGAGAACGCCATCTCTCTCTAAAGGCTGATTTCCAACGGCGCGTTCGCGTTAAGGCTGATTTCTAATGCCGCGTTGGGCGTCGCTTTGACAGATTTTTCTTTCAACGCGAAAGCTCACACATAGCAATTCAAGCAAATTGTTTACAATGACGCGTTGGGTATTATGTTACGATTTGGCACCTATTAGCATGTACACAAACCAACGTAACATAAGCTACCTCACGTTAAAGTTGAAAAAAATCAACTTCAGCGTGCGTTTTGACAGTTAAACTAATGGTCGAATTCCTTTCAACAAAAAAATCGATTTATTTAGAAGAAAAAAGCGGTTTTTCTGGACAAATTCCTTTTATTGAAAGAAAAAAATCGATTTTGTTTAAAAAAATAATGGAATAGTTTGTTGAAATGAATTCGAAATTATAGTTATGTAGGTTCATTTTGATTTTCAGGTTCTCTTCAAGTCGTCTGTCATGTCGACGCGTTCGTAAAGCTTGTAAACGTATACGTAAGGGTCTCTAACGCCAACGCGCTATTGGAAACCAGCCTTTAGAGACGCTTACGTTACGTTTACAAGCTTTACGAACGCGTCGACATGACAGACGACTTGAAGAGAATCAGCTGATTAAAAACAATTTACTGCCTGAACAGAATAGAATGCTGGAACTGGAGCCGCAGACGGAGCTGGAAGAGCTGTCAGAAAGTGTCGTACGTTATTTTTTTTACGTGCCCACAACGCAGCTGTACAGCTTTGAAAGTATTTAAAAAAAAAAAAAAAAAAATATTCTTATGTACAAGCTCAGAATTCACATTTTTTGTTTCCAATGATTTTCCTTTTAATAAATAAATTTTTTTCGCGATACAAATAACCTGAATATTTTTTTCCGACCCAAAAAGTTTTTTTTTCCTTCATATAAATTAAAACGACAAAAGTGTCGTACGTGAAAAGTTAAAAGTTGGTGAACTCTTCCGTCTGCGGCTGCAGCTCCGTATGCGGCTACGTTCCCTTGTGTTCGCAACATTGAATTTGCGTGTATTCAGTATTTTGACAGCTATTCCAGATCCAGCTCCAGTTCCGTCTACGTCACCTGTAATGTAATGTCGAATTCCTTTCGACAAACAATTTGATTTTTTTTTGCTAAACAAAATCGATTTTTTTTTTCAATAGGATGAATTTGTCCAGAAAAATCGATTTTTTTCTTCTAAACAAATCGTCGGTGTATGCAAGATGATGATGTATGACGCTGGCTCCATCGAGGTCGGCAAAGACATCGCCAATACTCTTGATGTGACTGCCAAAACGACCCACTTGACTCAAACACCAAAATGAAATAAGGTCAATCAATTTTAAGTTCTCGTATATTTTAACAGATTCAAAGCCAACTAACCATTTGAATTTTTAAAATTTGTTCTTTTTTTCGAAAACTCATAACGTTTCAATAACCCTGAAAGAAAATTTTAATGCACTTCCCAAATGGCTTGTAATAAAATGAATAAACTGCATAAGTACTCGTCCATATACTCTATGGAATCCATTTGTTTGGCAAAATCAGACAGACAAAATTCAAATGAAATCAACAATATCAACAAATAAAGCCATTATCATTACGATAAAAATTTATAAACTAACCAAAACAATACAGAGAAAAACAAAAAAAGTTTTGTAAAAAAAAAAGAAAAAGAAAATATTTCCCAATAAATATTGCTCATACGCCAAAGTGAACCGTGTAGACATTAACTGGACAATTGATATATTGTTCTTCAATTTTGGTTCCCTCCAAAAATTACCTTTAAGTTTTTTTTTGTTTTGTATTCATTTCTTGATGAAAAGATTTGGAATCAAGCCAAATGTTTGTGTTTGATGCTGAAGCTTGAATATGTATACATATCGGCTAGCGTTGAGGCATACATTATGTAGAGTAATATACTTGTATGAACATTCATTTCTAGAATGTGTTTAGATAATACTCGCAATAATAATAATAGCTTCCTTCTCTGTTTTGTTGTAGGTGGGCCAACCAAGATGGTGTGTAAATATTTATCTTTTGTTAAGATATAAACATTTTGCAGATGAATGTTAAATGTATAAGCATTTAAGAAAAAAATTTATTAAACGAAAAAAACAAAAAGAAATATTTTGTTTGATTGAATAATATTTTCGCAAGGTCCATTACCTATAAATACTTGTATACATTAAAATACATAGTTATTCGCGTTGGAATAAATCATATTTTTAAGCATAAAAACTTCGACAGCTTAATTTTTGTTTTTAATGTTTTTGTTGAAAAATCAAACAAAGCCTATTTTACTATCTATTTTATTAATAAAATATGTAAATATATGTATGTTTTAAAAAATAATGTTTAAAAAATGCAATGAAATCAAAACTGATGGATATTCTCAATTAAAGTTAATTTTTGGTAAAGTGTCTTCTTTGTTAATTAATATTAATAAAAGTACAATTTTATTCGAACAAAATTGCCTTGATATTTTGTGTTTGATACATGATAATATTCTTTTTAGAACGATGTTTATGTAGCCGCATGATAGCGCATCGCATTGTCTGAAATATTATTTAATATCAAATAAATAGGAGGTTTTTATGTCCTTGCCGATTTTATGGAGTAACGTGCTGTAGTTAGCCCGTGGCGTAATGGTTAGTGCATTGCATTAGGCTGATTCCCAGCCTCTGCCACGTAAACGCTAAAAATGTTTTTCAGGACTACTGCCTCTTTCGAGGAAGTGACAAATCCTCCAAAAGTATCTCCTTTCAAAGTGCCGCTTTACTTAGCCGTTCGGATTCGGCAGTAAAACACGCACACAGGAATGGTTGAGAGTTGTAAGTCACTAAGCCCTATAGTTCTTCATGAGTTGTTGTGCAACCAAATGTATTTATTTATTTACAGAGCATACCGAAGATATTCAAGAGTTGCCATTATATCCAAACAAAACAACGCGTACGTTTAAAGCTATGCGCAAACCTAAGCGATGGCGGTGGCGATCACGCACGATCAAGGTGCGATCAAATACCAGCTCACATAAACACGATATTGCGATACATTTTGTTACGGGCAAGTTGTCAAAAGAACATACAAAAAGTGAGAAAAAATCAGTAGCAGATAAATCTGGCTCAATAAATCGACCCGGACAGCAATTTTATTCGTAAATTGTATGCTATTTATGTTTTGTATTCTTTGTGCAAAAAATTGTACAAAATTTGGATTTTTTTAATTTTATCAATCTGCTGTATAATGTTCTAAATTATTGTTCATTTGAATTTTGTTAATTTTTTCACAAAAAAATTCAAATATTGTGGCATACTGCGATGAAATGGTGCGTGCTGCGTTCAGTAAAAGTCGCTTGGTTGAACGCAGCAGTGGAACCTAATCGCAATCCACATATCGCGTAGATGTGAGCCTTCCTATTGAATTACATGTGCGGCATCCACATTGTTATCGCGATCGCCACCGTCATCGCTTAGGTTTGCGCAATGCTTAAGGCCTGGTCAAACAGAGCGCGGTCCGGCGGTCTTTGTAAGAAATTACAAACAAAATTTGCCTGCCGCGTTCTTTCCCACCCTGGTGAAGTATTGACCGGCCCGCGTTCTGTTTGACCAGGCCTTTAGTGTGTTTTGTGGGCTAGAAAATTATCAGTCCATAAATATGTATTTCTTCAAAAATAAGTCGGCCATAACGCAACTGTGAATGGCGCTTGTTATCGCCACATGGAAATAGAATATTTGCAGAGTTATAAAAGCAAGCACTGTTTTGGTTTTTTATTCTTTAAAACCTCTTTCACATTTGCCATTGCAATGAAATACTTTTCTAAACTTTATTCCCAGTCAATCTTAAAATTTGTAATAATGCAATAATTTAAGGTAGTTAACATATTTAAAGTTACAAAAATACAATACTTAAGATTGCTTGAATTCTTTTAAGTCTTTTTAAAGTCTTTTGCATTAATTGAATTCTTAGAACTGTTTTGCTTTTTTCATCGTTGTCCAGGGTTTTCCCGAAGAAAGCAAGTAAAGCTCGGGTTAAGAAAGTAAGAACTCTAACAGCCTTATTATTCAGTGACTTAAATCCGTTTTTAAATGTACAACTGGGTTTAAAGTAACCTACACCCAAATGTCAAACCCAAGCTCATCATATTTACTCGTTATACCCGGAAATAAAAACAAGTTTAAACCTTGTCAAGTTTAATTCGATTTAATTTAAACAGATTATAAGAGAACAGTTAAAGAAATTGAACTCGGGTGTAAAATCAAAATATGAAATACAAAAGCAAGCGACAAAAAAGTAGAAATATAATTACAAATGTCAAATTATTCATATTACGCATACGCAGCTTTTAAGTGAGTTTTCAATAAAGTTTAAACAGTTTAACATGTGTTTTACTCATTTTAATTCCATCAAGTTTGATGCTTTTTTTGTTTAGTGAATATTATGGAAATAAGTGTAAATTGTCGGGTTTAAAAAATGAGGATTAAATTGACTTGTACAAAATTCATTTAAACCCAAATTATACCTCAAGTGAATAATATGGCTGTAACTCTAATAATCTACCAGATTTAATATCTTTAGCTATATTTCAACAAATTATGTGTTTACAGTCTTACAATTTCATTATGAACACTAAAGGGCCCAACCCATAGAATCCGTCGCATGCGTTGCGTCGACGTACACAACTGACAGCTCGATTAAATACACACGTTGTTATGAGAAGTGACTTATAGGCGACGCATGCACTGGACGCAACGCAAAAAATAGCAGAACTTTTGACTTTTCTCTCCGGCAGGTCCGTTGACATCAATTGAGAACTTCCACCAAACGTCAAAAACTCTAGATGGGGGGAAAACAAACACACGATTAAAGGCGCGAACAGTATCGGTGTGTATTTCTATTTGTTTGTATTGTTGTTTTCCCCCCATCTAGAGCTTCTTTTCGATTAAAGAACTGTCAAAATTAGAAAGAGAAAAGACAGAGTCAGATTCTGGAAAAGCCCAATTGTCATTAGTAGGTTTGTTCGATGATGGCATTGCATTTGGTAAATTTCTGTTCTCTGAACTCGTTCTGATGAGATTTATTCACTCTAGTTTAATAAAAATTTGCGTATATATTTTTTAATTTTGATGATTATTTTTGATTGATTATTTTTTTATAGATTAAGTCTACACAGATAGGTAAATTTATTCCATCATATATTGAGCGTGAATAGAAAGGGTAGACGAAAAAACTTTCTCATACTTGCGGAATTGGACCCTATAGCTTCTGTTTTTTGTAACAAATCGATATACACGACAAAACTGACAAAATATTACTGTCTGCAAAATTTTTGCCATTTTTTTTTTAAATCTGCAACAATAGAGAAAAACACAAAGAAGAAAGGGCGATAACTCTGCAATTTTGTAAAATATTGCAAAACACAAGCGAAAATAAGCTTGCTCATTAATTTCTTTATTTTTTCCATTATTTTGCTAGTTTTGTGACGTTTGTCCAGCACACGCATACAAGATATAAAATAAAGCAAGTTCTTTGAAATGCGCTGAAATCGAACGCACTTTGTAATTTGAATTAAGCTGTCAAAAAAAACGCAACGTATCCATTGGGTCACCCCTATCCGTTGCATAAGTCAATGTCAACGGATCTGTTGCCGCAACGCATGCGACGGATTCTATGGGTCGGACCCTTAACGCTTCGTTGCAGATTATTTTTATTACATTGAAAATTATGTAGTCCTTAAGCTGCACTAGATCTGTTTACTTCAAAGCATTCTTTTAACTGCTAAACTGAATTTGAAGTACTGAAAAAAAAAGTAAAAATACTTAAAAATAATTTTTTTTATTCAATTCATTACATCCTTAATTATTTGATGCCTTAAATTACATATCTTTAAATAGGCTTAAATAAATTTTGTGGTACCATTTTCTCGAAAAGTATTTGACCGATTTCGATAAATTTGATATGGTTGGAAAAATGGAAAGCCACAGATGCGGAGATGTGCAGAATATACTTGAGACACGCATTTACAAACTGTGGGTCATTTTTTTTTTGTACTGTCGAACACTGGCATATTAAAAAAAAAAAATAAAAAAAATTTTTTTTTCCTTCAATATTTTCAAACAAATTGTTTGCGAAATTGAAAGTGTCGTATTTCGACACAGGATGATACTAGTCAATTTAAATAAGTCAATTTACTTGAGGGATTTAAATGAATAAATAAATAAATTGAAGTCCATGTTCTCGGCGACATTTGCAGTTGCATAAAGGCGGTGTTTATTCTCTAGTGAAACCATGGCTTTATTGTGAGAATAATTCGGCCAACAGTAAATTTCACAATCAATATATGTATAGCTGCCTAGATCATACTCGTATGATATCACTCCTTTAGGACTATGTAAAGTTCAAAGTCGAATAAGCCAAAATGAACAAAACAAATATTCAAGGTCTATTTATTTATTTTTTATTTTCAATCCGTTAACAAACTAACGTTAGAACTCATCGCCAAAATAGTCACTATATAGTCGTCGCAAAAAGTTCTGTAAAATGTTGAGGTGTTCCGCGACGAAATTTGTCTCCATTTCTGATCTGGCTGTAATCTATAAAATACTCACTCGTCCAGGACTTGAGTATAGATCAAAGGGCATGGTATTACCCATCAGCCAAGTTCTCGGCACAGCCCCTTTTTACAGGAACAAACTTAAACGATTTTCGACCCCACTCTAACTTCGGAACCAATAATGTCAGAAACTTCAAACCCACCATATTTCCTAAGCTGGACAAGCGCAAGCGCCTCATCAAATATCAACTCCTTAGAATTAGTAGTTCCTGAGGTATAGGACGTTCGAAATCACGAAAACCGTAACTGATTGAGTCTTCACTGACTGACGGATCATAAAAATTATGACCTGATACCTTAGAATCTTGTAATTGCGCCTTGTGGTGTATACAAGGGAAAAAAATTGGGGTTTTCCAAATAGGGGGCGTAGTACCCAACCCCTAGTTCTAAGTTAATGAAAGTTTAGTATCAAATAGCTTAAGAAGAATAATATCGAAACAACTTCAAATTATGAGAAAAATTTCTCATTTAATAAAATACCCTGAGTTAAATCTAAAATTTTACAATAATACAGAGATTTTTTTTTGTCAAAATACACGAATGTGGAATGCTATACCTATCTCTATTTTTCCCTCCCATTTTGATTTTAAGAATTTTAAAAGTAATGTGCATCAGCACTTTCTTTTAAATCCTTCTTTGTTTTGTTTTACTGTGGTCAGTAATATACAGGGTGGGGCAAAAGGTATGAACCAGTTTTGACCGAATGGCGCTCGGCCTTTGGTTGTGGTGGGAAAAGGGGAGGGGTCTCATTGTGGCAGTGAGAAAGTCTATTTTTCAGTAGCAACCATGGTTTGGTCGGGAGAGCATCGTGGGTTTGCTGTTAGGACTTTTTTTTTGAAAATGGCCGTTCTGTTATCGCCACGCAGAGAGCCTTCCGACAGCACTTCAATATCCCTGTTGAGCATTTGTGATTTTTTTCTTTGAGGGTACATAAAGGAAAAAGTTTTTAAACTTCATCCACATACCCTGGAAAAACTTGAGGACATAATCAGAGAGGAAGTTACAGCAATACCCATCGAAAGATGCAGAAGAGCGGTTGGAAACTTCAGAATTCTCCTTCAAGAGTGCATATCGCGGCTGACGGCTGCCACCTATGTACGTGATATCATCTTTAAAACTTAATGTAAAAAAACAATTAATTAAACAATATAAACCCTTTTTCTATAAGTTAAATTGTTTTTGTTTTAAATCCTTTTAAAACCGGTTCATACCTTTTGCCCCACCCTGTATTAAAGATAGTTATAATATTTGTTTAGTAAGTGCATAAATAAAAAAATATAAAAAGTAAATTAAATGAGGTACTTGATCATTTTTTTTTTATTGTGTTGCTCTTATTTTTAGAATTCTGCTAGAGCCTGCGGAATTCAAAAATTGCTAATTCAAAGGTCAACACGTTGATAACAATTATTTAATGCTTTTATCAGTAGAAATATGTGTATTCTTTTTTTGTTTTTTGTGAAACTGATGTTCAGTTATAAGATAAGGATATAACCAGACAAAAGTCCAGAAAACCCAAGATCAATAGATAAAGCTTGAAAAACTTGATTATGTTTAAAAATCTGCAATACATTAAATCATTACTCACAAAATAAGCTTTATCATTGATTTGATTGAAATACCAGATTTATCAAACATTATGAATATCATAATAATTTAAATTATTAATTTATCAATATATTCAATCAGTTTTTTTGTTTTTGTTCTTGGAATTCCGATTAAAAACTGGTTCAAATAAAAAACCAAATTGGTACTACACAGTAAACATGCTATAACTTCCGGAGTCCTAGACAATAAGCATTTTTGTTAACAATGCTTTGAAGCAGGGTGAAATATAGAATAATTAAAATAAATTGGAATTCCCAGTAATATTTACTGTGACTTCAAATATGATGACGATTTTTCATAATTCGTATTTTATTTTTATATTTTTGTGTAGTCACAATGATAAACTGATAATGGGCGTGTGTAATATATAAATTTATACAATGTCATGCTCTGCTATTTCTGTGTCTAGTGTCATATTTAATCTTTAATAACAAATGTTTTTTTTTATTACATTCATTACTTTCGCAACTCACTATATGACGACAACAACATAAGGAACGAATGTACACTTTTGTTTTTTAATAAAAGTTGTGTATGTAAAACTTTAACATGAATTGGGTTGTGATTTTTCCAACGATGATAAAAAAAAAACATGTAATTTTTACTTGTTTATTATGAGCTCCCTCAAACGATTTGTAAGAAAAACTTGTAAATTTTAAAACAAATTTTAAATTAAATTCAAATTTTAATACTATACACCAACAAAGTTAATTTTTGTTTAAAATCCATGGAATTAAAATAAAATAAAATAAAATAATTTTAAGACTTAACAAACTCAGATGAAAGTAATTTTAGGCTGATTTTATTCATTCAAAAATTAACTTGATTTTTATTCTAAACTTGGAATTTGTTTTTATTCCAACAAAGTTGACGTTTTTAACTTTTGATTTTCAACTCTAGAGTTGATCAACTTAAGATTTTCTCAATTCCTGGAAAAAATAGATGTAGACCAAGCAAACTTGAGAGTTTACATAAAAATGTTGTTTTGTCATTTAATTTTTGCAAAAGCTTGTTCGCTTCAGATTCCGGATAAAAATGATAAAAAATACAGATAATGTTCCGAAGCAATTCTTTTTGGTAAATTGGCCATCAATTTCTTGGGGCAGTAAATGCATTCGCGATTTTCTCTCACGGTTTACTGCCTGAACAGAATGGAGACGAAGACGGAACCGAAGCCGGACCTGGAATAGCTGTCAAAATATTGAATACACCCAAATTCAATGTTGCGAACACAACGGAACTTAGCCGCATACGGAGCTGCAGCCGCAGACGGAAGAGTTCACCAACTTTTAACTTTTCACGAACAGCACTTTTGACGTTTCAATTTGTATGAAGAAAAAAAACAACTTTTTGGGTCGGAAAAAAATATTGTAGTTATTTGTATAATGAAAAAAACGGCTACTGCCTCTTGCGAGGAATTGACAAATCCTCCAAGAGTATCTCCTGTCACAGAAAAGTGCCGCTCTATAGCCGTTCGGATTCGGCAATAAACTGTAGGTCCCCTCCATTCCTGCAGACACGCACACATGAATGGTTGAGAGTTGTAAGTCACTAAAGGCCCTAGTTCTTCATGAGCTTTTGTGCCATCAAATTTATTTATTTTTTTTATTTGTATCGCGAAAAAAATTATTTATTAAAAGGAAAAGTATTGGAAACAAAAAATGTGAATTCTGAGCTTGTACACAAGAATATTGTTTTGTTTTTCTTCAAAATACTTTCAAAGCTGTACAGCTGCATTGTGGACACGTACAAAAAATAACGTACGACACTTTTTGATAGCTCTTCCAGTTCCGTATACAGCTCCGCTTCCAGTATTTTATTCTTTTTAGGCAGTTATCCTTGATGCGTTTCACTTTGAAATTTTAAGCTCTTTAAAGCTATTATCATTAGGCTGTGCGTGGCTTCGTTCCGGAAAGTTAAGTCCGATTTCGGCTTTGAGTTCATTAGAAAAAAACATTACATTATGTTTCTTCTGTATTGTGCTAAACTTTGAATTTTGGGAACATTGTTTCGTGTTTAAACATTTTCGACACATATGTAGCTTTTGCAAAAATGAAAATATTTTCTGAAACCTTTATTTTTTCAATTTCAATGCAATTGCAAATTGAGTTGAATCCAATATCAGATTATGACAGTTCGACTGCTGGAACAGAGAATATACCTCCAATATTTCAGTTTTTTTTTATTTCCTACAAAAATAAATCCTAAATTCCTATATTTCAATTCGAACAAACGTGCCGTTTTGATAGCCAACCAACTAGAATATGATTTTCATGATCCGCATCCATTTTTTTGGGGTTTTTTTTCTAGCGTTTCCATTTTCTGAAATTGAAAAAGAGTCTAAAAAGAAGACAGAAACAAAATTTTTGTCAATTTTTCCTTTCTTGATTTCTTTTTCTGTTTCTAAAATCAATGATAAAATTATTGTTTTAGCTCATCTTAAATGGGTAACTGGCATACAACGATAACGGTTTTTCAAGTTTTCTTGAAAACTTGTAATGACCATATTTAAAAAAAAAAACTGCTTTTTAGGGTTCTCACGAAAAATTGCATTACGGAATTGTCCTATTTTTGAGTTTTTGAAGTTTTTTAATGGCTATACCGATTTTGGTATAATTTTGCTACATAGTTCAAACCATATTGCATGCCCATATTAGTTACAACAATAATTTGGTATAGTTCCATATTTAACATGTTGTTTATTTAACACGACTTTGTTTTAAGCGAAGATATAAATGCACTAAAAAAACGGTATTATAGTCGTTAACTATAAGAGAAAATTTGTAAAATCCAAGCGTGCATATTTTGTTTTTGTAAAGTCTGTTAGCCCTTGGCGTAATGGTTAGTGCGTTGGGCTGTCACCCAAGAGGTCTGGGTTCGATTCCCAGCTACTTCCACCTAAAAACGAAAATATTTTCCAGGGCCTCTTGCGAGGCACTGGAAAAGTCCCGGTCCCCTTACCCCTTTGGATTCGGCAGTAAACTGTAGTGTAGGTCCCCTCCATTCCTGTAGACACGCACACAGGAATGGTTGAGAGTTGTAAGGCCTGGTTCTTTATATGAGCTGTTGTGCCACACAGATTTATTTAATTTTAAATTCAAATCCGTTGAGTGATGTACAAGGTATTTAATTAAATAAGATAGAATTTAGGGCTGGCAACGAGACGAGATTAGGCGAGACTTTTGTTAGTCTCGTCTCGGTCTCGTCAAAATCGAAAAATTTCAGTTTCGTCTCGGTCTTGGTCTCGCCTAACCTAGTCTCGTCTCTATCTCGGTCTCGCCTTTTTCTCGTGAAAATTTTAATGTGCCAATCTCGTCTCGGTCTCGGTCTTGGTCTCGGTCTCAGTCTTGGTCTCATCCTTAGCCTTGGTTTCTTTCGTGTTTTTTGGTGGTAAAAAGATGTAAGATAAGACTCCTGTTTATAGATTGAAAACATAGAGTACAATATCTCGGCAGTTGTTGGTAAGAAAAATGCGGGGTGTGGAGTCTTGTGTGAAGCACGAAGAAAATGTATAAAACAGACTCGTCAGTCTGTTTTTTCTTTTGTTGTTGTTTCAAACAGTGAAATTGTAAAATTGTTGTTTCAATGTATTTTAAGGCGAATCAAAGTTTTTAATGTAAATACGATGAGGTTTTTTAATCCATTTCAATCAGAGTCATCCTTCAATGGATTTTGATAATTCATGGCTTTACAGGTAGGCAACAAACTATATTGTGACCTTTGGATAATATTTTTTTTCCAAATGTCACCCAAAAGGCTTAAAATCCATTCCGGAGCAAAAACTAAAATCAGAAAAATTTTGAATTTTTTGAGATAAAATTTGAACTTTGTAGAGCCATCCTTCAATGGATTTGAAGTTCATGGCTTGACAGGTGAGCTATTGACCTTTTTGATTGGCTATCACGCGCCCATAGTATTTATGAAACAACACTGGCAGCCGCCAAAAGTAAAATGTTTTAAATGGCGGAGACCGACATGGAGAAACTAGTATTAAACTCGTATCTTCAATATCTTCGATTTTTACTTTATTGGCACATTAAATGTCACCCAAAAGGTTTAAAATCAACTTTTTCCGGAGCAAAAAATAAAATCGGGAAACATTTTTCCGACGGGAAAACAAAGTCTGAAAAATGAGCGATTTCTATTCCAACGACATGCATACGTATTTTTCTCTGGATTTTCGCAGTGCACCTGAGTATAAAACTATGTACATTATGTGGTTCGATATTTAAACGCGCATAGAATATTTTATATTTCGCAAAAAAAACTTGTGAACATTATGAAAATTGAACATGAGTACCTACCTATACTAAAAAATAATTAAATAAAAAAATATTTCTTCTAGCGAAAACCGAAACCAAACCACCGAGACCAGCGAAACTCTTGGCGAATTTCGGTACGGTACCAAAAATACGGTCTCGTCTCGGGTGCTTTTAAAGTAGTCTCGTCTCGGTCTCGGTTTCGGGATCTAGTCTCGGTCTCGTTGCCAGCCCTAAGATAGATAAAGAAGGGGGGTCTGATAACCGGGTCTACAGCCTAAACTATCAATCAAACAATCTTGTAAATTTTCAATATACAAGATTGGCTTTATTAGAGCCAAAAAGAAAAACAAATTCGTTGAAAAATTAAAAAAAAAATAAGAACTATTTATTGGACCAATATATTTTATTTTGCTTCCTGTTTTATTGAAGCCTTAACTTGGATAAACAGAAAATAAGACTTTTTTTTCTGTCGTATATTTGCGATGAAGTGGAAGAACGGCTGATAAAACTTAAAAAAAAAAGTATTTATGACAAAGAAAATAAAGTTAACAGTTTCAGATCTGTAATTCCAACTACATTTCCAAATGTAAGCTTATTATAAAGCATACGTACGTAGTGCGACTTAATAAATCAATTTTTACGACTCAGATATATTTTGACTTGAATGTATCATCAATAAAGGAAACCGAAAGGTTGTGTCCTATCTCCTATATTCTTTTGAATTGTTGTGAATGAGGAATTATGATGTGCCTAGAAGTGGAGAAATGCCAGCTTGATAAATTATCAATAAAAATAAATAAATTTGATGGCACAACAGCTCATGAAGAACTAGGGCCTAGTGACTTACAACTCTCAACCATTCCTGTGTGCGTGTTTGCAGGAATGGAGGGGACCTACAGTTTATTGCCGAATCCGAACGGCTAACGAGCGGCACTTTTCTGTGACAGGATATACTCTTGGAGGATTTGTCAATTCCTCGCAAGAGGCAGTAGCCGTTTTTTCTTTGAATAAATAGGTGACGAGGCTGGGGATCGAACCTTAGACCTCCGGCATGACAGTCCATCGCACCAACCATCACGCCACGGCTACTACTGATAAATTATCAAGCATCCTATAATACTTGTACAAATCATGAAGAAAAATCCTTATAAAATGTTTTCAAAAGGTTTGCAAGTAGATCGATGAACTGAGCTTATACCTAATTCGAATACATAATTGCGTACATACATAAAATACAATCTTTTTGTTGAAGCTTCACCTCTTACAAAAGTATCATTCTTAGACGTAGCTAAGTAATTGTGTCATATTTTATAGATAACAAGTTAATTAAACAAGAAACTTAACCCACAAGAAAGAATTTATATATTTACATTCACAAAAAGAAAAAAAAGAACTTGGGGATTGTCAGATTGTCAGTAATAAGATATAATATCCATTGAAAGGGGGTTTTTGTATCATAATGATTTGATTGTACATACTTGCAGTAAGACTACAATGTTTTCCGCATTTTTGTACGAGTATTTTATCACATAAAAACCCCCTTTTGAATTTTTGAGTTTAAATACTTTTATGTGGGTAAGCCAATACCTCGAATGACATTTTCAAAGCTTGCTTAAATCAATTAATAAAAATGATAAATATATAGTTCAGGTATGCAATAGTAAAAAAAATCATAGATAAAGAAGTCCTGATGATCAACCTGTCAGTCTTGAAACAGCTATAACTCCAGGCTATAAGAAACTTCGTAGTAGCTCACTCAATTTTTTGTTATTTTATTTAAAACCTTAAAAAAAATAAATTTGATGGCACAACAGCTCATGAAGAACTAGGGCCTAGTGACTTACAACTCTCAACCATTCCTGTGTGCGTGTTTGCAGGAATGGAGGTGACCTACAGTTTATTGCCGAATCCGAACGGCTAACGAGCGGCACTTTTCTGTGACAGGAGATACTCTTGGAGGATTTGTCAATTCCTCGCAAGAGGCAGTAGCCGTTTTTTCTTTTAAATAAATAGGTGGCGAGGCCGGGGATCGAACCTCAGACCTCCGGCATGACAGTCCATCGCACTAACCATCACGCCACGGCTACTTCCTTGAAATATTATTATCATGGGACGAAAGTTTTGTAGCCTTTACTGCAAGTGTTAGTCACACAAAAGTGTAGTCACACAAAAGCCTCTTTAAAATGAAATCCAATTTATTTTAAACAGAAGTTTTGTTTTTGAAAAATTATTTTTAACAAAGGACACCTTATCATACCCCTCTTCAACATTGAAAAACGCCAGACTCTTCATTTTCAATAAATAAACTATTTTCAAACTCATTTTCTCCATCATCTTCATTGCCTTCGTTCACTTTTTGTTTTTATCAAACGTTGTTTTACGTTGCCCATTCCATCACCCACCCTTAGTAAGTTATTTTTTTTTTTTTTTTTTTTTGTTATTAGAAAATGGTTCAAAAATATCCTTAACCAGATGTTCCATGGTTTTTTATCATCTCCTCTTTCTTTTCCAAATAAATCATCTGAAATTATACTTTATAGGCTTTTGTGTACCTACGACGCACATATCTCTATTTAGATCTTAATTTGGGTTGTTGATAAACTGGCACAAACTTCAGCCTTGTTTTCCCCCTAAAAATGCCCAAGGAAACAAAAAGACCACACACAAACGGACACACACACAAACAACGCCGCACAATAGCCAATCGTGCAGAAAATTGGTGTCCTTTTCTTCATTTAGACTTTAACTTCATCACCATCATCCGAACTGTCAACACATCACACAATTTCTCTTTTACTTATACCTAATTGCTGGTTAAAGCTTTAATATACCCTTCGCAGTGTTTGCTAAAATATTTTTCCCTTATATAAGACTAAATAGGACCATGAGAATAAATCAATACTGAAGTGCATTAAAAAACACCAAAAAGAACCAAAAGCCATTAAAAGCGTTGCCAAATTTAATTAACTTCGTTTGCGTGCTCAGATAAAATTTCTTTTTCAATTGGGCGCCATTTTTGCTTTTTTTTTTTGTTTATTTTTCTTTCTTTTTTATACATTAATGTCCGGGTTGTTAAAGCAAAAATTAAAAAAAAAATTAATTTCCGATAAAAATAATACAAAATTAATTTCAGCTTTCAGAGGTTTATTTGATATAAAGTTAGTTATACAAACTTTGAATGACACGTTTATGAATAAGCGATGATAACAATAACTCCTGTTAATTATTAAGCAAGATTGTTAATTATTAAGCAAGATTGTATAGTTCGTTTTTAAAAGACACTATTTTTACAGGCGTAACAGCTCGTGGAAAACCAGGACCTAATGACTTGAAAGACTCCAACATTCCTGAAAATGTTTTGTTAGATGGCTGGAGTGGAGGGGAACGGCTAACTGCCTGAACAGAATCGAGACGCAGCCGGAACTGGAGCCGCAGCTGGAATAGCTGTCAAAATATTGACATTGAATACACACAAGTCACAATCACAAATTCGATGTTGCAAACACAACGGAACGTAGCCGCATACGGAGCTGCAGCCGCAGACGGAAGAGTTCGCCAGCTTTTAACTTTTACGTGCGTAACTTTTGACGATTCAAATTCTATAAAAAAAAAAAAACAACTTTTTGCGTCGGAAAAAAATATTGTGGTTATTTGTGTCGCCAAAAAAAATATTATTAATTAAAAGGAAAAATATTGGAAACAATAAGGCCCATCGCCCACTAGGCAACTTTTACTTGCGCAACTTTTTGTTGCGCAACTAAAAGTTGCTCGGAGTTGCTTGCCATCGCTCACTAGGCGATTTCCGAGCAACTTTTGGGTTGGTTCAGTATTTTTAATTGAAATGTGAAATTGACCTTGTATTTAGGATCAGTGACGATACAAAATTCGTTCAGTGTGAAAATAAAACTTGTTTTTCGGGTTAAAAGCCTCTCATTTGGCAAAAATTTTGGAAAATTCCCAAAAGTTGCTGGAAGTTGCTCGGAAATTGCCTAGTGGGCGAGGGTAAGCAACAAAAAGTTGCCGGGAAAAAAGTTCCGCGAGCAACTCCGAGCAACAAAAAGTTGCGCAACTAAAAGTTGCTTAGTGGGCGATCTCCCATATAAGCTAATGTAATTGGATTGGGAGCAACAAAAAGTTGCCTAGTGGGCGATAGGCCTAAATGTGAATTCTGAGCTTGATTCTGATACTTTAAAATCTGTACAGCTGCATTGTGGGCACTTAAAAAAAATAACGTACGACATTTTTTGACAGCTCTTCCAGTTCCGTCTGTGGCTCCAGTTGCAGCATTCTATTCTGTTCTGGCAGTTAGATGAGCGGCACTTATTTACGACAAAACACTTGTATAATTTGTCACTTCCTTGCAAGAGCAAAATAAATAAATAAATAAGTTTGATAGCACAACAGCTCATGAAGAACTAGGGCTTAGTGACTTAAACTCTCAACCATTCCTGTGTGCGTGTCTGCAGGAATGGAGGAGACCTACAGTTTTATTGCCGAATCCGAACGGCTTATGTGAGCGGCACTTTTCTATTAGATACTCTTAAGAGGTTTTGTCAGTTCATCGCAAGAGGCAGTAGCCGTTATATTTTTTAAAAATTATTAGGTGGCGAGGCTGGGGGATCGAACCTAGACCTCCGGCATGACAGTAGAGTCCATCGCACTTACCATCACGCCACGGCTATTACAAGCAAGAGCCAAAACTGACTAATTTTTCGTATAAGATTCCAGAACTTTGACTTGACAATCAAAAACATCAACCATTACGATGGATTCTGTGAAAAAGCAGAAATCGCGAAGCTAATATAGCAAAAGGCTACTAGAACTTTTGCTGATCATGTCAAAGGACCTATAGCAACACTGCCATTATGCGATCAGAAATGCCGCTATTGATGTGCTGGGTCGCAATAGGCAGCCAAACCTCTTAAGTTCGATGAAGAGTGCTGGCTGGATGGTATACCTGCAGCTAAGAACAAGGTCCACCAGTCGATGCTTAAAAGCTGCTGAGACAACAGTCAGCGAGCTTAACGAGCAAAAACTTGACAAGAACGGATGAAAATCAGTTTGATTGCATTTAGTTCAGTGTATATAAATGAAATGTTGAGGAGAGTTACTGTACTCCAACTAAAGTGGGACCGACATGTTCCTACGTTCTGTAATGGAGTTTTCCAATGGTAAAAAAAATCAAATTTTGTTGATCCAGATCTGTCAAAACTCCGATTTCGACAATTTTCGCCTTCCAATGGGCAAAAAATATGATTTTTTTCGAATAAACCGAACACAACTATACACCAGTACAGTTGAAAGAAAGTTATACCAGTTTGATAACAAAAGGCCCACAGATACACGAATAACGAATATACACTAATGTCATGAAAAAAATAAATAAAATTAAAACAAAAAATTAGATCTGAAATCGTACTCCATTTGCCATGAAAAAAAATCAAATTTTAGGCAGAAATATGAATTTACCAAAGGAAAACCCAACAAATCTCTAATCGAAAAAAACCAATCTCTAATCGAAAAAAACCAGTCGAAAAATGGTTTTCATCGTTTCTCGATCAATTTTATCGATGTGAGAATTACAGATCGTAGGTACTGGTTACATGGGCTTGTTTTTTGAAGAAATTTAATGGTTTTTGTTGGTGGTAACAAGTAAAGCTATTGTGGACTTATGACTTTTGACACATTTAATTGGTTGGTTGGCTTAAATTCCGCAATGAAGTGCGTCTTACAATTAGTTCCTCTTTACTAAGATAGGAAGTGCGGAATGTTAGGAAATTCGTATAATCTAAGTGACCGACGCGACGTGGCTTGTCGATCGGTAAAATTCAATATTCTCATAATGCCGCCACGGACGACGCACGCACGTACTCACGTCTCGGTCTGGCATTACCAAAATTGCCGGTTGCGACAAATTTTTCGTGTAAATGGGTAATGGTAACGGTCTGTTCTGAAGGCGCTCTCCTCATTACTCATAGATATTTTGCACGTTGCATTCCGACAACTGAGAACATGTTTTGAATGTAAGGCTGCACGGTAACAGCGCTTTGGCTCGTACTGTTCCATGGCACAAATTCAATTGGACTGACACTTCAAAAGTTGGCTGTCATTTAGAAGCCGATCTGAAAAAAGAAAATTATAAGGTTGCCAGATACCGAAGGTTTATATGGCTCATACAGTGTGAGCCCACAACTATTTAAAAAACAAAATCATACTTAATTTTTACCCACACGTGGTCAAATGCTAGTGAGAACTTTTGGCCACTCTTCGTACACATTTAGTGTGTTCGTGCGAGGAGGACTCTAACCGTTAAGTTCTTTTGAACTTCATACTTGTGCCACTGAGACTATTATCAAAGAATATAAAGTTACCAAGAAGACGCATCTCATACAAATTTTCTACTGAAAATGGCGGGTGTCCAATGTTGGAACCCGCACTTTGGCTTTTTTATAGGCTTTTCAATAATTCTCTCAGCGCGTTTAAAATTAGATACGAACTTTGGGTTTCGTGTTTCGTTAATAAGTTGGCCATTTGAACAAGCTTCAACAAGTTTATAGTTTTGTTAAAAACAGTGCTCTAGCACTTGGTATTGACAGCATTGACCATTTGGTCAGATTTTTTGATCAATTATCCGGGTGGTTCAATTAACCGTACATGAAATTTTCGAACGCATTTTTGTCGGTCAATACTGCGGGAAAATCAATTAACCGAGGTGCAATTAAACGGGGAATACTGTACTTCATACAATTTGGGAAAGAAAAATTCATTCAATGTGATTGTGAAGCCTAACCAAGGTATACCTATCTAGAAACAAATCTGTTTCCGGTTGTGGAGTTCATTGTTTTTCCAGAGATGATATATTTTTGGAAGAAACAACTTGCGCCTGTTATAGACTGATAAACGCCACGAGTTGTACAAAAAAAAATTCTGAAAAAAATAATGATTCAGGACGGACTTAAACTCATATACCTAAATGTACTGCATACAAAGATATATACGAGTAGTTTTAGCTACCTTATCTCTTTTTTTCCAATTCAATTAACCTGTTTATTTTTGTTGTTATTTTGACCCAGCCGTATGCTTTTATTGTCTAATAAAGTAATCAAGCGTGCGCCAATCAATGTCTTTCTCCTTTCAGACAAAGTCTAAGACATTTTATTTTGGATTTCGATTAATCTAATTTCTATTACTCTTCAAAGATACATTTTTATATTTGTATCTACTATGTGTATATATTCATTTCCCTGTTGTTGAGTCTATATAATGTTTTTCCGATATTCGATGGTCGTAAATCACAAGTAGACAACTCACATCACCAAATAGGTAAAAGGAAAAAAAAAAACAAAAAACAAAAACTCTCGACACGATTTAAAATGAATTTTGCAGAAGCCCAAAAATTAAATTAAATAAAAACGTGTGTGTGTGCTTTAGAAAATTGTATTCATTTTGTTTAGTTTCTTTTTTTGTATTTTTATTGTGAAATTTTATTTTTTTTTTATTGAAATCAATGGACTTGTAGATTTAAGTAAAACAGCTAACTTTATACAAAAAAATAAATCAAATCTAGAACAATAAATTTGTATGCCCAAATAAATATTTTGTTTGAGAATTGATAAATTCAAAAAAAATATACAGACCAACAATATTTATAGTGTTGCACCTCTATAGAAAATTTTTAATGATTTATCTTTCCACGAGGCACCTGCATTTTGTTTATTTATTTTATATTTTCACAATTTTGAAGGAAACGGAATACTTTGTGCGAGCAGACAAATTATATGTTTTCTTTAAAAGTGATTAAAAAAAACAATCTTGGAGGCCTACTAAATACATATTTACGACTGGATCGTACAAATTTACAACATTTTAACAATAATATAAAAAAAAAATCAAAAGTACTAGGGAAATTAATTTTTTGGTTGACTTTTTACGAAAAATGTTAAAAAACTCAAAAATTCCTACTAAGAAAATGGATAATTTTTAAATGCAATATTTGTTAGCATCACAGATTTCAACAAAATCGGTGAAGGCATTAAAAAAGCTATATAGGTACGCGACGGTGCCGTCACATAAGGCCATGTTACATAAGACCAAATTCGGGTGTTTGGCCGGACTTATGTCACTTTACAAAAGCGACATAAGACCAAATTTACATATTTGGCTTTTTTTAAGTGACATAAAGCCAATTTTGTTTGAGACATAGTACAAATGTAATTATCTAACATTCCCAAAAGCTCTCTTTACAGTAAAAGAGGTTTCGGACATCTTTAAAACCTGATACTATATTGAATACATTCGGCATGCCGCCACGTATCTGTATATATTACTGTAAAAAGCAGAAATAATAAAATTTTAGAATTTACCAGTAAATCCTAGAGCACTCAGCATAACGGCGTATTAATAGTGAGGTATGTATGGGGGGGCATATGCTGCCCCTCTGCAACCTCCCTGCTTGGCCCACTATAGGATTTGGGATAGGTGCAAGAAACTGGTTTTAAAGGAACATACAAGAAACAAGAAACTTTACATACACCCCAACCTCGCACCTACCCCAAATCCTTTAGTGGGCTGAGTAGGAGGGTTGCATATACATACCTCACTGTTTATACGCCGTAATGCTGAATGCTCTCTTGGATTTACTGGTAAATTCCAGAATTTTATTATTTCGGCCCAATTGGCCTTATTTCACTTTTCACTTTGAAGAAGACTTAAAAGTGTTAGAGCCGATTTTGAAAAAAAAAAAAAAATGAAAATACCTCGATTGTTGTATGGTAAGCTCTAGGTTATCACATTAAAATTCTCTGTACCAAATTTAAAACAAATCGGTCCACACGTTCAGGCTGTTGCTCAAATTACAGTGGACACGAAAAGCCCCGACGATTTGCTTATCTGGAAAAGGAAGCTACCTGACAAAAAATTCTTTTTTTTTTTCAAATTTTATTAAAAACGGCTTCAAGGAATTCAAATTAATTTTGTGCCTATTTTAATCAAACTGGTTGTAAGAAAACTGGGTTTCATGTTTTATTGAGAAAAATTCCCATTATGTGAAATAGGGCTTCGACTCTTTTTGAGAAAATTTCTGCATTTTCGAATTTTTCACGTCAAACATTATTTTGGCTTGACTATTTTGTTTTAATAATCAATCTGGTACCTGTGAGTACTAAGATATAGTAAAACAATAGTAGATATGCATTTGAAAAATTATATTTATTTTTTTATTACTTTTGACATTTTAAAAATTTTTCGTTGAATGAATGAATGAATGAATGAATGAATGAATTGGGGTTTATAATTGCACTGCGACCTTTAGATCTATTGTGCCCCCATTCAGAGCCAGATGAGCTTGCTCATTCACAGCTCTTCCTCCAAATTTGTTTCTTTGAGGAACTTTAGTATTTGGAGTATTTTCAGGGAGGGTAATTCGCTCACTTCTATCTGGTGGCGACCCAGATATTTGTGTCTCTGATGCATAAGTGCTTCACAACTGCCTAAAATGTGGTCCGGTGTCTCCTCTTGGTTGTTGCAGAATCTGCATGTGGCACTGCTCACCAAGCCAAGAATTTTGAGATGTCTCCTTAGCTTATAGTGGCCAGGATGCCCGTAGCTATTCTTAAGTTATTCTTAATTAAGCTAATACAGGATTTGAAACGTTCTTGGTTGTAGTTCCCAAGTAGTAGTTTGGCCTGTCTTAGCTTGGGGAGTTCTTTCCAGGTTTTTAGTCTTTTAGCCTCCTCTCCTGTTTTGATTTTATTTTTAATCACGTTTTCTCCTATTCCACAATAGGACTCTGGACCCGTTAAGGGTGTTGTTGCACCTATTTTCGCTAAGGAGTCTGCCACTTCATTGCCTTGGACACGTTCGTTCTGCACATTTTCCTATGGCGTTGACTTCCGCCTGGAAAATGCTAGTAGACTGCCCCATCGGTAAGGAAAGTTTGGTTCTTGGCCCAAAGATTCCTGCCCCAGTCCCTTAACTTGTTCTCGATCCATCAGTGTACCACTTGATGACATTTGCCCTAAGAGTGTAGTTAACTGATTCGCCTACCCACTCTTTTTTGCTACATAATTCCGTTCGAAAGTTTTTTACGAAATTATATCTTTTAATAACATTTTTCGTTAAAATATAGTGTTATCCAGTCGCGCATATTTTAACATTGAAAATGTTTATAGGATCGTTTTGACAGAGTTGTGGTGTTACTAAAATGATTAAATGAAATAAATTCAATAAATCAGAAATGAACTCCAGCGTATAGGGCATCACAACGAAATTTTTGGTTGGTGTTACTAAAACATCACTAGAATGATAAAAATAAACAAACGAAGACAAGCGATGAATTACAGCAGGCGTCGGCAATAGGTATACGGGGAAAAAACGAAGAAAGAAAAGTATTGTTCGTCGTCAACGGGCAAGCTTCAGTGGAGAATGGTATATTCAAAAAGAGAAAAAAAAAAAACAACAACAAGGTATTCAGAACAAGACAAATGAACAAACAAGGCAACCAACAAAAGTGGATAGGTATTCTGCCAGATTTTTGTATGTTGTAGGTATATATATGTGTGTATGCATCTACATAGTTATTGAGGTAGGTAGGTTTGTGATTTTGTGAAAATAAAAAAGATAGGTATTTATTTTTATTCCATACAGAATACAATCCGGTCTTATAAGAAAGGCCAGTGATGCAGTTGAGTGTGCAAGCAGGGGTAGAGATTGCTTGAAATCGATATTACCTATGTAATATGTAGGACAACCAAAAATATGCCAGAGCATGTTTTTTTCTAGCAACACCATTAAGACGAGATTAGATTAGAAATCAGTTTTATAAGAAATACTGTCTTTCAAGCGCCTTGTTCGTCGAAAATGCATACTTTTTGTATATAGGTATACGTTTAACGTGCGCATATTTTGCCGTATTTTTGTATATTTTTCATTAAAATCATAACTTGTACAGTGTCTTCTAATGTTTATTCAATAAATAATAAAGGTCTGGGGTAGGCATTACCAAAAAATTTAAACATAACTTCAGGTTATGGCGAAAAAATTGGCATTAAGGAAATTTGGGTTGGAGTTTTTGTTTTTTTTTATTCGACTCGAACAATTTTATTCAATTTTGCAATTTAGTGCTTCTAAATATTTTAAGGCCGTGTATGAATTAAATTAAAATTTCGAATAAATTTTATCCGAAATTAAAATTTAGTAGGTATATAGTTTTAGTTTTATGTAAATCTATATGCTACCTTAATATATTAAGCTAGCAAAACTTCTAAACTGCTCAACATAATTGAACACAATTGAAATAAAAACTAAAACTTTGTGCTTTTTGTGTGCTATTATTGTGTGGCAGTCCCGATTTTTGTAGCAAAACTTCTAAACCGCCCAGCATAATCAATTGAAAGAAAAACTAAAATTTGGTGCTATTTTTGTGCTATTATTGTGTGGCAGTTCCGATTTTTTTGCTAGCATAGTTTTGTTTTATGTTTTGCTACAAAAAAAATATGCAAACACAAAAATCGGGACTTCCGCCCAAAATAGCACGAAAAGAGCACAAAATTTTAGTTTTTATTTCATCTGATTATGCTAAGCGGCTTAGAAGTTTTGCTAGCTTAATACTAAAGTACCATCTAGATTTACATAAAACAAAAACTATGATAGCACAAAATTCTAGTTATGGTTTCAATTGATTATGCTAATGTGTATTGTATATGCTAGCTTTATAGACGTTTAGATGTATGTCGTTCTTTTTAATCCAGTTTTTAAAAATACATTACATAGGTATACATACCTACATAGAATATATTTTTACAAGCAATAATGAGCATATTTTTAGGGCCCTAATCATTTTTTTTTGAGCATATAATTACTTGTTAAGGGCATATATATATGTATGTAAGGGCATAATTATAAGCGCTTAAAACTGTTTTTAGGGCATATTTTTGTTTGCCCTAATAGGTATGTGAGTTTTGATATCAGATTAAAAAAAATAGAAAAGTACGATGGGGTTAGTTAAAGAAAATTAACAATATTTATATTTTGCCAAATGGAAAGTGACATTAAATACAGGTCCGTCAAGCTGGGTCCGCCACAATCGAAATTTGAAATTCTAATGATGCAGGAATTTAGGGCTAATTAAGTTCCAATTTTGTACCGCAATCCCGATCTGGTACTAAAATCCCCTCCCCCTCAAACCTGTGGCGGACCCAGCTTGACGTCAAGCTAGAACCACCACATCTCCAAACACAAAATTTCAAAAAACTAATGATGCAGGAATTTAGTGCTGATTTTTGGGCTACTAATTGCCAAAACTCCTAATTAAAAAGTCCTACCCTTGCCCCTTAAACCTGTGGCGGACCCAGCTTGACGTCAAGCTAGAACCACCACACCTCCAAACACAAAATTTCAAAAAACTAATGATGCAGGAATTTAGTGCTGATTTTTGGGCTACTAATTTTCGAAATTCCGAATCAGAAACTCCATCATTTGACCTTGAAATTAAGTACCAAACACAAAATTGGGAGTGGAGACTTTTTGTTTGCGACTTAAAAAAAAAAAAAAAAATATGTATTAGATGTAGAATGGGTTCATTAGAAAAACTACCAACTTTCACTTTTCTACTTTCACTGGTTTAGTTTTTATGACGCTTTAACTAACCCCTATATTTGTGGGTGGCCGTCAAGCTGGGTCCGCCACAAAAGAATTTCGAAATTCTAATGATGGAGGAATTTAGTGCTGATTTTTGGGCTACTAATGACCGAAATCCCGAATTAAATCCTCCACAATTTGATCTTGAAATTAAGTACCAAACACAAAATTGGGAGTGGAGACTTTTCCTTTGCGACTTAAAAAAAAAACAAAAATATGCATTAGTTGTAGAATGGGTTCATTAGAAAAACTACCAACTTTCACTTTTCTACTCCCACTAGTTTAGTTTTTATGACGTTTTAACAAACCCCTATAATTGCACACCTTCAAACACAAAAATTCAAAAAACTAATGATGAAGGAATTTAGTTCCGATTTTAGTTCAATTAATTTCTAAAATTCAGAATCAAATATTCCACCATTTGATCTTTAAATTAAGTAACAAACACAAAACAACAAATACCTAAACACCTATGTACTTATAAAGGTGTAGGTACCAATTTAGTCTATGATTTGACTTATAATTCCCAGACCATAAAATAGTTGAATAGAATTGTGTAAGTAGGTAGTTAGGTAGGTAATTATAAAAAAAAACTTACAATTTATTGGTAGGTACGCATATACATACATACAAAGTTGTTTTTCTTTAAAAACAAAATTGATGTAGGTACACGTGCATACTACATACCTACCAAGAAGTAAAAAGTTATGTACCTACTATCTAATCTTCAACAATCTGTATTAAAATATTTTCCACCCTCTTTTTCACATACCTAATCGTGTTTGGAGATTTTAAGATTGCATGGATCGGCAATATATTATATATTTATGCCATCATCATCATCGTATCTACCTACGTGAACATGAATTATGTCCATCCCTTTTTGATCAATTTAATGGCCAACATACCTCCCTACTTTCTTATTTTTTTTTTTGTTTGAAGGTGTCCACGATCGCTTTACTACAATTTTGTTTTATTATGTATGTAAATAGTACCCGTTTAGGCATGTAAATAAATTTAATGAAATCAGTTACGTGATTTCCCCTTCTTAATTTAGAGCGAATAAACTGATCATATCATATAATCATTTGGTCCGCCTTTTCTCAACTCACTCTCACACAAATAATCGTCTTTTTCGCCTCACATTAGCCTTCTCAGTCTCATTTGACATTTAATCCTTCTTTTTTTTTTGTGTTAGCCTGTTTGTGGCTGTGTGTACATGTGAAAGGAGGAGTGGAGTTTTCCCAAAGAGTTGAATAGTGTATGTGGAAGAACATGAGTGCATGTTGCACTATTGATTTTTTTAAAGTTAAAAATGTTTAAACATATAGAGAAAATTTGGGTGTACGGAAAATTATAAATGGAAATAAATTTTATTGAATAGAGAATATTATGTTTAGGCGCACCAAGACAGGATTTTCGAAAATTCCAATATTTAATAAGGTAAAATGGGGTTTTTCTGATTAAAGGTCGAAAAACTATTTCCTAAATGGGAAAGGGTAGAACATTAATTTTAATTTTAATTGTTAGACTTTTTAGATACAAGAAAGTTTTATATTTAAAAAAAAATTCTAAAAAATACACGAAGCGAGTTATAAAATGTCAAAAATTGAATTTTGAAAAATAGACGTTTCACAAATAATTCACCAAAAATCGGAGGTGTTAGTTAGGGAAACAAATTTAAAACCATTTAAAAGATAATTAAAAAAAAAAATACCCATGTTTCCGGAATTTTTGACAGTAATTTTTTTTCACCTACTTTTTGATTTTTGAAAAATACACAATTTTTTACTCAATTTTTTGTGGTTTTTGATTTTTTATATTTTTAGGGGTGGTTCTAAAAATCTTAAATTTCTACATCTGATGAAGATTACTGATTTATAAATATTTTAAAAAATTTAAATTTTTTCAACGACCCCAACTCGAGATATTTACAAAATTATTGCTTTTTCTTCATTCCCTCACAACTTTGTACTGGATGCATCTATAAATTTAATTTTTCTTCTACCGACACCTTGGAAAGCTAACGTTTAAATTGACATCTTAATCATTATTCTACATGCTTCACAGCCCCCACAATAGATTAAAAAGTTTCCATCAAAAAATTACACAAAAATCTTTAAAAATGCGCATGATTGTTCGTTGTCCACGGATGGTCAGCAGCGGAGAATACATCGTTTTGTGTGAAATGTGAAAAAGTGCCGATTTTAAATTACACTTTAGCTTCTAACTTTCGTTCTAATTGTCGGATTTTATTTTTGATTACATATTTAGAAAGACGAAATGTCCGTTCAGTACCAGATATATTTTTTTTTTCGAAATTCCAAAAATGTTCATACTAAAATCTACATTGAAAATTTAGAGCACCTAACTTTTTCGAGGGAGAATGAAAAAATACAAAAATAGCAAAAAAAAAAAAACAATTCAAACCATGTGCAAGTGCCTTGATTTGGGTAGGGCAAATCGTGGTGGTATTTTTGTTTATGTATAGGTATAGTAAAAGTTCATATAAAAAAAACATAAGCAGTCGAGTCGTTAGGGATTTCTCAAGCAAGAACATGAGCGGAGTAGGTATATTGTTTGCAGCAGAAAAAAATGTTTGTACTGAAATTGATTGGTTGGGTGATAGGTGGTTTGTGAAAGTGAATGTAATGTAATGCAACACAAGGGCGTGCACAAGGAGGGGTAAGGGGCATTTGAACTCTTAGTAGAAATTATTTTTCTTACTTTTTTTTGCTGAGTAATTCACAATCAAGGGCGTACGCAAAGGTGATAGCGGGGTGCTTATTACATGCAAATCGGCTTAATTAAATGTAATGCCCCACAAGAGCGTGCGCAAGGAGGGGTAGAGGGGCACTTGCACCCCTAATAAAAATTATTTTTCTAGTTCTTGTTGTTGAGTAATTACACAAAAAGGCGTGCGCAAGGGGTGATTATTACATTCAAATTGAGTAAATTTTTAACTTGAGTTCTAATGAAAGAATTTTTAAGGTTAGAGTTTTAAAATGAATATTAAATGTAATGCAACACAAGGGCATACGCGAGGGGGGTAAGTGGGTACTTGCCGCCCTGATTTAAATTAATTCCATACTTTTTTGTAGAGTTATTACACACCAAAAGGCGTAACTAAGCGGGATAGGGGGGTTTATTTTTACAGACAACTTGGTTAAATTTATAACTTCAATTTGTAGGAAACCTCCACCATTAAAAAAAAAAAAAAATAAAATCATAGCTATTGGAGGGTGCCTTTGAACAGCTTTTTAAGAGGCCATCCAGACTGCACGTCTTTGACTCAATACGCCATTTTTTTTAACGCCACCTTACCTCTGATATAAGATCGTCTATATGCATACGAACTCGCATCTTAGGTAATTCAAGTAGATTATTTTCATTAAAGCTTCATAACATCGAAGAAAGCGCGCTAAAAACACGCCACCATTGTGATGCAGCCATAAGAATAGGAATTCGAACAAAAAAATATTGATACTATAAAATTCTTCGACTCACCTGACCCAATTTCGAGGCTCGTACATTCGCGGATATGCGAAAATACTCGTTTAGCCTCGTGGTTCGTCGAAGATTATTAAACTTCCTTTCTAGAATCAATCGTCGTCTGGTAAAGTCTTCTCAACAGTATACACGAAAAAACATATATTCTTGCACCCACGTCTAACCATAAAGCAAGACATATTTTCTTAGACGAAAGAAATTTAAGCATCTTCCGAAAGGAAAATGTAAGGCAGAGAGATTTTAATCCTGTGAAAAATCAAGAATTCAAAATTATGATTTTTTTTAGTTTTGGGTGCAGTGTGGCGTATACGTGACCTAGAAATACATTTTTTTGTTTTTTTTTTACCCGCCTTAAAGTTTGTGCCTAAAAGAAAATAATTGACTATTGGTGAGTTCTTTCTTTGACATTTGTTTTTTTTACATTCAGAACGAGCGAATAACCATATTACCCTTTATAACTGTTCACTGAATCTACCTACTTAAACCAAAACTTCAATCCTTCTTTAAACCAAAAAAAAAAAAAAGAAGAGAAGCTATTTGGTACCATCGGTGAGTTTTATTTTTTTTTTTTTGGGTCCAGATCTAGTGATTAACCTCCTTTAATTCTATACACAGCTTTGTATCGAATTCACGTGGCTAGAATAATACAGGCTCAAAAGAAAAGCCAAGGAAAACCATCCATGTCGGAACGAGTTGGCGTAGAGAGCCAAAGGATTTAAAGTATCTCTAAAACGTCCTTGGAAAAGTGTCTCAAGATTTTAATTAATTTGTCGGGATATAATTTTTTTGCTGATGATCTTTATTCAGCAAACTCTCGTTTTTCCTTTGCAACTCTTCTAATCGCCAACTTCGTCTTACTCCTTAAAATCTAATCTCGTAAGAATTCGGTGAACGGTATAACAAAAAAAAAAAACAATCAATTGCGAAAATCAGCAAGTCAGTTTGTCATTCGGGTTCCTCCTAACGTCATCGCCATTTAGGCAGCTTATGGGGGAATTCTCATAAAAAAAAAAGAAACAAAAAAAATACAAAATCGCGGTATAAACATTCAAAAAAAAAAAAAGGCTAGAAGGCTTTAAAGTTAGCTATAACAAATTGTGAATATGTATATAAAAAGAAATAATTAAATCTTCAAATCAAATAGAAAGGTAAAAAAAAAAAAAATAGAAATAATAAGAAATAGAAAAAGTGAATAAGCATTAGTTGTGATTTAAAAAAAGAAAGTTAATTTTAAAAAAAAAAGAAAAAAAAAGCTTAATATTTGAAAAAGGAGAAGGAATAATAAGTAGAAAGAGATAAGTTTCTAATGAAAGAAATATAAAAAAAAAAAAAATTATATCCTTCTCTTTCTTAAAAGAATCTTTTTGTAATAATTTCTTGCTATTAATATTTAATAGTTTTTGATCTTTTTTTTTTTGTAAATCTTGACCCCTATATTTTCGTGATCCTTAATCAATTTTAATACAAAAAAAAAAAAAATCTTGTGAACTACTCGATCCAATTGGAATTCAGTGTCAAAGTGTTCAATTTTATATACCAGTTTATTTATCTTATATAGCTATAAAAGAACTTTATGTTCCCACCGAACCGAAGAGCTGTGCACATTTCATCGGAAAATCGGTAAGTCTATTTTTTTTATTTCATATCAATATTTACATACGTAAAATTGAACCTTTCATTTGACTGTTGTGGAAATTGATTAATTTTGATGAATCGGAAAATCTTGAAATAGAGCGAGACAGCTATAACTGCAAGATTTTATTTCAAAAGGTTCATTGAACCAAGTTTTTTTTGTTGATAACTGAGTTAATTTTCAATTTATTCAAATCAGCTGTGTTTATAAATATCCTTTTTTTTTTAATTTGTATTATATTTTTTTTAATTAGATTTTTCATAACATTATCTAAATAGTATATTAATTTATTTTGAATCATTTTCTAAGAGAAAAACATCTTAACTTACAAGATTCGATTGAAAGTGGTCATTTATTTTTTTTTTTTACGATAAAAGGGGAAGAGATCTTTTGCGATATAAAATAGTATATTCTTATTATGTTGGATTATAATCAATAGAACGTACATATAACTTTTGTTTTCATTAATAAAGGGTACCATAGGGTATTCATAAAAAAAAAGTAAACAAGCGAGTTGAGAGTTAAATTTTTTTCTGGTTTGAAGATGATATTTCGTTGGGCTGTCAACTTTATTTCATGCTGAAAGACGAGTGATTATGCATTCATGCTAAGGAAATAGGAAAGGGATGTGGACTTAAGGGGATTAAAGGATACTAATGAGTATATAGGAAATATTTAAGGGAAGTTTTTTTTTTTAAAACTTCCCTCGTCCATTTAGGGACCATTGCTTGAAGTGAGTAGCCGCAGTGGTCAAGGAGTGTTTATAGAGGGGTTTTCTCTCTTAAGCACTATGGGGAGGGCAAATACTCGGAGAGCTCTAACACCTAAGCTCTCCTGCCTATATGGCCTTTAGAAAATCACCACAAAACGACCAAAGATTCGGGTCCTGCCAACAACAACCAAGTTCAAATAACATCTCCAACAATAGGTCTGAATTATTTAAGTAACGCTGTCCTCTTTCGGTTATCAAGAACTCACCCCACCGACGAGCTGGAAAGTGCGGAGACAAGCAGACCTATGCCGATAGTCCGAGAGTGGACACCCCTTTTTGTCATCTGCCTAAAGGACCGAGTAGATCTGTAACTACTGATCCTAAAGGTAGATAAAGGCGATAAGGGTCAAAGCGAGTGGAGCTAGAGAAGTCATGGGGAATTTTTTTTTAATAAATCCGATTCATATGGTAATTTTTTTTATAAGATATGTCTCTTGGTGGGCCCAGGTATTCGAGTTCTGCCAAATATACTTTTAGTCCCCAGATCGCTCTTTCTCTTCTTGTATAGGGGGATACTAGTAAACTAAAAGGTTAGTGAGGAGTGGGCCGTGATAACGACCCAAAATTCTGCAGTCCCCTCCTGGTGAATATTTTCCCCAGTTACATATAAATTGTGATATGACACCTTCTCAAGCTCGCACAAGGAATATACAAAAATGTTAAATTTACGTTACAAATTCTTATGGCCAGATGTACGAGATTAGTTTTTAAATGAATTTAAAATATAATTCAATACAAGTTATGAGCTCGGGGGTCAGAAAAGGGCACTTGGTTATAATATATGGATTATCAAAGCTAAATAACTTAATCGAAGCAAAATATAAAACTATGTACCTACATATGTACCTTTATGTAGAATTCGTCAGTCAAGCAACTGACATGGGCAAACTGAAATTAGGTATGATGACTTATAATTCCTATGTACATACTAATATACATAAATAATTAAACAAATATCTATGTAATACAATAATAGTAATTATACAGTAGACGCTCCATATAGTGAATCTCGGTAGAGTGAACTATCTAATATAGTGAACACACAAAATTTTATACACATTACTCTAAATAGTGAACAAAAAAATCACTATAACGAGATTTGTTTTTTATTTACACTTTGTTTTTAATACTTAACAAGAATATTCCAGCAATTCGTTTACACAATTTTCGGCAAACTTTTAAGAAATAAGTTACCTTTCATTTATGTGGATTGTACACCCAATCGTGAAAGTAGGTATACAATAGACCCAGTAGAACACAAGTTGATAGTGTATTCTAACTTTCATGCAAATTGTGAAAACAAGTAAAGGGTGTATGTACTGTACAGTGTATGTATGTACATAATAATGTTCATCTGTATCACTTTATATCGCAATAAAGCAGAACAGGTCTTATTTCTTACATGATTTTTTGTGCGGTTAAGTGTTGATATTGTAGTTTTAACATTGATTTTGAAGCAATGCGAGGTGCTTAGAAAGCTGTCAAAAGGTGAGAACTAAACGTTACTCCGAATTTTCTAGCATTAAAATCATAATTATGCTCAAAGAGATTTCTGCAACATTTTGGTTTAACTATCAAATGCCCAGATAAACGATTGATAAAAAGAGAGAAACTAATTCATACCTTGATACCTACATACCTAAGTATTATTAAATGTTTTAATTTTTTGTATGAATAATAAAATTGATGTTATGATCGTTTGACCTAGTTGTAACTTAAATTCGGACAAAATGTTAATTTTGTATAAAATTTTACTCTGAAAAACATTTAAAGCTTTTCTCTCTAAATACTGAACAATCTCGATATAGTGAATAGGCCTGGTTTTAATTACTTCACTATATCGAGCGTCTACTGTATTTACATACATACATACCTACATATATATTATTGCCTACCTATTATTTATTTTAAGATAACAATTTTTTTTTTTTTTAAATATTTACATGTTGTACTCGTATTTATGTTACACCCTATTATAAAGCGACTGACACGGGCAAATCGACTGGTATATTTATAGATCAATAGTGTCCATCAGGTGTAGAAATTTAGGATTTTTAGAGCTACCTATACAAAAATAAAAATCAAAAACCACAAAAAATTGGTAAAAAATGTGTGTTTTTCAAAAATTAAAAAGTGTAAGAAAAAAAAAATCCCATCAAATTTTTTTTTAAAAATGAATAATTTTTTTTCCATTATCTTTTTATGGTATAAAACTTGTTCCCATAGATGAAAGCTAAGACTTTCTTGTATTTAAAAATATCAACCGAATAAAAATCAATACTGTACCCCTTCCCGTTAAGGAAATGGTTTTTCGACCTCTAATCAACCTCTTTGTGCACGCCTTTATGTTGCATTACATTTAATATTTATTTTAAAACTCTAACCTTAAAAATTCTTTCATTAGAACTCAAGATAAAAATTTACTCAATTTGAATGTAATAATCACCCCTTGCGCACGCCTTTATTGTGTAATTACTCAACAACAAGAACTAGAAAAATAATTTTAATTAGGGGTGCAAGTGCCCCTCTACCCCTCCTTGCACACGCTCTTGTGGGGCATTACATTTAATTAAGCCGATTTGCATGTAATAAGCACCCCGCTATCACCTTTGCGTACGCCCTTGATTGTGAATTACTCAGCAAAAAAAAGTAAGAAAAATAATTTCTACTAAGAGTTTAAATGCCCCTTACCCCTCCTTGTGCACGCCCTTGTGTTGCATTACATTTAATCTTCATTTTAAAAGTCTTTCCTTGAAAATCCATCAATTAGAACTCAAGTTGTAAATTTAGCCAGTTTGCATGCAATAAGCACCCCGCTATCACCTTTGTGTACGCCCTCGACTGTTTAATACTCAACGAAAAAAATTAGAAAAAAAAATATTTTATTAGGAGTGCAAATCCCCCTTACCCCTCCTTGCGCACGCCCTTGTGTTGCATTACATTACATTCACTTTCACAAACCACCTATCACCCAACCAATCAATTTCAGTACAAACATTTTTTTCTGCTGCAAACAATATACCTACTCCGCTCATGTTCTTGCTTGAGAAATCCCTAACGACTCGACTGCTTATGTTTTTTTTATATGAACTTTTACTATACCTATACATAAACAAAAATACCACCACGATTTGCCCTACCCAAATCAAGGCACTTGCACATGGTTTGAATTGTTTTTTTTTTTGCTATTTTTGTATTTTTTCATTCTCCCTCGAAAAAGTTAGGTGCTCTAAATTTTCAATGTAGATTTTAGTATGAACATTTTTGGAATTTCGAAAAAAAAAATATATCTGGTACTGAACGGACATTTCGTCTTTCTAAATATGTAATCAAAAATAAAATCCGACAATTAGAACGAAAGTTAGAAGCTAAAGTGTAATTTAAAATCGGCACTTTTTCACATTTCACACAAAACGATGTATTCTCCGCTGCTGACCATCCGTGGACAACGAACAATCATGCGCATTTTTAAAGATTTTTGTGTAATTTTTTGATGGAAACTTTTTAATCTATTGTGGGGGCTGTGAAGCATGTAGAATAATGATTAAGATGTCAATTTAAACGTTAGCTTTCCAAGGTGTCGGTAGAAGAAAAATTAAATTTATAGATGCATCCAGTACAAAGTTGTGAGGGAATGAAGAAAAAGCAATAATTTTGTAAATATCTCGAGTTGGGGTCGTTGAAAAAATTTAAATTTTTTAAAATATTTATAAATCAGTAATCTTCATCAGATGTAGAAATTTAAGATTTTTAGAACCACCCCTAAAAATATAAAAAATCAAAAACCACAAAAAATTGAGTAAAAAATTGTGTATTTTTCAAAAATCAAAAAGTAGGTGAAAAAAAATTACTGTCAAAAATTCCGGAAACATGGGTATTTTTTTTTTAATTATCTTTTAAATGGTTTTAAATTTGTTTCCCTAACTAACACCTCCGATTTTTGGTGAATTATTTGTGAAACGTCTATTTTTCAAAATTCAATTTTTGACATTTTATAACTCGCTTCGTGTATTTTTTAGAATTTTTTTTTAAATATAAAACTTTCTTGTATCTAAAAAGTCTAACAATTAAAATTAAAATTAATGTTCTACCCTTTCCCATTTAGGAAATAGTTTTTCGACCTTTAATCAGAAAAACCCCATTTTACCTTATTAAATATTGGAATTTTCGAAAATCCTGTCTTGGTGCGCCTAAACATAATATTCTCTATTCAATAAAATTTATTTCCATTTATAATTTTCCGTACACCCAAATTTTCTCTATATGTTTAAACATTTTTAACTTTAAAAAAATCAATAGTGCAACATGCACTCATGTTCTTCCACATACACTATTCAACTCTTTGGGAAAACTCCACTCCTCCTTTCACATGTACACACAGCCACAAACAGGCTAACACAAAAAAAAAAGAAGGATTAAATGTCAAATGAGACTGAGAAGGCTAATGTGAGGCGAAAAAGACGATTATTTGTGTGAGAGTGAGTTGAGAAAAGGCGGACCAAATGATTATATGATATGATCAGTTTATTCGCTCTAAATTAAGAAGGGGAAATCACGTAACTGATTTCATTAAATTTATTTACATGCCTAAACGGGTACTATTTACATACATAATAAAACAAAATTGTAGTAAAGCGATCGTGGACACCTTCAAACAAAAAAAAAAATAAGAAAGTAGGGAGGTATGTTGGCCATTAAATTGATCAAAAAGGGATGGACATAATTCATGTTCACGTAGGTAGATACGATGATGATGATGGCATAAATATATAATATATTGCCGATCCATGCAATCTTAAAATCTCCAAACACGATTAGGTATGTGAAAAAGAGGGTGGAAAATATTTTAATACAGATTGTTGAAGATTAGATAGTAGGTACATAACTTTTTACTTCTTGGTAGGTATGTAGTATGCACGTGTACCTACATCAATTTTGTTTTTAAAGAAAAACAACTTTGTATGTATGTATATGCGTACCTACCAATAAATTGTAAGTTTTTTTTTATAATTACCTACCTAACTACCTACTTACACAATTCTATTCAACTATTTTATGGTCTGGGAATTATAAGTCAAATCATAGACTAAATTGGTACCTACACCTTTATAAGTACATAGGTGTTTAGGTATTTGTTGTTTTGTGTTTGTTACTTAATTTAAAGATCAAATGGTGGAATATTTGATTCTGAATTTTAGAAATTAATTGAACTAAAATCGGAACTAAATTCCTTCATCATTAGTTTTTTGAATTTTTGTGTTTGAAGGTGTGCAATTATAGGGGTTTGTTAAAACGTCATAAAAACTAAACTAGTGGGAGTAGAAAAGTGAAAGTTGGTAGTTTTTTCTAATGAACCCATTCTACAACTAATGCATATTTTTGTTTTTTTTTTAAGTCGCAAAGGAAAAGTCTCCACTCCCAATTTTGTGTTTGGTACTTAATTTCAAGATCAAATTGTGGAGGATTTAATTCGGGATTTCGGTCATTAGTAGCCCAAAAATCAGCACTAAATTCCTCCATCATTAGAATTTCGAAATTCTTTTGTGGCGGACCCAGCTTGACGGCCACCCACAAATATAGGGGTTAGTTAAAGCGCCATAAAAACTAAACCAGTGAAAGTAAAAAAGTGAAAGTTGGTAGTTTTTCTAATGAACCCATTCTACATCTAATACATATTTTTTTTTTTTTTTAAAGTCGCAAACAAAAAGTCTCCACTCCCAATTTTGTGTTTGTTACTTAATTTCAAGGTCAAATGATGGAGTTTCTGATTCGGAATTTCGAAAATTAGTAGCCCAAAAATCAGCACTAAATTCCTGCATCATTAGTTTTTTGAAATTTTGTGTTTGGAGGTGTGGTGGTTCTAGCTTGACGTCAAGCTGGGTCCGCCACAGGTTTAAGGGGCAAGGGTAGGACTTTTTAATTAGGAGTTTTGGCAATTAGTAGCCCAAAAATCAGCACTAAATTCCTGCATCATTAGTTTTTTGAAATTTTGTGTTTGGAGATGTGGTGGTTCTAGCTTGACGTCAAGCTGGGTCCGCCACAGGTTTGAGGGGGAAGGGATTTTAGTACCAGATCGGGATTGCGGTACAAAATTGGAACTTAATTAGCCCTAAATTCCTGCATCATTAGAATTTCAAATTTCGATTGTGGCGGACCCAGCTTGACGGACCTCATTAAATACCTACACCTAAAAACTTCAAAACTTATAATGGTGTTTGAAACAGCTTATTACGTTTTAATTTAGCCAGTTCAGGTTTCTCAAGCTAACTGATATCTCAGAGATCTCAGCAATCTCAGAGATCTGAGCAATCTCAGAAATCTGAACGTAATTCCTCAGTGAGATTCCTCACTTTTGCTGTCAAAAAACTGAGACTGATAGTTTTTGGATTCGCTTGCTCAATTATTTTTTGTCGCAGTTGATTAATTAATAAAAAAGAGATGGAAATTGATTTTGACTTCTAGGGGAGACATTTTGTTCAGGTTTCTCCTTCTGCTCAGTGGAGCTGAAAGAGCTTGCTCAGTGATATCTCAGTGAGATCTTAGAAACGTGAAATGGCTAATTAATTTGTAAAGATTGTAAAGATTAGTCATGTTTTTTGTTTATCTAGCAAAATAAAGTCATTTTCAATGTCCCCATGGTTACTCTATGAGTGAAATCTGTAAATTTTTTTCATTAGTTGATGCACTACCACTTCAAGGCTAAGCTCAAATTTTTTTGTGACGTCGGCATTCGATAGAACGCCATATATTTTGATTTAAAACTCAATTAAAAAAAAATGAGGTTTGGATTCGTGCGAGTAGGTTTCAAAGATCACAAGGCTCATAATTTTTACATTTTTGAAGAAATATTCAGACGTCCCGTTACTTATGATATGACAACTGATATATTTTTCTATGTATAAACATTCTACACAGTTATTTAACAGCTTTTTAGCTTTTAATATTTGCTGGCTTGGCTATCTATCTGAACTTGGCCTACTACAGCGTAAGCTCTGAAAGCGATTTTGTTTCAAAAATCACCACACAACCACCAATAACCCAACTTACAGGACACAAAATATGTGTTTGTAAATTCTGACAGGCAGGTCAGGTATTTCATTGCAGAAAAGATTTGATCTTATTGCAAAAAGATTAGCATTTTTTCGGCATTTTTGAATGTTTTATTTACAAAAATGCGCTATATAGATGAGATCTGAAGACGAAAGATGCGATCTTTCTATTTTCGAAGATTTGATCTGCATTCATTCATATACATATACACAAATAGACAACTGATAATTTAGTCCATTGAAATTTTACAAAAATTTGGCCGAACCTTGCATTTTGTACAGGACACAAATTTTTTTTTGATGGATCTGTAGGAGGGATCAGTGTGAGTGTAAAACCGAGTTTTCGGGTTGAACTCCCCCCCATTTGCCCGCCATTTTGGAAAAGGGGGCGTAAAAAGGTCTCCGCAATATCTTGAGAACCATACATAGTACAAACAAAATTTTACCATATTTGTGTAGAGAATTATAAAATCTCTAAAATTTATGTTAACACACTTTTTTTTCGTGAAATTGAAAACAAATAAGTTTTAATCAAAAAAAGATGTCCATTGTCAAGAAAAGTATCATTATCTTCTTTTATTTATTTTATATTCCTCTTTAAGATAAATTTCTTAGAACAGCCATTTTTTTTTGGTTAGAACTTTTTTGTTTTCAATTTTACGATAAAAAATGTGTTAACATAAATTGTAGAGAATTTTCTACACAAATATGGTAAAATTTTGGTTGTGCGATGTACGGTTCTCAAGACATCGCGAAAACCTTTTTATGCCCCCATTCGGGGGGCGTTCAACCCCGAAAACTCGTTTTTTTTTTTTGGTGATGAAATATATGTATTTAATTTTTAATGTTTCATTAACAAACATTTCCAAAAAAAATTTCATTAACAAACATTCCTAAAAACTTACCTTTTTAAATGATCGAAAACAATTTTTAAAGTCGAACATGAAAGTTTGATAAAAAAAAAATAAATTTGTTTGCGTTTTGTTTTGTATTTTAAAAATAATCGTAAAATAGATTCATATGTACCTATAATATAAATAGAAACAAAAAATTGATTTTACACACATGTTTTAAAACTATAGCAGCATTTAGTAAATTCTTCAAACGTGAAATGTGATTAAATTCTTCAGTACCTATTTTTTTGTTCTTTTTTTTTAGAACAAATGTTTGGGTCCTGTTATCAACGCGCACACAAAGCAAGAACAACCATACCGTTAACAGATTTAGGTCTTATTATTATTTCGTTTTTTATTTACAACAACACAGAGTATACCTTATTTGATTACCACAAACAAATAGGTATTATAAATTATTTAAAATACTTTATCTGCCTTTTTTTTTTATTTTTAACTTTCTACAATCAACTTTTGCTTATAAGTTTTACTAAATGCTAATATATCATTTTAATTTTTCTTTAAACTTTTTTTTTATTATTGAGGCAGAAGAAATAGAATGTCAAACGGAGTATAGATAGGAATTAGATACAATAATGTAGAGTTCTTTTGGATTAGCGTATCTGTTCACTGTTGTATATTGTAGATGCAAGAGAGAATTAACCATTTTTTTTTTCACTGCCGCGGCTTTATGTTAATTATTCAGAGAAAACATTGTTTTATATTGAATCTTTATAATTTATCTTAATACGTAGAAGGGTGGGGCACCTTGGATGGTTGGTTTCTTATGTTATTTTGACATTTTTATAAGCTTTTATGGGCTTAAGATATGGACAGAAACTCAATGTAATATTTCCGCAGTACGAAATAGATTGAATTACTCATGAACTACAAAAGTTACTTCCAAAGTAAAGGGTGTGGCGGAATTATTGGCACATTTTTCTGCTAGGATAACGATGATGGAAATGGAAAGAAACAGCTTCAAAGTTAAAGAACCGAGAGCTCTATTGAGGCAGACAATTTTGATTCATTTTACTAGCGATATAAGCTCAATATGCATTTCAAAAACGACTTGGTCAATTTTTATTTAACTTTTTTTTTTTTTGTATTTGTATTTATTTATTATAATGTTAACAAAAATACATCAAGATTTAATATTTTAAAAGTATTGTTATAAGTGTTACCAAGTTATACAATTAAATTAAACTAAATATATTAAGTGAAAAAAAAAAGAAAAAAAAAAAAGGAGGATTATGTTATCAAAGTATTTTAAACTTGATTTCATTAATTTGGCAATATAATACAATGTCTATTTTAATGATTTATGGTCGAGAAAAGCAAAAATAACTTATCCTTGAAGAGGGTTGGTGGGGTTATTCTCTGTAATTCAAATGGAAGGGAGTTCAACAATCGTACAACGGCTACAAAAAAAGATCTCTCTCCAATAGTGTGTATAAAACGCGGAAAAATTAATCGTACACTTCTCTGCGATTGAGCAAACTTAAATCTTTCCCCAAGGTACTCCGGACACTTATTGTGGATTATTTTATGAAGATAAATAATGTTTCTAAAGTTAAGGTAATTTTCCAGGCTTAGCCCTAAAATCGATGTATGTACATTTGAGACACTGACATGTCTTGGAACATTGTATATGAAGCGCAAGCAGTCATTGAAAGCAACGTTAAGTTTTCGCTTACATTCAGAATCTAAGGTCGGGTAAACGGAGCAATTGAAAGTAAAAAAAGGTAAAACAAGGCTTTTGATGAGATGTTTTTTCATATCAGAGCTCAAGAAATGTGATGGAAACCTTAAGGATCGAAGTGAAAAATAAATTTTTCTAATTGTGTCAGACACAGCATCACAGCAGCTGAATTTATTATTGATTTGAAAACCTAAACCTAGGTACTTTACTTTGTTGACAAAATTAATAACTTGGCCATTTAAAACAACGTTAGGAAAATCGAGTCGATTGATTTGAATTCTAGAACATAACATCTTTGAATATTGATTAAATTTTCATTTATTCTAACAACACAATCTTCTATCAAACCCATCCCGGCTGGAAAAATGGCAAGTTTTTGGCTAGTTTAGACAAGGCCCTGGGTAGTTTTCGGTAAGAAAAATCTAGACGAGGAAAATATGACAGACCCCCTTTAGTGCCTCGCTGAGAATATTTATTAAGTTAAGTGCTGATGAAGCTCTAGCTAGTAACTAACTAGTGAAAACATTTTATGAAAATTAATAAAATAAGGATCGTTTTAAACTCTAATAACAATATTCATTTTTTCGTAAATTAACCTTATTGTCCTTCGTCGTTTTCCAAGCTTTCGCTCCACAAGCCCTCATTTTAATTTTATAGTTATTTTATTATTATAAAAAGGACTCTATCTCTATCAAGTCTAAGAATTTCATGTTTTTGGAATGTATAGACAAATATACTTGGCTAATTAACACCATAGTTCAACAAATTGAAGCCCGAAGATGGATTAACATATCAGAAACGCGTCGCTTTTATAATTTATATAATTAATAATTAATGTTGTGATAATTTCAAAGTTTACTTTATAATAATAAAATTAAATTATATTTTAATAATCTAATTTTTATTTTTATTTCATTATATACACACAACATGGAGACAACACCCCAAAGATATGTATAGAGTCGGTTCAGTAGTTCAAGACTATACCCCCTACATACAAACCAACAAAGTTTATAACTTTATAATATAGGCTATGTCGATCGTCATGTTACCAATTCTCATACCAATCATTTAATTTATTTTCTGGGATTAATTGGAACTGGTCAGGGCTTAGACAGGATTTAACTGTCGAGGCCAAAAGGTTCATAACTAGAGAGAGCCTAGCAAATGCCTATTGTAACCCTTGCTAGACCCTTGTTAGTAACTATGAAAAACTTATCAGGGCCTCATTGAAAACTAGATTCTTTTTCCAGGCGGGATTTCACGGAAACTGTATATTAAAACATCATCTGCATACATATGTATGTAGTAATTTAAAACGATGTAAGGATTGTCAGGTAGATCATTAATTAATAACGAGAATAACAGTGGTCCGAGGACAGAGTCCTGCGGAACCCCACAGTTTACAACATACGGACATGATGAACCTAGATCAGTTCTAATTGTTTGAACCCGATTGATTAAGAAATTTCTCATAATTGTAATTGCTGTCCCGTAGAAATTAAATTTTGTCTTTAGTTTTGTAGTCAAAATTGAATGGTTAATACAGTCAAATGCCTTTGAAATGTCCAAAAGAACCATTACACCTAGCTGGCCACAGTCAAGAGCAGTGCGAAAATCTGAAATAACTTTTATAACAGCTGATTCACAACTGTGATTACTTCGAAAACCCGAATGCCATTTACATAGATAAGAAGTTGTTGTTTTGAACAAATGTTATGATTTGGTCAGCCAACAGTTTTTCAAAAACTTTACCAAAAAATGGCAGCAAACTGATTGGTCTGAAATCAGATGGCTCTGTGGGATTGTTCTTTTTAGGAACAGGCAAAATTATTGCATCTTTCCATGGTGCAGGAAATTCGCTGCTGTAAATACAGGTATTAAATATATGTAATATAGGCATGAGTACAATTGGAATAATTAACTTGATGAATTTGGGCGATATGTTATCAGAACCTACTGCATTCGAATAGTTGATTTGATGGCGTTAATTATCTCACTAGTACCAATACAATTAAATGAAAATGAGTCGTCATTTTCCTGCACATTAGAAGGTAGTGGTGGACTAGATGATAGTGGTGCAAGAAATGTCTTCATTACTTGTGGGTCAAAAGAACATTTCGGAGATGCCCTATTTCCAACGACACCAGCTTCTTTCAAATTTTTCCATATCTGTTTGGAACTTAAGGAAACATCAAGCTTTTGACAAAAGTAAGTTTTTTTACAAGAGCGAATAAGACCCGTAACCATATTGCGAGCATAGACGTATTGACTTCTGGTATATGGCGATGGGTTTCTTTTATATTTTTTGAAGAAGCGCTCTCTCTCCAAAATTTGCTGTTCAATATTATCGTTATACCAGGGACAATATTTAGAATTATTGATGCGTTTGGTGACAATTGGAACGTATTCATTATAAAGCCTATCCAATAAATCGTTAAACAGCAACAGTTTGTTTCCTACATCGTTCGTGTAAAGAATGTCATTCCAATAGCCATCTGGAATATTATTTTGCAAGTCCAAACAGTTAAAAGATCGATAAGATCTATAACTTATAGTTCTGAAAGGATTTAAGTTACAAACATTAAACTGCAGCGAACAAAATAAGAAGTCGTGTATGAAGTCAGACGTTGGCCTGACCTGATCATTACCCAAAACTTTGTGTTTTGTACTTGTTAGGAACATATCAATGAGCGAAGGATTAGTTTCTGATTGAAAACAGGTCGGCCAGATCGTATTCACGACTGAAAGGCTTAATTTTTCACAAAAGTAAGCAAACAAACGAGTTGTGGTATTTTTATCAAATTGGTTGACATTAAAATTTCCGCCAATCAAAATATCATTGTATCTTGCACTCAAACTAAGCAGTGTATCTTCTAATTCTATTAAATTCTCCTCTTTGAATGTACATGGTGGGCAGTACACAACCACTAAGAGGTATTTATCGTAACCGTTTCTTATTTCAATGCATAAAAATTCAATTTTGGATTTGGATGAAGAATAAATGCTTTTGGTCAAGATATTTTCTTTGACGTACATGATGCAGACACCCCCACCGCGAGTACTACGATCATTTCTATATAATTTGTAACCAGGCAAATTAACCAGCTGAGAAGAAATGCATTGGTTTAACCATGATTCAGATACTTGGCAACAAGTTTGTTAATTAGTTCAAAATTACGGGTATACTCGACAGGGAAAACCTTGTTTCATCGAAAACGACTCATATGATTCTGATCAATTTTTTTTTCGGCGAGTATATGATTACGATCTACAAACTTAAAGCAATACATTTAACACATTTATATTTTTGACTACCTATCTAATTATCATTTCAAAACTTTTAATAAGTTTTAATTATTGCATATCAAAGCTTACAAAAAATTCAAATTTTAAGGTATTTTTTGAAAATTTGAAATTTCTAAAGCCCACCCATTTGATGATTAAAAAAATATTTTTTTTTTTGAAAAACCGCTCCAACGATTTTTAATCAACTATCCTTTGCGCCAAACTAAGATCTGTTCGTTTCCTTTGTATTCGCAGTTTTCAATTCAGAGCTAAGTGAAGCCTATAAGATTAGGCTTTAACCAAACATTTAAATCATTAATATCCATCATCTGGACCCTTGACCTGCCGCATGATCATGAATAATATGTACTGTTATGGATGGGGATATTTCTAATCACTTCCTTTTTTTGTAGCTATACATATTTCTACAAAGAAATGACGCATTTCCGTTACTTTAACAAAATATATCCCGAGTGTATAAGTTTGCACACATCAACATAATGATATCTTCATTAATTTAATTTTGTATAAAAATACCTAAACGTTGAGTGTCATTGCACAAAAAAGCACCTTTATTGTCAAATTGAACCTTTTTAAGAGTAAATTGACTCATTAAACTGATACAAATCAACTTCCTTGTTATAAATCAAATTTGTGATATATTGTATATTTATTATTTCATCGAATCTCAAATTTATTAGAATAATGTTTCTAAAGCCCAGTGGTGACTTAAACCAGAGAGAGTTAACTTTTTTCATAAATTTATTTACTACTAGAGAAATCATGCGGATCGATTAACCAAGCTCGAAGGATAAAAATCATATTTTGAGTTAATCCAGAGCAGGGTTGCCAGATTTTTATGAGGTTATATCGTAAAATCTGAGAAAAATATCGAAAAATCAGCTACTTAATTATCGCGAAAACCGCAAAAACAAAAAAATGGTACAGTTAATATGTAGTAGAAAAAACAGTGAAATAATTTTTCGGGTTTTTTTTTTTTTGTTAAAAAATGAATTCCTTTCGTGATATATCGCGCAATCTGCCAAGCCTGATCCAGAGTTAATTCACCAAATTTAGTTAGTTCTGTTCTTTTACTTCGTAAAACTGCTAATTTCGATGAATTTTAATACAGTTTTTTTTTTATTTTACGCGGCAAAGCGCAACATGAACTGACTGAACCAAAAAGTGTTCGAATCGATACCTTAAGCCTAGGCACGCACTTGCGATTTAAAGTCGTTGAGACTGAAAAGTCGCTCTAAAAATGGAACCTGTTTCATTTTTTTAAGCTTCGCGATTTTTCAGTCGCATGTGAATGTACTCACATTTAAAATTATGTGTTTCATTTCTTGCGACTGAAAAATCGCGTGACTGACAAACGCATGTGCGTGCATGTTTATCTCTTTCCGCGATTTTTAAATCGCAGAAATTCTCAGAAATTTAAATCGCAAGTGCTGTCACAAACATGTAATTGCATTTGTTTCATTTTATTTTGCGACAATAGCGTCACTTGAAAAATGGAATAAATTTCAGTCGCGATTTCTCTGTCGCAAGTGCGGTCACTTACATTGAAACTCATTTGTTCTAGTTCTTGCGACTAAATAGTCGCACGATCGAAATCGCAAGTGCATGCTTAGCCTAAGGCTGCGCGCACAGAATTTTGAGAAACGATGCGATGAACGAAGTGTTGCGAATGCGAGAAAAGTGTTCACATACACATATTCTTATGCGCACATTGAAGTTTTATTTCGTGCGAATAGTGCGATATTCACTTTGTTGCTTTTTTTCATTTATTTTGATTTATTTTGATGGAAAAACTTTTCTCGCACTTAAACACTCTCGCATCGCTTCTCGCATCGCTTCTCGCATCGCTTTTGGTACTACTGTGCGCGCACCTTTAGGAATTAAAAATGTGAAATGTGAGTACGTGCTTAGCCTAAGGCTGCGCGCACAGAATTTTGAGAAACGATGCGATGAACGAAGTGTTGCAAATGCGAGAAAAGTGTTCACATACACATATTCTTATGCGCACATTGAAGTTTTATTTCGTGCGAAAAGTGCGATATTCACTTTGTTGCTTTATTTTCATTTATTTTGATGGAAAAACTTTTCTCGTACTCAAACACTCTCGCATCGCTCCTCGCATCGCTTTTGGTACTACTGTGCGCGCACCTTTAGGAATTAAATTGAATGAAATTTTGTTGAATTTTTTGGCTTTCACAAATTTTCACATTTTGCTGTCAAAACCCATAGCAAAAAAAACAAGTTTGGGAAACTTAGTTCGGTGTCAACAATAGTGGACTCTTTACTGGCTGAACAGAATAGAATGACGGAACTGAAGCCGCAGACAGAACTGGAAGAGCTGTCAAAAAGTGTCGTACGTTATCTTTTTTGCATGTCCACAATGGAGCTGTACAGCTTTGAAAGTATTTTGAAGAAAAACAAAAGGATATTCTTATGTACGTACAAGCTCAGAATTCACATTTTTTGTTTCCAATAATTTTCCTTTTAATAAATAATTTTTTTCGCGATACAAATAACCACAATATTTTTTTCCGACCCAAAAAGTTGTTTTTTTTCTTCATACAAATTGAAACGTCAAAAGTGCTGTTCGTGAAAAGTTAAAAGTTGGTGAACTCTTTCCTCTGCGGCTGCAGCTCCGTATGCGTCTACGTTCCGTTGTGTTTGCAACATTGAATTTGCGTGTACTCAATATTTTGACAGCTATTCCAGCTCCAGCTCCGGTTCCGTCTGCGTCACCATTCTGTTCAGCCAGTTAGTCTTTCACCCTATATGCGAGGTGTTTAGTTCCAAAGAAGTAGTAAAAACAAAAGTTTATTACAAACCAATTTAAAAAATGTTTAATTCATGGAAACAAAGATAATTTACACACAAAACAAATTAAAAGAAGTTATATCCAATATCGAAAATAAATAATATAAAATCGATTAAATTTCGTCCTGATTTTAGACTCTGATTCCTTTTTACAAGCAAGTTTTATTTTAGTAAACACCGAAATAGATATTTATTCGATAAATCTCATTTTTTTGTCAGGCCGGCGATTTACTTTTCCGCGTTTTTTTTTTAAATAACAGTTTATCCTTCTGCAATTTTGTGCTTAGTAGCTTCCTTATTTGCCTCAATCTTCAATTAAGAGTGGTTTAAGTTTTTGGGCGGGAAGCCCTAGTGTGGGTATTAGCCAAAAATCGGTCTGTGAGACCGACGCGGCTATACGTGTAACTATTTTGGCCCAGTACAAATTTGTATGGAGCGACATCTGGAGGCAATTTTTATTTCCTTTTTTGATTCTTCATTCTTTTATATTTAAGATTGGACATTTTTTTTTTTGCTTTTCAAAGAAAATATAGTTTTTTTCGATTTTGTGTGACCATGTAAAAAAGCGACTTTTTTAGAGCCTCTCAAAACTGACTGTTACTCGATTATTAAAACAAATATTTTATACAAAACTATTCACATCCCACTGAACTTAAACTTATTAATAATAGTTTCATCAATATTGGCCCAATAGAAAATAAAAACGAGCCCTTGCCGTTTCGGTCCCGTGCGCGAGTATATGTGTAATTTTTTTTGACGCGGGTATATAAAGGTTAATGAATTTTACCATTTTAAATTTAATCTAAACCAAAATACACCAACGTAAAAAAAAAAGAAAAATACTGCAAAACTAAACGTTAGCGTCGAATTGTATTTATAGTCAATTTTGCGACAGCAAAAATTTTAGGTATAAATATTTTTCCATACGCACTCATGTCATTGTGATAAACCAAGTGTGTACTGATGAAGGGTGATGGGCTCAGCCCACACCTCTTCGTTTATACCATCAGGAACACCATACATAACGTCAATACTCCTTTTGTATCTCTCTCGCTGCTTATACAAACCCCTTACCTAGTCCCGATAATTCTTGGATGAGTATTTTTCGATTGATTTATTCAGCATATACGATTAAAATTAAAATTTTCGCCTATCAAAGGATGGTGCGTATACGAGGTTATTGTCATTGTCGGGTGCCAGCCGGGTGGCAGGGGTTGGTTTGATTTCGTTGAGTGGAGGAAATATAGGCTTGATATCGAAGCACATGGGGATTTTCAGGGGGGCGGCGCGGCGAGGCGTTGGTGACGACGACGACGACGCTGATGTTGCTGCTTTTATAATGTGACTCAGCGGTGTGTAAGGCTGGAACTCACATAAAATTATTGCTATTATTAGGATTCGAGAGGCATCTGCTTGGGCTCATAAAGAGTTTAACTTCCAGTAGCAGTTGGTACCTATACCTACTTTTTCGTTTGAATTATTATTCTTTTTTGAAATTCAAGCATCCATATAGACAAGCTGTTTATGTACTTAAAAATAAGAATAATTTGTTGTATTTTGTATACCTACAAAGCTACTTTACCTAGTACCAGCGTTGCCAACCACTTTGGGCAAAATAATGCCTCATTTGAGAAAAAAAGATGCCTTTTTCAATAAAAAAAAAAAAGCCTCACTTAATTTTTTTTAATTAAGGAAAACAAAATCTTTTTAAATAACAAAACAATCACTTAAAAAAAAAAACCAAAATAAATCACAATAAACATCTTATTAGGGAACGTTATTTAATTCAGTCATTTAAATTACAAAGGTACTTATGAAATTTTTAATCGAAATCGTCCTGTTCCTTAAAATCATACATATTTTTTCTATATTCAATAATAACATGAAGAAAATGCAGTGTTGCACTTAAAAGGAAATCGCAACGCAATAAAATTTGTCTTGCACTTTCGATGAAAAAATTTAGACAGTTTTCGCGAAATAACTTTAAATTTCGTACATTTAACGTTGAAAAGTTAACATTAATGTATGCAGTCGCTTTTCTTCCAAAGTATATCTCTTCTAACGGCAAAAAATTTTCTTTACTATCAAAATTGTGAATAGTTTGAAGGTGGATGCACATTCTTTTAGAAAATAGTAATTATAAGAATTATTTTTTGGCCAAGATTTTTTTAGAATTTTTTAAACAATAAATTAATAAATAAATTATAAGAACAAATAAATTTAAAAAAAATTTAGTTTGTATGAAATGAAAAAAAAAAAAGCCTTTTTGAAAAATAAGCCTTAGGCAGTGAAATAATGCCTAAAAGGCATACAAAAGCCTCAGTTAGCATCGCTGCCTAGTACAGACTAGCTCAGTGGGTGCAGATGGTTGTTGGTAGTGGTTCTTTAAAGCATTTCTACTTTGGTATGTTTTCCCAAATACGAATAAATATACCTAACTTCCAATCATTTGTATCTAATCGTTAAAAATAACAGTATTATTAAAATTCTGCGCTAGGTCAATGTGAATGTATAATAGGTATACCTTCCTTATGTCCTATACAAAAATGAAACCATTGGACTTAATAATTTAATTTAATTAATGGCGCTTAATCTGCATCAGAGAACGGCAGCGAGCTTTGAGACGTACCTTCTTCCGACAACAGCCCTAGGTTAACAGAAGGTATCTTAGATGACAAACTCTTTGCTATCAAAAACGCACAAGTAGAGAAATTATAGAACATAGATTGACTTCCACTTAGCTTGAAAAGGTTAGTAGAAACGTGCATTCGATCAAGTCATGAGCTGAAATTCAGAACTTTCTGGTTTACCACTAAGCCCAGATAATAAGATTGCAATTTCAAAAACTTATAATGAAAGTTTTTTTTTATGTTTTAAGCATTTTTTAAAAAGTACTTTAAATTTGGCACAGGGCTTTTGTGACCTTTGCGGGGTGAAACATTTAGTTTTTTTTTTTTTTTTGTGAATTATTCGACAAATATTATTTTTTTTTAAACATTATTTTTAAGTATAGGTGCGTTCGCGTACAAGTCCGAAACTACCATTTTCTACCAGACTTAGTCCAAAACTGTTCGCGTATGCACCTTTCGGGTATTTTTGGGTAGAAGAGAGCGCTCGCGAGAGAGTAAATTATTTTCCTTTCTTACCAGATTTTACCCGAGAAATTTCTTCCGGCAGAAAATGGTATGTTCTGTCAAAAAGATAGTGGGAGAAAAACAACAATAAAAATACAAAATGGCTGCTGTTTGTTTACTTTAATTTTAGTTTGCTTTTTGTTACAAGTAAATATTTTTTTTATGTTTTTAAAATAGGAATATTTTAAAAACGTGACGTCATAGAGGATTTATGACTTTGGATTCCAATTGAGCATACCGAGAAACTCCGGCATCTGCTCTGCAAAATTTTTTTTTATTTGGATTGACTTTTACCACAGACAAGAGAAATATACAGATGTAGAATATGGTCTTCATCGAGTTTAGTTCCCTTCTTTGATGTAGATGGCCTTAGTTGCCCTGTTTTTATATTATTTTATGATCATGCAAGTCGCAATGGTTATCAAACACCTTATCTTCTATGAAAAATTTAATTCGCAGCCAAAAGCAAAATTTTTGCCTTTCCTAATACACAAGGAAGCGAGAGGACAATGAAGGTGAAGGATACAACGTACATGCAACAAGATACAGAAACAGATACGACAAACAACAACATCCATATCCAACTCGAGGGTGGTTTTTGTTTTCAGTATTTCTATTTCTTTTCTTTATTTAGTGCATGCAAATCAAGTTTGCGGAGGGTAAGGTCGTAACGGTCGTGCAAATAATTGTTTTGTCAGACTGCCTAGATATAGGCAGACAGAATAGTTTTGCACTTAAAGATTTTTTATGGCTGTCATCAAAACGGATGAATTCTATTTTTTGTTTGAGGGAGGGAATTTAAAAAATGTATCCTTTCGCTTAGCGCCACATTAAGAAATGCAACATTTAAATACGGTATCTGATCCGTTACTTACCTCTGCTTTTTAGTTGCAAACATTGTAGGTATTCAAAAAAAAATTACACACTAAAAGAATTGAATATTTTAATAGCCTTAATAGAAATAAAATAAATCCGTATTGATGACAACTACACGAAATCTGCAAGTGCAAAACTATTCTGTCTGCCTATATACATCCAGTCTGCAAAAAAAAAATCGCATGAGCATCGACAACCTTAGCCTCTCCAAACTTGATTTATGTATGTATTTACATATATATAGGATATATATAAAATTATAAATACATGTATTTAATATATATGTATATATATTATATATATGTGTGTATATACAGGGTGTCCCCTAATTTGTGATTCATGTTTTAAGGGATGATTCCTTTTGTGTCTGTCATTTAAAAAAAAAATTATATGGGCGAAAAACTCTATCTGTTCCCCCGTAAGGCGGGGAGGGGCAATTTCGTATTGGAGGGGGTGGATTATTTCCTCCCGTTGGTGAAAATGTCTATAAAATTGACTTAAAACATGCAAAAATTATTAAAAACCGACAGTTGTAGTAACAATGCCATAGTAAACTTATTGTATATTATGCAAATATCTTATTTTATTAGATATATTTTTAAATAAATCTGTTTTAGGGAATTTTGAAATATTAATTTTCAAACTCAAAATTTTGAAAAAAAAAAAATTCCAAACTGATTTTTTTTTTTTCAATTTTACTTAATTAAGTACTGATTTTGTTTTCAAAATTGCTATTATTAGTTTTTAGTCAAAAACAGAAAACCGTATGCTAAAATGTCTTTCAGTTTTTGAGAAAATTAAAAACAACGGGATGGGTAAATTTCTAAAAGAATTGACTTAATATAGAACAAAAAAATTATTAAAAAACCACGGTAATGATTTACAACAGAATGCTATACTTTTTGGTAAAGTCAGTAATCTCTGCCTTTATTTTGCTTTTAAATTAAGTTACTTTAGAATACCATTTTTCAAAAATTAATTTTCAAACTTAAAGTTTTGAAAAAAAAATATTAAAAATTGTGTTCAAACTAATTTTTTTCAAAATAATATGTAAGTGCTTTTTTATTTTTAAAATTCGATGCTCCTATTAATTTATAGTCAAACACTACAAACTAGATGCCTAAATGTCTTTTAGTCTGTGAGAAATTATAAAATAACAAAATCTTAATTAGTAGAAATATGATAAAATATACTTACTTTTGTTATTTTCAATTATCTCGAAAACTAGAATACATTACGACATCTGGTTTTTAGTGTTTGACTGGAAATTAATTGGAGCATGTCGAATATTAAAAACAAAAATACTACTTAATAACGTAAAATTTTGAACAAAATCAGTTTGAACACAATTTTTAATTTTTTTTCTTAAAAAATTTGAAGTTGAAAATGAATTTTTGAAAAACCGTTCACTAAAACAACTTTATTCAAAAAAAAAAAGGAGATTTTTTTTTTGCCGACGATATCTCGAGAACGCATAGAGATAACGTCTTTAAATAAATTTTATTTTACAGATAATAAAATCATAACGTGCAGACAGGATTTTCAGAAAAATTCAATCAATAAAAAAATTAAATTAAAAAAAAAATATCGAATAACAAACAAAAATATTAACTTCGGGTTAATTTTATTTATTACACAAAGTTATACTTCATAATCGGTAGAGTTTGTAAAAAATTCAATTAACGGTTATTTTTTTAGGCCAAAAAAACTGCTAAAAATTATTACAAAATGTTTTTTGGCTCGAATATCTGGAGATCAACCAATGATATCAACTCCGAAATAATCTACACGCAATACCATAATAATATGTAATTAATTGATAAGATTTGTAAAAAAATTCAATTGACGGTTTTTTTTAGGCCAAAAAAAAATCCAAAAGAAACTGCTAATAATTGTTAAAATATTTCGTGTCGCATGTATTTAGAGCAAACATCACAACTGAAGTTTTTCGAAGATTTTTAATTGGTTATTTTTTTATACAAAATAACATCGGGTATCGAGTTTCAAAGGGAACCAAGGAACCCAGCCTCTTTTTTTCTGTATTAAGTCAATTCGTTTATAAAATTGTCTCTCTTGTTATTTTTAATTTTTTCAAAAAATGAAAGGCAAGACATTTTAGCATCCGGTTCTCTGTTTTTGACTAAGAAGTAGTTTTGAAAACAAAATTTGTGCTTAATAACGTAAAATTTAAAAAGAACTGTTTGATATTTTTTTTTAAATTTTTAAGTTTGAAAATTAATATTTCAAAAATTATTCTTGGCACAAGTACGATAACTTTGGCGCCAAAAATTGATAACGGTTTTTTTTTTATAGATGGACAAAAAACAAGTATATCTTACTATGGGAGGTGGCCTATCTCACCCCGTTTAGGAGGTAGGGGCAATTTTAGAAAACAAAATGACTTAAAATAAAAAAAAAATAAAACAACGGCAACACTTATAATAAAATACTATACCGGTTTTGAAAGCCAGAAACCTGTTCTTTTATTTAATTATTTAAGTCAAAGATTTCAAAAAATTCGAATGGAAACTTAAAATTTTGATAAAAAAAATGAAAAAAAAAGTGTAGACAAATTTATCGTACTCCCCTTATTCTCTAAAACAGATTTAATAAAAAAATGAACAAAAGAATAGATTTCTGTTTGAAAAAAAATTATAATAACGCGTGCAACTAGAAGCTACGTCTTTGGCGATCTGAACTGAATTAATTTCCACTGTACATTAACTCCTTAATATTTTTTAAATAAACCGTTTTCAAAATAATCTCTCACCAAATGTCTTTTCCTTCCCTAATATAGATACGTATAGGTAGATAGATACTCACTCAGTAAAAATTTTTAAATACCTGATCGATTTTTCTATCGACATTTTCTTAAACAAATTATCCTATCATTTAGTGAAATCAGTAACGGTAAATCAATAATATACTACATATACCTACCTTACTTTACCTTCCTAATACCTATTACGAATTGCTTTTTATCTTCTTTCCAACCATTTAGAAATATATTATGCACCTAGGTAGGTACCTACCTAAAAATAGATTTTAAAAAATTATTTTCTATTCATGAAAATAATTTTAGAAATCTACCATTACAACTAAAAAAAATTAGAAAATGGACCTCAGAGTAGGTAAGTACTTTTCCCCTCGCTTCTTTTATTTCTATGGATTATCAAAAAATCCCATAAAATTTACCGGTTAAATATATAATTATGTATCAAATACCTACTTTTTAATTTTTTTTGATTTTTGTAATCAAATGTAACCTTGAAATTTAACTATCAAAGAAGGTCAACAAAAACGTTCATTCACTTCAAAAACTAAAATGGGTAGATATCTTCTGAAATTCAAAAGAAAAACAATCCATAAGATATCAAAATGTCTAGTGCTTCGTGTTCTGTCTAGTAACACGAAAAAAAAAATATTTCCAACCCCCGAGGATCGTTGGAGGATCATCGCCTCAGCCATCAAGCATTTAAGCAAAAAAAGGTTGCGATGCGGTTGCATGTTCAATATTTCAATTTCATACCATGCTGATGTATAACGCCTGGGTTTGTTTCGTCATCATACGCGGTATTGTATTGGGTATGCTAGCTTTTCCATTTGGTATGCTAGTTTTCAATTTTTTCTTGAACATGCTTTTGTTCTATCATTCTACATCTGTATATTTCTCTTGTCTGTGCTTTTACTTTTCCAAAATATATTGAATATTGATGCCGTACAATCGATCGACTACGTCAGGTTTTGAGATAATTTTATGGTAAAATTAATTAAACATTGAACAACAACTTAAAGGCGCTACCACCAATTGCTTACGAATTAATTATTTTGGGCTTTATTTCAATGAAATTGACGGAATAAAGTATGGTCAAGTCTAATAAACTGACATTTTAGTATGAACAGTACAATAATAATAATAATAATAAATTAAACATTGTCTTCCCAATTTTGCTGAAGAATCCTGTTCATTTATGTAATTGATATGGGAACCCGACACAAGCACTTAAACAAAATGATCGAACGACAGATGCACGAAAAGCACATCCTCGAAAAGCAAGATGTTCCAAACGACACATGCTCAAACCACAAATAAAGTCAAGGACTGATATGTATATGCAAGCGACACTAGCTCTCAAACAAAATGTTTGCACGACACATCCACAAGCACGTAAAGCAAAATCCTCGAAACGACACATCCACAAAATACAAAAGCATTCAAAGACGGATGTACTCACGACATATGTACGAAAAAGACACACTTCTATTTTTGCTTGGCTTTGAGTTGTGCAGAATGTCAGCATATAACTCTGTACTGTTAGACTAAACATTTAAGTGAGAAAACATGTTAAATTTAACATAGAAGGAAGGAATTGAGTCTACAAAAATAAAGGAAGGCAAATGTTTATTATAAAATGGGGAGTAAATATCTGTAATTAAATTATTATGTATATTTATTGTAGCAAAAAGTGCAATAAATTTCAGAGGAAGGAGAACCTTAGAGACATCGAAGAGAATAAAAAAAAATCTCGTTAATTTCAAGTCAAATTTTGTTGAAAAAGCTTTTGATTGGTTCCCGGGAGGATGGTAGAGTTTTTTTTTTTTTTTTTTGTTCGAAAGATTTGTAAATTTTATCGTCTTTCGTAGATTTTTGGCTCAAGAAGATGTTCGAAGGGATTGTGCTTACTGATTAAGGATCCGCCAAAAAGAGGGAGTAATTCCTTTTGTGCGTAGACCGAAGTCTACACTAAATTTCCCTTGACATGACTTGTGGAAATCACAATCACAATGTTTCTATTTATCTCACTTCTTCAAATTCAATTGGCAGTTACTCTTTGATAGTTCGCAGCAACGTGGTTTTTCAATGTTTCCGAAAAAGATGTTTTTCATTTATTTACCCGATGGGGTGAATATCCGTAGATTGTTGGAATCAATTTTTTTAACAATTTTATATATATGTAATTTGTATGAACAATTAAAATAAAAACTATTTGTGCACTAGGGCGTATATGCACTTTTTTTAATTTTGTACTACTTTTTCCTTTTTCCAAATTTAGTTTCTGTAAGGCATATTATGACACTAATTATTGAAAGAGGATGGAGTTCTACCCGCAAACCTCTGGTGTAACACCTAAATAATACGCCACGGGCTGCATTCGATATATTTTACGTATTTGAATTTATTAGGAAATTTGTGACTTGGTCATATCCATCCTTTCTTCCCATTTCTAACATCTAAATACTATACATTTGACCATAATTAGTTTCTGGTCACTTTTTAAAAAATAATGACGTTAGTGAAGGATCGCACAAGCAACCACCTATTAAAAATGAGATTTCCTCCCTTACTGCTAATTTTTAAATTTGTCTCATGTTAACACATTTATTTCGGTCGATAGATAGTTTTAACTATATTTGGAACATTTTGTTTGAGTAAAATGTGTTACAGTTTCAATTGAGATTCTAAAGGGATCTGAGATCTTATTTTCCTGAGCTTACTTTTTATTTAAATTTTAAACTGATTTTATTGTTGAGCTCATTATAAATAATTGATTTATAAAATATTTATATGTATTTTTTTAAGCTCTTCTTGAATTAAAAATTTAAGTAACAAAAGCCAACTTAATGATAAATTAAAGCTGGTCATATACGCTAGTGATGATGATTAGTACATATATATCATCTATATCAACAAAAGCAAATCTAGTGGAAACTCAAACTAACGGCCATATTATTCACTCAATACACCCAGATTAAAACTTAAAGCTGGATGTAAATCATACAAATTCAATGTAAATTCATCTGGATTTAAGATTAAATCTGGATGTATCGAGTGAATAATATGGCGGTAAGTGATGGACTCAAATCCCCTCCAAAATCAATTACACAATTCACGGTAAAATTGATATTTAGCTAATTCAAATATGGCCGAGAAAATATGTTTGCATTATCTTCTTCTAATATATTAAAAATCTCGTGTCACGGTGTTTGTGGTCGTACTCCTCCGAAAAGGTTCGACCGATATTTATGATTTTTTTTTCGCATATTTGGAAGGTATAAGAATAGGCTATTAAGTATATTTCATACCGCTCGGTATATATATGTATGTATTTTTTTTTTGTGTTTTTTTTTAAGATTTGAAATAAAAAAATACCTATAATCCCAAATTTTCACCCTCCTACCACCACCCCACATTTTTTAATCGTGATTTTAGTATTTTTGTGTGCACAATATTCAAATAAACCGTCATCATTCGTTTTTCAAACTGAACCAAATTATTTATATTGTCGAATGACAGATGGCGCTTAGGTCTGCCTCATCGAACTTTCATCCACACATGTGCAAGTCATTGACGTGAAGTATTGCGTCACTTCGACATTTAATTCTGCATTTGTTATGTATCACAACGCAGTGCGTGCACATAACAGGACTTATTTTAATTTATTACAAGAAATTATATGTAGCTATTGTGGTACGTGTTTTGTGACTGTGATAGGTTGAAAAAATACTAAAAGAACAAATACATTTCAACAATAAGTACAACAGTTTGGTCTGTTAGGGGGGCAAGGGGGCTCATTTGGGCTGTCAAATGGGCAAAATAAGCAAGTTCGTGCGATCCAGTCGTGCATTTTATTCACTTAACATTAAACTTTTAATAGATCAAAAAATGAATATGTCAGTAAAGTTAATGACCGCGTTTGGGGGGCAAGCCAAACCTATCCGGATAGGTTTGTGTTGTTGTAATCCCTTGTTGAAAAACTTTTGATGTCAGCTGATGCAACAACAACTCAAAGGTATCTAAAAATTTTTGGGATATGTGGATAGCCTATCTCACTACCACCCGAACGCAAGCAATGATATACATTGAAGAGAAAATGAATGGTTGGTGTTTTCTTATTTTAATTGGCGGTCATAGTGGTCACAGCGCTCCATTCCTCTTTCTTTCATTTTATCCCAACATATCCGTTTGATAATCAACAAAGAATAGACCGTTATCATACTCGGGCTCGGGAAGACCATTTTCCCACAGTGCGGCGCGCGTCGCGTCGGCGCAACGCTAAACACGTTCAAACCTTCACGTATTTGCTCGATATCCACGTGGAATCTATCCTAGCAATGAAGGATAAGTTGTGTCCACTGTCATCGTACTTGAGGTTACCGGCCCGATACAGCCGCATCCGAAATCGGGCCCGAAAAAGTCCTAGAACATAACTGCGACACACAACAACAGAACACTTTCAGCTTCAATTTAAATATTGCACTTTCGATTTATAATTACGTTCCATTTCTTTAAAACCTTCCGCCTGGGTGTCCAAACGACCCGACGACGACGAGATGCGCCATTAAATGCTTGATTGCATTGATGAAGTGCTCCGCACCGATATAGTGCTGCGACATTTTTCTTCTCAATTGAACACGAGAACACAAGAATCACGAACGTTTTCACGTTTGTTTATCGAATGACAATGCGCACCGTCATCGGTCGGCGTCCTTTCCGGCAGCATAAACGTCAAACAGACTTTCGTTAAAATCTCATCATTCGTTCTATTTTATCGATCAGATTCGATCAATTTTAAACATAATTGTGATACATTTATTTATCATGTCCCCCCTATTTTTGTTTGTAAATATTTTAAGTACATATATTGCAAGAATTTTATTTTATTACTTTTAAATGGAATTTTTGACTATTAATTTCTTACAGGGTTACGTATCATAAATTTTGGAAGTTAAATTGTCTTTTCTTATATTTGATTTTGTTGAACAAACACTTGTCACACCTATTTTTCACAAAAAGAATAAGCCTTAAGTATTTAGGACAATAGCCAGGACCTAATGTATGGGTGAGTTCAAATATTTTTTGAGTGAGTTGAGGTCACCTTATCACATGGCTGACTACGGCCGTGGGCTGACCAAGAAAATAACTATGAGAGATGTATGTAAAAAGTATATGTGTGTCGTTGAAAAGGTATAATTGTATGTAATATTTTCTAAGACAAGTTACAAATAGCATTCACCCATTAGGTACAACTATTTCAAATACAAAATAATACATAATTCGAGATTTTTACATTCGTGAATTTTGTATTGCGGTTCATTTCCAACACTTACGAGATTATTTATTAATTATGGTTGTAGACTCACAAAAAAAAAAAAAAAATAATAATAAATAAATAATTAATTAAATGTTATATCACATAAAAATATAAAAATTATTGCATGCGAAATTTTGTATTAGTTTTGTTTTTAAATACCTATATCGTTAGGCTCCATTTTGATTTCTATTGTTGTTGGCTGCGCTGCACTGTTTTTTTTTTTTTTTTTTTGTTTTATTTAAAAATATTATAATTTTTTCAACATATTGTATTTATTTCGTTAACACTTAAATAAGCTGTAAGAAAAGACAAGAAAAAATATGTAGGTAAGATTTAATATAAAATTTTTGATTCGAAATTCACACGCGATAACATTATGACAACACCGAAACAACAAAGCAATACTGAGGTAGGTAGGTAAATTAAAAAAAAAAAAGAAGTAGAAAAAAAAAAAAAACAGTTCTGAAAAATAATATTTCGAATGACAAAGTTATGATAACGTCATGGAGTGGAACCTGGGGCCGAATTACGTCTTATTGTCTAAAAATGCTTTAAAAAGGTTAGCCTCATTTATGGTATGAAATTTTGAATTGCATAGTCATCTATCTTTCTCTCTAAAATCTCATCACACTTTTTCAAAAAGTTTTGTATATCTGCTTCAGAGCAATAAACCTAAAAGCAATAACTAAATTTACTGAAAAATAATTCAATGTTTAGGAACCTAAAAATATATTTTTTGTTTTTACTTTAAATATGTACCACGTACTGATATCTCAATCTTATATTCTCCCAACATTTTCTCTCCATTGACAAATTTTAGGTTTTTCCCTGCCTTTATCATATTTATTAATTCAAGTTTGATCAATGAGCAATCTCACTTTCAATGATTATATTGCTATGCACAACTTTTGCCAACTCATACTCCAAACGATAATAATAATGTCCGCAAGTGACAAATTTTCATTCTTCGATTTTCTTGTCATAAATGACATAATCGTATAAATGGTTCAAAAACTGCAATTTGTTTTCTATCATTTAAATAGTGAAAGGTAAAAATGACGTTTACAGAGTGAGAGAGAAGAAATAAGTGTACAAACACAGCAAGATTTTTTATAGAAAACAATTTATTGCGAATGAAAATGGAAAATGAACGATGAGTTTGAGCAATGATACCGGTAAAGCTTGGAAAAAATATAATAATTCCATGATGATAATTATGAGCATCATTGCCGATGTTCCATCCCACTCTATGCGCATCGTTTTCATCAAAGACTTCAAAATATTTCTGAACTAAAGAACCTGGCATATAAAATTGACCATAAGCTAAGTCCAATCGATTGAGATCCTGCGATAGTGGCCATTTCCGTAGGTGTCTTTTGAGTCCTTTGCATTGTGGAATGGCCAAAGAACTCTTGGGACAAAGATAGTTTATGTTTTAGTTTATTTTTTTGCCAAAGAATACAAGGCAACAAATTTATGATAACATTAATAACAATCTTGATTTATATAAATAAATTAAATTTAAAGTTAAAGTTAATGATTTGTTTTTAGTTTAAAACGAGGAAATATTTTTAAAATAAAAGAAATAAAATGTTATGAAGAGATTGCATCCATCATTTTTTGCATGATTATCTTTTTATATTGTTCTTTGCTAACAGTCAATGTAAAAAAGTCAAAATATTTGTTAAAAGTCTTTGAGCACCGATTAAAAGGTTCATGAGATGCATAATTAGTCCTTGAGTTTACTTCTTTCAAAAACCTTATGTGTCTTAAAGTTCGAACGTTTGGATTAACAGATATTTTGGAGCATAAAAATGAGGAGTCGATATTACCATTGAAAATGTCAAACGCAAATAAAGCCTCAGATAATTGTTTACGATTCTGAAGACTACACATACTAATAAGCTTTAGACGATGAGATTAAGAAGGTAACAAAAAGGAGTCACGGCCCCACCCTAGACCTCTTAACGCAAACAGCAAAAATTGTTTTTGGATAGATTCAAGTTTATTAACGTCAACATCATAATACGGAGACCAAACAATACTAAAATATTCTAAAAAAGGCCTTACCAATGAACAATTATAGCTTTGGTAATGTAAGGATCGTTAAATTCTTTGGAGCGACGTTTGACAAATCCAAGCATACACATATTTTGTCTATGTGGTGTTTAAAAGCCAGTTTTCTGTCAATAATAACTCCTAAGTCCTTTATAACGTCCTTTCGAACCAATTTATGTCCGTCAATAGCGTAGTCAAAATGGATTTCATTTTTTTCCTGAAAAAGGAAATAATATTGCACTTCTCCACATTTAGCATCATTCCGTTCAATTTACACCATCTAACAAGCGAGTTCAGGCATTGTTGAAATGACGTTCCGTCGAGTGAATTATTAACATTCTGAAACAACTACAACAAAGATAACTACACCCTTTGAATAATAAGGACAGGTCATTTATAAAAAGCAGAAATAGGAGCGGTCCAAGATGGCTACCTTGGGGTAGCCCAGAGGTGACATTTATCGGATGAGAAAAAACATGACAGAACTTGACACACTGAGTTCGTTTTGACAAATAAGACTCTATCCACTTAAATAAATTTGATTGAGAAAGCAGGCCATGGTCAACTTTGTCGAAGGCTTTGCTAAAGTCAGTGTAGATTGCATCAACCTGGTTACCATTCTCCATTTCTAAAAGAAAATTAGAGCTATAATATGAAAGATTTGTAGTAGTGGATCTACCCTTAAAGAAACCATATTGATGCTCACTAATAGTACTAAAGCTTTTTTGTTTCCACAAAAAACAAGGTTTTCAACAACTTCATCACATCTCTGGACTGACCACTAATAATTCATTGGACAAAGCATGTGGTCGATTTAAGAGGCCACGATGATCTTTGGTAAATGTCACAAAAGTAAAAGTTTCATAAAAAATACGATCAAATAACGCTGGAGTCGTGGACCATGATGGAAAAGTTCTTACATAGATTTAAGCTCGAGTTAAGGTAGGTAAAGGTGGTCACTCTGAAACTAGTTGAATATGATTACTGAAACAATGTAATGGTTGTTTTTAACTAAACTGGCGATGGTAAAAAGGATTTACATTACAGAATGATTTTCGTTTGGCTCGAAATTTCGGTGAATGATCCAAAATGAACTATCATAGAGCTTTTCACCAAGCTATCTCTTTCTAAGTGTTTCAATGACACTTTGAGGGAAAACATTTGATTATTCGCTAATGCCAATACATTCTTTTTGCTATACCCTAAATGCACTATTTCTTATCAATAATGCTTCTTTTAACACTTGCAAATAATATTTTGTATCTAATCAGTTTTCCGCCAACAATGCTTTCTCTCAAAGTGATTTAACTATCATAGTCCCCTTTCACACGTAGATACTAGTTGCTGGTGATTTTTTTGCCGTTTTCTTTAAATCTCCTTAACAATCTCCTGTACCTTTCACACGCAAGCAACAAAAACCCGGAGATTTTCTTTATTTTCCTTTTAAACTACATTGGTTGAACGCACATAAACGTAGTGTGAAGAGAAACGTCAAAAAATTCTCCTGAATTGGTTGACCGGGGAGATTTCATTTCCCCCTCTTTCTTCCTGCCCTTCTCGCCTATGAACTAATTGTTGCCGGCAACTCAGTTGCCCTGTGTGAAAGGAGACAAAGTATTTTTTTCTATCATTTGACACTGACGTCTTCCGCGAGTGCTCTATTGGATCCACTGTTTTATCAAAAAATTTGTATCATCAACGCTGATTTTTGGGTCAATGGGTATTAGTTTTATGTCTATAAGCAGAAAAGCAGGAAAGAAGATAAACCACATGTGATTATATCAAAAAGCTCCGCGCGCCGCAGCCGGTCATTGCAAACTACGCTTTTTGGTGCGGTCTATAGGAACTGGTGTAGTTATCGGACTATATATATTTTTTTTTTTCGCTATAGAAAAGCGCGAAAGTGGAGGAAATGTGATATCCGGCAGGATATCGTTATGTGCCATATACATATACTGCAAACGAAACAATCAACTTATTTAAAGAAAAGTTCGAGGAACACGTTATTTTGCCTAATGGACCGGTAAATTGACCTCTTAGGTCCAGTTTTTCAGTAGCTGATTATCAATTATTTCATCAATTTCATGGCAGATGTAGATTTATAAATCGAGAAAATTTGAAATATATATTGTTTCATTTTATATAACTTTGTCATTCATAATTTTGTTTTTCAGAACTGTGGCGGTTTCCACAAATAAAAAAATAAACAGCGTTGAAACGTTATAGATTTTCTTTTGTTTTTAATTCTTAAAAATTATGTTCAAATAATATTCAAGATTGTGTTATTTTTTTAACTAAAATTACAAATAGGCTTGTTTTAATAAAAACAATTTAAGGTTATACAAAAAAAAAAAAACAATGAAATCAATAGATTATCTTTAAATAAGCCAGCATATCAGCAATAATGTGCAAGGCTTTTTGCTTTTTTTATTATCCGTGTTTTCGTGAGATTGTCCAACCCAGTCAGTAAATAATAAACACGTTAGATTTCAACAATAAAGGACTCCCAATTGCTTTACTTTTATTCTTCAGTCAAATTTGACTTTGACTTTCGATGAATATAATGTTCTGGAACAATTCGTAGGTAATCATGAGATTCACATACAAAAACAGCTCTTTAACCGTCGTTAAAGAATTTTTATTGTACTTTATATAATTCTCACGAAAATACGGCTTGTTTACCGAAGGTAGCCTTCTGAACTTAACTGCACTTTTTTTTATTTTACTGAGCTAGCTATACACTTATCAATTAAACTATAGCATAATAATAAATTATTTTACTGCACATTTTGGTTGCAGTTATATTTCCTTGCTATACTTAAATTTAAATAAATATTCTAAGTAAACATGCATAACTGAGCTAATTTCAAAAGTGCAGCAAATAAAACAAACAAAAAATGGTTAGAAAAAATTATTCATGTTTGAATACAAAAAAAAAAAATAATAAAAATATTACACTACTTATTTACTGTGCTGGTAATTCCTTAATGTGGAAAACATGCATAGTAATAGCATTGTTATATGCACAAACTTGACTTTGCTCAAAGGAACTGAATAAACATAAGAATAGATACTTAAAGGTCAACGTAAATTAGAGTTGAAATGCTTGAATTGGCTTAGCAAAGAATATAAAGTTACCAAATTTACAAATTTTCTACTGAAATTGGCGGGTTCCAATGTTGGAACCCGCACTTTGGCTTTTTTTGGGCTTTTCAATAATTCTCTCAGCGCTTTTAAAATGAGATACCACACACATTGAAAGAGTCTGCTTTTTTGTTCTTGAAAAGCCCGTAAAAAAAGAAAAAGTTCTGGGAGCAGTTCGTAATATTGGAACCCGAACCCGCCATATTAAAATGTGCAGTAAAAAATTTGTACTAGATGCACATTCTTGGTAACTTTATATTCTTTGGTCTTAGTTAACCCACAGGCTTTAGGGTCTTAGAACTAGGCTTAGAAGTATTAAAATTTAAAATTTACAACGGTTCCGTGAAATAACTCCCCAATCCAAAAATGAAACAACCCCCCAAAATGTTTTTTTTTTAATTCCACAAATTCAAAGATGAAATAAATCCCCAATAGCGCGTCAAATAAGTCCCCAAACAAAAAATGAAATAAGTCCTCAAAGAAATAACAAAATTATGGCGTATAAACAGTAAGGTATGTATGGGGGGGGTATGTTGCCCCCTACAACCCCCTGCTTGGCCCACTATAGAATTTGGGGTAGGTGCGAGGTTGGGTAAATGCAAAGTTTCTTTTGCATTTAAAGAACCTTGATTTAAAGAAACTATGAATTCATCATGATATAACCCCCCAATTTAAAAATGAAACAAGTCCCCAAAATCGAGGAAATAAATCCCTAATTTTGAGGAGTTTTTTCATATTCCGATTTCCAAATAAATTTTGGGGGATTTATTTTATGTTTTTTTGGGAGTTATTTCACGGAGCCTTTACAACGTACCTATGCTTACTATCTATGCCTCATTACCTCCAATACATACATATATGTATGTAATTAAAAATTTATTGTTCACAGATTTGTATATAAATATATAAAATTGGTGAAGAAATTTAAAGAATTAAACGCTATACTTTGTACATACACATACATACATATGTATCTATAATTTAGTCCTTTTCCTATCGAGTCTCTAAAAATCTCTTAAAAGGTCCTCAAGTATTGAGAATCATCAGTGGCAACAGGGACAAGGAGCCCGATGTCACAACTCTAGAGTTTTGCATTTCACAATCCACATCACGACTGCTTTCTATAAGTAATTTTTTTGAACCAACTGCATAAACAGAGAGGGGCAGAGAAAACGCAAAAACTAACTGTCACCAGCTACATTCTTAAATCGGCACCAACATAGCCAAAGGAGTTAGAGTCCTACGACTGAGGTCGACCAAGTTGTTGAATTATTATAATGTGTTTGAGAAATTGTTTCTCATTCGGCTTTTGATCCCCTGAAGAAGACGGCAACAACCGTCGAAACGTTGAGAAACGAAATGAAATAGTTATTTTCATTTATCAACATTACGACCAAAAAAGCCGAATGAGAAATAATTTCTCAAACACATTATCATAATGCATAATCCCTTAAGTTAAAAGATCGAAGATGAAAAACAATAATGTTTGTATTCCAAGAAAAATTCGAATGAATACAAAAAAAAACAAATTTCAAGGCCTATAATTATTATTGGCTTATTTCATAAAAAATTTAAACAAATAATAATAAAGAAAAACACCGCAACCACCAAAATGGACTCCAAAAAAAAAAACTTTCGAACTCAATTAACGTCTTACCCGAAGGGGATTACAAACAAAAATGCAATAAGAAATAAGTTGATGTGTTTGATGTTTATGACACTTTTTGTTGCCTTAAATGGTCGTACGACCTATCTCAAGAAACAGTTCCTTAAGATTTTTAATTACATTTAAATTAAAACAATAATTGACTTATACTTATATTAAGTAAATACAAAAATAACATCAGTCAGAAATAATGTAAATCCCCTTCAAAGAATTAAGGAAGGCTTTGCTTATATTTAACAAAAATACAAATAGAATTTGAATATTTAAAAATACACAAACAACACCCTCAACAAAAGATAATTTAAAATTATTTTATCTAGAGAAATAATTGGAATCAAGGTCGATTTTGTACATAAAATGTAGCCAATCAGAAGCTCTGGAATTATTGAAATATTGCGAGAAAAATGTTGATAACGTAATATTATATCTAATTAAAAATCTTTATACCTAGTTATACGCATTTAATCGGCGTATTTAAGATTGTAATTTGTTTTTACTTGCGATCTAGGTGCTGAAACGGACAAAGTGGAATCGATCCGAATCTTGCCTAAAGTATATCTATCTATTCGAGAAGTTCCGTCTGTCTGTCTGTATGTCTGTTCACGGCCTATAGCTTAAACCAATGAAGCGATTTTCTTCAAACTTGGAGCATAAGATTTTCGGGTGATTCCCTAGTGGGAAAATCGAGATTTTTTTTTAGCTCAAGAAATAACGGTACTTGCCATACAACCGTTTTGAAAAAAGCTATTTATTTATGGTCTACATTTTGGTGAACAAAATTTACCAAAAACCGTTTTTTTTTTTATTTTCGACTTTATCGTTAACCGTTCAACCGATTTTGATCAAAATTTTTATTCTTAAAGCCCTATCAAGTGTATACTGCATACATATATTTTCAAAAAATAGTTTTTGGATTTAAAAATGATTTAAAAAATCATTTTTTTGAAAACTGGTTGAAGGATTTTTTTAAATTATGGTTTTAGTTGCATATTTTTATGTTCTTAAAAATAGCATACCAATTTTTTCTTGTTTTTATTTTAAAGGTCAAAACAGCTGGTAGCTAATTCGCTATTTAATAACTAATAAAGTTAAAATATTAATAATATACTGTCTCGCTCCCGCACATACCGAGCTAAGGTCAGAAAGCGACCGAAAACCTGGGTTGGAATCAGCTTAGGTGATTTATGATGCGTCAGAGTCACAATCTACCAATTAAGCCGTATCATCCAACTCGGATCTCTGTGGATCCATTGTGGCCCACTATAAAGGCAAGGTAGGTATAATGATGGGTAAGGAGAGTAGTTGGTGCAGTTTAGAAATAGATGTGGGGGCCTCCCTGAACCATTTAGAATTCTGGATGAATTTTGTTATGTTTCTTAGTGGCAAACATGAGATGTCGCCCAATTCGTCGAAAAAGTGTTTCCCGAGGGCTGTCTTCCTGGCTCTTGCTAGGCTGGGGCATTCACAGAGAAAGTGATATGAGCCCTCCTCCGCCTCTTTATCCTGATACTAGAGCTGTGCCAATCGTTCATTTTCAAAGATCGAATCAATCAATGCATGATTGATTGCTTCAAAGATTCGATCTTTTCAATCAATCATTATTTCAATCATGGTCAAAGATTATATAATCGTTCACTATGACAGTGTTCACATTGGACTCAGATTGACGATTTTTTTTGGCATAAGTCAGTCAGTTCGTGTTCACACACACACAACCGTTTCACTCTGACGTTCAGCAGTCGTTAAAATAAAACACAAATTTTTACTCGCCGGAGAATTTAATTAGAAATTTTTCAATCACAAAATTAATCAATCATGTCGATTATGGAATCCGCAAAACGACATCCGCAGGGAATCACATTGTAGTGCTCTCTTTTCTCTTTAACGATCTTACGTAGAAAAGAGAGAGAACAATGTACTGCAAATCACTGCGGATCTACTATTGCGGATTCCAATTGAATCTGTAGTATTTAAGTGCCAAACAAAAACTAAATACTAACAAAACAGATGTCACAAAAGGAAACGTCGAAAAAATCCACACATTTTTAAAAAATGCCTCACTTGCCCGTCTCTTTCTCACTACAAAGTGGAAACGAGAAAAAGTACATAGACGCCAAAAAAAAAAAATCCGAGGAGTAAGTCCAATGTGAACACCGTCTATGTCAATCAGATTGATTCGGTATTTGTGATTGTGATCCGTAGCTTCCATTAATGGATCTTAATTCCAATCGTTCAAATGAACGATATAGGTACGTTTCGGTCGTTCTAGTCATTCTAAATCAAATTATTTTACAAGGCGAACACGATTATTTTGGCAGGTGTCAAATGTGCCAAAATTTTTTGTACGTCGGATCGAAAAACGGAGTACGCCAATCGATTTAGGAGGTGGGTATTACCTAGTGTCACAGCCGACGCTCTGGGACCACTGGAACACGATTATTTTGACAGGCGTGAAACGTGCTAACATTTTTGTACGTCGGATCGAAAAACGGAGTACGCCAATCGATTTAGGAGGTGGATATTAACCTAGTGTCACGGCCGAGGCTCTGGGATCACTGGAACACTATTATTTGGACAGGTGTCAATGTGATTGACAATGAGTGGAATGAACGAAACATATACATATGTACGTGCGTCGTCGATCATTTATTCAAAAACTGAAATGATTGATGTTGGGATTGATTGTTTCGGTTTACTGTAATTGCATCAACCGTTCATTTTGATGAACGGGTCACAAAGAACGAATCAATCACGATTGACACAGCCCTACCTGACACCCCCTGCATAAGTCAGATGTGGTGATACTAATTCTACTCATGTGGGTTCCCAATGAGTTGTGACCTGTAAGGATTCCAACCAAGAGGAACAGTTGAGGTCTGCTCAGCTCGAGAAGGTAATCTGTTTTTTTTTTCTTTGATATGTCCGGCCATAGATTCCTCGAAACCCGACAAGTAGCAATTGATGACCATCTGTTGTTTGCGACTTTGGGGAAACTCTGGTGAATTCTACTTTTTTTCTGTTCTAGTGGCATAAATACAGATGAATCTATTTGGCTCGGATCAAGATATGAACCGTTCTTGGCCATTTCATTCCCATGTATTTCACGGTGTTCTGGGACCCATAGAAGGGTGACTATATTTGTAACCTTAGCTCGTTACGAGAACGATTTACCAGTTTAGACTTAGTGATGATGGAGGAGATAGCTTTGACCGCCTGACTGTCAACAAAGAAGTCGATATTTTTGTTTACTAGTTCGAATGTGCCAAGACTTCTTGCGGCTTCATAAACTGCAAGCACTTCCGCTTAAAAGACACTGCAGAAATTAGGAAGCTTTATCGATTTATTTAGGGGTGGATTATCTGAGAAGATACCTGACCCTAACCTCTTATCCGTCTTTGAACCGTCATGGCACTAGTTGTACCAATACCAGCCAGATGAATTTTAGTCATCATTTTAAGATTGGTTGCCTTATCTAAGGCTGGCAACCAAACCAAACACGCGTATGTCAAGATTGGCCTTATTATGGCTGTGTACATCCAATGAATGGTTTTGGGGCTGAGACGCCATCTTTTTCCAAAAATTCGACTGCATGTATAAAATGCTATAGAAGCTTTCTTCTCTCTTTTTTTAATATTTTCTTTCCAGTTTAGTTTACGATCTATTATTAAGCCAAGATATTTTGCCGTACCATACCAGCGATATGGAGCGGTGTCCCATTTATGGTGGGAGGGTCTAATATTTGGAATATTACGTTTCCTTGTAAACAAAACCAGTTCTGTCTTGAGTCGGGTGACATTAAGTCCACAGCTGCTGGCCTAATCAATGAGTTTGTCAGGGGATGTTTGTAGAAGCTCGCACAGTGGGGGTATGAATTTCTCTGAGGCCATTATTACTTTGTCGTCAGCCACGACTTTGACACCGTCAAAACTGAGTTTGACTAAGATTTGGTTAACCCCCTTCCTTGTGCAGTGCCTCTACACGTCCTTACTTTAAGCTTGACCCATTTCTGCGTTTACTAGTCTCGTTAGTAGCATGGAATCAATCCAATTTGACAGCATCGGATCAATATTCATAGTCATAGAGCCAAGGGCTCGACGAATCGTCGTGTTTCAACGTTATTGAAGGCCCCTTCTATGTCAAGGAATACTCCTAACGTGAATTGTTGTTTTTTCGTTGTTTGTAAAGGAATATATAAATATGCCTTTAAATGCATTTTAAATTTTTTGTTTTAACCTATCCGGCTTTATCGTTCGAAAACATATCAGATACTAACCTATCTCAGATGGGCTAACGGATTGCCAACCGATCGCGGCCATTCAATTGACTTGAATCATTTTGAATCATCTTACGCAAATGGAATACTCAGCGACAATCCCATGTGACTATGTATCGTTGATGTGATAATAATCAAATATCACCGTAGCTGATTCCACCCCTGAATTTGTTTACCACCAATTTCATCAAACCCGATCAAGACACATTTGCTTAAACGAAACTTTAGTAGGTAAAGTCAATCATCGACAATATTTTTACACTACCACAGAAATTCAAAAAAATTCAGATCGATAAAATTCTTTAGTAGGGACGAGCAGAATCATGATATACCAATTTCTAAAAGAACTATGTAAATAGTAAATCATTCCAATGCTGCATTGCTGCAGAAATATGGACATTATCAAGATCAGATAAAAACTTGCTGTTTTACTTTTAGAGATTCAAAGAAATCTCTTTGCGCTATGCGCTACAACGACGTTGACCTGGACAACTAAAAATAGATGGCTGAGATCGCTCCAACCAACACGTGGAGTACATGAATATCAACAGACAGACAGACAATTTTCTGGGCTTACCCCTTTGCCCCGTTGGATAATGCAGTAGTGGCGCACATAAGCTGAGAGCAACCACAATTAGCTTGGTGTGTTTAACTGGAGGCAGTAGCTAGTGGTAATGGCTACAGGGACTAGTTTAAGTTTAAAATCGATTTGTGTTATTTGATTTGTTTTTAAATAAAATTCACCTACTGCTTAAAATTGGCAATTAAAATTAAAAAATTAAACAAAAACTTGAGCAAAATGTATAATAAAAATGAGTGATTCTTTTTACTCTTTTCAAAAATACAAAAGAAATAAAATCATTCGTTTTAATCGTCGGATATCTTTTATATCATACAAAAGAGCCATTTTCAAAATGTATCTTTTTAAAATTATTATGCCATGGGTTGTTTTTGCTCGTGGTTGTGATTTTATCCCGACAATAAAATTGCAAAGAACAGTTAAAATCGGCAGAACCTGAAAATTATATTATACAATGATGTTTTACTAGTATTTAATCATCTCACGATGAACAATGAAGACAATAGCATGCAATGCAAATTTTTTTTGAAAGTATGTACCTTACCTACCCCTGTTAAGAACAAGGATAAGAACTATAGATCCTGTTCACGATGATCAAAACGATGATCAAAATCGCCGGACTTTTTGTTATATACTAACGCTGTAATCACAAAAAGGAGCACGAAAATTGTGTGGGATGTAGCCAGCTAAAATCAGGTGAAAAAAGGCAGTAAAATTTTTCTCGATAAACAATACCGAAAATACAAAATTATACATAAAACGTGCTTTTGGTCCTATGTGCCTGCTATGAAAAATCTTCTACTCAAAAAGTAATTCATTATGAATAAACTTTAATGTATGTATGTATTAAAATTAACTTATTAATTTTATTCAACAAATAACTTAAAAATTTTATCTGCAACAATAAAAAATACAGTAAAACCCGCTTATCTGAAACACTTTTTTCATCCCCGAGTGTTTTTCGACCAATTACCTTTAAAACACTCCGCTTAAGCGAAACTCGCTTAAATGAAAAAACCCGGATACGTGAAACATATTTGCAGTTCAATTTTATATTTTTCATTGAAAAAAAAAAAAAAAAAAAGAATCGCACAGAACGAAAAATTTTCTGAATGCTTTCGTTTCTGCTATATTTTTCACCTTCACCATTTTCACCACGAAAATGACATTTGAATTTCTGATTACTTCACAAACGTTTACATTAACATTCTATAACCAAATTGCTTTGTCCTCTCAAACAAAAATCCAAAACAACATTTCAAATGGCTCAAGAGGTATACGTATTTTGACTTTTATTAAAAAGAAAATTACTTTTTCATAATTTAAAGATAACTAAAAGATAAATACAGCTGTTTCCAGCATTAATTCTCCACTTAATGGAATTTTTAGATCCGCTTAAGTGAAATTTTTTTCATTTATCCGCGCTCCGCTTGAGTGAAATTTTTTTCACTTAAGAAGAGTTCGTTTAAGTGAAAACCCCGCTTAAGTGAAAGAAAGACTGTGACATTTTACAGTTTCTCTTAAGCGGGTTTTACTGTACAATGCTAACCAGGTTCGTATTCTTTAGGGGGCAAAAAGGACTATACGAATCTTTTGTGCCCCAATACAAATGCGTTTTAAAAAGTGTTATCAAACCTTTTTAAACACTAATATTTAATAAAAGTAAAGTAAATATTTTGAATAACAAACATGCATAATTTTCTATAATTTTTTAGAAACTTCCCTTAAAAAACTGTAATTTTTAATTTATTCCACTGGAAAGCACCCGCGGAGATTCTATTTAACATATTGGAAAAGTCACTTACTTATATCGATTTTAAAGGAAAGTTATCTATGGTCTCCTGTAACCCGTCCTACTCCCCCTACAGCCTACACGTATCGCAAGTGACACGTTTTTTTTTTATTTTATTTTGTACTATGTACATATGTATACCTATTCTGCAAAATAAAGTAATCAAGGTCATCAGACTATAAGTTATTGCCCTCACTGACTGCCTTATCTTACCAAAAGTTTTGAGTTAAAATTATTACCATAAAATTCTAATGAAAATTTTGTCGTTTACATAATATATATCTACTTTATGGCAAGTTATGGATTCATAAACAAAAATTAAAGAGATTTTGATTGAACTTAACATTTCCATGATAAAGAAAATGAAAAATTTTTCCATCTCGCAATTCTAACTGTTCTTTGTATTTGACTGCCTCTTACACAGATGGTGAGATGGATCAATTTTCATTAGCATTAGCATATTTCAATTTTCAAAAAAAGTATTGTTAGATATGAGAAATAAATGTCTTAAATTTTCAGAATTTCTCCGATCCGTGTTGTACTTTTTTTCAAAAATGACTTATTCGGTATTTATTAAACTTGGTACAATACAGTTTATTGAGATTATTTAGAATATTTTATACAAAAATTATTCTTATTCTCACAATTAACGCGTACCTTCCATACAACTGTTACAACTCAATACATATTTTCGACTATTTCATTATCTGTTCAACCGATTTAAATTATTTTTTTTATAAAATGGCTCCTAATAAGTTTAAATAATTTTACATATGAATATTAAAAAAAGAAAAAAAATTTTATCTAAAAAAAAAAAAACAGAAACAATTGTTTCTAAAAATTCGATATCTCGAAACGGATAGATGATTTTATGTTTAATTAAATTCTTGAATCCATTTTAATCTTATATAAAAATCCATTTTTGTTTTCGTACGCGCATAACTAGACTAATCATCATTCGATTTGCATAGAGATTTTTTTGTTGGATTTGTAATGAACCAACCCGCTTGGAAAAACAATCCAGTTTTCAATAAGGCACTGGCAAGTTTTTCATAGTTACTAACAAGGATCTAACAAGGGTTATTATAGGCATTCGCTAGGCCCTCACCAGTTATGAACCCTTTTGCCTCGTCAGTTAAATTCTGCCTAAGCCCTGACTAGTAAAGACTAGATTTGTTCCACATATTTCGTTGTACATGGTTTTCCATTCAACCTTTTCCTTGCCGAAAACTTGCCATTTTTCCAGGCGGGAAATTACACAACGAAGCTGACAATTGAGAAATTCAAACGGAAATTCGACCAAAAAAGTCAGAAAATCGTTAAATTATATTGAAATTTCAAACTTTCTGAATTAGTTTTTTGATCGTACACACATAACTCGGCTAAACAACATCCAAATCGAATAAAGAATTTTTTGTTGGATTTGTATTGAACCAGGTATACACACTACGGAGATGAAAATTGGAAAATTAGGCCGGAAAAGTCGGAAAGTCGTGATATCAATTGGAGCTTGCTCGACTTTCGAAAGAAAGATTAATAATTTAATCAATTATAGGTGGAACGAAGTTCGGCGGGTCAGCTTGTACATGTATATAAAAATGAATATTTCTGTGTTCGTCTTCTATAGGTTATCGTACTGTCAAGCCGAACTATTTGAAATTTACAGAATTATGTTCTTATAAAGAGTGGGAAGGTTTTTGAATTGGTTTTAATAAAATCCGCAAAATTTAACACTATCCTTGGAATTGAATTAAAAAATATAAAAACTTAAAGAAATATGTAGATAAACATTACAATAATAAAATAAAAAATTTTAAATTTATAAGTTAAATCGTCATATTATGCCTTCTGAAATATCAATTGGAAAATGCCTACGTAATGCCAGCGAAGCAAGAAAGGAAATGCAAATAAAAAAGATCCTGAAAAAGGTCGATTTCTGTGATATTGTAAATAATAAAAAATGGTGTACCTAAAATTTCTTTCCTTTGAAAATCTCTACAAGGCTTTAAAACCACAGTGTGATCGTAAATTATGTATAGAAGCAAGTTCAAGCGACTCAGTCGTGATTTTTTTATAAATGTACAATTCGAGTACCTTTATCCGAAAAACTTAAGTTTGAAGAAATTGACATTACTTGAATTTTGTCAAAAATGATATACTGGGGTATATGTACATATGTTCAGTTTTTATATTTTGTTTATATCGCCCAGTGATAAGAAATTCTTAAAAAATGTTTATTTGTTAAAGTTTTATCTGACCACATGTTTGCATTTTGAAGTTTTGGTGTAGAAATATAGGCAATTTTCGTTTACTGATGCCTTCATTAGGTATTTGCTCTCTATACTTAATTTTGTATAGATTTCTACCAATTATATTAGATAGTTAACTATGCTTTTATTTTAAAATTGTAAAGGTATGCAGTATGAATACAAGAAAGGAGGTAAGTATGTAGGTATCTAGTTTAACTTAAATAAAACATTAATTTAATACCACACTGTTTTTTTCTATTTAGGAATTAATTGCATTCAGCACAACAATTCAAATCTAACCAGCTTCCAAATAGCGTTAACCAGTTCTGAATAACACATTTACAATGCGGCGTAGTTAAATTCCATGAATAAATTTACAATAAAAACGAAACAAAAAAACTTCAACCTATAATAGATATTTTTTTTTTTAACCCACACTTGCAATGTGATAATAAAAATAATTATTATTGAGTTAATTTCACATCATAAAGAGTCAAGATACAATGTGCATTTGATGCTGTATGTATACCTACATTGTAGGTACTTAGTTAACTTTGATATCACAAATAAGTCAAACTACCTACTTAAACAACATTTAACAAAAAACTGGATAGATAATTAAAGCAATATAAATAAACTAAATAATACAATCTTGATCCAAAAAAAAAAAAATCGATGTATAAATGAAAACATAACTTTAAGATATTATATATGTATGAAAAAGTATCTATAACGTTTCACATGCTGTTTACCATAAATTCTAACAGGTTTAACAATAATTGTTGTTTATTAGTTTTATTTTATTTTGTACATATACCTATGTGATTTCCGCAGATAGCGTGTTAAGCTTAGTATAATTAAAAGCCTTGAAAAATATGATTTTCAAAAACAAAACAAAAAACAAAAACACACACAAAATTACTGCAACAAAGAAGCGCCAAATCTTGATCACTTTTTTTCAGAAATCATTTCACTTAGCAAACATTTCATATGTTTAGTTTCATTTATTATATAACTTTGGATTTTAATTAATAAATTAAAAAAAAACAACACTAGCAGCGAAGCAAGTAACAAAAAAAAAAAAACAAAAAAATACACAGGCAGCTCGATCACTCGCGATCGTTTCGGCTAATTGCATCAAAATTAATAACAATAATTGTATCTTTAGTCATTATTATTTGTATCTTACAAATAATAATAAAAAACAAAACATAACTTCAATGTACATATGTACTAACAACGCAGTGAATTTAAATTTTGAAACAAAAACAAAAATAAAATAAACGCACGATTTTGTGATCGCGTCTCAATCGCACTGCACGAACAAACAACAATCTAACAAAAAAAAAAAATCAAATTTCAAACAGAGTCTGACTAAAATATGAAGGAGCCCAGCTGCTCCACGAAGATCTGGAACGAAAACTGAAAGTTAAAAACATTCCAATCAAACATAAGCTTAAAGCAAGAAAAAATTTTGTAGGAACTGCTGAAGTATTGTATTGTAGCTCACAGTCACAGATACACTGCGGAACACTACATTTTTTTTTTTTTTTTAATTCTTGGATTATTTTATTCCAGTTTTTCTGTGACGTAAGTCTGCGGCCTCTGTATTATTAATGTAGACAAAATCAACTTCAAAGATAGAAGAGAAGGAAGGTAGTCGTGGTCGTATAGAAGATTGAACTTACGAGTGCTTAGGTGATTACTGATTAAAATAATGCCTGTTAAAGTTGCAATGGAATGGAAAGCGAACGTGGTAAATGCAGAAACTTGTGGAAATGTTTGATGAAGTTAATGAAACCACAGTCCACAACAGGTAGGGAATAGTGAGTTATACATTCACAAATATTCAAGTAATTTTATAATGTTGGAAATTTAATACGACAACAGAATAAGAGATGGAGATAGAAATCGAAAGGAGATGAGATGAGTAATATTTTGCAGACAGAGTTGTGTTTATCAGGTGGATTATCTAGACACACAGGGTAACCATAGTATAAATAAGTAGATCCTACAAAAAGTACTTACACGTATTTTTTTATATTTGTGGATTTAAGGCACAAAACTGCTTAACTTGTTTATAACAAATTAACATTATGTTATCTTAGTTGCATTGGTATATTTTATAATTAAAAAATCTAATAAAATCGTTGATTTAACTGATACCTATTTCTTAAATAAATTTAAGAAAACAAAAACTTAAAACCAGTTTAAATGAATGATTTAAATAATTTACATTTACATATTTGAAAAACTGTACTCAGATACAATACTTTACAAATTAGAGTAAACATCAGTATCCAAATATTATATCTAAGTACCTACCTATATTTATCATTCTATAATCGGTTAAGTATCATTAAGACCCAGTTTTACAGTGCAAGATTAAATTTTAAGGTCGTATGCGAATTGGGTTGAAATTTTATCCAAAGATTAATTTTTGACCCTATTGAGGTGAATCTGTACGAAGAAATGTCAAATTTTAATCTCGGATAAAAATTTTAAACCAATTTGCACACGGCTTAAGCTGAATCAACTCGCCAAATTTTGAGTTGTTGACTCTGAATTTACTGAACAGACAGATGCCTTTGAAGTTTTATCCTCATAGATTTTTGTTTTATCCGCGTTAACTACTACTACTATACTGGAAAATTTCTTCTTAAGTAAACTATAAATGCATTTTTGACCAGAGTTAACTAATTCTAGTTTAACTCGAAAAAAATAGACCTTAGTAATTTAATTTATGAATGAAAAAAGAAAAGCTTGTTCATACATATCCCTATTAAAAAAAAAAAAAAATACTATCCACTCCTTGACACACGTGTAAGCTGGCACATGAATAAGTAAATTGTACGTTAGTAATTAGTAAGTAATTGTATGTTGTACGTACTTTTACATGGAAGTATTCTAATACATGTGTCACGCACAAGTACTGATTGATGACAAATACTGGCTGAACAGAATGGTGACGCAGACGGAACCGGAGACGGAGCTGGAACAGCTGTCAAAATATTGAATACACGCAAATTCAATGTTGCGAACACAACGGAACGTAGACGCATACGGAGACGCAGACGCAGACGGAAGAGTTCACCAACTTTTAACTTTTCACGTACGGCACTTTTGACGTTTCAATTTGTATGAAGAAAAAAAACAACTTTTTGGGTCGGAAAAAATATTGTGGTTATTTGTATCGCGAAAAAAATTATTTATTAAAAGGAAAATTAGAGGAAACAAAAAATGTGAATTCTGAGCTTGTACACAAGAATATTCTTTTGTTTTTCTTCAAAATACTTTCAAAGCTGTACAGCTCCATTGTGGACATGTAAAAAAAATAACGTACGACACTTTTTGACAGCTCTTCCAGTTCCGTCTGCGGCTTCAGTTCCGTCATTCTATTCTGTTCAGCCAGATATGCTTGTAGTTGAAACGGTTATTATGAAATATATTCATGTATGTTTAATGAAGTTATTCATCCTTTAAACGCCAAATTTGGTTAAATAAAGTTAATCGCTCGCTATTATAAAAGTCCATTACACATTTTTTTTAATAAGAATTTGAAGTGAGCCGATGTTTTCGTCTTATCTTGCTGTTATTTGTCGCTGATAAATACGGTGTTAAAGCATTTAAAATTTAACACCGCTTTCGAATTGGATTAAAATTTTATTCAAATTTTAATTTTTGACACTATCAAAATATTTCTATGAATCCATATCATAAGAACTTCAATGTTTAGTCCAGGATACAAATTAAAATTCTAATGACATACATAATTAGGTACTAAGTTTTCATTATGAAAGATAAAACGGAATTTGTATGTTTTAAATTTGAAAAAATAAAAACATTGCCTTATAAAACACTTTAAGCAACCCTTCTAACCAAAATGGATTCCGCAATGTAAAGTGATATTTTTTTATTTTATTTTAAGTTCCAATTTGACGGATAAGCCATAAAACATGCAAAAAAAAAAATTAGATTAAACTCCATTTTGTTGTTCCTTTCTTTTCGAAACTTTTATGATTGTAGATATAATTTTCATACCGCTATATTCAAAATTTAAAGATAACCGAATTCTTTAACTGCATTGGGCAGGATTTTAAGTGTTGTTGCTTTTTTACAAAGCTTAAAATCTCCAAAAGATTATAAATAAAAAAACATTAAAAACATTTCGATTCAATTTTTGTTTGTTGCAAAATGATTTCCCAACTGGATAAAGTATTATTTTAAGAGATAAAGAAGGATTTCGCTGCTTTTAAATTTATACAAATTAATCGTTAAGGAGTTATTTTATGTGTCGTTTAAAATTACCATAGAAACAAATTTTAGAGCGGTCTTCCATTTCAAAAGTGATTTAGAGCAGGTTTAAAATTGTTTGAAATTTTAACGCCATAGATTTTGCATTTTTACGAAAATGCTCATGAATTAAACCTTTATTCGAAACTCGGACGTACTGTGATATATTTATGTAGATTATTCCTTTGGTCGCACAAAATGAACGTGGAATACTTTACCGGTTCTAGTTTTTAAATGTTCATAGATATAATATCTCATTTTAAATCTTTCCTTATTTTCCTTATGTTGGTACAGGAAGTCATAATTAATAAAAAATACAGATTTTTTCTAAATTAAAACGTATTCATTCATGTCGCTGTCTATATTCGGTACAAATTGTGTAATCGATTTGTAACCAGCTTTCCGTTTAGCTAGAAACTATGAATTTTATGTCGAATTCCATGCAACAAAGAGATCAGTTCTGCTTAGAAATAAAACGATTTCTTTAGAAGAAAAAATCAAATTTTCTAGACAAATGAAATCTTTCGTTTTTAGCAAGATTTACACGGACTTGTACACACACTAAAAAGATTTGACCTTTCTCAGAAGTTGAAAGTTTTTTGCCGCGGTGTTTAACAAATATTATAATATTGAAAAGTGTTCGTACTTTGTGTGTTTAAAAGGATTTAATACAAATATTTTACATATGGATGAAAATGAGTTTTATTCATCAAATAAGCGCGGATAATTAATTAGAAGTGATCAACAGAATAAAAAAAACTCTGATTCCAAGTGCCCAAAGTCAATTCATCTCTCCTTGCCGATGCGATTCTTGATTGATGGGTTTCGTGATGTGGCCGCGGCGCAGTGGAAGTAGTGCTTGACTGCTAACCTGGATGTGTGGGTTCGAGCCCCAGTCTAGGCAGCATTCTTTTCTATATTCCCTCAAATGAACGCCACCCCTGGGATTTAATGAGATAATAAAAACCTTATTTCTCGATCCACTGTGCAAACAAAAATCTATCCTATCCTTCTATTCCTTCTAACATTGCCTAATTTATAAGACTGTAGGTCTTACTGGCATATATATGTTTGTATTGTTTTTTTTAATTGTTTTTTTTTCTACTATGAACGCACAACTATAGCACAAAAAAAAATCAGATTTCTTGCAACTAAAAAAAAAGAATTGATTTGAAATTGTTGCATGGAATTTGACATTAAACATCGCTCAGAAAGTGGGGCTGTGCGATCTAAGCACCGCCTATGTGGGATATTCGGAAAAAAGTATGCCAGTATTTAATTAAAAAAAGTGCGTACTATTTTCAAAAATTTTATCAATGGTTAAGGTTTTTCAAGGTGATTTGTAGCACATCATGTGTGGTTTATTCACAAAACAGGTATATGCATTTTCCAATTTATAGTCAAAGAATTTTTTTTCCATATAGGGGTAGCGTGCCCCCCGATACATACCTCACTGTTTATACGCGATACATACCTCACTGTTTATGTTTATCCGCGTATAAACAGTGAGGTATGTATCGGGGGCACGCTGCCCCCCCCCCCCCTGCTTGACCCACTATAGGATTTGGGGTAGGTGTGAGGTCGGGTGTATGCAAAGTTTCTTTTGCTTGGTGCTAAACCCCCCCTTAGCAAAAAATGATTGCTGAAAACCCTCTACAAAAATCGATTATTATTTTGCGGGCGCCTGAGTTATCATAATCGTGCCTTTTGTTTTTTCTTATTTTCGTTCAAATAAAACAAACAAAAGTTATTGTTTATTGTATTGAAATGCGAAATCTTCTTACTCTTCTATGCTTCTAAAAAAAATTAGGGATTTATGTCCCATTTTTAACAATAAACATTTAGGGCTTGGGTCTCATTTGGGTGGCATTTAAGGCTCAAATTCAATTTCGGCTTTATGTCCCACTCTAGTGAGACATAAACGCCAAAAATTAAAATTGGGCCTTATGTCCCTACACCGCATAACTTTCCATTTTTATACCTATGTATGTAGGTACATATAATGTACAAATTACTTGTGTACCTATCTACATTTAGGTGTATCGCAAGTAAAAACATATCACAAAAAAAAAGTTTTCATCCACTGCACTAAGTATGTATTAAGAAAACAGTAATTAAAAAATTTAGCTGTGTCATTAATTGTAATTCTAAAAATGAAATGCTCATTGAACTTAGCGTAACTAAGATGTTTAAAATTATCTTAATCCTTTATTCATGGCTGTGAAAAATACTTAATTTAAAAATGTGATTCAAAATTGTATTTAAAGAAAAAATCCCCTTCCAAAACAAATCAAGTTAAAATTCAATTGAAACATGACTTTACCGCAAATTTGAATTAAGTATTTATTCAACCGAAGATTATAATAAATTTTATCATATAAAGTAGGTACCTTTTATCATGTAGGTGTACAATAGTCCAGATAAATTATTATTATTATTGTCACTTAAATCTCGTCTTTAAAAACACTTGTTTTCAGATTCTATAATATTAAGAGTCAACGACGACGATTCTGACGATTCTCTTGTCAATTAAAGTTCTGCTTCATCACTTCCCAAGTACCTGCCTTACCTATACTATACACTTTACCTACCTATCACAAAGAAAAAATTGAAAAAAAAAATCAAGTTTCAGCCATTAACATTTTGTTTTGAGTTCTTTTTTCCAATTCCAGTTTATTGGTCTCTCTTCTCTATATTACGAGTATTCCAACAAAAAAAAAAAATATATACAAATAAAAAAGATTCACACTAATTCAATTATTTTAATTTAAACTTTGTATTTCTCTAGATTTATTTTTATACAGATGTTGATGATCGGACGAGTTGTGTGAAGCTCTAGCTATATAGATTATGTTAATTAGCTGGAACGATTTTGCCTGGGCAGGAGTTAAAGTTTCCTGGGCCTCTGGAAATGCAGGTATAGTGCGCCCTTTTAATTAAATTTCTTCGTGCTTAAATCTATTAATCGCCAAGAATTCTTCGCACCTAGCTAAGCTCGAAAATGATTAGCTGGTTGTTGGAATCAACGCGTACATTTTTTAACGTGGAAAGAATAATGCGTAAAATTTCACCGAAAATAAAAATAGTTTTTTTTTTCAAAATGATGGACACGGATTTTAATGTGACATATCATTGAATCGTGTGGACGGACGCGATTCAGTTTTTTAAAATTACAAATGAGGGGTATAATTCCAAAACTCTTCTATTCCTTTTTTTTTGTCAAAAATGAAATAAGTATGGGGAAGTGTTCTTTAGAAGGGCCCCCATCTATGTATTTAGCTAAAATTTATCAAAACTTGTCACTTCCTATACTTTTGAGCACTTAACAAGTGAAACTTTTTTAAAAACTTTATTGCCATACAAACCAAATTACGCACCAAAACTCTACTTTTCCTATACAAATCAAAGTAGCCACTCTCAAAACTCGTGTATTCCAATGACATTAAAAAAGGCTATGTGATATATAGATATAGGTACTCTGCAAAAGAACTTCCACAGATTCTTTTTTCTGATCCAGAGTTGCCGACTGTTGAAGTTTTTTGTTTTATTTAAGTTTTTCTTATATTTTAAACTTTCTGTTAAATAAACCAACATGAATGTTCAAAACTCTTTTTTTCCAAATTAAATTGATTTTTTATAATTTTTGGGTTTACATTATAGGTTCCAAGCCATAAGAAATAGATAAAGATCATACCAAACTTCAAATTTAGCCTTTAGACCAATCGCTAATATCATTTTAGCAGCTTTTAACAGTTTTTTTCGTTTTACTCAAAATTTTCAAAAGTGGAAAAGAAGAATTTTGAAACTATACCCCTCAAATATCGTAGAACACATCACGGTTTCGGTGGCAGCGATTTTTACTCGTGCAAGTAAGCGAATAAGCGATTCAGAATATCCTGCAAACGTCAGTGTGAATTTAAAATGAGGAAAAAAAAGGAAATTTTATTTTTTTTATTGTTAATATTTATGCAAATAAATCAGTTGGCTATCAACTAAGAAATAATAATATTAACAATTCACAGTTCAAAATATTATTTTACTAAAGAAGAATTTTGTAAAAATGCCTACCGGCTGATGTGTTGTAGGTTGCAAAAATCGTACTTCTAAATAATCGCTTCTAACTGCGATTTCCCTAATTAAAACTCGACCAAATATTTTAATATGTTCTTTAATCATAACAAAGGAATCAAACGCACGTAAATACTTTTATTTTAATAAATTCAATCAGAAAAATATTTTTCATCCACATTGATTGCACTGAACAGAGCATTTTGTTTTCTACAATTCAGAATTTGTATTCTTTTTTTTTTGTTTTTTTGTACTGTTAAAATAAGAAAGAGAAAAGACAATGACAATTTTTAGAAAAGCTCTATTGAAAGCGATTTTCATTTTTAATCGTCTACATATTGAGCGATGACAGCGATTGTAAGCATACATTTACTTTTGCAATTATTTGGCCAGTTTATATTTCAGAGATCGCGGAGAAATCCATATTCTCAGAAATATAAACACAATTCCTAACAAAAATTCCTCAGTTTTGCTGTCAAAAAACTGAAGAAGTTTTTTTTTTGTTTCGTTGCTCAATTATTTTTTGTCTCAGTGAATCAAATAAGAAAGAAATATAAAATAACCAATTGCAAAATCAAATTGAAGTAGTACAATTTACGCGGTCTAGAAAAGCCGAAGGCATATAAATTATATACCGTTGGTAAGGTTTTGTGCCACAGAAGTGCACAAAATATAAAATAATTAAATTATTAAACCGCAAATAAGTTAAATTAACAAAAGATAAATTTCGTATTAAGAGGGAGCGAGAAGAGAGCAAGAGAAAATATTTGTAAAAACACACAATGAGGTTGTTGTTCATCGTTTTTGATTTGCGTTTTTGATCTGTTTGATTTGGGTAGTAGATATGTAAAATGGAGAGCGAGATAGAATACAATCATAGTGGAGTTGGCAGCTTGCACGTTGCATTAGTATTAAAATCGTCGTGTATAACAGAAATAAAAATACATTTGGTTGGGTATTGTAGGTTCGGTCAAGGCGTAAATTCACGAAAAATGTTGTAAGTAGGCTTTTAACTTCAGTCAAAATATCTGTCAATTAGAAGATAATGGCACTCGAATTTCGAGGGCTGGACGTACTAGTACTAACAAAACCTTATACACACATACCTCAAACCGAAAAACCTAATTAATTTTATTCCAAAAGTTGAGGTAGATTCTCGCCAGTGTCGTAATATATTAATTTTTAGATTAATTTCCGTTTGAAAATGTTTAAAACCTATTGTTGCGCCCCTGGAAAAAGCATTTTTGATCAACTAAAAGCTCTAACCGGCCGGCATCGCATTAAAAACATAAAGTACCTAATATTATTATTTTCTTCTAGACTTCCAGCTACACAACAATTATTTAAAAAAAAATTAACAAAAGCTTAGCGAGAAATTAAATATCTAATACAAAAATACATATACTTATAGAAAAATATATGTAATGGGTTCTGTGGCCCCGTCAGAGATCAATTTTCTATAAAAATGATGCCCTAAAACGTCATCAATAATACATGAGAATGTTTTATGCAGTGTAGCCGTTAAATTTGATCAACTTTAGCAAGTATTTATTGATTTTTTTTTTTTTTTTAAGGAAAAAATCAACTGACTTATTCTTGTTACAGTTCATTCGGTTTGACTGGAGAAAAGCTTTCAAAATGTTCTGTTTTCAGAATTCTTTACATTCTAGCAGCACAATATAAAAGGAGTTATACCTAATATTTTCTTCTATTCTATAAAACACATTATCGAATAGAATTATATGATAAATATTTTAAAATAAAAGGACCAATACTTTTTTAGTGTGCGGCTCCACGATAAGAATTATGAAATTAGAAAACTTTAAAAACTTTCCTCCATGTAAAACCAAGTAAACTATACCACTAGTTAACTGATGAGTCCAAGTATGACATTGTCAGTAGGATAAAACGCCAATCTTGAATCTATAACAAGATTCAGTAAAAGCTCTTGATAAAGTTTAACGGCAACACTGAATTTATATAGTGATGGTCTCTCTCAAATCTAAATAAATTTAAAGTAAAACTAGCATCAACTAAAAAAGCAAACAAATAATTAAAAAAAAAATATTCTCACAGTGGCAACACTGAAAGCAGAACACAGTATTGGTTAGATCTTTAGATGGAATGTAATAAAACAGATGGAAAACGTATTGGTAGGCATCTAGAATATATTTGCATTTTATTACCATTCTATTTATGGATTACTTTTTTGTTTAGAACGAGTTTAGCAACCGAACAGATAAATGAAAGGAAATGAACACACTTTTTGGATTGTTTATTTATCTTTTCCAGTCTGGATGGAAACAATATATTATTATTTGATTGTTTTAATTTTTAACTTAAAAGCTAGGATTATTTCATCTTTAAGTAGGTAGGTACTTTTTTTCAAGTTTATTAAGACCTATCTTTTTGTGTGGTTGAAAAAAAAAGTAAAATATGTAGATAAACAATGGAATACTCTGCTTATATGTATAATATACATATATGTATGTATGTATAAATATACATGTAGTAGCCTGTGGCGTAAGTAAGTGCCTTTTGGACTGTCATGTCAAAGGTCTAGTTTCAATACCAGAGTGCCAGTCATTTTATTTTATTTACTTATCTTCTATATATATAAAAATGAATCCCTTTTGTGTTCGTACGTGCATAACATCATGCGATTTGGTTGTGGATTTTTTGGTTGGATTTATATTGAACCAGAATGGAGCCGAAAATTTGACCGGAAATTAGAAAATTAGACCCAACAATTCGGAAAATTGTGAAAATACCTTGAAATGAAATTGTGTACGTACGCGCATAACTTAGCTAAACATCATCCGAATTGGTTGGGGATTTTTTTTGCCGATTTTTATTGAGACAGATTAACCGAAAATTTGAACATTTGACCGAAAATTAGAAAATTCGAATTGCAAAATCATATTGAAAAACATATTGAAATTTAAAACTTTCTTAATTAGTTTTTTTTTCGTACGCCTATAACTCGGATAAATATCATATAAATTGGATGGGCATTTTTTTGCTTGGATTTGTATTGAACCAGATAAATACACTGTGGAGAAAGAAATTGGAAAATTAGGCCAGAAAAGTCAGAAAGTCGTGATAACAATAAATTGGTAGTGCATCGATACAGAAGCTTATTGCGATAGTCTATTAAAAAAAAGATTATTCAAATAGACTTAATTTATACTGTTGTTATATTAAAAATCTTTTCGTTAATATTTTTCTAATTGATTACTTCAAATATTCCAAATAGACTCTTAAAATAATACCAATAGTGCGCAAATTATTGCTGTTTTTTTGTCAATTTTAATGCAACGAAAGTATTTTGAATTGAATCTTTTTGTTGTTCGTTTCGTATTCAAACAGGTAAGTACACTACGAAGCTGAAAGTTGGAAAATTTGCCCGGAAAAGCCGGTAAATCGTAAAAACCATACTTTTTGAATTGGGTTTTTGTTTATACGTGCATAATTCGGCTAAACATCAACCGAATTCCATAGGAAGGGACATCAATAATTTAATTAATCTTTTTAAAAAATTATAACTTATTTGTTTCTATTGATGTAGAATTTAAGGTACTTCTTCATATAGGTATTTGTGGTACTAAGAAAAACTTAATATATAAACATTAAGTGACGAATTTGAACTGGTCGTCAGTGGAAAACAAAAAAATGCATGTGCCAAAGGAAATATTTTACTGGGATAAAATTCGCAATCGATTTAAATTTTTTTCAAACAGCAACACTCTGACTTAATTCACATAAAGACTTATTTTGGCTTAAGAGTAAAGCTGTAAAGCTGTGATGTACAGGTTTTTAAGTCTAACAAATATATGCTGATAAAAAAGTACGTATACGCCACAGGGACTCCACTAATGATTATTTTGTATTATTTATTTTAAAGTGTTTGTAATATTATACATAGGGACTTAAAACAGGCAAAGATTAGTAAAGAGGATTTTTTCACTTCTCTCTTTTCTTATATCCACACGTAATAGAACTATAAGATTCAAAAAAAAAAAAGGAAATATAAAAATTTATATGTGTGTAACACGTTTGGTTATATTATTTTGAAGGGTCATAACATTTTGTAATTTCCTTCTTCACCGCATGGTAAATCCTCTATTCCAGTTCAAATTTTTAATCGTTTCTTGTTTTTATAACTGTCAATGGAATGTTTGTTTTTCTCTAAATGTAGGTAAGTTTTTTCAAACCACTGTAATAAAAAAACCGGTACTATATTTTTTTTTAAAAAACTCTTTCTGCACGTTATGGCTTTATTTGTCTGTAAGTTAAAATTTATTCGATTTTTATATTTTCGTTATTTGTATATTATTTAAATCTATTCTTAAACAATTCCTATTTAAGTTTTTGTAAAAATATTTGTAAAAAACAAAACAATTTAGGTACATTTTGTCTGCCATTTTCCTGATGCTAGTGAAATGACTGACCATGACCACCCATAAAGATATTCGAAAATTCGAATTTGATATTCGATATCTTAAGTAGTAATGCCAAATTGTAACGATGCGTTACATGCTCTCTAACTAATAACCAACAACCCCACAATACCGGACAGGAACCCTTAGAATTGGCCGACGTCAGCAGCAACAACACTAATAACAATCGACAGCAGCAGAAGACGCCAGCAATTTATATGGGCTATTTTCATTCACCTCCTTATAATTTACATTCACTCTCAACTGAAAATGTAGCATAAGGGGTTACTCTGGCGAATGAAAATCATCTTTTGGTCAATGCTTAAGTAAGTCAATAGAGTGAAATTAAAATTGGTTGCATAAATCAGTTTCACTTAAGCTGTGGACGAGTGAAGTCGTTTAGGTCATAATTGCCAACAGGTGCTTCGGTACCTGTGATCTGCCAACTAGGGGCGCAAATCTATGATCTCTTGCCACTGGGGGCAAGGGGCTTAGTTATACCTATGATTTTGTGCCACTAGGGTCCTGTACCTAGATCTTGCTACTAGGAGCATAATCCTATGATCTTTTACCACTAGGGGATTGTACCTATGATGCTGTGCCACTAGGGGCCTGTACCTACGATCTTGCTACTAGGAGCATAAACCTATGATCTTTTTCAACTAGGGGCCTGTACCTATCCATTACTACATAAGTCTATTATATTAGCCAAATTAAACACATTCATCGGCCATTAGATATAAGCCAATTTGAGTTATACAGAAACAGAATTGAAATTATATAAATGGTATGAATTATTTTGTGTACAGTGTTTTCAATAAAGAATTGTTACAAGGTTTAAAAGACCTATAAAATTGAAGTTTTATGTTTTTCTTCAAAAGAACCTTGGACTAGCCGACGAGCAAAACCTCAGCTGGAAAACATAAAGCACATCACAAAATACAGATAATTCAGTAAAAACTATTGCTTGTGGAGAGGTAAGTAAATACATCAGTCATAAACACATACATATGCATGTGTGTACGAAAAAATTACTTCTTTAAGTTTTTTGACTTACTTAGAATGACCTCAGGAACCCATGGTTTTTATCTGCATCGTTGACTGTGGGACACCCTGTATATAAAGTCTGAATTGTTAGGTCCAATTTTCCATAGGTCTGCGCAGGTTTGGAATAATGTCTACTTATGTTTTCTTAAAAGTTAAAATTTCCCCCTTATCAAGTTACACGTAATACTTAAAGGAACATTCTCGTGGGGAAATTCACTTTAAAAAAGATAAATAATTAAAATTATTAAACCAAACCCTAATTCTTACCCAAAATTCAACATTATTTTCTGGACATATGTATTGTATATGTAAATATATTTGATAAGATTGTAACACACTAATGTGTTTAAATTAAATAATCATAAGAACTACATTTCATTTGTTTATTTTACTTTTGCAACAAAAATTAACCACAATAACCTAAAGATACGCACATATGCAGCATTTACATTTTAAACGGGAAAGCAAAAAAATGAAATTATTTAAAAAATTATCGCCTTCCATTCAAACACCAATAAATTATCAAAAGCTACAAAGTCTTGTACATATAACAAAAGTGCCAATGCTTATTCCAGATTCCAGTCGTATAAGCGTAATCGGCAAAAACCATAGCAGGAAAGCACGATCAATGATGCAAGAAGTTGTTTGTTATCTCATGGTTCGTTGTGTTGTCCCCGCGCAAGAAAAAAAGTGGAAAGACAAATAATGAAAATAAAAAAAAGATTTTTTTTTTATTTGGTTATTAAGTAGGTACAGGGTGTTTTCTGTTTGAGAGAGATAACACGGGTTTAGAATTACATATTTTGTTGTTACCAAAAAAAATTATTTTATAACATTTTCCTATTGGAAATTAAATATTTTTCCACTAAAGACAAGCTTTTTGTCAAATGGAGAAGAATTTTTAAGAATGTTTTAAACCAAAAGATAAAAAAATAAACAAAAGTAAACAAAAAAAGAAAAACTACTTTACGATCAATGAGAGTCGAGCAAATCGCATTAACGTAAAGGGTCTTCCAACAGGAACTTTCTGAACTTTAACAGTTGATAGCGGCCATATTGTTGAAGCTATGTAGCTACATCTGCCAAACCTCCATAGACGGATATAGTGTTCAACAACACGTGTAAATGATAAAATAGTTTTATGAGAATGAGTGTTCTGTTCAGGCAACCAGTCAATAAACAAAATTGTAGAATTTGGGACGTTACCAATCCACATAAGATCTAAGAGCGTCCAATGCATCGGTCCATATTTCGCTACGCCGAAATTGGATGATATGGACACCAACAATCATATTGGCCTGAATTGGATCATATAGACACCAACGGCATGTGGTTTCAATAGGACGGCCGGCGCTACGTGCCACACAGCTCACGCCACATTGGAAACTCTGCACAAGTGATTTGAGGACATGGTCATCTTACGTGGAGATGGTTTGAACTCATGGCCACCGAGATTGTGCGATTTAACCCCTTTAGAGCTTTTGTGGGGTTTTTTGAAGTCGCAGATCTATGCAAATAAGCTACAGAACACAGCTGCCCTCAAAGCCAACTGATCCCATGCCAGCGGTCAAATTCAGCCTTATTTATGAGCATCTCGGATGCGCACCACCCCGAGAAGCCGCGGAATACATTTGATCGCTATTATATTCTATATATAATGACATCGATATACCTTTCAAACAAATAAAAACATTTAGTTCTGTTGAAATTTTAAGATAGGAAGCGCTTAATGAAAGACCCTTTAACGATTTCTAATCGAACGAATAAGTGAAACTCACTTGACTGATTGCTCGAGCGAATTTGGGCAAATGGGATGGTTTCACTGCACAGCTTTAAGCTGCTAGCTGTAGCGATCGGTCAACCTTTGAGTTTCTTGAATGTATGCTGTAAGTTATAGAATAGACACTCAGCCACAAAAGTAATCGTACAATCTTATTTTTGTAAAACCTTTTGAATTTGTTTTTATAAGAATTACAATAATAATTATTATTCTATTGGCTCTAGTGTATCCTTTCTTTTGTAGCTGAAAATAGCTCCGAAACTTAAACTCGACCGAGTAAAAATCGCTATCACCGAAGCCAAAACATATAGCAAACATGTGTACATTTAAAAATTTGATCAGATACATTCAAAAGGTTTGGTACTAAATGTGGATACTAAGGATACTTTTTATGTGAATTTGAGTCTTAAATAATTGCATCTAAATTGTGAATTAAAACTTCAAGAATTCGTTAAAAATAGTATTTGAAAATATACATAGCAGAAAAAAGTACGTATACGCCCCATGACACTTTAGTTAATGTGAAATAGAGCTGTTTTGTAAGACTAATTGAAAGAATTTTTCAAGTGTTTTCATTGGCTATACATAAAGTATATGTCCATGTTTACTTATATTCAATTTATCTTGAATTAACTCATAAAATTTTTCAAGTTAAGTCGAGATGTAAATTGACTGAAAAAAAAAAGTTTCACGCGTTAACTCAGGTTTAAACCCCGATAATCTCTCACTAAAAACTGAGTAATGTTAAGTTGATATTTTTTGGGACTATTATGGATATATTCTGCTACTTAAACCTCTTATGTATATTGATTTCAATATTTTAAATAAGTATAAAACGTCACATCATAAGTTTTAAATTATTATTCAACTTAAGAAGAAACACCCTTTAAAATTATACTCTCTCTCTGACAAAACAGAGAAAAGAGCGCCACAGATAATATAACTTGTTGTTTTGATCAGAATACATATGAAGACTATACTACAATACACCTATTTTTTTTTCGAATGATTCATCAATGATTCGGGGAATCCATCGTTGAAACTTGATATTTGTGATTGCGTGAATATTTTGCATATATACATTGGTAAATAATAAATAAATTTATTGATCCACGTTATCCAATAACCTTGTGTTCTCGACCCGAAGCATGTTTGAGCGCGTGTTGTGCGTAGCGTAGCAATATCCCATATCAGTCAAAAGCTGAAGCTAATTTGTAGATATAAGTTGATACCTAGGTTGAATATGCTTTTGGCAATGTTTACTTAAAATAGGTTCTGGGGTTTCCAAAATATCTTTTTTCAAACATTCCTATATCTATGTACATTACATACCTACCTATTATTATTTGTTTCATAAAACCTGAGGGCATATACATCCAAGAAAGCAGAACTGTGTTGTAAATTAGGTTAAGTAGGTAGGTATGTAGGTATTTGGTCGGATTTTCTAAGTATTTTGGGCAAAAAGCTATTTTTGAAAGAGATTGGTTAGGTTGATACCTACTTTTATCTTTGCTGGTGGCCAGCAAACTTCGACTTGGAAACTGTTAAGTACTTGGATGCAATTTATACCGAAAAATTGTCATTTGGACGTGTATTTAAGAAATAAATATATATGTATTTCATTGAAAAATTATGAATGTTTAGTGTTTACCCATTATGTACACAGTACAGTAAAGAGATTGGTTAGCCGAATTTCACATTGGCTCACCAATAATTAGAATTTGTATAGGCATCTTGTTTCATTCTTTTCTTAGAGCTCGTAAGTATGTAATACACGAGAATTTAATATTTTTAATTTTATCAAAAACTAAAAGACATTTGTGTGTCGAATTTATACGGAGCATTGAATATTTAAAACAAAAATACCTACCACTTAATTAGTTTGAACAAAATTTATAGTTCTGCAAATTATTAATTGAAATATTTTGATCCGAAATAGAATAACAGAATGCATTGCTGGCTTGAAAAAAGGTGTATCATGAAATTTTAAATGTTGTCGCTGTTCGATTTTTTTTTAGAAAATTAACATTTTTTGTTTCATCTCAATACGTCCACTTTTCACGGAGATATAGCTCTTCAAAAAAACACTAAAAAAAAACTGAAAACAAAAATGTGTTCCCTTAAATTTTTTGACTGTTGTATAGGTACGCCAGTAGCCGTGGCGTGATGGTTAGTGCGATAGACTGTATCTCCTGTCACAGAAAAGTGCCGCTCGTTAGCCGTTCGGATTCGGCAATAAACTGTAGGTCCCCTCCATTCCTGCAGACACGCACACAGGAATGGTTGAGAGTTGTAAGTCACTAGGCCCTAGTTCTTCATGAGCTGTTGTGCCATCAAATTTATTTTTTATAGGTACTATATGTATAAAATCGCTTCCAGGATTTTTGAAATTTTTTCTGGAACTTTATATTTTGTTTCAATAATGACGGCGCAAAGTATTCTTCATTTTGAGTTTAAAAAGTTTTAATTGCTTGTTTTTGTAGTTTAAAGAAAGAAAAGAAGTAGATGTAAAATTCTTTTGCATACATGTATTTTCTAACAAATTAGATATGTGGGTTGGGGTCAAAATACTGTTTTTAGAATACTGTATTTCAAAATGCGGTAATTCAAAATTCTGGTTACACAAAATTCTGTATTTTAAAGTTCTGTATGGTCAAAAATCTGTATGGTCAAAATTCGGTATGGTCAAAATTCTGTATGAGTAAAATTCTGTATTTCAATATTCTGTATTTCAAAATTCTGTATTTAAAAAAATTGTTTTGATAATGTAAAAAATTGCGCACTTTTTTAAATTATCAAAACAATTTTTTTTAGCCTCAATAAACATATTATGTACGGATTCATGAAATTTGGTCATACTGAAAAATTACTTTAAACAAAATATAATAAATATCCCCAAAATTGAAAAAAATACCCCATTTTCAAAATGAAAAAATTACTGCCACTAAATGGGAGTCTGAAATTTAACCGAAAATTAAAAAAAATGAAAAGAAGCCCTAATACTGCGTTTTCATTAGAGCAAATGAGGTAATTTCGTTCAAAATTTCCAAATTCAATTCAAAATCATCTCATTTCCCATACAAATTCAAATTTCCAAATGAGGTAATTTCAATCAAATTTGCACGAAATTCGATAGGAAATTACGTAAAACTTTTATGAACGCACCCAAATGGGATCCATTCAAAGTGGATCTCATTTAAATTGACAGAATTCAATGTAAAAAACAATAAAAACAAGCGATTGACAATCTGGACCGTCAAACAAAATTACGAAATTTGAAATGTGAACACTTTTTTGTAATTTGCCAAATTACCTCATTTCAGCTCTAATGAAAACGCAGTATAAAACAATGAAAAATGACTATAAATAAAAATAAATAAATTTGATGGCACAACAGCTCATGAAGAACTAGGGCCTAGTGACTTACAACTCTCAACCATTCCTGTGTGCGTGTCTGCAGGAATGAAGGGGACCTACAGTTTATTGCCGAATCCGAACGGCTAACGAGCGGCACTTTTCTGTGACAGGAGATACTCTTGGAGGATTTGTCAATTCCTCGCAAGAGGCAGTAGCCGTTTTTCTTTTAAATAAATAGGTGGCGAGGCTGGGGGTTGAACCTTAGACCTCCGGCATGACAGTCCATCGCACTAGCCATCACGCCACGGCTACTACTAATGAAAAATGACTACAATTCATAAAATATTATCAATTTTTTGTTGTTGTTGCTTTTATATAAATTTTTGGGGAAATTTTTCATTTTTTGTTTGGGGATATTTTTCAATGGGGCCAAATTTCATGTAGCTATTTTGTACTTCTAATTTAAAATTGATCATATTAATGTTTTTTTTTTTAAACCCCAAATTATCTGTAAAATTTTTTGTCGCATCAATAAAGATTTGTTTTCTTTAAAAATAAATTTCTCGACGTTTCGAGGTCTCTGGAGTCGAATTACATTGTTTTTAGAGTGATGTCTGTGTACGTATACGTTCGTACGTTCGGAAGCTTTTTTCGTTCACGATATCTCGAGAACGCATAAAGATATCGACTTCAAATAAACTTTATTTTACAGATAATAAAGCCATTACGTGCAGGAAGGATTTTCAAAAAAATTCAATTAGCGGTTTTTTTATTACAGTAATTTTTAAAAAAGTTGTTAAATGGCTTGTTTCTCGAATATCTCTAGAACAATAAATGCTATCGACTTCGGCCTGGTTTCAATTTATGCATAGTGATGTAGTGAAAAATTGGTAAAACCCGAAAAATTGGAAAAGACCGCTTATCTGAAACACTTTTTTCATCCCCGAGTATTTTTCGACCAATTACCTTTAAAACACCCGAAACTCGAAACTCGCTTAAGTGAAAAACTCGAATACCATGTAACATATTTTCAATTCAAATTTAAAATTTTTCATTGAAAAAAACTCCTTAAGTGAAAAAAAAATTGAATCGCACAGAAAGAAAATTTTGCTGAATGCTTTCGTTTCTTCTTTATTTTTCACACAATTTTCACTACGAAAATGACATTTGAATTTCTGCTTATTTCACAAACGTTTACATTTACATTTTATAAACAAATTGCTTTGTCCTCTCAAATAAAAATCCAAAACAACATTTCGAATAGCTCAAGAGGTATACCTACGTATTTTGACATTTATTAAGAAGAAAACTACATTTTCATAACTCAAAGATACATAAAAAACAAATTCAATTGTTTTTAGCATTAATTCTCCTCTTAATGGAATATTTAGATCTGCTTAAGTGAATTTTTTTTTTCACCTAAGCGGGGTTCGTTTAAGTGAAAAACCCGCTTAAGTGAAACAAAGACTGTGACATTTTGCAGTTTCCCTTAAGCGGGTTTTACTGCTTTAAAAAAAATCAACCCATAGTTTTTTTTTAATCAAAAAAAACATTAAAAAAATTCAATTGACTGTTTTTTTCTAAGCCAAAAAAACTTCTAAAAATTGTTAAAAAATGGTTTTTCGGCTCGAATATATCAAAAACAACCAATGATACCAACTCTCGGATAACTTTAGTCTACACACAGTACTTTAATTAGAAATTGATAAGGTTTTAAAAAAAAAATCAATTGACAGTTTTTTTTCTAGGGCAAAAAAACTACAAAAGGAACGGCTAATAATTGTTGAAGTCTTTCGTGTCGCATATATTTAGAGCGAACAGCCTTCCCTTGATTGCACAACTGATAAGTTTGTCGAAGATTTTAAATTTGTAATTTTCTTATAAAAAATAACTTCGGGTGTCGATTTTCAAAGGGAACCAATGGGAAGTTATCAGTTATTTTTTTTTTTTTTTGAACACACACCTTTTATGTATGCTTTGCACGTAAGCTGCGACCTTCGAATGCGAAGTAAATCTTTTAAAGCAATTTTTTCTGCATATATAATTTCATTTTGTTTTCACTTTGCGACGAAGTGAATAAATGAAACAATCAACAAATTAAAATAAAAATACAGCGTAAAATTAGTCGAATTGTCAAACGTCAATTCGCAATCTACAACAGCAGTACGCATTCCAAAAACTAGCGAATACAAAATTCGCTCGAATTTAACCTCAAAATCTCATTTTTCTTGTTTATGTTTGATGACACTTCCCAATTGTCAGTGACCACTCATCATTTAAATGTCAAAATACGCGACCATTCGCAATTCGTAGTTCGTGTCTCATGTGCAAAGCACTTTAATGAGTGTCCATCGCGTTCTTTGTAAAAGTCTACCGGTCTCGAAAAATAATTTTCTCAAAGGCTGAGAAATTTTGTAATTTTGACGTTTAAGATATTTGTAAAATTTGGCTTCGTAGCAATTGTCAACACCACACTTACTCTTCAGTTATTACACAAAAGAGTAACTATTTTTATACAAAAAAAACTTTGTATTATTAAAATAAATTGCAGCTACATATGTATGTACATAGAAAATTTACAAAAAATGAAATGTCCCTATCAATATACCTATGTAAGTATGTACTTAGTTCAAATACACAATATTCTAACCCATCAATCATTTGATTTCTTAAACACACACAAAGTGCATGTTTGGGAAAACCCGCATTTACCTGAGTGAACATCGTAATAAATATATTTTAAAAATATGCTATGCCAAAACGATCGCATGTACAAGAAGCATTTTGTCTTCAAATTAGCTTTTATGCAAGGAAATATAGGCATATGTATAAAAATAAATCATTAAAATTAAATATCAAAACAATATGTTAATAATAATTAAAACAAATTGTGCCATCTAACTTTATTATAATATTTCCATGCAGAAACCAATAATTATTATTAAGGAAACTCATTAAAGAACAAAAAAAAAAAAAAAGAGTATGTGATTAAATTCTTATAGCGTATTTAGGGAATCACATTCACGCAGTGACAATCATGCTGAATTTTAATCATCAACATGTAGGTATATGCGATACGTGCATCAATTATGTTTGAAATTACAAAATGTAGATATACGTACTTTGTGTTGGGTCTTAATATACATGTATGTATATATACTCACAGCATTAATGGTTTTATGAGAAAAAAAAATCCAAGAATCAAATAAATTTATTCCCTCAGTTATTTGAAAATTAGCATTTTAAGCATATTTTTTTTTATTATTTTCACTTGTATATTACAACACAAAAAGTGACTGCATGCTAATAAAGCAGCTTGTAAAAAAACTTGATTGATTGGTTAATCCACAATCAATCTCTACGCGATAAAGAAAAGGATTTCAAATTCAAATTAAATTCACTTCCAAGACAAATAACCGACGAGTAACGAAATTCCAGATAAAAACTGTATATCGTAAAGTCCTTTAACTCGATAGAACTGTTGTTTATGCTTCCGTTATGAACTGACTTAATATACTTTAGGGAAAAAACCGTCCGATTGCCCGCAGAGTCAAGTTGACAATGAACTTCGTTGGGAATTCTTTTAGATACTTTTCATGCCGGCATTCCGAGTTGAGGGCTTTTTCGATGACACAAAAGTATAATAATATAGTTTGTTGTTGCCTAAATAACGCAGCAGAAGCAGACAAAGAAAGCTACTATTTTCCTTTTAGCCTGAAATACTAACACAGATATCCTTTGGCTTTAAAAACTTAATTTTATAATCCACCACCAGGTGCGTTAGCGTTTAGGTTGAAAACATATGGTACAGAGCAGGTGCATTTCGATATTTTCGGCTTCACAGTGTAAGAACTGTGCTTTTTAGTGGGTGGTAATGATGATGATGGTGAAATGCAAAAAGCTCTTACATAAAAAAAAAGCTTCTTTAAATAGCTCAGCTGGCGTATGAAATTTGGTTGTGGTAAAGTGGATACCACAAAGACTCTTTCCTCTTTGTATTTCAAAATGATATGACAAGTGGAGTGGTCACTGAAATTGACATGATTGGCGCCAAATTCGAGTTGAGTAGTAAACGTTTATTTGGAATTTTATGGTTTGAGACTGAAAGAGTTTGATTTAAGTGTTGCCGTTTAAGGGGAAAATAAGGGAATTTAGAAAAATATTAAATTACAGCCGTCAAATGATTTTTTTTTTTTTTTTCAATGCATTAAGTTTTATTCTTCTGAAATATAGAAATATATGGGCAACTATTAAAAAAAAAATTAACATCCTTTTATTTCAATTGTAAATCAAAGATGTGAATTGTAGCTCATACGGAAAATATTGGTTTCATGTGTTAAAACCATTTTTGAGGTTTTAATAAAATTCGATATTATTCCTACTTTACTTAATGGAGATTTAGTCGATCCTAAATAAGACGTGTGAGCCGATTTAATTTACATTAACAGTCTTATTTATAAACACATTATAAAGTATGTCTAACTTTAGACGGCTGTCCCACTCAAAAATCTTATTTATAAACATTTTCCATCGTTTGTCTAACTCAAACACTACAATTGGTTGTCCAAACTAATTTTAAAGTCGGTCCGTTCAATGAACAAGGTATAAGGAAAGTTTCTTGCTGCAAAATGAAATGTTATGCTAAAATTAATGAAATGTTCTTTGAACTTATCCAACGCTATCGAAAGATTTTATTTTTATCTTTTAATTTATATCGAAAACGGCTAAAACTAAAATGATTGTAGATAGTATAATTGCGTGTCGTTTTTTGCGAAAACTTTAAACACTCCGCTTAAGCGAAATTTGCATAAGTGAAAAACCCGGATACCTGAAACATATTTTCAGTTTAATTTTATATTTTTCATTGAAAAAAAACTCTCTTAGGTGAAAAAAAATTGAATTACACAGAGCGTTTACATTTTACATTTTATAAACACATTGCTTTGTCCTCTCAAAAAAAAATCCAAAACAACATTTCAAATGGCTGAAAAGGTATTACGTATACCTTTTGACATTTATTTAAAAGAAAATTACATTTTCATAATTCAAAGATAAATACAGTTTGTTTCTAACATTAATTCTCCGCTTAATGGAATTTTTAGATCCGTTTAAGTTTTTTACCTAAGCGGGGTTCGTCTAAGTGAAAAACTCGCTTAAGTGAAAGAAAGACTGTGACATTTTGCAGTTTCTCTTAGGCAGGTTTTACTATATATAAATATGTAATACTTATAAAATAAAACGTATTTTGTTTTAAATTAAATTTTAAAGGCGGGGAGCCGATGTAGGTATATATTTTTTTTTTTTTTTTTTTTTGTTTGACAACCACGTGTTGTTATTGTTGTTTTCTTTTGTCGCGGCGAATAATCGCGTTGGTTTGGGAGAGCCTTTAAGCGTAAAACCTTATTTTATTAAATTCTGTTTATTGAAGCGTGTTTTTAAACATATTCATTAGTATAACCTAAAAACTACCGGAAATTCATGTCACACCGACGACGGTACAGTTAAACCCGCTTATTAACGGCTGTGTAGTCTTACGTCATTTTGACAGATTGACTGCGGGGTGTAGCTTCATTTCCTCTACATTTATGTATCTACATCTCTCCGTCAAAAAGACGAAACATCCGAAAAACAGAATGGTATAATTAGGCTCAAATACACTAGCCCCAGTGTTAGTAAATAATTTTCATATCAATTTCCTAACATTAAATTAAAAATTGGCAACACTGTTTAGTATCTCAAATCAACAGATTCGTACCTAACCTACATCTGTTGATGAAGTATTCTTCCATATTTAACGAACTGACCTTGAGTGGTTTTGTGTGCTATGATGTGCTGTGCTTATAGGTTAGATTAAACATCCTCACTTTTAGACAATACAAAACTCTGTAAGAGGCAGGCAGGCGAAAACTTCTGTAAATAGAGAGATATATTTTGGACATGGCATCTGAAGGATAACAGAAAAGGACTCTTTAAATGCTAAAAAGCTTATATATAGGGTAAAAGCGATAAGAGAGGTCTTCTATATTATCGTGTAGGTATAAAGAATTTCATAGATATATTATGTGAATATATTTAAGACGGACTGAAAGAAGGTCAACATTATTTTCTTTTAACTTTGACTCATACTATCAAAGATTTGAATTTAAGATTCGATACGTAATGTTTTATTCATTATATGTGGTTATCTTCCGTAAACACTCAACTCGGTTACAGATAGTGATATTGGAGGTCAAAGCCACAAGCACCACCACATTCTATTTATCTTTCTGATGCCTACTCTATCTACTTACTCGTATTCATAACACCATAACTACAGTTGATGGTATAGGGATTCGCAGTTGTTGAAGACAGAATGGATTTGTGTTAGGAGTTAGGCGAACTTAATTATTTTGAGAAAAATTATGGCATCGCTAGGACTACTACAGCAACTATAGAAAATGAATCCCTGCTGTAAAATTTATACGAGTTTTGGTTTATCGATTCTTAGTTCGGATGTAGTACAGTCAAAAAGGTTGATTTAGACCAGGAAGTTATTTGGGTGCTTGTATAGGGAAACCTTTGCGTTTAGGTATCAATGTGGTATTTGCAAATTACTTAGGTAATCATAGATGAAAGAATTCTTTCAATGCTTTATTGACTGAAAATTAAAAAAAAAAAAGATTGGGTATAAATAACTTAAAAAAAATAGGCAAAGGGATTTATATCTATCCATAGCAGTTGGCAGCGTATATGTAGATCTATTTTTACGGGTGGTTTGATGTTTTAAGAGATAAGTCTCTGTTGTGGGCATTTTAACTTTAATCAAATTAATCTATGCGTTTCATTCAACTAACAATCCTATTCATTTGAAATTTAACACATAATCGATAATATCACATATTTGGTATTTATTTAATGAAGTTCAGAAAATGACAGAATGGTAAAATTAAAATAAAACTCATTCAGTGTTAAAGTCTGATTTATGTTGACGTTACACACTTCATTTAATTGCCCACATCTATGTATGTGTAAGTACATATAAGTTTTTATGCTATGGACAATGGAATCCAAAGATTCTAAACCATATTGAGCTCAAATATTCAGGCAAACTTCAGTATATAGGATCAAGATTGTTTCTTTCTCGCGGCAGCGGGAAGGTTTATAAATGGGGTTCAGTATAAAATCTCCCTTCAACAACTCTCAAATCGAATTAATAATATGCTTGGGAAAAACTTAAGGTACACTTTTATCCGTTAATACTTAATGGAAATGCATGAGTGATATATCGTTAGAAAGGTTTTGTCCCACAGATGTGTACAAATCAAAAATTATGTGTATATGAAGCCGTTAAATCCAGGTAATTTTTTGAGGTAATTGATATTTTTTATGTTTTTAATAGGTGGACTAAGACGTCTAAAATTTTGGCAGATGATGAATATTATAGATTCGGACTTTGGTGAAAAAATGAAATAATGATAACTTTTTACCGTTATAAGCTTATACCTATACCTATTTTACATCCCTTTCTTTTTGCAAAACTTGAATGCAGTTACATGTACATCAATCAAGAAGAAGATACATGTAATATTCATCTTATGAATGAAAGCAAACCAGCAGCGTGTCGCGCGAGTTATATTTAGGGTCAATATACGTTACTCGCGTGTCATTCTCATAAGGCAGTAAGATATGAAGCAGTTCGAATTTGTGTAAATTTACGCTCCTGTAATTTTGAGCTGGGTGAATGTTATTTGATAGAATTTCATTACCACTGTATTGATTAGTTGAACGAAATGACGTTCAAATACATACATAGTTTATGCATATGTGCGCTGACTCTCTTTTTAGTTCAATAAAATTATTTAAGGCCAGTTGTACAGTCTTGGTTCAAATATTTATCCGGTGGTTCAGGAATTTTAATTCACTGATTTTAGCGGATTACTTGAGGTTCAACGAAGGTCAGGAATGTAATTGGCTTTTATCACATACTTGAACCTTGAACCATCGTTATTGCTACACCTCAGTCAATCCGCCGAAATCGGCAAGTTAAAATTGCTGAGTTGTGGTTTGCGAATTGACGTTTAACGATTCGCAGAAGAGAAGTTGTTGCTCGTATAGAAACTATAAAAATACAAACAGTTTTATTTATAAACGTTGTCTAACTTTAGACTGCCGTCCAAGTCATAAATAAATATTTTTAATTATTGTTGAAGTGATCTAACTAACGGAATTGATTATCTAACTAAACCTTGATAAATTTAATATTTAATAAATTGATAGTAGCTGTCGACATTGTTTTAAAAGATTTGTTCGCATTCGCAAGTCGCAGCTCATGTGCAAGGCACTTAACTGAAATGAAATTAAGTGGGATATTATGATAGACTTTATAAACTCTATATGTACCTATATGTACATATGTAGCTCAACAATTGGTTTTACATTTAACTATCATACGCATAAGATCTTCACCTTATGCCTGCCATTAAACTTTTGTATTCTTTGGCTAAAGCACATAAATAACAAAGATGAATAGGCATGTGATAGAGATCAAAATACATAAAAGTATAATACGTCCAATGTCCATATGTATTGATTGTAAAGGTATGACAGAAAATTCTTTATAAGTATGATTTCATGATTTATAAGAATTCTCCGACAGTTTGCGGAAACTTATAAATTGTTTTGTTTCTCAGATAAAAAAAAAATTATAATAATTAATCTTTAATCAATAAAAACAAAATAACTGTTATCTGCAAACAAAATAATTGATTAGTATCAAAAAAAGTACCGAACTGACACTTACCGAACTCAATCTTTCAATCAAAGTCAAAGGTTGGTAGTTGATTTATCTTTAAAATTGTATGATTTATAAATTTGATTAATTTCTTTAACTTTAACTTTCAGACACTCAAAAATTCAAAATTAAAAAAAAAAGAAGAATTTTTTAATATAAATTTAAAGACAAAAACAAACAATATGAAATTCCATTGAATTTTGACTTAATTTATTGGATCATTTGTAACCAGAAAAAAAATAATTGAAGTGAACATTTAAAGATCATAACACAATATCGAACACCACCGAGAGCAGACGATTTAATTATTTATATTGTTAAACAATCGAAATTGACTACGTAAGTCAAAACAAAAGATCGAACAGAAACACAACAACACGAGTCAGAAACCGGTTATTAAGACCGTGAAAAGCTTCTCGTTTTTATTAATTAAAGTGATCGGAGAGCAAGCGGGCTTTCTTATAATTTTTTTAAGATTTTCACTTAATCTCTCTCATATATTATGACGAACACTAGAATTGGAAAGCCCGTATTTTCTCTGACGTTTCCCGGATTGCAAACCGACGAAAACTCTGCAAAGATATCAAAAGTCTTGTATAGCAATATCAAAAAGGGAGGCTTTATAAAAATGGTTATTTAAGTCTTTTGTTTTTGCTTAATAACACTGTTTTGACAGCAAAAGAAAAAACACTAGCCAAATTTAAAGGAAACAAAAAAATTTCAATCAATACCGAATCAATGATTTATAACGACAACTGATAAAAGTTGGATTGTGTGGCTTTATGATGGCTTTTGACTATTTGCAACAAAACCAATTTGGATTTAATCTTATCTATGTATATTGGCATATTTTATTGTTGAAATTATATGGCGATAGTGATGGTTGCCGTTGCCGTTAGCAGTAGCAAACGCGGACTAACTGAAACGGTGACGAAGCCCAAACGTCTTTTGGACTAACACGACAACAAAAGAAAAAAAACAAAAACAAATATCACACGTTTCAGCTAAGGCTGTCAGGCAGCTGTTGTAGGTGGTGTTTGTTTTATTTGACTGATCAGACAGTAGAAGCCATACATAATTAACAGAAGTGCTTTTTTTAATATCTATATATTATGTAGGTACTCTATGAATATACAGAAAAAAACGATAAAGAATTATGTAATTTTATTTGATTCAATAGTTCAGCTTATTAGTTGACAATTGATCTATTCTATACAATTGAAAACAGTAATGGCCATATTATTCACTCGATTCATCCAGATTTAAAATTTAAATCCAGATGTAAAGCATACAAATTCAATGTAAATACATCTGGATTCAAGTTTTAATCTGGATCTATCTAGTGAATAATATGGCGGTAAAGGTTAAAAAAATATATATAAATTTTTGTATAAATTAAAACTTAAATTACTATTTTTTTTATTGCAAAAACGAGCAATACTTGAAAAAAAGCTAAATGCCTGCTAAATACCATTTACAAAAAATTGTTCAAATAATTTAAATTCCTTTCTTGAGTCTTCTGTTCGGCTCACTTTCGCTCAAACAACTCCGATAAGGCATGTCAACTGTTTTTTTTTTTTTTTTGGACAACAGTAGGTACCTTGACTCTTGAGGTTGTTTTGTGCAAACGCTTCTCTTAAATGTTAAAATCGAGTTGACAATTATTTTGAAAATTCAAAAAGTCCAAAATGGTTATGGATTTTATTGCAAAATTTAGCTTCTTACGTTATTCCTTTCCACCGTTATTTCAATAATTTCCTTTGTATGATGTATAGCGCGAATGAAAAAAAGAGGATTGGTGTGACCCACACTGATAACTTATTCCCATTGCTGATGGATGCTGGTGCTCTTTGAAACTCGATACCTGATGTTTTTTTTTATAAGAAAATTGTTGCTGTTTGCTTTAAATATATTTTATAATTTTTAGAAGTTTCTTTTGCGATTTCGTTAGATTAGAAAAAAATTGATTTTTTTTTTACTAACTCTACAAATCAACTACTATCGGAATAAATACCACTGTTTGTTCTTAAGATATTCGAGTCGAAAATAAATTTTAAACAAATTTTTCTATTTTTTGTTTGTTTTTTTTTTTATTTTTTTAAGTCTTACATACTTCATTACATCCTTACGTATATAGAATAAAATTGACCCGAAGTGAAAAGAATTATTTGTTCTCGAGATATTCAAGACATAAGACATTTTACATCTTTTTTTTTTTTTTTAATTAAGTACTGTATGTACTAGGATAACCGCTGCGCTGATTGAATTTTTTTTTGAAAAACTTTGATGCACGCTATGACCTAACCGTTTGTATAAAATTTATTTGAAGTCGATTGGTCGTATTAATAAACATTTGTTGGTATGCATAAAAGACAGTAAATTCTTTTACTGAAGATTTTCTAAGTAAATACTAATTTTCATATGCATAAAAATGGAGTAAATACTAATAAATAAGTATTTACTCAAAGTATAAACTTTTTTTGGATGAATTTTTGGAGTACATACTTTTTTCGAATGCATAAAAACTAGTACAAATTTTTTTTTGCAGTAAATACTCTTGCTTGCTTTTGGTATTTTTTTTTTTTAAGGTACAATGCTAAAAGACTTTAGTCACAGATCAAATTTAAAGCGCGAAAGGTCGTAAAAAATTCAAATTTGTAAAAGAAAAGTGTATATTCTAAAAACAATGGCAGAATATATATAAGTTTTAACTCTACAAAAGTATATAAAAAACAAAGATCGGGAACTGATTCAAATTTTCAACAACTGTATCGCTTTGATCGAGAAAATGTAGAGTATGGTTAAGTGAATATTTCATTGCTCAGCATGGACATATGCAACTGCCCCCCTAATAAATTTTACTGCGTATCAATAGCTTGTTTTTGTTGTTTTTTACATTGAATTCTGAGTCTGTCATTTGGGTGTGTTCATAAAAGTTTTACGTATTTTTTACGAATTTTCTTGCAAATTCCGTTGAACTTGAGATGATTTTCAATTTAATTTGGAAATTTTATACAAAATTACCTCATTTGCTGTAGTGAAAACGTAGTATTACATAAAAAAGAAATTATTTTGAAAATATTTTCTATAAATTTTTTTCTTGCATAAACTTTGAATTATTTTTTTTAATGTTTTTTAAAGGGATGATTATATAATAAAATTCAACAAGAAAATTAAGAATATCTGCAGTTGTTTGGGAAGAAAAAAATACGTAAAAAGTTTATAAATTCCGTAAAAATTTGTATGTATGTGAAGACTATAGCTTTAAAGGCACGGATTAATAAGCTCTGCTAAGTTTTTTTTGTTTTGGTCCATACATTTACTGTACTTTTTATACAGGGGGAGCCTAATCCAAGCAAAAAGTGAGTTTGGGATATAACGGACACCCCAATATGCGTGCACCAGCTGTTAAAATGTACCTTTTCAGTCAAAATAATGAAACGGAGTTTTTTTTTTTATAAATACTGAATATTATAATATCTACGTTAAGAGGGTTGTCTGGGTCAAAATACTTTTGTCAAAATTCTGCTTCCAAATTCTGTTTTTTAAAATTTTGCTTTCAAAATTCTGCTTTTCAAAATTCTCTTTAGCAAAATTCTGCGAATAATAAAAAAAAAAAAGTTTTGAAAATTTTAAAAGAGAAAATTTTTTTTATTATTTGTAGAATATTGTTAAACAGTGTTTTAGAATTTTAAAAATTATATTATGCATTTGTTAATAGAAATAATTTTATTATTATTAGTAATGTGTCGCTTAAAAGTGCTGGTTGCTCGGAGTCATGTAATTAAGTTTTTAAAATCTCAACAAAAAAGCCCTTATTTACTTTCAAAGCTGGATGATGGAGTCATAAAATGAAGAGTAGGTAACATAAATACAAACAAGAAAATTAAAAATTAGAAAATAGACCTAGGCGCTAAGACTAAGCCAATTAAGATTTCTTAAGAAAATAGCCAAAAATATATGTACATATCTTAGTTTTTTTTTTACTTTATACTAATTATTAATTTGTACCGACCGATATCTTGTTTTAAAAAAATATGAAATGTGAGTAAGGCATCAAATTGGATAAAATTTCAATCGAACTATGAGGAAGAACTAAGAGCGAAACAAGAATAGAGTGGCACATATCGTTTCCCAACATGCATTGGAGCCTTAGACTGTACTCATGTAAAAATTTTGAAACACCAATACCATCCAGAAGAATACATAAATCGAAAAGGTTATACTTCTATAAATATTCAAGCAACTTGCAATGCGGTGGAATTAGTGATTGCCAGTGGCCAGGGTCAGTGAATGATTCCGTGGAATCAATTGTGCGAAATTCAACAGACGTTGTTTTTCTCAGACCGTGGCTAATGACCCCTTTTAAAATGCAAGCAAACTCTACTCTGAGAAGAGTGTTAATAGAAAGATGTTTTGGGCATCAGTTAAAAAGAAGATTTCTGATTCTTCAAAACTGCGTTGATAAATATTCAAAATTTAATTGTAGCCTACGTTGTCTTGCATAACGTTGCACAATATTTAAAGGGCAACGAAGATTTTCAACCATTTGAAGAAACAGAAAATAATGCACCTATTCGCGAAAGTGAACATATATATCGAACAACCCTCTTGAAACTCGAAGATTAGGCCAAATTAAAAGAATCGAATTTGCTGAGATACAAATTATTTGCTTTAGGGCTCTTCGCCGCGACAAAAGAAAACAACAATAACAACACGAGGTTGTCAAACAAAACAACACGTTGTTGTTATTGTTTTCTTTTGTCGCGGCGATTAATCGCGTTGGTTTGGGAGAGCCTTTATTTTGTACATAAATTAAACAAAAAATAAATTTTATTTGGTCTGGTTAAGTTTAACACCCGTTTCGTTTTTATATTCAACAAACAATAATTCTAGAGCTTCTGCTTTAGCTCTTTTAATTGATGGTTGCTGAGATTTATTTAATAAAACAGAATGCATTTTTAATTTTTGCATGAATACAAGGTGCTGATAGAAAAATTTGTATGCCCTTTAGTTGCCATTACTTTGCTTTCCACTTGAAGAAACGAATTAAGAACGGCTTAAAAGCTCAACGTGATGGATGTTAACAATGAAAACGAAGTATAATTGTAACTGTTTAAATCGTAAATTCTCAAAAACAGTTTGTAAAATAAATAATAAAAAAATGAGTATTTACTATGTTTTTGAATGAATTTTAAGTATTTACTTGAATGCATTCAGTAATCACTTATATTATTTGCAATCAAGTAAAAATACGAAACAAAGTAAATACTGAAAATCGAAGCTTCTTCTTAAATTTAAGTAGTTAAACTTTTTATTTTAAGTAAGTATCTACTGCAATTTTATGCATACCACCCATTGTCTAACTTTTTATTGTACTTTAGATAACATAATCGATTGTCTAAACATTGAAAAGTGTAATATTTTTTTTATTAAATAAAACATATTTCCGACTGTTTCGAAACCGATATCTCACTGAATACATACGTTTCAATGAGCACCTCCTGACTTGTGCGGTATGTGCAAAATCGGTACGGTAAAAAAATTTCATACCGATCCTCGGTAAAAAGAAAGCAGTAGTGTATCGGTAATTACTGCAAGTAAACTTTCTTTTGATGAGGAAATTCTGATTTATTGGGACGGAAAAAACAATTTTGCTTTAATGTATACTAAGAACGTACCGATAAGTCAAGAAACGACGACGACATCGGTATTCGTTCGGTAAAGCGGTAAATACTGTCTACAAATACTGCACCGACTAGTCATCAGGGAGCACGCTTGATTAGTGTACTCAGTTGTCAGTCCACAACACTCCATACGAGACATGTGTGGTGTGGATCCGACTAAGGTCATTTAAAGTTAAATATACATTTATGTAGCTTTTTTGGTAATATTCATATGTAGATTTATCAGCAAAATGTCCTATCTCGTTTTATTCTTAGGGCCAATCTACAAATATTTGCTCCGTTGTTAAGCAATTTCAACTCACTTATTTTGGCAGGTTAACTGAAATTCAACGATGTTTGAAGCATATAATTGGCTATATGAACCTTGAAGAACCATTTAACCTTTGCCAACTGAAATGGATAAGTTGAAATTGCTGAACCACGTATTAAAAAGATAGTTGAGTTGGAGCTAACGAGCTTGAACTCACGTGTGAGTTATACATATTCTATTCAATAAGCGTTGCCGGCATGTACCTAACTTTAATTGGATAACACTATATTTTTACTTGCGATAAAGGCACTTAGGGCAAGTTTTGGATGCGTGCAAAAAATCGAATTCGAATCGAACTTGACATTTCGATGATAAATAGAGAACACGAAAAAAGGGTTCCCGAAATTCTGTCTATCTGTATGCCTGAATGTATGTATGTCGGTATGTATGTCTGTCTGTACCTCGACCAAGTTCGAAGAGATTTTCTCCAAACTTGGATTATAAAATTTTGTAGGTGGAACCCTCCAAATTGCCCAAATATATTTCGGAACCCACTCAACGGTAACAAAAAATTAATTTTTTTTATTTAAAATATTTTTTAAGGTTAGTGTGAAGAATGAAACTGTTTCATTGTTTGACTTACGAGCAATATGGAAGTAAATATAGATAAGACGCAAATTTGGAAGTTTATTCCAATTTCATTGTTATTATTATTATTACTAGTACGTCCAGCCCTCGAAATTCGAGTGCCAATTACATTATCTTCTAATTGACAGACATTTTGACTGAAGTTAAAAGCCTACAAAGTACCTACTTACAAAATTTTTCGTGAATTTGCCTATTAAAAATTATAGACCGTGACCGAACCTACAATACCTAACCAAATGTATTTTTGTTTTTGTTATACACTACGCTTTTTATACTTATACGACGTGCAAGCTGCCAACTCCACTATCACTGTATTCTATCTCGCTCTCCATTTTACATATCTACTATGTGCCCTATTATACACGTTGACTCTAGGGTCATGACTCTTTTCAAAATTCAATGAGTGCGAAGGTGAAATCCGATCTTTTTTCTCCTTCGCACTCATTCAATTTCGAAAAGAGTCATGACCCTAGAGTCAACGTGTAATAGGCACTATCCAAATCAAACACATACACAATAATTATGTTGCATTGTTTCGTAGTTGTTTTTTTTTTTTTTTTCATTCTGTGTTTTTACAAATATTCTCTCTCGCTCTCTTCTCGCTCCATCATAATACGAATTTTTTTTTGTTAATTTAACTTATTTGCAGTTTAATAGGTTAATTAATTTATATTTTGTGCACTTCTGTGGCACAAAACCTTTCCAACGGTATATAATCTATATGCCTTCCGCTTTTCTAGACCGCGTAAATTGTACCACAAAATTCGTGTTTGCCGTTTTATAATATGATGATGATTATTAAAACCTTTTTGCAAAAAGCGCAAAATTGAAAAACTAGAACATGCGATAGAAATGTCTGTGATATGTGATTGTCATTTTAGAATGATTTCACAAAGCAAACAAAATTTTTTGCACACGCAGACATCTGTAAACATATTTAGTTTATCACTTTTTCACTTTTTGCAAAAATTCTTGAATAAGCAGTTATACAGAAACTTTATATCGGCTGCGTAGCGTATGAATGATACCCACACGCATGTATTTTTGTGTCAAATTTTCATTCTTGGTGGAATAGTGTACAGAACCTTCTACAATTTATGCGCGACTACGTATACACTCACACGGATGGCTCGTAATTTTCTTTGGAAATTAGATGTATAATTTTGTTTTTGGTTTTTTTTTTTTTTTTAATAATTGGTAGGTCACGATTAAAAAAAAATACAAACTCAAACATTTTTTTGCACAAAAAGGTTGTAATTAACTTACAAAAATTATTAACTTCAAGAAAATCGCAGAACACAATTTAAGAAACGAGGCCCTAGAGGGGAAATCGAGATTTTCTAAGCTTAAAAAATAACAGTACCTGTAATACAACCGTTTTGAAAAAGTTTGTTTATCTCGAAAACGGCTCTAACATTTTTGATTAAAATTTTTGTTTCTACTAAAGGGCCAGTTATAGCTATCATTGATATTCATCATTGAAAATTTTAATAATGTATTTTAAGATGTTTAGGATGCAAAATCTATGATTATTTTGATGCCAAAATAATGCTTATGACTTAATTAATATATCTGGCCAAAAAAAAAATTTCATGTCGACCCAACCGTACTCATGAAATGGCTTTTATTTTTGTAACGATCATTGATAAGGTAGTGCAATCATTGAAATAATTAAAGTCGATTGATATGAAAGGTTGGGCTCAAATGAAAATTTTTTTATTTTAATATTTTTTTTTTATTTTAATAAATATTAATAGAGTCGTCAGCTTCATATTGGGATCATTATAAATACTAATTTTGCTTTTTAAATGCCTCAAAAGTTAAATTAAAAAATTTCGATGATGAATTTTAATGAAAGCTAAATATTTTCAAAAAAAAAAAACATTTTTCGGATTTAAAAATAAAGTTCAAATTGTTTTTTGAAAAATCAGTTTTTTTGTAAACGTGTTGATGAACTTTTTTGAAACTATGGTTTTAGATGTATAGTATAAAAAAAATTCAAAGAATTTTATAGAAAAAAAATTATTTTTTTAAGAAAACCTCTCCAACGATTCTTGGAATTTTTTCAGCATAAATTGGTATGTTTTCAAAAATTTAGATGGCGTTCTTCATTCTGAGATTAAACCATTTAAAGTACTCATTTAAATAACTTGTCTATACTTTTTTTCTATTAGCAGTATTTAATTTGCTTAATTTTTTTTTTTATAAAATAATTAAAATCTTTTTAAACAAATACTGTTTTTAATCGATTGGTGTTTCAATCGAATTTGGCAGTGATCAATATCTATTCCTAAATTCACATAGGTACCTACATACACCTCTACTGTAATCGGCATTCTCTCTCATCACTTTAACCAAAACCCATACCTACATATACTGCTTATCCATTGATGATAGAAAGATATAATTTTTAAAACCCCCTTACAGTCTTATACCTATATTGTTTGTCGAAGAGAATAATAAAACATGATGTCATTATAACGTGTACGTTGAGAGAATATCAACTCTTTGAATTTGGACTCTTGTCTTCGTCATTAAAAAAAAAAATAGGCGACTTCACAGTGAAGTCAGTCTTCTTCTTTTAATTGAACCCTTTTCTTTATTTTCACATGTGATTTATTGTTTATTTAAATTTATACTTAAATTTATTAACATTAGACACATATACACGATGCGTACAAGTATATAAATAATATGATAAGCCTGAGTACATATGGGTAATATTTATTAATGTAGATAGGTTGAAGGGTGCGGAAAGGTGATAATTTGAGTAAGATGTGTGCAGCGATTGACATGATCTATGATAGACAAAATGCAAACAATTATATCTACACCACAACCACACTGTTTTCAAAATCCGGTGAGTCGAGTGGTGATACGTTTTTTGATCGTTCATTTGAGTAAAATAAACTTAAAGAAAACTATATAAAACAGCCGTATAAAGTTAGCATGACAACTTTCGAAACAGTTACTTTTGACTGTGTCAGAAATTGCCGTATAATTGCCGTATAATTGCCGTAAATATGCCGTGAAGAGAACAAAATTGCCGCGCCACTAGTTCTCCCAAAAATTGATGTCATGCTAACTTTATATAAAGTTAACATGACACTTTTTAAATTTTGGTCAAAAATTACTTTTGAATATGCCATATAGTTGGAATTAATTGCCGTAAATATGACGTGAAGAGAAAAAAATTGCCGCGACAGTGGTTCTCCCAAAAATGGCCAAAAATGGTTTTCATACCAAATCTTCATATAAAGTTAGCATGACACTTTTCAAAATTTGGTCAAAAATAACTTCTGAGTATGCCATATCCTTCAAATTAATTGCCGTAAATATGCCGTGAAAAGAAAACAATTGCCGCGACAGTTTTGGCGAACAAAAAATACTTTCACGTGAATTACTTTTATTTTCACAATCATTTTTCATCTAATAACAACGTTGTTATCTATTAGTATTTTTATAGTTTTATTCATTCTAAATATTTCTTTCTGTGTTTAAAGTTGGTTTTAATTATTTTTCAATAAATCTCAACATTCATACCACCTTAATCATAATTTTGGCACTGTGGCGTATACTTACTTTTTATCAGCATTATATAATTTAAATTTAAAAATCTGGACATCACAGCTTTACTGTTTGTGGCGTTAAAATTGAAAACAACAATAAATTCAGCACTATCGGCCTTATTTCGAGAGTCTATTCAGAATAAAACAATCAGTACAAATTTGAAATAATCAAGTCGAAAAATAGTAACATAAGATTGTCAAAATAACAACATTTTTTTGTTACCACGACTTTCCGACTTGTTCGGCCTAATTTTCCAGTTTTTGTGTTTGTAGGGCGTTTATCTGGTTGAATACAAATCCAACAAAAAAATCCCCAACCAAATCGGATAATAGTTAGCCGAAGATTAAAGGGTAGGCAAATACGCTTTTCACTAGTGCTAAAAAAAAGTCTTCACTGAATTATTTGATATATCGGTGTGAAAAAGCCCGCGTAAAAATAGTTGTTTTTCATGAATATCTCAAAATGTTTTCAGTATTATTTTGAAACAAGAAAACTACCTTTCATTTGATATTATTCATTTGAAATCATTTTTCAAAGTCGTTAACATATTTACGGCAATTAATTTGAAGGATATGGCATACTCAGAAGTTATATTTGACCAAATTTTGAAAAGTGTCATGCTAACTTTATATGAAGATTTTGTATGAAATCCATTTTTAGCCATTTTTGGGAGAACCACTGTCGCGGCAATTTTTTTCTCTTCACGGCATATTTACGGCAATTATACGGCAATTTCTGACACAGTCAAAAGTAACTTTTTCGAAAGTTATCATGCTAACTTTATACGGCTATATAAAACACAGAAGAAGAAAAGACTCACGAGTTGCGTTTACTTGATCCTCTTAAAGCTCAAAAGATACATACATACATATATATACATATATATCTACATATGTATATCTACAATTAAATTAATTTAAAAAAATAAGACAAAAGTTATTTAAGTTTTTATATTTCTTTATACTTATTGAGGGTGAACATTTTCAAAATTAGAAAAGAGGAACTGAGGTTTGCTTTAAAACAAAACAAAAAGTTGACGGAATGAGTAATGAGACACAATTAAGTTCCTTATTATTATTTTTTGTTTATTTTCTCATAATTTTTATTGCATATTTTATATCGCTGCCTGGTGTTAAGTGGTTGCTAGTGTCTTCAAACACTGCTCGTGTTGTGTTATATGGCATTTTGTGTTAAACGAGACTAGAGAAAATCCATTTATTAAGAGTACAGCAGTTTACCACCATTAAAAGCGAGTGTACATTGACGCACATCGGATGACTAAAAAAAAACTCTAGGTGCCCTAAGAATGCCCTCCGGTGGAGGACCCTGGCCCTGTGGGTCCGTAAACTGTAAACCTTTATAAACTAAACCATTAAGTTGGTAATTTTCTGTAAATTTTGCAACCTACGTTTTTGGTGCGCCTAGGCATTCTTTGAATAGTTGTTAAACAAAGAAAAGAGGTCCTTCCCATAAAAAGATTTCAAACATTCACAACAAATAAAATCAAAATTAAAAAAAAAAAAAAGAACGATCTTGCCAATTTTTAAACTGAGAAACACGGAAAATATATTTTAATACAATACAAAATTGAAAACTAAATAATTGGTGTTGAGACGTTTTTATCTAATTCCCTGAACTCTGATTGACCTCATTGACTCATAGATGGCGGTGACAATTAATATGAGGTATTCTATTTTGTTAAAACCTGTTGGCAAAACAGATATGAAATTACTACTAAATTTATACTTCCTGAATAAAATTATTCTTAATAGTACACGACAAGAGTACAGTCATTTTTTGTTTGGTTTCTTGATCCTTATTTTTCACATCAATTGTAGGAAATAGTAAAAAAGCTTGCTATTTAATAAATACAATTGGTATAAAAGTTTTTATTAAATCTAACATAATATCGTATAATAAGGTGATAAACATAACAAGTGTTCTCATTCTCAACAGATCTTACTCGGTACTTTTCAGTGGTTGCGAATCAAATAAGTTTGAAGATAATTCTGGAAAACCGCAGGGTAGTCATTTAGGACCTGTACTTCTTATATTATTTATAAATAACTTACCGTCAGTGTTGAAGTTTTCAAACCGTGTCATTTATGCGGATGATGTTACAATCTTCAAAACTATTTCAAACACTCGCGATTCCGAAGAGTTGCTGTGTGACCTCAATTCGTTTTTTGAATGGTGTGTTCGTAATTGTTTAGTTCTTAACATGGATAAATGTTAAACTCCCATTGGAAGTTATTGTAAATTGTAATACTTGTCGAATTGAACATTTTGACATTTCTACACGTTTCGAGGTCTCTGGAGTACCATGTGTGTACGTAAGTTCGTACGTTCGGAAGCCTTTTTTGCCGACGATATCTCGAGAACAAATAGAGATATTGACTTCGAATAAATTTTATTTCACAGATAATAAGACCATAACCTGCAGAAAGGATTTAAAAAAAATTCAATTAGCGGCTTTTTTATTACAATCATTTAAAAAAAGTTGTAAAATTGCTTGTTGTTCGAATACCTCGAGAAAAATTGGAAGGTTTACAACTGTACCGAACCAAATCATACAAAAAAACAAAAAACGTTTAAAATTAGTATTAAATGTTGCGTATTTCGTTCATTTTATTTTTAAATTAGAAGAAAATTTATAGATTAAACTATCAATTTGCCTGCAATACGAGTAAAATATTAGTTTAGTAATTAATGGCAGTATATTTGATTAACCTGTAAATATAATCGAATTTAACCTTTTCTGACTTGGTTCACTACAGCTGTGAAACCTTTAAATAATGCTATCGATTCTATGCATAATAATATAGTGAAAAATTGGTAAGACTTAAAAAAAAAATATCAACGTACGGTTTTTTTTTTAATTAAAAAAATCATTAAAATTTGTTAAAAAATATCGAATATCTTGAGAAAGCAAAAAGATATTAACTTCGGGTTAATGTTATGCTAAAATTGAAAATTGGTAGAGTTTGTAAAAGAATTCAACTAACGGCTTTTTTCTAGGCCAAAAAAAATAACTGCATACAAAACTGCTAAAAAATGTTAAAAAATGTTTTTGGGCTCGAATGTCTCGAAAACAACCAATGAATATTGATATCAACTCTGGGATAATTTTAATCTACACACAACGCCATAATTAGTAATTGATAAGGTTTGTAAAAAAATCAATTGACGGTTAAAAAATGCAAAAGAAACTGCTTAAAATTGTTGAAATTTTTCGTGTCGCTTATATTTAGAGCAAACGGCCAACTTTGGTATTGCATTGATTGCACAACTGATAAGTGTCGTGTTCGAGTTTCAAAGGGAACCAATGAGAAGTTATCACTGTGTGTCACATCCAGCCTCTTTTCATTCCTTAAATTAATCTTAAATTCACCAAGCCAAGAAACAGCTTAAATAAAAAAACTGTTAAATACAGGTCATCTTGATTCATATGTATTTGCTTTTTAAAAATTATAAAATCTCATTTTAGGACATTCCTGTATTAATAAATTTTTCAATAAAATTTCCTTTCACGTAATATTTTTATATCTTTAAAACCTACCATATCAGCTGAGTCAGATAAAATTGAATAAAGACAAAAATTGACCTTTTTTGCGTGGCAACCCTATGCCTTGAACGCTTTTCGTTTGGCAACCCATGCGTGAAATGTTTGTTCATGCACTACCAACTATGATGGTAGGTCGTCTTATGGTGAGATCTTCTATTATAATAAATTGTTCTTTTTTATCAACATGGGTCACTGTGGCGTATGTGGAACATTTTTTTTTAATAAAATTAATTTTTTTTCCAAGGACTTAAATAAACAACTAGGTGTTGGATCACGTAAATCTATATGAAATGGTTCCCATAAAAAGGGTCTAGATCTTAATTTCATAAAGATATTGAATTGAAACAATAAATTCCCACAGTCAATGGTAGAACAGGAAATGTCACGAAAAAAAATGACACTGTACATTTTACGTCTAACATATAAAGATTGGTAGTAGCCGTGGCGGGATAGTTAGTGCTATGGACTGTCATGCTGGAGGTCTATGTTATATCCCCAGCCTCACCACCTAATAGTTTATAAAAATAAACGGCTACTGCCTCTCGCGAGGAATTGACAAAACCTCCTAGAGTATCTCATGTCATAGAAAAGTGCCGCTCACATTAGCCGTTTGGATTTGGCAATAAACTGTAGGTCCCTTCCATTCCTGCAGACACGCACACAGGAATGGTTGAGAGTTGTAAGTCACTAGGCCCTAGTTATTCTTCATGAGCTGTTGTGCTATCAATTTTATTTATTTTTTATTTATCTAACAATTAACATGTCGAAGCATATGAATATCGTTCATTATTATCATATCTAAAAAAAATCGACGAAAAGCAAACCGTACAAAATTTTTTGAACTTTTTAATTCTGTTGATGTTTTGAGCAGGGATCCTGGTACTCCAATGAAATTCTTTTCAGAAACCCAAGTGCTGAGTTAGCTTTTAAAACCAGCCTATTTAAGGCTCTCCCAAACTAACGCGATTAATCGCCGCGACAATAGAAAACTATAACAACAATAACGTGTAGTTTTGTTTCACAACCACGTGTTGTTATTGTTGTTTTCTTTTGTCGCAGCGATTAATCGCGTTGGTTTGGGAGAGCCTTTAAATAAAGATCAAAAGTCAATTTACTAGCGAAAATAGCTCCCAAAAGTCATTATAAAATTGCAATGTATAAAAATTATTCAAATAACTATTCAACTATAGCTATGTAGTAAAATTGAAATTTCAGAAGAAAAAATGTACATAAATTGTTAAAATGCGGGCAATATTCTTACGAACAGGAATAGTATGGCAACGTCTTAAATCAATTTAAATGAAAAAGATGCGACTAAATTAATTTAACAAGACCGCGCTTGTGAACATAATTCCCTGATCCATGATCTGATCAAAATCGCGTTTGTTAACATAAATCATGATTTGATCAAATTATCGACTGTCGGAATTTTGATCTTTAAATATCAATCATTGTCACTAAACTTAGGGCCAGTTGTACATAAATTTGATCCGTGGTTTAGGAATTTTAACTCACCAATTTTGGCGGATTGACTGTGGTTCAACGATGGTTCAGACATGTACTTGGCTTTTAGCGCATATTTTAACCTTGAACCATGCATCGTTGAACCTAAGTTAATTCGACGAAATCGGCGAGTTAAAATTGCTGAGGTTATGTAAGGTTTGGTAGAAGTTGCTGTCGGGAATGTTTTTTTTTTCGTGCCATGAAATAAAGTCCAATGCATTGAAGTCAAAGGCAAAATTTTGTTATTTGTTGCATTTATCTATTAAAAACAAAAATAAGTATTTGAGCCTTAAGCAGCCACCCATGTATGTAGGTATCACTTACATATATATGCATGTTAACAGTTTTCTTTAACAACAATACTTTGATGGCTTATTTCGCAAGTCTAAAGGACTTTAACTTCCGTCTTGAATCATAAATCCGGCTCACGCAACTTAGTTGCTCCGCTTAGGGTATATTCAGTCGCCAAGCAAGTGCCTATGTTTTCTTGGACAACAGTACATTGAGCAAACACTTATTTTTAATGTTAAAACCAAGTTAAACATGTAAACAAATATTACTTCGGATTTTAGGTTTGGACTTTACTGTCTTCTAAGAATGTAAAAAAGTCTAAAATTGTTTTGGACTTTATTACATTCTTAAAGTGAAATATAAATCCTTTGTTGCATTGGATTTTATTTTATGGCACCGTTTTTTTTCTACTTTTTTAAAACTATCTAAAAATATATCAAGTAGTTATAAAAATGATCAAAACACAGATTAGACATCTGCAGCCTTATTTATTAACTCGTTTTAGAGACGGAATAAGGTTACTCCGACTTTACGACACCTCTAATCCTGAAAAATTTATTTATAAAAAACATACACGCGGAATAGAGGCGGAGTAAGCTTAACCTGGTACATAGGAGGAATAAAGCCGGAGTAAAGCCGTTTTATTATCTATGTCATCTTGACATGACATCGACATTGTGTGAAATTTACAAAAAGGTGTGCAAACGAAATCCCAGTTTTCAGACCGTTTTCTTTTACTTTGCTTATCCATTCATTAGATAGGTACTTATGACATTTTAAGATTTTCGGATTAGCCGCGTTAATAAATAATAGATATTAAGCGAGTTCAATACAGTACTCACCCCGAACGGTTCGCTACAAATTTCATTGAGCGTGGTCACCGGGAAACTACCTGAGAGATGTTATGAGCGATTTTGACTACGCAGGTTGTAGCGGTGCGTTGAAGGTCCTGTCTCTTGCTGCTGTTGTTGTTGTTGTTGTTGGAATGCAAGTTGGGAGCAAACCGTGCTCACCGAGAGGTGTTTATTATGGGATCCCATGTTCGCGACAGCTTGAAACTGTCGTCCTGATTGAAATTGTGGTGTCGTTTGATTTCAATCGCTTCGCGAACCAGACGAGGGATGTAGTGAGGCTCGTTAGCTAGAACCTTAGCTTGATCGAAGTGGATCCAGTGGTGTTCATCTGGATGTTCGAGTATATGCTCACATATGGCCGACTTTTCTCTTTGTTTTTTGCTTATACAGCGCTGATATGTTCTTTCAGACGTGTAGCAATACTCCTCTGAGTCTGCCCTACATATGAAGACCCACAGCTGCAGGGTACCGCGTATACTCCAGGTGTTTGGAGGGGGAATTTGTCTTTTGGTAACGGAAGGTAATTAATCACCTTTTTGGGTGGTAAAAATATGGACCTTATACCATAATGTTTCAACATTTTTCCTACCCTGTCAGTTACACCTTTACATACGGCAGGAAAGCTTTTTTGTCTAATTGGCTATCTTCCTTTTCCCGCGACGGAGTTGGCTTCCATGATCTTTGTTTTTTGGAATAGCCATTCGCTTTTAGTACCTTGTCAATCAATGAGAGTTCAGTGGTAATATGGTCGTTGTCACAAATCCTGTGGGCACGCTGAACAAGTGTTGGGACAACGGATCTCAAATTTGCCGGGTGGTGGTGGGAAGTAGCGTGTAGGTACCTGTTTGTGTGCGTGTCTTTTCGATAAACTGTATGTGCTAATGAGCCATTTTGTTTCCGCATCAGATAGGTACTTATTTAGTTAAAATAAAACCAATAAGAATTACTTAAAATGAATAATTGTGGAAATCAGCCTGGGGTTTGTTTACGTTTATAATAACCAGAGTCTTAGATCGGTAATTTTTTTGATAATATATTTTATAAATAAGAATTTGTTTGACGTGGCGTAAAGAGGGAGTAGGTACTTCACCTCGGTTTAACTACTCCGAGGTTAAAATGAGTATTAGCGAAATCTAATAAATAAGGCTGCTGGTGTCTATTCTTGAATTATTATCGACAACAACTTGCTTCAGGCGTTCGCCCAGCCTATTGTATGATATATGTTTTTTTTTTAATACCAAACAGATTAGAAAGTCAAACACAAAAACTTAAATTTAAGGTTTACTGGAAATTCCTCGTCTTTAGTTTATTAAACTTTTTTTTTGTATCATCTTTTTCTTTTTTCCCGCCGAAGAACTAATAGTAATCATTTTCAAAATACGTGATACGAGTGATTGTACATGTTGATGAAACAATGAGTAATCCTTTAACTCATATTAACTTAAGAAATATAAAGCATGACTAACCGATGTTTTGAATGCGCCTGTGCTTTTATGAAGCTTTTTCTCTTTCCTCCAAAATTCCTTTTTACTTTCAGAATACTCACGGCATTTGAATTAACAAAACAACTTTGTATGTTCCAAGAATCCAAAACAAACTAAAATTATTTATGTCAAATGTCAACGGAAACAAGCTACAACAGCTTTTGTGAATGAATCTCACGAATTCCAACCTATCCACCACTCACACCAATTCAGCTAATACCGCCAATAAATTTTGAGGGTGGTTGAGACTTGAGTCAGCTCAGTGATTGCCACGAATTCCTGGAAAAGGATACCATTATTTATTATGAATGGATTACGCGCCACTGAAAAACTGGAGGAAAGCCATGACATTACCTTGGCCTATCGCTATACGTTCAATGGATGACTCATGCAATCATTCCGTTTGTTGTGCTTTGTACACCCTATGATACAAGTGAAGGTTTGCAGGATGAAGGAACTTTTGTCAAAAAAAAAAAAAAATCTAGCGTTTCTTGGAATTGTAGCAAAGCACTTGTTTTGTGTAAGGCTAGAGTGTGAGTTGAATAAGAATTTCACAACTCCCTCTAGAACCCAAATCCGGCCAGGCTGCATATCATTTAAGTTTTTTGTAACTCAACTTGCTGTCAAGTACTAGATGGGATTTCAAATAACGTTTAATATTATTTAAATTGTGGTAGGTTTGTAAATACATACTTGTATTCACAGTTACTTTATGCTTAACTTGAAGGCGTATGAAAGCACACACATAAATATATTTAAAGAAGCGCCATGATATGTTTTCTATAGACTATATTGACTAGGCGATTACCTTAAATTTGACAGACGTAAACGTCAATCAGAAGGCTATAGAGTTCTGCTATGACTAAGCAATGAGCAGTACATATTATATGATTTAAAATGGGTGATGCTTTACATGTCAACATTAAAAGATATTCGAACAAAAATGACAATACTTTTGTCATGTGTGACAAGAGTTTATTGTCAGCACTTTACATTTGACAGTCTGTTGAGGAGATCACACATTGACAGAAAGTATTTATTGTTTTAGGATTTTCAAGAAAAATATCATCACCCTTTCTTAATAAGGAAGCATATAGCTATTGAAATTTTTTGACGGTTGTAAGGCATATTTTGTTAACTTGCATTATACATACATACCAACTTTATTTGCAATGCAATGCTTTGTTGAGTTCCAAATCATTTGTTTTGGGTATATAAAGGTTTCATAAATTAAGAGAAATAATTCAACAAGAATCTGGTCCAGTTAAATTGTTGGTCTATTAGTTTTAGAACTGCTTACCTACCTGTCTAATATTCAAGCAATGTTGTATAAAAATCCTCAAGTTATGTTCAACTTTGAGTGAATAAATTCGGCCTAAGGGCGATTTTCTTCGCTCGAAAATGAACACAACTTGAGGATTTCTATTTTCAACTTGCGGTTTTGTATTTACTCACTCAAAGTTCACACTTAACTTCCGATTCTCAACTCTAGAGTTTAGGCATCAACTTTGGTTTTTCTCAACTCCCGAAAAAAGGAGAAGTTGGCAAGCAAACTTGAGATTTTTCATTAGAATTTAGATTTTTGTTTTATCAAAATAAATTTTTTGTTTTATTATCCAGAATAAATTAATTTAAAGATACAATGTTTCGAGGAAACCAGTTTTGGGAAAGAAAGTCATCATTGCTTTTGAAACCGAAGATGAAGAAGACGAAGAGTTTTGTATTCTTGAAATAACTGCGAAAACGCGATCTTACAAATTTTCTTTTATTTTCCGATATTTTTCCCACCCGGCCGCGGCACGGCAGTAGTACGATACTAGCCTTTGTTAATTATACAATTGGTCAGTTTATATTTCAGAGCGCTCAGTAATTTTTCTCCGTCACTTTGAAAGAGCAGGAGCATTAAATATAAACAAAATTCCTCAAAAACACTTGCTTTTCCTTTTTTTCTTATTTAATTTCTGCGACAAAAAATAATTGAGAATCCAAAAAAAAAAACTTCCTCAGTTTTTGACAGCAAAACGGGGAAATTTTTGTGAGGAATTGTGTTTATATATCCGAGAATACGGATTTCTCCGAGATCTCTGAAATATAAGCTGCCCAAATAAATTCAAATCTACAATTGAAACTGACATATCTGTCGCAAATATCCCAGGGATTTTCTGAAAAACTAAAGTTTGCCAACTTTTAAATTTTAACTCTTGAGTTGGTAGGGTTAAGGGGGGTAGTTGTATTTGTGAACAGGGGTATTTGTAAACACACTTCATTCTCAAAAAACTGTTTACAATTTGACATATGCCATGGCATAATTTGAAATCACAATTATATTTTCAATTAGCCAGTTCACGTTTCTAAGATCTCACTGAGATCTCATTGAGCAAGCTCCGTCAGCTCCACTGAGCAGAAGGAGAAACCTGAACAAAATTTCTCCGCTAGAAGTCAAAACTAATTTCCATCTCTTTTTTATTAATTAATCAACTGCGACAAAAAATAATTGAGCAAGCGAATCCAAAAAATATCAGTCTCAGTTTTTTGACAGCAAAAGTGAGGAATCTCACTGAGGAATTACGTTCAGATTTCTGAGATTGCTGAGATCTCTGAGATCTCAGTGAGCTTGAGAAACATGAACTGGCTAAATATGCTGACGCGTGGAAGGCGTTATCTATCAAAGAGTTAATTGTGGTTTGTTCAATGAAGTGTCATTCGTTTTTTTGAAATTTTAAAATTTGTTAGTGCTCATTAAAATTGTTCCAAAACGAATAAAGGCCATCAAGCTAAATTAAATTTTATTTTTAAAGAAGTAAATAAAAGTGTTAATGCATGCCATTTGTTTTTATTCTTCTTTATATAAACAAAATAAATTTGGAGGCACAAACAGCTCATGAAGAACCAGGGCCTAGTGACTTACAACTCTCCTACAGTTTATTGCTGAATCCGAACGGCTAAGGCGAGCGGCACTTTTCTATGACAAGAGATACTCTTGGACAGTCCAACGCACTAACCATTACGCCACCGGCTACTACTATTCTTGTTTATAACAAATCTTTAAAGTTATTGTCCGTTTACCGTAAACCGCGAAATGGGGTAAAGTCGTCTTATTTCCAAATCTCGTGGTGGTTACCCTTGCGATAAGGACAACCTGATTTAGTAGGTACCTTCATAAGGATAGCAAGCTTCTGGTTATACCTTTACATAATGGGTGGCCAGGAGACTACTGGTATCGGAGTTTCATGTCAAGGCTGTTTCACAATGCGACCAGAAAACGAGACGTCAGCGTAACGAAATTTAGCTCATGTATTAATTTTTTTGGGGTAAATGTGAACATCATTATTTTGTTATTGATGATGTTTTTGACCAAGTTGAGTTATATATGAATTTTTGTGAGAATTTAAAGGTTGCTTCCCATCGGCTGTCTTGGTCGTACTGATGATTAAATGATTAATTTTTTGAACAAATATAACTTTATTTTATAACCATTTTGTTGTAAAGCTAAGATCACACGATTTGTGTATACACAAATATTTGTGTATAAATTTGTGTATTTCTGTCATAAAAATACACAAACCGTCTGAGCCACAAATTTGTTGCACACAAATGACATAACCAAACGATTTGTGTATGTATAGGATACATAAATCGAATTGCTGTGCACACAAATCGTCTGATCGGGTACTCAAATGAATTTTTGACTATTTGTGTATATTTGTGTGTCTCAAATCATTTGTGTATTCTGAAAATTGGAGTATATACACAAATTCGTGAGAATACACAAATGTTTTTGGAAATTTAATTGAAAATTAATAATGTTAGTCGATTCAATAAAGGCTTTACTTCGAAATTTGAAAGTGCAGCCCTGATTTAGTTTTTTTTTAATTTATTAAATTTCCTAGTTACAACTATTTAATTTTTTTTTTTAATTTACAATAAAGATTTTGATGACCATAAATTTGTTTCACAATGATCCGTTTTGGTTTTAAATAATTAGTGGTATTTAATGGTGGACACGTTTAGAGCGAGAGCTGATGAACGACTTGCAAAAAGTATTTGTATTGCTCCAAATTTTGTCATTTTTTGTACCAGTTCAAACTATACATGGCATCAACCTTTCAGCGACTAATTGGCCACTATAATGCACTTTTCAAATTCTGCTATATGGACAGTTTTGTTATGGTACAAACTAAAGTCACATATCATACGAATCCTCCATGGTTCACCTCAAATATCCGTTCTTTAATGCTGCAGTGAAATCTTGCATATAAATCTTGGATAAAATATCGACTTTCAGAACAATGACGCACTTACTGTTCGCTACGAAATAAGAATGTGCTGGAGATAAGAAAGGTTAAGAGCCAAGCTTTTTCCTATCCTCTAAATAGCTCACAAAGGGGACGGAAATTATGGGCGAATCTGCAAAAAATTGGTTTTTTGCAAAACCAAATCATCCTTGAGTTGCGATGTTGATAAAAACGTGCTTAATGAAAAGTTTGTTCCTGCCTGTGTATCGTAATCAAGTATTACTTTCAGTGTTGAAACTGTGCCATCGAGATTAATCTCTCGTCAGTTTATGGACAATGATCATGTTTCATTTCTTATTCTCTTAGATTTCTCTAAAGCGTTCGATTCAGTAGATCACAGAATTTTGTGCCATAAACTCGTCAAGGAGTTTAATTTCTGGGCAACAGCAGTAAAGTATATTATTTTCTTATCTTACAGGCAGATCTCAAGCTGTAGAAGTCAATGGATCTTTATCTAATTTTCTTCCAAATTTTAAAGGTGAACCACAAGGATCCGTCTTAGCTCCGTTGCTGTTTTCCCTGTACATAAACTCTCCCCCAACTTATATAAAATACTCCCTTTTAGCTATGTACGCCGATGATGTGCAACTGTATTTAAGTTGCCCACTCGGTCTTATCGAACATTATATATAGAATGCATAAATGAGGACCAGATTTGGTCTTAAGCAAAGGTACTTAACCCAACAAAAACTAAGGGCTTAGTTATATCACGAACTCGTCTTGACCTATCCTACTTTCTCCCAATCGTTATGATGAATTTTTTCGATAGAATTCATTGAGACGGCAAAAAACATAGGTATTACTTTTAGTCGTAGCTTAACATGGAGCTCTGCGTTCATTGCAAGCGGCTCAGTATTTCACCCGCATAAAAACCCGTTTAATGCTCGTGAAAACACTGATTATACCCATTCTCACTTATGGTTGTGAAATATTCTGCTCTTGTAGTTATGAAAGCAAACGTAGATTCAATGTTGCCTTTAACAGTGCTGTACGTTATATTTTTGGACTGCGAAGACGTGACCGCGTTTCAAGTCATACTGTTCAAGTACTGAATATGCCATTTCATAACCTCCTTAAATTCCGTACCTTAGCCTCGCTTTCTGATGTCCTGTTCTCACTCTCACCCGGCTATCTCTACGAAAAAATAAGAAGGACTTCATCAATCCGATCGTGTCAACTCATTACTTACTTCCGAATGTATATTTTTCGTTAACAGTATTCGCCTTTGGAATACTTTGTGAGATGCTTTTTGTCATAGGCTGGGGTATGCTCGTCGGATCCAGGGTTTTACCAAAGAAGCAACAAACTTTAGTGTATTTGAGGTTAAGCTTTATTCACCAATCACTGGCTCTTAATTAACAATGTCTATAATTAATACTAGCTTTACAGTGTCTTTATAATTTTCATATTTTACAATATCTTTATATATATTTATATAATCGGCAATTCATATACTCTTAAAACAAATTTTATATAATTCAAACATATGACTGAGATAGCAGGATCCACTAAATTACAATCTGAGATAGCAGACGTCACTAAATTACAATCTGAAATAGCAGACGTCACTAAATTACAATCTGAGATAGCAGACGTCACTAAATTACAATCTGAGATAGCAGACGTCACTAAATTACAGTCTGAGATAGCAGACGTCACTAAATTACAATCTTAGATAGCAGACGTCACTAAATTACAGTCTGAGATAGCAGACGTCACTAAATTAAAATCTGAGATAGCAGACGTCACTAAATTACATTCTGAGATAGCAGACGTCACTAATACAGTCTGAGATAGCAGACGTCACTATTACAATCTGAGATAGCAGACGTCACTAAAACTAAATTACCATCTGAAATAGCAGACGTCACTAAATTACAATCTGAGATAGCAGACGTCACTAAATTACAATCTGAGATAGCAGACGTCACTAAATTACAGTCTGAGATAGCAGACGTCACTAAATTACAATCTTAGTTAGCAGACGTCACTAAATTACAGTCTGAGATAGCAGACGTCACTAAATTACAATCTGAGATAGCAGACGTCACTAAATTACAGTCTGAGATAGCAGCCGTCACTAAATTACAATCTGAGGTAGCAGATGTCACTAACTAGCTACTTTAAACCTGGGCTTCCACTGTCAACTCTTGAGCCTAAGTCTTTCAAAAGGGAGTCTCACCAAGTACTCTTGATTGGTACTATTTTCTACTATGGCAAAGCTCGATCTTCCTCTGTTTATTCACGGTCTCTTATATATATTTCGGTTGAAACAGAGTGTGAATTATAATTTCACAGAAAAAGTATTCTTTCGTGTTTTCATGTACGGTGTCAGTGATGGCTGCGGTAGTATGACCAGGGGTGTAGAGAGTGTTGGCGGGTACTTGTTTTTTTTTCATGAAAAAAATAGTTCTATTGCAGGTACCGTTAATAACGGTTTTTGGTAATTTTTTTTTTCACCAAAATGCAGACCATACCACTATATTGCAAGTCTGAAGAAAATGGCTTCAGTAGTTTAGGCTGTAGGCCGATGTACAGACAGACAGATAGGCAGACAGACAGACAGACGGAATTGCGGGACCCACTTTTCGTGTTCTCTGTTACCGTAATGTGAAGTTTGAACGTTATCTCGAGTTCGATTTTTTGCACGAATCCATAAATTGACCTATAGTATCTCTACCTATATTCCAAATAAAAATTATTTAGATGAAGAAGTTTTTAACAAATGCGAAGCATGGGTTTACTAATATATAATAAAACTAATATTTCAACAAAAATGATATTTTTGTAATGTAAGAAAAATTTATTTTCTTTTAGTCTCAAATTATTATAACTTTTGATTTAAGAACAGTTATGATAAAAACAACGCAAAAACAGCGCCACTTTTGTGATAAAAAGCTACAGTAGTGTAACAGACTATTTTTACAGGGTTTGAATTTGGAGGTCGAAAAATAGGTTATTTATTTTAAACATTTTTTAAAAATGTAGTTAAATTAGTAAGGGTATTTGGCATGCATAACTATTTGGACAGCAAAACTAAACTGGTTGAAGGTAAAGATTTTTCGAATCTTATTTTTAAATGGCGATTACTCGATAACCTTTAGGCTACGGTTTTGATGGTAGCGATTTTTAATCGAATCGAGCGATTAATCGAGTTCAAGAACCGATTGATCGCACAAGCGAATTCGCGCGAATGGGGTGGTTTCAGTGCAGAGCTCATTTAGATGTAGCCTAGTAGCTGCTGATGCGAAATAAAAAATCCCATACAAAAGTGACACAACGAAATTTATATGCTTTTCGCTCTGCGGTACGCTGTTCGATGAGCGAAATTTGAAAATTGTAGAAGATTATTTAGAGATCTCCCCTTTTTTTCGCACAATATTAATTTCATGTCCTGTACCATTAATTATGTGTGGAAAAGTGATATTTGGTGTTTGTATTTGTTGTTTCGTTCACCACAACATGGCTCTCTGTGATTTTTATGCGTTTGTGTTTGTTTTTTGTTTTTGCAAACCGTGACACTTTCAAGGGGTGTTTTTTCGTTGTAGTTTTTGTAAGCATTTTGTTGTCATGTTGGAGACCAAATAAAAATTTCATTTCGTATTAGCAGCGTACTAGGTTTAAAGACTAATGGTTGACAATACTGCAGAAAAAATATATCTTTCATTTAAAAAAAAATCTTAATACAGAAAGACCCGCTTAAGAGAAACCCGCTTAAGAGAAAAACCCGCTTATCTGAAACACTTTTTTCATCCCCGAGTATTTTTCGACCAAATGCCTTTAAAACACTCCGCTTAAGTGAAACTCGCTTAAGTGAAAAACCCGGATACCTGAAACATATTTTCAGTTCAATTTTATATTTTTCATTGAAAAAAAAACTCTCTTAAGTAAAAAATAAATATAGTCGCACAGAACGAACAATTTGCTGAATGCTTTCGTTTCTTCTTTATTTTTCACCTTTACCATTTTCACCACGAAAATGATATTTGAATTTCTGATTGTTTCACAAACGTTTACATTAAAATTTTCTTAAAATATTGCTTTGTCCTCTCAAACAAAAATCCAAAACAATATTTCAAATGGCTCAAGAGGTAGGCATACGTATTTTGACATTTATTAAAAAGAAAATTACATTTTCATAATTCAAAGATAAATCATTACTATTATATAAAGACGAAACAAATATTTTGTTTGTCCGCGTTTTTCTCAGAAAGTATTCAACCGATTTACTAGAAACTAATTTTATAATTTTTCTTATTCTTTGAAGCATGTAAATAAATATTTTTTATTTGTTAAATATATTTGTTGAACTAAATTATTAAATTTTAAGAAAATTTCGTACACTTTTTTGTCGAAGTTGACCAACATATTCAATTAGGCTTTTAAGCCTGCTTGATATTTTACAAAAGTGGGATTTTTTGTATAAAGTCAATAGTTTTATGCAAATTTTTAGCCCTAAATCATTTATTAACTGTACTTCTAAGCTGAGAAATAAATTTATTTACTAATTATAAATTTATCAACTTTTTGTATTTTTGCATTTATGAATTTGATTCAATCGCAATGACTGGGTTGCTGCTTTGTTCCATTTCATTATCGTTTCGTGTTTTGTGCATTTTCTTTTGTGTATTTGCTTCTGAATCTTTGTCCACTCAATTGTTCGCTCATCCACTCATTTACATTTTTATTCCTCCTTTCATTCCACTCAATTGTTGACTTTTTGTAACGACGACGGCCAATGCGTTGTGTCTTTGTTTTTTCCTTCTTCTTAAGCGAAATAAAATGTTACATACATACCTACATATTTTAAGTATGGGCACAACTACCGTGCGCAGTGTGTTTATCAAAAACACTCTATATGAAGACGCCAATCTTTCACCCTCCAAAACCCATTTGTTTACATTGTTGTATTTGTAATTTCGTTTCGTGTCGATGAATAAATGTGATTTGCGACAACAATTTAACCTATGGGTGAACAGATGAGTTGGATCTATGTGTGCGTTTGGACAGAGGAGTTGGATCTATGTGTGCGTTTGGCGCCGGAAAACTCGCGCGTTTTCACACATACTTTGAAAAACTAGTACATCAGCTGTTTTCGCTCAGCTTGTAGGCAAACCGAAATGTCAGCTCAGGATTGGCGTCTTTATATAGAGTGTTTTTGGTGTTTATTTTTTGCTTCTTCTGCAGTGAACCGAAGTGTTACATACATAAATGTACATATTTTGAGAAGAAAATGGGCAAGGCATTCAGTTGTAGAAAGCAGAATGAAAAAAAAGGTTTACTGAAAGCTTCTAAAAATTATGAAAATGAAACATTACTGATTTCAACTGAGTGGAGTAAGGAATAAAATACAGTGCAAGCTCCCCTTAGCCGAACAGTGACGGTCGACACTGTTGTCCGTCTAAGGGAGTTTCCGTCCAAGGGAAAAAATAAAAAATAGTTATAAAAGGAAATGTATACTTGGCATCATGAAACTGTTTCAGTGAGAGAAAATAAAATTCTTTATTTGGTTACGGAAAGCATATGGAAGGATGTGTATAAAATGTTTGTTAATAATATAGTAGAAATTGCGGTTATTCTCATGGAGCATTTGATATAATTTTACCTACTCATATTAATAAGTATATTTAAAGCTTGCAAAGCAACGCGAGCACGGGTCGGCTAGTAAAAGATAAATACGATTTTTTCTAGCATTAATTCTTCGCTTAATGGAATTTCAATATCCGCTTAAGTGAAATTCGTTTCACTTATCAAAGTGGAATTTTTTTCACTTAAGCGGGGTTCGTTTAAGTGAAAAACCCGCTTAAGTGAAAGAAAGACTGTGACATTTTGCAGTTTCTCTTAAGCGGGTTTTACTGTACTAAAAATTGTGTATCTACCTCAAGTGAAAAATTACAGCCAGTGGCAAAAATAATTACAAGCATTTCTTACTTTTTTGCCGACTAACTAGAACTGTAGTAGCCGTGGCGTGATGGTTAGTGCGATGGACTGTCATGCCGGAGGTCTAAGGTTCGATCCCCAGCCTCGCCACCTATCTATTTAAAAGAAAAAACGGCTACTGCCTCTTGCGAGGAATTGACAAATCCTCCAAGAGTATCTCCTGTCACAGAAAAGTGCTGCTCGTTAGCCGTTCGGATTCGGCAATAAACTGTAGGTCCCCTCCATTCCTGCAAATACGCACACAGGAATGGTTGAGAGCTGTAAGTCACTAGGCCCTAGTTCTTCATGAGCTGTTGTGCCATCAAATTTATTTATTTTTTTTAACTAGAACTGTTATTTGCAAAAGGTTGCGTTCATCATTTTAAATTACGCATATTAACGGACTTTAAAAAAAAAAAAAAAAAGCAATGACGAATGTGCCCCCGTGTACCATGATACTTCTTCGGTCTCCCGATCGCAAAGAAAGTCAGAAGCGACATTTAAAATCATTATTCAGTTCCAAGCTACATACCAAATTAAAATTGTAATTTTTCAACTTGAAGAAAAGCTGGAAGGAAAAAAAAACAAACGAAAAAGGTAGGTATTCTATTAAATTAATTACTCCCATGTCTTATCAAAACCAACGAAATCGAATCGCGAGTCCTTCAACTCCTTTCCGACTCTGATGTGCAAAAACTATCCACGTGTTTGGTTCTGAAAACTATAGTTTCATAATTTATTTATTCACTTTGACACGTTTTGGTCAAGGTTGCCGTTTGAACTTGCTGATGTGCTTTGGAGGTAAACTCGCTATGCGACCTCGAAAAATGTCCTTCAAGTTTTAAACCCCCCAAGGTCGAGTGAGAGTTTTACCCTTAAACAACGAGACTTAACATAAATCAATAAATACATACTCACCAAACACAATCCTCCTAACACACATCCCTTTAATAGTTTTTTGTATAGGTAAACTTTGAACTGTGTTACCTCTGCTTTGAATACTTACTTATTTTACCCCTTGAGGGACGTGTATTTCGTACGAAATGTACGTACCTTTACCTAAAATCTGATTATACTTACTTCTTGGTATAGGTACACATAGAGGGTGGTTTAAGTTAGGGTTTATAGTTTGGGTATTTGGAAGTTTCCGTCCATCAAGAGAGAGGTGGTTCGCTTGATTTCTAGGAAACAATCAAAAAATATATAGAGCATTATTGTTGTTTGTTAGATCGATTTGTATTGTATAATGAAAGAACACGTTGAACCGAATGGGGGCACGTCGTACATTTGTACACACTCGTAGGAATACCCACATGAGTTTGAGGAGTGCGGTTTTGAACTTCAGGTGCAAATTGTTAATGTTCTTTCAACATGGAATCCGTCAGATAATTCCTTACATTTACAGGTAAGTGCAAGGCCGTAGCCAGACAAACATTTTTGGGGGGGTTATGACTTTTTGAAAAATTATTTTTCGCTTTTTAGTATGTAATTTACAGAGACCTCTCTATGATATGATATGAGGACCTCTTACAGTAATTCAACAAACTGTTGAACTTCTCAGTCAACTTTTTTTTAGAAAAGGCTTCCCTCTTCTAAAGAAAACAACCAATTAATTTTTGTAAGAAAATCAAAATCAAACTTGCAAATTTTAAAAATATATGTGAGAAATTCAGTGATGTAGTCCATAGTACAAAAAAATAAACATAGAATTTGATTTTTACTTAATATTTTTATATCTATTACTCATCATCACAAAACGAGTAATTATCACAAAAAATAACATCACATCACATCTTTGAAGAGCTTCTATTGCATTTTTCGCACGGTCTTCTGGTAATTGTTGGTGACATTTTGTCTTCCATAGTAAGAATTCAGCCTCCATAGTGTCCCAATCCAAAAATTTCTTATACAATTTAAAATTGTCTTCATTAAAATTAGTTTCATTTTTACCGATAGTCGATGGTATTAAAATATACAAAGTGTCGACTTATGATTCTCGAATCTCATTTTAAGTTGACTAATAAAGTCATCTAAGAGAGGAATCAAAATTGTTATCCTAAAATTCCCATTTTACTTTATTTTAGCACTCAAAAATCTCGAAAGGTGCAAATTTTTAGCAAAATATATAGAATGTCAGGTCAAAATGACAAAACACATGTAATTTGTGAGTTGTGACCTGCTCTGAAGCAGATCACAATTTCGATGGTTTTGTGACTCTCACAAGTTGTGACTTTGGGGGAGAATACGAAAAAGTCACAAAATTAATTTCACCACCTCTTATGACTTGTCAGGTATCAGTGATGGCGGGGAGAATCGGGCTGTTAGTGCAGAAATTTGGGAAAAAATTTTAATAAAAAGCTATTAATAAAAAAAAAAATAATTTCTAAAAAAAATTTCGGGGGGGGTTCAAACCCCTGTGACCCTCCCCCCCCCCCTGGCTACGGCCTTGAGTTAAGGTATACAAACAGCTAGTTTAGGTATTGATTTCAATTTATATATGTTTAAGAGCATACATACCCAGTAGCAAGAGGAGAGATTTGTCTTCTGATTATTAGCACGGAATTTCCTATGTGATTATACTTTTTCTTCAAAGCTATGTAACATTAATTCTTATTAGGATTTGTTTCAAATTCAAATCAGGTATCATGATTTTAGAGACATTTAATGTGTTTGTGCATTTTTTTTTTGTCTAAGGCCCAGTTTTTCAGTGGTAAATTAAAGCAGAGTTAGTTAACTCTGGACAGCTTTTCAAAAAAAAAAGGAAATCAACAAAAAAAAACTTGAAGGGTAAAATGTCAAAAGCATATGTTCGGTAAATCCAGAGTTACCCCCCAAATATGGCGGGTTAGCACGGGTTTAACTTTAATCTTGCACTGAAAAACTAGGCCTTAAAGTTATACAAAATTGAAATGGGTGACTGGATCGTAGGATGAAAAATACAGAGATCACTCGAAGCGGGCGGTCTAGTTTTTTGAGGGCTGTAGTGGCAGGAGGGATGTTCGAAGTATTTACCGAGAAGGTAAAGCAATCTACACAAGGCTACAAATCCTGCCGAAACGCGATAGTGGGAATACGGTGGTAGACGAAAAAATGGTACTGAGGCTTTGGAAACAACACTTCTACAGCTGTAATGGCGAAAATCATCAAACTTCCGCTATTATAGACAGAACACTTCATTCAACTTAAACGATGATGGTCAAAACTTCCGTCCGACGGACCTCAGCCGCGCCATGGTAGGCTTGGTTATGCCGATGATATTGATATCACTGGGAGAATGAATCGAGCTGTTACCGGCGACGCGTTTGTAAGTATTGAATCGGAGGCGGCGAAAATGGGGACAAGACGAAGTATGTATTATGATATCATCCAGAAAGGAATCTCAATCGACTTGGGCAAAACGTCACAATGGATAGGTACAACTTAGAAGTTATCAAGGACATCGTCTACGTGGGCTCCACTATTACCTCGCAAAATGACATCAGTGAAGAGATGCAAAGAAGAATCACTCTTGCCAATCGCTTCTTCTTCGGGCTGAAAATAGGCATTTGAAAGGAAGATTCTTCGGTTGATTTTCGGTCCAGTCTGCATATCGATGGAGGCTCGATGAAATTTGGGCCCAATGAAAAATGGCCCCAAACAAAAAATGAAAAATGAGCCCTAATTTTGGGGCTATTTTTCATTTTTCGTTTGGGGTAATTTTTCATTGGGGCCAAATTTCATCGAGCCATTTCATGTAGCCATCGATGGAGAATGTATGTACAACTTTAACTTCAATATTTCTTCCATAAAAAAACACAAAACGCCACAAGACGGAAACGATACCGAGATGAAACTAAGTTCTACGAAATCAAGACTACAGTGAAATTTTTAAATTAACGTGAAAGGTACGAGAAATGATTTTTGTACTATGTTTTTTTAGAAGATATTAAAAAGATATTATCAATTTTAAGATTTTTTGCAATTTTTTAAATGAGTGCTGTTAAACATAATTTGCTAAAATAACTTTGGAACTAAATTTTCAGTCTTTCTTGGAAAGGGTGTAGGTATATGCTTTGGAAAATAAATAAAACAGTAAATGTCGACTTTTGTCACATTCATTACTTATTTTTAGATTTGACATAGGTAAAAAAAAATAATTCATCCTAAAATTGTTTAAAGCTAAAAGCGCACTTTTTCATTCAAAGTCATATTGTGTCTTTTAAAATATGGAAGCGGGAAAACCAAAAATTATCAAATTAAAGTTGAGTGAAGAAGTCAAGTGATTAATGAAACTGTTCAACAGAAAACATTTTTCCTGGCCCTACTAACAAAATTTAAACTTAAGCATGCTTTTCGCTTCATCTCCATTAGACCATTTTTATCAGAGATCCATGAACATATATAGCCAACTCGTTGGCGAGTACTTAAACGTATGGACACAGGGTTAAAAAACGCTTAAAACAGGAAACATTTTAATTTTAAAATCAAATAATGGAAAAAAAAGTATTATAATAATTTTTCTATAAAGTGCACATGCATATAATTTCTTTTCAAATAATGATGCAGCCCAAAACTGAATAGACACCCCATTTCAACAGGGGCCCTGCGGATTTGATCTTGCGCAAGCAAGATTCTGTTCTAGCGTGCCGCTTCTGCCATAATTACAATTAGTACTGACTTTAAAAACTACATGCGGAATTTGAGTCACCATTGCTTGGAAAAATTTATTTGGCATTTCTGTGTTTTGCCTAATAATTTAATATTTCCTTTAATTCAAAACATTTAATTGAAAAATACATTTTTTTTTTAAATTTCTTGTCCAGCTTGTTTTTGTTAAACAGTTTCTTATTTGACCATTATTTTTACAAAATATCGCCTATCTGTTTCACTATTTTCACTTCCAATTAATTACATGCCTTAAAATTACGCGCGAAATTTTAAAAACGTTAGCGTATTTTGCTGAACTTCAAAAATGTCAAATGAAAAACGGCGAAATAAACCACGAAACGGTAATTTGGCAAAAAATTCTGGCGAAATATAAATATAATATAAATTGTTGTATGACTGCTTCATATAAGCTTAAAAAAAACCAAGTTCTTCTCTACGAAATTACATAAAAACTGTTCTTTTGGCAAATATTATCCTCTAGCTCAAACAACAACAACAACAAGTGCAACTTTATTTATTAGCGTTTACTTACATTGTAAGCAATCTTTAAGTTTTAGCTTTAGTTTTCAGAATCCCTTCGTAAGTGCTCGCCCCATACCTACAATTTGTTTTGGTAACATTTAGTGGAAGCTCTACAGTTTTGGTAGATATAACAAAAATTTCTTCTGAAGTTTCTAATAGATTGGTAAGAAGAAATAGTTAGTCTTCAGATTTCTATAAAATCAATAGTATTGGTCATGACCCCTATGACCCCCCCACCCCCCCTCCTGGATCCGCCACTGAATGTAGGCGAAGGTTCAACATCAAGCTTTACGGACTTTACAGCTGAGATGGCTAGGAAACATGGACCGACGCAACGCACCAGCCCGACGAGTCTTCTTATCCACCCCTGACGGTCTACATAGCATCAGAGGAAGACCCCACCTTAGGTGACACACACAAGTGGAGAATGACCTCAACCAGCTAGCTGGGGACCGAGCTGGCTAGAGGGTCTTGTTTGGACTGTAAGCGCCATCTAAAGAACGAACTTGGTTTTTCAGTTCAAAGTGTTAAAAATAAGAAGAAGGAAAACACAAATAAGACAATTATTTTATGTCGAATTCCTTTTAACAAAAAAAAATCGATTTGTTTAGAAGAAAAAATCTATTTTTCTGGACAAATCCCTTGTATTGAAAGCAAAAAATGGATTCTGTTTAGAAAAAAAATCGAATTTTTTTGGTAAAAGAAATTCAACACTAGTTTTTGTTTTAGTATTGAATGAAATTCAATTTAAAGATTTTTGTGATCTTTAGTCCAATGCGTTTCGCCCAAGCACGACAGTTGGAATCCTCATCAGTTAAATGCTTATTTGCAGTGCGTATATATACGCTGTACAATTTACATATAGATGTTATAAAGAGTCGTTAGTCATCGACCAAAATATTGCGTCTTAGAAAGGGACGACAGCATTTAACTGATGAGCCCAACTGTCCAGCCTGGACGAAACGCATTGGACTAAAGGTTCAAAGAGTTAGTAATAGTTAAATTTTTCCAAATTGTCAGATTTGATCAGATTTCATCTAAAAATATGTTAAACAATACAAAAATACTTTGAAATTATAACTTAAATATTATCTTAAATCTAGAACTTATGGCAACAAGCTATCAATAAATAAAAAAAAAAAATTAGAAATGTTTTATTTTTTCATTTTATTCAAATCCATACTTCAAGCGAATCAAGTTGAATTTATTTATTTAACTTATTTAATTAAAAAAAACATGCCTGAATTAAAAGAAATAATCTTAGAGACTCCAAGCAGTAGTGCAGAATCTGAAAAACTTTCTGAACCATGTCTGCGAAAAAAGAAGAAACTCACAAAACCTGGGTAAGAATGAGTTTAAAATAAATCACTGGTTTTAAAAAAAAAAATCTAAAACTCAGACACATTTTTGAAATTTGGAAAAAATAGTTGTAATGGAAAACAATTTCATTCATTTTTTATTTTTGAATTAAAAAAATTTATAAATTAAAATCCTCCGCGAATCCTGTTTCATTTAATTTTTTTGCTTTAGATCCACCAATTCCTGTTCTCAAATTCCTCGGTCTAATTCCCTGCAACGTCGTGTGGAATTCAAACAACCTATTTCCGTTGCAAAATTCAAGGACACTTCAAAATCTGTTCTACCATATCGTATTAGAAGGTCTGTTTCCCAACTGGATATGAAGCAATCGAAGAACAGCAATGGTCGCTATCATCCTGCTACCATCTTCCAGGAAGACTACAGTAACGTTGCTTTACCGAAACCCATGCTAAAGTCAAATATCAAATCTAATAATAAGTTAGACTTTTGTCCATCGAAAGACTGTAGTGTTTATTATTTCGTCAATGAACCGGAGTGTGGTGAGTTTGGGTCCAAATTGGCTGGAATGAAAATATTTGCCACCATCATGTTAAATTCATGGAGAAAAAGAAGGGACGATGTCAGACGTTTAAACGAGGAGGTGGAGCAGCTTAAAAAAAGGGTACGGCTAGCCCCATTTTTGTAAACAAATTCTCTTTTTTTTTATTTGAATAATTTCCTAAAGGTTGTTAAAGTGAAAAACCAAGTGCACGTCCTCAGTTCGGTCTTCCGGAATGAGCAAAAACAAAACGATAAACTCAATCGGCAGCTACGTCATGCTTCTCAGGACATCCAAAGACTACAGTCATCGGTAGAAAACCTCACATCTTCTTTGATAAGCGCGAAAGCTGACGCATCGTTCTTTGAACAACAATTTCACGCCAAGGAGCAGGAAAACGATTCTTTGAATAATATTATCGTCGAAACCAATAGCCAATTATTTAAGTCAATGACACAGGTGCGACATCTGCAAACAAGTTTGTCCTGTGAGCAACGAAGTGTTCAGCAGCTGGAAAATCAAAAAAACGAACTTCTGAATGAGGTGAGTGTAGGACACGCAGTTGGTCCTGGTCCTTTTTCATTTACATTATGAATCACTTTGGAGAAGAATTCAGTTTTAATTTTTCTAAAGGTCATAGGTTATATGCCTTCGTTAAATGATGTAGTTTCCCCAAATTGCTGTAGGCTCTTTGTTGTGGTGTTCTCTTTCAAAATTGCGTATATGAGTCACTTGAAATAGTTACATATATACATTTTCCATATATAGGGACTGGGAGGAGAACTTTGCTGATGAAAGCTTTTATCTTTGATGTGATTACCATTATCAGCAGAATAGAAGGGTGCGTATAAATGCATTAAAATTAGTCACCACTATTTTAGGATGCTTAGATTTGAAATTTTATGATGAACAGTTTTTGGTAATTGAATAAAAGTTACCGTTGTATATTTAAATGTATTTGTTCATGTTAAAGTATAGAATAGAAGATAGGCTAACTGTTTTTTTGTTTGATATTTTTTGACTAGGGATTACAACAATCAACACCTATCTTTATATAACTTTATTAGAACGTTTCTAATACTATTACGGAATTAGACATTACACGATGGCGTAAACGGTATACGAGTATGTAAATCAGTTTACAATACGGGAGATTTTTTGCTGAAAATCACTCACTATTTGTTTTATTTTTATATGCTCGATAGTGGTTTTGTGTTAAAAAAAATCGAGGATGTCATCAAAATTCGTACTAAGATTATGGCGAAGTCCGAAAAAGTGGGTTTCGGCTCACCGCCCGCCGTCGCACAGTGGTTTCTTTCTATAGACCAAGTGGAAAAAATTCCATAAAAATTAATCGGATGGACCAATCAATTTGGCATATGGTTTGAATGAGAGAAGTTCTCAATATTGTACAAAAATTATCAACCTGACTCGAAAATTCAGCGCACTAACCAACATTATTTAAAAAAAAAAACATTTCTACGTGCTATACCTATATAAGGTATCCCCTAAGACCTAGAGCCGGTAGAAAATTTTGGCAGTGAGGTATAACCAAAGTTCATGTGCATGTATGTGTAGGTATACGCATTGTTGTATTAAATTTAACCGTCTGGCAGATTTATTTTTCAGCCAGGGGTGGGGGTGGGCGTTTGAAAATGGTAATTTTTCCGTTTTGGATGTCGGAGGTATAACCACTTGAATTTATATACATACAAACAATAAAGGATTGTGCACTTATTAAAAATAGTTAGGTCCCAGACGATTTACTTTCAACTTTCCCCCTGCCAGACGCCCCCAAAAGAGGGTGAAAAATCAACTTTGGAAGTTTAAGATATAACCACATAAGTGATACATAAAAACATCAGAATAGTTCTCCTGATTACAAATATGTAGGTCCCAGACGTTTCGGTTTCAGCCTTCGCGCCGCCAGACGGCTCCAAAGATTGTAGAAAATTAACTTCTGTCCTTTGAGGTATAACCAAATGAACGATACACCAAAAAATCAGAAAAAATCGCCCGATTATAAAAATGTAGGTCCAAGACGTTTTTCTTTCACCCTTATGCCTGCCAGACGCCATTTTAGCATTTTTTAATGCATTTTTCAAATTAAATCCTTAATAACTTTTTTCTTTTCAAATATAACCAAATGAAAAAGATACACCATAAATTCAGTAAGAAACTCCTGATTTTAAAAATGTAGGTCCAAGACGTTTTTCTTTCAGCCTTATGCCCGCCAGACGCCATTTTAGTTGAAAAATGCATTTAAAAAATTCTAAAATGGCGTCTAGCGGGCATAAGGCTGAAGTAAAAACGTCTTGCACCTACATTTTTAAAATCAGGAGGTCTTACTAAATGTATGATGTATCAATATTCAATATTGATGTGCATTCAGAATTACCCGTGTCCATTTAGTAACTCCTTTAGTATTTTTTCCTTTGGTTTATATTGAGTTACTTTCGATTTTAGAGCTAAAAAAAAAAAGTTTTTAATGAAAAGTGTTATCGTGGAGTGTTTTCATCTTTTGCATTTCATTTAATGTGTGGAAAATACGTTAATGCAGTTACAAAATTTTAAGCTGTTTTCTTTAAAGAAGAACATTATTTGCGTATAGAATTAATTGAAAGGGTTTTTGTGTGATAATACAAGCTTTGCAGCAGTAGGCTGCAAAGCTTTCGCACCATCATATTAATATTGAAGGTTTGAGTGAAAGAACAACAACTTCTTGTTGTTGCACGCGGTCAATTAATGTGAAGTAAAGTATTTCTATGTAATTGTATTTTCAAAAGGTGTATTTTTTTTTTAGGTTTTGTGCAATTTGTATTTTCAACTCGTGTATTTTTAAGGAAAAATAAAAAAAAAATGACGGTTAACCTATACATACTATTCTCTCATATTTGGGTCAATTTAAAATAAACTATACGACAACCCTGTGAGAGCTTTAATGAAGGACAGATTAAACAGTGGGTTAGAATGTAGTCAGAATGAGAGGCAAACGTCCTATCTTGCCTACACTGCCTATTTTAGTTGGATAAAGTATAGTATGATACAAAAAAGATACAACAGCCATTTGGATATTTTAACTTTAGTAAAATGTTAAAAAGATAATAAGATTCTAACTCGTTTAAAATTTGGAAAATACTCTTTTAACCTAGTATCATCAACTAAAAATTTGTTATCTACATATATAAAAATGAATTACTTTTTTTGTTCGTATATGCGAATAATTCGGCTAAACATTATCCGATTCGGTTGCGGGTTTTTTTGTTGAATTTTTATTGAACGGAGCCGAAAATTGAAAAATTCGTGAAAACGCCTTGAAATTTCAGAAGTAGGTAGGTATAATACATTTATTAAATACACCACTTGAAAAGAGGAAAAATCTAGAGCTTGCGCGCTCTCTTTTGAACAAAAAACGTTTATTTTAAATGAAGTGTTTCATTGCGCTAACGAATTTTTCATTGATTCAACTAGAAGAGTGACGAATTTTATTTTCAGTGCATGAAATTTGGAAACTAGTGTAGGCTATTTAGGAGTTAAGTAAAGAACCACAAGAAGACTAACAAGAATAACATAACAGCTCAGCTAACTAAAAGACAATTCGAAGTTTTTATTTTGAAAAAAGTAAATTTATTAACTCCTTCCTATAACAGACCATTTATCCATCCACTTACTTAATATTCTGATAATAATAATCAGCACAGCATATGTATATCATTTGATTTAATCACTTAAAACAATTTTTTGGGATAATTAAGGTCACATTGGCACATCAATAAAGGCTTTATTTAAAGGTCAAACTGTTTCTCCCACAAGCATACAGTAATGTTTTAGGAGTTTTAGTTAAAAATCGATACGTGGAGTTTCCAATTATTGTTTGAAAAAGACAAGGAAGCTATGTATGTAAGTACGATTTAATCGATATTTAATTTGATTAAATAATCTAGATTTTGAATTTGGATGTAAAATGTTATTAATTTAACAATATTTTAATGTCCATTAACTTGTTACCGTAGGTATTAGTCTTGGGGTACAACAGTTTGTACAACAAACATATTAAAATTGGGCCTTAGGTCACATTTGTAACATCTTTATTTAGATTTAAGGATAGGTATTAATTCATACCTAGTTTTTATATATTTTGAAAGATGGCTAGGCTCTTGTCTTTCTTAAACAAATTTCCTTCTGCAGATATCCTTGACTGAAATGAAATGGAAAAAGGAAGAAGAACAACATTTAATGGAAATCTATCAAAAGGACGGAGAACTTGCAAAAGCTAATTCTGAAATCAAAATTCTCGAAACATTACTATAGTCCAGTCAACGAAGACCTAAAATCATAAAATAAATGAAATAAATCGTGTAGTCTAGGTTATTTTTTTAAGTGGTAGGGGTGACCCTCAGGTCCAACATACCAAAAGTCCCCAGCCCAGGGCCGCGAGCTTAAGCCTGGAGAGGGGGTTAAAGGTCCCCTTTTTTAGTTTTTCGCGAATATTTCGAAAACCAAGGGCTTAAATGAAAAAGTCTGAACCAAGGAATTAAAGTAAATTAAATTTCCTACAAAAAATGTTATATTTATATTTTCGCTTGGAGCAACACTAAGGAAGATGCGGGGTGGAGAAATGTCAAGAAACCTAAAAAATCGGTCATTATCCTACAAAATTTAGTGTTTCTAGATCAATTTTATCTAGAAATAACAGAAAAAATAAGTATATGTATTCAACATTATTCCATTGATGATTTGGAAGGGAGTTTATGGGGTTAAAACAGGTGGCGAAGGTTAGAAATTCCTAATTTAATTTATTTGCTACAGTGTTTGCATTCACTATGAAAAATACTGTTTCTTTAAAGGTAAAAAGTATAATGGATTTTTCCAAGTTACTGACCATGACTTTGTAAAATAATTTTCAGACATTTACTAAGAAAAAAATCGTTTAGGATAGGGGGGTCTATGTCCCCTCGTTTATAAGGGAGGGACCATTTTCTAAAGCATTGACGTAAAGTGCAATAATAATTATTTAAAATCAATGGAAGTATCTATAATACAACACTATAGGTTTTTGAAAATCCAAGGACCTATTCTTTTATTTTGTTGCTAAAACAAGTTTTTTTATTAAACAGGCTATACAAAAATTGAACTTAAATTTAAAGTTTTCAAAAAAAAAATTTATAATGATTTTATTTTCAAAATTTTTTGTAGCTTAGTGCTAAATTTTAGTTCAGTATTTATGGCCGTTGTTAATTCTTAGTCGAACGCTAAAAACTAGATAGCTGTAGGTCTTTCAGTTTTTGAAAAAATCAAAAATTATGGAAACTACTACTTTTTTAGAAAATTATTTCTCTTGTAAAACCGTCACTTTGCCAACGAAGGAAAAATCATGTAGTCTGGATTATTTTTTCATAAGTTAGGAGTAATGTTTAGGTATAGTATACTGAAAGTCCCTAGTCCAGACCCGCGAGCTTTAGACAGGAGGGGGGTAAAGGTTCTTTAGAAAAAATTTCTAACACTACTACTTCCTTAGAAATTTTTTCTAAAGAACCTTTACCCCCCTCCTGTCTAAAGCTCGCGGGTCTGGACTAGGGACTTTCAGTATATTATACCTAAACATTACTCCTAACTTATGAAAAAATAATCCAGACTACATGATTTTTCCTTCGTTGGCAAAGTGACGGTTTTACAAGAGAAATAATTTTCTAAAAAAGTAGTAGTTTCCATAATTTTTGATTTTTTCAAAAACTGAAAGACCTACAGCTATCTAGTTTTTAGCGTTCGACTAAGAATTAACAACGGCCATAAATACTGAACTAAAATTTAGCACTAAGCTACAAAAAATTTTGAAAATAAAATCATTATAAATTTTTTTTTTCAAAACTTTAAATTTAAGTTCAATTTTTGTATAGCCTGTTTAATAAAAAAACTTGTTTTAGCAACAAAATAAAAGAATAGGTCCTTGGATTTTCAAAAACCTATAGTGTTGTATTATAGATACTTCCATTGATTTTAAATAATTATTAATGCACTTTACGTCAATGCTTTAGAAAATGGTCCCTCCCTTATAAACGAGGGGACATAGACCCCCCTATCCTAAACGATTTTTTTCTTAGTAAATGTCTGAAAATTATTTTACAAAGTCATGGTCAGTAACTTGGAAAAATCCATTATACTTTTTACCTTTAAAGAAACAGTATTTTTCATAGTGAATGCAAACACTGTAGCAAATAAATTAAATTAGGAAATTCTAACCTTCGCCACCTGTTTTAACCCCATAAACTCCCTTCCAAATCATCAATGGAATAATGTTGAATACATATACTTATTTTTTCTGTTATTTCTAGATAAAATTGATCTAGAAACACTAAATTTTGTAGGATAATGACCGATTTTTTAGATTTCTTGACATTTCTCCACCCCGCATCTTCCTTAGTGTTGCTCCAAGCGAAAATATAAATATAACATTTTTTGTAGGAAATTTAATTTACTTTAATTCCTTGGTTCAGACTTTTTCATTTAAGCCCTTGGTTTTCGAAATATTCGCGAAAAACTAAAAAAGGGGACCTTTAACCCCCTCTCCAGGCTTAAGCTCGCGGCCCTGGGCTGGGGACTTTTGGTATGTTGGACCTAAGGGTCACCCCTACCACTTAAAAAAATAACCTAGACTACACGATTTATTTCATTTATTTTTCCTTCGTTGACTGGACTACTATTAGATCTAAAAGAGTACGATTTCAAACAACTATACCTATACGTAAATAAGTATCAGTAACAAAAATTGCGCATTTTAATATTTTCAGAAAAGAATTTGAAGTACGTGATCTGAGGAAATCTGATATTAAACTCAAAAACGAAATAGAAACACTTAAAACAGAGTCGCAATTCTTAAAAGAAGAACTCAACAAATGCTTGAGTGCTCGCATGAAACGTTTTTGGAGTAATTACATGGCACTCAATCGCAATACAATTGCATTAATCCATCTTGGTGCATTCTACTTGCTTCCGGCAATTCCACCTCCCAAATCATTGAAGATGCCATTTTCTGTGAGCTTGGATAAGGTTATGAGCGTTATTCGGTGTTAGAGAGGCACAAAACACTTCATTCCACACCTCAACCTATACAAAATTTATTTGCTTTTTTTTTTTTACTGTTTTTCTATTTGTTTATTTTATATTTATAAAAAATATTTTCATTATTTTCAGTTGGCCTCGTTCTCATTTGTCTATAGCAAAGATTTTAAATTGAAAATAAGAAAAAAAAATAGTCGCCCCCGGGTGGACTCGAACCACCAACCTTTCGGTTAACAGCCGAACGCGCTAACCGATTGCGCCACGGAGGCCATGATGAAAATTGTGTCAAACGACGTTTTTCATATTAGTATGCCATTAAAAATTGATTTGTGTTGTTACCTCTTGAACACAATGGAATATAGCACTGGACTATAGCACAAGCTATCATTAAAATCGCTCATTCATGTATGTATTAAAGAACGTCTTCAATGTAATAGCTTGGCACCCAACGACTAGCTTGCCATCTCAAATGTAGCTTGTAGCGAGCACAAATGTTTAAGTTGAGTCCAGTTTCGCTGCAGATACTTTTAGGCTGTATACGATTTTCATATCTTTCATTTTTACAGCAAACTCCAGTAGCCTTTGTGAACTAGTCTCCATTATCGATCTTAAATTTAAAATCCAAATTAATTCTGAAGGGATTTTAAGCCCCATTCACATGAGAGCGACCAACGAATGACCAATTAATGAATAAATGGGAATTTAAAACATTTAATAATCTAAATTCTTCACAAAATTTAAACAAAATGATAGAAATGTAAGCTAGATTAATTTTCTAATACTAAAATTTTGATTTTGATTACTAAAACAAGATAAATTTGAGAAAATAAATTGGTCGTCGCGAACGATCGCAATTCGCTACGACCAATTTGTTTTCTCAAATTTATCTTTTATTAGTAATTTAAACTGAAAATTTTAGTATGAAACATGAATCTAATTTACTTTTCTATCATTTTAATTAGATTTTGTGAAGAATTTAGGTTATTTAAGGTTTTAAAATCCCATTTATTAATAAATTCGTCATTCGTTGGTCGCTCTCATGTGAATGGGGCTTTAGTCCATTGAAATGTTACATTAACCTTGCATTTTGTACAGGACAAATTTTGTTTTATGGATCTGTAGGAGGGATATGTGTGAGTGTAAAAACTAAAAACGAGTTTTCGGGGTTGAAAGCCCCCCATTCGACCGCCATTTGTGTAGGGAATTTAATTCTCTTCAATTTATGTTAACGATTTTTTTATCGTAAAATTGAAAACAAAAAAGTTATAGGTGACCAAAATAAAATGAACATTTTAAGAGATAGATAAACAAGAAGATAATGATATTTTTCTTGATAATGGTAATCTTTTTTGGTTATAACTTTTTTGTTTTCAATTTTTCGATAAAAAGTGCGTTAACATAAGTTTTAGAGACTTTAATTCTGTACACAAATGTGCTGAAATATCGTTTGTGCGATATATGGTTCTCAAGATATTGCGAAGAACATTTTTTCCCCCTTTTAAACAAAATGGTGGCCGAAATAGGGGGAGGGGGGTTTCAACCCTGAAAACTCGTTTTTATACTCACACTGATACCACCTACAGATCCATCAAAAAAATGTTGTCCTGTACAAAATGCAAGGTTCGGCCAAAATTTTGTAACATTTCAGTGGACTATTTCGTTAATTTATTTATTGATTGGATTTCGCTTGACTCATTTTTTATCACAAACAAATATGTTAAGCTATTGTTAGTTTTTTATTTTTCAATCTCAAACCAAATTTTCATTCGTCTAATTTTGAATTCTGACTCGAATATTCGCTTATTTGTTATACACCAAATGGATATGGAATGGATGCATAGATGCATTGACCAACTTTTGGTTCGCTTTTCCAGATGTATGTTGGGCCTTATGACAAATTAACAAAACACTTTTCATTGATTTGGTTTATGATGGTTTATGACATTGGCGTAAAATTTTAAACGATTTTGTATGGATATTAAAGCATGATGATGCTTGCTTAAAAAAAGTATTTTTCATATTTAAAACAGGGGTTAAAAAAAAATAACGGATTTTCAGCTTATAATTTTTAAATAATCATCAATATTTTGCTGCCTAAAAGTAGGCTGTATTTGATGCAACAAACCTGTAGAATACAGGAACATAATGTAACGCCGCCAGTAATTCGACATTTGTATCAGTTTCATAAATATTTAACAGGCTTTTAATTTTTTAAATTACATTTTGTATGGAACAAACGTCATTTAAAAATTTAAAAGCCTTTTAAATAGTCAAAATGGGCCTTATGAAGTCGGTTAGGGGCCTTATTGCGACAGTTTATTCGAAAGAAGTCTATTCAACTTATAAATTTGATTAGAAGTTCTTGATAAATTTTTCATATGGCGTATACCGAGAGATATTTAACCTTTCCGCTAAACTTTCGGGTGAAAGTTTGAATTCTGCTATCCGCGTAAGAAGGAAACGATTCTTCCGAATTTCGTATAAATGTCGATTCAAATAAAATTTAAAGAGTGGATTTTCTTGAGAACTTCGAACAAAAATAATATCGGCACTAGAATGACAGAAAATTTTAACCCATTTCCGGCTAGCGTTGCAAAAACACAACGTCATATCTTAGAACTTCTGGAACCTAACTGATAATAAAAATATAGATAAACTTATTAATGAATTTGAGTTGAGAGCTAATTGAATCGACCTGTTTTTTTTATTTTTTTCAAATATTTTATTTTCGTGTTGATTTTTCACCTTGAAAATATGAATTTTTTGAAGTTTTGAGGTAGAATTTTTGAAATATTTAAAAATTTCATCAGAGTAAAAATTTTTCAAAATACTACAGGTAAAGGTTCAAGTAATATACTGAAATAATGTTGACGCAATTTATATGAGTTGCTTGCCTGATAGGTGGGATGAAAGCGTTGCTTTTTCGCAACGCTCGCCTAATCCAGTAGCATTTGAGCCTAAAAATATATTTCCTTTCGTTGCGTTTTCAAATCAGATTTAACGTTTTTTTTTTTTTTTTCAAAATATTATGTGTTTATGTTTATAATGTACCAATTTTTAAATTAACATAATTTTTGATTGCATCCTATCCAACAAAAGGATGAGCATTTTTAAGGTCAATTGTTTTTTCATTTTTTGTAAAGCTTAAGGGTTGCTTTGAGAAACTTCAAATTTATAAAGCGTATAGCTAATTTTAGTCTAGATTTTTGTTAAAAAATTAAATTCAAAAAAAAAATATTTTTTTTTATTTGTTTTGAAAAAGAAAATATTTTTTTTTAGCTTTTAATTTTTATCTTTTTAAGAGTTTTTTTTTTAGAAACTTCAAACTTATACAATACATAGATAATTTCGGTCGTCATTTTTGAAAAAAAAAATAAATTTTGGAAAAATAATTTTTTTTTTACAATTTTTGATTTTCATCTCCTTGAGGTTTTAACTTAAGAAACTTCAAATTTATACAAAGTATACACAGGTAATTTTAATGTTAATTCTTAGAAAAATATAATTTTGAATTTTTTTTTTTTTTGATTTTTTGTTAATTTTTGAAAAAAAAAAAATATTTTTTTAGGTCAATTTTTGTTTCTAATAATTTTATTAATTTTCAATAATGTTTTCATCTAGGTATATTTCATTAAAAGTTTTCATATAAAAACCATGTATCCGAGGTAAGAAGAAAATTTTATCATCATATATATGTATATAAAACAGCAAACACAAATTTGTGGTACAATTTACGCGGTCAAGAAAAGCCGAAGGCATATAAATTATATACCGTTGGAATGGTTTTGTACCACAGAAGTGCACAAAATATAAAGTAATTAAATTATTAAACCGCAAATAAGTTTAATTAACAAAAGAAAATTCCGTATTAAGAGGGAGTAAGAAGCGAGCGAGAGAAAATATTTGTAAAATTACACAATTACTACGTTTCCATGTGGTATTTAAGCGAGCTTGAAGCTCACTTAAACTCTTTGTATACCTGCATCGAGTTGAAATGAGCTTGAACCGACTCGACTGCACTTCAGGAGCGGAGTCGAGTCGAAATTTGTGCTAGTTGAGGAGTTAACTTGAAAAAACTCCATATGTCATCTCGACACCATTTCAATTCAACTCAATATCGAGCTCTCAAATCTGTGAACGAAAAACCTATGGGTTGAAAATCCGACACAAATCCAACTCGAGCTCTCGGTCCTGAATATGAACGTAGTAAATGAGGTGGTTGTTGATCGTCCATGGATGAGCTTCAGCAGAGAATCATCAGCAAATACACCTACAAAAAAGAGAAAGAAAAAAAACAACCACGAAACAATGGCCGCGTTCGGGGGCAAGCCAAACCTATCCGGATAGGTTTGTGTTGTTGTAATGCCATAGGAAAATTAAGCTGATGAACCAAACAGATGTTGTCAAAAATAAATCTAAAGCTATCCTAAAATTTGGGATACTAACTATCTGATGCGCAATTTGAGGAACAGCTGATTACAGCTGAATTTTAGTTTTCGGGTGTCGCTTGAGCACGGTATATATATTAAAGGTAATATCATTAGCGTTTTCATTTTTGTTCTGTTCTGCGCATCTACAAAAATGGATCCAGTGCCCATTTACATGTCAAATTTCGATATTTGATGTTGTTTTTAATATTGCGTTGTGAAGTTTTAATTTCTGAGAACCTGCGCAAGATATTACCTTAGATTTGTGTACTGTGTCGCTTGAGTAGTTGTTTGTTTTTATTTTTTGTTGTTTGTTTTTGGCTTTTAAACATAAAAATACCTATACAAATGGTTACAAAAATAAACAAAATGAAGATATATGTCAATTGGAAGGACACAATATACGATTTTGAAGACACATCAGAGATCTGGGAAAAAATAATTTCTGGTACGTACTTAATGTTTTGTCAGCTGTTTTGATTTTTGATAGGTTACCTATCCGGTTCGTTCGAAAACATATCAGATACTAAATTATCTCAGATAGCCTATCTGAGTACCCCCCGAACGCGGCCAATGCAACACAATTATTGGCCGCGTTCGGGGGGCAAGCCAAACCTATCCGGATAGGTTTGTGTTGTTGTAATCCCATGTTGAAAAACTTCTGATGTGCTGATGCAACAACAACTCAAGGTATCTGAAAATTTTTGGGATAGGTGGATAGCCTATCTCACTACCACCCGAACGCAAGCATTGTGTATGTGTTTGGTTTAGGTATAGATAGGTAAAAATCGGAGCGAGATAGAATACAAAGTCATAGTGGAGTTGGCAGCTTGCACCGTCGCATTGGTATAAAAATTGTGGTGTGTAACAAAAACAAATATACATTTGGTTGGATATTGTAGGTTCGGTCAAGGTCTTTTTATAGGTTTTAATAGGCGTAAATTCACGAAAAATTATGTAAATTCATACAAGGTAGGTACTTTGTAGGTTTATAGCTTCAGTCAAAGTTCCTGTTGATTAGAAGATAATGTAATTGGCACTCGGATTTCGAGGGCTGAACGTACTATGTAGTTTTAATAATTTTGATCTCCTTTCGGCGAGCGTTGGGAAAACGCAACACGAAGTTTCTGGGAAACCAAAAGCTTTTCCAATTTTTTTTTTCTATATTTCCTCCAATTACACCAAAAATATCCAGTATGTGAAATTTCAAGTTCTCAAGAACTGGCAGCCGCCGAAAATGGGTTAAAAAAATAATTAAGTCCAAACTCAGAGCTTTATTTACCATATAGGAAGAGGTTCACTCGGGCGTATACGCACTTTTAATAGCTAACAAATTTTACTATTTTTTATTTTTGCACGTCAAGCTGGTTTACGTCACTCTTTTAAAAAAACTATTTTGTCATGAATTATTTTTCTTTGTTTAAAAAAACTATGTAGGTATGTAGGCGCATACGGATTTCGCGAGCAAATGCAAACTTAATTTAAAAGTTCTCCTTGCAAGACCAATGAAAACTTTACATCAGTTTAATTACTATCTTACGCAAATGAAATAATACTATAATTTCCTCGAAATCATCAAATAAAATAATGAAAACTATTGTTAGAAAAAAAAAAAATTACCTATTAGCTGAAACAAAAAAATCAAACGCCCCCGGGTGGACTCGAACCACCAACCTTTCGGTTAACAGCCGAACGCGCTAACCGATTGCGCCACGGAGGCGATGTAAATATTTTGTCAAATAAAATTATTGACTTAAGGCCTTACTGTGCGGAATTGGCAGTTTTCAAAAAATCAACACCCGGGAGTGCGCTCTGTCAACTATGTACATAGTTTAATTTGGTGTATCCGTGTGTTATTTTAAAAATTGTTATTCTTATGGCTTTGTGTTGATAATGGCTATGTTTACTGTTGTGTATTGATAAGCGAAATTAATAAACCCATTGCGATTGAAAATATATAATGTTTCTAGCTAATAAATTCGTATTTTATTTGTATTCGCCGGCCAGTCTCTAACAATTTTCATTCGCTTAGTTTTGACGTTTGAGGCGAGTCACATGACGAATTAATACGGATTTGATTCATTCGTCAGCTTTTTGGTTCGCATAATGAATGACAATTGACAACAAAATTTATAATAAATACCTAGATAAATTTTATACTACCGTTTTTTTTTTTAATTCTTTTTTATTTTTCATCAAACTTATAACTAAATTAAAGCTAGACAAAAATTCATAAAAACTAGCCTACTTATCAATAACTCACAACTAACTTACTGACCCTATGCAGGCGCTCTTAGTTAATCTAAAATAACTTAATGCTAATTGCCTTTCGGACTAAAAACTAAATTAAGACTATAATTCGCAATCGGTTGTATTTTTCACCGTATCCTTTACGGTAAAAAATACTCGTATTTTTGTATTTTTTACCGTATTCTTAACGGTAAAAAATACAACCGATCGCGAATTTTAGTCTTAATTTAGTTTTTAGTCCGAAAGGCAATTAGCATTAAGTTATTTTAGATTAACTAAGAGCGCCTGCAAATTTAATTAAACAAAAAAAAACAATTTTTGAGTAAAATGTATTTTATTTCTTTTTTTTTTTCTAATAAATAAACATTTAACACAACTGTTTTTTAAAGCTACCCAAAATCTACTTAAATCGCTGACAAAAATTGTATATACATACGTGTAAAATTAATGCGCCATAACAAATTTCTTAAATATTTACCTTAGTCAGACATATCCAATGTCCATAAAATCAATGAATTTGGTTTGTTTTGTTTACAAAATAATTTACCTTTTTTAAATATATATTTAAATATAAATGTGACATTTCATTTAAAACTGATCGAAAGATTCGAAATAAGGGTAGGTAAAGAGTTTCCCCGACGTTTAACAGAATGGAGACCACAAGCGAACGTGAATTGTTGAAGTAAATCGAACGAACGATCACCCGTTTAGCAGAATAGGGCTGATAATTTTTTTTTGTATTTTCTTTGTATTTTTTTTTTTGTTTTGTATTTTTTGTATTTTTTTTTTGTTGGTGCCACCCTGGCTGTCCCTGCTTACAACTAATAAACCCAAACCTATGTAATTCGGCCAAGCCATACAAAATGTGCCAACTTTTATATATCTATATGATTTTCATCTTTAAAGCCAGGTACGCAGTTCAAGCTAAACTAAATTTTATCTCTACAATTCTTATCTCTACAATCGTTTGCTAAGAGCACAAATGTCAAAATTTATCTGTGAAAGAATGCGTTGAGCTATTGTCTTGTCTCTGTCTTCTTGTGTGTTCATTGTTTTGTCTAGGTTTTGTTGAATTCTTAAATTTTCAAGTTTGTAATTGTGTATCTCTTGTCTGCTCTTTTCTCTTTGTTTAGTTGCGAGTATGTATTGTGATAGGCCTGTGTGTAAAATAAAAAAACAGAAATTATCTATTCTGTTTATGGGCTTTTTTCTTTTTTAGTTCAGAGTTGGTTCGGAGCAGAGCACTGAATAGACCCTGAGCGAACGGAGTAAACTCTGAGCAAAGTATGTTCAGAGCACTCCGATTTTATTACGAAACACACCCGAGCACTCAATTGTCATAACTGTCAAATTACATGGAAACTGTATGAAGTTGGCCGCGCTCGGTTTTTTACTCGGTCAGCTCGGTTATTTTATACCGAGCTAATAGAGCGCGCTCTGAAGAAACTCTGAACATACTCTGAACGAAAAAAGAAACACAAATTTGAACTTTTATACACTCTGAACTAAAAAAGAAACACGATTTTTTGTTTGACACTTCAGGCTCTACTCTGAACTAAAAAAGAAAAACGCCCTATGTTGGCCCCGTTGTATAGAACCAAGTTAGAATAATAATGTTTGTACTCGGACTCTGGTTGCATATTTCCCCCCTAATCAATATTGCTTTCCTACATTTATTCGTGGAGTAATGCACATTATTAGTACTTCACTATATCGAGCGTCTACTGTATTTTTAAAAACAATTTAACAACGTGATTAATTTTGTCATTTTTTTCATTTGCATGTTTGTGCGAACTGGAAAATGTAGGTACATACTCACTAATTATTAAAAGGCGTTATCCACCTGTATGTGCCGTAGGATTTCTTCGTATCGACCGATATCTTGTTTAAAAAAAATAAAATGAATTGTATAACTTTGCCCCTTGCCCTTGCTGTTTGCGTCAGTTTTGTACAATATCTCGCAGCCATACTTTCAGACAGGAAGAAGTATTGGCGGTTTAATGTCCATAGTATGACACAGGTGATTAAAATATAACTTTAAGTTTTCATCCGATGTTAAAGGAATTCCAAAAAATACGGTGGCAGTGCGCGTCAGTTGAATCAAATTCATAAAATATCTTGAGATCGTTGTGCAATTTCAACTTCACGAACTTTTGCTGCAGCAAACATCAGGTCTCCACATGATTCCAGGATTTTCTCTTTTTTATCTTTTTAAAATTTAAACCCTTCTATTTCCTGTTTCCTCTTGTACAAACTTTTTTTTAATTCTTTTCCTTCTTTTTCAATTCACGGTTTTTATCTTTTTAAACCTTTCTATTTCCTCTTGTATAAACTTTTTTACAAGGAATAAGGAATTCTCTTCTTCCCCTAGGAATATATGTACACATATTTACCTCAGCATAAACCTGTTTGCATTTAATCGGATGAATTTAACACCACACATTATTATTTTTTTTTATTATTATTATTTGTATTTGTAATATTTCTGTTTTATTTTTTTTTTTTATTTTTACTTTTACTTTTACTTTTTCTATTTTTTTTTAATTACCTATTATTTTATTTTTTGTTTTGTCTCGTACTATTTGATTTAGTTCTGCTTGGTTTTATTCTGTTTCGATTTATATTTTATTTGTCTCAAAAATTTCACAGGAATTAACAATAAATCTTTCTCGTGAAGCCACCATGTAAGTATTTCATAGTTCCCAGTTGTACAATCGTGGCTCAAATTTTGATCCGTGGTTCAGGAATTTATTTAGCCGATTTCGGTGGACTAACTGAGGTTCAGCCATCGCTAAACCTCAGTTAATCCGCCGAAATCGGTGAATTAAAAATCCCGAACCACGAATCAGCATTTAACCCACGAGTAGGTACAACTGGCACTAAGGGCCAGTTTTACAAATTTACGCTGAACCGCGGATCAACTAAACTGGAGTTATATCGTGAACCAGGTTCAACTTCTAGCGCGTTGTACATTCGTGGTTCAGGTGAGAGTTAACTGAACTCGAGCTAAAGTCTATTTACTGGAAAATTTAATATAATTATATATACATATATATGTGTTACGTCAATGTCAAATGTCAGTCGATTGTAAATTTATCGCACACACATCATGAGTTATTTCACAAGGTGTGGGCTACGATGAACACATACAAAATATACTCGTGAAGTCACAATCATAAGATTTTTTTTGGAGAAGAAAAAGATATTTTTTTTTATTTTTTGCTTTGTGTTTAAAGTTCTTATAGCTTAAAAATTATTTTTTTAAATGCTGAATTCTAATGATAATCTTTAATCAAAAAATAAAATAATACTAAAAGATGATTGTAGCGACACAAAAATTTCAAGATGGCGACTCGGGTGTATATAATAAGCATACCTTGTATCTGTTTATCGTGACTGTCGAAAAACTTCAGTTTGACTTTGAAGTGATATAGCATGTATGTAGGTATACAAAAAACATTCCACATCATGGCTGACTCTTAAGTTAATCTGCCGAAATCGACGAGTTAAATTTTTCGTGGTTCAGCGGTGAGTTAAGTCTTAAACCTCGATTGTACAACACTTCATAGCAGTTGAACTGAGTTTAAATTTTAAACCACTATTGACGACGACTGTACAACTGGCCCTAAGGGCCAGTTAAAATTCCTGAACCACGGATCAAAATTTAAACCACGATTGTACAACTGTCACTAAGTAAACTAACTTTTTTGTTACTTTTTTTTATTTTTTCGCTGCAAAAGTAAGGCCCAGTTTTTCAGTGGTGAGTTAAACCAGAGTTAATTAAATCTAAACGCAAATTTATTAACATCGAGCTTAAGAATCAGTTTTTCAGTATAGATTTCTTTCGGTTCAATACGCAGGATAAAACTACAAAGAATCTCCTCAGTACATCCAGAGTTAACTCAACAAATTTTGTGAGTTAACTCAGGTTTAACTTTAATCTCGCATTAAAAACATTGACCTAAGAGACAAATTAAAAGGGAAAGACAAATGAAGATGTACATTTTTGACTTTTAATCTTAAGGCAAGTTTGTTCAGAGTTAATGGAGGTAAATAAATCATCGAAAGTTGGACGTTGACGAAGTTTTGTGTATATATGTAAATCTAATCAGTCGATTTTGGTTGAATAGCACCATTTAATTAGAAACTATGTATCTAATTCACTCTCATCTGAAGTAAATACATTGTTTACAAAATTTAAATTTAAAAAATTAAAAAAAAAAAAAAAATGGGCAAATTGCTCGGCAATGCCACTGTTATAGAAGTGTTCTGAACAGCAAATTACGAAAATCCGAAGCTAAGCTACAATTTACTTAACCAAGAAATTTTGAAAAGTGGCAAATCTTGGGAATGTCGCAGAACTCATGCAGTCAACGAGTATTGGAAACAACGTTGCCTGCGAACCGAGCGTTTGGCCGATGCCAATGCATTCGGGAATTCGGCTTAACATTCTCAACAAATCTGCCAGAGAATTACTGGGCGAACAGGAGTGTGACGGATGCCACTGAGCAGATCTGCAAACACTGAAAAACGGTTCTAGCGATCAATGTTCAGCTACGTGCCATCACAAACAGAAGACACACACTTCCATCGGAATATTAATTGAAACTTCTATTTATTCTTAGTTGCTTTTGAATAAAATACTGTGAATCGTATCCAATGTTAAATTTATATGGGATTGTTTAAATTTTAAGTAGCTCATAGCAAGGTTCGCGGATTTGTTTAAACCACTAGCGCCATCTGTTGTTTCAAAAATAGTTTACATCATAAAATTTTACCTTTTTGCCATGGTTTTAAGTTTATCCTATAAGATGTCGCTAGCATCTATATATTATATGGTTGGTCCCTTGGGGAATGGGGATGGTACATGCACAGTATACCCACGGTTGCCACTTTGGCCATTTGTGACTGATGCGGCTAGCTTTTTAGCCGAATAGTTGCGAAAAGAAAAATCGACCAAAAATAAAAAAGAACAAAAAATGAAAAATCCAAATTATTCTTAATTTCGTATTAATTTTTATTTTACACGTCTTTATTCCACGACGAACTATAATGGACTGTCCTCTTGTTATTACCTATTTTTTACTTCTTTAATGCGAGTCATGACTGATGACCTACAATTCGTTTCGTCTTCTTCTGTCGCAACTACCGCTATTTGGGACCGGCGACAATCGATGATGATGACAATACGTATTTTCGTATATATATCGCCATGCAAGGGCAATAAAGTTCCGCTTATCGGGAGCGACGATGTTGAAGATGTTGAATTGTGTTCATATTCTATTTTTCGGTCGCAACTACCGCTATTTGGGATCGGCCGATGTTGATGATGTTATGTATAATGTTTGCATTGTCGATGATGCAAAGGGCATTGGATTACCTTGGCCTTGGCTTAATGTGATGATATTGCAGTTGCTATTGTGCGATGTGGTGGTGCTAAGACATCAAGTGAATTCGTAGGGTGATGTTCGGTTGTTTTGCAATAAACAGCCAATGATTATAATTTGTGAGGAGCAACAGTGACCAAATTTGGTCATTATTTTTTCACTTGGTCACATGGTCATTTTTTAGTCCATTTGGTCATTTTTTTTTAAGTATCGATTTTATGCACATAATGTATATTTGTTTTTATTAAGCTTCTACTTTGATCTCATTTTAAAATGCTCTGAAAAGTTATTATTTTTATGTTTTTTTTATTTATGATTCGTTACTTTTATTTATTTATGTTAGTCTAATAATTTAATACAGTTCATTAGGTACCTACTTTGTGAAATTGTTGGTTTCTGTTTTTTATTGTTTTTGTTTATTATTAAAGCCTAGTTTATAGATCGAAGCGAAGTTTTCATACAAAAAAATAGCTTTTTTCACAGGCGTGAAAAATACAATAAAATTAAAAGAATTTATTTAAGCGAAAAGGGGGACAAAAATTGTTATGAAGTAAATACAATTCAACGGACTTATCTAAACCAAATATAAAACTAAATTAATTTTTCTTTGAACACCCCTCGACGCGAGATTTATTGATATATCATTTCGGTTTGAGTTTTACTTCGCATTGATATATAAACTAGACTTAATATACAAATATAATATGTCATCTGTGTAATATGAAGAATATGTTAAAACAAATGCGGACTCAAATTATTTTGGTCATTTTTAGCTACAGTTGTTCATTTTTATTTTTAATTTTGGACACAAACTTTATTTTCAAGTGGCAACCGTGAGTATACCTATATACAATGATAGTGGACCTAGCCACAGAGAAAAGAAATGTACAGATGTAATATGGTCTTCATCGAATTAGTTATGTCTTTAGTTGCACTGTTTATCGATTATTTTTCATGCAAGTAGAATTGATTTTATCAAACATTACTACATAAGTATCCTATGAAAAATGTATCTTGTGTGTACTCTAGCATTTTGCTGTCAAATCCAAGTGTGGAAAACTTGGTGAAAATTTACGTTATCAAACAGAGGTTATGATTTATAATTAAGGAGGTGTGTGAGTAATGTCCCGGTAGGAAATTTTTAAAAATTTAGTGGTAAATAACATGCTCTTTCCTTGAGGAAAGGAAGCTGCTGTATCATCTGATATATATAACACGGGCATGTCATTGGCATGGCAGTAGGCACATTTTATTTACATAGCATAGGTAGGCACATAAAATAAAAATAGGTACGTCTACGTATACCTACACGAATCATAACGAAATCACTGCATAAAATGGGTTGAATAAATTAGTATATTCAATCATCTGCCTATTGTGGCCTCGTGATTAACCTAGAAATAGAAAAAAATTTCAATTCACAATAATTCATAACAATTAAGAGTAATTATTTACCTTTGACATATTTCCCCTTAAAAATTAAATATCAGGAACAAATATTAGAAAATGGATGTCTAAAGATGAATAAACTTTGAGGATTATTTTGTCTAAATCTATATATTAACATTTATCTACTTATAGTTTAGTTAATTTTGCCAAAATTGCAATTTTTACCATTTCGGAGCACTCAAATGAAGTGAAGAGCATACAAAATTACGCTCCATGAAACAAATACTTGCGCTGCGTGGTGGGTCCATTTAAAAGGTTCAGAACTGTTCAAGTGTATCGCGGCTGTCCGCTTATATGCGAAATATATTTCGGACAGTCATGCACTCGAACAGGCCCAATGCGATTTTGGTTGTCGAACATATCCTCAAACACAGTATTTTTTAATACTGGTTGTGGGCAGTCATGCACTCGAATATGCCCAATGCGGTTTTGTTTGTCGAACATATCCTCAAATACAGTATTTTTTAATACTGGTAGCACGATCGATTAACTGGCTGAACAGAATGATGATGGAGACGGAACTGGAGCCGGAGCTGGAATAGCTGTCAAAATATTGAATACACGCAAATTCAATGTTGCGAACACAACGGAACGTAGCCGCATACGGAGCTGCAGATGCAGACGGAAGAGTTCACCAACTTTTAACTTTTCACGTACGACACTTTTGACGTTTCAATTTGTATGAAGAAAAAATAAACAACTTTTTGGGTCGGAAAAAAATATTGTGGTTATTTGTATCGCGACAAAAAATATTTATTAAAAGGAAAATTATTGGAAACAAAAAATGTGAATTCTGAGCTTGTACACAAGAATATTCTTTTGTTTTTCTTCAAAACACATTCAAAGCTGTACAGCTGCATTGTGGACAGGTAAAAAAAATAACGTACGACACTTTTTGACAGCTCTTCCAGTTCCGTCTGCGGCTCCAATTCCGTCATTCTATTCTGTTCAGCCAGTTATGCCAACTTCAGCACCAGCAAAAACAACAGCAATAGCAATAACAGCAACAGCCTTCGCCTTATCTTCTTCCCCTGTCAACTCTGTGTCCGATTCTGTTGACCAAGAAAAGTAACAATTTCAAATAAAAGAAGAACGCACAATATAGGCTTTTCCAGAAATTATATTTGTCTTTTTACTTTTGTGTTTTTAAAGTTATAAGGAGAACAAAGGAAAACGTCAATCTATATTTTTGCACCTTTTGTGTGTTTCATCTTGGCTATTTTGTTCTTGTTAGTTGTGAGTTAGTTATTTTGTTTGAAACTGAGTTTTGATGTACATAAAAAGACATTTTTTATCAACAGTCTTGAATTTTTCTGTTGCAATTAGGTGGTCTTCACTCTTCAGAATATCTCGTTGTTGGAGTGTAAGAAAATGTTACACTTTTGCACTTTTGAAATGATACTAGACGTCTAGATCAGTTGCTTCGAATGGTGAATTGAATGAGTACAAATTGTTCAATTATTTTGTGGAATCATAATTACAAGTACAAATACGTGTAGTAGTAGTGAATTTTGAAATACATTTACCATGATGGAATTGTACTTGTATTTAAAATTTTAAAATACAAGATAATTGTACTTAAGCTTTAATTACACAGTTCTGGTTCTAAGAGCCATTTGCTGACACGAAACTTAAATATTTATGTTGAACTTAAACGCTTATGTTCTACTTTTTCCTTAGCGTAAACTGTCACTTAAGCTCTTATGTTGAACTTAAATACTTAAGTTTCGTTTCACCGAATGGGCCTAAGTGCTATTGTGTGTGTCGCGAAAAAAAAACTACGAATAAGAAAAAAAAATATTGACAGTAAAAAATGTTGATTCTCCCCCCGTTAACCCCTATATTGTTTTGTTTTTCTTCAAAATACTCTTCAACTTCATTGTGGGTGTTAAAAAAGGAGAACGTATACGACTGTGTGATACTTTTTGGCAGCTATTCTATTCATGCAATAATCTGTCTGTCTTCAACTGCAATTGAATTAATGAAGCAACACATCTCATCAGGAAGAACGTGCCATATAAAATTAAAAGAAAAATATTAAAAATTGTCATCAGTTGTTTTACAATCGAATCACGTTTATCTTTCTGCTTATTATTCAAACAGCAATATTATTGGCTCTTTAACTGATTTGACGTTGGCATTTGAATTCCTAAGTAATTCGAGTCATAGTTGTTTATTTTAGTTTATGCATGTGTATCTTTCAGAGAAAGATTTGCATCCAAAAAAAATGAAAGCTAAGCTACACAATTAAATCGTAATAATTAAACTTTCCATAGATTTTTACATTTAGATATTTTTAAAATAAAATGCAAAATGTAGGTACACAAAAAAGTAGGTATTGGTGTAAATGTAGGTACTTATGTATAAATCAAACAAATAATGATTACGTTTAATTGCGACCATAATAATGATTACGGCCCTCATTAAAAATATCGTATCGAACTTTCCTACATACGTGAATAGGGTTTTTCACAGTGATGCCAGATGAGATTTTTAAAATCCCACCATATTTGACAAAAAATCCCACCATTTTTGTACTGGAAGGAAAAAAAAACACCATGTTTTTTCTGCCTTAATTTTACGTAAATGTTTATTGTGAACTACTTCTACATTTTTTGTCTCAACTGAGTAAAAGTTTACCTACTGAAAATAACTTTTCAGCGAATAAAAAAAAAAATACATTAAAAACAATGGCGCAAAATTAAAAACAGCCTGATATTAAGGTACTAGCACCATATTACTGAACAATTTTCTAAATTTGAGGCTCTTTACTAAAATTTTATTAGTTTTAAACATTTTTTAAATAGTATCATACTACCTAATTTCCTAACAAACTCTAACTGAACACGCCTAAAACAGTGACAGCTAACACCATTTTCACATTTGTAATTGTCAAATTGACATTTCGAGTTAGTATGATACTAACAAGATAAAAAAAAAAGATAAAACAGGCATTTGGCGATTTTAACTTTAGTAAAATGTGACAAATATAAAACGATTCTAATGCGTTTAAAATTTTGAAAATCCTGTTTTTAACCTAGAACCATACTAAAAATGCCTAAACATCATATGAAATCAACTAAAATTTTGCGCCAATCTTTTTAAAATAAATCATAATCCACCTCTTATAATAAAAAATAATTTTAAACATTCTTTGACTTCGTTGAGGATGTTAAGTAAAATATTAGGTAATAAATAAATGTATACCTTCGGTACATTTACATTCTCCGCGATTTGTCCATTACTGATCTGTAATTTGTTGTGGGAATGTGTAAATAAATATAAAAATATTACGAGAGGGAAAAATAGAGTATAGTAAAGCATTCCGCATTCGCGTAGTATGGTTAAAAAAGAATTTCTGTTCTTGAAATTTGGCTCTGGGTATGAGTTAATTTATATAAAATGCAGAGAACAGCCATAAGAAAAGAAGAGCACAGCGACAAAAATCCCATCCATCTTTTATTTCTTAAAAAGTATCTCTCCTTGTTGACATATTCTCTGTGTACATATCAAATTAACAGGGTAAATAATTTTTTATCGAGGGTGCAGTTAAATTATGAATATGTTGTTAGAAAAAAAGTTGAAGGAAAATAGAAAATAGGAAAATGGTAAAAACAATATTTCCGCCCATTAAAAAAAAAAAATATTTCCAATATTATCCCACCATAAATCCCACCATGAAATTTTTCCCACCAAGCTCGTAATTTTCGACCATTGTGGTGGGAAAAACCACTAATCTGGGAACACTGGTTTTTCATCACCCCACCATATAAAATTTTAAATAAAACAATATTTATTTACTTATAAATCGCCATCGCATATAAAACTGAAAAAGACGGGTTTCTAGGATATATTTGTAGTTTTAAGAAACAGTTAGTTTTAACATTTTTGACATTTTTTCTTGGATACAGCGCACATCTTCCCTACATACTTTTGTAATTTTGCCGGAAATCCAACAGCATATTTAGAAAACATATCAATTAAAGTTCTTCCTAATTCTAGAGTCTTCCTTTTCTAAGTGCACTTATAAATTGTCTTCGGTTTCCTATATATCTCACTGTTAACTGAATAGTTCTCATCATCTTAACTAAAAACAATTCTTAGTAAGTAATTCTCATTTTGATTCTCCGTAATGTAAGCCATTTTAGTTTGAAAACCAAGCATCAAGAAGCTAAAAATAAAGGTTACGCAAATAGAAAAAGGGGTGACTGGTAACAGCAATAATAATTATAACTTAATATAACTTTTATTTATTTTAAGATACAAAAAAACACACCTACTCTATTATTAACCAAAATACCAAATAACCCTTCCTGTGATATTAATTTGTGCATGTACTTGCTTTAATAAAAGCCCTTCTACACTATGCCATCAAGTGCTAACAAAAATTTACAGATTTCACTCATAGAGTAACCATGAAGACATTGAAAATGACTTTATTTTGCTAGATAAACAAAAAACATGACTAATCTTTACAATCTTTACAAATTAATTAGCCATTTCACGTTTCTAAGATCTCACTGAGATATCACTGAGCAAGCTCTGTCAGCTCCACTGAGCAGAAGGAGAAACCTGAACAAAATGTCTCCCCTAGAAGTCAAAATCAATTTCCATCTCTTTTTTATTAATTAATCAACTGCGACAAAAAATAATTGAGCAAGCGAATCCAAAAACTATCAGTCTCAGTTTTTTGACAACAAAAGTCAGGAATCTCACTGAGGAATTACGTTCAGATTTCTGAGATGGCTCAGATCTCTGAGATTGCTGAGATCTCTGAGATATCAGTTAGCTTGAGAAACCTGAACTGGCTAAATTAAAACGTAATAAGCTGTTTCAAACACCATTATAAGTTTTGAAGTTTCTAGGTGTAGGTATTTAATGTCACTTTCCATTTGGCAAAATATAAATATTGTTAATTTTCTTTAACTAACCCCATCGTACTTTTCTACTTTTTTTAATCTGATATCAAAACTCACATACCTATTAGGGCAAACAAAAATATGCCCTAAAAACAGTTTATGTTTTATGTAAATCTAGATGGTACTTTAGTATTAAGCTAGCAAAACTTCTAAGCCGCTTAGCATAATCAGATGAAATAAAAACTAAAATTTTGTGCTCTTTTCGTGCTATTTTGGGCGGAAGTCCCGATTTTTGTGTTTGCATAGTTTTTTTGTAGCAAAACATAAAACAAAACTATGCTAGCAAAAAAATCGGAACTGCCACACAATAATAGCACAAAAATAGCACCAAATTTTAGTTTTTCTTTCAATTGATTATGCTGGGCGGTTTAGAAGTTTTGCTACAAAAATCGGGACTGCCACACAATAATAGCACACAAAAAGCACAAAGTTTTAGTTTTTATTTCAATTGTGTTCAATTATGTTGAGCAGTTTAGAAGTTTTGCTAGCTTAATATATTAAGGTAGCATATAGATTTACATAAAACTAAAACTATATACCTACTAAATTTTAATTTCGGATAAAATTTATTCGAAATTTTAATTTAATTCATACACGGCCTTAAAATATTTAGAAGCACTAAATTGCAAAATTGAATAAAATTGTTCGAGTCGAATAAAAAAAAACAAAAACTCCAACCCAAATTTCCTTAATGCCAATTTTTTCGCCATAACCTGAAGTTATGTTTAAATTTTTTGGTAATGCCTACCCCAGACCTTTATTATTTATTGAATAAACATTAGAAGACACTGTACAAGTTATGATTTTAATGAAAAATATACAAAAATACGGCAAAATATGCGCACGTTAAACGTATACCTATATACAAAAAGTATGCATTTTCGACGAACAAGGCGCTTGAAAGACAGTATTTCTTATAAAACTGATTTCTAATCTAATCTCGTCTTAATGGTGTTGCTAGAAAAAAACATGCTCTGGCATATTTTTGGTTGTCCTACATATTACATAGGTAATATCGATTTCAAGCAATCTCTACCCCTACTTGCACACTCAACTGCATCACTGGCCTTTCTTATAAGACCGGATTGTATTCTGTATGGAATAAAAATAAATACCTATCTTTTTTATTTTCACAAAATCACAAACCTACCTACCTCAATAACTATGTAGATGCATACACACATATATATACCTACAACATACAAAAATCTGGCAGAATACCTATCCACTTTTGTTGGTTGCCTTGTTTGTTCATTTGTCTTGTTCTGAATACCTTGTTGTTGTTTTTTTTTTTCTCTTTTTGAATATACCATTCTCATGACCATTCTCCACTGAAGCTTGCCCGTTGACGACGAACAATACTTTTCTTTCTTCGTTTTTTCCCCGTATACCTATTGCCGACGCCTGCTGTAATTCATCGCTTGTCTTCGTTTGTTTATTTTTATCATTCTAGTGATGTTTTAGTAACACCAACCAAAAATTTGATAGTTATCCTCCTATACGCTGGAGTTCATTTTTCATATTCTAAATTCATGTGTTCATTTCAATCATTTGGGTCATTTCTTTAGTAACACCAACCAAAAATTTCGTTGTGATGCCCTATACGCTGGAGTTCATTTCTGATTTATTGAATTTATTTCATTTAATCATTTTAGTAACACCACAACTCTGTCAAAACGATCCTATAAACATTTTCAATGTTAAAAATGTCAAAAAAGTTTGAAAAAAAACCTTTTATTATGTGGATACAAAATATGACAGCTCATCGCACAAAACCGTCCATTATACGTACATACTGAACTTGACAGATAGTCGAACTCAAACGATTTGAAATTGTGTTTATGCATGAAATTTTTTAGGATTGGTTTTACAACTATATCACGCTTTCTATCCCACTTGGGGTTGGGGTTGGAGATTATGGTGACATTGATTTTTTATATAGCCAGTTCACGTTTCGGAGATCTCACTGAGCAAGCTCCATCTCCATTGAGCAGAAGGACAAACCTGAACAAAATTTCTCCGCTAGAAGTCAAAACCAATTTCCATCTCTTTTTTATTAAATAATTAACTGCGACAAAAAATAATTGAGCAAGCGAATCCAAAAAATATCAGTCTCAGTTTTTTGACAGCAAAAGTGAGGAATCTCACTGAGGAATAACGTTCAGATTTCTGAGATTGCTGAAGTCTCCGAGATCTCCAGTGAGCTTGAGCAAACTGAGCGGACTATCTACTATCCAAATTTATCGACGAAAGATACATTTAAAAAGAACTAATGTGTGCGGCTGAGTGTCCAAAATCAAAGTGAACGAGAATATTATTCTTAATTTGACTGATTGACAAATGACTCAAAACTCTCACTCAACTATAACTGCAGTTTTCCAAAGTTTGAACTTGAAATTTAAAGTACCGCACATTAAAGAGATGTTGCGGTTTATAAGTTACATAATAAGTAAAATACTCAATACATAACCGCAGGTACAGTGAGTCAGAGCTTTGGTTTACAAAATGAATTAAGTTAACTAGCTATTTAAATTAAATTGATTTTCGTTATGTTATGAATTCAGTTAACAAATGAAATGATATTAATTCATGAAATTAATTGATTAAAGGATTTGAATTGAAATTAATATACATAAATGAGTGAAACTTCATATTAATGGAATTTAAAGAAATGTGATTTTAGTTTCAAAACAACTAATAAACTCTGATATCTACAGCATTATTACCCTTACTAATTGTATAGATAAGCTATTTTCCCAGTTATTGCGCATCTTAGACTTATTGGATGCATTTAGGAACTTACTATTTTGTCAAGATTTTTTCGTTTGAGTTTTGGAACTTAAAAATCTGATGCATTTTAGAGCTCCCACTTCCCTTCCAAGGTAGCTCACAAATAGTTAATAGTACTGATCTTAGTAGACTAGTCAGTAACTCAACTTACCCAGATGGTCTGATCACAAGGGACAGATTGCAATGGGCACTCAACAGCTTCAATCCATACAAATCGTCAGGGCCAGATGGCATAATTCGAGCTGAACTTAGTATCGTGTCTATTCTTGAGAACATTTTCAAGGGCTGCTTAAACCTAGCCCATGTTCCACTGCTGTGGAGAGAAGTCAAAGTTGTATTTATACCCAAAGCTGGTAAATCCTCCCATGTAAGCTCAAAAGATCTCAGACCTATTAGCCTATCATCATTCCTTCTAAAAACTTTTGAACGTCTGATCGATATCCATTTACGTTCAAGCATTGACACGAGGCTTCTGTCGAATGCCCAACATGCCTATATATAACAAAGGAAAGTCGGTGGAAACGGGTCTGCATACTTTAGTACGTAACATCGAACATTCCCTCCATCACAATAGAGTATATACTATGGTAGCTTTCCTGGATATAGAAGGAGCTTTCAACAATGTCGACACATCGGCACTGTCATCTCTGAAAGTAGATAGGTCGCTTAGTGAACTGATTATTCAAATGCTGACAAGCAGGGTTATCAACTCAAAACTGGGAGACTTTTCTGCAAGAAAATATGTCAGCAGAGGTACGCCACAAGGCGGCGGCGTCCTATACCCCCTCTTGTGGAACTTGGTGGTGAATGAACTTCTAATGTGCCTGGAGGCGGAGAGCTACAGAGTTGTTACATATGCAGACGATGTTGCTATAGCGGTAATCCGGAAAGCATCCTAACACCTTAAAAGAACTCTTACAAAATGATATCAATAAGCTAACACACTGGGCCGATCTTCACTAAGAAATATAAAATTCCGCATATAGACCCGCCTACTATCAAAGGCACACCAATAAAATTTTCTGATGAAGCTAAATATTTGGGTCTTAGATAAGAAATTAAACTGGAAGCCTAACATACAAGAAAGAATCAAAAAGGCCACAGTAGCCCTTTTCTCCTGTAAAAAAGCTATTGGAAACAAATGGGGTCTTAAACCACACATTACTCACTGACTATACATTTCGGTAATAAGACTGATTCTTACCTACGGTGCATCAGTTTGGTGGACCGCTCTAGATATAGCGACAAATCGCGAAAAACTTGGGAAAGTCCAACGATCAGCCTATTTGTGCACGAGTGGCGCACAAACCTTACGTGGAGCAACATCACCACTTGTGTGTCGACTTAACAAATCTGGCCAAAGCTGGATCTGAATCGCACTAAGTGTCTGATTTCTTTAAGTAGGGGCCTATAACACAACGTGACAAGTTGACAAGTCTTAATCCACTTGTCCAACTATACTTGTCCGGAGGATACGATCTTTCATAGACTTGATGCTTTGTGTTACAGGATTTAGGACAAGTTTGTCGCTTTTCACTTGTCCTACAATTACTTGTCACGTTGTGTCACAGGCCCCAGATCGCACATAAGCCCCGTTATAGGCGTTTTAACTGGACACTGTCTCATAGGCAGGCCAATGACTACTGCAGAAGCTGCATGGATGAGGAGAAGGACATAGTTCCTCGATCACCTTCTCTGTTCATGTCCTGCTCTATCCCAAAGACGTAGAATCCATTTGAGAGACTTCTACTATAATGATCCAAGTGATGTGGCTAATACCGAAATTAGTAATATTGCACGCTTCATAAGGAGCTCCAAATGGTTCAACGAGTAGGGGAAATCTCTCCTAGATCCATGTGGTATCACAACGGGCCAATGGTTTGGTTAGCCTATGTGGATCGGTTCCGACAGTCACTTCTACCTAACCTAACCTAACCCACTTTTTGTTTGACATTTGTGTTAATACTCCAAAGGAACACGGCTAGTTTAAATGAAATTTAAATGTTAATCTTTTGTAACGTAAATTTAATTGAATTTCAAAAAAAATATTGTCAAAGGAATGTTTTCCGTTCATAGCAATTTTGATGCGGAAATGACAGAAAAATCTTTTAAATTTTACTGAAATGCGAATGATTTTCTGATTTACAGATTCATTTATGTATCATGAATACCTACGACAAAAATGATTCTCATTCGGTAATCGGGGTGAATAACTTTACATATTATTAAGGTTAAAAGGTTTCGTGCGGCATTTGAATTTCTTACATTTTATGCGCTTCACCCAATTAATGCCGTGGCCTCATCACATATTTTTATGCATTTTTATTCATAAGCTCAACTCAAAAAAAAAAAAAAAAACATAAAGATTGACGTTTGCTTCTCTTTGATTTATTTACAGTATTTCTGATTTTTTCATAAAATGTTTGGTAGGTTCGATCTACATATAATTGGAAACTAAACTTCATTATGATTTCCGGAGTAATAAAATAAACGTTTACATAAATTAAAATCAAGTTCATATGTATGTAAACATTAAGGTGTGTATGTAAATGATATCACATATACATAGTTTAACTAGTTCTAAGTTCTGATCTCATCTTCTAAGGGTAAACCTTATTATCTTTTTTTAAATAACCTCGTACGCGAATGAAAGGAACAAATACATATCAGGCATAACAGACTAATCTTACGTCATGTCGATCGGTCTCGTTTTTATTCTGTTAACAATCTGTCACACGCACTTAATCAAAAACACACGAAATTTAAATAAAAAAAAAAAAAAAAAAATGTTAATGCATACCTATGTATACATAATTGAAAAGTTAAATAAAATGGTTCACAACTTTCCCCATTCATAAAAAATGTGTTACATTTTGATAACTAGTTCGATTCAAAGTAAAGATAAGACATTATAATAATGAGTACTTATCTATACATCTACATTTCTACATATCTATGCAGACATGTAGTAGATTTAAAATCATACTGCTAAATAAAAAGTCATAAATAATTTGTATTAATTCATCTTTGTCCACCCAAAAAAATCACAATATGTCAAAACTTTGATTGACAAGTAAAGTAGTGATGATTATGACAAATAAGCTATCGATGTTCTTTGTCTGTGTTTATGTTTACGAATAAATTTATGCCAAAAGATCGTGGTTCGTGAGTTGTGCGAGAAACCTCATTTAATTTTGTTGACAAAAGTTTGCAAAAAAAAAAAATACAATTAAAAAAAATATTAACAAAATCTTGCATAATCAATTCGCATGCTATAACACTTTCGAAAAAACTGATAAATTATGCAAACTCCTATATTTAAAAAAATATTTTAACCATAGTATTTTTTATATTAGCGAAAAAAAAACATATATCAAAATAATTTTGTACAATTTCGTGTGGTTCATTTAATATAGACAAAGTGCGTGTGTTTGCCGTGCCTCACCCAACTCCTGAGGGTGATTGGTTATATTGAAAAATAAAACATTGTTAAAATTTTACACAAAATAATAACAAGCCATGCTTTATCAGGGCCGAATTTAAAACATTCTCGGCCTTGGAATACTTTATTGTTATTAGGTATGTAGTGCAAATTATGCATTGAAGAAGGACAACAAAAAAAAACAAAGCAAATAAAATCAATGTTGCCAATTTCTATTTTAATATTTTTGAGAAAAATCAAAACCATTATACAAAATTATGAAAAAATAGCAGAGAAATCACTGAAAGCCAGATTTCATAGAATAAATACATGTAATATACCTAACCTCTTCATAATTTGTAATTTCAATTAAATAATATAATTATATTGGCAGAAGAGGGGGCTGTATGTCGGTCATATTAATTAGATTTTTGACTGTTTAAACTATGTCTAACTGCCGTAATATTCACACCGTTTAAAACTCGGTTTAAAAGCACTTAAAACCGACTAGATTTAACCGAACTAAACCGATAGAATTCAAACGACAAAATCTCGTTTAAATCGGAATTGTTTCTCAAGTAGCAAGAAAAAATATCTTGCCACCTGAGCAATTTGGTTTTAGGTCTCACCATAGTACAGTCCACCAAGTTCATAGATTAACCAAACATATAAAAACTAATTTCAGTAGAGGAAAAAGTACAGGCATGGTACTTCTTGATGTCGAGAAAGCGTTCGATACAGTTTGGCATAATGCTTTAATACATAAACTTTTTAAACTTAATTTTCCAATGTACTTAGTAAAAACAATTCAATCTTTTTTGTCGGAAAGAAAATTCAAAGTTTCAATTAACAATTGGTGCTCCGATGTTTTTAATATCTCAGCAGGTGTACCTCAAGGACTAACAGTGAAAAGGCAATTTTCGCCGATGATACCTGTATCTTTTCATCAGATTCAGTTGGTTTCAACATAGAAACAAACCTGCAATCTGCACTTTATATTATTCAAGAATACTTTTCAGATTGGAAGATTAGATTAAATGCTTCAAAGACTCAGGTTATCTCTTTCACTCGAAAAAGAAAAGCCTGTTTTTTGCCGAGTAACAAACTGCAAGTTAATGGCTTAAGTACTGAATGGCGTTCAAGTGCGAAATACTTAGGAGTACACCTAGATAAAACCCTAACTTTTGGCATGCATATACAGGAAGTAATTAAAAAGATTAACATTACTATAAAAACTCTTTATCCTTTTATAGATCGCAAGTCAAAACTTAGCAATGAAAACAAGCTCCTGATTTTTAAAGTTGTTTTTCAAGCAATTATGTTCTATGGCTCACCGGCATGGGGAAAATGTGCATCTAGTCATATTCGTAGACTCCAAATAGCTCAAAATAAGGTTTTAAAAATGTTACTTAAACTTCCATGGTCTTTCTCAACAGCTGAACTTCACACTTTTTCAAATATAGAATTAGTATCTACAAGAATTACTAAAATTAATGAACGTTATGTTACGTCTTGCATATCTTCTGATAACAATTTGATTTCAGACCTGGCTTTATAGTTAAAATAGCACTATTACTTAAATTAAGACTGATTATGTGATATTATTTACTAAATTTATTTATTTATTTATTTATTTATTTAATTATTTATTTATTTATTTATTTATTTATTTATTTATTTATTTATTTATTTATTTATTTATTTAATTATTTATTTATTTGTTTATTTATTTATTTATTTATTTATTTATTTATTTATTTATCTATTTATTTATTTATTTATTCATTCATTTATTTATTTATTTATATATTTATTTATTCATTTATTTATTTATTTATTTATTTATTTATTTATTTATTTATTTTTTTTTTTTTGGCTTGGTTGTTTGTTGTTTATTTATTTATTTATTGAACTATGTACATATTTATTTATATTTTTGTTTTCTTTTGTTTTTTGTGTGTTTTCCAAATTATTTATTTATTTATTTATCTATTTATTCCATACTATTTATTTGTCTGCCTATATTTTCGTTGTAAAACTTAAAAGTTTTGGTCTGAAACACTTGACTTCACCGCCTTCCCTTCTACTTATTTTTTTTTTTTTTTTGATTTTTTTCACTTTTAATGAAGGTTTTTATGTAGCTTTTCCTTCAAAATATTTATTTGCTTTGTTCTTTGTTTATTTAAAAAATTATATTATTATCAGTAGTAAGGTAGATTTATACCATAACTCTGTAAATTGTGCAATATAGTTTAAGAAAATAATGTATAAATATTCTGCTACAATAAATACAAATACAAATACAAATACAAATCGGAAATATTCACTCCGTTTAAGCAAAAAATTCCATTTGGTTTACGTCGGTTTAAATTTTTGATTTAAACCGAACGTCGCACAGCATCGCAAATATGACATAACTAAAAAAGGCTTTTCTTGACATTTATTTTTTGAATTGTCATTTTATATTTAAATAAAATAAATTAATTAATTCGTGTCAAACACAATTACACATTAGAAATGTCTTTCATTCCTCTTTATCGTGTTTTACGTTGCGAAAAAATTTCAACAATAACGTCCACCGCATTGCGTCTTTAAAACATTCCATGAACGATTTGTTGCGAGTTGAATTCTTCTTGATGATCTGGTTGCAGTTCCGCGTCGGTCGTGAATTCGGGTCCAATATATATCATATTATATTAAGCAAGATGGCAAATAAATTTCATCAACCTAACAGCAATACCGCAGCCCAAACACCTTCATAATGCACATATAAATTGCAACAAAAGTTTTTTTAACCGCTCCAAATTTTATATCTGTCCAAACTGAATTTCATTGGTCTGGCAGCGATACCGTGAACATTACACTACCATTATGAACTTTCCTAACAAAAAAATAGTATTAGCATTTTGAAAGTGCATTGTAGTGGTGCTAGGTATGAGGTATTACTGTCAAGTTGTATAATACACATAAACTTTACTCATTTTTTTGAATTTGGAAAGTGCATTACGGTGGTCCTAGGGCCGCGATATCGCTAAAAGGTCTATGGCATGTAGTTTGCACTAGCACAGATGCCATGCCCACAAGTTTTGCAGCGATATAAAACACTTTGAGCAGCACTTTACCAGCTCTCGGTCTATAAGCATTTTCTGGTTAATTGGTCAACTCTACCCCGATGTGTGAATAATGTGCACAAATATGATGTGTTCGAATAGCCATCATCGCCGAAAATCACATGATCGAATATTTTGCACTGACTGAATAAACCAATATAATGTTGAATATTAGCTAAAACCATTTAAACCGTACCTAAACGACACGAAAATGCCTCGTTTAAGTTGGAGTCGGTTTATGGTAGTTAAACCGATCATTCGGTTTAAAATGTTGGTTAACGTCGGTTTAAGTGAGTGAATATTACCGAATAGTCGGTTTAAAAATTTTAAACCGACTTCTGAATCTAAACCGATTCTAAACGGCGTGAATATTACGGGCATAAGTATTTCGAAACAGTCAGAAATATGCTTTATTTAAGAAAAAAATATTACATTTGTCAAAGTGTAGACAATCAATTACGTTGTCTAAAGTAAAGCCATAGCTATACGCAGCTCAAGCTAAAATAAATTTAATCTCTCCAATTCTTATTGGTACAATCGTTTGCTAAAAGCAGAAATGTCAAAATTTATCTGTGAAAGAATGCGTTGAGCATTATTTCGCTTGCTTAATCAAGTGGAGACTTTATAAATTTAGCGCGAGAACTGCGTACTGCGTTGCTAAAAATCCTCGCTAAAATCTATCTTTGGGGGAAATTTTTATGGAAGATAAATTTAAGCGTGATCTGCGTACTAGGCTTAAGATAAAAAGTTAGATCACTTTAGCAACAATTAGAAAGGTTTTTTAAAAACTTGGACGGCTGTGTAGAGTTAGAAAATGTTTATTAATACGACCATGTATATCCAACAAGATTAGAATTCTTAATCATTAAAGCTTTACACATTCATTTTTTAAGTGAAAACTTAAAAATAAACGAGCATTAATTTTGAAATAACCTTTTCATCTTCATATTTATCCAATAAATAAGACGGGATCCTTAATAAAGAATTTCAAAAATATATTTTAGCAAATTTAGCATTAATTAAAATTTAAAATGATTTGTGTTTGTGCTCAAATTTTATTCATAATATGACATAAATCAGTAAATATACAAAAATTGTAACATAACATCACAATTAGATATATGCATAACTGTCTGTGATAACATGTTTGTTTACTATTTTTGATTAACTGTAAAATTAACTCTACCAGAATTATATTAAAATTGTCATTTTAAAAAAAAAATATTTTTTATTAAACAAACAAAAAAATTACTGGTGGTAGTTGACACTTAGTAAATTCGTAAATCCGTTTGGGTTCGGCAAAAACTTTAGGTCCCCTTTATCCCTGCCAATAACACGTACATAGGAATGGTTGAGAGTAGTTGTAAGTCACTAGGCCCTAGTCTGGTTCTACACGAGCTGTCACGCTACCAGTTTCTTTTATTTAATACTATTTGATATTTAAGTCATAAATACGAGGTATATAAATGATTTCAAAAATCTACTACACAAAAAGGTGCTGAATTACGATGTTTACAATTATCTTCACATTGCAAAACTCTTACATAGCTCAGTTTTACCTACCTCCGAGGTACCTCAAGGCTACCACTTAGATCCTATTGTTTTTATTCTTTCTATTGGCTTTATTAAAATGGCCATCAATCACTCATCAAATATTCATATATCACTTTCTCACCAAGTTTTTCAAAAACATTTCTTCAACACACATGACTCTATCCTTATTTAACTAGATCTCGACTTGAAGTTAAATATTGTCAAAAGTAAACCAATCACCAATTTAATATCATCCCATATCTACGAATGAAGTTGATTCGTGAACTTGGAATATTGCATGACCATCAGAAGGTCAACTTCCTTACCTACATCGACGACATTATTCTTAAAGTAAATTAAAGGCCAGTTGTACAATCGTGGTTCAAACATTGATCCGTTGTTTAGGAAATTAAATTCAACGATTTCGGCGGATTAACAGAGGTTCAACGATGGTTCACGGATGTATAATTGGCTTTAGTCACATCCTTGAACTTTGAACAATCGTTGAACCTTAGTTAATCCGCCGAAATCGGCGAGTTGAAATTGCTGAACCACGGCTTAAATATTGAACCTCGTTTGTACAACTGGCCCTTAGAAGCCTGTATGACCCGATTCCTCAAGCTTATTTGGATGGAGCCATTTTAAGCTCGGTTTCAGATAAAGCTTTAAAAAAATAATTAATTGTGTTGACCAGTAAGTATTATGTGTCACTTCTAGACAAGAAGTTTAGAAAAATAGTTTGTCCTAAATCCGACTTAAAAGCAATCTTTTAAACCGCGCCTGAATCTAAAATTGCCACAAAAATACCACTCTGCAACATTCACAATTTGGACAATATTTCGGCCTCAGGTACATTTATTGTTTATGAATGTCACGTCTAATTCTTTAAGCCCTCGTTTTCCTACCGACTTTCGTGTATATGATTTTGCGGCTAAAACGGTTACAAACTCAAAGAATTGAATATCTTTCGCTATTCGTATCCGAATGTACATTATAATAGAAATAAAAATATTCAAAGCCTCAAAGGCTTTGGCTTAGATAGATTATACACGTAAATCTTTGCCGGTAAAGTAAAGTGTTTAAGCCATGTTAACTGCTGGTTGAGACTGGCCGAGTGTTGTTAGTTTCACGTGAGACGTCGTTGACAATAGTTCGTTCTTCGTTGCGGAAATTAAAAAAAAAAAAAAACTATTTTAACTTATTCGCAGATAGAAAAAGTTTATTATGTTAATTTTTGTCTTTTGAAAGGGAAGGGAAATACATAAATTGAAACTGTGAATATATTTTTTGATGTGTTGTTGAACTTATCAAGCTGAGTTCTTGTACTTTAATCGTAAATAGATACTTCAGAAGACTTCCTTCTTGTGCGAAAAATTTCTGCTTGATTTAACGAAGAAGCACGCGCTCTTCTTATTGATAAACGTTACATTAACCTTTTAATGTGGTAAAAAATAAAACAATTTAAATATTTTATATTGTTTTGTGATTTTCTAAAAAAATAAAAAAAAAAATAAATATATAGAATTATGTCAGAATTACTCGATGGCCATCCTTTGAAAGGAATTTTTTTTCTTTTAATTGATGTTATTATTTTCTTGTGCAAATCAGTGTTTTATATTTGTGAAGCAATATTTTTAACAATTATTCCCGACAAATTGAGAAATTTAAAGGTGAGCATTTTTTTTATTTCACATTTGTTTGAAATACATATTTAAAGCTAAGGTCAAAATTAATTTAGAGTAAAACATTAAAATTGTTTGCATACTCTTTGTTCTATCTTTCCTGCGATATTACAAAAAATCTATAACAGGAACGTGAATTAAATTTTTTATTTACTTAAATATTCTTTCTTTTATTTTGGTCTAACCAAAATATTTTTTATTTAATTCTTAATCTTAAAATCATTCCATTTGAGTATATGTATTTAAAAAAAAGGAAATGATTGTTTTGATACACCAAAACAAGCATACTTAACACACCCTTAAAGTAAATTTCTCAGAATATCTATCAACCAAAACCCCTTGTGGACAAGAAAATGATTATATTATTCAACTATGTAAATCTCTTTAAATCTTATAAATTAAGTGGCGTAGAAAATATTTAAGATTATTAAAATAAAGTACATGACTTGAGCTCCTCGTATTTAAAATTACATCGTGGTTTAAAAGTCTGGAGCAGGGCTGCCAAAGTACTTCATATGTAGTAGATCTACTTCATTTATTATTTTGTATGCATCTGCTACATAGCAACTTATTTCTACGTTTGACTCACTTTGAGACACTGACAAAAAGTTAGAATTGTTAGAACTTTTGGATATAAAAGAAATACAAACTAAAAAATATCCGACAATCCTTCCACTTATTAATAGGGTGTCCTTATACTATGATATAAACATAACAAATATAGAACCTCTAAACTCGGAGTTTAGAATGCCTATGTTGGCTAAAAATATAAAAATGAAGGACGATGAAGATGTTTTTAACTTTTGGTCGCGTTTATGCTCTCAGAAAAAAAAAATTGGAAAATGATATGTTAAAAGTGTTGCCTGATTATATGCTTACCCTAGTCTACCGCATCGCCGAAAGACGATTTTCAGATTTATTTAGATTTTTTCCTCTTTTTCTTTTCATAACATAGTAAGTATTTTTTTATACTCCGCAGCCTCTTTTTAAAAAAAAAAAAATTGAAATTGTCCCACATTTAAAAAAAAAATATACATATGTGTATCATTTTCGGGTCAATTTCTTAACATTGTCCCAAATTTTGGCTTTTTAGATCTGGTCCCTCCTAGTTCAAGTATTGGACAGTAGCCAATTAAATACCGTAAACATGGTAAACTTCAGTTAATCCTCCGAAATCCGAATATTAATTTGCTACGGATCAAATATTGAACCACTTTTGTACAACTATGTACTTATTTCTTGGGTAGGTACCTACATTTTTTATAAGAAATTTATAGGTTTTGTTTGGTAATTTTTTCCAATAAAATATGTATGTATAATAGAACCTGTCAAATGTTGAAAAGAGAAAAATTCTCAGAAAGAGTAGTTATACTTACGGTGACCATCCGTCCCGGGTTTCCCGGGATTGTCCCGTATTTCTATAGCTTGTACCGGGTTCTTTTTTAAGAAACCCGGGACGTGTAAGTGTCCCGTATTTAGATATCTGTCCCGTACTTGCACATTTTCTGTTTTTTTTTATTTAACATTTTTGTATTTTATAAAAGAAAATGTTTGATAAACCTACATAAACTTAGGTATGAGGGTGCAAATGTCCCCTTAAAAACTTCTGAGATTGAATACTGTAAACTAGTTGGTTACAGCAAAACTAGAAAAATTAAAAATAATACAAATTTACAAAAGCGAATCGAGACAAAAACTAATGTTTGATGAGTTTGTTTGCTTAAAATCATTTTTTAAGTTTAAATATAGGTACTATTAGAAAATGGACGGACAAAAATTAAAATAAATGAAAAATGGGTAGACATTTTTACTTCGAAACAAATATCCTCTTCGATCTAAAAACTAGGCTTAATGAACAATATGTGAACAAGCGATAAAGCCCAGCTATATGTAAAAACTCTAAAAGCCATGTTAATTGTTAAATTTAATTACGATTTAATGAATTTAAAAATTATTTAAAAGAAAACGACAAAATTGTAAAAGAAATTTTTTCAGCAATGAATTATTAAAGAAAAAGTAAAATATTTTGCGTTCTAAACTTAGCATGATGTGCATTACGAAATGTTATGCTTCTTGTAATTTTACATAACTAATATTAAACTAATATTATTCAAAGACTTATTTGCTTTATCAACACATATTATTATTTTAATAAAAAAAAATTAAAAATGTTAAGTTTTAATTTCTAGTTTTGTGTTTGTGAAGGCATTATATAATTAATTATTTTAAGAATTTCTTTTCGTTTGTTTTTTTTCTGTTATTATGTTTTCCCTCTTTTAGTCTAAATGAAATTAATGAAAAAATTTTTATTTTTTCACACATTTTAATTTTTCACTTTTGTCCCGGGTTTTGCTCTCAGAAATATGGTCACCGTAGTTATACTGCACACAAAAAATGTATGTAGCTGAAATTCGATAGTTCTCCAATGGAGGGGAAATTATTTGCTCTCTCTTTGCATCTTTTTATTTGAGTTTTCATAAGACAACTTATGAAAATTTGTACAAACTCGCAAACAAAATTTCACGTGATTTCGTCTGTGTGGAAAACCAAAAAATTAAGCACTGGATTTCAAACGCCATCCATGATATAAAATAAAAATAAAAAAAGAGGCTGGGTTTGAGCCACACTGATAACTTCCCATTGGTTCCCTTTGAAACTCGACACCCGATGTTATTTTTTATAAGCAAATTACGAAAAAAAAAATCTTCGACAAACTTATCAGTTGTGCGATCAAGGAAAGGCTATTTGCTCTTAATATATGGGACACGAAAAATTTCAACAATTATTAGCAGTTTCTTTTGCAGGCCAAGAAAAGCCTAGAAAAAAGAACCGTCAAAAGAATTTTTTTAAAAACCTTCTCAATTACTAATCATGGTATTGTGTGTAGACAAAAATTATCCGGGAGTTTATATCATTGTTTTTAACAATTTCTAGCAGTTTTATTTGCAGTTTTTGTTGGCCTAAAAAAACCGTTAATTGAATTTTGTTACAAACTCTAACTATTAAAAAGTTTTAAATAAAATTACCTGAAGTTAATATCTTTGTGTGTTCTCGAGGTATTCGATATTTTTTAACAATTTTTAATGGTTTTTTTAATAAAACAAAAAAATGTGGTTTGATTTTTTTTAAGTATTACCAATTTTTTTTATGCATAGAAAAAAAACCAGGCTGAAGTCGATAGCATTATTTTTTCTAGAGATATTCAAGAAACAAGCCAAATTACAACTTTTTTTAAATTACTGTAATAAAAAAACCGCTAATTGAATTTTTCTAAAAAATCCTTTCTGCACTTTATGGCCTTATTATCTGTAAAATAAAATTTATATGAAGTCAATGTGTTCTTCTCGTGATATCGTCGGCGAAAAAAAACTTCCAAACGTACGAACGTATGAACGTACATGGGAAACAGACATCGCTCTAAAAACAATGTAATCCGACTCCCAGAGACCTCGAAACGTTGAGAAATATCAGATTTTTCAATTTTACAAATCAGACCGATTACAATAAAATCCAATGGGAATTTTAACAAATATTAAAAGAATAAATATAATAAGGTATATATAACATCAGATACATACCGTCTTAAGCCTTAACTACATAAGCCAAAAAAGTGAAAAAGTACAAAAGTAAAAATTTTCAAACTCATTTTGGGATAGTTTTTCTCACTGAAAAACTTATAAAAATGATGCAGGAAGCTTAAATTTTGGTTTAAAAAGAATTGTATATATTCTTTTTTACAAAGCAATTGCGCCAGCGGGAAAAAAATATTTTTACTTTTGTAATTTTGCAAAAAGGGGCCAATGTAGTTAAGACTTTAGCATTAAATTTCTTATTAAGTCTTTAGAAAAATGCCTACCCAAATGCCAAAAATACTGCAGTTGTTTAAGATTTGATTACTTCTTTTTATATTACTTTTTATTACATACATACAACATACTGATACCATGCTCCACGCATAAGACTAGTGTGGTCGGTCTTCTGACACACTTTTTATCCACAAACATAATAACAGTCACCTCTCTGTAATACTTCAATTTGATTTGCCTTTGTAATGTTTATTGGTTAAGGAGCTAAAGATATAGGAAACCCGTTTGGCAAAATATTTGCTCGAAGTTCTTTTTTTTTTTTTTGACTAACTACCTCAAACAAGATTCCAAACTATTGCAAAACTGAGTATTATTACATACATATATTTGTACATATGTATGTATATATATATATATGAGTACAAAAATGAAGCTTGAGTAATTAAAGTTTCTTACCATAGATCGATTCGTAATATATCTAAGAGATAAGTAGGTATATGGCTTTTGCTGCAACAAATATAACTGCAAGATACAAAGTTTTCAGAATTCAAGTTTCAAATTGGTTGTAGTTTTCCATATTAATTGTTTAACACACGGATATAACAAAATGAAGAAAAGCATTTTCTTTTAAAATTGTAAGACTCTGATCATTAACTTTTTACGATGTTCCGTCGAAATATTATACTTTTTCTTAGAGTAATTTGTATTTCCTTTCACTTTTCTTAGAAGCCCTCTTAGCTGTATATGATTTGCAACTGGCTTAAACATAGGTATGGTTAATCTATTGTGTTTGTCTTTTCTTTTTCATATACACATCAACAAAGTTGAATATCTGTTGAGGTTTGTTGTGCCTTAGCGACCAATGCTCATTTTCCATACCTATGCCAATTGCAATTTAAGATTTTCCACCATAAAAATACACTTAACCAAAAGCTTTGATGATACACATAAATAAGTCTTAGGAGAAATGTACTTTTACTTCTGAAGAAATCCAAGTGACGACTTTTATCAGCAATTGTCTTTATTTTGTCATCAAAGATACTGACGGCATTACCGAATCGTGTTGGCGTCAAAATTTATTAAAGGTTTTTATGACGCAATTCAAATGCGATCAAAAAAACAGGTCACATCAATGTGATATTAGAATACAATATGTAGAACTGTTCGGCTACTTCATTATTTACATGGATTTTAACACGCACTAGGGCACAATATTGATGTAAAGATCGCAGTGCAATATTAAAACCCAGATTATTCATTCAACACGCCACTAACGCACACATCACAGTAAAGTCATATTTTTAATCTTAACTTATTGGTGTAGGTGAATTAAGCATTTCACAACTTTTACTTTTGATAAGATGGTGGTGATGAGTTAGAAAAAAGTCTTCAATAGAAAAATAACACTCACGGAATTACAAAAGAGATCAATCTGGTTTTATGTATATTTTATTAAAATGAGGTTTAACCCCATAGCTGAATTGAATTAAAAACCACGTAGTATTTTAATGATGCGTTACACCTCTTCTCTACCGCCACCGTTTATCATACTGCATTTGAAGCAATCGCGAATTACTGCTACTAATTTACCGCTACTAAATTTTATTAAGTCTAAATGTATACCTGTCAACACTTCATTCAACCATAATGTAGATATACATTAAATAGTAGTTTATTTGTGAAATTACAATTCACACTCAGTTTGAACAGAAATACCTTGAAGGAACAGAAACAAATTGAGAACGGCTACTGCCATAGTAAAAGTTACATCAATCAAGAGTACTTGGTGAGTTTTCTTTTTAAAAGACGTATGTTCCAGAATTGGAAGTTCCAGTGGAAGCCCAGGTTTAGAGTAAGTTACGTCTGCTATGCTACCCCTGCATGACTGTAATTTATTGACATATTCTCTCTCAGTCTCAGATTGTAATTTTGTTGCGTCTGCTAACTCAGTCTGTAATTTAGTAACGTTTTCTATCACAGACTGTAATTTAATGTCAGATAACAAGTTACGCAGTTCATGCTAAACTAAATTTTATCTCTTTAATTCTTATCTCTACAATAATTTCCTAAAATTAAAAATGTCAAAAATTTAATGTGAATGTAAAAGAATGCATTGAGCATTACTGGCTGAGAACAATGGTGAAGCAGTGCATGTAGCACTATCCAAGTTGAAAGATACAAAAATAATATACAGCGCTACCATGAATGAAAGAATACAAGATTGCGCCATTTGTTACCTCATTGGAGACAAATGATATGTAAACAAATATGGCCGCCAGTAGTTTGTTTAGTTAATGGTTTTTTCTTTCGAGCGCGTTTAGTAGATTAAAAAAACAAAGTTTTCGTTTAAAAATACAAATATAAATACCGAATAAATATTGTGCACTTTTTCTACACTATACTTCACTTTTAATTAATTCAAATTAGGACAATTACATAAATATTCAAGTTTAAAACTTTTCCCGGCTTTATCTAGTAGGAAAAAATCATTTTTTTTTGTCTCCAATTGCGCCATACGAGCTGTCAAAAATTACAAAAACAAAGTGAAAAAATGAAATGGCGCAATCTTGTATTCTTTCATTTATGCAGCGCTACAATGTGAAGCTGCAGCAAGAGTTGACTGAAGTTTAACTTTTCCACTCGCTACAAGCTGCACTTGAGATGAAGTAGGGATTGTTCAACTTCCTCTCTTCATTCATTTTGCTGCAGCTACATCTCATTGTGTTAAAGGGGTAAGTTCGCTTGCTAAATAAAGTGGAGTTGGAGACTTTTTATAATTTAGCGCGTAAGCCAGCTGTGTACTGCCTTGCTAAAAATCATCGATAAAATTTATTTTTAGGGAAAATTTGTATGGAAGATACATTTTATGTCGTTTTTCTTTCAGCCAAAAAAAATTGATCCCTGGTGAGGGATTTTGATCCCGGACAAGCTTTTGCATTTCATTCAACCAAAAAAAATCAATCCCTGACAATTCGGGATCAAAATCTCTGATCCCGAATTAAAGAGAGATTTACATCTACATGAAACACGCACTTGCACACACACTATTTATAAAACGTCATTTTGTGCTTTTGTGTGATTCTGTGATTTTGTGATTTTCTTTTTCATTTGCATTTCGTTTCCGATTCTTTGCCTATCAAAATTATTTTTTGCTTTATTAAATTAAAACTATTTTTGACAAAATTAAATTTGACATCCCACATACACATTTGCAAACAAAAAACAAATCCAATCTGCGTTTCTTTTGCCAAGAAAATTCGTGATCCGGGATCAAAATCCCTATTTGCAAAAGAAAAACGACATTAGATCTACGTACAAGGCTTTATTATCGAAAGATTTGTAAAAGTTATTTGATAATTCCCTTTGATAAATTTAAAACTTTTGTTTTAAGTGTATCTACAATCCACTACATTGTGTCTATATATTACTTATTCGCATGCATTTAATAGGTAAAGTGTTTAATAGGTACTTTTCTTTTTTGTTATGTTCATGCTAATCAAAAGCACCATAAGAAACAACCGACGACAAGACGGACTTTGTGATGCTTTCTCTGAATTCCAATGAATGCCGGGTATGAAACTCAACAACAAGAAAATCACTCATGTTGTCAGTTATAGTTTGGCACTTAACGATGCAATGTTATTGTATTGTTAAATATTCACACGTTTAACGCTTCAATAAAAAGCTGAAATTATAGAAACTATTAAAGCATATAAAAGTGAAAAAATTTAAAGTAATAGCCAATTTACACAATTACCGAAAAATTTTCATAATTTCTTCCATTTTGGAACAGTTTTCTCAGAAATATAAACACAACACATTTCCTCACAAAAATTCCTCAGTTTTGCTGTCAAGAAACTGAGGAAGGTTTTTTTTTTGGATTCGTTGCTCAATTGTTTTTTGTCGCAGTAATCAAATAAGAAAGAAAGGAAAAGAAAGTGTTTTTGAGGAATCTTGTTTATATTTAATGCTCCTACTCTTTCAAAGTGACGGAGAAAAATTACTGAGCGCTCTGAAATATAACTGACCTATTACTGTTCTGAAAAGATTTTTTAATTTATGACAAAAATCCAGAAATAATAGACGGTTTCAGGCAGACTTTCAGGTTAAAAAGTATATCAAGTGAATCCAATTTTGTTTTCTCAGTATTTGACAGCATAACTGAACAATTTTGCTAAGTAATGCTGTTCTTGTAACTGAGATCTCATTTGCCTCAACTTACATTTTTACATTTGAATTCATAGGTGAAATAGATATGGGAAAGAATTTTTGTCTGTTTGGTCGCTTTAGTGGAAAGAGCCACTTATAGGTCTGTTCCTTTACTTTGAAACTCTGCGATTTTCTGTGCATTTTACTGCCATTTTATTTTTTTTTATATGAAATTGGACAGAATGTTGGACTGAATTTCACATATTTGCACAGAAAATCACAGTTTTAAAGGAAAGAAACTAGGCTTATACGTATATACGCAAAATTTTTAAATATATAATATTTGACATAATTTTTGTCATTCTAAATTCAAAAGTAGATGAAAAACTTCAGAATTTTTAAAAAACAGTATGCAGATATCTATACTAGACAAGTTTTGCTCCAATGCTCTTCCAAAACCACTAACCTGAGCTAACTTTCCAAATTTGGCGACACTATGTGGTACTATAGAAAGACGATTTCTCACGATAGTGTCACCCTCTCTATTTCCATATTTTTTTGACACACTTTTGTCAGAAATTTCATACTTTATTATTCCAGAATTTATCTTACCAAGTTCGTTAATTTAAATCCGAGTTAACTCGCTTAATTAACTTAATGTGAGTTAAGTTGAGTTTAAATCCGCAAGTCTCGCACTGAAAAAATGGGCCTAAATTTCAAAAATTTCATCTAACGTAATTTATGATCGAACAGTTCAGAAATCTGGAAATTTAGATAAAAAAAACTCAATGGTGTTTGACTAAAGGCCCAACTATACCTTGTTCATATAATGCAGTAACTGCCTGCATACATATGCACTTACCTATCGATCGAGTTGGACTAGTCAGTCTGTTTGGTATAACGTGAAATTTCTTACAATTTCATTTTCATATTTAGCTGTCAAAACCCATAACTAAAAAAAAGCCAAGTGTGGGAAACTTGGTGAAATTTTCACGTTGCCAAACAGAGGTAGTATTAGATTTCTGATCTAGGGTAATTTTCATCAAATGGTGTTGATATTTCTGAAATGTTTGCGTCAATTTAGTTTCTTTACAACATAAAACAAATGAAATTGAGTAAACCCTCGAGTACCATTAACGCGTAGCTATATTCACACAAAATTAATATTTTTATGTAGGTATATAAACATGCAAACATTAAATAAACTTTCAAACAAACTCTTTGACCCTGGATTTTCGTTACTAATTTCATCTTAACTCCCCTCAGCAAGTGTGATCGAGTCGAGTGAAGCTCATTTACACTTAACCTATGTTAAGTAAAAAGTATCCCAGCGGGCTTTAAGGTCGCTTCAACATCGCATTTTATGTAAACGTATTGTATTTATGTAATACACGTAACCCGTGACTCATGAAATAAACATACAACTCAACTTAACTAAAATAAAAGTAACCCTTTTAGACAAAACTTATCAACTGCTCCCCAAGAAAAAAAAAAAAATCTCTCACTATTATGTCAATGTGATGGGAGAGAGACAGATATAATCTAAATGTTTGCACATAAAATATAGAACGTTTGAATCTTTCCTTTTAACTAGCTTTCAGCAATGCACATAAACTGTAAATTCACAAGTTTTTTTATTAAAAAAAATATCAGCAACGTTAATTTACACTGTATTATAGGTAAACCGAAACCTCTATGACGGCTTAAACCGGTTTATTTGTAACAATCAAATGTATATCATCTGTTTCAGCCTTCGCCAGCTATTTATTACCTCATTTTATTATTTTAATTCATATTCCAATAGTTAATAATTCATCTATGGAAAACTAATTTTATGTTTGTATTTAAAATTGTTATTAAAAAAAATATTTGCTCTCCACATCCACATCATAATGGTTCTGTTGTATAAAATGTTCATTCAAAAAACCTAACTGACCTCTTTTCCCCCAAGTTCCCCTATTTAAACAAATTAAAAAAAAAAAAAAAACTTAAAGCAAATACCTACATAACTAGATACTTTTATACATCTGGTTTGTAACCAAATTATTTGTCTTCCGGTGTAAAGTATCTTCTTCGCATGATCTGTGATGTTTCATGTTTATGATGTTAGCATTTGTAGTTTGCACAATCAAATTGTGTTTACATATAAATTGATAGTACCTAACTCATTAAATACACCTCTTTTTTATTATGCAAGTAGAAGCAAGCAGCAAAGGTAATTTGAAACCATACCTTACTTTTTATTTGATTTGGACCCAATAGACTCTCAGTTGGAATAGACACACCTTTGATGACTTCGCGCTATACAAATTAACAAACAAAAGACTCAGCATCATTATAAGTGTTACACATATTGATTGTAACGAAAAGAAATTTAAATTGAATTTAAATGATATTGAGTTTAACGATAACTATTTTCAAACGTGTCGTAGGTATCCAGAATTACTAAAAATGAATCTACATAATTTGCTTTCTCTTTTATGACTTATTGATGTGAATTCTATGATAAAATATTTGTATTTGTTGAACATCTGGAACCTTATAACCGTCACTTAGTATATTACAACATTATGTATTACTGTTTAATAATGCAGTAATTTTATTTTACTATATTTTATTTTTATTTTTTATTCATAGGATGTTTCCGGCCGAGTTGTTCTAATAACTGGCGGTGGTGGTGGCGTTGGACGTTTGCTGGCACTTAATTTTGCTAAACTTAACGCTAGAGTCGTTATATGGGATATTAGCCAAGAAGGTAATATAATATTCTCTGTTTATAACCTATTCATATTCAAAAGTCAATGAACTCGTTAGTGTTTAGAATTGCAAATAGCAAAAGCTTTGCAACAATTATTGGCTATTTTAATAAATTAACAGGTTAATGCGAGAAAATTTATAAGATATTTACAATAAATTAGAGAGTAAACCCTTTGACAAGAAAGGAACTTTTTATATATGTTTTATTTTTGAGCAAACTTTCGGATAACTGACCATTCGCAAATAAAACGCACGACTGGATCGCACAAACTTGCTCTTGTAGTAAAAGTTTCTTCGAATTTCAAAGATTGAGCGCATTAAAAGCCTTGAGTTTAAAAACTAATATTATACATTATAGAGCTTAAATTAAAAAATTGTTAAAAATCAACATAATTCGAAATAAAATTATTAAAAAAGTCTTCTTAAATTGTTTTGAGAGCTAAAACAAGTACACCATCTGATTTTTTAACTAATATTAGTTTTGCAGAAAAAAAAATAAAATCGTAGCAGCGAATTTTTTTTTAAATTAATTTTTTATATATAAAATTTTTTAAAAATTTTTAAGAACAAAAATTGGTAAACAATATTTTCGTATTTATTTATGTTGAATTAAAAATTAAATTTCGAATAAAATTATCTACCCGTTTTTGAAATATCGAATTTTCAAAAAAAAACTTTGAAGTTTTTTTTTAAATACAAAATTTTTTTTGGAAAATTTTGATATGCAGTATGATTTCAACTTTTGAGAAGCTTTTGTATAAAAAATTTAATTTAAATCGGTTTCACACATAATGAGATAGTCCAAAATAAAAAAAAATGGTTCTATGAGAGGTACTGTTAATAATGGTTAACTGTAAATTTTGTTTTTGGTAGATCGTACTAATATAAGTATTTAGAACAATTTTAATCAAAACCGTAGGAGTCATTTTCGAGAAAATTTATATTTTCTGTAACGGTTTTTTAACATTTATATGGAAGGTACCGTTAATTTTCACTATAAGAAAAAGTTTTTTTTTTTAATATTTTAGATAATGTTATTACCTTATTACCAAGTTTCAAAAAAATCAACCAAGTCGTTTTCGAAATATTTGGTTTTCAAAAAAAAAATTTTGTAACTTTTTTTGAAAATCCAAAAAAAAGTTTTTGGAAAATTTTGGTACACAAAACTATAAAAATTTTTCAGAAGATTCTCCGTAAAAAAAATTATCAAAATCAGTCTATTCCTTTTCTAGAACGAAAATAAAAAAAAATGGTTCTATGGGAGGTACCATTTAAAACCATTTTTTGGAAATTTAATTTTTACAGAAAGGTAGCATATACCTAATAAAATTTATTGATTTTTTTTAGAAAAATCTGTCGAGCCATTATTGAGAAAAATAAGATTTTTCAAAAATGCTAAAAAAAATTATATGGCAGGTACCGTTATTTTTGGTCCTAAAAATTAAAGGAAAAAAACGTGTCGGGGTAATGTCCCGAAAACACTTTATACCAAGTTTAATTAAAATCGGTCCATGGGTTTAGGCTGTAGGCGAGTCCACAGACAGACAGACAGAATTGCAAGACCCACTTTTTTTGTCTTCCCTATCATCGTAATGTCCAGTTTGATTGTTATCTCGAGTTCAATTTTTTTTTACGAATCCAAAACTTGCCATTATAGTACCTATATATCGCAAGTTAAAAATTGCAAGAGAGTAAATAATTCATTGACCTTGTTTAACCGATTTTCGGGATTGAAAGCCTCCCATTTGGTCGCCATTTTGGAAAAGGGGGTGTAAATTTTTTTCGCGATATCTTGAGAACCATAAATCTCACAATTAAATTTTGAAACAAGGGGAAAATTCTCTCAGAAAAGGGAAAACGTCCTAAAATGTTAACAACCGCATTGAACGACTTTTTTTTATAAAAAGTAATTTTTATGTGTGTGGCCCCAAACGGTGAAATAAATTAGTATGTTGGTCAATATTTCAAAACATTAATATTTTGGATTTTTTTCGTATCGAAAAAAAAAATATATTTTTTTTTTGTATTTAGCGGAATTAATTTCAACAAACTTGTTTTAACTGGCGCAACTTTCAGAAAAAAGTTTAAAAAAAATATCCTACCCGTTATCCGGATTTAAACACCGAAAATGTCATTCCCCTAACGTTTTCCCAATCGATTTTCTTCAATTCAATGACCTTTAGCAACGAAATGGAAAACGGTACAAACAGTCTAATAATGCAGTCTTTTAAACATTAATTGCACCCTGCAACAGATTCACCTCACTATAGTGTCAAAAATTAATCTTCGGATAAAATTTAACACGATTTTAACTCAATTCACACACGGCCTTAGTTGCTACACTTTCGTAAATAAGAGATTTTTGGTGAGTGCACCCGTTGCAATAGTCATTTCTATCCCAGCAATGAAATTACAAAAAAAAAAACTTTTAGGTGCAAAAGAGATAACTCATTTTTTTTTTTTGTTTAAAGGGATAAGATTGCTCTTTATGAAAATTGATTTAAAAGTTTGAGAACTACTCAGTTTTGCTTTTAAAGTCAAAACCAAAGTCAAAACCACGATTTTGTTTTTCATCCAACGAATATGTCATTGCATTAATCAGTGATTTTTATTAAATGGTGTGGTTAAAAAATTAAAAAAGTTTACTCCTCTGTGTATTTTCAAAGTACCTACATATCAAATTATATGTTACTTTGAATTTTCTAATAACTTCGATTTAAATCCCATAAAACACATTTTGGACAGTAATTCGGGAAAACTTTCAGTTAGGTTAAATTAAGAACAGACGATTGACAGATCTTACAATTACTGTCAGACCTGGCAATGCTCTAGCTCTGATTTTGTCTCATGTGGCATTTCTCTTTTTACTTGCGATATATGTACATAGATACTATAGGGCAAGTTATGGATTCGTGCAAAAAATCGAACTCGAGATAACAATCAAACTTGACATTACGATGATAGAGAACATGAAAGATGTGGGTCCCGCAATTCGATCTGTCTGTCTATGTGTATGTATGTCTGTCTGTACCTGGGCCTACAGCCTAAACCCCTGAAGCGATTTTCTTCAAACTTGGAGCATAAGATTTTTTGGTGATTTCCTAAAGGGGAAATCGAGATTTTGTTTAGCTCAAAAAATAACGGTACTTGCCATACAATCGTTTTAGAAAAAAGTTATTTATCTCAAAAACGGGTCTAACGATTTTTTTTTATTTTTTATGTATACTAGTAGTATATGTCAGTGAAAAAAAAATTACCAAAACCCGTTGTTAACGGTACCTGCCATAGAACTCTTTTTTTTTTATTTTCGATTTTCTCGTTAACCGCTTAACCTATTTTCATCAAAATTTTTACTTAGGAGGTCCTATGAAGTTTGAATAATACTGCATACAAATTTTTTTTTTGAAAACGGGTTGATGAATATTTTTGAAATTATGGTTTTAGCTGTAAAATTATTATATTCTTAAAAATGGCATACCAATTTTTTTTTCTAAAAAATATCAAGAAATTTTATTTATAAAAAATTATTTTTTAAGAAAACCGCTCCAACGATTTTAAAAATTTTTTCTGAAAAAGTTCTCGAGAGCCCACAGCAATTTTTGGGTCTTTTCTTTTTATTAGCAAATATGCAAGTCTTGCAAGCCGTAAGTGGGGCGTTTGCAAATAATGCTTCATTGAAAATGCATTTTTTTCTGAAAGCCCAGATAAAAGATATAGCACTTAAAAAATGGTATTTAATCAAAGAACTGAATACCATAGACATGAATATGGGGGTCCAAGACTTCTTAGGTGGGGAATTCTGTATGCAAGACGCACTTCAAAATTTATTTTTGTAGTGCGTCTTGCATACAGAAGGCCCACCTAAGAGGTCAGATCTTATTGTAAGGGTAAAATTAATACCATTAAAAATCAATTAGGTATGTACCTTCTCCTATAAAAAAAATTATGTATCCAAGAAAAGAAAATTTAATTGTATTTAAAATGTGCTCAAGGTCTCAAAAGCTATGATTAAATAACATAAATTTCATCTTTTCACTATACCTACCTATAATCATAGTCATTAAAAAGTTGAGCAACGATACGATGATGCAGTTTTAATTAGATCAACAGGTCTTAGCCCAAAATAACACGCTGTTGAAACAATGCTTAATTAAAGCAAAATACTTTTTTCACGGTTATGTGCATAAAGTTGACATCTTATAGGAAAACGCAAACCATCATAAAATTCAGAATTAGTTATCTTACAGTTTAGAAAAATTAGAAGAAAATAGTTTTACATAATAGTTTTTAATAATAAGCCAACACTTTTAATAAGAAATTTTGTAAAAAGTGAAAAAAAAACAGTTTCGTACGTTCGTGAGATAGATGACGAACTGTGATTTCAAACATACCAGACAAATTTAAAAACTTCATATTTTCTTTTAAATTCACAATTGCTATAACTATGTACATACATATATCTTATACATATATCTATTTACAACACATTCTCTCTTTTTTCCTTTTAGCTCTTAAAACTACTATAGACCTCCTTTTAGCAAACGGCTTCACGTGCAAAGGTTATGTAGTTGACATTTCTGATCGTGAACAAGTGTATGAAAGAGCCGAACAGGTTAAAGAAGAAATTGGTGAAGTCGAAGTCCTGATCAATAATGCAGGAGTAGTGTGTTGCAAACCATTCTGGGATCTGCCTGACAGAGTGATTCAAAAAACCTACAACATTAACATAATTTCACATTACTGGTCAGTGAAAGCTTTTCTCCCGGAAATGATGAAAAACAATCGCGGCCATATTGTAACAGTTGGTTCGGTGACAGGTCTTTTGGGAACCTATGGCTGTAGCGACTACAGTGCAACAAAATTCGCTTGTAATGGATTCCATGAGAGTCTGTACACCGATTTACGTGCACATGGTTATGATAATATCGGAATGACCCTAGTATGTCCGTACTACATTAATACTGGCATGTTTGACGGAGTTAAGCCAAGAGCAATTCCAATGCTCGAACCACAGTATGTTGCTGATGAAATAACCAAGGCAATGCGAAGAAATGACAATTGGTGTGTTCTGCCGAATCACATTAGGGCCTTGATTCCTCTGAAATGGTAAAATAAAAATTGTTAAATAGTAGTATATTTAATATTTTATGATAATATGTTTTTTTTTTTTTTTGTATGCGAATTTTAGTCTTTTACCCTCGAAAATGTGTTGGGAACTGATGTCACGTGTCATCCGAGGTCCACAATCTATGATGTTGTTCAAAGGCAGAGGCAGGGTCGCAGCTGGATAAGAGATGTTGTTGTTGCATTTATTAGTGTGTAATTATATAATAAGATTGTAGTCTTTTGAACAAAACTGCTAAGTTTTCGGGTAAAGACTGTTGATATGCCAAAGTTGGCTCTTAGAAAAATATTTTAATAACAGAAATGTTATTTGAAATTTTTAAATGAGTGTTAGAAATTAGTGTAAGTAAATAATGTTAAATAAAAATATTTTTTAAAATTATTTTGTTTTTTACCTGATCTATTTAATAGTGAACTTCGAGGTTTAATAAAAGTAAACACTACAATACGATGATGGAGAACTTCAAATAAGTGGTTGTCATTTTTTATCATCCGTGCCTATCGCCGCTGCCGCCGCCGCCGTTCGTCGGTTATTTTTTATTATTATTAATCTCACTGGCTGTTGTTGTGTGATAATAAGAATAAAATACCCTAAAACTAAATTCATAATTTAGAAAACATACTGATCAATAAATTGTTTTTGTATACCTGCCAAAATGCCGACGCGATAGTTTAGTTCGAGAACTTCTATCACTGATAAGAAAGCTTTGAGTTTCTTTTACTACAAAACTTTTATAGGTACAACGAAATTCAATAACAGCGATAGATAATAATAGAAGCATTGAATAATTATTATTACAATGATAGAAGCTTAGGTCCTATACATTAGAAAAAGCTTTGTCAAATAATAAAGCTTGATCAATATAACCATAACAGAGAACTTGGTTCTCAAAAATTCTCAAACATTATTCACATAGCCTCCGTGGCGCAATCGGTTAGCGCGTTCGGCTGTTAACCGAAAGGTTGGTGGTTCGAGTCCACCCGGGGGCGATTTATTTTGAAAAACTATACATCCTAGTTGTTAAAGCATGCTACTGCTACATCTCTTTCAGGGAATCCTATTTTCATCTAAAATAAAGTTAAAAAAGGTTTCCCAAGTTAACCAAATTAAAGGTACATTTATAGGTCAGTCAATAAAGACATCGTAGGTCTAAACTAATTTTGCAGCTTCGACATATTTGAAGCATGCAAATTTTACTTTTATTTAAGCCTAACTGCAGCTCTGTAGGTTAAATACATAACGAAATACAGCACTTCAAACCTGGAAATTTTTCTGAAAAAGTTCGAAAATAGAGTTTTAGCTATCGGCTAAAATATTTAGCCTTATAATAAATTTATATGACATAGATCTTACAATATTGTCAAATTTGTCAGTTAAAAATTGTCCCGAAATGTCTTTCAACCATACAATTTCAAAAACTTGCAATTTTTTCTGACAAAAGGTCTGTTTGGTTACTGAAACGTCGTACGAATTCGTACGACGTCGCACAACTTTTCACAAATTCCTGTTTGTTTACTCAAAAAAGTTGCACAAAGTAGCAAGAAGAGAGCACAGCGAAAGAATAAGAAATTTCCCCTCTTTGCAACTTTCTGCTACACAAATTTCTTGTTGCAAGTGGTGCGTTCTTTTATGTTACTGTGGTTAGCTATAGTTAACTTCGGTCGTTCCTTTAATTCAAAGAAGTTACTTCGAGTAACTTTATGACGTCATAAAATCGTTCCTAAATTCCAAAGTTAAAGTGTCAAAAAGTAACAATGCAAAAGTAGCAATGGTGGATGTTTTGTTTACTTTTTGCCCTTTTGATTTGGAATTGTTTTCAATATTTAAAATTTGTTTTTATCAATTTAATCAATGTTTTTTGTCGAATTTGATTTTTGGAATAGTTTTCTTTTATTTTCTGATGCATTTTCTTTCTGTCGGCATTTTCTTCTTGTTATTTCGTCAATTTTTCATCAAAAATTCTGTGCCATAAGCAATGAAAAAAATTGCACTTATTTCTGTTCGATTTATACAAAACTTATGTGTAAAGAAATTTAATTTGGAAATAGTACACATGTTATTTTGAATTCCTAATAACATTTTTTCTTGGTTATTCATTCCAAAAACAATTCTGTTTTTTTTTTTGTCAACCCCTTTCGTTTGACAGATTAACTATTGTTAACTCTGGTCGTTCGTAAATGAAAAAGTTACCAAGAGTAACTTTCTTAACTATGGCACATCAACTTTTATTTTTGACACATTAACCATAGTTAACCACAGTAACATAAAAGAACGCACCTAAGGAGTTTAACAACTGTCAAAATCCCTGACTGCCTTCTTCTGGCCGTTCATTTTCATTTTGCTGTTTTTTTTTTTTGTTTTTTTAATTTAAAATTACAATACGGCGGACAAAGTTTTTAATTGTCAATATATAAATATTATTTATTACATATGTATATATTTGCTTTTTTATTAAAGTATTTTTATTAAATGCCGAATTCTAGATAATATTCTTCATTTTAAGAAAGAAAATAATACAAAAAGATGATTATGGCGTCACAAAAATCCAAAGATGGCGAATAGGGTGTATGTTATGAGCATACCTTTTATGTTCTGTCTTGTTTATCGTTGGCTGCTTTAAAGGCTGTTTCACAATGCGACGAGAAATGCTTTATTATAGCGTGACGAGATCTCTTCACAGTTGTTCTCTCATTAAAACGAATTTCAAACAACGAAATAACGTAATTAAGTATTTCTCGTTGTCACGTTGCGTCTTTTTTTTCAATTTTTCGAACTTTACGACGTGACAATACGACGAGAAATGCTTTATTATGTATAATTACACTGTTTAAAATTCTTTTTTAAGAGAGAGAAACTACAAAGAGATCTCGTCACGCTGACGTCTCGTTTTCTCGTCGCATTGTGAAACAGCCTTAACTTACGTTTGACGTTTCAAATACAAACTGCAACAAGACGTTTGTTAACTTTGTAGCAGGTTTAACTCTCTTTGAGAGAATTTTTCTCTTCTTTTAGAAATTTGACAGATTTTCCAACTTTGTGCTACAAAAGTAACTAAACAGACCTAATATTGTGAGAAACGTCAGTGTCAGCTCATTGTCAGAAGACCACCTGAAAAATCGTTTGAACATGTCTGAACACACAAATTTTATTATTGTCAGACAATTAGAATACTCGCAGCCTTATCATCGTACCCGATCGGAACGAAATTTTCTCCGATTTTTACGAAATGTACGAATTTTGTATCATTGTAGCCGTTCCCATAGGCCAATCGGAGAAATTTACGAAAAAAAATTTAATGTGCGTTAAAAATGTTAAATTCGTGTGTTGGATGCCGATGAAATGTCAAAATGGCAGCAACGCATCACGAATTCATGCGATGCTTTCTGATTTCCCCGACAGAAAATTAAAAGTGGAAAATTTCCCGTAACCATACGATACGATTCGTACACCATGAACATAAAAAATCGTCAGATCGGAAGTTTTCTCCGATTGTATACATTTCTCAGAGAAAATACGATAATATAGGATTGACTGTCAGGTGTCAATGTTTAAGACATCTTACAATTGCTGACAATTTCTAAACAACGCTTGCACACGGATCAACCAAGTTTTGAAAGCAAATATCTTCCAATCGTCAGATAAGAATAATTTATTATTGTGAAAAAGCTTTTAATTTAATATTAATAATTATTAACAAGAAAATAGAGAAATCCGAACTCAAAAATATTTCAAAATTATTTATATAGCCTCCGTGGCGCAATTGGTTAGCGCGTTCGGCTGTTAACCGAAAGGTTGGTGGTTCGAGTCCACCCGGGGGCGAATTTATTTTATGAAATTATTTAAAATTCAAATAAAATAAGTCTTAAACGGCGCAAAACATTCGGAACAACCAAAAAATGTTCTAAGATTCACATCGCGCCAGTCAGTGTGGGCACCCTCATTAAACATGCACCATGTAGATAAATTAATATTTGGTTTGGTATCAGCGTTGCCGAATTGGCATGATCAAGCTTTTTTGACACGATAATTTCCTCGTGGCACGAAAAATTTAAATATGGCACGTTCTTTTATTTTCATTATTTTACTCAAAATGGAGCAAATTTCACAAAATTTAATGAAAATTGGTCCAAATTCCGTAAAAATTGGGCAGAAGCACATTATTTTTGACAATGTACGAAGAGAGCAAATGATTTTCATTGATTTTGTTTTTTTTATAACAACCGGTAATAACATTGATTACAGGCTTTTCACGCAAATAGAAGAATTTGTGATTTTTTTTTCATGTGGCATGAAAAAAGGCACGTTTTTCCGGAAAATAATGCACATTAATTTTAATTCGGGCGACAACGCTGTTTGATATTCTCAAACTTCATTTGAATTTTTGTTTTTGTTCATCCATCAAGTTTTCATTAGTGCAAAATTATCTTAATAAGTGTCAGTCAAGTCTCTCATAGTAGCCACTTCATTGCCACTTACTTCAGGCTAAGGGAAAAAAGTCTTCGAATTCCAATATAAAAGCCGCGTTTTATTTTCGATGGTTCTGAATTAGGATAATTTCTGAACACGTAACACAAAACCAACATGCAAGATCCAGATGAAATTTAAGAACAAAGTTTGCACCACCTACCATCATCAAGAATTTATAAATGATAAAATTTCAGCTGGCCATAATTGTGTTTGCAAAAAGGTTAAAATTCAATCAAATTTAAAAAAAAGTACGTACATATACGCCCGAGTGACCGATAAATAAATTCTGATCACTTTTCTGAGTGATTTGTAGTTAATTAAGTGCCAGTTGTACAATCGTGGTTTAAATTTTGATCCGTGGTTCAGGAATTTTAACTCGCCGATTTCGGCGGGTTAACTGAGGTTCAACGATGGTTCAAGGTTCGAATATGCACTAAAAGCCAATTACATGCCTGAACCATTGTTGAACCACAGTTAACCCGCCGAAATCGGCGAGTTAAAATTCCTGAACCACGGATCAAATATTTGTACAACTGGCCCTAAGAGAGTTGATTATTATTCGCTGAGGGTCAGTTGTACAATCATGGTTCAAATATTGATCCGTGGTTCAGGAATTTTAATTCACCGGTTTTAGCGGATTAACTGAGATTCAACGATGGTTTTGGGATGCAATTGGCTTTTATCATATACTTGAACCTTGAACCATCGTTGAACCTCAGTTAATCCGCCGAAATCGGCGAGTTAAAATTGCGTTGTTTTGGTACAACTGGCCCTAAGTAAATACTTTACATACGCTTTCAATATATATTTGTGTTTTTTTTTTTTTAATAATTGACGTGCAATCAAGGGGTTTTTGGTACGCCTCATATGTCAGCGACACAGTGCGAGCAGTAGGTAAGGAGGAGGGGATTTAAAAGAAGATGTCGGTGTATATTGGTCTTGAATTTCCGAATATTACAATGAGGGAAAGACAGAGCTTGGAAGAGCATTCCACATTCGCGTAGTACGGTTAAAGAACGAATCCATGAATTTGACAGTACGACCGAAATTGGACTCAAGGGTAAACTGATGAGCATTCCGAGAAGCGTGAGTATTACGGTTGAATTGTTTAAGGGGACAAATGCAATTGGCTATTTCACTAGAGCACTGACCGTAAAAGTAACGATAAAAGAGAGAGAAAGAGACAGGAAACGTTACGACGATGTTCGAGGGACGTAAATGATTCTATAATGTTCCTATCTCCAATCGTTTTAATGGCTCGTCTTTAAATATTGTTCAAAAGGCTTAAGTAAATTCCTGGAGCACCATCCCAGAAATGCGAATTATACTCAAGCTTCAGTCGTATGTAACATTTGTAGATAATAGCCAGATCTGAAGGGGACACAAATTTCTTGCATCTCCAAAGGAAACCTAGACATCTTGCTGAATTTTTGGCAACATTGAGTATGTTCCACAAGAAGTGGTTCGTAATAGATATACCAAGAATCGCAAGCTGCTTGGTTTCTTCGATGCAAGTGCCACTCATGGATAGTGGCAAGGGGAGTAAGACTCACTTTAACGACAAAAGACAGCATTGAGTTTTCGAAGCATTAAATTCTACGCGGTTTTTTATTCCCCATTGTATAATACTATCTAAATCAGAAATTAATATACTAATCATATTTTGCAGTTGCTGTTCCACATCTGAAGAGCAGGATCGTCAGCGAAACAGTTAATTGGATTAGAAGTTACAGATATGAGATCATTTATAAAAATGAGAAAGAGGGTTGGGGACAAAATGGAGCCCTGGGGCACACCACCATTTATGTTGTGGGTTTCAGACAACTTGTATAGAACGGTTCGAAAGAAAGTTTCTAATACAACGAAGAAGAGATTCATCAATACCGAAAGCACGCATTTTCGATATGAGAGCAAAATGCCAAACTTTATCAAATGCCTTTAAAATATCATGTCCAATAATCTTACTTTCTCCAAAACGATGTAAAGATTTGTTCCACTATTCGGTGAGATAAGCCATCAGATCACCAGGGACCTATTGCCCCGAAAGCCATAATGCCGGTCATTAAAAAGCTTTCGGTCTTCAATATATTTCTTAAGCTGATAGTTTATCAGCATTTCCATGACCTTGGAAAGAAGGGACGTAAGTGCAATCGGTCGGTAATTCGAGGGTGAAGAAGATTCGCCTTTTTTAGGTATTGGCTGGACAACTGCTCGGAACAAGCCCAGAAGAATAGGATAGATGGAAAAGCTTACAAAGAGGTTTTGCCGGCGTGGAAGAAGACCTCTTCAGAATAACTGGCTGAACAGAATGATGACGGAGACGGAACTGGAGCCGGAGCTGGAATAGCTGTCAAAATTTTGAATACACGCAAATTCAATGTTGCGAATACAACGGAACGTAGCCGCATACGGAGCTGCAGCCGCAGACGGAAGAGTTCAACAACTTTTAACTTTTCACGTCCGAAAATTTCGACGTTTCAATTTGTATGAAGAAAAAAAAAAACCATTTGGGTCGGAAAAAAATATTATGGTTATTTTGTATCGCGAAAAAAATTATTTATTAAAAGGAAAATTATTGGAAACAAAAAATTAGAATTCTGAGCTTGTACACAAGAATATTCTTTTGTTTTTCTTCAAAATACATTCAAAGCTGTACAGCTGCATTGTGAGCACGTAAAAAAAAAACGTACGACACTTTTTGACAGATCTTCCAGTTACGTCTGCGGCTCCAGTTCCAGCATTCTATTCTGTTCAGGCAGTAATGGCGGGGATACCATCCGGACCAGCGGATTCATGTGTATTGAGATCCTTCAAGACTCTCGCTACAGCACGAGTGCGAAAGTAGATTTGTCCCATTGAATCGTTTACGCGCTCAAGGAGTCATGACACTATCTGGCAGCGTAGAATTGGCGGCGAACTGCCTAACAAATACGTTAACTTTCTCCAGAGAGCTAACGAAAGGAGTGTCATTGACAACAAGCGTTGGAACGATGTATTCCGAATGTTTTTTAGCCTTAATTTTTGGTCATGTAAAATTTTGGTCCGTCGAATATGGGTGTTGCAGGTCTTCCTGGCTTGTTTGAAATTTTTCCGATTTTCCTCAGTTGGGTTGGATCGAAAACACCGGAAGCTTTCCTCTTTTACTCTAATAACCTCTATCTTTACAGCTCGAATCAAACCATGATTATATTAATATTTTTTTTTAATTTAATGGCTCATGAAGAACTAGGGCCTAGCTTTCATTATATGGAACACACTTAATGCATAGTTTTCTCTACAATTAATATTCCCAAGTATTTTATCATATTTGTTTTTTTTTTTTATTTAATTTATACACATGTATATCTTATAAATTTTCGAATACAGTACAGTAAGGTACCTAAATATAGCCAAAATGTTTATTCTGGAGGTAAAGAGGGAGATTTTTAATATTGCATTGAAACACAACATAAGTAAACCAAACTAATGCCAAGCTTTGAAATAAAATATTAACAAGTCGGCAATAGAGAAATCCGTGCTCAAAAATGTTCTAAATTTATTTATACAGCCTCCGTGGCGCAATTGGTTAGCGCGTTCGGCTGTTAACCGAAAGGTTGGTGGTTCGAGTCCACCCGGGGGCGGATTTATTTTATGAAACTGGCTTTAATATAATATGCAGTCGAAACCTCACTAAACCTAATAATTTTTCATCAGAAATTACCGCATCACCCAAATAGTCATAATGCATTCCGATTACGATGGAATTCATGATAGGGCTGAACTTTCATCGACATGTCTGACTTTTTCCGTATTCTCTATCACCTTATTTTTAGGTTTGATTAAAATCTATAGATAGATAAGTTAATTTTATAACGAATTCTAGACTTCCCTCATTGTTAAAATAAAAATAGAATTACTTTAATTTTTTTTGTCTGCAATGCAATAACAAATTGTTGGGTAAATTTGATAAGAATTTGAAATTCTTAATAAACGCGTCATAAAATTGTTAATTTTCAAAATGAGCATCTATTGATCTTGACCTATAAGCTTTATTTTATTATTCTTAATTCTTATGAATATTTAAATTTCTTTTATTGGAAAACACTTACGGTCACTTGCGCATGAGTTTTTTGACAAAATGAAATTTTTAATTTATAAAAAAAAAAAAAAAAAACAACAGCTGACCAATTACTAAAAGTAACTGAACTTTTATGAGGTACAACCTAATTTTTCTAGTTTTCGTTCGATTTTTTCAATCAGCTCCATTGTGTGTACGAATTTTTCATTTCATTTCAGAAATTTTGAAATTTCAAAGTTTTTTCACGATTTTCCAACTCTTTCGGTCGAATTTTCCAATTTTCGGCTTCTTAGTGTGTTAAACTAGTTCAATTAAAGTCCAACAAAACTATCCGCAACCGAATCGGAGGATGTTTAGCCGAGTTATGCTTGTACGAACACAAAAAGAGATGCATTTTTATAGAATATCATCAATGGAAAAATAAAGGAAATTTTGTTTTAAATATGTAGTGTAGTGTACTGACCTTAGGACCTGGAGTGAAAAAGAAGATACGCCCTTGAAATTGTGGACGTTTGGCAACGCTATACCAATAGTGAACTTTCTTTGTTTTTGATTAACGTGTCACCTACTGACCTTATGAAAAATTAAAGAATTGGATTGCCTTAATCTTTTCCCGTGAAAAAATTGTTTTGTTGTGATAACAATTGCAAATTCTTGGAAAAAGCTAAATCAAATTCAAGGGAAAACAAAAAACAAAAAGCTAAATCAAATTCAAGGGAAAACAAAAAACAATATAATACTCTTTTCAGTACAATTAATACGTTCTTACTTGCGATAAAGGTACTTTAGGAATGTTTTGGATTCGTACAAAAAATCGAACTAGAGATAACATTACGATAATAGAGAACAAGAAAAAGAGGGTTCCGCAATTCTGTCTGCCTGTCTGTATATCTGTACTTGCAATAAAACCGTTTAGATAAAGGTTATTTGTCTCAAAAACGGCTCTAACGATTTTTTTTTATTTTGATGTGTACTAGCGTGGTAATATGATCTGCATTTTGCATTGAACCGTTTTTTTTTTTTTTATTTTACACTTTTTCGTAACCGCTCAACCGATTTTGATCAAAATTTTTACTCTGAAGGTCCTATCAAGTGTGAATAATACTGCATACAACAAATATTTACAGAAAAAAACTATATTTTTTAGATTTTTAAAAAAAGTTCAATATTTTTTTTTTGAAAAATCATTTTTTTGAAAACGGGTTGATGAATTTTTTTGAAATCATGGTTTTAGTTGTGTATTATTATATTCATATATTTCTAAAAAAAACCCCAAGAAATTTTATAAATAAAAAATTATTTTTTAAGAAAACCGCTCCAAGGATTTAAAAAATTTTTCTGCATAAATTTATTGTTTTTCAAGACTTGAGATGGCGTTCTTCATTCTGAGATTAAAACATTTTAAGTATGTACTTGTTTTATCAATTTAAAAAACGTGTTTCGTGCTTTTTTTTTCTTTACTCAATCTTTTAAAAATCGACAAAAACTTTTACTACAAGAGCAAGTTCGTGCGACCTAGTCGTGCATTTTATTTTTTATTAAGTAAGGCTTGATTTGCATTAGGCTTGATTCACATTATAGTGCCAATACCGTTACAGTCTCGAAACTTTCTCGCTCCGATACAATCAATTTCTGTTCACAATGCCGCTCCAATACCGATACCAATTCAAGATGTATCGAACTATACCTACATGTATTGTATATTTCTTACTTTTATTTCCATAGGAACTATATTAATCACGTTCTCGCTTCGATAAAATATTCTTTTCAATGAATCGAAACTGGAGCGAGAGTGTATCGGTATCGGAGCGGTATCGACGACGGTGTGAATATACGCATTGTTTTTTGTGTAAGAATATTTTATCGGAGTAAGAAAGTATCGAGACTGTATCGGTATCGGCACTATAGTGTGAATCAAGCTTAAAGCATTCTTCTGACTATTCCATATTAAACACTGTCTTACTAGTCAAAAAACTAATAATTACAACTGTAGGTTATAGGTGTTTAGTTGAAAACTATTTTAAATTTATATTTTATATTTTAACTTTATCACAAATCGTATCATAATTTTAAAATTATTTCTTTTTATTCTCATCTAAATTTTCAATTTGTCAAACCTTTTTTCGAAAACGACCAAAAAGTATAGTAACTTTTTCGACGGCACTGGCAAAATTAAGTGCAGCATGTGTGTATCTGTATCTGTATATGCAGCACGTACTCTACATCATTTATCGCATTCATAACGGAATATGAAATAAAATGAAATTTTCAAAATGTACCATTTCTCTGACATAATCTTTTGTTTGGGGAATCAATGGATTTTGGGATTTAAAGCGATTCGGGATTTTACTGTACCATTATATAAATCAAGAGTATTGGTCTTGGACCATTAGTTCGGTTTTGTTATTTAGATAGAATATATTTAATTTTCTTTAAGTTAAGTTCGCCTTCAAAAAAAAAAAACATTCGGAAGAATATTTTAATTGAGCATTCAAAAAGGAACACATCCTTCAAATTAACCATTTTTTAAATTTAGAGTGTTAGTACTTTCTTTGATTTCTATTTTCAATTTTTTAATGTACAAATCTATAACAATTAACTTATGATAAATTTAAAAAAGAATAGAAACAAGGTGCAAAGAAAATAAAATCTGTTATGTAGAAATTTATTTGAAATTTAGATAACATTTCTTGTGAAATTTATAATTTCTGGTGCATTATGAATCAATAAGTTCCTTGAATTTGTTTGAATTTATTTTGTTATCATCTTCATTTAACAAATTCTAAATGTGTCATCAATAGTTTGAAATATTTTTTTTTTTTTATATTTAAAATAAATAAATATATAATAAAAATTTCTCCTTTTTACAGTACTGGTCTTGTTTGGAAAAGAAATATGAAGAAATTTACTGCTTTTAGTATTACAAGCGCGATCACCATTATACTTTTAACAACTGTCAATGTAGGAGAGACCTGTAAAACTGCAAATGTTGTCAAAGAGAAGGAAATGGTAAGAAGTATAATAAGTGAATTTTTTTTTTTTAAGAAATCAGTTTTTTACTCTTGGCGGAAACCAAAAATACTGATATATAATTAAGTGCTAATTTGTTACGCAAACCGAAACTTTAAATAATTTCTTAGTTATTTAAGTTTCCGCTAAAATACGTTATCGGACAAAAATACGAAAATAATAATTTAATCAGTTTGCAAAATTGTAGCTTTGTAGATACTAATTTGTTGCTTGAAAATTAATTTTGTAACTTTTAGGGATAATTTTTTATGTGAATTTAAAATTTTAAAAGTGTATTTCCCCGTTGAAATTAAACAAAGACAAAATCTTAAAATAATGAAATTTTAAAATTCTTTTTTAACAAAAATTCTAGCTCTTTAAATGTTAATTAATAGCACCAAATCTGAAATTTTTGTTTTTATAGTCAAATTTTGAAGTTAGCTCTAAAGTGAGCTGTCAAAATACAGTATTTTTTGCATATAAGAAAAACTCAAAAAAAACTTGCTTGAAAGAAATTGAATCGAAAGTGTGTTACATTCAATTTTTCTTATATTCGTTGTTTTCATATAAGAAAAACTCGGATATAAAAAGAAATTTCTTGAATTTTTAGAATTTTTTATATCCGTGTTGTACTGTAATTAAAAAAAATCAAAACTTTTTTTGCATGAATTCTTCATAGCCCTACCACACTATCCCATCGAGTATTAATACATGTAAAAAAAAGTGTGACTTAATTACTTACGACTGCCAAATTTGTGTGAAGAAAACGATTTTCATATTTTGCTTCCACACTTGCATCGAAAAAATCAATTCACCATAACCTCAAACTAAGTGGGATAGAATGTATGATGGTTTTAGAACCAATCCTAAAAAATTTCGTGTATTAACACATGTCAAATTGTGTGAGATGGGCTGTCAAAGTCGTGTGGGATAAAATTTCATATTTTGTTTCCACAGAATGACACAGGATTTACTTTTTTGACATAAATGTTAATACTCAGTGGGATAGTGTGGAAGGCCTATTACAAAGTATGGAAGAATTATAGGTACATACGTTGTATTTTCTTAAACATAATTAATAGTAAATGGTTATGGCACGTTGGATTTCCTAAAACTGATGTAGTTTCCATTAATTTCATACCCCACGTTGGGCGCCATCTGTAACGTATGAAAAATAAATAATTATCTCCTATCCTTACAGGAGTCAAAAGTAAAGAAATGATCTCATGACATCCTAAATCATCTCTCGTTCTCCATTTTTAAATTGAATATCTACATATGTGTATGTACAGTGTACACATCGATGTCACGCATATATAAAATCTTCAACAGTCGAGTATATCAAAAGTTAACCCTGAACTTAATTAAAAGCGAAAACACTGACTTTATTTCGCATAATTTATTTGTTATCCAAGCTTCTGCTAAAATAATTTCAAAATTTTCTAAAAAAAACCCGAATTTTCGAATTTCCGGTGCGTTTTTTTTTTTTTTACTTCAAATTCCAATTCATGCTTAACAAATTAGCTACAAATTCTGGAAAAACCAGTTGAAAATTAAGATAATAAGAATTAAGAGAAGAAGCAGTCTAATTATTGTTCGCCTATGTTTTGCCTTTTTTTAAGCAAGTTTAATTAAGCTAAATAATCTCGCATCATGTAGAAAGTTTTTCATATTTAAATTGGATTAAAGCTCAGCACCACTAAAAAGGAGACTCATGGATAGGGCTTGACACCCCTTGAAATAGGCATCGCATATCTCCAGCAAAAACAAAAATAAAAACAAATTAAAAATACCAAAAAAAAAATTAATTCGTAAGCAATTGGTGTAGCGCCTTTAAGTTGTTGTTGTTGTTCACAAATTCAATGAAATTGAATGATCAAGTCTAATAAACTGACATTCTATAGTATGAATAGTACAATAATAATAATTATAACAAAATAATATAAATTTTCATAAAACAGTACAAAATTTTTAAATTGACATTTCTTTTATTGCAGTATACTCCCGATGTAGAACACATGCAAGACGCATTTCATAATTCTTTTCAAAATATGCAAAAAGAGATGATGAACTTAGCTGATGTTGCGAGAGCCGAAAGTTCCAAAAACCAGATGCCAGGGCCGGGTTCAGGTTATGGGTATGCTTTTAGTTCTGCAAACGGAAAAACTAAGTTTACAAGTGGCCACGGTGATGCGGTATTTGTCACATCAACGTCAAATTCAAACGGATCGACTGGTATTCATACCAGATGGGGTTTTCATTTTCTGTATTTTCTGTTATTTTTTTCAATATGTGTGCATAAATGGCTTTTAATAAAATAAACAAAAATATAGTCCAGTAAAATTAGCAAATATATATTAAGCAAATGCTAAATGGGCTATAAACTTCCAACAAGAAACTTATAGCATTATCCGTCCGACATTTTGAAATAATCTTTATATTTTTTTTTTATTTTATAGTAAAAAAAATATATTTACCTAATAATTTAAAAAAAACAATTAATATAACATTAAATAATAAAATTTAGTAAATTTATATAATTTATATACATTTTGTTTTAATATATAGGAAAACAATCCTTTAAAACTTTTGTCTAAAAAATTGCTTCACTAAAAAAAAAAAAAAAAATTTTATGGCACAACAGCTCATGAAGAACTAGGGCCTAGTGACTTACAACTCTCAACCATTCCTGTGTGCGTGTCTGCAGGAATGGAGGGGACCTACAGTTTATTGCCGAATCCGAACGGCTAACGAGCGGCACTTTTCTGTGACAGGAGATACTCTTGGAGGATTTGTCAATTCCTCGCAAGAGGCAGTTGTGAAAATTATGTTGAAAAATGTGGAAAATAATTGCTAATAAGTAAATGGTATCAAGTTCATATTTCTCTTCTAAAAGTAAATCAAGGGATGAAGATTTTTTTGAAATATTGACATAGAAGCTATAATGCACAAATACAGTGACAAAATTGTGTTCCATTCGCCACAAAATAAATAAATTTTTTCATTGAAATCTAAATTTACCAATGGAAAACCCCATAAATCAATTCACAAGGCTATTAATGAGAGTGCCCACGCTTGCGCGGTGTGAATGTTGTTTTTTCTTTTAAATAAATAGGTGGCGAGGCTGGGGATCGAACCTTAGACCTCCGGCATGACAGTCCATCGCACTTACCATCACGCCACGGCTACTACTTCACGTTTTTTGCTTCACTAAAAAGTAATAATTGTCGAACACCTGTCAATTTTTCTTAGTTTAAAAATGTTTTTGAAGGTTCATCTTTTCCTATGTTCGTCATCTAAACGATTTTTATATTAATTAATTTTTTGCTTTTTCGTTAGAAAACAATAGCTGCATTTTATTTTCCCCAAGATCTAATCCGGATCAGATCATGATAATAAAACAAACTGGATCACAAATTTATTTATTTCTCACAGTTGGCTTTATTAGCACAATAAAATTGACAGAAGGAAAATTTTCACAAATATTATTTGAAATAATATTTGGTATTGAATGTTTAAAATGGAACAGTTTTATTTTTTTAGTTTAATTTTCATTAAGTTAATAGTTTTTATGTATTTTTTCCGTGCCTCGCGACGCGTCGTCTCTATTGAATGAAGAAAAACTCATAAAAAAAATTGGAATGATGGCGGCATTTGTTTGATTTCGAGAATTTTTAATTTTATTGAGTTTTTTCTGTAAATCTCAGCAGTTTTACCAACCTATAAAATTAAAATATTGCTAGGGAAGTGTTCAAAAAATGGATTTCGAAATCCAAATCTAGAAGCAGACCTGGATCTCGTGTTGTTTTTGTATTACTTGTATTTATGTTTCCAAATCCAATCCGGATCAGATCTGGGGGAAAATAAAATACAGCTAATAATTGTTTTACATATATTCAAATTTAAAACTATATAATTTATAACCTTGTTTAAAGATTGTCAATCGGGCAGACGGCAAAGCCATGCTAATACGATTTTTTTATATAAACTTTGAAAATTGTAATTATAAATTATGAAATAAAAATCAATTGAACTTGAACTTGAACTTGAACTCATCTAAACGAAAAATACTCGGAAAGGTTTTTTTGTAGACAATTATAACTGAACGCAAATAATGGCTCTCCCGAACCGATACGAAACATTCGGAGTGAATTTGCGACGACCGAAAAATGTTCCAACATTCACACCGCGCAAGCGTGGGCACTCTCATTAATAGCCTTGTGAATTGATTTATGGGGTTTTCTATTGGTAAATTTAGATTTCAATGAAAAAATTGATTTATTTTGTGGCGAATGGAACACAATTTTGTCACTGTATTTGTGCATTATAGCTTCTATGTCAATATTTTCAAAAAAAATCTTCATCCCTTGATTTACTTTTAGAAGAGAAATATGAACTTGATAAAGTTGCCGGTTCATTTTAAACTGCTACCATTTATTTATTAGCAATTATTTTCCACATTTTTCAACATAATTTGCACAACCGAAATATCAACGAAAAACATTTGCAACCTGACAGCTGGAATTATGTTGGTATTAGTACAAGGAGGGGTAAATCTGCCAAAAAATTTTGATTTGCAAATAAATTAATTTATTTTGCGCAATGAAACGCAAACGAAATTGTGTTTTTGACAGATCCAAATCAAAAATAAATTGATGGAAAACCCCATTAGAAAGGTGAAAGTATCGTATTTGTTCCAAATGTTTCGCGTTGGTTTGGGAGAGTCTTATATTACGTTTTCATTAGAGCTGAAATGAGGTAATTTGGGAAATTACAAAAAAAGTGTTCACATTTCAAATTTCTTAATTTTGTTTGAAGGTCCGTTTTTTTTTGTTTTTAACACTGAATTCTGTCATTTTAAATAGGTTCCACTTTGAATGGATTCCATTTGGGTGTGTTCATGAAAGTTTTACATAATTTCCTACCGAATTTCGTGCAAATTTGGTTGAAATTACCTCATATGGAAATTTGAATTTGTATGAGAAAAGAGATGATTTAAGCCTTAACTACATAAGCCAAAAAAGTGAAAAAGTACAAAAGTGAAAATTTTCAAACTCATTTTGGGATAGTGTTGCTCACTAGAAAACGTATAAAAATGATGCAGAAAGCTTAGATTTTGGTTTAAAAAGAATTGTGTACATTCTTTTTCACAAAACATTTGCGCTAGCGGGAAAAAAAATATTTTTACTTGTAACTTTGCAAAAAGTGGCCAATGTAGTTAAGGCCTTAGAGTTGAATTTAGAAATTTTGAACGAAGTTACCTCATTTGATCTAATGAAAACGCAATATTAGGCCGTGTGCGAATTGAGTTAAAATCGCGTTAAATTTTATCCGAAGATTAATTGTTGATACTAATGAGCTGAATCTGTACGTAGAAATATCAAAATTTTATTTCGGATAAAATTTAATCGAAATTTTAAACGAATTCGCACACGACCTTACAGTGACTGCGGCATTCTTAGGCCGTGTGTCAAGTGCGTGAAAAGTTTGGTTTAATTTGATCCAATGCCTAAATTTTCTATATTACTGTGGTTAAAATTTTAGCTCGTGGTTTTTGCCATTTTGTCTATACGCTCTTAAAAAGTTGAATGCAAATATACAGTCCTATTCTGCTAAACATTCGCGTGAAAGTTTGTATTCTGCTATCCGTCCGTAGGAGAGAAACGAATGTCTAAATTTTGTATAAATGTCGATTAAAAATAAAATTTAAAAAGTTATAAATAAAAAAAAAAAATAAATTTGATGGCACAACAGCTCATGAAGAACTAGGGCCTAGTGACTTACAACTCTCAACCATTCTTGTGTGCGTGTCTGCAGGAATGGAGGGGACCTACAGTTTATTGCCGAATCCGAACGGCTAACGAGCGGCACTTTTCTGTGACAGGAGATACTCTTGGAGGATTTGTCAATTCCTCGCAAGAGGCAGTAGCCGTTTTTTCTTTTAAATAAACAGATGGCGAGGCTGGGGATCGAACCTTAGACCTCCGACATGACAGTCCATCGCACTAACCATCACGCCACGGCTACTACAAAAATTTAAAAAGTTACCGCCATATTATTCACTCGATACATCCATATTTAAACTTAAATCCAGATGAATTTACATTGAATTTGTATGATTTACATTCAGATTTACGTTTTAATCTAGATGTATTGAGTGAATAATATGGCCCTTATAGTCGCATTTATTAGATTTGTGGCTGTTTAAACTATGTCTAAATATTTCGAGGCAGTCGGAAATATGCTTTATTAATGAAAAAAAAAAAAATATTACATTTGTCAACGTTTTGATAATCGATTACGTTGTCTAAAGCAAGATAAAACGAAAAATCACTTTAGCAACTATTAGAAAGGTTTTTTCAAAACTTGGACGGCTGTATAAAGTAAGACAGTGTTTATATTAATACGACTATTAGATTTTCTTGAGAACTTCGAAAATAAATTTCGGTTAGGATTTGTACTCTAAAGACAGCAGATTTAAAAATATTATTAAAGACAAATTGAATGAAACATTCACGTGAATAGAAAGATTCGATCGAATCGTTTAGCTGATAAATATATCATTTTGTAGAGAAGTCGTGTTAAATTCTGTCAGTAAAGATATGAACTTAAGAAATTGAAACAAAAAGATATGCAATCATTTTATTTGTATGTCATACCTTTGTATATATATTCTATAGTAATCTTATGGAACGGAAACTTTTAGTACTACATGTGCTCTATAGGGGACGTTGTCGACACCACAAACCATGAAGGACTGATAGTGGAGACTTTAGAATTAGGTGAGGAAAAGGATTTCGACAAGAAGTAAAAGTGAGAGGTTTGTATTAATATTACTCTGCAACAATTAAGTGGAGTAAATGAGATAAATTAATAATCTGCTGGTAGCGTCATGCCAACGAGAAGGTTTTTTTTGTCGTATGGAGGAGGAGGTATCTTAAGGCTGATTTCCAATGCCGCGTTGGGCGTCGCTTTGACAGATTTTTTTTTCAACGCGAAAGCTCACACATAGCAATTTAAACAAATTGTTTACAATGACGCGTTGGGTATTATGTTACGATTTGGCACCTATTAGCATGTACACAAACCAACGTAACATAAGCTACCTCAACGTTAAAGTTGAAAAAATCAACTTCAGCGTGTGTTTTGACAGTTAAACTAATGTTCGAATTCCTTTCAACAAAAAAATCAATTTATTTAAAAGAAAAAATCGGGTTTTCTGGACAAATTCCTTTTATTGAAAGAAAAAAATCGATTTTGTTTAAAAAATAATGGAATAATTTGTTGAAAGGAATTCGAAATTACAGTTATGTAGGTTCATTTTGATTTTCAGGTTCTCTTCAAGTCGTCTGTCATGTCGACGCGTTCGTAAAGCTTGTAAACGTATACGTAAGCGTCTCTAACGCGAACGCGCCATTGGAAATCAGCCTTTATGGTTTCTTTGTTGCTATTTGATTTGATATTTTCAATTTTTTTAGAAAGCTCAAAGCAAAGTTGTTAAATTTCACAAAGTTGCTTTATTTTCGAATATGCTTTAAATAGATTTTTGGTTGTAGGTAGATAAATTGTTATTTATGTTATTTTTAGTTTGGTTAGATGATTGTGACGTCACAAGAATCTAAGATGGCGACACTGGTGAATCCAATAAGCATATTTTATAGGTCAACGTGGGTAGTTGGGTAAGTGCATGCATTACGTATATTGGTAGATCATATAAAGGGTGTTTTATATAAAATGTGACAAAAGAGTGGGTGAAGAAGGTCATGTGGAACAAGAGGCCAGCAGGAAAACTTAAAAAAAAGGCTGAATTGCGAGACTTACTCTTGTTTTATGATCGACAGCAGTAAGTAAGTCAGGGGAGAAACTTTATTGATAAAACTAAGAGCCTACAAGACAGTAACAACAACTTCGGAATTCGGAAAACTTACAGTTCCTTCGATTCTTTTCGAAAAAACTGCAGGATTTTTCCAGGTAATCTTTGAGAAAGATATTCGAAAATACCAAACAAAGGAAAGGATAGCCGAAACATGGTTGGCTGGTATTTTGAAACAAAAGGAAGGATTATTAGAAAGCAACGTTGTACAGGAACATCAGGAAAAGATTGCACGATTCTTGCGGACTGATCATGCTCACAACAAGGAAAATAAACAAGGACTTTTTTGAGCTAAAAATGCCTTTTTAGCGTTACCGATAAGATTTTTCAAAAAAAAATTCACCAATTTTATTTTTTTTTGAAAACCTTCATATGTTTCGTTCTCAAAATTGAAATGCAAAATTTATTTAGCTCGAATTCTTATGACTTTCCAATGTTTTTTCTATTTTAAAATATTTTTTTTTTAATAGCCCCTACCATAAGGGGAAAATAGACCCCCTTCCTACCCCTACCATCACCATTCAAACAATTTTCCACTTACCTACTCGGTCTTACATTTTGATGAAAAATAATTCTCTTCCAATGTTTATGATAGCTGCTCGATTTTAGCTAGAATCGAAAGAGAAAAAGCTTTATCGATCTATCGATCGACAGCGAGGTAGAAGGCGATAGACACGAAAATATTTCACTTGAAACCAGAATCGAATTCATTATGAATTTTAATAACGAATTTAACAAAATACACAACAAAAAAATTACGAAATGACCAATTTCACAGTGACGTTTAGATAAATGTCATGAGTTCTTGAAATTGTGCAATTTCAGGCTCAGTGGGAACACACTATTACCATCATACTAAATCGTCTAAAATTTTGCGCCAATGTATAACCGGAAATGTATGAAACTTTTGGAATTATACATATATGGTCTTATTAATAAACATTGTCTAACTTTAGACAGCCGTCCAAGTTTTTAAAAAACCTTTCTAATTTTTGCCAAAGTAATCTATCTTTTTATCTTGCTTTCGACAACGTAATCTATTGTCTAAACCTAGAAAAATGCAATATTTTTTTTATTAAAAAAGCATATTTCCGACTGTTTCAAAATACTTAGACATAGTTTAAACAGCCAAAAATCTAATTAATAAGACCAATAATATTCCTAGAAAATGTATACAATGACGAATTTATTAAATGTATAAAATATTTGTAAAAGATTATTTAAAACACATATTTCCTAGGATATGTATTTATTTCCTAGGTATTGTATACAACTGCAAAATATTGCTAAGAAATGTGTTAAATTAATATTATACCATAGAAAAAGTGAAAAATAAAATACACCAACTAAAAATGAAATAAAAAGAATTTTTTTTTTTTTTCAAATTTTGCATTACTTTATTTTTAAATGAAGAACTTATTTATTTTTGAAGAAAAAACAAAATACCGGCGTATAAAAAGCGAGGTATATATGGGAACATGCTGCCCCCTGCAACCCTCCCTGGTCCACTATAGGATTTGGGGTAGGTGCGAGGTTGCGTGTATGCAAAGTTTCTTTTGGATTTAAAGAATCTGGATTTAAAGAAACTTTGTTTTACTCCGGTAATTAACGGAAATGTATAAAACCTAGGAATTATATGTATACAATTCCCATTGCTGCTTAGGAAATGTACATAAATCCTAAACAATGTGTATAGAAAAAACATTAATTCACACTTTTTCTGGCGAATTTTAGCATTGTATACATTTCCTAGGAATTATGTATAATGACGGATTACATACATTTCCGGTGACATTCCTATATATAATATTGTATACCTAGTAAAAAACTCCCTGCGTCCCTGGTCAAAAATATTCTTCATATTTGAATATAGCCTCCGTGGCGCAATTGGTTAGCGCGTTCGGCTGTTAACCGAAAGGTTGGTGGTTCGAGTCCACCCGGGGGCGAACTGTTTTTTTTTTTTTTTTTTTTTGGGGGGGGGGGTTGCACAAAACGTGTAATTTTTTAATACGCACTTCTTCGCCTGAAATAAAGACCCAATTTATGACATTTTATTAATAACTACTGTTTATGCGGCCCACCGGACCACGGCCAGGCCTCCGCCGCATATCGAGCCGTAGACATAAGTACTTCAAGCATCCAGATTCAGAGATTTTTTGAAGTCGCATGGTAGCGCTAATGCAAACCCACCTTTAGTGGCGATAAACCGTTATAACTGATATACATTGTCATTTCTTCAGTAATACTAATATGTTAATACATAAATACCTACCTAATTTCTCTAAGATACAAAACGAAAAATGCATGGACCACCATGATTAATACGCGGAAAAATACCTAGTCATGAATCACCGTTATAGGTCGGTATGTGTCTAAACTACCTACATTATGTATACCTAAATGTTGCCCGGATTTTAGAAATGTTGAAGATGGTGTCTTGGGTATTTATGAATTACCTCAATACCTAATAACATAGGTATCTATTGAATATTTTATGTACCTACTTACATAGGTATTTTCAATCATGGGAATACCAGCAAAAATAATAGTGACTCAACCGAAGGTTTTATTTTTCTTTGACAAACATTTCATCTTTCGACACATACTACAAACCATCAGAAGAATATAATGTACAAAGAATCTTTTGGTTTCCAACAACAATTCGCAATGCAAAACGACCAATTTTGATAAGAATTTAAAATACATTTTATAAGTGATTGCTTTGCTTGCCATTTCTTAGTTATCGTGGATGCCACATCTCAACTAAGAATATTGTTCTTGACCTTATTATCTGTTTTGATATTGTTAACGCCACTTCTTTGTGCTAAGTTTGTCATTGCAAAAAATACTAAAAGTTTTCGCTGAGTAGTACCTAGACCAATACCTTTTTGTGGGCATTAAAAGAAGATTGCTTATCCTTAAAATTCCATAAATTAAGCATTTAAAAAACTATGCGTGTTTCAACTGATTGTTTATTGTGATTTATTCTATTCCCCTTGTGTATCTTTTTTTATTGTAAAAAATATAAACTTTATCTTTATCGAAGACAGACGTGTCCCGACTTATTTGCTTTAACTTTGCAAAATATAAATAGAAACAAAATGCAGAGATGCAGATAAGAATATTTTTCCTGGTGGTCCTCTCGTAGCAGAATAAGCAAATATCAATAACGATGGTGCGCCGGCTATTCGTAACAGTGGCCATGTGTCCTTAGTATTTTTTTTTTCATTTATTTTAAATTGTTAAGTTTATCATTGAAAATAGTTTTTTATTTATTTAAATGAATTTCAGTCATGTTAAAAGTATAATACGTTAACGACTTTCTTATGTTTAGAGGCTCAAAAATATATACCTAAATTATTTAACATTTTAAACTTTTCTGGTAATTACTGTTACCGCCATATTATTCACTCGATACATTCAGATTTGAACTTAAATCCAGATGAACTTACATACATTGACTTTGTATGATTTACATCCAGATTTAAGTTGTAATCTAGATGTATTGAGTGAATAATATGGCCGTAAGATATGAAGATTTAAGGAAAATCGAAATCCATCGTTAAAAAATAATAAATAACATATGTATTAGATATTGAAGTTTTCAATGTTTTTATAAAGTATTGACAAAAAACATGAAGAAATATATTGCATGTGGTTTTATTAGTACAGTAACTATTATGCTTTTAACAAGTGCAAATATAGGAGAGGGTTTAACAGTGAACAAATTCATTGGAATGGTAAGTTATATCATCGTTGAACGTACACGATATAGTATAAATAATACAATTGTGTGGGTACCTATAGATAAATTTTTGATGAACCTCATACTGCTCTATAGACTGTCTGCCTTATTCATAAACAAAAAATGGTTATTTCAGCTCTCGTGTTCAGGGAAACTACACCATGGAATAACAATTTTCCGGACTCAAATGGAGCAGTAAGCAATTGCCTTTATTTTGAGTCCGGAAAATTCTTATTCCATGGTGTAGTTTCCCTGAACACGAGAGCTGAAATAACCAATTTTTGTTTATGAATAAGGCAGTGTATGTTTTCAGCAAAGAAGTGACTTTAGACATATCAATAAATAACAGTTTCGTTTTAAAAATCAGTATTTTTGTGGCCCTGCAGGGTCAGAGCACAGGACTCTTTGCCGGTAGACATACTTCGGACACCCAAAGTCCAGATTTTAATATTTCGTATTTTTAATAAAGCATAACTGTTATAACTGTAATGAAGTGGCATTTCTCTATTCTCCTTCTTGAAGAAAGGACATTATAATACACTATCAGAATTAAAAGTGAGCGCCATTTTAAATAGGTACTTTTTTCTATGATACGCCAAAACACTATTTTCACGCTCGATTCCAAATAAGCCGTCATATAATAAAATATTCTTCATACCAAACTTTCACATGACATCACTGTTGAGCAATGTTGAAAAATGGGCCCAAAATTCCCGTTTTATTTTTACAGCACAATTTTTACTTGCGATAGGCACTAGAGGGCAAGTTTAGGATTCGTACAAAGAATCGAACTTAAAATAACAATCAAACTTGACATTACGATGATAGATAACATGAAAATAGTGGGTCCCGCGATTCCGTCTGTAAGTCTGTATGTCAGTCCACGGCCTACAACCTAAACCGATCAACCGATTTGCTTCAAACTTGTAGCATTATAAATAATTAGTGATTGGGTGATTCCCTAATGGGAAAATCAAGATTTTTTTTAGCTCAAAAAATAACGGTATTTGCCATACAACCGTTTTAAAAAATATCAAAAGCGTTTTTTATTTTCTACTTTTCGTTAACCGCTTAACCGATTTTGATCAAAATTTTGGATTTTTGAAAAAGTTCAATTTTTTTTTTTTTGAAAATGGGTTGATGAATTTTTTTTTGAATTACTGTTTTAGTTGTGTATTATTATATTCTTAAAAACGGCTTACCAATTTTTTTTTTCTAAAAATGTCAAGAAATTTTATATAAAAAAAATTTTTTTTTAAGAAAACCGCTCCAACGATTTTTAAAGCTTTTCTGCAGAAATTTCTAAATTTTCAAGAATTGAAATGGCGTTCTTCATTTTTAGATTAAAACATTTTAAGAACTTGTTTTATGAATTTAAAGAATGTGTTTCATGCTTTTTTTTTCATATTTCCATTTTTCAATTTATTAAATGGATAAATACATTATATAATTATTGATTGTATGTATTTATATTGCACTCAATATTTAAAATTCGAAGAAACTTTTACTACACTTTTAAACGTTATTAGACCGAGAGATGGTGAACAATTTTTTTAAAGTACCTATTGGTACCGCTCCTAAAATTTATGGAAATACATTAAAACCTGGCAGTGATAATTATTATTACATTTAAAAAGTTTGCAGGAAAGTTTTGATCAAAATCCTATGAGTTAACCTTTTTACAGTTTCTTATACATAAAGGCGCGGAACACCATCAGGAGGCTATAGGTACCCCAAAATGCAGCTTTCTAGCGATTTTTCAAAAATTTTGCTGTTTTTATGTCTAATAAAAAACAAATTTTTCAAAAACTATTCTCTCAAGTAGGTAATTTGAATTAAAAACATAATAAAAGAATGGACTTCTGGGCCCGTATATTACGAATTACGAAACGAAAGGCAAAACAAACGATAGCCATGGCCCATGACATATACAAACGACTACCGTAAAATGTAATCGGAACTTAACGATACCGAGGGACTTTGAACGATAATCGTTATTCTAAATACGGGTCCCTTGCTTTAAAAAAAAAAAAGTGTACTCGTAGTATGATATTGTAAGTGTTGGCGTCGTTTTTTTAATGATTTTTTTTCTATTTTAAGCCGATTTTTTTTTTAGAAAATTGCCCTTGCCGACTAAACGGGGGAAATAAACCCCTCCTCCCTCTCCTTGCTTGTCACGACTCAACCTACACGCTCTAGCTTTTTGTCACACCTTAGGTGAATCGCACTGTAGAACTATAAAGAAACAAAATTTGGAACGTTGCAACACATAACGTTACAATACATATTCCGTAGCTAGATATATGTATCAATTTAGAATTGCTAAGATGTCGAAATATTGAAATTCTATAACGAATTATTCAAATAAAATATTTCGGACTTTTATCAATATTGCTGAAGAATTCTAAAATTCATCGTTAAATTCTAAAATTTCAACATTTCGAAGTTTTATAGAAACATATTCAAGAATATAGTCAAATAAACGTTTTTTTCTCGTTTTTACACCAGATCGTACTTGAATGAGTCATTATACCTACAAGTAAATGCAACTGGAAGTGCTTAGCAGTGATTTGTTTATTGTTTTGTTACTTATTTTTCTTTAAAACAAAGAGTTTGGGCATATCCAGTATTTTGGAAAACAGAATTTTACACTTAGGTACAGCGTTTTGGATTTACAGATATGTACCTATTTCCAAGGCAGGGGGGGGTTATTCTCAAATGCGAGGCGGATCGCTTTTGATGGCGGATTTGCATTTTCTTATTCTCGATTCCCTTTTCATGCCAAAGCGAAAGTTCTTACTAGAAGTCATTTTGGGTTTAAAAGCGATAGGTGTCTAGGTGGCGGATTGTTGGCGGATTGAAAGAAAATACATAAATAATTTGCAACTAATTTATCTTCTTCACTTTCGGCACTTTTTTTTTAAAGCAACAACATTGAAAAATTATTAATGAAAATACTTTTAGCAAAAAAAAAATATTAATAAAAAAGAAAATGTTTGGACGGCAAACAGCTACTGTCATATTATTGGAAACAGCTGACAATCAAATGAGAAGAGTGGAAGTAAAAATAGAAGTGGCCTGAAAATTTTTGGAATTAAGTTCAAAACTGAGGATCATTTTCGACCCCGATCGCATTTGAAAATAGGTTATCAAAAGCGATCACGGTCGAAAGTGAGGTTTTGCTTTTAAAGCGATCCGCCGCGCATTCGAGAATAAACCCCCAGTATTTCAAATACACCCACTATTTTGATACCCAGAATTCCAACAAAAAAAAATATATATTACAGGTACCCTCATGTTGGGTCCTTGAAAGTGTCAGGTGAACGCCTTAAAAAAGCTAGGCACCATAGTGTGAAGGAAATCGACTTAACCGTTTAGGCTGCAGAAGTGTAGCTCATGTCAAACTAGATTTTAATATCGGGAGAAACTAGAGAAATGCAAAAGTATAACAGTTATAACAGTTTATTTATCACCACTAAAATTGGACTTGCATTAAAATACTCTATGGGTGCCCCAAGCATGTCCATCGGTGTAGGAGCTTGGCTCTGCGGGGTCGCATATTATGAGTCGCTTTTTTTTTGATGTCACAATCATTTGAAGAGACTGAACCTTGCACACTTTATTGTTCCTCCAAGTTTAAAAAAAAAAACTGGAAAGGGAAATTTTTCAAAATGTTGTTTTGCGCATTTTTTATCTCGATTGACTGTTATGTACTAAAAAAAAGTTTAGCCCTTTTTTATTCACTTAAACTAATATTATTTAAAACAAATGAAATTGAATTATTCGAAAATAAAGAAATATTTACCCAACTTATGCACAAAAGCCTCCTCAATTTATTAAAACTTATCACAAATAGATATCCAAACCAGATGATGCTGCATTGCTTACGCTTAATGTCAAAAACGGAAACCCCTACCGAATTGGAAATCGGTCCAAAAGATATGTATTAAACGGTTCACGTTGGCGTTACAAAAACCTAACCTATAAAATAATAAAATATCCAAAGAGACTAAAAAAATCTGACGTTGATAAGGAAATAGCAAGAGCATTTAAAGTTTGGAGTGAATATACTCCGCTTAATTTTACAGCGAAATCAAATGGATCAGTTCATATTGACATCAGGTAACAAAATTTATTATTAATTTGATTAAAAATTATTGCTAAAACTAATTTTTATTTAATAATAAATATGTATAGCTTTGATGATACAGAAAATGGTGACCCTTTTGATGGTCCCGGTAAAGTAGTTGCACGATCTTATTTCCCCAACACTGGAGGCGATGTTTATTTTGATATTGCCGAGAATTGGACAATTGGCAAAAGGAGTGGTATAAACTTGTTTCAAGCAGCAGCACATGAAATCGGTCATTCCCTTGGATTAAGTCATTCCAATCAAAAGTCAGCTTTAATGGCTCCAAAGTATAAAGGTTTTGATCCCAAATTTAAACTTAACAATGATGATATTTCGGCTATTCAAGCTTTGTATGGTAAAAAAAACGGAACTGGCTAAAGTGAAATTTATTACCAAACATAATAATAAATTATTTCAAATTATTTAAAGTAATAATAAATTATTTATATAGTTACTATAAATTATAATATTTTGTTTTGTACTTGAATAGGCATATTTAAGTTGACCGCATCTTATGCGGATGCGGAGCACTTTGTATAGCATATGTGGTCATAGTAGCGTCATCTTTGGATGCGGTCTTTTCAATTATCCAAAGCTATCCAAATAGGTTTGTGTTATTGGGTACGTTCAGAACACATAGAGAACTTCATATGTAGTCAACTAAGTTGGTTGAACGCAAATTTGACCTAGGAACCTAGTTGGTGACTAGAGATGTCATTAATGCAAACTACGAACTTTACTTCAAACCTTTACCTTCCGTTGATAGGAAGAAAGTACTTTAACAGCCCTATTCTGCTATTCGATCCGATCGAAACTTTCGATTCATGTAAAAGTTTCATTCAATTTGCCTTAAATTATTTGTTCAAATCTCCAGTTCTTAGAATGCAAATCTTAAATGATATTTAGTTTTGAAATTCTTAAAAGAATCTAAAATTGGTTATTTCAGCTCTCGTGTTCAGGGAAACTACACCATGTAATAAAAATTTTCTGGACTCAAAATAAAGGCAATTGCTCAGTTCTCCATTTGAGTCCGGAAAATTGTTATTCCATGGTGTAGATTCCCTGAACACGAGAGCTGAAATAACCATTTTTTGTTTATGAAGGCAGTAATTGTTCAAATTCAGTTTATATTAAAATTTATAAAAAATTTGGAGCAATTATTTCTCTCTGACGAATAGCAGAATACAAACTTGCACGCAAATATTTAGCAGAATAGGGCTGTTAATAATATTTTTATCTGAGAATCACTTGACACAAGGCAGAAATCAGTTAGGAATTTTGTGACATTATTTGTAAACTTTTCTTGCTAATGATACACTTTTTAAATTGAATCTTTATTTATTTATTTCAAACTGTTAAGATAAACATTAAAACAAAAAACAAGTTCAACTATCAACCGATTGACGATTGATAGAATTTATCAATTGGGCTTTTCCAGAATCTGAGTCTGTCTTTTCTCTTTCTAATTTTGACAGTTCTTTAATCGAAAAGAAACTCTAGATGGGGGGGAAAACAACAATACAAATAAATAGAAATACACACCGATACTGTTCGCGCCTTTAATAGTGTGTTTGTTTTCCATCCATCTAGAGTTTTTGACGTTTGGTGGAAGTTCTCAATTGAATTAAAAATCGGTATTGTGAAAATGAATTGATAAAATATTGTGCTATTGTGAATGCCTTCAAAATATTTCTATTGTTGTGAATGGGAATGTCCGTCTGATAGATATTTGTTTTTGTTTTTTGAGGGACGTACAAAGAATATCATTTATCAAAAAATCAATTAAATTATTTTGACAACAAAAAAGGTCACGCAAAAGAAAATAAATTCAAAACAAACTGCAAAATTACTTCAACTGAACTTTTTTTTTTTTGATGAAGATGAGGAGTTGGATAATCCTGCTAATATTTGAAATGGCAATAATGCAAAGAAGTTTGAGGGATGCATCCGATCCTTTGGAATTGGAAAGCCAAATGTTTGTCTAATGGTTTCCGTTTTCAGATAAAAATTAATTAATCTATACGCACTCTACTCCGTTTCTAGTTTTTTAACAAAACTCTCTTCCAGGTGGATGAACGCATGTATTGAATCCTAATAAGCTTACAACAGCTTCTTCTAAATCGCTGAATTGGTGAAGCCTGTTCAGCCAACAGCAGTGGCTGTGACTTCTATTTTGCTTTCTGTTTTCTTATTTTTTTATTTTGCATTTTAGATCGATCCATACTCTCTGCCACTTTTATGAAGTTCGTTCTGGAGGCCCTAGGCTATTAAGCTCTACAGCAATTATTTCCCACTTTTTATTTACTTCAGGTTTGGAACAAAATCCCTTGGCGAGTTCCACGTTCTCTTCCATCAACTGGACCAATCTGCATAACTGTTTTTTGTTACTTACTACTTTTTGAGACCTTTGGAAATTAAAAAATGTATCACTTATTTATTTTCTAACCAGCACGAACTCATCAACTGCAAATTTACGATTAAAAAAAAAAATTGATAGCTGACAAGAAAATCGATGAAAATTGTTGTTCACAATCACAATGATCACAATACCGATTTTTTTCATTCACAAAAAAAAAATTCATAAGCGATCAATTTAATAAAATTGATTGATAAATGTCGATTGTCAATTGATAGTTGATCTTCGCAGATATTCTGACAAAAATGCACTTGACTAGAAATGTAGGGAGATATTTCTCACCTAGCTTTCCAGCCATTTTCCAATAAAATTTGCCTAAATTGGAAGGCATATTTTTGACAGCTGACCAATCAGAAAATAGAAACTTGCCTAGCTTTCTAGTCACCTACGTCTTCTGAACGTGTCCATTGTAATCCTTATTTGAAACACAGCTAATGACAGCTGATGCAACAATAATCATAACTATCTGAAAATTTTTGAATAGGAGATAGGTAGATAGTCTATTAGATAGGAACGCGGGAATTGTTTCTTGTACGTATACATTTCGAACATTTAAATAAAAATAGCATTAAATTTAATTTTAAGTTTATTTACAAAAAAAAAAAAAATAATGATTTGGTTTTATATGTTAACAACTAAATTAAGAATTAAGTTTCTTATACAACTTCCAAATATTCATTTACGAATTAACAAATTCTCATTTAAAGAAATTAAATTAAAACTGTATGGGGCTCAGTTTTTTCAAGCAAATATTCTGTATTTTCAACAAATGGATCACCTTCATTTGTTGGATTTTCTTGACGCATTAGAGCTGAATTACGACTTAGGCCACCCAACTGGCCTTCGAATATTATCTCGGCAATTGCTCGCTTAGCGAATATCTGTTGTTCTGTAGTCATCAGTTTCAATTCGGATGCCCATGCTTTGCCAATTTTATCATATTCACTTTCTTGAGCAGCAATGCATGGACATGAAGAGCAAATGTGATTCCCTTCGTCTTGGTATATACGAGGATTTGGTCGCGGAGGTGATTTTTTTGTATGTGAAGTTTTTAATTCAAAAGAAGGAACATCTTCTAGATAACCTTCGGTAAATGGGACATCCTGGGTTAATTTTATTTTTTTGAAGGCAGGTTTATAAGACTTTGATGATTGGCTTGGGCCAGGAGTTGAAGTGGCAGTTTTTTCAACTAAAGCTGATGAGGCGGATGCGTCAGCTATTGAATCTTCGTCTGATGAAAATGGTGATGGAACTCTTAATGGAGCTGCTCGGTTAGATAGTTTTGTATCCTGAAATTAAAAGAGAATGTTATAGAATTGTAAAGAAATAATATTTATTCTATTTGTAAGGATGTATAAATTATGAAGGTATTGTTTATACATTGTACATTCTAAATTATTGTTACATATACATATTTTTGAATTGTTTAAAATTTTGAGAATACTTAAAAAAAGCTACACCCACCCGACAGTTAAAAAAAAAAAAAACATTAAGCCTGACTAGACCACAACTTGTCGATATTTTTTTAGGAAAATCGAAAATTTAAAAGGAAATTACGTCCACTACATATATGCAGATAAATAACTTCTAATGTTTGCAATAAAACTGCAGTTTGAAAGTTTTTTTTTGGAGAAACGGCTTTATTCTTGGGTCATTCCCTAGTTTTATTACATTTTTGCCATCTGGTACTTAAAGCAGAATAAAGCCGTTTTTTTTTTAAAAAAGGTAATAATAATAAATTGTTAGCTGAGTTGGCCATTTAATTTTTCAAAAAGGCTTTATAAACAAAAAACTGTAATATATTGGCATCTTTGGACACTTCCTTTTGTGAGAAACCATTTTTTTTTTAATTTGCAGCGCCTGCAAGTACACTGAAGCAGTATTAATTATGTCAATAATTATATTTAATTTAAAATATTTCAACAATTTTAAATGGTTTTCGTGCTAAAAACAAATGCATGTTATGTTTAATGCTACAATTAAAATATGCGTGCAAGTTCAACACGTGTCATTTATTTACCAGCTCTGTTTTAACAATGCTTCTATCGCAAATGCTTTCATGTTCATTCAAAAAATGCATCAATTCAAAATACCACAATGAAGTTCGATAGAATCCATTCACATCAGGCACAACAGCATTTTGACTTTCTTTAATTTTATTCAATTCTCGTCGGTAACTGCATCTTAAACTATTAATTTTTCTTCGTACAATTTCACGATTTGCATTTGGTTCGATTGTTTTTAATTTCGAAATAAGTATTTTGTAAGCTTCATCCTTGGACTGACGATTTTTATAAATTTCACTTTTAACATTCCAAAGAACCGGCAAAGATTCGTAGGTATTAATAAAATCTATCCAAAATGCTTTCGAGCCACCAATAACTGGTGGCATTATTTATATGTTAGAGAATAATTCTTAAAAATTACACCACCTTAACAGACAAAGTCTTCGCGTTAAACTAAATAAATTATGCTGTAAATGTGATTTTTTTTTTTAAAGGTTTTTCATACAAAATCTAGGTTAAGTTGAAAAGGCTTTAGGGCTCATTAATATTCTATTTATGTATATTAAATCTATACAAATGTTTGAAAGTTTGTGCAATTAGCACTTGATAAGAAATGCTTTTCACCCTGTGTTGTGTATAGGTATGCGCATACGTAGATGCGAATTTGCAATATTCTTCTATTTTTTTTTTTTTTACTTGAGGTACAAGAACTTTAAGGCAAGTTATGGGTACGTAAAGATTTTAACCAAAAACTTAATGACAATAACAGCATAGATAGTCCATTGAAATGTTACAAAAATTTGGCCGAACCTTTGCATTTTGTACAGGACAAAATTTTTTTGATGAATCTGTAGGATGGATCAGTGTGAGTGTAAAACCGAGTTTTCGGGGTTGAACTCCCCCCCCCTATTTGCCCGCCATTTTGGAAAAGGAAGTGTGAAAAGGTCTTCGCAATATCTTGAGAACCATACATAGCACAAACAAAATTTTACCATATTTGTGTAGAGAATTAAAATCTCTAAAATTTATGTTAACACACTTTTTTTCGTGAAATTGAAAACAAAAAAGTTATAATCAAAAAAAGATGACTATTGTCCAGAAAAGTATCATTATCTTCTTCTTTTATTTATTTTATATCCTCTTTAAGACAAATTTCTTAGAACAGTCATCTTTTTTTGGTTATAACTTTTTTGTTTTCAGTTTTACGATAAAAAGTGTGATAACATAAATTGTAGAGAATTTAATTCTCTGCACAAATATCGTCAAATTTTGATTGTGCGATGTATGGTTCTCACGATATCGCTAAAACTTTTTTTATGCCCCCTTTTCCGAAATGGCGGCCAAATGGGGGGGAGTTTAACCCCGAAAACTCGTTTTTACACTCACACTGATCCCTCCTACAGATCCATCAAACAAAATTTTGTCCTGTTTGAAATGCAAGGTTAATGTAACATTTGAATGGAACTGGAATTAATTTCAATATGGACACAAATTGTAGAAATGGTATACGGTGTTTGGTATTTAAAATAAACAGAAAGTAAAAGCTTCATAAGTCAACAATCTTTATTCAACCTTTTGTAGGAAAACATTGCCTACAGAATAAGCTATACGAGTAAGTTCTTCAGACTCAACCGTGTACTTTATTTTATGGGAAATTCTTTACAGATTTATTGTGTTTGTAGATAGATTTTCTAAAAATAAATTAGCAGAATTTTATTCAAATATAATTCGAAGGGACATCATGAAACAGCACACACAAAGAGCTATATCTATAAATTACCAACAAGTAGTATTACACGAGGAGTGCAGCGATTTTAAATCAACTTAATGTATTACAACAAATATGTACACACAAAGCATCTCTAAAATTAGATTATTCACGTTGTAACTGCTAAAAATGCGTAAATATATTTTAGAATATTGATTGGTAAGTAATTTAAATAATTCAGAATAGTATGCAATTTACTGTTATCACGACTTTCCTACTTTTTCGGCCTAATTTTTCAATTTTTAACTCCGTAGTGTGTTTATCTGTTTCAATACAAATCTAACAAAACAATCGCCCCATGCAAATCGAATGATGTTCAGCCGAGTTATACGCGTGCGAACTCAATTTCCTTTCAGAAAATTTGAAATTTTTAGGTGTTTTCATAATTGTCCTACTTTTTCAGTCGAATTTTCGATTTAAGCCTTAACTACATTTGCCACTTTTTGCAAAATTACAAAAGTAAAAATATTTTTTTCCAGCAATCGCAGTTGTTTTGTGAAAAAGAATATACACATTTTATTTTTAAACCTAAATTTAAGCTTTCTGCATCATTTCTATAAGTTTTCCTGTGAGAAAAACTTTCCCAAAATGAATTTGAAAATGTTCACTTTTGTACTTTTTCACTTTTTTGGCTTATGTAGTTAAGGCTTTAGTTTTCTATTTTTCGGCTCCTTTGAGTGTTAATCTGGTTCAATGCAAATCCAACAAAAAAAAAATCCCAAACGCAATATGTGAGGAATGGCAGAGGGAGAGGATACCGTCAATAAATTGGTCCAAATGCATCAAAGTTCTAACGGCCATATTATTGACTTTCTTCAAAGCTAGTTTTACTGAAAAACTTGTTCTATAGGGGTTACGAGTTTTAAGTTTTTCACAAATTTTGACATCATAATCAAAATATTCATACATATTTTAACATCTGGATCAAATCAATAATTGTTTTAGAACAACTTAAAACTCTAAACCCCTATAGAACTAGTTTTCAGCAAAACTAGCTTTAAAAATAGTCAATAATATGGCCGTTAGAGCAACAAAATCAAAATTCGATTAAGTTTTTCAAAAACGACTGAATCGCACTAACTTGCTCTTGTGGTTAAAGCATAGTACGCAACTGAAGCGGAACGAAAATTTTCATACAAAAATTAACACAACGAAATCATGAACGAAAAATTTTGTTCTCAATTTTATTCTGTAGTATGCAGTTCATAACGAAATCACGAAATCGTAGTAAATTATTAGAGTCAAGTCTCCACTTTTTATCACACACAATTAATTGAATGTAACATTATTTCCGACGAAAATTTGACATTTCAGTTTTGTATACATACAAAAATGCAAGAAAATATTAATGATTATTTTGAAGAACATTTTATCGAATTTTTAAAAGAAATTGAGAATGAAAAAGAGCCAAAATATACTCTGCAACCAACACAAACAATAATTAAAGGACGAAGGAGAAAAAAAAAAGAATTTACAGCAGAAGTGAAAAAAATATTTTGACATCTGATTAAACTCTCCATTAATATTTTTCCAGTCTTTTCCTTTAAATTTTTGCTGTCGATTTGGAGACCACAGAAAAGTTTCGATTCGCTTCAGCAGCGTACTAGGCTTTAAGATTGGATTTTTTACAAGTACATTTAAGGCCACCTACACAAATTAAGGCCGTGTGCGAATTCGTTTAAAATTTTGATTAAATTTTATCCGAGATTAAATTTTGACATTTCTACGTACAGTTTCACCTCACTAGTGTCAAAAATTAATCTTTGGATAAAATTTAACGCGATTTTAACTCAATTCACACACGGCCTAAATGGATAAATACATAAAACTGGAGAATTCTAAGTTTGAATATTTATCCAGAGAACGAGGATAAGATAACTTTTTAAACGCAAATATATATAAAATGTTTTGCTACAACATAATTTGATAGCTCTCAGTTACCTATAAATCAGAGGTTACTGGTGTCAGAAAACTTTTGTACAAGTGGCCCTTATACATATAAATAAAAACAACAATCACACTAAAAACATCAATTTTAAAAAAGAGCCAAGTTTTGTATGTATACAAAAACTCTGTATGTAACTAGTCAGCCGTGAAAAGTAATGAGATCTAAAAGTTCGCCAAGGTTTTAAGTTTATGAAAGCTTAAGCCTAGTACGCAGATCGGGAAAAAATTTATTTCTCATACAAATTCTTGAGCAGTACGTAGATCACGCGCAAAATCCAAAACTTTGTTTCAAACTGTACATGTAAAAGTCTCCACTTAATTTTTCTAGACAAATAATAGCTTCGTTCGTGTACTTTCTGCACTAAAATTCACAGTCTATCAAATATTGAGGAGTGGGGATGAAATTCTCTCAGAGAGAAGTAAAACTGCGAAATAGTACACGAACACTTTGAACAAATAATTTTTTTTAGTAGGTATTTTGTTTATATTTAACTATTTTTTTTTCTTTCGGTGACTTATGAGCGACGAACACGATTAAAATACCAGTTGGCAGATACCACAGAGTGTACTAGGTTATTTGGAGATGTTCTGGCAAATGTCAAAGTGACTTTTGACGGAACTCATATTTTTGCCCGAAGAATTTCTTTGGGCTGAAATGATCAGAAAGGGGAAATAATTTACTCTCTCGGGAGCGCTCTCTTTTGCGAAAAACTACACATTTTTTGCGTACACGAACACAATTTGAGTTAAATTTGTATAAATTCGTAAAAATTCGTAGATTTGGGGAGTACGCGAACGAACCTAATGTTCGAAGCATTATTTTGCTGGACAAATGTTGACGTTTTGTGAATTTCAAGTTTTTTCTTAACCAAAAGCATATCCCTGTTTAAGTTTTTCAATATAACAATAAAAATTAAGTAACAGGCAACAGTAAGTAATAACAGGGTGCCGTGACTTAAGGCCAAGTGACATAAGGCCAAATTAGGGTGTTTGGCCTTATGTCACTTTACTAAAGCGACATAAGACAAAATTTTCATATTTGGCCTCAATAAAATTTAACCGAAAAATATTTATCTTTTTATATATTTTCGGGGAAATTATACATTATCCATACTACTATGAAAATATCAATTCATTCTTTGGTAGTATTACAGCTTGCATTTTTATTTTGTATCATTATTAGTTTCACACAAACCAATACAGACAACAATCTGTCAAAAGTTGTTCTTAAAAGGTTTTAAATGCATATACCTTAGAGCTGCAAAGTCACTTGGCACTAATAACAGGCTTATTTAGAGCCAGAAAGTGCTCTCAAACTCAATAAATTAGCTGTAAGTGCGCTCGACGTTTGCTCTATAGGCGCATATAGAGCTCCTTCTTAATTAAACGAGCTTTAAGATTAGCTCTGTTAAATATTTTTAAGAACTAAAATTGTTTCTTGGGCGGTATAGTACTTAATTGTAAGTGTTGTCGTTGTTTTTTAATAATTTTTTTTTTTCATTTCAAGTTTAAAAATGCTTGTTTTTGATCCCTCTAAAAAAAAGTTATAGTACTCGTGCCATCACGGCCATTTCAAAACTCAGTAGGGAAGTAAAGTTAAGTAATTATAAATAAAAATCTCGAATATCAATGACATAGATACTCAGTTTTATTTCCCATGCTAAGAATTTTCTAGCTACGCTACTGTTCTCATTTCAATTTCTAACCTAACCTATTTAATGATTACTAACTAAAATTTTGGTAAGTTTACTGGTCAAGTTGGAAAAAGCCAAGCAAAATAAGTAAATAAGAAATTTCTCTACTAATTTCGAGTTGTTTCGATATTACATGCCCTACCGTTCAACCAAATAGTGCTCCATATAATTACTAACTATATTTTGAGAAAGTGGGCGGATACCACGCCCCCTATATGAAAAACCTCAATTTTACGATTTTTCGCTTTGAACACGTTGCAAGCCCTATCGAATTTCATCATTCTACAACAATCAAGAGTGGTTCATATAGTTGATAACTATTTAGAGAAAAGTGGGTGGATGTCACGCCCCTTGAACGATAAATGTCAAATTTCAATTTTTTTTTTTTTTTTTTTTTTTTTCAAAATATTGCTAATTTATATTTTTATTTATTATTTTAAATCGAAAAATATTTTATTTTTGAAAATCTATGTATGCAATATTATTTTAAAATCGGATATAGGCCGAGTAAGTCGAAAGTCCAAGTTGCAGAAAAACGCTTCTGTGGTTTGAATTGTTAGGTCAAGGTACATCAGACATACATATAGACAGACGCTCTTTTTTCATATTCTCTATTATCGTAATCTCAGGTTTGATTTAAATTCGTGTTCTATTTTTTACGAATCAAAATCTTGGCCTATATTGCAAGTAAAATTGCACGAATAAAGTAGCATGAAGTTGACTTTATGTATACTATCAAGTATAAAGGTAGGTACATAGAAATACATAGTTTTATCCAAAATTTCATTTAAATAATAAAATAGTTTTGTATAATTTTATTTCCATTTTAAATAATTCTTTTTTGAAAATTGCCTCTTACTCCCGAATGCGAAAAAAAGACCTACATTCCATTTTGTACCTGACTTTATAACCTCTATTTACCTGCCTTAATGGCAAAATATAAACATAAAACTAAATTGTGGTAAAAATATGTTGCCATTTAAGTTTATTAAAAAAAGATGAACAGAATTCATGTTAACCTATTAGTAGGTAGTGGCACCAGTTCTCGAACAGTTTACCGAGTTCAAAAAGTAAGAGAGCTGTAAAAAATACTTTCTTTGACCCTAGAAATATAATGTAAATTTATTCAGATAGCTAAACTCAAAAAGTTGCATGCCTAATATCATTTTTGTCCATTATAATGATCGGTTACTCACAAATAAATTAAAATTGAAAAACAACTACTTTTGCCTATTCTCGAACACTTGTTTCCCAAACCCGAACAAAGAGTTTCCTTATTTCGAACACCAGCATTAAGGTACGTTTTATTGGTAATTCAAAGCTATCGCAGCAATACAAGTTCAATAAAACGCTTTATCAAGTTTTATTTCAACTCTTTATTTCTGTGGCTGTCTACAAATCCTTTTGTGAGTGAAAAAAAATCTACGTTACCGACATTTAAGGTTCAAGTCCAACCTCTTTGTCCATTTTTATATTTACTAATTTACTGGCTTACTTATCGGCACTTTGGGTTTTGTTATTGTTCACCAAGAAAAAATTTACTGTGCTAGCTATACAATTGACAATAAAACGCAGCTATGAGCTCTTCTTGAATGGAAAGTAATTTAAAACCCTTTCGTGTAATAATTGGGTGGTTTGTACTTTTTAACCCAATTGTAATAAAATAAAAGTAACTTATTTATAATGTTAATCTTTATTAAGAAAATAATTATGGCAATTTGCCATTTGTTTTATATAAAAAAGTAAATAAAAAGGTTAAAATTAATTATAGGTACATCAGATGACGGATATAAGAAAGTCTAATATGGTCAAAAAATCCAAAAAAGTTCCTATCTTTATTCACTAAATTTAAATTAAATTTAATTCATTAAAATTAAAGCCACCATTAAAAAGAGATTTTTTGTTTATGTAATTCCATGCAAAAAATGTGAATTTTCTACTCTTAATAAAGCTTTACAAACTAATAGAGAATGAATAATTTGGACCTTAAAGCAGCTTCTAACTCATTGGGCCCTACCAATAATCAAATTAAGTCACGACTTTAATATTTCAATAAAATGGACCATAATAAAATGAACATCAGTAACAACGACCAAACAATAACAAAAACTTAAAGTGCTGATAAATAAGGCAGTAAATTAGTGAACATAAAAGTGGATTAAGAGTGCGGACTTAACCTTTTTCGGTAACGTAGAGTGTCTTTCACTCACAAAAGGGTGTGAACACAACCACAGAAATCAATAGGAAACCCTTAAAACTGCTGTTTCCCATTTCCGAACACTATGCGCCACAATGTATTTGTACTGGTTTGAAAGAGAAAAATGAAAAAATAACGAAATTATAACGTTTTTAGCCAAAAGTGTTCGGTAACTGGAGCTGTTCGAGAATAGGTGCCACTACCTATAATGATTACTTTTGACAAATAAATTTTTACATTACAAAACAGCCTCTTACCCATTTCGCAGCACACTCGTTTGTTGCTGCTGCAAGATCATTGTTTCTTCCAAGCATCATATTCTCATAATTATAAGGAATTGTATGTTTTTGCATAGCATTTTTCTTCAGTCGGTTCAAGTTTCTTTTTATTTTATTATACTCTACCAAATGAGCAGCTTCCTTCATGACATTACACTTCCGATCGAAGATCTCTTTTGTAGTTAAATTAGATCCATCATTTGTCAAGCAATAGTCTTTCATTTCATTTAGAACTTTCATTTTTTTATAAACATCCGATTGATCAGGATGCAAGTGAAATGTATGATATAATTTTACAATTTTATTCAAATAGTTGTCGAATAATAAACTTGCTTTGCACGATTTAGTGTAACACGTATAACGGTCCAAGTGATTATGGGCATATTTTTTTGTAAATAATTGTTTTTCATCCACTAAATAAATTAAAACACTATTTCTTCTATATCCAGCAGTAAATTCAAATTTAACATTTGAACCGTCTATTATATTTCTCACAGGTAAATTATTTTTGTTTGAATTCTTGTTTCTAGCTTGTGTTGCATTTTCAGCATTAAGATCATATTGTTGGTTATTATTTGCATATTCCATATCACTGCCAGCAGTTAAAGGGTATGTTATTTCATTTCGATTTTCCATTTCATATTCATCAGTCAAATCATATTTTATATTGCCACCTTCGACCACTATATCATTTCCAGCACTTGCATTCATATCATAATTCAAGTATCTTTCTTCTATTTCATCAGTGAACTCAGATTTTATATTGACGTCCTCCATATTAATTGCAGGTTAAATATTTTGATGGCAAAAGTAAAGCTTTGAATTTAATATAAGGCAGCTTAGAAGATTTCACGTTAAGAAATACAACAGTACCAAGCTAAATTTCTTCGAAAAGGTAATGGTCTCACTTTAATGAGCTCAAGAGCATACCATCAAAGGGGGTATTAAAGTATGTAATATTCCCAGGTAAAGAGCGAAAAACACAATTAACAGAGAAACCACAAAATATCAAAGTACCTACAAACATTTATACTAGCCACCACCCCAAAAACAATTTTTGATCAAACTTAACTCAACAACAACACACTACCATTCAGCTATAAAGACGAACTTTTACTAAATAACAGATGCCATAATCCCACAATCCAACGTAATGTACATACAAACTTAGGTATATTTAACTCCACACCGCTCCTCTTGAACCCCCCGAACACCTACTACATACATTTACAAAACACAAAAAGGGGACACAAAAAATGTTGGATTTCTCGTATATAACACCACTTTAAAGTCGAAGCAGAGTGAATGAGAAAGCACTTCCATTTCCATTGTGGACTTGTGACTCACACTCACAATCTCAAAGTAAATCATTTAAATATTCAGCTACTTAATGTACTTTGTACGTAATGCTTGCAATCAAACAATAAGACATTTGACCACAAAAATATAAAATGAATCTCCTGGTCCTGAGCCATATGTTCATATTATTGATTAGTGGATAGTAGAAAGTAGATTTTATAACTCAGCGAAGTGGGTCATTTTATCATACATTTTAACTATGGGTTTTTGGCCTGGTTTTTCTTGTACATGCGCCGTTTATTATCTTCTTTAAATATTATTGCTCATGTCTACAATACAGCTGTGTGGGTTTATATTACACTACATAACTGGAATTTCTACCATATTTTGTAAAAAAAAAAAAAAAACAATAGTTTAAGGGTTACAGCCAAGTCTTAGGTAGTAGTCCGAAAATACTTAACTTCTTACTTTTAAAACAGAAATAATATTGTAAAATATGATTTTAATTTTTTTAATTAATTTTATATGGGAGAATTTAGTAACGCGTTTTCATTTCATTAATCATGAACGTTTTATTATGTCGAATTCCTTTTACCAAAAATATTCGATTTTTTTTCTAAACATAATCGAATTTTTTCTCTTAATGGCGATTTCCATGCAACAAAAAAATCGGTTCTGCTTAGAAAAAAATCAGTTTGTTTAGAAGAAAAAATCGAATTTTCGAGACAAATGAAATCTTTCGTTTTTAGCAAGATTTACACGGATTTGCACACACACTACGAAGATTTGACATTTCTCAGGAGTTAAAAGTTTTTTGCTGCAGTGTTTAACAAATATTCACAGTGTTCGTCGTGTGTTTTAATAGATTTAAAACAAATAATCTATAAAAATGTGTTTTATTTATCAAATAAGTGTGGATAATGAATTAAAAGTGATCAACAGGTTTAATTAACTGTGAAATTAAGTGCCCAAAGTCCATTCATCCCAACTTGCCGATGCGTTTCTTGATTGATGAGTTTAGTGTTGGAATTTGTTTTTTTTTCTACTTGTATGACCGCACAACTATTTTCGTTTTATTTTGCAACCAATTCCTGATATATATTTGCTTTAAATCGTACAAAACCACACGTAAAATTAAGTCCACTTTAAATAATTGTTAAACACTTTGTGCGTGCAATAATTGTTTACCCTTTTTGCTTCAAAACTGCTGTCAAACGGTACACACACAATCACAAAAAAAAAAATCGAATTTTTTACAGATTCCTTGCAGCTAAAAAAAATAATCGATTTGAAATTGTTGCATGGAATTCGACATAATACAAGGGATTTGTCCAGAAAAGTCGATTTTTTCTTCTAAACAAATCGATTTGTTTCTTAAAAGGAATTTGACATTAGAATATAGACATTGTTAAAATTTTATAAATTATAAGTTTTTAACGGCCAATTTCTTGACAAAGTTCTAACCCCTAAAACTCGGTTTATCGAAAAATTAGAACTTGATTGAGTTCTAACTCATTTCTTCACCGAGTTCTAACGCGTTAGAACTTCGAGTTGGATCTCAGTTTGAGATAGAACTTCGATAAATTTGGACCCTCGAATTCGGGGGTCTAGAGACTTAGAACTCGGTTTAACAACATTTTTATTTCTTCAAAAAACTTATTTGGTTATAAATTTTGATTCGACTTGAAAGAAAAGGTAATTCAAATCAATTTGGGATAAATTTAGTTTTAGGTGCAAGCCTTTTCGCGTGCGCTGAAAATTCCATATAACCAGATAGCGTGCTGGACAAAACACAAATTTGTGTACCTATGTACATATTACAAGCTTTTAACTACTATATTTTCCTGGTGAGGAAAGAAACAGAAATGCATTAATGTTGCCGTTTTTGGTTAAGACAAAAAATGCATCTAAAGCACTATTTTCCTCGAAAATTAATGACAATCGTTCGCATCTTGACACTGTAGAGTGCGTATTTGAATCTGAGAGACATTTTGAGTAATCTTAACCCCGGACAGAAGCCACAAAAAACACAATCTTTGTGGTTTTTTGTATATAGCATTTATGCAGGTAGATATATTGTTTTCAAGTTATCCTTTTATTTCATTTTAAGTAAATGGTCAATTTTTTTGTATCCAATTTAGTTGCATATGCTGGTGTTGTTTTTAATTCTCGTGGTATAAAATTTTTGTATATTGTGCATTTTGTTAGTTTGGATTGATTTTTGAACTCGCACTAGATTTTTGTTTCATGAAAGAAAGCCAAAAGACATGTGGTATTGCATGCTCAAACCTCATCTTAAGTAATTGCAATTTTTCGAAACAATTTGTCAGAACCACATCCATAATCAATGATTCGGGACATTGGAACAGTTACCTTATTTTTTTTTTATTATTTTTGATGCACTTTGATGCACATGCACACTTATCTTTTTGGGTTCATTTCACGTCCAAAATCTGTTGCGAGCTATCGGACTAATAAAAATATTTACACTTGCAAACACCAATTATTCAAAAATCAATACGCTCGAAATTACACAACATAGAATTGAAAACGAAATAAAAACATCAACACCAATACAAACAAAACTAGCACAGCAAAAATGAGAATGTGTTTTTAATTAATGAGCAAAATAAAAGAAATAATATTCACGAAAAAAGAATCCAGCAAAATGAAACTGACAAATATTTAAATATTTGCTGATAGATTATCAGAAATTTGTGTCAGAAAATGATACTGGGTGCTACAAAAGTATTAAAATATAGACTAGAACTTCGTTTCTTTAAACCGAGATCTAAAGTACTTAAAACTCAATAGTGATCTTAGACCGAGTTCTAAGGAAATGATTAGAAGTGAAGAAATGATCAAGTTCTAAATTTTTTTAAAACTAAGTTCCAAAGATAAACCGAGAGTTACTGGATCGAGTTTTAAATTGATTTTAGAACTTTGTGAAGAAATTGGCCGTAAGAACTTCAAAATTTCAAAGCAAAATTAGATCGATTTTTTTTTAATGATTAAAGGCTGTAATCCAAAATTCATCATCATCCAAAAATTATTTAGCGGCTTCGATTTAATTTTTTTTTGCATTCCGAAACGTCAGACTTATGCAATGTAATATTTTATTGTTTGCGTTGCTGATGCGTATGAAAAATGTAGGCATTACTTCCGCATCAAAACATTGGGCACGTTCAGAAGACGTAGGTGATTAGAAAGCTAGGCAAATTTCTAGTTTCTGATTGGTCAGCTGTCAAAAATATGCCTTCCAATCTAGGCAAATCTTATTGGAAAATGGCTGGAAAGCTAGGTGAGAAATATCTCCCTACATTTCTAGGCAACTACATTTATGTCAGAATATCAGCTGATTATATTTTGTCATTAAATAGCAAGCTGAACTTTATTCTTTCGTGACTTGTTTTTTTTACGTTTATCTTAATACTTTGAAATAAATAAGTAAAGATTCAATTTAAACAATGTATCATTATTAAGAAAAGTTTACAAATAATATTACAAAATTGTGTGAAGTGATTCTCAGATAAAAATATTATTAAAAGTGCTTTCTTCCTATCAACGGACGGTAAAGGCTTGAAGTAAAGTTCGTATATTGGCATTAATGACATCTCTAGTCATCAACTTGATTCCTAGGTCAAACTTGCGTTCAACGAACGTAGTTGACTACATATGAAGTTCCCTATGTCTTCTGAACGTACCCATTTTCTACATTATGGAACTCAGCCAAACTTCGCAACTGTTTAATCATTTACAGCCATATTATTCACTTCAGGTATAATTTAGGTTTAAATGAACTTTATATTCGTCCATTTAATCCGTTTTTTTTTAAACCCGACAATTTACACTTATGTCCATAATATTCACTAGCCGCCATATTATTCACTCGATACATCCAGATTTAAACTTAAATCCAGATGGTTTACATACAGATTTAAGTTTTAATCTAGATGTATTGAGTGAATAATATGGCCGTAAAAAAAAGCATCCAACTTGATGGAATAAAAATGAGTAAAACGCATCTTAAACTATTTGAACTTAATTGAAAACTATTTAAAAGCTGCGTAATATCAATAATTTGACATTTGTTATTATGTTTCTACTTTTTTGTCGCTTGCTTTTATGTTTTATATTTTGATTTTACACCCGAGATTAATTGCGTTAACTGCTCCCTGGATGTCTGTTTAAATTAAATCGAATGAAACTAGACAAGGTTTACAAATAGGTTTATGTCCGGTTATAACGACTGAATATGATGAGCTTGGATTTGACATTTGGGTTTAAATAACTTTAAACTCAGATGTAAATTTAAAACCGGATTTAAGTGACTGAATAATATGGCTGTTCATAACCTGAACAATTGAAATATAAATCTGTTTCAGTTTTTTTAAGAGGAAAATTCATTTTTATACACTGCCAATCACTTGGATGAGGTACGTTTTTTTCCCATAAGGAAGTCATAAAATTAAAGGATTAGTTATAAATTACCATAGGATTTTCCCAAGATCAATTAATGAACTACCGAAAAAGCGTATAAAAAAGTGCGTCACTAGGATGAGGCCATTGCGAATATTCCGTTGCAGGAGTTCACATCAGCGATTTTTTTCAAACTTTTGTTTAGAATATTTAAAAAAGTGTTTAAAAGAATTCTTTTTATTTAATTTAAAACAAAAATGTGTTCCGGAAAGACGTTGACAGAGACAGAAAGTTATTGGCAGTGTATACTGATATGATGTGTAGTTGTGCGCCTACCTTACTCATGATGGTTCAGGAGAATTGGATTACAAATTTGTGTAGAGGTATGACTGACATCATGTAGTAGCCGTGGCGTGATGGTTAGTGCGATGGACTGTCATGCCGGAGGTCTAAGGTTCGATCCCCAGCCTCGCCACCTATTTATTTAAAAGAAAAAACGGCTACTGCCTCTTGCGAGGAATTGACAAATCCTCCAAGAGTATCTCCTGTCACAGAAAAGTGCCGCTCGTTAGCCGTTCGGATTCGGCAATAAACTGTAGGTCCCCTCCATTCCTGCAGACACGCACACAGGAATGGTTGAGAGTTGTAAGTCACTAGGCCCTAGTTCTTCATGAGCTGTTGTGCCATCAAATTTATTTTATTTATTTATGACTGACATCATTCAAAATCAAAACTTTCAGTTATGATCGGCACAGTATTGCGTCTCATGCTTAAGTTTAATAAAAACAACTTTAAACGTTTGTATTTAAAAAAATAAACAATCGCATATCCTTAGCTCGCCACAGTAAAAATCCTGAATTTAATTCAGTAGGAGTTCAGGGCGACCTCTGGACCTATAAAAACACAGAATTTGATTATCAAGGTGAGTTAAGGTTATCAAAAAAGGTTTAACGAACAAACATTCAATATTTATATTTTGCTGCATAATTTTACCATCCACACATGATTGCAAAATAAAGACCACAATTGAGGCGCACATTTTTGCTCTTATGTGATCTCACTGGGATTTTAAGGCCTGATTATAAAGATTTTCATTCAATTTTAAAAGAAATAAATTATTTATGGTGCCAAAATCATAACTAAATTTAAAGAAGTAATATGTGAGAAGAACACAAAAATGAATATCTAAATAGCTAACCGTGTTGCACACATTGTACATGAATGGAATGAAAATAATTTACTAACAACAATCCGATGTACACCTAACGGTAAAATTAATTACTTAAAAGGTAAACATGTGGTAATATTTTTAGCACATTTAACATCGACGGAGCCGTTATTAAGAAAGACTATGGAAAAAGCATGAAATACATTCTTTCACAATCGACAAATCAAGTACTTAAAATGTTTTAATCTCAAAATGAAGAACGCTATCCAAATTCTTACATAAATTATGAATTTTTGCAGAAAAAAATTTTAAAAATCGTTGCAGCTGCTTTCTTAAAAAATAATTTTGTATACATATATAAAATTTCTTAGAAAAAAAAAATGGTATGGAATTTTTAGGAATTTATTAATATTCATAATTTCAAAAAAATTCATCAACTCATTTTCAAAAGAATTAAAAAAAAATTTTGAACTTTTTCTTAAAAATACAAAAAATGATATTTTGTAAATATTTGTACGCAGTATTTTTCAGACCTGAAGGGCTACAGAGTAAAAATTTTGATCAAAATCGGTTGAGCCGTTAACAAGAAAGTCTAAAATCAAAAACACGGTTCTATAAGCGGAACTGTTAATAACCTTTTTCAAAGCGGTTGTATGGGAGTTACCGTTATTTTTTGAGCTAAAAAAAAATCTTGATATCCTCTCTAGGGAATCACATAAAAATCTTATGCTTCAAGTTTAAAGAAAATCGCTTCAGTGGTTTAGGTAGGCTACAGGTCGAGGTAAAGACAGGCATACAGGCAGACAGACGGAATAGCGGGACCCACTTTTTTCGTGTTCTTAATCATCATAATGTCAAGTTTGATTTTTATCTCGAGTTCGATTTTCTTGCACGAATCCAAAACTTGCCCTATATATGTAGTATCTAAGTATATTGTATATTGTATATGCCAAGTAATAATCGCTATACGGGATCTGCCCGTCTAAATTGTCCCTAGGAAATCACACAAAAATTCTTCGTTACAACTTTGAAGCAAATAAGTCCGCACATTTTGGCGGGCTGAGGTAGTTATTAACTTCTTTTTTTTTAAACACGGTTTTGCGAGAGGCTCAATACGATTTCATATAATATTTTAGTACATTTTGTCCTGTTAATCCGAACCACCTATAATCCAAATCCAAATATCGCGCTAATCTGAACCTTTATTTTTTTTCACTATGTTCTTTGCAATCCGAACCTACCCCGATTTCTGTACGCTGTAATCCGAATTCCAAACTTAAAAAACAGTGGTTTAGTTTTTACAGTAATTTTGTTTATTATTACTCCTTTATGCTACAAAACTTTCAAAACAAATTTCGATATCAAAACAGTATCGTACATACACACATTGAAATATCTGAATATATATATGTATATGTATCTCTGAATTTAAAAAAAAAATTTTTTTTTATAAAAGTAAATAGATAATAAACCTATTTATAATGGATTTTTGATTTTAAAAAGCACTAAGTACGGATTTTTTTTAATAACTAACGCTTTTCCTTCTTCGTCCTTTACTCATTAATTCGAATAATTTGATAATTGGAATACCCCATTGCAGTAATTAATTCGTATTAGCGAGACAATACTGTACTTTAAAATATCATGATTTTTAAATTTTTGTGTTTTCTCTCTTTTTGAATAAATTTTAATCAATTCCGCAGGCCTGTTATCTTTAATGTATATGTTTCAATTTTTACATGTTTCAGATTTTCTTGAAAACTTCGAAAATAAAGATCGATTAAGACTTGCTGGGTAATCCACACTGATAGCTTCCCAATTAGTGCCCTTTGAAAGTTAATATTTGTGTGTTCTTAAGATGTTCTAGCCGAAAAATTTTTTTAACGGTTTTTAAACGGTTAATTAAAAAAAAAAAATGTCGGTTGAATATTTTTTAAAGTCTACCCAATTTATCACGTCATCATGTATAGAATAAAATTAAGCCGAAGTCGATAGCATTATTTTTTCTCGAGATATTCAACAAACAAGCCATTTTACAACGTTTTTTTAAATTACTGTAAAAAGAAAACCGCTGATTGAATTTTTTTGAAAAACCTTTCTGCAAGTTATGGCCTCTGTACAATACACGAAAAAAAAGTTTACGAACGTCCGTACACACGCTACACAGACATCTCTCTAAAAACGATGGATTCGGATTCCAGAGACCTCGTAGAGAAATGTCAAAATTTTCCATTCGAAAAATCGGACCAATTATAATAACTTTCAAGTGGCTAAAATGGGAGACTTGAGTGCCACCTATTCAGACAAGTCGGGACTGTGAAATTTCACCTAAAAATTAATCGAACAATTATTATCTTTGTTCAAAATAAAAGCACTTTCAACAAAAAAAAATTTCTAAGAAACAACATTATTACGAAGATTTTTTTAATAATTCAAATTCTATATATGTACTACTGAAATAAATCAGCCAAGTAGAAGACTTAGCACTATTTAATTGTAATTGTATATGTAAGATGAAATGAACTTAATAGAAATTGCGTATTGATAAGGCCCTCACTAGGCAACTGCTGAGTCCAAGTGAGATCGCCGGGATGAAACGCCAATTTTTATGGACTAAAAAAACTATTTTGAAAAAAACATTACTTATAAATTATAATTAAAAATATTACTTATTGCTTTTTCATTAGTGAATAATCATTTTTCGACTTACCGGTTCATCTGTAAATACTACAGGTTTATTTGTCGATACGTTTTTTGGTGTTTCTAAGAATGATTTAAAATTTGGATGTTTACTTTGAATGTGTTTTTTTAAGTTTGAAATTGTTGTTCTGTACGAAAACTTATTTTCACAGACATCACATTTAGCAAACGTCTCGTCAATGATCGTAAAATAATCCCATATTAAACTAGTCTTTTTCGATTTTGCATTACTCATTATTAATTTTTTTTATTAGTATCTTAAGCAAAACTGCCAGTTGTTATTAAAATTATTATTTTATTTTTAAAGTGCATATTTACAGTTACTTTCAAAATTGAGCGTATTGCAATTAGGTATATTCGTCAGAAAATAATTTTATGAAAAATAAATATGTGAATTATTAAAAAGACAAAAACTTTGTTTTTTTTTTTCTGTTAGTTTACGCTGAATTTTTAGAAGTAATTGTGTAAATGTATGCAAATGCAACACTTAAACAAAACAATGTTTATTCTGATAAGCAATACCAACTCAAAATTATTTAATTTTTGATACCTCCCTTCATGCATACATCGTCGATCCAAAAGTAAAACTCACTAAGTAACAAAAACACACATTTGGAGATGTTTGGAGCAATAAATATATGTATGTATATTGTATACATACATATATCGTCGTCGTTCTTTGAAAACTCCCTCAGTCTATTTTTGAAGTTTAGAGATATTTGCATTTGAAGTCGGAAATATGTATACCTTAAACATCCTAAAATGATCGCAATTGTATGACCTTGGGCTTAAAATATACTTGAAGGATTGCGTAATTACTGACAAAAACCTTTGTAATTGGTTATTCCAAAAAACGTTAAATAGCACAAATGTATCTAGGGAGTATGCTTTAGTATATTAGAAGGAAATTACTTTAAACAAAAACCAGCATAACTTTGCCAGACAAAAATCTCTAAGTCCAGTTATTTGTTAATGAGAAAAGCGTAAAATAGTCCAGTAAGGAAGTTTTCACTGACAAGATAGTGAATGTGATTGCTCTTAGGGAGTTTTCCGTCTGTGTAATTTGGAAATAGAGTGACGTAGGACTTAGGGAGTTTTTTTCAGAACTTAGATATTGCCTTTGAGAAAAAATGGCGTATACAACTTAGTTTTGCCTTAAGTGCTAACTGAAATTTAACTGACTGCTCAAAAATTAACCCTAGTTCATATTTTATCTATAACTATGCAAATCGATATAAAGACTGAAAAAAAACCTAATTTCCCGATAATCGAACACTTATTTCATAAACTTGAACATGAATAGTCGTATTTACAAACGTTGTCTAACTGTAGACAGCCTTCCAAATTACCATTTTAAACTGTTATCTAAAGCTATCTAACTTTAAGTCTTACTTTTAGACAATGGAATCGATTGTCAAAAACTTGAATATATTGATATTTTTTTCATTAAATAATGAATATTTCCTTTTTTGTACTTTTTAGACACTGTCTAACTAGTCAAAAATGTAATAAATACGACTGGAAGTTTCCTTATTTCGAAATGAAATTTTATGTATGGTTCTCAGTTTAAATTAACAAACTGTATACGTTTTTATTCAATTTAATTAGAAACTTAAAAAAATACTATCAAATATGTAATACCTACAGAATTACAATTCATATCCAATCCCAGTGATGATGATAGGATAGTTTATGCGGTTTAGTTGTTATGTAGGTTTAAGCAAAAGTTGTAAACAAAGCCTTAAGCCTTTTTTACAATTTTGATATAGGTACCTAGATACATATATTTTTTAGGCCATATAATTTTTTATATCTTAAATACCTGCCTAGGTAGTTACAACTTAATATTTCTTATGTTTATTGCTGTATTTTTCTTTTGCTATAGTTTTTTATCTGCAATTATTTATTATGATTTAGTTGCTTTTTTTAACCTCTTGTCAGTCTTGAGCTGGGAGAAAAAATTCATCAAAAAAAAACTTTTATTAAGGTCTTGATCGACTGCTAAATTTTAGGATAGGATGAAACATGGTTTAACGTATTTTCCTAACAACACTCAAAACTTGTTCGGTCTAAAAGGTATGAGTTTCCTTGAATCGAATACTGAAGAAAAAGTTGTTCGAATACCGGACCCAACTTTTTAACTATCTGATGTTCATTACCGAACGAAAAACCTTTACACGTACTTTTGCCCTTACATACCTTTTATTAAAGCACCAAACAAGAAGACCCGGTTCCTGAATCGCTTCAACAAATAAAAATGACTACGTATAAGTAGGTAAGTAGAATGCAAGTCCATGTTCACTCACAAATATTATGTAGACCACATTAGGTGCATACAATTTTAACAAAATAATCAAATTACAATTAATTATATAAATGTCTATTTCCAATGAGGATTGACTTTACAAAAGGGGATACAAAAAACAAAACACTGAAAATAAAAATGCGAAATTGTGAATTTCAAGTAGGTACATTATATAGCTATCTACATACCTATGGCCTTTTGATGTTCAATTGTTGTTTTTGCGTTAATCAGCAAAGCATCCAAATTTATGAAAAACAATTGCAATTTCTTATATGCATACAAAAACGAAAAACTGTTAATATCCCCATTTGAAATCACTTCTCAAATCATCTTTTTTATGAATAGTTAAAATACCTAATCACAGATCTGCTAACAAAATAATAGTGAATTGATGTTGCTACTTCAGAATAACAGCGGTAAGTTGAACTGTCGGCCAATGCCGAGTTCAAATAATTACACTATTTTGCAAAATGAGTATTATTTGCTTTTTTGTTAACAAATTTTAGAAAATATTGTCGTAGTCGGTTGTGAAACAAAGTACAAAGTTATTTTATATTGAAAAATATATTAAACACGCGTCACTGTGATGTGACTAGTTTAGCGGGAGGTAATGAGTTGTGTTGTGATGTGACTATTCGGTATTCACAATCACTGTATTCACAATACAATCGCAGTCACATTTCTTATTTCACACATACGATATTAGGGGGTTCACACGATTCAGCATGTTTGACAATATGGCTTGATGGAAAAATAATACTGTAAAGTCGGCTACACAAATCATGTATTGGACCCTATTGTGAGTTTTTACTACGTGTTGACGACAGTTTGATGGCGAGATCGGTGAAGAGGGGCGATATTCAGAAAAAAAAAAAACAAAAGGAGTGTTTTGTTTAACTCCTTAATGTGCACATTAAGAAATTCTTCACATTAAGCAAAATTTTCACATGCAAATTTCATATCCGAAATGTTCCATTTTTTCATTTTTGGCTTGTTCGTTGAAGGGTAAGGTGGTGACAATAAAAATAAAAGAATAAGAAATTAGACGAGGGTAGAAGTAGAAAATGGTTATGCAATTTTTGAATCGACGTCAACTGAATTTATATGAATGTGGCCAATCAGAAGCTCTAAAAATGACAGTTCACTGTAGGCACAACTGCCAAATGCCACTTTTTGCAAAATTACAAAAGTAAAAATATTTTTTTCCAGCTACCGCAGTTGGTTTGTGAAAAATAATATATACATTTTATTTTTAAACCAAAATTTAAGCTTTCTGCATCATTTTTATAATTTTCCTGTGAGAAACACTATCCCAAAATGAGTTTGAAAATTTTCACTTTTGTACTTTTTCACTTTTTTGGCTTATGTAGTTAAGGCTTTACTTCTTTCATTGAACGTACCGACTTTAGAATAGGTTTGGACAACTAATTTCGGTGTCTAAGTTGGACAACTGATGGAAATGTTTATTAATGGTGGATTTACATGTATATTCATGCGAGTTCTGCAAAAAATAAGGGATACAAAATATAAAATGCACGTTTGTTCGATAGAGAGAGAACAAAATGCAGAGATCTTGATTATAGGAACGCAGATAAAGATTATAGCGAAGACGAACATGTTCATCTTCATGGTGGTGCTCTTTCACACATTTGGTTTTTTGGTATCACTCTATCCCGCTCTACTTTTCTTGATGTTTGCAGATGAAGATACATGTAAATCCATCATAATACTGTTTTGGAGTTGGACAGTATTTATTAGATTTCCACTCTTGGACAGTTGTCCAGCTAGCCACTGTCTAAATAGTTGGACAACTCATTATTTACCCCTAACACACGCCACGAACTACTTCACCGAAGCATATTGTCGGTAAGGTTTTTGGTCGTGTGAAATGAAAATTGTGTCGACACAGCAGTGCGATCTCTGGCAGTCGAAGTAGTATGCCGATAAGCCGATATGGCATGTGAAAAGGACCGAACTAGTTCGTCGACACAGTTTTTTATGTTGCTATTCGGTTTTTGTTGTCCACTAGTGTTTTTGGTCCCGTTAATCTTAGATTCACTGAACAGTTTTTTGATAATTTCATTAAACACACTTCTACATCGACGTATTGGCGTGTAAATGCCCATACAAAAACGAAATACTTTGTCCATGTGGTTGTTCGATGTGGCGTGTGTGAGGGGTAATTATTAACAATCACATTCCAGCAGCTGTCTAAATAAGACCTCATATACGACTGTCTGTAGAGAGGATCGCAAATATTGAAAATGAATTCTGAAGTTCATTTTTAGTATTTTTGTAGGCGCTCTCCCATACAAGCTATAATTTAATTGAATTGGGTGCAACAAAAAGTTGCTGAGGCTAGCAAAAAAAGGTTGCATAGTGGGCGATGGGCCTCAGAGTTACTAAGTCCCCTTTCACACGAAGATACTAGTTGCTGGTGATTTTTTTGACGTTTTCTATAAATCTCCTTAACAATCTCTTGTACCATTCACACGCAAGCAACAAAAACCCGGAGATTTTCTTTATTTTCCTTTTAAACTACCTTGGTTGAACGCACACAAACGTAGTGTGAAGAGAAACGTCAACAAAATCTCCTGAATTTGTTGACCGGGGAGCATAGAGTAATTATATTATCTAGAGAACCGACTTAAGGTGGTTGTTCTCTTCCACCCTACAAGCTGTATTGCGTGGATTTGCCCATTAGATTTTGTATGGGCTAGTTGTCCCGTGCATTTTAAATGGAACTCCAACCACAATATGTATACAGTTTGCCCTATATTTTGAGCATGTATTAGTGGTCCCGTGCATTTGAAGTGTAAAATAAGAGAGTTTTCTCTTACTCAATTCAAATAAAATTTGCGGGTGTTTCAGGCAAGAGGGGTACGAGTCGGTTCTCTAGGTAATATAGGTACTCTATGACCGGGGAGATTTCATTTCCCCCTCTTTCTTCCTGCCCTTCTCGCCTATGAACTAATTGTTGCCGGCAACTCAGTTGCCCTGTGTGAAAGGGGACTTAAGAGCAAAATGTGCTATTAACTTGTTGTTGGCATAATTTCAATGTGAAGAATTTAACAAATTAAAGGTCTGGCCAAAAAGAGCGCGGTCTTTGTAAAAAATTATAAACAAAATTTGACCGCCGCGTTATTTCTTCCCCATAGTAAAGTATTGACTGACTATCCCGTCGGCCCGCGCTCTGTTAGGCCAGGCCTTAAGGAGTTCAACAAAACACACCTACGGCCATATTATTCACATTGGATTTAAATTGGATTGAAGTGAATTTTAAATTGAACTGGATTTATTCAATCCGAAAATTTAAATCCATGTCCAATGTCTATTTATTATTCACTATAATCCATTTTTTATTTTTCCACTCTTTCTTACTTTTGAACTATAATATAAATTTTGTAACGAACATAAATTAAGTTTTAATTAGATGTAAGTTCCTAAACTCCTCCGGAGAGCATAGTTTAAATTGGATTTATTGAATATGGATTTAACTGCGGATTTAACGAGTGAATAATTCGGACTTGATGAAAACTGAATTCATTTTCGGTGCAAGTTTCAAGTGTTTCATTCTTGCGCTCCAAAAAAAAAAACAAGTTATTTAAACATAGGATATACAAATTTTTGTCAAACGAATGTTTTTGAGTTTCAATGATCAAACATCAATGTTTGTCAAACCATGTTCTTAAACATGCTGATCTATTGAACCACCCTATTGGAAAGGTATAAAGTAAACGGAATATTTTATAAGCAGCTCCTCAGTTCAACTCCCCGTTAAATTGTTTTTGCAATAGAGATCTCTTCCAAATTGTCAGTTTCAGATGACAGCAAAAACTTGGCACAATGACAGATGAAATTGGAAAGAAAAAAAGGCGGGCTAATTTTAATTACAAAAATCTAGCTATTTTGTGCCATAAAAAGATTAAAATATCTTAAATAAAATATAAAAAAAATTTTACTTGTAGATTTTCTAAAAAAAAAGGAAATAACAATTCCAAATATTTATTTGCCTCCAAAATAAATCAAACAAATGGCTGCCACTAAAATGTCATTGTGCCAAGAATTTTAGTTTGACATTTAAAAATGAACGAGACAGAGATAATATTGCTGTTTGTTAAAAAGCTCTATTCTCATCTATTCATTGCACGCGCACCGAAATTACAAAAACAACAATGTAAGCAAATTGGTTTTGGAGGGTAAAACGTACGAAGGATTCATATCTTTATATTCAGTATTTTTGGTTATGGCCATCAAAAATTTCGCAAGCACATTGGCCACGTTCATCACCACGTTTTTGACAGATCTAAAAATTCAGTTCTGAAAAACGTAACACTGAACGCACAAAAAAGTCTGAAATTATTTATTCTGTTTTTATTATTTTTTGCACTTTAAAATCAAAATCCGTAAAGCGATACGAGACCCAGACGATCAGACCACACAAAAAAAAAACTGGATCAAGAACTGTTTTTTTGTTGCTTTTAGCTGTCATCTGAATTTTCAGATAGAATTTTTCATCTGAAAATTCAGAAAAAACGTAAGAAACGTAACTAAATGTCAATCGACGTCAACTGAATTTTAATGGCCGCGTTCATCACCACGTTTTTGACAGATCTAAAAATTCAGTTCTGAAAAACGTATCACTGAACGCACAAAAAAGTCTGAAATTATTTATTCTGTTTTTATTATTTTTTGCACTTTAAAATCAAAATTCGAAAAGCGATACGAGACCCAGACGATCACCAAAAAAAAAAACTGGATCAAGAACTGTTTTTTTGTTGCTTTTAGCTGTCATCTGAATTTTCAGATAGAATTTTTCATCTGAAAATTCAGAAAAAAACGTAAGAAACGTAACTAAATGTCAATCGACGTCAACTGAATTTTTATGACTGCTGGCCAATCAGAAGCTCTAAAAATGACAGTTCAGAACTGTCAAATGTGCTGTTGAACGCGGCCAATGACTGCTGGCCAATCAGAAGCTCTAAAAATGACAGTTCAGAACTGTCAAATGTGCTGTTGAACGCGGCCATTGCCACCAGCAACAGCACCTACATTTGTATCTGTTTGACGTTTCGAATCAAAGCATTTTCTTCGTGGTACCACACCAGCAACGGCAAAGTAAGGACTTAGGCCTAACGGCGCCGTTGACGTTGCTGTTGCTGCTCTTATCTGCGTTGCACAATTGAAATACGTTGGTTCTAAATTAATGGCGGTCGCTGTTGCTGTTGACGGTGCTGTTGCTGTTTCAATCTGTTTCTCGCTTACTCAACCATAATTAGTAGACGTGTTTTTATGAGACTATGTAGGTAGGTACATAGGATAAATTTGGAGAATTGAAAATGGGATTATATGAACTGATACTTATATCGTTTTTGGTTGGATTTTGGGATTATTCCATTATCGAATACAGAAAATTTAAAGTAGAGGGAGTGAAATAAGTTTCCATTGTACGATAGGAATGGAATACCTACTCCAAAATCCAACCGAAAACCATGTTAAAATAATATTAAATGAGAAGATTATTGAAGATACATAGGGTAACTTACCTCTCTTAAACCGATTAATTCTGGGTGTCTGTTCTTTAAGTGACGAATAAGGCTGCATGTAGACCTATTTAACACAGATAAAGAAGAGCCACAATACCTGCATGTAACTTTTTTATCGGTAGTTATTGGCAGGAAATGCTTCCAAACTTTACTTTTTAATCCCTTATTCATTTTAAAGTCTGTAAATAAAAATGATATGATTTTGATAATATATTATTTAAGATGGATTTCCAGACATTTTCCTTTCCTTATATGAACTTTAAACAAAACATATCGAAAATATTTCAAAGTAACATTTATGATTTAGAGAGTATAATATACTGTATATTATACAGGGTGTGTCACAGCAAGCAACAGTAACTGTAGCGCTGCAGACGAAACCATGGGTAATTTTAAGTCAAAAACTTGACAAATAATATTCTCGTTTTCGCTTTCTTTTCGACTTATAGCGGTTCTTAGAATTTTGTATCTCATTACATTTAACTTACCCTAACTTTGCCAGACTGAATTTGGTACTAGATTTTTCCTTTTTCATTTTTTTTTCTGTTAAAAATACTTGACATTTTGTTAGCAAAAAAAAATTAAATTATTAACAAAATTAAAATAAAAAGGAAATTCAAAAAAATTTGATTATTTAAACAATTTCCTTGTAATGTTTTCATAGCAATTTAACTATTTGTTTTCTACTTTTGGCTCTTTCTTGCACACAATAGTCGCATAGACGTAATTTTTTATTCGTTTTTGTTGAAGTATTCAAATTTTCTTAAATTTCCTAATTTTTGTTTTTATAGTTAATAATTTAAAAAATATTTTTTTTTTTGCTTAAAATGTCACTTTTAAGAAAATAAATTCGACTTTCACAGTAAAAAAGAAAATCGAAACTTAATAATTCCGTGTTTTTGTGAAAAAAATAATACCAAAGTAAAAAAAAATCAAAAAAAAATTAAGAATCGCTTGTTGTATAATAAAGTTAGAGCCAGTTATAAGCAACGAGACCAAAAATCACAGTTAAGGGCCAGTTGTACAAATATTTGATCCGTAGTTCAGGAATTTTAACTCACCAATTTCGGCGGATGGTTCAAAGTTCTAATATGCACAAAAAGCCAATTACATGCCTGAACCATCGTTGAACGACAGTTAATCCGCCGAAATTGGTGAGTTAAAATTCCTGAACCATGGATCAAATATTTGTACAACTGGCCCTAAAAAGTCGCACATCAGGAAGCGAAAACGAGAAAATTAACTCTTAAGGTCTGGCCAGACAGAGCGCGGGCCGACGCACGACGGGACGGTCAATACTATACTATAGAGAGAAAGAACGCGGCGGTCAAATTTTGTTTGTAAATTTATACAAAGACTGCTGAACCGCGTTCTGTTTTACCAGGCCTTTAAGTCTTTCAACTTAAAACGACCACCTTAGGAGTTCATAGTTTTCGTCTGCGTTGGTGATTGTGGGACACCCTGTATATTAAATTGAGGCTAACGTCAATTTAATAAATTTTTAATTTTTTATAGTGATTTCTTCTCATTTAATTTTAAGGTCAACTGAAAGCATTTAAATACAATAATATCTACCTGAAAAAAAGTTAAATACAACTATGATGGGATATTTCTTTTGTGAAACAAATCTACAATAACTCTTATCTTCACATTAAGAACAAGCACCTGGTTCAGAACAAAATCATTAGTCAACACTATTTTATAATAATTTTATTTCCAAGTCAACTATTTTGAACAAACTTCAGAGTCAGACAAGTACAACTTACCTTTGTCCAGCCCATAAGTATTGAGTGCTTATTCTTTAAGTGACGAACTAGACTGGATGTAGTTTTATTAATAGCAGATATAAATATCCCACAGTATTTACATTCTACTTTTTTGTCAGGCGTTATTGGGCTGAAATGCTTCCAAATTGAACTCTTAAATCCCTTATTCATTTTAAATGCTGTAAATAAAAATTATGTTTTGTTGTAATATTTCATTGTTCAACAAGGGGATAAATGTTATGTTTATAGTGGCCAAGCTCTTGAGTTTTGTATAGGGGAGGACGGGGGCACAGAGGACCACTTAATGTTTGCCCAGTTTGAAATACCTTCCGTTCAAAATGTAATAATTATTATGCAAAAACTTTCACGTAAGTATATGTAAATAAATTTAAACTTTTTATTCAATAAATAACTAAAGCCTAGTATACAGTTCTTTTGAATAAAAAAAAAACTATTGTGGTAAATACAAAATCTTTTTAAATATTTGTGGTGAAACAAAATTGTTTTTAGTCGAATATTACACGGTGCCTCAAGAGTCATGACAATCTGATATTTTGTCTCTTTCATACTCATTTAGGTTCATAAAGAGTCATAACTCTTGAGGCACCGTGTAAGCACAAACTATATTTTTTTGCACAAAACAATGTCACTGACATTGTTTTGCGCGAAAAAGAATCGTGGTGAGTATAATTTTTTATTTCTGGGGATAGTTCACAGTTCAATAAAAATAAACTTTTCAGCAGAAAAAATTTGTTTGCGATAAAATCGCTCCCATAAAAAGTACATGTATTTTTTTTTCGAGGAGGAACTGTATACTATTCTATAACCAAGTAGTTTTATTTCTGTATGTAGCCACCTTATATGCAGTGAGGCATTCTGATCTTCTGGCACTTTGTTCACATTTATATTGAACAATTTAAGGCTTAACTAGGTAACTAACCTACATTCAAGACTGCAAAAAGTAGGGCAAAAGTTGGTAAACAAAAATATGCCTAAAAATGCCTATGTGAAAAAAAATTGTGTTTGTATCAATTTGCAATGACATCAAACATAATTTTCGTAGTATTATTTTTACACAGGCATTTCTAGTGCATGTTTTAAGGCCTGGTCAAACAGAACGCGGGGCGACGGGACGGTCAATACTTCAACATGGAAAGAAAGAACGCGGCGGGCAAATTTTGTTTGTAATTTCTTACAAAGACCGCCGGACCGCGCTCTGTTTGACACGGCCTTTAGTTTTTCACTTTTGAATTTTGCAAAGTCTTCAACGTAGTTAAGCCTTTACTGGCATATTTATTCGCACTTTTGGTTTTTTTTTTATTGTTTACCGAGGAAAATTTAACTGCGCTTGCTATAAAATTGCAAATAAAAGACACCTATTATAGCGAAAGACACAATTTTCAGCCATAATTTCCAATTTAAGCTAAACCTAACTGTGAGTTTTTAAAATCAAATCAAAATACGGAACAAAAGGAAACGAATGAAAAGTGGTAACCCTCAAGAAGCGTTTCATTTCCAATCAATTAAATAGAGATCTCTACCAAATTGTCAGTTTCAAATGACAGCAAAAACTTGGCACAATGACAGATGAAATTGGAAAGAAAAAAATAAGGAGGGCTAATTTTAATTACAAAAATCTTGCTATTTTGTGCAATAAAAAGATTAAAATATCTTATATAAAGTATAAAACATTTTTACTTGCATGTTTTCTATAAAAAAAAGGAAAAAAACAATTCGAAATATTTATTTGCCTCCAAAATAAACCAAACAAATGGCTGCCACTTAAATGTCATTGTGCCAAGAATTTTAGTTTGACATTTAAATATGAACGAGACAGAGATATATTGCTGTTTGTTAAAAAGCCCTATTCTTCACACATAAAAGGAAAACCCAATAAATGGCGCCTCTATAGTGTAGTAGTGTAGTGTTGTTTAAACATCAATAGTTTCCATTTTCGATAGTATCGATAGTTTTTTGGAAAAAACTATGGATACTATCGATAGTTTTACCTACTGAAAAACAAAAATTTTTAAAAAAGCTTAGAGATACTTTCTAATTACAAAATCTACTGAATAATACAAATCTGAATATTTGAATTTTGAACTATGAAAAGTGAATCATTTCAATTGTTAAGTTGCATTTTAAGATACATTTTTGAAAAAAAAAAATAATTTTTTTAATAGAAATGTTTTCAAAAGATTTTTTAAACATTTATGGTCTTATTAATTAGATTTTTGGCTGTTTAAAGTATATGTCTAAGTATTTTGAAACAGTCGAAAATATGCTTTTTTAATAAAAAATATATTGCATTTCTCTAGGTTTAGACAATAGATTACGTTGTCTAAAGCAAGATAAAAAGATAGATTATTTTAGCAAAAATTAGAAATGTTTTTTAAAAACTTGGACGGCTGTCTAAAGTTAGACAATGTTTATTAAAAAGACCATTAATTTATATCATAAGTATTTAAACGTCATAAAACATTCCAAACGAGTTTCGTTTATTTTTTTTTTTTGTGACTGAACATTTAAAGTATGTATCTTTGGTTTCTGTTGTTTACATATTTGATCTTTTGTAGGTCTTGCCAAACAGAACAAGTCAGGGGCCCAACTATGTAAATCGATTCTACAATCAAAATGGCCGAATTCGCAAAATCGCAACTCTGTAATTCTATAGTAAACGATAATCGAACTGGTCTAGTGGTGCCAATTGATTTTTGTTTGGTTCGCGAAGTTGGTGGTACTATGTAAATCGAAAGTCAATGTCAAAGTCAGCCGAATTCGCAAATTTTTGTTCTAATTCAAATGTGTTTGCGAGCAAAAGAAGCATCGAGAGTAATAAAATGTAATGTAAGTATCGATTGTCAATATTATTAATTATAAATGATAAATATGTATTGAAATTCGAAAACTTTTTACTAATGGTTGGCAGTAATTGCATTCGATTCTACTATCATACATAGTCCCATTTGATAGTAGAATCGCAAACATCATTCGAATAGATTCGAAAGTAGAATCGAGTTACATAGTTGAGCCTCAGGATTTTACTATTAAAATATGCACGGCTGGATCACACGGAGTGTGTTTCTTTATTTATTCCGGATAAGGAATAGAATGGATGGAATAGACGAAATGTTTATCCAGAATATCCAGAATGGAATGAATAAAGAAACAAAACTAGAACAAAAAGAATGGCAATCCAGTTGTTCGGTGAAATGTCAAAACAATTGAATAAATAAATGTTTTTATTTTGGATATTTATGTATTCTCAAAGTCAAAAGTTCAGTAAATTTTACATTAAATGCATAAAATTATACTCTGGTACATTAATTCGCGGTATTATGCTGTTTTTAAATAATTTACACCAATGTGAATCTGCCATAATTGAGTTCCGGAATGAATAAAGAAACAACAAAATAGTTTATCCGGAATGTTCCGTGGAATAAAGAAACGCAAAACTGGTATTCCGAATATTCTGGACATATCGGAATGAATAAAGAAACACACTCACGAATTTGATCTTGTAGCTTACAACTATTTGTAATGTAGCTATATTTTAAAAGATGTATTTTGATGGTTCAATAATGTAACAATAAGTTAAACAAAAAAAAATAAAAAAAAAAGTTAACAAGTACTAAACAAAATATTTGTGTTGTGTAATTTTTCTAAAAAACAATTTCCAAAACACTACAAAACTACGAATTTCCGCACATTTTTTTAATTTGAAATTCAAAATATTTTCGCTGAAAATTCGTTGAAGTTTGTAGTTTTGGACAGTACACGAACAAAGCTATTTGAAATACTTAGTCCCCTTTCACACAGGGCAACTGAGTTGCCGGCAACAATTAGTTCATAGGCGAGAAGGGCAGGAAGAAAGAGGGGAAAATGAAATCTCCCCGGTCAACAAATTCAGGAGATTTTTTTGACGTTTCTCTTCACAAGGTAGTTTAAAAGGAAAATAAAGAAAATCTCCGGGTTTTTGTTGCTTGCGTGTGAAAGGTACAAGAGATTGTTAAGGAGATTTACAGAAAACGTCAAAAAAATCACCAGCAACTAGTATCTACGTGTGAAAGGGGACTTAGGAGCACCAGATTAAAAAACTACAACAAAATTAATCGATTCATTTAACCACCAATAACCAATTTTCTCAAAAACGTCAAAACAATATTTTCAAAAAGCGAATTTTTTAGCAAAAACCCGAAACGCAGTTTTCTAAAAATCACTTTAGTAATTACAAGGTTTAATCAAAATGGCCGTTTTTGAGAGAATTTGAGGAAACCGAAAAACGATAGCTATGTTCTAGATAAGCTAAATAAAAAATTCGAATTTCCCCCCTAGGAAATCATATACAAATGCTCTGGACCAAATTTGAAGCAAATCGGTCATCTCGAATTAGGAATTATTGAAACTATCGATAGTTTTTGTAAACTATCGATGTACGCGATAGTTTTTTACTATCGATAGACTATCGATGTTTAAGCAACACTACCTCTATGAGTATTTATTATCACGTAGCGCTACGCTGCGGTTACGTTCTTTAAAGATAAAAAATTATTTTACTGAAAAAACTAAACACACTTTCCACGAGTCGCTTGATATCTTATTTTCCAAATATTTATGCAGCATAATGTATGTATGTACATAATATGTATATGTATGTAGCTATCTTAAAATTATGTTTATGTTAATGAAACCGATACAGTTGAGAGAAAACATTGATTTTTTTTAAAGACACGATGAACCTTTCATATGGTCACTAAATTTTTTCGGTTATATTTGAATTTATTTTATTTTCTGGTAGGTAAATAAATTATGTATAACTAAATAAATTTTTGAAGTTTTGTCTTACTTTATTACGTATCTCACTCAGCAAAACTTCTTTATGTAGTTAGGTATATAGAAACAAAATAATAAAAAAAAAACACCACATTAACTGAAACCGATACTCCGACGCCGATACACTAAACACTACTAACTCAAAAGCGTGTATCATAAAATCAAGTGCCTGTTCTGTCTGTGGTTGCTGAGTGTATCGACTCATTTTCCATATTTTATTTCGTTAACTCAATAGTGATTATTTGTGAATTGTGATGTGCGGTATTTGCTACAGTCACACACAGTGCCGAGTCGGTTTAGTTAACTCACTCAAGTCATGGCGCATACATAAGAGCTCTTTTTATTGGTTCGGTGATGTCGAAAGCACATTTTGGGTTTCGGGAAGGTACATAAATCTACTCTTGTTGCTCTTTGATTTTAGGTACCGAACGAAAATTTGTTTTATTTTAAGGCATGCATGATAAACTTTCATAGGTTGTCCGTTGTAGGATTTGAATGTATTTTCTTTTTCAGAGGTTTTACCTAACTAGGTACCTACATTATAACTAAATAAATTTTTAAAGTTTTAACTTACTTTAATTTTGAATGCAGATAAGAGTATTTCGACAAAACCCCTTTATATAAAATAATAAATAACCCCTCATTAATTTAAACTGATATAGGTACAGTTCTGTTCTGATTCTGACACCGATACACTAAACACTACATACTAACTCAAAGTGTGTATAATAAAAGTGTTGGTTCTTTTCTGTGGTTGCTGTGTATCGACTCAAGGCTGTTTCACAATGCGACGAGAAAGCGTGACGAGAAACGCTTTCATCTTTTTCTCGTTATAACATCGTTCCTCAATTCACAATGCAGCGAGTTATTCACAGAGACAGCGCAGAATTATTCGTGTTTGTCAGTGAATTTGGGAAATAAAATACAAAATTTGAAAAAAAAAATAAAATGAAAATGTTAAAAAAAATGCTTTTAGTACTTTTGGGAGTGTTTATTTACAAAAAAGCAAAAGGCAAAAAAAACCAAAAGTGAGCAGAAGAAGACGGTGGGAATGTTAATGAAGACAAAATTAATTAGTCGCAAAATAAAAACACATATTTGCTCGCCATTTTCGGTATTTTATTTATTTATCTACACAATTAATAAATATAAATACAAATACAGATACGCTCGTTGTCCTCTTCTCAATTGTCAAAATGAAAATCGTTGTCTCGTCGCGTCTTTTTTTCAATTTTTCGAAATCATGGCGTGACGGGACGACGAGAAACGCTTTATTGTGAATACTTTGGTATATTCTCATTGCTTGAAATTGGTTTGACAGCTACGACGAGCTCTCGTCACGTTCACGTCTCGTTTTCTCGTCGCATTGTGAAACAGCCTTCACTCTCATCGTTAATCTCGTTAACTCAATGGCGTGTGGTATATTTGGTACAGTCACAGTGCGGCGTCGGTTTGGAAGTTAACTCACTCAAGTCATGGCGCATATGCAAGGTTTATAGCTCTTTTATTGGATCAGTGATGTCGAAAGCGCTATTTGGTATTTATTTCGTAATGGGTTTTGGGAAGGTACCTACATAAATCTACTCTTGTTGCATTTTGGTTTTAACATGTAGTTAAATCTGATAATAAATTATGAACATTTTGAATAAATGGTTGTAGCTTACTTAATTTGTTTTTTTTTTTTTTATTTAATACCTTTAATATTGATATGATGGTGTGAAAGATTTGCAGCATTAACTGTATGTGTTTTATTATACAAAAACCCCTTTTATGTGAGAATAATGGTTGACATAAAAAATTATTACAAATATGTATGTACCTACCTATCTAAAAAATTGTTTTCTTTTTTTTTTAAGGATTGAACGATGAATTTTCATCCAGTCACTAATGTTTATATTATTTGAATTCATTTGCTTTGTTGGTAGGTTTGTAAATAAATACATTTTTAAATACTTACCTTCATCACGAATGCAAGTATTTAAACAAAACTCCTTTTATAGGTAGGTATGTAGTAGGTATATAAAAATAAAGTAATAAAAAACACCACACTAACTGAAACAGATTGTTGTGTTCTGTGTCTGATTCTGATACCGATACATAAACACTACTAATACTAACTCAGTGTGTATAATAATATCAAGTGCTGGTTCTGGTTCTGTTTCTGCTATGTATCGACTCATTCTCATAGTTTATCTCGCTAACTCAATTGTGATTATTTGTGGGTGCCTGGCATTTGGTACAGTAACGGCGCGGCGTCGGTTTGGTAAATTAATTCACTCAAATCATGGCGCAAGCTTCTTTACATTTTGTCTTTTATTGGGTCAGTGGTGTCGACTATTTATTTCGTATTGGGTTTTGGAAAGGTACATAATCTACTCTTGCTGCATTTTTTAAAGAAATTTTGATTTGTAGAAAACTACATTTTATATTGATCACACAAAACCCCTTTTACATAACGGTTGAAACCACAAATTGTTTTGAAAAAAAAATCTCTAGTTAGGTATAAATGTAACTTTAACTATTTTCTTTTCACCCTTCTGACTTTAAACAAAGCATTATGGTTCCAGTATGCTCTGTCCAATTTCTCTAATATAAAAAACTCATAAGAGATACCTCCCAAAGACACATTTTTATGTTTTTCATAACTCCGGAACCGATTTCGATATCAGACAATTCACATTGTAGCTCTGGATGTCGTTAATGATGCATATAATGTAATTAATAAAGTACATACATTGAACTTTAAGAGTAGTATAAGGATTAAGAAGTTACCGAGTCGTACCTACATTTTGGTTAAATTTAGATTAGGTGCCTACAAATACAAATTCGAGCGCTAAAATTGATAAATATACATATTTCAATGATGGAAAAATTTCATATCTGTTCATATCAGTTTACTTATTTATTTTTATTGGTACATACATATTGCTTTTGTACATTTTTGCTTGTTTTCTAAATTTAAAATAAAGCTCTCTCTTTCGTGCTGGTTTATTTTGTTTAAAACAAATCATAGAAATAATCCAATCCTTGTCCAAGTTCCCAAATCGATATACCAACACCCATTTCTTGTGCAAGTTTTATGCGTTCATTGATTGAAAATAAAGTCGGATAGAAGACGATGTGACGTCCGTCAGTTATTCTGAAACAATTAAAAGAAAAATAAATTCGATTTTAAGTTCATGAAATGACAATAATTAGACTCACTTGATTTCAAAGAAATTCTCAACATCATGTTCATCATAGGTGAGGCGCTTCTTTACATTTTTCACCAAGTTAAGAAATTGCCCTGCAACGATGGGACCACCACCATCGGGTGTATAGTCATTGCCATACATATTCAACCCCATCAGGATCTTTTTGCGTTTTATTTGAAAATGTTCAGCGCTTGACGGAACAATGTTTTCAATAGAGGTTCGTATCCAATGCAGGGGAGCATTGGCACCTAGATAGAAAGAAAGATAGATGAATATAAAATTACGGATGGGTTATGGATCTGACCTGGTCGCTGAACATTGGAGAAGTCATAAGTCATCAACGAAAATGCAGTTACATATGGATAAAGGTGTTCAAAGTGCTTTTCACTGAACAAGTTGTGCATTTCTTCACGCATTGGTGGAATAACCAAGATTAGCTTCAAACCGACTTGTTGGAACTCTTTAGCTACATAGATAACCTAGAAAATGTTGTATGATCTATCTCAAATTGAATAAAAACTTACATAGTTCAATAACAAGATTATACAGATACTGGTCATCTACTCGGGCAGCCAGTTGAGACCAAATTTCTAGAACGATCCCGTCAAATTGATGGACTATGCATGTGTTCACGATCAGCTCATTAACCAAACGTCTTTCGGTTGAGCTAGACAACAATTTAGAGTAGTCTTTCTCGGTGAATTTATCAAAGACAACTCGTGGGTAAACTGAAATATAAAATTCACTAAAGTTATCATTCTATGACAAAGTGTTCAATGGCATACATTTTAGGTTCTTCTTGCCAGTTCGTCCAGCTTTGCGAACATCTTTTACCCAGCCAGCATCGATGTCGTGTTTGCCTGCTAATTCATATCCACTGCTAGATTTAAGAATTTGAAACCAAACAGGGGATATCATGTCGAATTTTTTAGCAAATATTTTTGCCACATCGTAGCCATGCGAGTTCCACTAGAAAAGTTCGATAAGTCATAGATTGTTATTCGTTCAGACAACAATTATGTATTTCCTGCTTACTTACCGCCGTAACATAACCCAAAACAGTACCATTGAATCTCCTTATCGATGTATCTTTGTAATAGCCTGCATTTTCGATAATTATATCTCTTGCTGCGGGTTCTTCATCGATTAGATTTCGATCGAAGACACTATCCTCTTGAGGTCCTTGCTTGACTTTGAATTGTTTAATTGCTTTCGTTTTGCCACCTCCTGGGGATATCGTTGCGATGGATTGTGCGACAAATATAGTTGCTATAAAAATTATGAAAATCATGGACCCCAGTGGAAGTTCCATAGTTTTTTTTTTTTATCACAGATAAATTTTATTTGGCAACTGAAACGACCGATGAGCCGACGATATCCACGTAATTTTTTCTAGCTTGCAAAACAAAAATTTTCTGATGATAAACAAATGGTTTTGAAATGTCATGACCGCTCTCTTTGACGATCACAGTGCTGTGCTGCGGTTAGAGTAAAAACTAAATATCTGAACAGTGGTGCGTTCTTTTATATTACTGTGGTTAACTATGTCCCATTTCACACAAGGCAACTGATTTGCCGGCAACAATTTTTTTTTTGTAATTTGTTTTTTCTTTTTGGCTATTTTCAACACTCAATAGATACAGGCTGTAGCCTCTCAACGGTAACAGCCATATTATTCACTCAATACATCCAGATTAAAACTTAAATCTGGATGTAAATCATACAAATTCAACTTTTCTGAATTATTTCGTTTGTTTATTTACGTACTTTATTGGTTTTTATTCAAATATTCAAATTCAAAATAAAAAAGGGAAAAATAATACTTTATTATGTGCTTTTGTGAAAAAAATAATACCAAATTCAAAAAAGAACCTTAAAATGCCAACATGGGTTTTATGTATAATAATTTGCAGGAAAACCGTTACCCGAATAGAAAAAAACTTGTGGTGCTGGTAAAAATTCATATTTGCTATTGTGTAAATACAAACAAAAATCATGAATCGATTGCAGTTTGGCAAAGTTAGAGCTATGTAATTAAAGAAACGAGACCAAAAATTATAAATCCGTTATAAATTGAATAGGAAGTGAAAACTAGAAAATTACCTCTCAAGTTTTTCGACTTAAATGACCTCAAGAACCCATGGCTTTCGTCTGCATCGCCGATATCGGGACACTCTGTATAAGAGGTCAATGATCTACGGTCTCCAAATTAACTTCTTATGTCCTGTTACCTAATAAATAAATTTGGTCTAAAGCCAAAATTTATACATCAAATGTGAAGTGAAATCGTAATGAAACATCAATAAACATCGTCTGGAAAGGTTAACAAAGAAAATATATTTTGTTTTACATGTGGTTTAGATAATTCCGATGAATTATATTTTTGTTCCTACTTCGAAACAAATATCTTCCTCCTTGCCGCTTAAATATTTGCATTTAATTTTATTATATTTTTTACGCCTGTGAAAAAACTTTTTTCTTATATGAAAATTTAACTTCGCCTCGATCTATAAACTAGGCTCAATAATTCAAACATTCATCTTTATTACGGTTGTCGTTTTACGTATTTGTATGGGAAATGAGATAATTTTGAATCGAATTTGGAGATTTTCAACGAAATTACCTCATTTGCTCTAATGAAAACGTAGTATGAGGCTTAACTACGCATTCAAGACTTTAAACATTAGGTACCTATAATAAATAAAAGAGCTCAGTACCATAGACAAGTACATATATATATGGTGGGGCTGGGGCCTTTCTGTATGCGTGAATGGTCCCTCATCATAACTAAAATGAGGGTCCAATACTTTTTCATTTTATTGGGCCCAAATTTCATGTAGCCGTTAAAGTCATACTATTAATTTATGAAATAGTTTATTTTTTCGAAAGACAAATTTTGTGGCGGAGATATGTACTTTAAAAAAAAAAGTTGCACCTTAGAACCATTGAATAAATACAAATAGAAGTGACACCCAATTACTCAAAGCTCTATTTGCTCGTCCTGTGGCATTTTGTAGAAACAAATTGATGATGTAGAATTTTTCTGTACACAAACCGATTCAAAAAGGATTTTTATTTATTAAATTGTTCCTTTTTGTGTGTATCCATAACGATTTTTAATATTGTGTTTAGTTTTGAAATTAGTTTACAAAAGCATGTGAAGAATATTTGTATGTATGTATTGTTACTTAGAGGTATTGGTTGTTTTTTTTATTTTTGTTTATATTACGATGATTTTTACAAACTATTCTGAAGATTATATTGCGCATATTGAAAAACAAAACAAAATTATATGAAGATGAGATTATTTTGATTATTTTATTTGCTGTTCAGAGGCTTGAATTATTTTCTTCATTCTAATTACTTCGTCAAATAAGGGTTAATTTTTTTTTTATTTTTTGTAACATTTCAGAGAAAGTTAATTTTTTATTTTAAAATTTTAAAATCTTATTTTTAAAGGTAAAATCTATTAAAAATTAACTGTGTGTTGTGTATGGTGTTTTTAAACCTTATCTTGAATGTATGTATGCAATATGCATTATATTCTGCCGTGTTAACTTAAAATGATTTTTTTTTGATTATAGGAGTTTGTTTTGCCGTTTTTACTTGCGATATATACCTACGTATAGGTACTATATGACATGTTTTGGATTCGTAAAAAAAAAAAAATGAACTCGAGATTTTGATCAAGACGAAAAAAGTACATAAGTCTCGCAATTCTTTTCGTCTGTCTGTCCGCCTGTCTGTCTGTGAATTCGCTTATGCACCCGAAACGATTGTGTTTAAACATGATGTTAGGGTGCATCGACTTTGTTTAAACTTGATGTTAGGGTGCATTTATTTCCACACCACCTATGAGGTAGAATGCATGGCGCGTTTTTTTTACATGGTGTTCCCTGTAGGCCTAGTCGATTGATTACTTTTTTAATGAACGTCGTTTTTGGCTTCCTATTGTAAGAAAGTAGAAAAATCAAATTTTAATTGTATGAACCGTAAGAAATTTTACCTTGCAAAAAAGTTAAATGATGGCTTTTATATGTGTCTCAATATATCTAATTTTTTCAGTTTTTTTTTTGAGCACTTGGCCTTAGAATTGATTATTTTAATTTTATTTAATTTTGCCCTTAGCGCAGTATTCTTACTATGTGGTGAATAAAAATGTTCTTATGTTCAACTGAAGGACATGGAATTTTGACTTCACCTTGGCATATTCGGTAGTACAATTGTGAAACGCTTTTTTGAAAACAGAAATTTTCAAAATTGTTTTCAAAACATCTGATAATATTTCCTATCACCTTCACGAGCTGCGGTGTAGGAATAACTAGGCCTCCGTTGGTTGTTTTTTCATATTCCCGAAATTTAATTAGTTCTTCGTTAATTTTGTAAGTCTTATGTTGATGGCTACTTGTTTTAATCATGAACTGTTTGCAAATATCACATTCCATTCTTTTTAATAGCGATTTTGCGACATATCCACTAAAGTAAGTCGTTGCCATTTCTGATATATTTTAAAGTGACTCCTCTTCTTCTTCATCTTCATCAGAATCGTCATGTTCACAGGCATTAATCTGTTCGTCACCTTCCATTTCGATATCAAACGAGTTTTCTATAAAATCCTAATAAGGAATGATGATGAAAATAAAAATTAAATGCAATGAATTAAAATAGTATTGATTTAGTATGATTGAAAAAATTTTGCGTACTTGCTGATAAAGGAATTAAATTAGCCGGAATAATATTGTCTGGTTCCTCATTATTTTCAGAGCAATTTGTTTTTCCCTCAGGATCCAAAAAACCTTTAATCATATCAAAATTTTATTTTAGTTACAATTTTTTTTTTCATAGGAACCTCTGTTATTCCTGACCACAGAAATAGTGTTTTCAAGGCAATCAGTAGATATTTAGATGCGATGTTGTCAAATATGTTTGAACTTTACTTTTTACATGATCCCACAGTTCCAGTATTCCATTTATGGTCTGACATAAACCTTTAAAGCAAAACACATTGCCGGTACAGGAAATCTAAATGTTCTCGAAATCGACTCCTGCGGTTTTGATTAGGATTGTTCTGAATATATATATTACAACGGTCTTTTATTAGTCAAAAACAAAGCGTTTATTAACAGTACCACTCTTAGAACCATTTTTTTTTGGACTATCTCATTATCTGTATAACCGATTTAAATTATTAATACATAAATACTCAAAAATAGTCAACCTACCAATTTTTTTTCTTATAAGATATACACTTTATAAAAAATTAATTTTTTCTGAACTGAGATTTCTTAATGGAAATCAGATGGTGATGTATCTAGGTACCTACTTATAATTAATTTTTAAAAATTTTTAAGTCACTAGGACCTAGTGACTTACAACTCTCAACCATTCCTGTGTGCCTGGCTGCAGGAATGGAGGGGACCTACAGTTTATCGCTGAATCCGAACTGCTAATATAAGCGGCACTTGTCTAAGAGATACTCTTGGAGGTTTTGTCAAATCCTCGCAAAAGGCAGAAGCCGCTGTATTTATTTTTTTTTTTTTTTTAATTTTTAGGTGGCGAGGCTAGGGATCGAACCTAGACCTCCGGCATGACAGTCCATTGCACTTACCATCACGCCACGGCGCGCGGCGGCGAAATAATGAAAGTTATTTTCGGGAATAAATTGCAGGTCCCCTCCAATCCTGCAGATAAGCACCGAGGAAGTGTTGGAAGGTGTTTCACTATGCTTTGTTTCTCCCGTATGCCGTTTTTTATTTCGTCTTCAGCCTTTGAAATGTTTGGAAATTATGTGCACCTAGGTATTCAACACCCCCATCCTACCCACTAACCTTGACCTAAAATAATTTTGTTACCAAAATGTAACTACACACATTATGTTGTTATGTTTCCTACTACATTCACTTTAAATATCAGATGAGTAGAGCTGAGTAGAGTTAGGTGTACCGTATACCTATAAACAATGCAGATTTACATGAATAGGGCAATCAAAAATATGCCATGCCATACATTTTTGAAGAAGCTTGAAAGACAGTATTTTTCATTAAACGTATTTCTAGCAGTCGTTTTTTAAAAGTGTTGCTAAGAAAAATACTCTAGCATATTTTTGATTGCCCTAGTAAATATCAATATAGTGTTTTCATATAAAGTTAGGAATTAAAATCGTAACGGAATTAATTTTCATCTAGATACACATATGCGAATACATACATACATAAATAATTCTATACAAACTCTAAATTTCAGACTAAACACAATAAACATTTCCATAGAAATATACAAAAATAATGAAAACAAAACAAATTAAACATAAGTTTCCATAGTAATAAGAAGAAAATTCCCATTCCAATTCATAACAAGTTTATGATTAAGGAAGTTTGTTTTATTGAATACACCAACCTACCATGCGATAGTAGCTTTATTTGCCAACCGTAGAGGCGAATTTTCCCGGTGTCTACTTCTTTTTATATTTATTCAATGCTTAGAACCCTTTAGGCAATTTGCAAGAAACAAATGGATAAACACATAAAACTACGAAGAAATATTCAAATACTTATTGTCATCATTACACGATAAGAAAGTCGCAAACTTATATTGCTCATTAATTACAGAAGACGTGTCATAACTCAAAATATGACGGTTTTGAGTTTATTATATGAAATCTTATGTCAAATATTTTTTGCTTTAATTTTGTAAAACATTCTTTTCTCAATTTTACGCACGACCATTTTGTTTCTTGCACTATTGTTGTTTTTCCATAGCTTTTTCACGAAAAATACATTTTCAATCGCATTTATCTCGAAACATCATATTTTGACGATATGCGATCAAAGTCGCAAATGATAACATAAAAATTATGTTAGAGTTGCAAACGTGTGCGAGTTTTATATGCCATCCTCTCATAGCCTAAATTTAACTGAAATGATTTTGAAAATAATGACAATACATTTTTTGGTATAAGCAACCAGTAGCAGCGAAAATTACCTATATAATGATAAAAAGTTTTTCAAATCTCGCCCAATGCCCGAAATCCTGTTTACGGCTTACGCTGTTGTGATTTACTCTAAAAAAGGTTGCGATTTCATAGTGCATTAGATTAAAAACAAAATATGGAAACAATTGTTAAAGTCAAGGGCGCAAAATTTTAGACGATTTAGTATGATGTTAAAGCATAGTATCATACTAAATCCAAATGTCACTTTGACAGCTACAATTACAAAAATGGGTTGAACTGTCATGGTTTTAGGCGTGTTCAGCTAGAGTTTCTTAAGAAAATAAGTTTAGTATGATACTAGTTAGAAAATGTTTAAAACTATGAATGAGTTTTAAAGTTAGAAAATTGTTAAGTAGTATCATGCTAATACCTTAACATCAGGCTGTTTAAAATTTTGCGCCAACGTTTGCAACTTAATTAATTGACTCATATAGAAAAATTAAAACAAAAACGGGCTACTGTGGCGTATGTGGAATATTTATAGGTACATTTTATATTTCTTATATTTAACTTTGAAGTCGTCTTTATTACCACGAAATAATCTTACTTCAATTTGCATTGTAAAACTCTACATTAAATTATAATTGTGTATACATTATGTATCAAATCAATGTTAACGTTATTCCCAACATTTTATGTCTACATAGCATTCCTACATGATAAATTCTTATCTATCATTATTTATACCACCATGCATGCAATGTAAGCTCAACAAATGGAATCCTGCATCAAGAATTTGTTATTGAATATTTCGCCATGATAAATTCCTTAAGTAGATATCTCCAAAGATACTTTATTCAACCAGCAATAGTTGCTCTCTCAATCATCTCTTATCGTTACCAAAAGAAAGTAATTTTCTCAGCCATCAGCGCTGTCTGTAAGAGATGCATGTGCATCTCTTGGAACCACCACCAAGTCACCCATACTCAGCTTGGAAGTCTATAAAAGATCTGCAGTCTTAATCCAAAAGCCATAGTAGACGTCTTCAATTCAATTCGTTCGTTCGATCGCCTAGTCGAAGAAAAACGCGCGTGAGCCGGTTTACTTACAACATTTTGAGTGGAAAAGTGATTAATTTTAATTAAAACTATTAAGCAAAAAAAAAAAACGAAAAGAAAATTACGGGTATTTCGTGTTGAAAAGTTGTCTCACGGTGAAGCATTTCATGCATTTGGGGAAATTGTCGAAAGTTTTTCCATCTGAAGGTCAGAATACAGTTAACACTGAAATATCTGTTCCATTTAAACATCTGTGTTAATTGGACCATGTCAATGTGGAGTACATCGTTAGTTGTTGCTTTAATCGTTGGTGCTGCTGCAAATGGTAATTTATCATTACTTTGGGCATTTTCAGTCCAAAGTTCCAAAGCAAATCACGGTTTCTATTTTTGTTCATGTGTGAAAGTTGTTTGTGAATTTTCTTTTAATTTTTATTTCTCCAAAAAAAAAAAAAAAAAAAAACTCAATGCATGATTGATAAACAATGTCTTTGAAAATAATTAAGTAAACAGATGGCGTTTTATTGCAATATACTTTCTTACATACATAAATGCTAAAATATTTTTTGCCTAAAACAATTTAGTAGTTACATAATGTTGTTTTTTTAATTAAATTGTTTGGTAATATAAGACTTCTTATGTTGTTAGCGGAGGACAGCGAGTGAAATTTCCCATTTTAAACATGATTTATTGGTTGAAAAAGAAATAGGTGATGACAGCAGTATAAGCGGTCGTTGGAAGTTAATTCGGAAGGAGTTACGGTTTATTTTTTTTTTTTTTGTAAAGACGCACCCAAAGAAATAACTAATAGGAAACTAGATTAACCAGTAACGTAGATAATATGATGAACAGCTGCTGTCATGGATTGATGCATTTCTGATTGATTTGTGCTTTTTCTTGTCTTGTACATTCAGCTGTGACATGAGTGGTTTTAATACCCAAATGATTCCATTCAGTTTAAACAGATTGCAACGGTAAAAATTGTAAATTTCCGGGAACTTGATGTTCTTGTTAGAGTGGATTCTTGTAGAGTTTTTGTCTGTAGGGTAGAATTAGGTATACCTACATTACATAAATGTTCCATAGGAAAAGTAACACGAAAACTTTTGAAGTGTGTTAAGCCTTAACTACATTGGGCCCTTTTTGCAAAATTGCAAAAGTAAAAATATTTTTTTTAAACCGAAATTTATGATTGAAAATTTTCACTTTTTAAATTTTTCACTTTTTTGGCCAATGTAGTTAAGGCTTTATATAAAACAGAAAATAACAACTATATTTCCCTCGATTAATATCGAAAGCGGCGGAGATAGTTGAACTCACTTTTAACATATACCTATGCGCGACTATACAAAATCTGTTAATCCAATGAATTATTTGCTATTCTGGTATGTTTAATTATTTTCCTTTAATTTCTGCACCAAAAGTTTTGTGTATAAAAAGCAATGCAACAATTTGGTATAGGCAAAAGTGTCTAAAAACGAATTTGAAAGTTCCCTAGGAATATAATGTTTCGGATTCCATAGTCGTCATGATTATGTCAAGGAAGGTTGATTAATGAAAAATTCGATTTTTTTCTAAACAGAATGATTTTTTTTCTTTCAATGCAAGGAATTTGTCCAGAAAAATCGATTTTTTCTTCTAAACAAATCGATTTTTTTCTTAAAAGGAATTCGACATAAGTAATTGAGTATTTTGTGTAGGTTAGGTACCTAAAAAAAATTTGCAACACTGAGCTGAGTTGATTGAACTTGCTCTTGCCCTTGGGGTTCAAAGTCATACCTATAACTTTGATAAATTAATGCATAGCTGGGTGTGACCTAGCTACACTGCGTTGGAAATTTAAGATTTGATGTTATAAGAAAATCCCCAATTTCGAGATCTTGGAAAACCTTAATGGATTTAAGCGAGACCAAAAATATTTTTCAAAAATTTTTAGATTTTTTTTTTGAGTTTTTTTACTTTAATTTCATTAAATTAAAAAAACTCCATCATTGTTATTGTTTATTCTTATGCCTCATTTACACGAGTGACAAATTGCCATGATTTCTTTCATTATACTGCAAAGTGCAAATCATAGAAGAAGAAATTAGAGGAACAGGTATATCGTGGGAAAACTGAGGCTTTTTCAAACTAGTGTGAGTTACACAAACGCAAATGCATTCGCACAGGGTCGGCGTGAAGTTAGACGGCTAAAAGCTGGGGCGCCCAAATGATTTTTAGTTATTATATTTCTTTTCGGACAGGAAAGTAGGAACATATGTGTAGCTAGTAAAACTAGATTACGATTTTTATCTTCTCAGAAGTACTTAGGCACCTTTACAGGAACACGGCAGTTGTTAATGAACCTGTTAAAAAAAGATTTGGTTTATATTTATTCGATTAAATAAATAATTGAATGAGTCATGTTTGTTTTTTAAATTGTAATAAAATTAAAAGTGAACATAATAAAATCAACTTAAATAGTTGAAAAATAACTCTGGGGCCCTACTGTGTAATTCGATTCTAAAGTAAAAATATTCGGAACTCTGTAATTCCAAAATCGAACAGCTCTAGTACTGCCAACTTTTTATTTGTTTTGTTCGGAAATTTGGTACTCCCTATCTAAAGTGAATGCCAAAGTCATCCGAAATCGGAAATATTCATTCTATATCAAATGTGTTTGCGAGCAGAGAGTCGAGGAAGAAATTTGTCTTTCAAAATTTTAAGTAAACGGAAATTATAATTTAGCGATATTAAGTTGAATATTTCCTAAAAATATTACCATATGTTTTCCACACAGTAATTCATCTAAATCTTCAAAAAAAAATTATATTTAGAACAGACACGAAAATATTTCACTTGAAACCGGGCACTTGCCGCCTTTTGGCTCTGGCACATATAACAACATAATTTTTTTTACTAGGGATTTATAGCAAATACGACAGTTATTTTTTGTAGTTTTCAGTTGTTGGTTGCTTGCCGCCTTGGTTCTTGGCCACTCTCTCACTAGTTTTGACTGATGAGCCCAAGTTAGATCGCCAATTTCCCTCGACTTAAAATAGAAAAAAAAATCATTAAAAAACAACGGCAACACTCACAATATTATATATGCTTTACTTTTTTTTAAAGCCAAATGTCTGTTCTTTTATTATGTTTTTGATTCAAATTATTTGAGAAAATAGTTTTTGACAAATTAATTTTTGAAACTCAGTATTAAGAATAAAATACATCCAAGCTTTTTAAGACGGTATATCTGGCTACCAGGAACAGATAGGAACAAAATGTCTTTTGCATATAATTCAAATCATAGTTCTTTTTAAATCATCTATAGGTCAAACATCCAGGAATTGAAAAATTAAGAAGTTATTAAGTTTTTTTCGTCTCCTGAAAAATTAGGTCAAATGGATTTATTCCCTTCTCGAAATTGGTGGTTCAATTGAAAAATGCACTTCACTCGATGTTGAATTATTTTTCATTAATTTTCACTTCAGTAATATTCCAAAATAGAGCAGTATGGTTGGCTTTTGCAGCTATAACTTTCGTCCTAGTAATCGGATCTTCAAGGTTGGAGTCATTAAATTAAGCTAAAGTATCAGGCTACATTCTTGAATACAAATTTTTGAGGAGGGGTAACAAATTTCGCACGAGAGAGGGGTTCGAAACCACCATCAATGTGATTTTCGATTTTTAAAATGCAAAAGTTGATGCAAAATTTTACAATTTTAAGAAATTATCTTCGACAAAGATATTTCACCAACCCTCCTCTACAAAGTTGTCATAGGTTTTGATAGAGTAAGTGCCACAGGAGAGGCAGGAGGGGTGTCTTAAAGCTAAACACACTATTGAACCCCATTACATGCAGGTGAACTTTGACAAGCTATAACTTAAAGATGAAAAAAGTAATTTTGTAGATATTTTGATAAAAGTTTTTCATTGGCCATTTTGTTACAGAAAAAAATCCAGGCGAGTTATCAAATGAAAACAAAATGGCGAGCTGTTTCAATATGGCTGCTTTTTCCTAGCCCCTACCACCCCGACAATTTTTTTTATAATGTGGAGATGTTCCCAAACACATACCATAAAAAAATATTTGCCCGTTAAAAAATGCAACTTCAATAAATTTTTTTAAATAAATCCAGTACACTATAAAGTTTGTGCACGTTTTTCTCAAAACCTATTGATTGTACGAACAAAAGTGTCATAACATTTTTAGTGTAAAATTACATAGGCTACAACTTTTGCCTTCACACTTTTTTAAAAACACCGATAGATTCAACCCCTTTCACCCCCCGTAAAAATTTTAGCCCCGGTCCAAATTTAGGTTACTTTTTGGAAAATGCTTAAGGTATAAAAATAAACATCTCCACCAAAATTCAGCTTTGTCGGAATTTTTTCGCAGTGAAAGTCTAATTTTCCTGGGCTATTAGGGAAAGCTTTTTGCAATATTTGCTTGTAGAATAATACCAAATTAAAAAAAAAAAAACAACCTTAAAATGCAAACAAATAGATTTTATAAAAAATTGCGGGAAAACCGTTACCCTCATAGAAAAAAGTTGCACGGCAGGTTAAGTCATAACTGCTCTTGTGTAAATACAAAAAAAATCAAGATTCGGTTGCAGTTTAGCAAATTTAAAACCACTTAAAGAAACGAGACCAAATAATAATAATTATACATTAGTTAAATTGAATATCGGCTGTAGCTCGAGAATAAAAAATGAAACTTAAAAAGTGCACAAATCGCAGGCTCTGGGACATAACAACTTATCCATATTTGATTTATTATACGAAATACGACTGTTTCTTGTGGTTTTCAGTCCGAGTCCAGGTTCCCCCCTCCCCCCTGGGCCCTGGGCCACTCATTAGTTAAATGATGAGTCCAAGTGGGATCGCCACACCAGGCTATTAAAGTCTATTTTGAATCAATAATTCAACAAATCTAATTAAATAGTATATTTACTTCTACAAAAATAAATCAGTACACATAGTGAAGGTAACAGGGCAGTCTTTAACCAATTGGATGCCCTGGGCACTTCGTAGAAGAGGGGCCCATATGTATACAGTGGAACATTATTATGCAAAAGAAGTTGACAATCAAAAATCTCGATTACTTCCAATAATATTTGTATTTCTTTACAGTTACAATAAATAGGTAGGTGTCTTTAATATAAGCCAGAAAAGTAACTTTTTAAGCATTCACCATACTTAAGTTAATAAAAATAGCTTTTAACAGCCTCAATGCCGAATTTACATGAGTGACAAAATGTCATTAAATTGGTCATTTTATACCAATTAACTGTCATAAAACCAGATTATGATAGTTAATTGGTATAAAATGACAAATTTAATGACATTGTGTCACTCGTGTAAATCCGGCATAAGTCCATACAAATTGGCGTTTCGTCCCGGCGATCTCACTTGGACTCATCAGTTGACTATAAGTGCAATCCTTGTCATTACGCAATTTGTATTAAGTTCAGTTCATCTTATGCCAGATTTACACGAGTGACAAAATGTCACTAAATTGGTCATTTTATACCAATTAACTGTCATAAACCGGGATTACGACAATTTATTAGTATAAAATGACAAATTTAATGACATTTTTTCACTCGTGTAAATCCGGCATTACATAGATTTCATGATGAATACATAGTGTGAACTATATCCAACCAGATTAGAATTCCTAGTCATTAAAGCTGGAAGTTTTTTTTTTTATTTCAGTAGTATATAGAATTTGTATTATAAAAAAAAATCTTCGCATACATACTCAAGTTAGTATGTACCTTAAACCTAAAAGCATATGTTGATTGAATTGGAACATACCCTCTAAGTGCCTGTTTACATTGTATTTTTGACAAAGCATATTTTCGTTCATCAAAATGTTCCTCGTGTTTACATTATAGAGAATAAATTCTTTCATTTCAATCTACCCATCCCTATCTCACATCCTTAACAACCATGTATCTCTCACTCACACAAAAAAAACTCTTCCTGCTCAATCCGAAAACATTTAATGAAACTGGCGCATCGGCGTAATTTGGGTGGAATTAACCCCTCTCTTTCTTACTCACACAAAATCTACCCATCTCACTGGATGCGCCGTTCGTCAAAAATACAATGTAAACAGGCACTAAAAGTGCCGGGGGATCGGGGGAAAAATATCTTTCTCTGGGAAAAATAAAGCTAAGTACAGACGATTGTCAGATCTTACAATATTGTCAGATCTGTCAGTGAAAATACTGTCCCAAATGTCTTACAATCGTCTGTACGCACAATTTTGTCTGACAATATTGTCAGAAACGTCATTGTCAGGTAATTGTCAGATGACAATCTGACAAAAAATTGTCAGGTATCTTACAATCGTCTGAACGCACAATTTGTGTCATTGTCAGACGATTAGGACATTGTCAGACTCATTGGTCATTGTCAGATGTTTTCATTGAAAACATCTTACAATTGCTGACAATTTTTTTATTGTTCGAAATGTCAAACGATTGGAGCCGAGTTGAGAGATAAAAAAAAAACATTTTTGTAGGAAATTTGTAGTTTTTCCACAACTAAATAAAAGAAATCTATAAAGCAGGACTCACTTTTATATTAAATTCCTTGTGCTGTATATTTTGTTCGGAATTAATAAAACCATTGAAAGATATCTACTCAAATGAAGATTAAATACGATGAAAATAAAGTGAACATCAAATTCCAACAAGTTAAAAAAAATTGGACTTCAAAATGGCCAAGAAACTATACGAGCAATCAAATACTCTCTAGAGTAAGCCTGCTGAATTTTTTGTACGCAAAGGTTTGTTTTTTCTTCTAAACAATATAGTTCAATTATTGCAAGATCTTCTCATTCTTGCGTCTTTCAAAAAATAAATGATTTAAAATTTAAATTCTTTTTTTTTTGTTTAATAATTTGATACAGAATATGGACTTTTGTTCTTCGTAGCGTGTCTTGACGACCTCTGGCATATTTCTCCTTCGTAGTGTGTAAAGTCGTCCGTCGCCCTCGATGTCCAGTTATAGTTAAATTGTTTTAAATGCTCGTCCAATTGTTTTGGAATTACCACTATGACACTAGATTTTCAAATCACTTTGAAAGTATCCTCTTCTTGATAGTGGCTACATACATTAAAAAGTGAAATTCTATAAAAGATGTTTGATCTTGAAATCCTCAATTGAATTTTTATTGTGACTTTAATCTTTATTGATCTGCCAACCGTGTGAACAGAAAATTTTCAAGCTGACAATATTGTCAGATATATAATTGTCCGAAAATTGTCAGACAAGAGCTGACAAATAAATTGTCAGACTTTGGCACAAAATCTACCAATCGTGTGAACGGACAATTTTACATTGTAAGAAATTTGTCAATTGTCAGCTAATTGTCCGCTATTGTCAGACCATTGACAGATCTGACAATATTGTAAGATCTGACAATCGTCTATACTTAGCTTAAGTGATGCGAACATGTTTATGAAACGCTATAAAATGTAATCACATTAATTATTAGGTTTGCAAATAATGAATTTATTTCAAAAATAACTCCAATTACGTATATTAAGCAACTTACGAAACTTCTAACTTTAGAATTCGGTGCTAACATTTCCCCGGGAATGTTTCCCTTCGTCGATAATTGGAATTTCTAATATTTTTTAACTGCTATTTTTAAGCTCGTATTTGGTTAATTTAAATGACAGCCGAATTCCTCTAGAAACTTGATTCAGCAAAAGTGCAGTAGATTGGACCTTTCCGCAGTAGATTTTTTTATTAAAAAAACTACAAAGTGTATCAATTTTAAAAATAGTTTTGAATTTTCAATATTCTTTTCTTACAAATAATAATACTTTCAAGTGCGTTGAGACTAAGATCCTTTACGAATTGGTTTTAAATCGCGTTAAATTTTATCCGAAAATTCACTAATGATGGTGAATCTGTATGTGGAAACGTATATTGCCGAAATTAAGTTAGGATGTGTCAAAATTGTATCCGGTCAAAACTAAAAATTAAAAATTCTGCTTTCGAAATTGTACTTTTCAATATTCTGCAAATAAATAATAAATTTTAGAAACGTAATAAAAGCGCGCGCTTCTTTCTTATTGGATAAAATTAAATTCATTGTTGCAAGACTTGCTTATAAATGTTAGGTACTCTGGAAAAGAGAATGAAGAAAATTTTATTTTACTCAGTATTAAATTGTCTGTATTTTCAAGAGCAGAATTTTGTAAAACCGAATTGAAAAACAAAAAAGAATTTTGAAACCCAGAATTTTTTAAAGGTAAATCTAAATTTTGAAAAACAGATTCTCGAAAGCAAAATTTCGATAAGAAAAAATGCAAAAGAACTGAATTATCATTCTTTGAATATGTTTGACTTTTTCAACTAATAAAAAAAATTATATTTTTATTTAAATAATGGTATTGTATGTCTTTTTAAAATTTTAGCTTTTTTATTTCAAAAATAACATCCAACGTAAGTGGGTGATATTTGGAAAGGAAATTTTGAAACTTTATGTTGAAAAAGGAGGATACCCCTGGAAGCTAGAGCCTAAATGGATGGTCAGATTTGGAGAAAAATTTGATTTTTTGTTTAAGAAACCATACAACAATTAAGTTTTTCTTTTCAAATCCATTCTTTTTGCTGAGAATCATCATAAGCCGCATTTTATTATTTACGTATCTGGATCAGGATCATCACTTGCAAATAAAACGATAGAAAGCAGGATCCCGAATTGTTTTTGTATTATGTACGTGTTAAAACACGATCGTGATCCAGATCCGTAGAAAATAAAACGCAGCTATAAACAGCTAAAACGACCACTCATATTTTAAAAATCCTTGGTTTTATGCAGGGCCATAATGAATTGAACCACCAATTTCGAGAAGGGAATAAATCTATTTGACCAAATTTATCAGGAGACGAAAAAAACTTAATATCTTCTTTATTTTTCATTTCCTGGATGTTTGACCTATAGATGATTAAGAGCACTAATGATTTGAGTGTTGAGTCATATGCAAAAGACATTTTGTTTCTATCTGTTCCAGGTAGCCAGTTATACCGTCTTACAATGAAGAATTTATTTCATTCTTAGAACTGAAAATATGAGATTTAAAAATTTGAGTTTCAAAAATTAATTTATCAAAAAATATTTTTCCAAATAATTTATATCAAAAACATAATAAAAGAACAGACTTTTTTAAATAAAAGTAAAGCATGGCATTGTGAGTTTTGCCGTGTTGTTTTAATGATTTTTTTTTCTATTTTAAGTTGATTATTTTTAGAAATTTGCCCCTCCCGCCTAAACGGGGGAAATAGACCACCCCTCCTATACGATTTTTCTTCTTGTCTTAACTCAACCTACACGCTATAGCGCTAGTCTAAACTTTTTTTAAAATTTTTTTTTATCAAAATTTTGAGTTTTTATGCAAATTTTTTGAGAGCTATTGACTAAAATAATTTAATTTAAATTTAGGATTAAGAGGCCTTTCCTTACATTTGAGGAAAAAACGAAAAAATGCTCATTTGCTATGTTACTTTACGAAGTCATTTGAGCGTGTATGACAATAATTTAAATAGCACATAAAAGAGTTGTTTATTGCATTTGAACTGCAGGTATTATTTTTTTGATAGTTTGCACAAAACATAAGATATTTCAAAAAATGTACTGCTATATTGTCAGATTTTTGCAAAAACTCCTTATCCAAATGCTGCTTTTTGGGTAAATTAGTAACTTAATTAAATTTAATTTAGTTTTGTTTTGAAGGGTTTAAATAGATCTTTAAACTACAGGAATAAAAAAAAAACAAACTTCAGCACCGTTTCTACAATATATTGATTTTAAAAACAGTAAAAATACTGTGTTTCAACACGTTTTTTCTTGTATGTAATTAACAAATGTTGCACCTGTAATGATGCCTGCTAACAATTTGATATTTCTTTAGTTAAGTTCAATCAAAAAATTTAATCAGTAATCGTGTTTTTCATATAAAACAAAGAATTTTTAAAACATCTTCCCCAAACAAAATTATCAAGATTTTAGTTCAGACACAAATCATTCCATTTATTTTTTTCTCCAAGCAACCGCTAGAGTTTGTATCAAGAACAAAAAAAAAACAAACCGTGTGCATTTTTAGTTTGGTGTGCGCTGTATGGAGATGTGAAATATGGTTTGTATGTGTGTATATGGTTACTTTGAATGCTTGGTGTTGGTGCGGTAGGCGTTTTGTAATTATTTGTTTTCTTATTTTTGTTTGCCAAGAAAATGGGTAGGTATTTGGTTTTTGCGAAAAATCTCAATATAGGTAATCTGTGTTCTATTGAATTTTATGATTTCGGTTGTTTCTGTAATCATGTTTTTTGATTACAAGTAACCATTAGATTTCTATAATATGTTTTGAAAGTTAAAATATTTTGGTAGGTACTATGTACATTATCTAGGTATGTTTAGTTTAGTTTAGTTAGGCAGAAAAGTAGTTTGGTATTTATAGTATACATAAGTAGATAGGACATGGAGTAGGTATGTTATAATAATGAAGTGACTTTTTGTTTTCCGTATGTAGGTACAAAAATATGTATGTACCTAGGTATCTTCTTTACTTCGTGTATTTTTTTGTTCTTAGGTATATTTTTAATAAGGAAGCATAGGTGGGAAGGTAAGATTTCAGGTATAGGTACATAATGTATTTTTTTTAAATAAAAGTAAGAGTCATATTTACTATTATCAAATTCAAGGAAAATTCCATATTTCCAAAAGGAATATCTGTGTTTTGCAATTTGGACTAGCAGCAAATATGATCTTTACGTTGAAAGAATAGAAAAGGATGACGACTTTTGGGAAAATCAAATGGTGAACAAACTTTCATCTTTTTATGAAGATTGGCTTTTGCCAGAGCTAGTAGATCCCCGCATCCCTCGTGGTATGGAAGTACGTACTCCATCAAGTAAATAATAATGAAAATAATATAACATATGTATAAACTTAAACCCCAGATTGTTATACCTACCTAAGAATGTAGTAGGTGAGTAGGTACAAAAATAATTTTTTTTGTGGAGTAGGCCTATTGGGGATACCACTTTAAAAAAAACGCGCCAAATGTCTTACCTCATGGGTGCATGGTGTGGAAAAGACCTAACATTAGAAAGTAGGTACCTTTTCTAGGTACCCATTATTGAACATACTAGGGAACTTTCTTTCCTACATCCTCTCATTTTTTCTAAATTTATAATTAAACAATAATATAGGTATACCTACCTAATATTTAACATTACAAAGTTTGCTTTAAATTTACATTTCATTTTAGTTTCTAAGCCCTACCTTCCAACCTAGATGTATCATTCAAAGTTTTTAATACTATGTAGGTACTCACAGTTTACCTATACCTACTTCCGTTTACAATACATAAATTGCAGCGTTATGTCGCCTTGTAAAGTTTTGGAAAAAAACTTTTTTTAGCAACTTTTTTTCCGATTTTTTAGAACTAGCGCACTTCCTAGATCACGAATATGAATTTTTGAAGTCGCTAAGTTGCCTGGTTTAGCCGCAAGTCAAGTTTAAAGGCCTCAACTTTGATGCCTCTAGCACGTCTAGTTTAGCCGCAAATCGCGTTTAAAGATAAAAGTCGATTTTTCATATAATGCGTTGCATCAATTGAAAGGTGGCACTTCCTAGATATCCTCAATATCAAGCTCTCAAAACTATGAACGAAAAACCTGAAAATCCGACCCTAATCTAACTCGGCCTTTCCATCCTGAATATAACCGTAGTAAAATTCCTTTTAACGAAATTTCCTAAACAATGCATTCATTTGTGCCAATCTATTCTGTGAACATAAAATTATAAGTTACAAATGTAAACATATCTATGCATCTACAAAAAATGTACTTTTTTCAAGTGAAATCTGTTTGTGTAATTAGATTGCATACAAGTATGTCTAAAGAGCTGGAATTGGTGTTTAAAATATCAAACTGACAACTTTACTAAAGTAATTATCTGTTTTTATTGTAAAATACTATTTTTTACATGCAGATAATTAAATTATCGGATTTTGTGATATCAAATTCACGAATTTCTATATTCGTAGGAGATTTTTCACTACGAACGTAGTACTAATAGATTATGTGATCATTTTTTCTTCATTCGGAGAATATTTTCGATTACGATGGATTCTGTGATAGGGTTGAATAGTTTTATCATCTCGCAAAAGCAGTATAACTTCCAGAGCGCGTACGTTAGTACACACACAGTTTTTTTTTTTTTTCAAAATTCAACAAGTTGTGAATTCTGTCCAAGAAGCAAGAAAACGACCTTGTCCTTTATTTTCCTTACGCACAGTCTAAAATATATAACATATGGATTTTTTCCAGATCACTGTAAAAAGCTATTTATGAAGAAAATGTACCTACTAAACAAATGCTAGTCAACACCAAATCAGTATGACCAATTACTGTGAATTTATTAACAAAAGAAAAAAACACTTACTGTAATAATCTATGTAGGTGACTTGTTTTTACTTTTTAAAATTGTAATTAAATATCAAAAGCTTGTTTTCATATTTAAAAATAGTAATCGATTTAAAAAGGTTTTTGAAGGGCTTTATTATTTAATAAAATCAAAAAGACAACCCAAAAATGAATGAAACCCATCTTGCAAAAATATACCTGGGTCACACCAATCAAGAGAAAATACACCTACTCTACCAACGAAACCAGTTTTTTGCATAAAAACAACACACAAATAAAGCACACAAGTAATGTCTAACCTTTTCATCATCGTATTCAATTTTTTTTTCTTTCTATTGACCTACAGTAAAAAGAAAAAAAAACAAGCAACAATGCACGCACCGCACACACACTTCAATGCTGAGTTCAACCGTTGCGTGTGTTTCTCTCTGACTTGAAGGAGTAAACGGTGGTGCGGTGGTGCGTGGTGGATGTTTTTTTTTGTGGATTATTGGATTGCATTTTTTTTATTATCTGATGTTTAAACCTTGGGGTGAGAATCTCAGATGATGAATAGGTTCTACAAATAGTTCCCACATTTAGGTGAAGGGCTCTTAAAGAACAGATTTTTGGCTTTCAAACCCGAAATACTTCATTTTAAATGTTGCCGTTGTTCTTTAATTTTGTTTCTCATTTTGTCATTTTTTTCTAAAATTGCCCCTACCTCCTAAACGGGGCAAGATAGACCGCCCCCCCTTCCCGCAGCAAAAAAATACTTGTTTTTTACCCCTCTACAAATCACCGTTATCAATTTTTGGCGCCAAAATTATCGTACTCGTGCCATATTGTGTTTGGGGGTGTTTGATAAAAAAAAAATAAGTTTGAGAAATGACGGACATTCTAAGGTGGGACAACTATCGCATCCTTATTCATCATTATTTAAACCAATTGGTATAGGTATTTAATGCATTACCTCGAATTATTATACTATTTTGTTAATCGTTTGTTCATTTTTAATTAAAAAATTACTTTACTTTTTTCTGCTACCTTCTCTGTCTTGTTTCCCCAGAAAAGTAGGTGTACGAAGCTAAACAACCGATCAACGGTCAACGAGATAGTCAATTATAACTTTATTATGGTTGACATCGAAGAAAAATCATTCAAATAAATTATTTTGTTTTTTGTCTGTTCCAGTTGATTGCGCCAAAAACGTGACCAAGCGTAGTATACGCAACACAGTCGAGTGTCATGAGGATGGACGTTTCTACAGAGATCCCGATAGGCCAGTTCACAAGATATGGACAAATTCGGAATGCTCCAAGTATTATTTGTGCCTAGAAAAAGAGGTGTTTGAATTCAAATGCTCCGAAGGCTTGTTATTCGATGTGGTTCGACAAATTTGCGACTTCAAGCAAAATGTTGATAATTGTGATGTAACTGCCGGTAAATTATGTTCAAGAGTTGTGGACATGTAGATAATATTTGCTAAATGTTTATACTCTGTTCTTAGAGGCTCGTGTACCTAAGCCACTTCTCGCTGATGCTGATTGTCAAGATGATAGCCAACTGGGATGTGCTGATGGAACTTGTCTACCAAATGAGTATTTCTGTGATGGATCAGTCGACTGCCCTGATGGATCAGATGAGGTAAAATTAATGATGGATATTATGATAATAAGAGATTTTGTAAAATATGTTATTTCAGGGTTGGTGTGATGTTGACAGTGATCCAAATGCAGCTGATGCTTGCGATCCTTCTGCTTGTAAACTACCCGACTGCCATTGTTCTAAGGATGGAACAATTATTCCTGGTCGCTTGGATCCACATCAGGTTCCACAGATGATTATTTTGACATTCGATGATGCTGTGAATTTCGATAATTGGGAGCTTTTCTCAAAAGTCATTTTCACTCAAAATCGAAAGAATCCCAATGGATGTCCAATAAAGGGAACATTCTATGTATCCCATCAGTACACTAACTACCAATTTGTACAGAAACTATGGAACGACGACCATGAGATTGCAGTTCACTCTGTAACGTATGTTGCTGTATTTGCGATACATACAACATTTCCTTGACTTTTTAATTTTTTATTTTGCTTTCTCTCGTCGCTCTCAAGTCATCGTGGACCGGAATTGTGGTGGTCTAAGAATGCTACCATTGAGGATTGGTTCGATGAAATGGTTGGCCAGGCGAATATCATCAATAAATTTGGTGCCGTTCGCATGGAAGAGATTCGTGGAGTGCGAGTACCTTTTCTCCGTGTTGGCTGGAATCGACAATTTCTAATGATGAAAGAATTTGGTTTTATCTTTGACTCCTCTATGGTAGCACCATTCACTAATCCACCACTATGGCCATACACACTTGATTACAAAATGCCACATAGTTGTACCGGAATGAACCAAAATTGCCCCTCGAGAAGCTATCCGGGAATATGGGAGATGGTTATGAATCAATTAGAAGCTGGTGAATACACCTGTGGCATGGTAGATAGTTGTCCTCCTCATTTAAGTGGAGAGGATGTCTATCGCATGCTTACTCATAACTTTAAGCGACACTACTTGAGTAATCGAGCTCCATTTGGACTATTCTTCCATTCAACATGGTTCAAGAAAATTGATTATCTCGATGCATTTTTGGCAAGTTGATAGCTTGCTTAGTCAGGAATCCAAAAGCTAACCTTTTTTTTTTATCTAGAAATTCCTTGATGACCTACAAAAGCTGCCTGATGTGTACTTCGTCACAAACCATCAAGCCATTCAGTGGATGCGTCATCCAACTCCCATCAATCAACTGCACCAATATGATGCTTGGCATTGTAAGCCGAAGTCTCTGGAGCCTCAAGAGGTTGTGTGCAACATTCCAAATACTTGCAAACTTCGTAGCAGAGTTCTGCAGCAGGATCGTTACTTCTATACGTGTAAGGAATGTCCACCACAGTACCCATGGCTACGGAATGAGTTTGGATTAGACTAACTTGACAGCGAAACTCATCAATTATAATATTGCTTTCATATCTAGATACATAATTAATTTATTTATTTTTTCATCCTTAATATAAGCGAGCTAGCTGACCCGGCGGCGTTCTTCGTTCCACCTATAATTGATTAAACTATGTACTAATGTTCCTTTAGAAAGTCGAGCCTCTCTATTGAAAAGAATGAAACTCTTTTTAAATTAATTTAAATACCCAATACACCTTATTTAAACGTAAAATTTATTTCATACATTTCAGTTCACTGCAATGCTTTGTGATAAACAACGTTGTTTGTTTTGTTGTCCGGTGCGTAAACAAGCAATAAAGATGGCTTTTCGACTCCCGAACACATTATTCATGAGTTCTTCCTTCGATGATGTGAATTCACAAAAATATGGCGGAAACGAAATCAGGCCAGTTGCATTGCAGCATCAATTGGAATTAGGACATTTCCAATTGGCAATAGTTCTTTGAGATATCATCTCCTGAAGGATCGTTCTGCAACGCAACTCTTGGCCCTATCGATGTAACCGTCGGAGCGGAATTCTTTTTGCTGATAGGAGAACTACCTCGAAGCGGAGAATTCCGCTCCGACGGTTACCTCGATAAGGCCGTCTAACTTTGTATCACAGCAGGCAACCAATTCGTATCAATCGCAAATGTAGAAAGACCTTTCGAACAACAATTCAGAAAGTACCTATGCAATGTATTGTTATCACGACTTTCGGTCAGATTTTAAAATTTTCGGCTCCGTTGTGTTAATCTGGTTCAATACAAATCAAACAAAAAAGTCCCCAATCAAATTATCTTTAGCCGACTTATGCCCGTACGAACACAAAAAGGGATTCATTTTTATATATATAAAATTACATTATGTATTTGAACGCGACTTTGTTGTATTTTTTATATCAAATTCTTGAAAGATTCAAAATAAAAAAACAATACTAGTTTTTTGTGAATGTGATTAGTTTTTTTTTTCTATGCATCTTGAGAAATAAATGGATTTGGTATCGATTCCATACCATCTTGAGGGCAAATAAGAACCAAGGCCGTCCCCCGGCAAACAACTAAGCCCAGACTGCGGGTCTCTTCGGCCAATTTGAAGGGTTCATCAACATCTCTTAGGTATTCGACTGTGTTATCCAGCACCAAGTTAAGGAGAGCATCGTAACCTTTAAGAACGCCAGCTGCTTCCCGTCCGCCGGCGAATTTAACGCGAATCATTTTCTCCAGATATTTGGAGAGATCAAGGATAGATTCCTTGCGGCGTTTTTCTTTGTTGTCATTTCCGCCTTGAGGCTGATAAAGAATATAACCTATATTATTGGTATTGAAATTCGTTTGATTATGAATAATTCTACCTACCTTTCCTTTGTTTTCCATTTCTTAAGATTTTATTCTTTTTGAATAATATTCAATTTCTATTAATTGTAAACAAAACGTTTCGGTTTCGTTTTTCGTTTCACCGCTTAAAAATTTTTGGTTAAGATTTAAGAATTGTTTTGACATTTCTCAGCGAACTGACATGACAGTTGGTAACCGTTCAGAAAAAGTTCAATGAGAAATGAAACTCACCTGGTTTGTGTTTTGAATATGCTCCATTTACAATGAGAAATATTGTGTTTGAATATGCTTCATTTACAATGAGAAATATTTCTGTTTGGCAACGTGAAATTTTTACAAAGTCCCCTTTCACAAAACACGGTGTTCACATTTTACTCAGATTTACACACAACCGATTCACTCTGACGTTCAGTAGTCGTTAAAATAAAACACAAATTTTTATTCGCCGGAGAATTTAACTAGACAGAGAAACAACTTCGATTCTGTAGTATTTAAGTGCCAAACAAAAACTAAATACTAACAAAATACATGTCACAAAAGGAATAGTCAAAAAAAATCCACAAATTTTTAAAAAAATTTAAAAAATCGTGTCTCACTTATTGCCTGTCTCTTTCTTACCACAGAGTGGGAACGAGAAAAATAATATAGACGTCAAAAAAAAATCCAAGGAGTGTTTGAGATTTTTTGACGTTTCTTTTCACACTACGTTTGTGTGCGTTCAACCAAGGTAGTTAAAAAGGAAAAAAACAGCAAGTTTCCTCCGATTTTGTATCTTCATGTGAAATGTACAAGAGATTGTTAAGGAGATTTAAAGAAAACGTCAAAAAAATCTCCAACAACTAGTATCTTCGTGTGAAAGGGGACAAAGTTTGTCACACTAGGCGTTCAGAGTTGGTTCAGAGCAGAGCACTGAGTAGACCCTGAGCTAGCGGAGTAAACTTTGAGCAGAGTGTGTTCAGAGCACTCCGATTTACGATTACTTTCAAATTGTGTTATTTTTTGTGCATTTTACAGCCTTTTTATTTTTTTATATTTGACAGAACGTTGGGCTGAAAATCACACAAATGCACAATAAATCACAGAGTTTCAAAGGAAAGGAACTAGGCTAATTATGAAACACACCTGAGCACTCAAAATTGTCATATCGGTTAAATTACATGAAAACTGTATGAAGTTGGCCGCGCTCAGTTTTTAACTCCGTCTGCTCGATTATTTTATTCTGAGCTTCAGCCTCCAGCACGCTTTGAACGCACTCTGAACAAAAAAGATACACAAACTCCAAGCTGTGAGCGCTCTGAACTCAAAAATGAACACATTTTTTTTTGACAGTTCGGGCTCAGCTCTGAATTGTTCTGAACTAAAGCCTAGTACGCAGATCGCGCTAAAATTTATCTTCCATACAAATTTCCTCCAAAGATAATTTTTAGCGAGGATATTTAGCTAGGCAGTACGCAGTTCACGCGCTAAATTCAAGAAGTCTCCACTTGATTTAGCACGTGAAATAATGCTCAACGCATTCTTTCACAGATAAATTTTGACATATGTGCTTTTAGCAAACGATTGTAGAGATAAGAATTGTAGGGATAAAATTTAGTTTAGCTTGAACTGCGTACCTGGCTTAAAAAATAAAAATGCTTACTGATTTTTTTCCCTATGGCTGCAAAATGCAAGAAATATCAGTTTATCAAATGATTTGCTCTAGGAACTAGGAGGGTTTTATAGAGGATTTCAACTGGCTGAAAGGGAGAGAAAATTTAGATGAAAAAAATCAAAAGAATCACATACCTATATTATTTTTGAACGACACGGTAGGATTATACACAACACAGAAAACGCGACGGGCAGAATTCAACCGCGCCACAAAACCGCTCTGTTTGTTCATGCCTTAAAATCAGCCATTGTGAATGGACATGATATTGTACATTGTGCTTCCAACTTTATGTAATTTTTTAAATTGAAAAAAAAAAAAAAAAAACAACAGAAGGAACAAGAACGACGCAGTTAATTCAATTCAAAAAAATAAACAAAAATTTTCATTATTTTCATTTTTGAAATGGCTGAATCAAACAACAGGTAATTTATGAAGATTTTCAATTGAAAATAAACAATTTTTTTTTATAAAACAAATTCGATAGGAAAAGAAAACTTTCATCAGAAAATACGACACTCAAATATGAAGACGATGTTGGTAAAAAAGAAAATACAAATGAAAATGGTGCTGTTATAAATGTTGAAGTGGTAAGTTTTCCATTATTTTTGTTTATTAAATAAGTATTTAATTATAATGTTAAGGAACCAAATTTGGATACAACATCTTCAACTGCAACTAAAATCGATGGCACACCATTAATTTCTAAGTCTACCTTTAAGTCCTTTTCACGAATCCTTCCTCGAAATGTAGCCGGTACGATTGGCAGAAAAACATCATTACTCACTAGACGCACTCTACGTCGTGGACGAGACTCCTTACAAAACTTAAATCAAGGCTGGGACACATTAAACACGTTTTCTTCCTTAGAAGACGATGGCAATACACAGGGAGAAGCCACCCTGAAACGGAAACAAACTCTGCGTAAAAACTACACACTTAAACTGAAAAAACTCAAGGAAAAGTTCAAAACAAGACGCCAACTAAGAAAAGATAGATTTCGATCCTTGCAAACAGTTTCTCAAGATCGATTTCACAAAGATCTTAATCAATCAAAAGTGGAAAACAATAAACAGGTGAAACTTTTAGAGAAGTTATTGGAAAAACATAATAAACATCTAGAGAGTTTGTAGGGTCACAAAAATATTTGCGTTTTTGTTTTGTTATGAAATTTGTACGTAAACTACTTACCTACGTACAAGGAACTAAACCCATTTGTAAACATTTGTATTCAGATTTCCTATTCATTCTTTGATTTCACAACAATAATCTAATCTTATTAAGCCAACAATCTAATCAATTTCATGGCGCTAAAGTAGAAAGCTTCATTCAGAAGTGTATTTCATTGAGAATATATTGACCTAACCGATTTTTATTTTCGAGATAAAGACGAATACTAAATTGCTTACTGCAACCAAAATTTAAAACAAGAAAAAAACAAATAAATATTTGTTTTAAAGCTTAATGCTTTAATTTTTGAAACAGTTAAAAAAATGTAAGTATGTATTTCGGAAATAGGGTAGATAGGGCTTTTAAGATTTTGAAAAGTAAATATGTTAAAAAAGCGTTATGTACAACAATACGTAATCAATTAAGTATTCACAAGCTTGCTGCTTTAAAAATTGTAGCCAAATTGGAGAACAATTAGCCCTATTGTGAGTTTCATCCGAAACATAGGCTGGGCTCCGAAAGGTAAAAAAAAAAATGTTTTGATGCGTTAGTAATCAGCCCTATCATGATTCCTATCGTAATAGGAAGATTAACGAATCCCAAAAAAAGAACTCACCAAATCTGGCAATTTCTGTGAGATTTTTCACTACGATGGATTCGATAGTTTTTTCGGGATTCGTAACAAGTTTCCGATTACGATGGAATTCGTGATAGGGCTAAATACATTTTTCATACGCATCAGCAACGCAAACTCGATGCTTTGCAGAAATATTACTTTACCTAAGTTTGACGTTTCGGAACGCAAAAAATTATTTTAAATAGAAGCAGCTAAAATTTTTTTGATGCGCTGTTTGATCAGTAAATGCGCATCTGATGCATTTTGGAACTCAGCCATATTGACAGCTTTAATTTTCACCAATACCAGTGTTAGTCCACAAAATTAAAATATTTTTTTTGTAACAAAAACCAAACTATACTTTTCCAAAGGTTTTTGGTGTGTTGAACTAAAATCTGAAGTCAGAAATATTATATCACATCACGTTTTTGACAAATTCCCGTTTGAAAATAAAAAAAAATCGGGTTTTCGCTGTTACGTTAAACCGTGAGGTAATTTTTTTCAATATAACTTGTAACGGTTTATGAAAGCACTATTTTTCTTTTTTTTTAAATTCTATTTAAATCTCTCCGATATCTCTTCCCTTCCCCGAGAAATCCTGATTTAGTTTTAAACCTTCATCCTATAAAATTTGAAAAGTCGATAGAAGAAGATCACGCCAAAGAACGACGTACCCTCAAGGTACCGGATAATCGGCCCTATCGAGGTAACCGTCGGAGCGGAACTCTCCGATTTCCTACGAATCGGAGACATTTTGCTTCGAGGTAGTTCTCCGACAGTTTTGTAGGTAGTATCTAACCAAACATTTTGGGTTGCCACGCTTTCACAGTTCATCCTCATGCAATGACGGTACTATTTTTTTGAAAAAGTATGGTATCATCGTACTTGTAATAAATGTATGTATCTTTAAGCTGATACTTGTTTTTTATGAAAATATCAATTCGGATGAAATGCGAAAAATCAAAAACCACCAAAAAATTTATGAAAAAAATGTATATTATTTAAAAACAGAGCTTTAATTAAAAATTTGGCAAATACGGGTCAATTTAATTCTTATCTGCTTTTCGAAAATGTAAAATAAATTTCCAATAAACATCACCCTGCTTAATGGTAATTTTTTTCTTCAACGTCTGTTCTTCATAATTTTACTTCTAAACGCTCATATCTCGATTTGTAGATTTTTTACATTTTTTGTATATGCATGACTTTTTTATATTGAAAGGATCTATCGATTACAAAAAGAACCATTTCTGTATCATTTTTCGTTCAGAAAATAGATTCTAGACTTTTGTCTTTGTCTACCCTATTTTACCCTGCTGAAATTCCGATTTTTAAGAAACCACTTATTTGAAAATTTTAAAATAAAATTTCCTTTTATATGGTATTTTCTGTATGTCGTTAAGACTTACCGTCTGAGCTGTGTCAGATAGTTGTAAAAACCTGAAAATCGACATTTAAAGCGTGGCAACCCTATGCCTTGACCACTTTACGATAGGCAACCCTTGCGCAAAATGTTTGGTTAGAGATTGGGCACGTTCAGAATATGTAGGCGTTCAGACGATGTAGCTAGGCACGTTTCTGATTGGTCAGCTGTTAAAAATATGCATTCCAATCTAGGCAAATTTTATTGGAAAATGGCTGGAAAGCTAGGTTAGGTTTGGAGGGGTGATAATACCACAAGCTGCATTATCTCACTCACTATATCCATCCAGGATATATGTAGGTAAGGTGGGTTTAAGGACGGGTAAGGAGTTAGTGGAGTTTAGGGGCTAGGTGTACGTGTATGGGAGCCTCCCTGAACCATTTTGAGTTCTGAACGAATTTCAAAATGTTTTTTAGTGGCAAACATGAGATATCACCCAATTCGTCAAAAAAGTATTCCCCGAGGGCTATCTTTCTTGCTCTTGCTAGGCTGGGGCATTCACATAGAAAGTGATAGGAGCCCTCTTCCACCTCTTCATCCTGACACCCTCTGCATAAATCAGATGTAATGATACCCATTCTCCCTACATTTCTAGTCAAGTCCATTTGTGTCAGAATATCAGCTGATTATGGTTGAGTTCGTAAAAGTAAAACTTCGGCAACACTGCCAAATTTAAGTCGCATTTCTGAAGGCAAATGCAGTCCGTTTGAAATTAGGTTAACTGTTTTAGAAGCGCTGATGTTTGCTCTCAGTATTTAAATTAAATATTGCCCAAAATGGACATTACTAATACCATTTTTTTGTAATTGCTTTTAGCAGTGATTGAGCATGTTTACTTTTACGAATTTGGGGTATATTTTGTCATTAAACAGCAAGCTGAACTTTATTCTTCCGTGACTTGTTTTTTTTTTCACGTTTATCTTCACGGTTTGAAATAAATAAACAAAGATTAGATTTAAAAAATGTATCATTAGTAAGAAAAGTTTACAAATAATATACAAAATTCCTAACTGATTTCTGCCTTGTGTGAAGTGATTCTGAGATAAAAATATTATTAAAAGTACTTTCTTCCTATCAACGGAAGGTAAAGGTTTGAAGTAAAGTTCGTAGTTTGGCATTAATGACATCTCTAGTCATCAACTAGGTTCCTAGGTCAAATTTGCGTTCAACGAACTTAGTTGACTACATTTTAAGTTCCCTATGTCTTCTGAACGTACCCCAGAACGTACTTATTTCTGGTACCTCCATGAGGGTGCGTCGTTCTATGGCGTGATCTTCCTCTATCGACTTTTCAAATTTTATAGGATGAAGGCTTAAAACTAAATCAGGATTTCTCGGGGAAGGGAAGAGTTTTAAATAGAATTAAAAAAAAGAAAAATAGTGCTTTCAGAAACCGTTACAAATTAAACTAAAAAAAATTACCTCACGGTTTAACGTAACCCCGAAAACAGCGAAAAACCGATTTTTTTTTCAAACGAGAATTTCTCAAACACGTGATGTTATAGAATATTTCTGACTTCAGATTCGAATTCAGCATACCAAAAACTTTTGAAAAAGTATATTTTGGTTTCTGTAACAAAAACCTTGTCGACCAGTCTAATTAGTAGACCAAAAAGAGAGCAATTAGGTGGAAAACGTAGATTTCGTACGGGCAAAACTCGCAGCTTTTAAACTTCCAGGCGAATAGAAAATTTTAAGGTGAAATGTTGTTCGGGTGAAACTTCACAATAAGGCTGAATAGCTTTCAAAAAAGCGGGTGGAAAAAAACGGCTTTTAAACAAATATCCAAAAAATTATGGCCAAGTAGGGCTTTTTTTAAATATTGATACATACGATTTGTACTTTGAGCTTCTAGAACCAGGGCCTAGTGACTTACAACTATCAAACATTCCTGTGTGCGTATCTGCAGGAATGGAGGGGGGACCTACAGTTTATTGCCGAATCCGAAGGGCTAAGGTGAGCGGCACTTTTATAGGACAAGAGATACTTTTGGAGTATTTGTCACTTCCTCGCAAGACGTAGTAGCTCCGAAAAAAACTTAAGGTAGAAGCGGCTGGTATTGAACTCCATATCTCTGGCATGACAGTCCAACGCATTAACCATTACGCCACGGGCTACTACAATTTTGGTGATCCTAGCGTTTAAAAAAAAAATAAACAAAAATCGAAGACAATGTCCTAATTCGATAAATGCCAAACTCAAAATCGGAAATTTTTTAATCAGGGCTATTAAACAAATTATAGGCAGTATACATCTTAGCTTAACAATATATGCATTCCTTTACAAAAAATATTATTTCGATGGAAATCCTTGAGGCAATAAACTTGAGATAATCGAGTTCATTTGATACAGTCGAGTATTATGCAGTTCCTAATTTAATTTGGTTGAGACTGAACTCGATTTTATCAAGTTAAGCTATTCGTGATTTGGTTAAATTTGTTTTGCAATCGCCGAAACCATGAAACTGACAATAGACGCAATGCATCACTGTCACTGCATGTCTGCCCGAGAAATCTAAAACAGTTTGCATGCAGTTTGTATGGAAAATTGAAATCATACGAGGTTTTTATCAATTACAAAAATTAATATACCTACCTAATTGTTGAAAATTGCTCACAGTTATTAAAAGATAAATTATAAATCCTTTTTCTGTAAGAAAACAAATCAAAAACCTGACTTTGTATGGGAAATGATCGCGATTTTAAATTGGCAAAATATGAGAAGAATTTAACTTATTACTACCCTGGCTATTATTTGTATTTGATTATCATTCATTTATAAACTATTTTAGTCAAATAGAATTGTTTTTTTTTTTTATTTTTTAATCAACAGTATTTTTATTATTTTATTTCAGAATTCAGTTGAAGCTGAGTCTGATGCTATTTTGCAAGAAGCACAAATAACTGCTGCAACACCTAAACGCACCTTCGTATACATGAGCGAAGATTCCTCATCCTCTTCAGTATCTAGTGCATCTTCTTCAGAATCAAATGATTACTTTTCGTTGCTAGTTTTGAAACAGCTGAATAGAGTAAATCTAGAAATGAAAAGGCAATTGTTGGAAGTGTTCAGAGAGAGTGAGCGACAGCGGGCTGTCGACGAAAAATTCCTTGAAATTTTTACAAGGTTCGTAGATAACAGCGTAAAATTTCAAAATTCGTTGTTGCCATACCTGAAGAAATAAATATTTATATAACGAATATTTATTTATTTGCTCGGCATGTGGGTCGTTTTCTCTCAATATTTCTTATTGATTTTCGTCTTTGTATTAATGTTAGCGGAAAATAAACTTTATGAATTCATTAAAATATCCTTTAATTTTTTTTATAGTTGTTTTCCTTAAATATTTTGAAGCTCATTTTGTCGGTCTCCTTCTTGACTAAGGACCCAGTTTTTTCAGAGTGGGTTAAATTCATAATTTACTTGGCTTAAATTAAATGGCTCTAATCAATCAAAATCGGGTAATTACCGTCATTACCGATTTCCATGATTCAGCTCAAATTATGGATTTCTCCATAGTAAAAATTGGTTAACATGCAAATTCGATTATTTTACAAGTTGCTATAACCCTTGGTTAAAGATGATAATCTGAACAAACTCGCCCTATAAAAGCATATTCACACCGAAACTAAATCTAGATTTCCAGCAAACACCAAATCTCATCGAAATCAACATGATTTCCCATTCATTCTACGTAATCTAGTTGTAGATATCCGCGAAATCTTCTTGAAAGAGTATGAAAGTGAAACAAACACACAATGTCGTTTTCGGTTGGATTTTGGGAGGGTTTCATTCCTATCGAATATGGAAAACTGAGTAAAAAGATAAAAGAGTAAAATAAATTCCCATATTTGATAGGCATGAAACACTATCAAAATTCAACCGAAAACGACATAAATTACTCAATTTATCAGAATAACACAAGAAATGATGAAAAGAGAGTTCATTATTAGGTTTGTTCGTTGAGCCCTGAAGTCACCCTGGGCCGCCCAAGAGCGTGTTTTTGAACATCCTGCAGGCCTATTCCAGAAAGCGCGGCGGATCGGATTAAAAGCGATAACTCAATTTCGACCATCTTCGCTTTGGGTTATTCTCAAAAGCGAACAAGAGCGAAAACGATCCTTCCAGTTTCTCTCACTTTATGCTCAAATTTTTCAGGCCACTCCCATTTTCACTTCCACTCTTCTCATTTAATTGTCAGTTTTTTCCAAAAATTTGATAGTAGGTAGCTGTTTGCCGTCCAAAGAAGTTGTTTTTTTTTTGTGCTTGTTTGTAATTTTGCAATGTTGTTGCTCTTAACAAAAAAAAATAAAAAAAATTTGATGGAATAGTGTGTTTTTATTTGCCGAAATTGAAGAAGACACATAATTATTTGCAGATTATTTATGTATTTACATTTTCTTTCAATCCGCCAACAATCCGCCACCTAGGCACCTATAGCTTTCAAACCCAAAATGACATGTAGTGAGAACTTTCGCTTTGGCATGAAAAGCGAATCGCTTTTGAGAATAGGAAAATGCAAATCCGCCATCAAAAGCGATCCGCCGCGCATTTGAGAATAACCCCCCTGGATTCGCCCTGACAATCAAATTTTCTGTTTTTTGAAACCCTCAGAAAAAATTTAACGCTCTTCATCGCAGTGCAACAGAATGCGCTAAGTAAAGAATATTTGACAGGCTGCGCGTTAAATTTCTTCCGAAGGTCTCCGATAAGAAATAGGGTATACAAATATAAACTTTTTCAAAATTGTTAAAGCTATTTAAAAATAATTTGTTGTCTTTAGTGTAATGTGTGTATTTGAGAAAGAAAACAACGACTAGGGCTCAACAAGAAGAGTGATTGGTGGATATGCTGCAATTTTATGGTATCTATTTCTACTTACGCTGCATCTGAAAGTTTTCTTTATATTCGAGTGATCTCTTAAAACTCGTCTTTCCTCTTTCTGTCTTGTTCTTATATTTAAGCCTTCGGCTTCCAAAACTAAGGGCCTTATTATGATTCGCGAATCGAACGTTCGCTTGTATTCGAACGGTTTGGTAAACGTTGTGAAGTTTCGTATTACGGTTGGTGAATGAACTCATTCCCCAAAAGTTCATCAAAAATTAATTTAATTGTTGATAATGGCTATTTTTACTGTTGTGTATTGATAAGCGATATTATAAAACCCATTTTGATTAAAAATATAATAGGCCAGTCCCACGAAGAAAAAATCTCTGAGCGCTCAGAGCGCTCACAGATTTTTTTTCGTGGCACAAAAAATCTCACCTGAGCACTGAGATATTTTGCTGAGATATGTGAGATGAAAATTTTTTGGATTCATTTCTCAGTTTTCTTTCTCAGCCAAAACAGCTGTTCTTTTGACAATCAAATTTAAATTTTTTTGTGGTGCGCAAGTGCAAAAGTGGTAAATAAATACAAAATAAAGACGGAATGTTAATAAAAACTAAAATAAATTGAACTTTTTATTATTTCTCATTCATTTCAATAAGTTTTCTGCTTCAAAAATTAAATATTTTAAGCAAAAGTTGAAAGTGATTTTTCAGAATTTCAGTACGAGAATTATAACACCTGAGTTTTTTACAATTGAGCGGAGAATGTCCCACGAAATGACTTCGCCTCCGTCAAATTGACATTGAGCGCTCAGTGAGATTTTATTTGGTAGGACACGCCTAATGTTTTTAGCTAATAAATTCGTATTTCGCTTAGTTTTGACGTTTGAGGCGAGTCACCAGACTAATTTTCGCTAATTGTAATACGGATTTGATTCATTCGCCAGCTTTTTGGTTCGCTTCGCGAATGATAATAGGGCCCTAAAGCAAGACAATTTCGCAAACAAATCTATAAATTTTTCAACAATTTATCATAAAGAATTTTTTCGCTTATGAAACAAACCAGCTGAAGCTCACCCATTATGTCAAATGAACGCGATTGTAGGTTTCATTGGCCGCGTTCGGGGGGCAAGCCAAACCTATCCGGATAGGTTTGTGTTGTTATAATCCCTTGTTAAAAAACTTCTGATGTCAGCTGATGCAAACACAACTCAAGGTATCTGAAAATTTTTGGGATAGGTGGATAGCCTATCTCACTACCACCCGAATGCAAGCATTTATTTTGTTCCGAAACGGATACCTCAAACGCTATCTAACAGCCATATTCTGCTAAACATTCACGTGAAAGTTTGTATTCTGCTATCCGTCGGAGGGAAATAAATGCACCAAATTTTGTATAAATTTGGATAAAAACAGGATTTAAACAATTATTTTCTTTTAAGAATTTTTCATAACTAAATATCAGTTAAGATTTGCACGCTAAAGCCAGGTACGCAGTTCAAGCTAAACTAAATTTTATCTCTACAATTCTTATCTCTACAATCGTTTGCTAAGAGCACAAATGTCAAAATTTATCTGTGAAAGAATGCGTTGAGCATTATTTCGCGTGCTAAATTAAGTGGAGACTTTTTAAATTTAGCGGGTGAACTGCGTACTGCCTAGCTAAATGTCCTCGCTAAAATTTATCTTTGGAGGAATTTTGTATGGAAGATACATTTTAGCGCGATCTGCGTACTAGGCTTAAAGATCGAAAATTTTAAAAAATAATTTAAGGCAAATTGGATGAAACTTTCACGTGAATGGAAATGTCAAATACATATTACGTAATATAGTTATTACGTAAAAATTCAAAGTTATTTAAAATTAAAAACTTATATGTGGCATTTTGGCAACATAATAATATTAAAATTGAAAGCGCAATTTTTCTTGGAGGCTACTCATAGTATTCTACAAAAAATTTCTTGTCACATATTGCTTTGCTCATAGAAAGCTATGAATATTATTCTATGAAGAAGCAATTTCCCCTTTGATATCTGTTACCCCTAACACACGCCACATCGATCAACCACATCGACAAAGTATTTCGTTTTTGTATGGGCATTTACACGCCAATTCGTCGATGTAGAAGTATATGCCAAAATCAGCTGTCTTTAATTATTTCCAATAAAATAATTATTTCGTTATGAGTCCAAATACATTTTTCTTGATCATTTTTCATTATTATTTGTGTTTAAGATACTTTTAATGAAATTATCAAAAAACTATTTAGTGAATCTAAGATTAGCGGGACCAAAAACACTACTTGACAACAAAAACCGAATAACAACATAAAAAACTGTGTCGACGAACAAGTTCGCTCCTTTTCACACGCCATATCGGCTTATCGGCATACTACTTCGACTTCCAGAGATCGCACTGCTGTGTCGACATAACTTTCATTTCACACGACCAAAAACCTTGCCGACAATATGCTTCGGTAAAGTAGTTCGTGGCGTGTGTTAGGGGTATGTGGGTTTCTTTCAATTAGCAATAGGTCAGTCCCATGAAGAAAAAATCTCTGAGCGCTTAGTGAATTTGGAAGGTACAAATCTATAGACGGCAGCGCTGTTCTTTTTCTTTCGGACGGATAATTTCAATTTGATTTTTGATAGAAATGTCAAATACTTCTTTCATTTCGGATAATCAAAAATCAACAGAAAAAACCCTCTAAAGCACTTTAAACAAAAACAAAATGCTTACCAGAAATAAATTGTTTAAAAGAATAAATTTACATATTTTAAGAAATATAGTGCAATACTCAAGTGCTGTGGAAAACGATACTCGACCCCATATTCCAGTGCTGTTTGAAGAAACCATAAACTATCTAAATGCAGGCCCATCTAAGGTTTTTATTGATATGACTTTTGGTGCGGGTGGTCATAGTCGTGGGATACTACAAAGAGCGCCAGATGCAAAAATCTTCGCCTTGGATCGAGATCCAGTTGCTCATGAACACTCCAAGCAATTAGCTGCCGAATATCCTGATGGTCAAATCATCCCACTTCTCGGCAAGTTTTCTGATCTACCACAGCTTCTGAAAGAACACAATATAAAGCAAGGCTCCTTCGATGGGATTGTATTCGATTTAGGTGTCTCGTCAATGCAATTCGACGAGTCAGAACGTGGTTTTTCTCATTCGAAAAATGCTTTCCTAGATATGCGGATGGGTCAAGAACAAATCACTGCTGCTGAGCTATTAGCTAAAATTGACGAGCCAGATTTAGCTAAGATACTTCGGGTTTACGGAGGTGAAAAATCGGCAAAGAGAATAGCAAGGACCATCGTTGAGTCGCGATCTACGTTTGGTAAAACGGAAACTACAAAGCAACTGGCTGAATTGGTTGCATCAAGCGTATCACAAACCTATCGACTGAATAAGTTGCAAAGGCGCACCCATATAGCAACACTAACGTTTCAAGCTATTCGAATATTCCTAAACAATGAATTGAATGAAATCAACTATGGAATGATTCTTGCGCAGCGCTATTTGAAGAAGGGAGGGAGACTTGTTATCATCACATTCCATTCGTTGGAAGACACGATTGTAAAAAGACACATAAATGGCAATATTATCGAAGGTATGGCCAATCCAGTTCCTTTAAAGTACAGTGGACATGATTTGGTGCACGACCAGGATATAATGGAATCGTTTACAGAAAAAACCTGGAAACAGTTGCATAAACACGTGATTGTCTCCTCAGAGAAAGAAGTTGCAGAAAATGCAAGGAGCCGTTCTGCTAAGTTGCGAGCTGTAGAAAAAGTGACCTAAGTGCCAACCTACTTGGTAGAAAATTAATTTAACAGCTACCTATGTAGGTATTTAAAAAAAACGATTTCAAGTACGATGATAGCCAGTGTTGTAATTTGGAAACGCAAAACTGGATGGACAAAATAATATTTTTAATTTGCCAAAAAAGATGTACATATATATATAAAATATAAAAAAATTAAAAAAAAAAACCATTTTTTACTTGCAAAAATCTTGAAACTTTTAAATCCCATTTATTATCACATGAATGTGTTGTTAAGATTAACGATTCACTGATATTTTTTTCGAGATTCGTAGGAGCAATACTAGTACTTCAGTGAATAGATGAAAAAATACCAAAGAAAGAAAAAAAATTGTTGCCGAAATTTGGCAGATATTGGGACTTTACAAACTGAAAGAGTTCCTTACCGATCCGATGACCGCTAGATAAGTTACAACCTTGTAGGCAATTTTTCACAAATATGGTCTTTGCGGTATTTTTGTAACATTAACTGTTAAAAAGCAATTCTAAAATTCATAAAATCTGTTCCAGGGGCCAAAATATTTTTATGGCAAATTATTTCAGCTACGTTCTTGTAGAAAACAATGAGCCCCAGCCATATTATTAACTTCAGGTATAATTTGGGTTTAAATGAATTTTATACCCGTCCATACAATCCGCATTCTTTAAACTCGACAGTTTACATGTCCATAATATTCACAATAAAAAAAGCATCAGGTAGGTAGAAATGGCGGCCCCGAGCAGCCTAAGCTCGGTGACCCAATTAGCGCTGAGGAGCGCCGTTTTGATACCATGACTCGTGTGACATATATAAAGAACCGGTGTTATAAGAGGGATTCACGGATCAAAATGCCAGGCTAGGCAGATTGTTGGTTTCAGAAGTCCATTTACCACCTGCTTGTAGTCTATGGATTCTGACGGGGGAAATGGTGTAGTAGTAGTAGCTACTTAAAGAGTCATCTTAGAGCCATTTCGACCCATTGAGAAAGGAGATCAAGTCTTTGATCTTCAGTTAGGAGAGTTCATTGATATCGTCAAAAAAGGCCTTTCCCAATGATTGTGTTCTGATTCTGCCCAGAGCGGGAAATTTACAAAGGAAATGGTAAACAGTTTCCCTTTCCTGCTGGTCCCCACAGCTACGACAGTGAGTGTTGTGAGGGATGCCCAGCTTTACCGCATGTTCTCCGATGGGCCAGGGCCCAGAAAAGGTCGCAACGACCCTGGCTATGTCTCGCCTGGGTCTGCATAAAAGGTCAGTTGTTCGGTTTTTACTATAGGTGGGCCACGTCTTTCTGGATATGACGCAGTTAGCTAAACTGCTCCACCTACGGTTGGATTCATTTAGAAAAATTGAGAATATATTGCCCTTCATAGCCCCAAGAGGAATGTTGACTCTTTCCGCAAGAGTCATGAAGGGCTGATCCTTGCCTGGCCAGTTCGTCTGCCCGCTCGTTACCCTCAATGCCCCGATGACCTGGAACCCAGATAAGAGAGACTCTGAGGTTCCCATCTAGGCTTGCGAGCTCATCACGACATTGTCGAACCAATTTGGAAGACGAAAGTGGTGAAGCAATAGCTTTAACGGCTGCTTGACTGTCTGTCAGGATGGAAAAAAAAGCATACAATTCGGCGGAATAAAAACGAGTAAAACGCTTTAAACTGAAAACTCGTTTAAAAGCTGCGTAATATCAATAATTTGACATTTGTAATTTATACTTCTACTTTTTTGTCGCTTGCTTGAAATTAAATCGAATCAAACTTGACAAGGTTTAAAAATAAACAAATAAATTTGATGGCACAACAACTCATGAAGAACTAGGGCCTTGTGACTTGCGTGTCTGCAGGAATGGAGGGGACCTACAGTTTATTGCCGAGCGGGTAATGTGAAAGGCACTTTTCTGTGACAAGAGATACTCTTGGAGGTTTTGTCAATTCCTCACAAGAGGCAGTAGCCGTTTTATTTTAAAAATTATTAGGTGGCGAGGCTGGGGATCGAACCTAGACCTCCGGCATGAGAGTCCATCGCACTATCACGCCACGGCTACTACCAAGGTTTACAAATAGGTTTATTTCCCGGTATTACGAGCGAATAATATGATGAGCTTTGGGTTTAACTAACTTTAAACCCAGATATACATTTAAATGACTTAATAATATGGTTGTTATTGTGATTTACACCCGAACAATATTTTACCTTAAAATTAACTGTTCGTTATAGACAATAAAGTATTGGGCACTGATTAAAAATAGTTAGGTTCCAGACGTTTTACTTTCAGCTTTCCCCTTGCCAGAAGCCACCAAAAGAGGCTGAAAAATCAACTTTGGAAGTTTAAGATATAACCACATAAGTGATACATAAAAACATCAGAACAATTCTCCTATTATGTAGGCCCCAGACGTTTTGGTTTCAGACTTCGCGCCGCCAGACGGCTCCAAATATTAACTTCTGTCCTTTGAGGTATAACCAACTGAACGATACACGAAAAAATCTCCTGATTATAAAAATGTAGGTCCAAGACGTTTTTTTCAGCCTTATGCCTGCAAGACGCAATTTTAGCATTTTTAAATGTATTTTTCAAAATTCGCTACCGGCTCTAGGTCTAAAGGGTTTTGGGTGATAACACACGCGCAGTGCAGTAGGCTGCAATGTTTTCGCACCATCATATTCAGCCCAATTCTTAATATTCCCCGGGAGACGTATTCTTTCGGGAATAGAATGCCCCTTTTCCGAATTCTCCGGTAGATTATTTTTATCTTCGATGGCAGGAATAAGAGTTCTGAATGTTCAGAACAGCTATTTTACATTTTTTGACAATTATATCAAACTGCAGAGAAAAAACTATTTATTCCCGGGGAGACAATTCTCCGGTAATTTACATTTAGAATTGGGCTGATTAATATTGAAGGTTGTTATTACGTTCAAACTATCAATATTAATATGTTTGTGCGAAAACTTTGCAGCCTACACTCCCCTTGTGTTATCTATCACACAAAACCCTTTCAGGAAATGCAGACAGTTTAATTTACTTCGATTACTCTATTTCATGTGATTGTCGATTCTAATCAAACTCTGTCGATTTTGCAAACACTTGTTGTCGATTGTATTTTTCTGATCGATTCAAGAAATTGAAGAAAAAAAACTAAAATATTTTGATTACAAATTTTATTTTTATTTTCCTACAACTAGTCACTATTCTTCTTCATAAAAAAAGGGAGAACAAAAATAAAATTAAAAAAAAAAAAAAAATAATTATAAACATAATACATGTTATGGTATTGTTATGAAAAACTTAACTTAAAAATAATAATAATAAAAACAAAACACAACCTAAGGCACAGAGTTAGTTGCTATCGCAATGGGCCACGTCGTTGGCCCCTTCAGCACGATATCCTCTAGAATTTGTTTGATTTTAATAAATCGTCTTTTAAATTCCAATCCACATCCTTTGGACAAGCGGAAGTCTAATAAAATCTTGCCATCCATCTCGATAATGTGCGCCTTAAACACCAGGCGCAATTTTCGCCTATCGATTGTCGATATTGTTACAACACTATCGTCATTGATTTTCCGCGTATAACCAAGTTTGTCAATCGTCGTGAAAAGCCTTCGAATTGTATCGTCCCATTGTGTGGTCACGAAGAATCTTGTCATGCGTCGCACTAATCTTTGGAATACATTTTGACTCGCCGATTGTGTCTGATTCATTTGTGTGCACAGAATCAAATCATCTAGCAGAGCCGGTTGTGAGAAACAGAATCCATTGCGGGCTTCAAAGGAGGAATTGTTATTTGTGCTTCGGTTGATTCCGACGCCACCGGCAGCAATGTCAGCCTCTACATCATTCCTCATTGTCGGCATTGGCTGAGAGCAATAAACCCGCGATATAGAATCGTCGAAAGGATGTGAGAAATCTGAGCTGGAACACTGTCGCTTGGATTTTGGTGAGCGTAGATCGCCATCAGTAACATCGCGGGATTTCAAATCTGTGAATAGTAATTTGAAATTCAATTTTAGTAATTAAAAAAAAAAAAACAGTTAATGGTGCACACTATATACATAAACATTAAAATATCGTTAAAATTAAAAATTATATTTTAATTAAAATAATAAAAAAAATAAAACGAAAACCACAATCATTTGGTTTTTGGTGATAAAGCTCTATGGAATCTAAGTCAACTAACCATACAGCTAAAATCACCAAAGATCAAATAAAAGCGAATAAAGGTAAATCATAAAAATATGCAGCAACAAAAAATAATAACACATCACAAAAATGCGGCAAACAAAACAAAAATGAAAACACTTCAAAAATAAACTATGAACAATTTAAATGTAAAAAATGAACAGTTAACATTCGCAGCTAAGTGCGTCAACGGAGGCAGTTACAACTAACAACGACAAAAGAATGAAATGATTTGGTGGATTAGCAGATATTAATTTTGATGGAAATGCGAAACCTTCAATGCTTTGGTAATCTAGCTTTATGAAGTAAACAATCTATCATACAGCTAAAGCGCCAAAGCAATGAAAATTGGCGTGAAATCAATAATTATGCTATTGTTATCTTTGTTTATTTTTAGAAGATTCATAAGTCATACAGAGAACCCACACTACTTATTATGTGAAGTGTGAAGATCATGCAATGCTGATTATTACAATACATCTTAACTGACACAAAAAATAACTTTGTTAATTGATTAGTAATCTGTTTATGTATTTTTTTAGTTTTTTGTTGTTGTTTACATTCGGTAAACATTTGAAAATGAAAAATTATTTACACCTTTTAACAATAAATGTGCGTTTGAAGGGGGTAACTTTTATTTAGGCACAAAGTTACTCTCAGAATTTTTATTAAACCCACTGAGAGTCACTAAGTACCTGAACAAATGTCACCGAAGTAAGAAATTATTTATGTTTTATTATATAAAGCCAAAATTTATTAAGAGTTTAAAATAAAAGCAACAAAATTATTCTTACCACAATCAATAAATTGCATGTTGCACCATTTGTGATCCAAAATTTTGTCTAGGTTTATTCTATGGGCGGGTTGAACGGCTAGTACCTTGCGTAGCAATGATATAGCTAGTGTGTCTAATTTACTCCACGGTGTCTTTGTTGTCCATTGGTCATTTTCTTTCCAATTGACGAACTCTTGACAATTGGCTGAAGGCTGGTCCCAAGGAAGTTCTGGAAAAGAGTAAAACGTTTATAAGTGCTTTGATAGTAAGTAAACAAAATAATATAATATTTAAATGATTTCTTAAAAAATTCTGGTCAACACAATTTCGGTTGTCGAAACTAGAAATTACTTTCCCGTAGGTTTTGATATACTCAATTCAAACCCTCTTTGAAGAATTGCTTAATTGGGTCAGGTTTGTAAAATATTCGAATCTTCAGTTTCTAACAAACTTTTCTTTTAACTTTCACTTTTGTAGTTTTCTATTTTTTTAATTTTATATGTCCATAAAGATTTTCGGAGAGAAAAATTGATTCTTGATGTAACATAATTTTCAATTATTTTTGTTTAACATTAGAATATCTTGAAAAACTAAGCCAATTAAGCGATTCTGAGTGATAAACATGATAAACCTTTAGTATGTTAAGTATAATCTGTTTTGCGCAACAAAAAACATAAATTTTGATGAGCTGTTATTTTTGCCTTCTAAATACTTAAAATACCAAAAAAAGAACTCAATGCTACACACGTTATTGTTTTGTTTTTATTGTTTCATGTTTTTTAGTGTCTTAAATATTGTTCATTATAGAATTTTTGTTTACCCTATTTTTTACAATGTTTCAGCTTCTTCAGGTTTATTTATAATGATTTATCTCAATTTAATCATAAAACAATATTTGTTCTCTTTTTGAAAAATTGTTGTCATTTCAAAAAATATAACTTTATAAATAAAAGCTCTTTATGAGTAATTTCCGTTACTGTATTTAAACTTGGGTTGTACATTAGACTGATTCAAAAAAATTAAATTCATCCCTGTTCTGATTTTCGTTCCAAATTGAATTGAATTGTTTGCTTCATTTTATAACTTCATTTTATAACCGGTTATCGTACGGAAATGATTGAGACGTATTCTTAAAGGAAATTGAATATTCTTTAATATATCAGCTATAATAGCTGTATTTTATTTTCCACCAGATCTGATCCGGATTGGATTTGGAAACATAAATACAAGTATTACAAAAACAACACAAGATCCAGGTCTGCCTTTGGATTTGGATTTCAAAATCCATTTTCTGAATACTTTCCTATCAATATTTTAATTTTATAGATTGGTACCACTGCTGAGATTTACAAAAAAAAACTCAAATTAAAAATTCTCGAAATCAAACACATGCCGCCATCATTCCACATTTTTGTATGAGTCTTTTCTTCATTTTTTAGGGCCGACGCGTCGCGAGGCACGAAAAAAATACATAAAAACTATTAACTTAATGGAAATTAAACTAAAAAAACAAAACTGTTCCATTTTTTAACATTCGCTCTTCCTTAGATACCAAATATATTTCAAACTAGATTTGTGAACATTTTTCTTCTGTCAATTTTATTGTTGTGTAAATAAAGCCAACTGTGAGAAATAAATAAATTTGTGATCCAGTTTATTTTATTATCATGATCTGATCCGGATCAGATCTGGGGGAAAATAAAATGCAGCTAATATGAATTTTGTTTTATGTGTTGAAATAAATTCATTGTTTAAGAAAAAAAAAATTATTTAACACAAAGAAAAAAAAATAAACAATTCAAATAGCACATTTTTTTCGGTTCATAAAGCAATCAATATTTGAAGGATTTTTTTTTATCATAAGCATTGACTTGATAAGTAGTTGTGCTGTGTTTTTATAAATTTTTTCATCTCATAAAATTTATATTATAGCTGATAATTTAAACAGAGAATCCAAAAAACTGTGGAATAAACCATCCACTTTAACCTTCATTAACTTTGGAAGGAGTGCACCAGTTAGATAAGAAGTTAATAAAGACATTTTAAAAGAATATTCATTTTCCTTTAAGAATACGTCTCAGCCATTTCCGTACGATAACCGGTACGGTACAATTTGTATGGTGGACAAAATAAATTAGCGATGAGCGACCTCTAAATATTTACCTAAACGGCTGAAATTTTACAAGGGAAATTAATTTGGCAAGCTTTGGAGGAAAAGATTCATCGACGAACCTTATGGAATATCGCACTAATCAAGCGAATACGAATTAATAGACTCAGATTGCTAGAGTAGAGCGAATTGAAATCAATAATCCAACTGGTAGTCGTCGAGTCCGAACCAACCGGAGGAAAAAATCAGTGGGGGAAAGGAAAGAGCGCACAATTTGAACGGGAACTGGACCAAATTGCAGTACGTAAATGGAGGAAATTAGCTTAAAATCCGGCTAACTGGGAGAGACTTGAGAACCAGGTTTATCCCAAAGCGCCAAAAACTAATGCCTCATGTAGACAGGTGATAAACTGCCATTATTTGTCATTTTCTACCAATTGTTTGTCATAATCGTAATTTTTTTCATATTCGGATATACTTGGTCAAAACTAAATGCCCTGTGGAGGTTTTTTTTTTTGGAAGATTCTCGTTGACCAATAGGCTTATGGGTACAGCTAAACTAAACATAGATGTTTTAAGAATGAATCAAGCTGTGAAGAGACTGGTCTTAAAGACTATTCACATGAGAGCGACCGACGATTGAACAAATAGAAATGTGATTAAAAATAATTTTTAAACCTAAATTCTTCACAGTCGCCGTGGCGTGATAGTTAGTGCGATGGACTGTCCTGTCGGAGGTCTAGGTTCGATCCACAGCCTCGCCACCTCATTGAAATTTTTTCTTCAAATGAAGTTGGCGAAACGGTCGTTGAATGTGAACGCTAGCAAAACGACTCGAGTCGGTCGACACGTCATTGAATGTGAACCCCCCTTTTGCCTAGTTTGTGTAAAAATGGGTATAAAACTAACAAATTCACAGTGACAATCTTCACACCACTCTACTATATTTTTGTTGGATTTCACATCTATTCATGAACACAAAATTAAATTACAAATACAACAATGTAAACAAATGGGTTTTGGAGGGTAAAACGTACAAAAGATTGACAACTTTATATTCAGTATCTTTGCTCAAAATCATTATTGTTTCTGTTTTCTTGATGGTCATTCGCGACGAATAAAAAAAGCCATTTGTGAGAAGTCGGCTTAGAAGTCGGTCGAAGTGGCTTTAGTTACATAAAAAAAATAGATGGGTACAATTTTTTACATAAAATCGTATTCAAAGCGTTTTTTTTTTGTTTGCCCCTTATAACTCAAGGGTTATTTTTAACTACAGCTGAGTCTTTAAAAAAATCAATGGCGTAAAATTTTAAACAGCCTGATGTTAAGGTATTAGCACAGATAATAAACTATACAGATGTCTTATCCCTATAGAAAAAAATGTCCGACTTTTTCTTCTGAGCAGGCAGACCTATGAACAGGCAAGGAAGCTCTTTGCCTGTTCATAGTAAAGCACAGAAAGCTTTTTCTATTTCTCATCATGCTCTTTTAGTGTGATCATATGTGTTCGCTCTCATTTTGTAACACAAACAATGAGTGGGAAAAAAAGTTAAAAGGAAAAAAATGTAAATTCGAGTGTAGGTATCTATTGTCTGCCCGTGTATAGAAAAAAAAACCGGCAAAATAATCTTTTCGTTGCATTTACTGATTGAAGCCGAAGTAATTTGATTCAAAGTGAATAAAAGTGTGATTTTAAAGTGGTTCTATTTGGTGTTGAGATATTCAAATTAAGGGAAATAAAAAGGATTTTACCTTTTGTTAAACACCTACATTATCTATGAAGGTACCTACATAGGAAATATATTTTTTAATACATAATAACACAACAAGTGCTGAAAGACGAAGTGATTTATTTTTTAGATTGAGTTTTTTATATTTATTTTTTTTTAGTTTATATAGGTATATCGCTATTTGGATTTTTTAGGTATAGATTTTATTATTTAATGCACATATTATATTCTTTTTTGTTATTGTTTTTATTTTTGTTTATGGTAGATATAGGTATGTAAATATTTTTTTATATTTTTTTCCTACTTTTCCATTTACACTGAGTAATTTCGCTCATAATCCTACCTCCTTAAATTAACCAAGCTTAGATTTTCAGCTGAAATAAAGTAAATACCTAGGTATAGGTACAATGTCTTGGAAAAGAATAAAGTGTGCTATTTCAAATTGTGAAGCAACAAAAAATGCGTTTCCCGATATAAAATTGTTTGCTTTCCCTAAAAAGGGAACTGATAAATATAATAAATGGTTAGCTTTAGCAGAGGACTCTCGAGATCATATAAAAAATCTTAAAAGGCCTTTTATATGCAGCAAACATTTTAAGAGCTGCTTTATTGGAAAAAATAAATTAAAACTAAATGCTTATCCGTCTCTATTTTTAAAAAGGAATGAAAATATTTCTGATTCTGGTGAAGACTCTATTTGTTTCGATCCAAGCAAAGCCAAAATAACATATTTAAAACGAAAAGATTTATTGTTGAATTCAAATGAACTAATGGTAGAGGAATTAAACCTAGCTTCAAAAAAATTGTCAACGAAAAGTTTTAATGATGACGTTGAATTCAATTGCTCAAACTGTGAAGCCCATATAAAAAGACAATCTTTTTATATTAAAAGAATTGCAAAGCTAAAAGAAATTAATAAAAGCCTCAGAATGAAAATAAAAGCAACACGAAAACCAAAAGCAACCGTGTATAAGAAAATTCGTCGCCTACAAGAAGATAAGAAAAGGCAAATCGAAACTTGCAAAACAAGATATACAAGAGAGAGTTGACATTTTGCCAGGCTTAAATCAAAATACAAGGACATTTGCGAGACTTATTTTATCGCAGAGGATAAAAGAATACACAGAAGAAGAAAAGTGGATTTCACAATGTATTTTTTTCCGTTCGTCTGCAGGCTACAACTTTTTGAGAGATCAGATTGGATTACACTTGCCACACCCATCTTCTTTACATAGATGGATTAATATTAAAAGCCTTTCTCCAGGATTAAACAAAAATGTTTTAGACGAAATAGAGAAAATAACATCAAAGTTATCCACAAAAGAAAAAGAAGTTGTTTTAATTTTTGATGAGATGAGTGTTCAGGCAAACCTTACATATAATAAACACAAAGATATAATTGAGGGTTTTGTTGATTATGGAAGAAATCAAAGGTCTGAGGTTTGTGCTAAATCAGCGTGCGTTTTTATGATTCGCAGTGTTTGTGGAAACTTCAAGCAAGTCTTATATCATGTCATTTGCCCAAGTAATATACCTACAGAACAACTTGAGGTTGAAGTTTATAACTGTCTTTATATATGCGCTCAACTTAATCTGAATGTAAGAGCAATTTGCTGCGACCAAGGACCTACAAATCGAAGCTTGTATAGTAAATTTAGCCTGGATGAAAAAAATTGCAATTTTGTTTACAGACAAAAACCCATTTTCGGAATGTACGATATTCCACATCTTTTAAAAAGCATTCGAAATAATCTTCTTAAATACAATTTATCAACTACTGATGGAGTTGTTAGTTGGAAAATAGTGGAATACCTATACAATACAGAAAGATATAATACCACTAAAATATGCCCAAAGCTAACGTCCGCACACATTGAACCAACAGAATTTCAAAAAATGAATGTAAAGTTGGCTGCACAAGTATTAAGTAGATCTGTAGCTTGTGGAATCGAGGCTTTAATAAAATTAAATAAATTTCCTGCACACTTAGAACAGTTTGCAAAGCCAACAGCTGAATTTATAAGCAAGATAAATCGGCTTTTTGATCTTCTTAATGGAAAACCGGCAATAAAAAGGAATGATCAAAATGTAAACTTTATACAAGAAATGAAGATTTATATACTTAACATTGAACTGATTAATGCAAGGAATAAGTCCTTTTGCTTCAATGGTTTGGCCTTAACTATTGAAAGTATCATAAGGGTACGCGAATCATTATTTATAGATCATAATGACTTATATTATATTTATGTGAATAAATTCAATCAAGATCCATTAGAAAACTTATTCGGAAAGATAAGAGCTCGAAACATTAATAAAAGTAATCCAAGTGCTTCCGAATTCGGTTCTCTGCTAGCCAAAGTTATAGCGATGAAATTTGTGTTCAAATCCAAATGCTCCAACTGCGAAGAAGACGACTCGGAATATCTGAAAGTGGATTGGAGAGCCATTTTACAGACTGATACGGATGATCAAATATCGATTACATATGAGCTACCAGAACATGAAAGTTTGGAAAATGATATGAATATTAGCAACACTCTTATTATGTCTGATGAAGACGCGATATCGATTAAGGTGCCGAAAATCAATGATCTTGCCACCAGATATTTTGCAGGTTATTGTCTTTTTAAGTCAATACAAAAAATGAATAAAATATGTGAAAATTGTATTCAAGTAATGTCCAAAGACAAGCACAATTTTGAACTTACAGAGGTATTAATAAAATTAAAAGAATATGAAAATTCAAAAGAAAACACAGTTCTTTTGTGGCCATCCGAAATTTTTTATCAAGTGTGCAGTCTTCATGTACAAATATTTTCGACATTTTTCAAAAAAACACCTTTTGTGTCTAAACTGAGAGAAAAAATAATCAAAGAATGCATAACTGCAACAAATAGCCATTTCCCAAGCTGGTTCAATCAATCTGATAAATGTTATGAACATAAAATAGATATTATAAATTTTTTAATTGTGGTTTTGCTCTGGAAAAACTGTAAATGGGTTATCGATAAAAAAGATAATAAGATTAGAAACCCTAAAAATAAAATCAAAAAATTGCTCAATGTAATGAATGCTTAAGAACATAAAACTGCCACATACATTTTTCTAAATGATTAAGTTGGTGGGTGGGAGGGTGGGGGTCGATATCCTGCCACGTCCTCGTTCGTGACCCCTGGAAACTATTTAAGCAATGGTGATGTACATATAATTGATAAAAGAAATCCATCAGGGAAGTAGGTCTAAATAATGGAGTTAATATTTTTAAATTATGTTCAATACATAATTTAGTTATTTTTTGTATTGTTAATAATAAATGATTCCTAATTATTATTCACCTTTGCTTAAATAGGCTAAGAGCAGTGATATTTATATACAAATATGTTTTCATAGAAAGTTTGAGACAGGAAATGTTCAGAACATCGAAAAAATCGATAAGAACGGCAGATTAGGGAAAGGTTATTCATCTAGAATGTGACAAACAGCTAGAGCGTGTAGGTTGGGTCGAAAAAAGACAAAAATCGTATGGGAGGGGGGTCAAGGGGCCGGGAGGGGCAAGTTTCTAAAAAACTGACTTAAAACAAAAACAAAATTATTAAAAAAACAACGATTACTTTTACAATGCCATGATAAGCCTTTTTGTAAAGCCAGAAATCTCTTCTTTTACTTTGTTCTTAAATAAACCTCTTTTGGGAAATAATTTTTGAAATATTAATTTCAAAACTCAAAAATAAAAAAAAAAATTAAAAAAAAAAATTAAAACTGATTTTTTTTCAAAATTTTACATTATTAAGTACTAATTTTTTTTTCAAAATTCAATTCAATTCAATTCAGTCAAAAACAGAAAACCGAATGCTAAAATATCTTTTAGTTTTTGAGAAAATTAAAAAAAAAACATGAGAGGAAATTTTCTAAAATAATTGACTTAATACAGACAAAAGAATTATTAAAAAAACACGGTAATTGTTACAACGGTACGCTATACTTTTTTGTAAAGCCAGAAAAAAATTCTTTTTTTTTTCGTTTTTAATCGTGATCGGTTTTTCAAAAATTAATTTTCAAACTTTTATTTTTGAAGAAAAAAATATTAAAAAATTGTTTTCAAAGTGAATTATTAAGTACCTAGAATTTTTCTTTTTAATATTTAATGTTCCTATCATTTATTAGTAAAACACTAAAAAACAAATTTTAAAATGTATTCTATTGAAAATAACGAAAGTAAGTATTTTCCTTAAATTCGACTTCTATCCGTTATTTTGTTGCATATTTACTAATTAAATAGTAGAGTTGATTTCGTTTTCTCAAAAACTAAAAGACATTTAGGCATCCAGTTTTTAGTGTTTAACTAGGGATTAACAAGAGCATCGAATTTTAAAAACAGAAATATTACTTTACAACGTAAAATTTTGAACAAAATTAGTTTGAACACAAATTTTTTAATTTTTTTGTTTTCAAAAATTTAAGTTTGAAAATTAATTTTTGAAAATATGTTCACTAAAACAACTTCATTTAAAAACAAAGTAAAAACAATGATTTTTGACTTTACAAAAAAGTATAGCATGCTTTTGTAGCCGTTACTGTTGTTTTGTAATAATTTATTTTCTGTATTAAATCAAATCTTTTAGAAAATTGCGATTCCACTTATTTTTAATTTTCTCAAAAACTGGGACATTTTAGCAACCGGTTTTCTGGTTTTGACTTAAATATAAAAACAGCATTGAATTTTGATTGAAAACAAAATTAGTAGGTACTTAATCACGTAAAATTTTGAAAAAAAAAATTAAGTTTGATGTGAACCGTTGTTTTTAATAATTTTTTTTCTGTTTTAAGTCAGTTTTTTAGACGTGCTAAAATGACGTCAATTTAACAGGACACTAATTTTCTCACTAAAAGAGCGATAAAATTTTTTTTACTTGACTAATTAGCAATTAAATATGTAGTTTTCAATATACATAAGTATGAATGTATATCCAAATCCGGGTCAATTATCTTTGATTTTGAGAAGTTGACCTGCTAAATTGACGCAAACCAACATAGTGATTGATTTGTTTTCGCGTAACTAATTAGCGGCTAATTACCATTACCTGCTTTTTGATTTACAAAGGAAAAAGTGACCTGCTAAGTTGATACACATCGAAAAAAAAACCCTTACGTACGTACGTATGTACATACACAAATATAGGTATACCACTCAGGCATTCTATCTTAAATTGATGCATTTTTTCCCAGGGGCCTCGAAAAAAAGATGTCAAAATTTTCATTCCGGCCCAATTAGCTTTAAAATTTCCAATGGGAAGTAAAAATAACTCTGTACCTACTATTATTCAAACATCGATTCACTGTGCGAACAGACATAAAATTATTTTCAATTTAAACTTCTTCTAGGTAAAATATGGTAGGTATTTAAATTATCTGCAATTTCATCAGACATGCAAACATACAAACATTATGCATAGTGTACTTAATTGCATTTGTTGTACACATCTATCTATACACACATTTAAGAGCAGGTATACGATCGGTAGCTTCTACGCCGACGACGCGACGATTAATGATACCCACCCCACCCTAGTGAATGTCCAGTCCAGTCCATATCAGAAACAAAAAAAGGAAACAATTTTTTTGCCTGTTTGGGTAGGAGAAGAGAACCAAACAAAAGTTTAATTGAGTACAATTTGTGACTTCTTATAAACTAAAGCTTTTAAGAAAGCTTTATTGGACGAATTTCGTTTCCATAGACATTTTTTCCCATATGCATGAGACATCTGTATAGTTTTTTATCTGTGGTATTAGCATGATACTACTTAACAATTTTCTAACTTTAAAACTCTTTCATACTAAACCTATTGTTCTTGCTGAACACGCCTAAAAGAGTGACAGTTCAACCCATTTTTGGAATTGTAGCTGCCAAAGTGACACTGATTTAGGTTAGGTTAGGTTAGTGGGCTGACAGTTGATCTTGTTACCGTCACACTTAGATCAATGTAGATCCATTGTGATACCCTGTTAAAAAGAGGAAACCTATGCTAAAAAACAAGACATGACATATGCCGTTAAAGGGGATAGATTTCAGCAAGCAGCTGCTTAAGGCTATCGGGGGGTTCCAGTAGCTGTCGTCAGAAGCATTGACACCGGGTTGAGGGGAGGTTACGTCACCGCTGTCATTTGAGGGCGTGTTCCTCTCCTTTACCCCCACTGAATGGATCATTCCCCCCACCATGCCCAGAGGAGCAATTGGCTCCCCACAACGCCTGGTGGGTGGGTTTGATAGGTCAGTGGTTATGGTGTAAGTTTGCTCTGTTATGTCAAGGCTGGGGTGAATCGAGAGGGTCGCTCCCTACCACAAGAGTATTTTATCGATCTTGTGGAGGAACGGCCATCACAGATTCAAATGACACTCACATTCACCGCATGAGTGGCAAGACTTGTGTAAGGCTAGCTGCCCTAACTCCTTTATTGTCACTCCCGTAGGAATGTGTGCGTCTTACAGTCATCATTGTATTTGTTCAGTAATTGTGGGTCGGTTTGTAGACGGGATATTAGAGACTTTCGAGCCATTTGGTAGCGTTAATGAACTTTAAGAGATTCTTGCTAGGAATTTCAGAGAGTTCCACTAAATCGTCGAAGAAGTGTTTCCCCAGGAGTCTGCTTCTCAGATGACATAGCGCAGGGCAGTGACAGAGGTAATGAAGGGTGTCTTCCTGAACTTCCTCGTCACTACAGCCTCTGCATAAGTCATCCGAGATAAGTTGCATCTTTTTCTTGTGTTAGCCCAATAGGTTGTGACCTGTGGTGATACTCACAAGAAGAGAGAGTGACTTTTTGTTCAATTTTATGATCTCTTTAGTTCTTTGTTTATTAAATACTGGCCATAATGACGCAGGTATCGAGTGAGCTCCATCTTCTATTTGTTGTAGATAGAACTTTACCCTCGATTTCTTGTTTGAGAATACAAAGTGGGGTCTGGACTACTGACTCTGTCTGAGCTGGCTCAGGTGTTGAACCGGTTCTTGCCAGTTCATCAGCACTCTCGTTGCCTGGAATACCACTGTGACCAGGAACCCAACAGAGCCTTCCGTTGTGCTGTGTGCCAAGAACCCTGAGCTCTTCGCGACAGCAATTTACAAGCTTCGATTTGATTTCAATGGCAGAGATAGCTTTTATTGCTGCTTGGCTATCAATGAAAAAGGTGATATCAGCTCGTGGTATTGCCATCATTGAGACCTGTTTGGCAGCTTCCGCCACTGCCTAAACCTCAGCTTGGAAGACACTGCTGTAGTTAGGCAGTCTGAATGAGCTGGCTAGTACAAGAGTTTCTGAAAAGAAGCCCGCACCAACCCCAGCATCCATCTTGGAGCCGTCGGTATATATTGAAACCATCGTTGCGCAGGTTGATGGAACGCTAGTTTGCCAGTCCTCTCTGCTTGGAAAGGCGGTTGTGAACGGGATATGAAAGTCTAAACGGGGTAATAAGTAGTCAGTGCTTATCCTATTTCCCATGAATTTCTGTAGAATCTGCGCATGACCAAAAACCATTTTGTTTCCAACTACACTGATTTAGTATGATACTAAAAAGATAAAATAGGCATTTGGCGATTTTAACTTTAGTAAAATGTTAAAAAGATAATACGATGCTTACTCGTTTAAAATTTGGAAAAGCCTGTTTTTAACTTAGCATCATACTAAAAATGCTTTAACATCATACTAAACCGTCTAAAATGTTGCCCCAATCTTATCAAATAAATTAAAATACTTAAAACTTACAGGGCAATGCAAACTCTCTTCTTAGAATAAAAACAAGTTAATCTTTAATTAATTTTTTAAAATTTTAAGATTCCAATGAAATAAATCGGAGTTTATTTCGTGCATAAGATTTATTTCAAGATCAATATTTTTATATTAAAAAAAAAAAAGTATTAAATATAAACATAACATTGCAGAGCAAATAAAAATGAAAATATAAATAAAAATGTGCAGCAAGCAATTTAAGCTGGAGCTTTGGTATAAAAGCTTTAGATGCTTGCAAATATAAAATCTACAGCTAGAATACCAAAGACTCAGCAAAAATGTTCAATGAAAAATATTTATTAATAAAGAAAAAACAAAAAATAAAATCAAATATGTATTATGCACGTACTCCACATACGCAAACAGGTAAACAATGCAAAAACAAACAAAACAGAAAATAGTGCCATAAAATTAACAGTGGTGATTAATTGTTAATTAATTAGTTTCAAAAGTAAATTAAAGCATTCAAAATGTGCAAAAAAGATATGTTAACATATTTTTATTACTCACCACCAGCTAGCATTGTGACAAGGATAACACCACACGACCAAATATCTGCCGGCTGTGCATGATACGGTTTGACCAGCACCTCAGGAGCAACATACGGCAGCGTTCCACAACGTTTGTCTAATAGTCGTTCTTTGCCTTTCATTCTACATTTTACCACAAAAAGTCGGCGTTACAAAAATTGAAAGGAGAAAGACAAATATTGTATAACTTTATGTTAGTATAATTCAACAAGCTCAATTGAGATTAATTGTGTGGTGTACCTAATACCTAAACATGGTCGCCATTCCGAAGTCTGAGATCTTGATGTTATCATGTTCGTCCAGGAGCAAATTCTCTGGTTTCAGGTCACGATGGGCAACGCCTCTTGAATGCAAATACTGCACCCCAGATAATAGTTGTGTGAAATACCTTTGCGCTTCATGCTGTGGCATACCGATATCAGGCTCTGCATGTATAAAGGAACAAAATACAAAAAAAAATAATAAAAATTGTTGTTAAGTTTTCTCGCAAAGCATTATTCTAATTAATGAGTTGAATTAGTTTGTAGTATATTGTGGTGTCATTTATCCTTTCTACGCATTCAACGATTTATTAACTGACCATTCCTGGTAATTTTCTATCTAGAGAGCAAATTGAAAATCAATATTGTACAAACTTGACGCCCGATTAAAACAAATTTATCATCAACCTTGAACTTACTTCAACAATAGAAGAAAAAAAAAAAAAAAAAAAACAATTTACAAAAAGAAACATCATCATTCAGTGTAATTCGTGCAACTCATTAAACTTGTAGTCCTGCTCTTGCAAACAAACCAAGAAGAATCTAAAATAGTGTCACATCATGTCCGTCCGACTAAAGCTAAGGCACAGTGCATGCACAATTTAGTGTTTGTACGTGCTTCAATGAATCACATTATTATTACCAATCATAGTCATTATTAGCCTCTGTTGTCGTTTGAATCGTTTTATTAAAGGACGATCGACTGCAGCTTTTCTTTTCTCACGAGGTATAGGTGAGCCACACCCTAAATCAACAAGTTTATTTACAATTTTGTGGATACGTTCCACCCACGACATAAAATGTAGAAATTCATGAGATAACGATAGATTTGGGTTAGATGTTTTTCTTGAGGTATTACGGATATAAGGATATTAAGAATCTTTATTACAATAACTACAAAATATTTGAACATTGGTCTGATTGGTTGTTATATATTTTTTTTTAATATTGGGCGCCAGTTAGGTTTTATTGATACAAGCAAAATGAGTCATTAATCCCAATAAAAAAAAATCTGGTCAATTAATTAATAATTTCTAGCCAAAAAAATTTGCATTTTAACCCAACCTTCCACATAAAATTACTCAATATTTCAATGATTATTGATATTGTAGTTCAAACATTGAAATAATAAAAATTATGTTATGTGGAAGGTTGATAGATACAGAATGAGTTTTTCTTTCTAGTTTTTATGTTTTCATATAAATAAATACATACATATGTACTGATTGTTCTTCCTAACCGTTTCAAAAATTACAATTAAATTTTTCATAATGAGCTTCAATGAAAGCTATATATTGCAATCATACAAATTTTTTTTACAAACATTGACGCACGCTATAGATAAACTCTTAAAGTTATAAAAATAAATAAATTTGATGGCACAACAGCTCATGAAGAACTAGGGCCTAGTGACTTACAACTCTCAACCATTCCTGTGTGCGTGTCTGCAGGAATGGAGGGGACCTACAGTTTATTGCCGAATCCGACCGGCTAACGAGCGGCAATTTTCTGTGCCAGGAGATACTCTTGGAGGATTTGTCAATTCCTCGCAAGAGGCAGTAGCCGTTTTTTCTTTTAAATAAATAGGTGGCGAGGCTGGGGATCGAATCTTAGACCTCCGGCATGACAGTCCATCGCACTAACCATCACGCCACGGCTACTACTATATTGGAAAAATCAAAAATCGCCATCGGGAACATATTGGGGTATCGTGATGGGAAATATTATTTTTTTTCTCGAAACTACTTGTCAGTTTAGTTCAGTAATATTAATCATAATAAAGTATCAAGTTCGGAAAAAAACCAATCCACTTTCTTAATAACCTCTTTTGTAAATCTAGAGAGTGTAACCCCGGTAGATGTCGCGCTTCCTAAGTTATAACGGTAAAAAGACCAAATAACTTCTTTAATTTTAAAAAAAAAAACGGTTTATCTATATTTCTAACGGTTTTTTGTCCAAAAAACTTAAGTCCAAAATTAAAGCTCATACGATTTGCAATAAAAAATACGACTTTATTGATAGAACGGTTGTTGAGTTATTAAGCGTTGAACATTTGTAGTGTAGACCTGTGTTATTCTCATTTCTGAAATACTACACTCAATTATCACATTTTCATCATTAAATTTCCTTCTTGTTAACTTGTGACAAAAAAAGCTAGAGCGTGTAAGTTGGTTTGAGACAAGAAAAAATAATAGAAAAAAAAATTTAAAAAAAAAATCAATACAAAAATAACGGCAACACTTGCATGCCATGCTATACTTTTTTTAAAGCCAGAAGAAGAAATTCAAATTATTTTATAGAACATTTTCTGGAAAAAAAATTACTTACTTTCGTTATTTTCAATTTTCTTAAAAACCAAAAAACATTTAGGCACCAGGGCCCATATTACGAATTACGAAACGAAAGGCAAAACAAACGATATCCAAAAAAAACGATAGTCATGACAGAACGATTATGATTTACGAAATTGGATGCATAAGCATATTGCCACATAAAATCTAAAAAATCTATTTTTTTTAAATAAATATGCGACAGATACATAATAAACCTAAAATACGACCACAATAAACAGTCGTAAAAGAAAACGAGTATCGTTTTAAAAATTGATAGGAGTATTGAATATTAATATCAAAAATGCTACCTTAAAACGTAAAATTTTGTACAAAATTAGTTTAACCAAATTTTTTTACATTATTTTTTCAAAATTTTAAGTTTGAAAATGAATTTTTCAAAAACTGTTTCCTAAAAATAATTTTACTATTTATTTCTCTAAGAAAACAAAAACTCTTGCAGCAAAATTAAAAATTCAAAATAGTTTACAAGTTCTCAATAGTTTAATCGTTTTTAAGAATTTGTTTGACAATATCAAATTATTAAAATTTGCTTTCAAAAAATTATCGATCAGAAATACACTTGTCAAAACAATTAAGGGAACAAAAAAAAATCACTTTTTTTTAGTGTTTTTCAAAGAGTATTGTAACTAACGCAAAAATGTGAAAAAAGTTGGCAGAAATTGGTGTTTTCGTTTCCATTTTGATGACAATTTCACAACGTTTATGAACCACCCAATTTGTTCCCTTAATTAGTTTTTACGACTTTGATCATTCGGTACATGAAAAAGGTTCAATTGATTTATTTGAAATTTTACAGAAATATTGGTGGTCTATAGTTCTTTAAAATTTCTTACCAAATTAAGTCATACAGTCAATATTTTTAAATCAGTAAAAGATTTACAAAAAGTCTTTAAAAAGTCGTTTTTTTAGACTTTTTCTGAATGTAACGATGAGGAGCCAAAAAAAATAATCGTTATAAAGTTTTGAAAAAATCTTGTAGAATATTAATTCCAGTTTTTAAAACTATCCATAAATTTTCGGTGTCCTCATTCCTTGCGATAATATTGGTAGTCAAAGTCAAAAGTCTGTTTTTTCTTTCAAAGCCAGATATTCTTTTGAAAAAAATTTGTACAATGACGAAAAAAGATGACTTTAAAGCTGAATAAACAAGTTATTGAAACAAAGCATTAAATTGGCTCAAAAAAAATTTTTCAAAGAAAATGACAATGTTCAAAAAATTTAAAATTTTTGGGTCGTGCTGCTTCTTATGATTGCGCAATAACGGTACCTTAAAAAATCATTTGCGAAAATTTCTCAATACAAAAAGGATTAAGCTTCAGAATGCTTTTTGTTTCATCTCAATACCACCACTTTTCACAGAGATAAAGCTCTTTGAAAAACACTAAAAAAAAGTGATTTTTTTTTGTTCCCTTAATTGTTTTGACAAGTGTAGTTCCATCGTATTTTCAATATCATGGCTAAATCAATACCTAACGGTAAATCTGTTTTGATTTTTCCATAACTAAATGCCATTACTCAATCAGTTAATTCGTAAAGAATGTATAAAAAAAATTGTTAATAACCGTGTTTAATAAAATGTTACTTGCATATAAATTAGGTATTTGAAAAACCAACACATATGAAAAAATCAGTTTCGAAACGTATCAAAAATTCCCATATTTCGCAAAGCATTAAAAAGAAAAAGAAATTAAAAAAAGGAAGACAACTGCATTAAACAAGCTGTATTGCAGACGAGTACGCACGCATGGATAACGAACTAATCCACACGTCAACGACTACCCTTTTTTCTCAGCTGGAACTTTCGTGGTCGTAATTATAGAAATTTATGGAATATGTACTGAATATATAGGTACTCTTAGTTATCCTTGCAATCCTAACAAATCGGTATATTTAAATATATGTACATACACAAAGATTTATTTCTCGACTGTAAAATATTTCTTTTTGCGCTACTTTTCTATCAATACCTGAAGAAAATATAGCAAATAAATAAGTTTATCCTTTAGACTAATCATTCATGAAGGCTCAAATATCTACATACAATGGATTTTTATTCTCTATAGGTGATAAAATATTTTCTAATATTAAAATTGTCTGTGGCTCGTGTTTATTGCCTTCGTATGTTATCATCACTCGATCCGTGTATTTAGGGGAAGAAGAGTTCTTTGTACACCTTTTTATTTTGTGTTTATTCCCGTTCACATTCCGCATCCACCCCAACCACCATTTATCCATCTGTGCTCTAAGTACCCTAAGTACGATTAATACATTGACGACAGGGAAACAATAAAATCGAGATGAAATGTACATAAATCACAATATTAATTGCAAATAGCTAGACGAAAAACAATCGGACAATGAGAAAAAAAAATATATTATAAAACCAAATGAAAAGTACTCGCTACTCGCACACACATCCATCCTTACACTCACGGGTTTTAAATTCCAAAGGCGGAGCGAGTGAAATAAAATATCAAACACGATAGGTGGTCGCTCGGTTGGGTCGCCGATGTTGGTTGTCGTGGTAGTGTTGAGTAGTAGAAAGCCTAGAGTTCAGTTTTTCGGCAGCAAAGACGATGATGATGGTGTGGGAGTTAAAATCGATATTAAAATAAACAAGACACGGTGAAAATGCAAAAAAAAAAAAGCACCCGATGATGATGATGGCAATTGGAATATATTTAAAATAAAAAACATATTTGCGTATGAGGTTAAAAAAAAAAAACAAAAAAAAAAACAGAACACATGAGAAGACCTCAAATGCTTAAAAGTAAAGTTATTTTTTGTAATTAATTCATAGATTGGCTAACTACTTTGAGGTAGGAAGGTTCTTGTTTCCTTTTACTTACCGATTCGATCAAAGAGTTCACCACCAGCAGCATACTCCAAAAATATATACTCGATATCACCTTGCGAACGTTTGCCAAAATAACGCAAAATATGCGGATCCTGAAGAATTTTTTGTATGCAAACTTCTTTTCGCACGGATAGCACAGCATCCGGATGCTTTTTTAAATCTACCATTTTCATAGCAACAGCTTCGCCGGTTTGCCGATTTATCAACAATTTTACTCTAAAAGAAAAAGATGGAATAGAGAGAAAAGAGAGAAAATAAAATGAGATGCGCAAAAGGGGAATTAATAAAAAAAAAATTATAAACGGAGAAAAATTAAATAGTTAACAAGGGTTGATATTTGAAATAAAGGATTATCGTGACATTGTTCCTTAAACCAAAATCTGCAAAACACTGCGAAAAATAATTGATGTAACTTCAAATGCAACTGAAGAGCACGCTTCCATAATCTGTTGTTAATATTAACTTCTTTAATGACAACTAAATAATGGGTATGATTTTAGGGATATTAACTGACATAATAAAATCTATTGTATGGTCTTCCTTGTAGGTAACTACTCAATAAGAGAAAATATGTACAGCTACAATGAAGATATTTCTAAAGGATGTGCATGGAACCAAGCTGTCTATACTTGTCGATTCGGGCTTCAATGTTTCCCTTTACAAAAAATTAATTTGTTATTTAAGTGAGATTTATTTAGTTCGATTTGTATAAAGCTTGATTCAAATTAATTTTTTTAATTTTGAAAAAAATTTACGTCTAAACGAGACGTTCGGATTCGGCAATAAGCTGTAAGTCCCCTCCATTCCCACAAACACGCACAGAGGAATGGTTGATAGTTGTAAGTTATAGGCCCTGGCTATTTAAATTTATTAACTTCAATTTAATTCAAGTTTGAGAGTGAACGTATTAGATCATTCATCGAATAATTCCAATTAATTTGTAAAAGTAGAAAGAGTGCATCTTTTTAAAGCGGAAATAGTTCAAAATTTTGAACCGCTAATTGATTGGTTTATTCTAAGGTCCAGTTTTTCAGAGGTTATTTAAAATCAAGTTTAGGGTGAACTCTACATCCATTTATTGACAGTAAGAGTTCAAGAAGCAGTTTTACTCTTAAAAATATACCTCTGGCAATGCATCCATCCAGACTAGGAAGCAAACGTCCTATCTTCCTGTACTGACTATACTGAGTATACTGTTGGCGCGTCTTGTGAACTACTATAATTAGTCCAGGAAAAATAGACTTTTACAAGGAAAAAATCAGTTAGAGGCTGAAATTTGGCATGGACGTTGGTAATGAGACTCTTTAAAAACTGAGAGAGTTCCTCATCGATCCGATGACCGCTAGGTCAGTTGGGTCCAAGGGCCTAAAAATGAGTTTCTTGCAAATATCTCAAAAACTGTTTGTGCTACAGACAAATTTTGTTCCTCAATCTTGTAGCTGAGGCGATTTTCTATAAAAATGGTCTTTTCGGTTTTTTCGTAGCATTAACCGTTAAAAAGTTAAAGCAAATTAAAAGTTGAAAAATCACTTAAGGGGCCAAATGTCATGAAAATACGAGTTTTTTCAAATACCAAAAAGGGGCAAAAAGTCATGAAAATTTTGAATCTCAAAAAAGGGGTTGCCATAGAAAAATTTTATTCATCTATCTTAGAGCTCATGTAATTTCCAACAAAAATGCATATTTTCACATTTTTCATAGCATTAACCGTTACAAAAAATGGAAAAGTCTCTAAAAAAGAGGGCAAAAAAGTCATGAAAATTGGTCTTTTTGGGAAATATCTCAAAAACAGTTTGTGTTAGAGAAAAATTCTTGAAGCTCATATAATTTACAAAACAAAAATTGCTTTTCATTTTTTAGGTAACATTAACCTTTAAAAAGTTACAGCAAATCGAAATGTCCAAAAATCTCGAAAAAAGGGACACAAAGTCGTGAAAATGGAATTTTGGGCAAATATCTCAAAAACGGTATGTGCTAGAATGTTATTCCTCAATCTTGTAGCTCATGTAATTTTAAACAAAAACAGGGCTTTCATCGCATAATTTTGAAAACAAACGATCGTCTCCTTCGTATAACATCACAATCGTGTTTAAATTATGAACAATTTGAGAACAACTAAAACATCAAAAATCATATTAGAAATTAAATTTGTGATGTCAAAAACGAAATTAGTTGTCATTTTAGTTCATATATTTTTAATCGCATATTCACGGTTTGTTTAAATATAAAAGAGGGTCGATTATCGCTGGACGTGGACGTGGATAGCTGAAACCCACTCGATAACGAAGAATAAGTTTGCGTGTGGGCCGGTTGTTTTAGTCCAAAAGTTGATACGTCGAAGAGCGCGAAATCGATTTTTGAACCGCACGGTAGTGGTATAAGCAAATCGAAAGGTCCACTTCTCAAAAACAACTTTGAGAAGATGAGTTTGGGGGTAAGTCCTTTTCATCATCTACATAATCGAATATCATCATGGTTTCAACAAGAAATGAACACAAGAAGTTTTGAAAATACGCACAAAACATATCGAGACGATTGTAAAATATCAATCGTTTAAACGATTGTATGTGACAGTTCGATAGGTTATATGAAGCTTTTATTCAATCGTCGAAACGACGTCGTCTAGACGACTCATGTTTTTATTAGTTACACGAAACAAAACAATCGTCAAAACGACGTCGTCAGACGATCATCGTCTTACACGATGAGAGCCCAGGCCTACTGGAGACACCACATAAAAAAAGCACCTGGCACTTCACCTCTAAGGTGGTGTGGAAGAAAGTGCACAGTTTGGTTAATAATAAGATTGGGGAATCATATTTTTATCTAGCACAAACCGTTTTTTCAAATATTTGCCAAAAACTCCCATTTTCATGACTTTTTGCCCCTTTTTTCGAGATTTTTGAACTTTTCTATTTGCTGTAACTCTTTCAAGATTAAAGTTACAAAAAATGTGAAAAGCAATTTTGTTGGAAATAGGAAACAAGATAGAGGAATAAATTTTTCTAACCCGTTTTTAAGATATGTGCCAAAAACTTCCTTTTTCATGACTGTTTGCCCCTTTTTTAGAGATTTTATGACTTTTCAATTTGCAGTAACTTTTTAAGAGTTAATGTTGCGAAAAAAGTGAAAAGCCATTTTTGTTAAAAATTACATGGGCTACAAGATTGAGAAAAAAAATTTACTGAATTTTGAACAACAACAACAACTTAAAAGGTGCTACCACCAATTGCTTACGAATTAATTTTGGGTATTTTAATTCGTTTTATTTTTGTTTGGCTAGAGATATAGCTATTTCAAGGGGTGCCAAGCCCTATCATCAGTCTCCTTTATAGTGGTGCTGAGCTTTAATCCAATTTTATTTGAAAAACTTTCTACACATCATGCGGTATTTGAACCCGCGCATCAGATTTGCTCAGTCTTCGGAGCTGTGTACCCTACGTACTACGCCACCGTTGACCACTGACGTCACAGGTCTAGATGTGCTGTTTGTTTATCAATTGCATTTGGAGCATCAGCATTTTTATAAGCCCCTTTAAGTATGCTGTCTTGTTCCGCCTCCATTTTTCTCCGAACCTTATTTGATAGACTACAATTCGTAGTACGTATCAAAGGGGGAGAGGTTGGAAGATCGGTAACAAACCAGACTGTTAAGTTATTATTTATTGTATTGTATTATTTATACTAGAATGTCAGTTTATTAGACTTGACCATTCTTTATTCCGTCAATTTCATTGAATTTTGAACAACAACAACAACTTAAAGGTGCTACCACCAATTGCTTACGAATTAATTTTGGGTATTTTAATTCGTTTTATTTTTGTTTGGCTAGAGATATAGCTATTTCAAGGGGTGCCAAGCCCTATCATCAGTCTCCTTTATAGTGGTGCTGAGCTTTAATCCAATTTTATTTGAAAAACTTTCTACACATAATGCGGTATTTCAAAATTCAATGAAATTGACGGAATAAAGAATGGTCAAGTCTAATAAACTGACATTCTAGTATAAATAATACAATACAATAAATAAAAAAAATTTACTGTTTTTGGGATATTTGAGAAAAACTCCCATTTTCATGAAATTTGGACCCTTTTGAGAGATTTTTTAACTTTTAATTAGCTGTAACTTTTTTACGGTTAATGCTACGAAAATGCCGAAAAGACCATTTATAGAAAATCGCCTCAGCTACAAGATTGAGGAACAAAACTTTCCTCTAGCACAAACGGTTTTTGATATATCTTGGACCCCTTAAAACTGACCTAGCGGTCCTCGGATCGATGAGGAACTCTCTTAGTTTTTAAAAAGTCCCGTTGCCAACGTCAATATTAAATTTCAGCTTCTAACTAATTATTTCCTTTCTTTGGCATTTTTTCGTCTATTCTTACTGGAATAAATACATTAGAAAGGTGCTTTGAGATACGACCCATGGATCTGCGAATTGCAACTGGTCGCGTATTTTGACATTTCATTCGCATTGTGATGAAATATAAGCAAGAGAAATGAGACTTTGAGTTTAAATTCGAGTGAATTTTCTTTCTATTCGCCAGTTTGTGGAATACACCCTGCCTTTTTGGATTGTGATTTGAAGTTTGACAATTTGCAGAAGATGCGTAAGTTATATTAAAGTACAAATTTTTCTAATTTAAACTAATCTTACGCTGTTTTCTATTTAAATTTATTGATTGGTTCATTTATTTACATCGTCACAAAGTTAAAACCAAAAAAATTATATTAGCTGTAGAAATTGATTTAAAAGATTTATTAGCAATCGCAGGTCGCAGCTCATGTGCAAAGCTAATGGTTCTTACAACTATGCCATGCAAGAATATACATATTACGTACATAATGTGCGTTGTAATAATAGTTGAAATATATGTATGTATATCTTTAATGTTTCATTTTTTTATTGCAAAATGTCGCAAATTTGTAAGGAGGGGTAGGGGGTTCATTTGCTCCATGTGATAGTTTACATAATTCGAAGAGCTGAAGTTATTTTAGTCGTTTATTTCTATTTTTATCAAAATCATTTTAGTGAAAACTTAATTGAAAAAATCTACGAAATGTACGAATTTTGTATCATTATAGCCGTTCCGATAGGCCAATCGGACAGATCTACGAAATAAAAATTAAATGTGCGTTGAAAATGTCGAATTCGTGTGTTGCATGACGATGAAGTGTCAAAATGGCAGCAACGTATCACGAATTCATACGATGTGTGAAGATATTTGCTTTTCGATTTCCCCGACAGAAAATTAGAAGTGGAAAATTTCCTGTAACGATTCATTATAATACATATTCATGTCGATTATGGAATCCACAATAGTGGATCCGAAGTACATTGTTCCCTTTTTATTCTACGTGAAATCGATAAAGAGAAAAGAGAGCACTACACCGCAATTCACCGCGGATGCAGTTTTGCGGATAGCGAAACATCAGCCTGCATGCAAAATTATTCGTTCCCAAACTAAATGAAGTTAACTAATTAATTTTGAATTTAAATAAAACAATCTTTTTGAATTCATTAAGGCCAAACTTATTCACTCTCATTTTAAATTTATGGATTTTTGAAAGATACATAAGTCCATGTATTTTTCCGAACAATTTTGAGAATTAGATTTAAATCCTCAAATTGCCCGATAGGTACTACATTGTATAGTTTTTGTTTTGTTACTTATTTACGGCACTATAAAATTACAAAACAAGATGGTGCGGGTCTTAGAGCCCGTAAATACGAAGTGCTCATATTTGTTGTCGAAGACACGGCTGTCAGTATCTACTTTATTGATATCCATTTCGATTAAAAAAAAAGAGCCGAAATTAAAAATTGACATGCTGTACTTCAGTAAAAATACATACAAACAAATTTAAAATAACCGATTAAAACAATATTCTATGTGTTATAAGAATCCGTAGCCTTTTATAATATTTATCAGTAGAAAATGTGAAATATCTCTTTGTTTAATATTAATTTAAATTTCATTATACACACACATTCATATTAATACACTTCGATACTTATAAAATGTATACAAAGGTGTAAGCCGTCAGGACATACACACATAATAGAAAATATGCAGACAAACCATATTGACGTCTAAATACTTTCAAATAAAATTGTAAAAATCATTTTTTGAGTATGTTTAGAAACTTTCTAAGTGTTTTTTCGGCTACATAACATGCAAATTTCTCACGAATGCGACCAGGCTAGTAGATAGACAGTTACTTTTCTTTAATTTTAAGAAACCATACAAAATATAAAACTAAAATCTGCAGTAAAAAACGAATAAAGTTACCAACCAAAAAAATTCAATCTTTTTATTTTATTTATAAACACTTCTTTAGGGAGTTTCTTCTTTTCAAAAAACAAACGACGAAAAAATAACTATTATAAAACTAAGGGGAGAGATAAGAGAAAATTTACGAGTATTATTTTTATTTTATTTTTTTCATTTTATTTTTAGAGCGGCGGCCTGAGAGTTTGGTTCTGCGCAAGGGTGGTGGATGATACAAAGATGAATGTGGGATGATTTAAGGTAGGTAGGGTAGGATAAATGCAACAAGGGAAGTTCTCCTTCTTTTTTTTTTATTTATTTCAGATATAAATTACCAGCTATAAACCTAATTTTTTTTGTTCTTTGTGTACTTACTCGCCATAAGCACCTTCACCGAGAGTTTGCGCAAGTGTCCAGCCTTCGACAAATTCGCGATTACTGCCATTTTGTGTGAAGGACGACATTATTTCTGGATAATTTCGTTTATTCTTCTCGTTGCTGATTTATCAATGAAAAATGTTGGTCTTCGGCGTCTTCGTCGTATCCTTGGATATTCTAATCGTCTCGTTATCATTCAATACACTTTACAAACAATAATTTTCCAACGAGAAAACTTAGCGCATTTTATTATTTCAGTTAGTCCTCTCCTCCTTTTAAGTGTAGACGCGTACTACGTACTACTTTGTCTTACGGGCAAAGCATTGATACAGATAATGATGGTGATGAATATTTCTTCTATCAGGATATCTCTGGAATAGACAAAAGATATGAAATAATATGAGTATCCTTTCCGGAATGCGCATTACAGTCTGTTTTATGGGCAGCAAAGAGAGAAAATAGAATAGAAAACGGGGTTGTTAATACGGGGGAACGACTGCGACACAAAATAACCATTTCAAAAAGGTAGTAAAAGCATATAGACAAAGCATGTAGGTATCTACACATTTTGACTACCGCTTTCTAGACAAGTTTGCTCAACAGGCCACTTAAAGTATATTTAAAAATAAAACTTATATATGTGGGAGCGCTTTGTCTGCAAATGTGTGATAAATTGCATTGGCTTGAGGCGTGGAGCAGCCCAGTTTCCTTCTTGCGATGCTAGCCACTTTAGTCTACCTTACATTGTACGGACATCTTATCCACTCTTTAATGCACTTTTTGTAAAATTTTCGCCATTTTTTTTTTTGCAAAATCTCTTGCCTCCAATACACCGCGCAAAACGAGTATTCTACCGACACGGAAAAAAAATCCCCTTAGCAACCGACAAAAACTTTTCTCGCGCGAGACACAATTTTCCAAGGAGGCTGGTGTGGTGGACTGGCTTTGAAGTTCTTATTTTTTTTGTATTTCTACATCTTTTTAAACAATTTGCAGCAGCACAGAGCACGTCGTGTGTCCTCGTCGAATGTCTACTACTGGGAAACCAAAACCAAAACCAACCAACCGACCACGTCAATGCACATCCACACTCCACATTGCAATCATATACTGTAGAGATTCCTATGTTCACAGCGCAGGAGGCAAGCGACAGGGAGGCAAGAGTGAGAACACTAAAGGAACAAAAATGAATTAAATAAAATAACCTCCGGATCAAGACTGATTTTCACGAGACGAAGATTCACCGGCTCCAATGATGTGTTGCTGCTAAAGCTGGAGAGCCCAAAGTATCTCCTTCCTATCGAAATGAATATGCGGCGGTTGCTGCTGCCGCCAACGAGTAGGTACTATCACCACCATGTGTATATTCCTTTTTTCTACATATTCCTGCATTTCAAGTTTTAAAAACACGAGAAGAAAAAAAAAAAAAAAAAACAACAACCGACAACGAGGAGGAAGAATAGCCGAAAAGGAGAAAAAATAATAATCCAATCCAATGTCAATTTTTTCCGCTCTCGTCGATTTCGAATGCACAAGCGTACTATGACCCAATCTGGGACTAGTATACTTTTCTATTGCAGATTCAATAATATTAAAATAATTTAAACCTAATGCCTACATATTTCAACAGATATACACTATTTTTCAATAATAACTTGAAATTTCCATAAGATTTATGTATGTTTGGCACTCTTTTTATATTAGGTATGCAAGTTGGAACATAATAATTTTTGACATAATATATTAACAGATCAAAATGAGTGGAAGAAGGATGCTAAAGCATCATTTCTTTTACTTTTTTAAGATACATCGATAGCACAGGTGTAGAGGGGAATAAAAGGGCAAAGAGACTGATGTCCGAAAAAAATAAGAAAAAGAAAAGTGAGCATGACTTTTGTAACGATATTGAGAAGAATCCATTGTTTTTTTTTCTTTCATGTGTTTTGTTGCTTTTAATGAATACTTATAATAAACTCAACAACGCTATTGAATAATAGTAGTTTAAACAATTCTTACAGTTACATTTCTTTACATAAATCTTTGGAATATTTGTTTCCAGTTGAACTTTCCATTTTTAATTATACAAAATTATCTATTTTTGTTTAGTATACACACAAAAATAAATGTTCGTGTACATTGTACATAATATATTATAATAAAGGAAGAAATATTAATAGGTTGCGAACTTAGAGGACAAAGCAAAAGCAACAGAGAATCGATTTATTATTTGTGAAAATTCAGGTGAGGGTATATTGCTCCTGACAACCAACTTAACTTTGTTGAAAGTAATGCTAAAGCTGATAAGCTTTTTACGTCAAAAAGTAAATATTTGAACGAGGGTAGAATTTTAAAATCTTATAATTAAACCAAAGGATTTTGCTGGACAGTATTTAAAATACATAAATGAATTTAATATTAATGAAATAAAAATCCTGTATTTATATACCTATAAGGGCACGGTTGATATAATGCAGACAGAATAAACCTTGGTTACAAAGGGCGTGATTCTTAACGAACAATGTTCTGATTACAAATCAGAACGAAACTCTTAGTATTTATAAAGGTTTTTTAGGTTTGACAACGTTTATAAAGCTTCCTACGACAGCCGTGGAAGTTATAAATAAACATTTCTAATTGTTGACTTACGTAAACAACGGAATCGGATGTGAATAAAACTTATTTCCAACTAACACGTTCTCTTACTAGTTAAAAATCGAATCGAACTCGACATTTTGATCAAACTTTACGTAAGATTATAGTCAAGACAAAAAAGAGGGGCCCGCAAATATGTCTGTTTGTTTGTACCCTGACCTACACTTATCTTTAAATTTTGAACTTAACGTTTTTTAGTGATTCGCCAAAAAGAAATTCATATTTAAGCTCCAAAAATAACGGTACCTCCAATGAAAAGGTATATTCATCTCGAAAACGGATCTAACGTTTCAAACAAAAAATGTGTATGTCCTTTTGTAGTTAGTCTGCATTTTTAGTCAAAAAAATTACCAAAAACTGTTAATAACGGTAACTACCATAAAATCGCTTTTGTATATCGTTTTAGTTTCAGAAGAATACCTGTTTTCGCCGTTTTTATCAAAATTGTTAGTTTGCCATGTTTGTTCGCTTTTTTGTCTCAAAACGATATTATCTCGATCAATCGAATTAATTATTATGAACCGCAATAATGTACGGAACGAACCACATAACGAAAACTTATTTACCGTGGTCAAAATGCGTCGGATGGCGCTCGTTGGCGTGAGTTGCAAATGTTTTGCACAGCCAAAAACAGACACTTTTTTGTAAAAAAAAAAAATTGTACTCGTTGAAGCTGTTTGTTGATTTGATTTTTGGCTTTCCTCTAGTAACAATGATAAATAATAAAGCCCACGTAATGAAAATATTTAATATTTTACAACATCTTCTATGACGCATATAAGGTTTTACAACTAGGTGATATTAGTTGCAAATGTTTTGCACAATACTGTATGTATGTATGGTTTAGTGATTATGACTCCGATACTAAAAATACCTACTCACGAAATTACATAAAGAAAGACATACACATAACACTTTTTATCTTAACTAAAGAAATTGATAAAATGATGAAAACCACACAAACTTGTTCGTATTGTTAAAGTCTCCAAATTTCCGTTGAAATAAAAAGATACATTTCATCCTAATAAGCATTTATTTTAATTCAAAATGTTGTAGAGACATCTCAACTTAGTTGAGTTGTCATCCATAAAAGGAATATTAATAAATTTGGAAATTTTTCAATGTCCGAATTTCCTTTTATGACTCTCATCAAAACGGTTTGCCTTTGATTTGTTATAAATAGGTATTGAATATTAGTTCTTATTAAATCGTTAAATGAGTACACTTACATACTTCAGAAACGACAATCACAATATGAAATTCAAAAAATCGTCCATCGATCAGAAAATCGAAAACCCCGTTAACGGTTTTTCAGTTTTTCGATAAATTTAAATTTAAGATTGTGAAGCTTGTACAACCAGCTGTTTGCGTTTTATGATATTTAAATTTTGACGCTTCTTCCTCCAAGTTCACTTTTGCTGATGAAAAAACTATTCCCAGATAGTTGCGTGGTAGTGAAAATATTAATTCATATCTATGTACAGAGCCCATATGAGTGAGTAATAGCCATATTATTCAGTGACTTAAATCCGGTTTTATATCTGAGTTTAAAGTAAGTTAAACCCAAATGTCAAACCCAAGCTCATCATAATTCACTCGTTATACCCAGAAATAAACCTATTTGTAAACTTTGTGAACATTGATTCCATTTAATTTAAACAGACTTCCAGGGAGCAGTTAAAGAAGTTAAACTTGGGTGTAAAATCAAAATAAAATAAAACAAAAGCGAGCGACAAAAAAGTAGAAACATACAGATCCGATCGAAAATTTCGATTCACGTGAAAGTTTCAACCAATTTGCCTTAATTTTTTTTTTTAATCTTCAATCTTAGCGTGCAAATCTTAAATGATACCTATTTAGTTTTGAAATTCTTAAAAGAATCTAAAATGTTTAAATCCTGTTTTTATCGAAATTAAAAAAAAAAAAATTTTGAGCAATTATTTTCCTCCGACGGATAGCAGAACACAAACTTTCACGTGAATGTTTAGCAAAATAGGGCTGATAATCATTGCAAATAGACCTCCGGCATGACAGTCCATCGCACTAACCATTACGCCACGGCTACTACAACATGCGTTTTACTCATTTTTATTCCACCGAGTTTGATGATTTTTTTTAGTGAATAGTATAGACAAGTGTAAATTATCAGATTTAAAAAATGTAGATTAAACCCAGATTATACCTGAAGCTTTTGAATTAAAAAAAAATGTTTTTCCAAGTTCTCGTAGCTCTTTCAAAAAATCAAAACTGAATGAAAGTAGAGCTGAAGAGATTAAAATACAGTATTAATTTAACATGTAGTAGCCCGTGGCGTAATGGTTAGTGCGTTCGACTGTCATGCCAGAGGTTTGGGGTTCATACCAGCCGCTTCCACCTTAAGTTTTTTCGGAGCTACTAGCTGCTCTAGCAAAGAAGTGACAAATTCTCCAAGAGTATCTCTTGTCGTAGAAAAGTGCCGCTCATCTTAGCCGTTCGGATTCGGCAATAAACTGTAGGTCCCCTCCATTCCTGCAGACACTCACACGGGAATGGTTGAGAGTTGTAAGTCGCTAGGCCCTGGATCTTCATGAGCCGTTTGTGCCACCAAATTTTTTTTGTTTTTTTTTTGTTTTATTAATTTAACATTATTAGATTGGGTATGATGACATTTAACTGATGAGCCCATCATAATACCTGGGCGAAACGAATTCAATAAGAGTAAAGGCCAGATACATGGTACTATACCATCTTTCGACTCCTTGAATGCGCATAAAATGTAAACTATCTATCGTCAATATTTTATGTTTCCCATTTGAACATTTTACTTTTTGAAAAATTCCGAGTCCCGAAATTATTTTACCATACCTACTTGTTTTTGTTTCTACTTTTTAAAACATCCAATATTATTGCATTTAGCACAAGCCATCTTTATTGAAGGGTTTAACTCAGTGGTATAGTCAAGTGAAAATTAGTCCGATTATTATCACTTCTTCACCTTATGATAGGTATAATTAAAAAATCGATGGTTCAGAAAGTGCTTCGTTATTCAAATAGTTAGACCCGCTCACGCAAGTGTACTAAATTAAAGGTATGTATGTACACTGTTCGTTTCAAAATTGTTATAGATACATTGTGATGTTTCTAAAATTTTAATAATTTGTTATATACATTATATATGGCGTTCACTTAACAAATGCATAATTATTTTTGTTTAGTTTTATATTGAAATAGGTACAATATAACTAACAATTTGAATATTTCTAATAATAAAATTATTGCCCTTTGGTGAATAAAATGTTTTTGATGAAATTTCCGCGTCCCATCGTGCGGTAATGCAAGTTTACATGACGACGACGATGCGAACCGTGGCCCTCATAATTTATTAGTATGGCGCACTTTTGTGGGGGCAGAATACAGACTTTACCAGTTGGATATTATTTTGTTTTAAAAATTCTTTTCGAGCACATTTTGGCAATACACCTATGCAGCAAGAAAACAAGTCGATGACGAAAGTGTCGTACGAATTTTATTTTGTTAGAGCCAAAAGGAAAAGAACAAAATATGTATCTCATACCAGGGAACCTGATTGCCACAGTTAGCCAGAGATAGAAAATTAAAGATTGAGTGACGTTTTCTATTGCTGCGGATGATGTCGTCGTCATAGGTCGTGGCAATGAAAATGCCTGCCGGGCCTTCAAAAGTAGACAAACTAGGTACCTAGTAAGAAACTGATGAGTCGTCGACCACAGCCAACCAAATAGCTATTCAGATAGCAAGACACGACAAAGATGATGGTCGATGACGACGGCCATGCTTCAGGGCGAAACCTTGTACAGAGCGCGCATTGTCCACAAAAGGCATTGACACCGCATTGGCAAGTATAGCGAAAAAAAAATCACGCTTCTCCAGGAATAAAAAAAAGACAAAGGTACTTACATCTTTTGGTACTAAATATGCTTTTGGGGACCATTTTTGTTTATCATATCACTAAAACTTTATCAGATACTACAAATTAACCATTAAAACTATTAAAATTATTTTTTATTAGATTTACTACTCAGAAAAATGTATAACTAAAATTTCTTTTTCTAGATGTCCGACTTGACTGAATCAAAGACAGAGTGCAAAAAATATCTTAAAAATCTCGGTGTCTCCCTCTACATAAAAAATTATTGCAGGCATTTTACAATGGCCATCTCACTTGCTCTCGCTTACGGTATATGCAACAATTGCGCCAAAAAAAAAACATCGCCGCCGCCGATAAAAATTCCAGTATCTCGTTCGAAGATGAGATTGAATATTTTTTTTTCATCTGAACTGATGGATTTTAAAAAATAAAGTTTCAGGTATAATTTATTCTTACCTTTTGCAGTTTCTATTTTAACACAAAACGAATTTTAGATCACATATAATTCATTGACGTAAAAATAACTTAGCGGGTTTTAAATATTTTAAATAATAAATTTTACCTCGACTTCACTTTCACAGCACAGTACACACAAATTAGCAACGACGGCTGAAGAAGATGAAGTTTAATGGAAAACTGAATTGATTTCAAACAGCAAAATGAAAGAACAGAAAAGAACGTGGTGGAAGGAAAGCCCTCGAAGAAGCAAAAAAAAAAAAAAACATAGAATGAGTTGTACGTTGGAAAACAGTGCTGCCACTTCCAAAACAATGGACAACAAATTTTGATATTATGTCTGTTCCTTTACTTTGAAACTCTGTGATTTTCTGTGCATTTTACTGCCATTTTATTTTTTTATATGAACTTTGACAGAACTTTGGACTAAAATTCACACAAATGCACAGAAAATCACAGAGTTTCAAAGTAAAGGAACAGGGTTATTAGCTGTATTTTATTTTCCCCCAGATCTGATCCGGATTGGATTTGGAAACATAAATACAAGTAATACAAAAACAACACAAGATCCAGGTCTGCTTCTAGATTTGGATTTCGAAATCCATTTTTTGAACACTTCCCTAACAATATTTTAATTTTATAGGTTGGTACCACTGCTGAGATTTACAGAAAAAAGTCAATAAAATTAAAAATTCTCGAAATCAAACAAATGCCGCCATCATTCCAATTTTTTTTTATGAGTTTTTCTTCATTCAATAGAGACGACGCGTCGCGAGGCACGGAAAAAATACATAAAAACTATTAACTTAATGAAAATTAAACTAAAAAAATAAAACTGTTCCATTTTAAACATTCAATACCAAATATTATTTCAAATAATATTTGTGAAAAATTTCCTTCTGTCAATTTTATTGTGCAAATAAAGCCAACTGTGAGAAATAAATAAATTTGTGATCCAGTTTGTTTTATTATCATGATCTGATCCGGATCAGATCTGGGGGAAAATAAAATGCAGCTATTATTTCATTGACTTGAAAAAGTGTGTTCATCTGATGTCGAATTCCTTTTAAGAAGAAAATCGATTTGTTTAGAAAAAAAATTGACTTTTCTGGACAAATCAATTGCATTAAAAGAAAAAATTCGATTCTATTTAGAAAACAAATCGAATATTTTTGGTAAAAGGAATTCGACATGAATTTCTGAATAGTGTGTGTAATTGAAACATTGCGAATTAACCGGAAAACAAGCATGGATTCGGTTTTAGTTGAATATTGAAGCCATTGATCATTTACTTAAAAGACGTCAAAAAGAGCAATTTGCAAGAAAATTTAGAGTCTTCTAAATTTCGTTGCTACATTATATAACATAAATAATGAATGGAGGTACAGAAATCCTTGTCCGAGCAGCTAACACGTCGAAGAAAACGACTTTTTGAACATTTCATGAGCACTGTTCAAAGCTTGGCCATGAGATTTGACGTTTCATTGTGTATGAGTTGCTTTTACTCTGACTCATTAGTGGAATTAAGCTACAAAATTAAACGATATGACATAATTTTTCATAATTATTGTTAATTGGATTATGGTTGGGATGTTAGGCTTCCCTATCTGTATGGCCTGTGGAGTCGGCGTGTAGTGATTTATGCATAGGACTTTGACGTTGAAGATCGTGGTATTGAATCTCAGCCTCTCCTACCTAACCCCGCTTTTGGTTTAAGCTTTTCTTCCTTTTTTGGGGCTATTTTCATTAAGTTTGGGGTCATTTTTCATTATGAAAAAAAGTCCCAACTTTGGGGCTATTTTTCATTATTTGTTTGGGCCCATTTTTCATTGGTGCCAAATTTCATGTAGCCAAATTTCATGGTGAACGATTTGCTCAAAGCTTTTTATACATACCGCTGCAAATTTGTGGGCATGCCACTTTTATGATTGAGGAACAATTAAAATTAAAAATGTGATTGATCTACCATACGAAAAAGGTTGAGCAAAAAAAATTAAATCCATTTGGAAAGAATATTCAATACAAAGTTCACTTTAGTTAACTCAATTGAGAAAAGAACGTACTACTTGCTTCGCTACTTGCTTCTCAACTGGCTTGGAAAAAGGCAAGCGAGTAAACAAGCAAGTTGCTTCGTTTTGTATGTGTAAGTAAAAAATTGAAAGTGTATTGCAACTTGCTTGCTAATACTTGCCTGTGTGGCCTCGGGGTAAGAACAGAAATGTTTTTATTCACGGGAACTGCTTCTTTTGAGCAACTGAAATTCTCTTATTTTTTAAATTCAAAGAATGTAAATCCCATACTGTAAACATACATACCTAATACGAAATGTCGAAGATTTGAAATTTTAATTAATTTAAAAGTTATTGACAAAGGAAAAAGAAACAAAAGTAATAAGTGGCAGAACTGGTTGCAGGTAGAAAACGGCATAGTAGAACACAAAAATAACGTAGAATTTTTCCATATATCGCTTCATGCAAAAGTGAGACGGATATATTTTTGAGAAACATAAATTTCAAGTTAAAACAGGTTTTCCATTTCCTTCTTCAAAAGCCGGTTCCAGCACTTTTACGTGTCGAAATGTCAACATTAATTTTCTTTTTCTCCAAATTCGTTTAAGGGTCCCCTCAAACTAACGCGGTACGACAAGGAAAGCCCCCTTTCACATGAGGAAACTTAGTTTCCAAAAACCTTGTCCCCTTTCACACGAAGATACTAGTTGCTGGTGATTTTTTTGACGTTTTCTTTAAATCTCCTTAACAATCTCTTGTACCTTTCACACGAAGATACAAACTCGGAGGAGACTTGCTGTATTTTCCTTTTAAACTACCTTGGTTGAACGCACACAAACGTAGTGTGAAGATAAACGTCAAAAATTCTCCTGAATTTGTTGACCGGGGGAGATCTCGTTTACCCCTCTTTCTTCCTGCCCTTCTCGCCTATGAACTAATTGTTGCCGGCAACTCAGTTGCCCTGTGTGAAAGGGGACTTTCGGTTTCTCTTCAGGATACTTTGGGCGCGTTCAGCAGGCAACCCAAAGCTATCCAGATAGGTTTGTGTTGTACCTTACCCTGAGGCCACATGAGCAAGTACTGGCAAGCAAGTTGCAATACACTTTTAATTTTTTACTAAGGTCCATCCAACATAAATTGGCAGTACACGTCTTATGGGAGAGCTTTTTCAAAATCAGTAGCGCACCATATTTGAAAGAGCTCCTTCATAAAAAGTGTTTGCCCGCCCGTAAATTTCTGATAGCATCTGACGCAGAACCAACGTCCTATCGAGCGCACATCTGAGTGCGCACTGAATTGCTGTGGCCTATGGCTGCTGCTCAGTGATGGAAATCGACTTTTGCCAATAGTACTGAAAGCAGAAAAAAAATAGTACTGGAAATGAACAAATAGTACCGAAATTTTTCCAATCGTGAATTCTACAGGAATTTAATATTTTATTGGACGTTATCATCGTTAGAGATGTGGTTTGAGTATTCAGCCATCGACTTCTTGCAACCATCTCGATTTGGAGATCAACAATTAATATTTTTGACAACTTTATTTGAGGGCGATACAAAGTTCGCCAGGCTTCTGAAAAATCTAACGTTTAATAAATGATTTGAGATAAATCAGAATCATAGTAGGTATGTTGTTGAATATTTTTGGAAAGATAATAGCATATTTGACCCATGTTTGAGGTATATTTGGTTTACTTATTTTTTCGCGGAGATAATTTATTTAAAACATATTTTTCGGAAGAAATTTTGTTACAGTTTTTTTTATATATACCTATGTACATATTTTTTTTTCATATTTGGAATTATTGAGTGAGAATTCAAATTTCATAAAACGTTCACATGTTTTTAGGACAGGAATCATCCCTGGGATCATTTTAAAATTTTTAAATGCATGAAGGAAAGTTCTGTCTTCCCTCTTTTTTAGTTCTTAAGAAATTAAAAACAAACTTTTTATTTTATGAAATAAAAGATAAAAACTTTTATAAATTATAAATATTTATTTATTCAAAATATGTCACAACTTTTGTTTTTTAATATTATTTTCGACGCGTTTCGGAAGTCAAAGTTCCATTTTCAGATTCGAACCTGACGATGGAACTTTGACTTCCGAAACGCGTCAAAAATAATCAGCCCTATCGATAATCAACGCTATCTAAGTTACGATCGAATTTGACTTTCGTATCGGAATTTCTTCCGAACGGATACCTCGATAGGTCTGAATATTAAAAAACATAAGTTATGATATAGTTTGAATAAAAAAATATTTATATTTATAATTTATAAAAGTTTTTATCTTTTATTTCATATATTTACACAACTTGGAGACCAATACCTACAATTATTTTTATTTTAGTTTTTTGTTTTGTTTGGTTTATGACGCAAAAAAATTTTCATAATTAAAACCCATTTTTCCGTTTTTTTACCATTTACTATTTTTTTTTTTGTTTTGACTTTGAAATTTAATTTCTTAAAAACATTCATTTAAACAACATGAAATATTAGATTTCACAAAAGGTATTTATATAGCACATCATTTGCTTTTAAAATATTTGTTTTCGATTTTCATACAAACTGACTCAGCTTGTTTAAAAAAGTTTTAAAACTTTCCTTAATTTTTTAGATACGAAAAAATATTTTTTTACTATGTATGCAAAACTGAGGCAAGTTCCTACCGCACCAAACATCTACATTCGAAAGGTACCTACATTTTTGAATTTTTCGATTATCTTAATTGAAATTTGTATGAAAATGTCGAATGAATTTCATCGGGCTTATGCCAAACTATCACCTGAGTGATGCGTTAAACCCAGATAATGAAAATTTCAGAATTGGTCTTTTGCCAGTAATTGAAATAGTACTGAAAGTTGAAAAGTGGTACTTGCGTACTGGGAAAATTAAATAGTACAAAATTCAGTACAATAGTAAGCCCTTTTCCAACCGTGCTGCTGCTGCTATTCAACTTCAACCCCCATAAAATATTGATGTGCATTCAGGGTTACCCATGTCCATATGGCAACTCGTTCAGATTTTTTTCCTTGGGTTTCTGTTGAGGTGCTTTTGGTTTTAGAGCTTTAAAAAAAGCTTTTAATGATGAGGGTTATCGTAGAGTAGTTTCATCTTTTGCATTTCGTATAATGTGTGGAAAATACGTTAAAATGCAGTTACAAAATTTTAAGCTGTTTTCTTTTTTCTTGAAAGAGTATTATTTGCGTAGATTTTCGTAGCGTGCGGTCAATTAATGTGAAGTAAAGTATTTTTATGTAATTTATTTTTTTTAAAAGTGTATTTTTTTTAAAGTTTTGTGCAATTTATGTTTTTAAGACGGGTAGTTTTTTAAGAATCGTTTGCAAAGTTTTTTTAAAATGTGTGTGCAATAAATTATAATTCAAGTAATATTTACAAAGGTTAAATAAAAGAATAAAAATTTAACCAAAGTGTATATAAAAATAAATTTAAGAATATTTCAATTGTCGACTGTTTCTTCTGGGCCTTCGTCAGTACCAGACTTCTTTTCTTCATCGTCCTTTTACTTGTGCAATTTGTATTTTCACTCGTGTATTTTTGAAGAGGTGTGTTTTTTTAGAGTTATGTGCAATTTGTATTTTCAAGTCGTGTATTATCTTACCTCATAGTGGTGTGGAAAAAGATAAATGTGTTTTAATTTGTATCAATAAAACAATTAAATGAAAATTTCTATCCAAAAAAAAGGCGGTAACCCTGCATACCTTTCTTTCATATTTGGGTCCATTCAAAATAAACAATATGACAACCCTGTGAGAGCTTTAATAAAGGACAGATTTATGCAATCCACTATAGCCAGAATGAGAGGCAAACGTCCTATCTTGCCTACACTGCCTTTTTTATTTGGATGAGGTATAATGTCGAATTCCTTTTCGATTATTTTTCTAAACAGAATCCATGTTTTTCATTCAATACAAGGAATTTGTCCAGAAAATCGATTTTTTCTTTTGAACAAATCGATTTTTTGTTAAAAGGAATTCGACATAAAGCTAAGTATAGACGATTGTCAGATCTTACAATATTGTCAGATCTGTCAATGGTCTGACAATAGCGGACAATTAGCTGACAATTGACAAATTTCTTACAATGTAAAATTGTCCGTTCACATGATTGGTAGATTTTGTGTCAAAGTCTGACAATTTAATTGTCAGCTCTTGTCTGACAATTTTCGGACAATTACATCTCTGACAATATTGTCAGCTTGAAAAATTTCTGTTCACACGGTTGGCAGATCAATAAAAATTTAAGTCAGAATAAAAATTCAATTCAATTGAGGATTTCAAGATCAAACAAACTTTTATAGAATTTCACTTTTTAATGTATGTAGCCACTATCAAGAAGAGGTTACTTTCAAAGTGATTTGAATGTCATAGTGGTAATGCCAAAACAATTGGACGAGCATTTGAAACAATTTAACTACAACTGGACATCGGGGGCGACGGACGACTTTACACACTACGAAGGAGAAATATGCCAGAGGTCGTCAAGACGGGCGACGAAGAACAAAAGTTCATATTCTGCATCGTATCAAATTATTAAACAAAGAAAAAAGAATTTAAATTTTAAATCATTTATATTTTGAAAGACGCAAGAATGAGAAGCTCTTGCAATAATTGAACTATACCATTGTTAAGAAGAAAAAATAAACCTTTGCGTACAAAAAATTCAGCAGGCTTACTCTAGAGAGTTCGACTGATTTAGAAAGTGACCTTGAGACTATTTTAGGTCTGAGCGAGTTGGCGGCAGGCTGCCTATTGTTACCAATTGCTTGAGCTGGTTTTTTTTCCAGGTAGTGTCCCTGTCCACCCTCGTTTTGGCATTCTTCAAATTTATTTAATTGCTCGTATAGTTTCTTGGCCATTTTGAAGTCCAATTTTTTTTTAACTTGTTGGAATTTGCTGTAGTGCGTTCTTTTATGTTACTGTGGTTAACTATGGTTAATGTGTCAAAAATAAAAGTTGATGTGCCATAGTTAAGAAAGTTACTCTTGGCAACTTTTTCATTTAGGAACGACCAGAGTTAACAATAGTTAATCTGTCAAGAAAAAAAAAAATTAATTGTATTTGGAATGAATAACCAAGAAAAAAATGTGATTGCATTAAATTTACTGTAAAAATAATTATTATGCCCGTAATATTCACGCCGTTTAAAATCGGTTTAGATTTAGAAGTCGGTTTAAAATTTTTAAACGCGTGATCTTCCTCTATCGACTTTTCAAATTTTATAGGATGAAAGCTTACAACTAAATCAGGATGTCACGGGGAAGGGAAGAGATATCGAAGAGATTTAAATAGAATTTAAAAAAAATAAAACTAGTCCTTTTAGAAATCGTTACAAATTATGTTGAAACAACGTAACCCCGAAAACAGCGAGAAACCAATTTTTTTTTTTTATTTTCAAACGGGAATATCTCAAAAAACGTGACGTGATAGAATATTTCTGACTTCAGATTCTAATTCAGCACACCTAAAACCTTTGGAAAAACCTCGTCGACCAGTGTAATTTTGTAGGTATACTTAAATAAAATTTCTTGAAATATTTTAGAAAAAAAAATTGGTATGCCATTTTTAAGAATATAATAATATACAACTAAAATCATAATTTCAAAAAAATTCATCAACCCCTTTTCAAAAAATGATTTTTAAACAACATTTTTTTTGAAAATATATGTATGCAGTATTATTCTTACTTTATAGGACCTCCTAAGTAAAAATTTTGATCAAAATCGGTCGTCGAGCACTTAACGAGAAAGTCCCCTCGGGAATCACCCAAAAATCTTATGCTCCAAGTTTGCAGAAAATCGCTTCAATGGCTTAGGCTGTAGGCCGAGGTACAGACAGACAGTCGGAATTGCGGGGCCTACTTTTTTCGTGTTTTCTATCATCGTAATGTCAAGTTTGATTGTTATCTCGAGTTCGATTTTTGTACGAATTCATAACTTACCCTATACATACATATATGTATGTATGTATAAATCGCAAGTAAAAACGGCTATAATTATAATACTTTCTTTATTTAAAGTTTTGTTTTATTCTATTATTTGTTATCTGATAATTTTGTTTTTGTTCAATAAAAAGAACACATTCACCCCTGTTCTGAATTCCGATCGACTATAAAATCCTTTCGTTTTGAAACACTAGCGCCCAATTTCTTCACATACATAGGTACTAAGCTAGCTTAGAACCCGGTCTAGCTGGACCAGGTACTAGCTCTGGTACTGGGTCCTAACGAAAAGTAAGTACCTGAGCATTTCTTCACATCCCTAGTACCCGATCTAAGTTCACACAGCGGTACTAGGAACTTAATACGTCTAAAACTGGTCTTATACTGATTTTGACAACATTTTGGCATTTTTGAAATTATTTTGACATTTATTTAATATTTACGTCAGTTTTTGTGAAGTTTTTAATTAATTTTCAACAGAATTTACCTGTCTTTGATTTATTTATTATGTTTTCTGTTTGTTTAAGAAGATGAATATAATAATTATAACAATATCGTGTGTTGCATTGAATTTCTTCTTATTCAAAATATGTGAATATCTATTTTGTGTTTGTGGTAATGATTTCGCCGAATTTGTGACTTTTCGTAGTATTTTGAATTAAGTTTGACCACGGACCTACTGGTGGGATAACCAAATTCGCCGGCTTCAAATGTGTGCGCCTAATTCAAATATTGGTGAAGTGAAATATTTAACCGAGCATCAATTCCATTTTTTAACAACATTTAGTCCGCCAATGATATTTTCCGGTTACGTCAAGAGTCAAGGAATCGGTAAAATGCATAAGCAGCTACTTCAAACTCTGAAAATGTTGCTGGCTTTTATCCAAAGTTAAAAATCTTAAAACCAATAAAATTTAAAAAAAAAACGCTAATGTTACATTTATTAAAAAAAAAAAAAGAAATAGTCAAGAAGTTATCAAAACTGAGCAATATCTCTCGGACGAACAAATTGTCACCACCAAAATCTAAATCAATTTTCTACACAAAAACATCACCGATTACACAAAATTGAAAAACAAAAAAAAAATAGAATCAAAATTAACAATGTTAACAAAAAAAAAATGCACTTATTACCTATTTCTTCAGAAAAAACAGACAAGAAATGGTCAAACTAAATGAAATTAATTGCTCTGATTTGAGTATTAACCTGCTATAGACTGTCGATTTCGAGGTCCTAGCTTAAACCAATTATTTGATAATTTTTTGAGCCTTGTGACCAAAAGTTTTGAAGCTCTTTGAGCACATACAAAAATGCATGTTTATTGAGCCTAAACCTAAACTGGTATATGAACCTGAAAACAAACAAAAGATGCATAGTTCTAGTGGAAGCAAATGAGATCACTTACATGCGTTCCTAAATTTCCATGATGTTGGAATAGTCTCTCAATTTTCGACGGTATTTTCTCGTCGATAGAAGCTGAATATGGCGGTTGTTTGCCTCTTCTTCAACTTCTATTGTGTAAAGCACCATATGGTTAAATCCATTTTTATTATCCCGACAACTATAGACATATGTATACACAGATGTTAGTGAATAATAATCCTTAAATGTTTAAAACTTCTCAACTTACATTTCAGCTAAAAATTCACGGTATTTTTTAAACAAATTTGACGTTTCGAATTTCTTTTCAACTGATTTCGAATAAGAAAAAAGGTTTGAATATTGGATAACCTGAAAGCGAAATTCAGAACACTGTTTTTAAATCCTTACGGAAATCAATTTCGATTACGATTTTGATTCGGAACGGAAATCAGAACAGATATGTTATTTATTAAAAATTCTAGAGAAATATATTTTTCAATTTAAGTTACGGGATTTTGGTCTTCCAGGATTTTGAATTTTCGGAATTTTGGATTTTCTGGATTTTGGGATTTCTGAATTTTTGGTTTTCAGGATTTTGGGTTTTCGGTACTTTGGGTTTTCAGGATTTTGGGTTTTTTGGATTCAGGATTTCCGGATTCTATCCGAATCCCACCTAAAACCTGCATATTATTGTTACCAAGCATTTGTTCGCCCAATTTTGGATTAATGCCATCAGTGTGGTGGGACATCAATAATACTGTGCTACAAAATAAAAAACAAAAATTGCACGAACTTTTAAAGTGACATAGTAGAGGTTGTAGAGCCTATTCGATTACATTAGGAACCTATATTTGAAAACTTTCGACAGTTAATGCAGGTATATATATAGCCAGCTTGGTAGTGAGTACTTGCTCGAGTGGCTCAGGGTTAAAAGCTCTTAAAACTGGAAAAATTCTTAATTTTAAACCAAATAATGCTTTAAACTTGTTATATAATAACTTTGAATTTAACTACTTCAACTATTGACTTTGGAAAATAAAATGGAAGAACAAGTTATTGCAAAAGTTGTGAATTATATTTCTTTTCAAATAATGATGTGGCTTGGAATTGAAAAGACACATCGCCGGGACCCAAGAATTTGATCTTATACACACCTCATTTCGGTCTAGCGCCGCCGCGCCGCATATGAAGCTTCGGATTGATGTTTGCCCTGTGGTGTTGGTCAATTCTTTTCTACTTTTAAGAATCTTTAATTAGCATTGAATTTAAAATTGAATATTTAAAAAAATCCAACACTTACCGCCATATTATTCACTCGATACATCCAGATTTAAACTTAAATCCAGATGAATTTACATGGAATTTGTATGATTTACATCCAGATTTAAGTTTTGAGTGAATAATATGGCCGTTAGCAATGTAAATTTTTGAAAAAGTAGTTTCAACAAAATAATTCATTTTTCAATATTTTGAGTTCGAGAATAATTTTTTCTATTATATTGAAAATTAGAGAGTCGAGGGCATCGAGGGTATGATGTATTTGGAATGGTTTTCTTTAATTGTTTTGTATACTTTTTCTGCATTTTTCAACTCGAATGGTACGTGCTAGCAGTAGCAATCCATGGTCACGTACAGACAAATTCAACTAATTTTGTGTTATTATAAGGCTGTTAGCTGTTATTTTAAAAACATTGATTATATAGGTCATGTATTCATTTTTTTAAAAAGTTTGTACATTAGTCTTCGATTCTTTGCAAAAACTTTAAACGTATTCTTTTAAATTTCTTAGAAAAAAAAATAAGAAAAGGTGTCACGTACAGACGGGTCGAGTAAACCAATGTTCTACATTGTTATCTTAATATTCAGATATCAGCAAAACTATTAGACATCGATCGAAAATTTTTAAGGAAGAATCAAAGTTAGTATTTATGGGAAAAAAATATTTATATAAAAGAATTTTTTTATGGGTTGTCACGTAAAGACAAATTGCGTCACGTGTCTGACAGAGTTGAAATTAACGGTTTTTAAGAGCAGTTATTTAATAGTTAAAAACCTTTTTGTCTTCTGATAGGCTATGAATTCGGTACTCTTCCTAGTCCAGTCAACGAAGACTCAAAATCATAAAATTAATGAAATAAATCGTGTAGTCTGGATTATTTTTTTAAATGGTAGGAGTGACCCCTAGGTACAACATACTAAAAGTCCCCAGCCCAGGCCCGCGAGCTTTAGCCATGAGAGGGGGGTAAAGGTCCCCTTTTGTACTATTTCGTAAATATTTCGAAAGCCAAGAGTTTAAGAAAAGTGTACAACACAAAATGAAAGTAAATTAAATTTGCTACAGAAAAGGTTTGTCCACTTTACGAAAGATGAAATTTTAAACCCTACCCCCCCCCCCCTCGCCTGATTACTTTTTCTGTTATTTCTGGGTAAGTTGATCGATAAAAATTAAATTTGTAGAGAGTAATTATCGACTTTTTATAGACTTGTTGAATTTCTAAGCCCCAAATCTCCATTAGTATCACTTCTAGCGAAAATATGAACAAACCTTTTCTGTAGCAAATTTTATTCTTATTTTCATTTTGTGTTGTAAACTTTTCTTAAACTCTTGGTGTTTTCGAAATATTTACGAAATAGTACAAAAGGGGACCTTTACTCCCCTCTTCTGGCTAAAGCTCGCGGGCCTGGGCTGGGGACTTTTAGTATGTTGTACCTGGGGGTCACCCCTACCACTTAAAAAAATAATCCAGACTACACTATTTATTTCATTTAATTTTCCTTCGTTGACTGGACTATCCCTTTTTTTTAATGTATTGGAAAGTCAAAATTCCGGGTATTGGTTTGGCATTTTTTCCGATTGAATTTTTAGTGTCTTTTTTTTGTCAGATATTCATGGGGCTGAAAGAAAAATCATAATTAAAAGTCATTTGATGCTATTACTCCCAAAATAATAATGACTAAAACTCAAACACATCACATTAATTTAAGTTTAAATAAAATTATTGTTTATATGCCGCCATCTTGCTTTAAACGTGCATTAACATAAAAAAATCGAAAATTTGAGAGTTCTCATTTTTCATGGAATGCTCCAGTTCCAGTATACGAACATTGCTGTTATAGCTTATTGACTCAGCACTACTCGTATCATAAATATCTTATGGTTCCATTTTTAATTAAAATATAAAAAATATCAGAATCCCTAACAACAACAAAATTTTCTAAATATATTAGGTGCAAAACTAGAGATTGAATTAACCATCTTATCATGATTTATAAATGCTATATTATTATTTCAGAACTATTTTATGTTAATTGTGTTAATAAAGCACACATTTCACATGCCCGCCTTAAACTCTTATAAATTTGAAATGACTCACTGCTTCTTTATTTACAAAATAAGTCACAAACAAATTTACTACACAAAAATACCAATCAATGGAAAAAAATTGACTGGAGAAAAAAATACAAACAAATTCTTTCGAATCGAAATTACACATCGTGTTTCGGCTGGTTTTAAGATTCCGTATAATTCTATCGACTATCATAATAATAATAGCTTAGTCAAAGATCAATTCAAAAGTGCCTACATTATATGTAGATACTTATAATTGCATCTATATATTCACATCCATAAAGCAAGAATAAAGAGATGGAAAAAAAAGTTGAATTCAGCTCTTTACTAAAAAAAAAAAATAAAATTCATTCAGATTGTAGATATTTGTAGCCTGCGCACAAGTATACCATTCATTGAAACTTTTGCACGGCTAAATGCATTTGTTCTCCCATTCCAGGCTAGGAAACCATGAATTCTATATTAAGGGTTGAATGATACCTATATAATACAGGAGTGTATTTTATCCAAAAAAGGTCCGTTTTAAAAAGTTTATAAACTCTTTTATCGAATTCTCAAAAAGTCACTGGTGGCGTATACGTACTATTTTAAGTATATGCAGGTGACAGAAAGCTAAACCGTGTAGGTTTGATTGAGACCAGAAAAAACCGTACGGAAGGAGGGGATCTATTTTCCCCCATTTAGGTGGGGGGGGGGGGGGTGCAATTGTCTGAACAAAATCGATTTAAATAGAAAAATAAACAATGGGAGGTAACCAACTTTTTTCGTCTTGTCAAGTCTAGTTTACAGTTCATATTTGAAATAAAAAATTGAAATTTTCCAAACAATTTTCCAATTAATCTAGGTACATAATATTGTATAAGGTTCAAGGCGAAAAATGTGCGTCTTGGTGTGAAGATCCCGGTTGGGTAATTAATTTATTCAAACGGCTAGAAATAGAAAACAATTTATTTTTGGATGCGAAAAATCTTTTTATGCAAATCGACCTCGCAAAAAAAGGTTGGTTAGCCACCATGTTATTTTCTCCTATACAAAACATTTGTCGATCAATTGATTTGCATGGAAAAAAAGTTGTCCTGTCCTGTTTTTTAGTATTTCAAATAAAGCAATTTGAAAATCTCGGTGTAAGCTTGTGAGTATAGATAAAATAAATAAATGTCTAGATAAAATGGCGGTTTAAGATATGGAAAAGGAAGAGGACTACTTTGAAATTATGTCTCCTCAATGATTTTGAAGAAGAATTAGATATTCAGTAAAACCCGCTTAAGAGAAACTGCAAAATGTCACTGTCTTTCTTTCACTTAAGCAGGTTATTCACTTAAACGAATTTCGCTTAAGTGAAAATATCACTTAAGCGGATCTAAAAATTCCACTAAGCGGAGAATTAATGCATTGTATTTATCTTTTATTTATCTTTGAATTAATGAAAATGTAATTTTTTTTTAATAAATGTCAAAATACGTATACCTTATGAGCCATTTAAAACTTGTTTTGGATTTTTCATAAAATGTAAATGTAAAAGTTTGTGAAATAATCAGAAATTCAAAAGTCATTTTCGTGGTGAAAATGGTGAAGGTGAAAATAAAGAAGAAAACGAAAGCAATTTCAGCAAATTTTTCGTTCTGTAGTTCCTAGTTAACAAGGTTTTATTTGTAGTTTTTTGCCGAAAAATCTACACAACAAAATTAAAATAAATTACGTTTCCTACAAAAAATGTTATTCATATTCGGCAATAAACTGTAGGTCCCCACCGCTCTTGCATACATGCACACAGAAATGGTTGAAAGTTGTACGTGACTAGGCCTTTGTTTTTCATCATGAGCTGTTTTGCCACCAAATTTATTTTTTTCGTGCTCCAGGCTATCTTTCCTAGAAATCACAGACAAAATTCGTTTAGCATGAGCAACGTACTATTATAAGCCTAGTCAGGGGTTGCCAGTTTGCGGGTTTTTCCCCCAGATTTAGGGTTTTTTTTCATCGTCAGGGGGAAATCTGGGGGGATTCATTTTAAAGTTAAATTATTTCATTACCTGAATTTCCCTCTCAAATTGAATCTATAATCAAACAATATCCAATAAATTTTAAATAAAATCAATTTTTGTTTGTAAAAAGTAAAACTTGTAGTACATACAGAGTATATTAGCTGTGAATAAAAAATAAAAACAAAACCGTTGAAAATAAAACTTAGGGGTTTTTTTAAATTGAAATGCGGTAATCTGGGGGGTTTTTAAATTTTTCTGGCGGGAGATCTTTGTTTCGTCTGGCAACACTGCCTAGTACGCTGCTGTTACGAAATTAAATGTTTAGTTGGTCTCCAACATGACAACGAAATGCTTACGAAAACCATAACGACAAATTACCTCTTGAAAGTGTAGTCACCATTTGCAAAAACAAGAAACAAACACAAACGCATTAAAATCACAGAAAGGAATTTCGTGATGAAAGAACCAATAAACACAAACAAGAATAGAGACCAAATGTCACTTTTCCGCACACAATTAAGGCCTTGTCAAACAGAGCGCGGTCCGGCGGCCTTTGTAAGAAATTACAAACAAAATTTGCCCGCCGCGTTCTTTCCTTCCCTGGTGAAGTATTGACCGTCCCGTCGGCCCGCGTTCTGTTTGACCAGGCCTTTAATGGTACAGGAGATCTCTCCAAATAATCTGCTACAATTATCAATTTCGTTCATCGAACAGCGTACCGCAGAACGAAAAGCAGAACGAAATTTTTCGTTTATGATTTATCATTGTGTCATTTTTGTATGGGATTTTTCGTTTCACATCAGCAGCATACTAGGCTATAGCCTTTAGCCTTTCTCCGCTCTTTCTATGGGGCAAGTATTGGTTACGTGAAAAAATAAATGTCGAGGTTTTTATTATCAAGCTTTGCATTGCAATGATGAGTTTTTGGGATACCGTCTGTTGGCGTCAATCTAGGCATTAACTAGAGTTTGATTTGACCTAGAGTTTGAACGGGTTAACCGAATTCCTTCAAATTTGGTATGCAGCCTTTTTATGAATTTCCATAGAAGGAGAAATTCATCTTTGTTTTTTAGGGGGAATAGGTTGGGAACCGAACCCACACCTCTGGCGTGACAGTCCAAAGTATATGCCACAGGCTACTACAACCTACTTCTTAATATCTACTGTACTGTAAATAATTACACCTGCATCATACGATTGTATAAGTTGTAATGGTACTTTGCTGTTTCCAGCCGAGGTAATACTCAGCAGTTATACCCAGGGTTCAGGCTAAATGAAAGTACTTAAACTTTAGCTTCTTTGTAAAATATGGTTCTTTATTTTTGATAGCTTATCATAAAGTTTTTCAACGGGAGGCTTCTTTCGTGGATCGGCACTTTAGATTCCTGAAACTGGCTCTGGCTCGGGTCCGGGTTTTGGTTATGGTTCTGGTGCTGGTTCTGGTGTGGTTTCTGGCGCTGGTTCTGGTGCTGGTTCTGGTTCGGGTTCTGGTTCTGACTCCGGATCTCAGACTTAATGTCTGTTTTATCGCAGGCTTTACCTGGTAGATCACAGTATTTAAAATTTAATAACTGGTAGATCACGAAATTGATAGTTCCGGTACATCCCAGGCTTTAGTCTGGTAAATCACAGTACGTAACTTTATACTGGTAGATCGCAGCTCTATAAGATCTGGTACATCACAGGTTTTTGGCCTGGTAAATCGCAGTATGTAACTATATACTGGTAGATCGCAGCTCTATAAGGACTGGTACATCACAGGTTTTTAGCCTGGTAGATCACAGTTTTATTTTTTATAAGCCTGGTATTTATTTTAAATTTATTAAAATTTACCTTTGGCCAACTTCCATCCTCGGACTATGTTCGGTACTACTGGTCTTTAATTCGACTATCACGACAAGTTCTGGAACTCCATGTCATATGCCGTCTGGTGAAGGCCTCTTTATGCTATATAGCTGAGCGGAGATAGTGTTAATTATATAAACCCCAAGTCAAACTTATTTCCCCATCAACATCATCGATAGAACAAAATGTTTGAACACCAAGCAGTGTAATATTCACCACGCCAGCTTGATTGGGTGTGGTGGGTTTCGTCTTAATTCCATAGCCCAGCTTGTATGTTGCTAGACTAGTCTCTAGTTGTCTTTGAGCTTTGCTCTGGGCAGGTCGCAATGCTAGCTGGCGATGTATGGATTTTATGCCATTTAATTTGTAATGCTTCATTACAAAGTGATATCTTCCTCATTTTATATGTGTAGGCTCTCACTTAGCGTCTAGTCTACCAAATTTAATTTTACTTTCTCATTCCAACTTTCTTTTGTCACAAAAAATACTACAATGCACACGCATTTACGGGCTATATCTTACATATCTATACTCCCCATAAATATCCGAATAAAAAATTATATTCGCCCATTCATAAATATCAACAAAATTTATCTCAGACATCGTACGGTTCATTTCCAATTAGGTTATAAAACAAACAAAAGTCTCTAGGTTCCTATACCTACTTCGCAGGAACTCAGTGGGTCAAGAAACATAAGCTTTTCCTATTTATATCTAGTCCCATATCACATGGATTTTTCTACCCTTAAGATGTTGCTACTTAAACAAAAATTTACCGCACCCTAAACGGATTGTATCAATACGCCAAACCACCTCCTTCTGTTAGTTTGAATTGGATAGTGTTTGGGTTCGGTAGTGTATCAAACCTTGATTATTTACGCACGCGATTATTTATCCAATAAGTGATAAAATAAAAATATTAACAATATATTTTTGTACGATCTAGCTTAAAGTTTTCTTCGTAAGAAATGCAATACGTTTCCTGTGAACCGCTCGTGTGTGCATCCTAGTACGCCATGTTTATGAAGCCAAAGAGCATGCCAAAGAGAACTCTTTGCATCAAAGTGCACAACAGCACCATGCACATCATGCACCCGAACTCAACGAAAATTCTCATAAATCTAATAGCTGCCACTGCCAGGAGTTCTCTGGCAAGTAAATGCTCGGCAATCCTCCTGCTGGTAGTTCAGTTGTAGTTTCTCTCTAAGCCCGAACGGTCTAATCTGCTGGTGGATATCCTCACGCGAGTGCAACACCCCTATAAAGCAATAACAAAAAAAAAAAAAAGATCCAATATTCTGTGTGCCCCTCCCGCCCCATACAAAAATATCCAAAATTGTGTACCAGTGGCTCACCCTCTCTCTTATCTAATTTGTTGAATCTAAATCACCGTGTTTTTCTTAACTTAAAATAAAGTTAAGGGTCTAACTGCTTTCAACCTTAACAAGTAGAACACCCCTAACCACCACTGCCATTACCACGACTGGCCTAGTAGCACTTGGTGGGCAATAAACTTTAATTGCCTGCAGTTTTGTAATACAGAGTAATTCTTCTGTCCCACATTTTTACCTTCAGCTTTTTTTCTTCTTTCTGTGTTTTATTTTTTGAGAAAAAAAGACTTGAGAAACCACCCACATACCTTCGACAGCCCATTCGTCCATTGCACTGGAGGTGCTAAGGCAGCAATCTAGATCAATAGCAGCTCTTCGAAGGAAATCCCATCTCAAGGTAAGCAACAGCAAAAACCTAGTACAAACAGCCCAGCATCCGTTCTTATTTTGACATTTCCGTTTGGTTCCGTCATTTCGTGGCGTTGTTGGTTGTAGTCAAGGTGAGCGTAAGAGTGATTTCGCTGTCGTCGCGTCGCGCCGCCGACTTCAGGGCATCAGGTGAACAGACTTTACGTTGTGTGTATGTATTATGTACACATATATGAAGTGACATTTTACATTTGACTGCTTGACTGACTATGGCTGGATGAGGTGTGTAGTTAATGCAATTTCATATACATATGTAGGTAGGTGTCAACTCAACTAAAGGGATGAATGTTCAGATGTCTTTGACAGAAAATGTCATGTGGGTGGATGAGGTGACTTTTTAGCGCATGAATGACATAAATAGAGGTTTTCATCTGTTTTTTTTTTCCGTTGAAAAACAATTTGATAAGTAGAAGGATAAACAAGGAGACACATTGGTTGCTGGGTCCATTTATTCAAGGCCGTTCATTTCACGCTGCTGCTAAAGCTGAGGGTGTTATTTTAAAATTTGTGTATTTAAGGCAAAACGATAACTCGCCCATCATGGATAGATGTCAAAGTATGAGAAAATGTTATTCTGAATGGGATGACAGGTGCAGTGTTGTGCGAAATGAAAAATGAATGTGGTTTTTGTTTGAAATGGAATTGGGGCGGTTTCATTTAATTAAATTAAAATAAAATGACAGTTTTGACACTACTTGACAATTTGTATACTGCAAATTGCAGTTTTATGGAATATATATCAAGAAAATTTCGAATTCCTTACAATTAAAACATATAGGTACGTTTAGAGAAATATAGTTAGATTTATTTGTTTATTTTATTTTCTATTTTATGGCGTGTGGCAGTTGAAAACGTCATTTGGAAGTTTATGGTGCACAGAAATGTTTACGCTGGGAAAACTTTCTGACTTACCTATCATATGAATGCATCAGCTTAATTGTTTTTCAATTAAAATGTTGATAATAATAGTTTTTAAACAGTGGTAATCAGTGGCCATCTAGTTTGTTTTATTATCTGCGTAACAAAAATTTTTTGTATAACCTATGTATTTTATTTTCTGCCTTAAGAATTCATTCTTAGCTTTACGATAACGGCATTTTTCGCTCCCATTTAATTATTTTTTTTTTAGTAAAACATGGAGAATTTTAGGTTAAAGGAACACCGCCAAAACAAGCAAGTCAAACCACGTATTTTCACACGTTTTTTTACCTTATGAATTAAAAATGTTTTGATTGATCCGATTCCGATGTGCTTCCAGCCTTAGACTGCGTTTTCATTAGATCTGAAATGAGGTAATTTGGCAAATTACAAAAAAAGTGTTCCTTTTCTTTGAAACTCTGTGATTTTCTGTGCATTTGTGTGAATTTCAGTCCAACGTTCTGTCAAAGTTCATTCCTTTTCTTTGAAACTCTGTGATTTTCTGTGCATTTGTGTGAATTTCAGTCCAACGTTCTGTCAAAGTTCATATAAAAAAAATTAAATGGCAGTAAAATGCACAGAAAATCACAGAGCTTCAAAGTAAAGGAACAGACATATTGTTTGACGGTCCAGATCGTCAATCGCTTGTTTTTATTATTTTTTACATTTAATTCTGTCAATTTAAATGGGATCCACTTTGAATGGATCCCATTTGGGTGTGTTCATAAAAGTTTTACGTAATTTCCTATCGAATTTCGTGCAAATTTGGTTGAAATTACCTCATTTGGAAATTTGAATTTGTATGGGAAATGAGATGATTTTGAATTGAATTTGGAAATTTTAAACGATATTACCTCATTTGCTCTAATGAAAACGCAGTATTAGACTATATGAACGCACTTGCGATTAAAAAATCGCGATCGCAACAAATTATTGCTGTGCACGCACTTGTAATTTTTATTCGCGCGATTTTTAATCGCAAATGAATGCAACATACAAATGGCTTGGAACGCACTTGTAGTTTTGAGTCGTTGCGACTAAAAAATTGCCCTAAAAATGGAACTTGTTTCATTTTTTTAAGCGCTGAAATTTTTCACGTTCACGTTCATCTTTTTCTCGTTATAACATCGTTCCTCAATTCACAATGCAGCGAGTTATTCACAGAGACAGCGTAGAATTATTCGTGTTTGTCAGTGAATTTGGGAAATAATACAAAATTTGAAAAAAAAGAAAATGAAAATGTTAAAAAAAATGCTTTTAGTACTTTTGGGAGTGTTTATTTACAAAAGAGCAAAAGGCAAAAAAACCAAAAGTGAGCAGAAGAAGACGGTGGGAATGTTAATGAAGACAAAATTAATTAGTCGCAAAATAAAAACATATATTTGCTCGCCATTTTCGGTATTTTATTTATTTATCTGCACAATTAATAATTAAGCCTTGTGTCTTATGTCTTGCGACTTAAAAATCGCGCGACTGAAAATCACAAGTGCGTGCATGTTTATTTCTTTCTGTGACTACGATGTTTAAAACCAAAAACCAGCCGCGAAAAATTTCGTTCTGCAGTAACTATGCGCAGTTCGATGAGCGAAATTTATAATTAGTTGCCCAGACCATTAATTTGGCGTGTTCAGGAAAAAGTAATCTCAGTTACATTCCTCAGCCAAAATTTTCAGTTTTGCTGAAAAAATTTTGAGGAAAATTTTGCATTCGCTTGCTGACTTTTTGACGCAGAGAAATATCTAAAGTATCATTTTCCTGAACACACCGATTGTATACGAAACAGTGACATTTGAGCTTTAAGGCCCTCTCAAACCGGCGCGAAACATTCGGTGCGAATCTGTGACGACTGTAGAATGTACCAAGATTCGCATTGCGGCAGTGTGGGCTGGGCACTCTTATTAATAACCATGTAAATAAATTTAGAAAGTCGAAAGTTTCGTCGTCGTCGCTCCAAATGTTTCGCGTTGGTTTGGGAGAGCCCTTATTCATATTTGTATTTTTATTTTTTTCATTTAAATATGACCTTATCGTAGTGTTTGGTTACAACCCTGAAACTTTTTTTTTACACGAAACCAATGTGTACTTGCCCTACAGAGCAAGTTAAAAGTAATTCACTGGTTAGTCAGCTATTACACGTTGACTCAAGAGTCATGACTCTTTTTTCGAATTCCTCTTTAAAAATCATTCTGTGATTCGCGTGTTATTACACGCTGACTCTCAATTCATGACTCAAATTTGACAGTTCTCTTGTTTTGTTGTCGGTGTTAATGCTCTTTGTCTCCGCACCATACAAGTATACATGTGCTCTCGACAAGAAACAAGAAACGAAAAGAAATGAAGCGAAATGGTAAAATATCGTACAAGAAAAAAGGAAAACGTCAAAAAGAGTCGCCGAAAATTTGGCCCACGAGGCCACGACTCTCCGGTTCAGGAATTTTCCATCTCATTCTTTTTCTCTTTCGCACTCATTACTTTTGAAAAGAGTCATGACTCTAGAGTCATCGTATAATAGTAGACTAAGTGCCTGTTTACATTGTATTTTTGATGAAGTATATTTTAGTTCATCAAAATGTTCCTCGTGTTTACATTATAGAGAAAAAATCCTTTCATTTCAATCTACCCATCCCTATCTCACATCCTTAACAACCATGTATCTCTCACTCACACAAAAAAAATTCTTCGTGCTCAATCCGAAAACATTTATTGAAATTGGCGCATCGGCGTTATTTGGGTGGAATTAACCCTTCTCTTTCTTACTCACACAAAATCTACCCATCTCGCGCCGTTCGTCAAAAATACAATGTAAACAGGCACTAAGATTTGTATAACAGAAACTACTAGAATAAATTCAAATGGAAGTTTTTTTTTGGAACCTTTAGTCCAATGCCAAAGTACGGGCCCGACAGTTGGGCTCATGAGTTATAGCCATTCCACAATATCCCATCGAATATTAATACATGTCAAAAAAAAATGTGATAGAATCACTTATAGCCGTTCCACACTATCCCATCGAGTATTAATACATGTCAAAAAAAAGTGTGATAGAATTACTTACGACTGCCAAATTTGTGTAAAGAAAACGGTTTTCATATTTTGCTTCCACACCTGATCCAAAAAATCAATTCACCATAACCTCAAACCCCCAAGTGGGATAGAATGTGTGATGGTTTTAGAACCAATCCTAAAAATTTTCATGTATTAACACATGTCAAATTGTGTGAGATTGGCTGTCAGGTCGTGTGGGATGTGATTTCATATTTTGTTTCCACACTATTATACATGATATACTTCCCTTTTTTTTGACATGTGTTAATACTCAGTGAGATAGTGTGGGAGGCCTTTTAGATGCTGTTGTACCTTTCTAACACGCATAATTTAAGTCGATGGCTACCGACACAAATATATTTAGCAGTAATGATACACGTTGCAAATTATATTTTTCCAGGGGAATTTACAAAAAAAATAAATTTTTCAGATTGCCATATTAGTTCCGCCATTTTATTTTTCGTACCTAATTGAAAAATCTTTTCTAAAAAGTAGAGGATTTTCCGATGAGAAGAACATAGTTAACGGATTTTTTGCGTTATTTCTATCTGCGCCAAAAAAAAAAATGAAAACATAGAGAAAAACTCATGTTTTTATATGAAAAAAATAAAGGCCTGGCGGCACGTGTTAAAATTAAGATAGGTTTGGTGACAATGTTTTTTTTATTTATTTAGAGAGTTTTTGAGGGGTGCACTCCGTCATCACCCGTTTAAAGACCAGTCTAGTACTTACTAATGCTATATGATTGCACTTATATATTAAATTATTACAATAAACAACATTGAAAATTATTAAAAACAGAAATATTAATAAATAGAAATAAAAAGAAATTTGTTTGTACAAATATTAAAAAGGAAAAAACCCCTAATAATGGAATATAACCCAATTTAACAGAAAAAATAAAATGCTCTTGCCCATACGAGAAAAAAATTAATTAAATGCAACCCCCCCATGACGATGGAATCTAAAATCTCCTTAACTCCCACACTTTTAAACAAAACATTCATTGATATTTTGTTTGAACAAATTCCTGCTTTAACACCCTTCCATGCAAATGAGTCTTAGCTTAGCTCCCTAATTGAATTATGTATTTTCCTGGAAATACTTATAAAATTATTGAGCTTTTTGCGTGATACACCGGAACAAACAGCTATATCTTTATATAGACAGGGTGTTCCACAGTCAAGGTGCAGATGATAACCATGCGGGTTCCCTAGGTAATTTAAAGGTGAAAAATTGAAGAGGTAATTTTCTCGTTTTCGCTTACTTTTCGATTTATAACGATTTTTATGATTTTTGGTCTCATTTCTTTAACTGGCTCTAACTTTGCCAAACTGCTATACCGATTCTTAATATTTTTTGTATTAACACTTTTTACCCACCCTACAAAGTGGGTACCCACTCCTACAAAGTCCTAACTGCTCTTGTGTGGATACAAACAAAAATTCGGTTGCAGTTTGGCAAAGTTAGAGCCAGTTAAAGATACGAGAACAAAAATTATAAGGTTTTCGTCTACATATTTGACTGTGGGACACCCTTTATACATATATGAATCTACCTACCTATAGCGGTAAATATAATATGTAGGTATAGCTACATAATATTTTATCAAACAAAAAAAATATATAACTAATGTGTGGCATATTCCATTTAGATAACGATTCCATTTATAGTTAAAACAATTTGTAATCGATTCAGAAAGCCTTTTTTGATAAGGGACAGATCTGAGTGGTTTTGAGGAATCCTAAAAAAAGAACAAACAAAATTTTTTTATTGAATCAATCTGAAATTTTAGCCTTATATGAGTAGGTACTAGATATACTTATGAAGCAGTTTGATTTTTTTCCATTATGTAGGTACACATCCACAAAATCCATTGTTGGTTTTAGATTTAATAAAATGTAGAAATGTGCCAGAGAAACTTTTTAGGAAAATTAATTAACTACATACACATACATAATAAACATGCTAGAGCTAGATTGAATATTTGTTAGATGGACAAATTTGTTCGTCATAGTATTCTGTATACTTTATTCGTATAATGTACTTACATATATTTACGATCTACCCTAGGCTACTATAGTTCTTATAACTTCATGTATTTGTTTCCGAATTTATGTGGATAGGTAGATTGCATAACACAATTTCATTTCTTTTTCAAGTTTTATTCGAAAATGTCTTAAAGGTTTTATACAGGGTGATCGGTATAAGATGCACCAAACTGCTGGAGCGAGTAGGTTGGGTTAAGACAAGAAAAAAATCGTACGGGAGGGGGGTCTATTTCCCCCCGTTTAGGCAGGAGGGGCAAATATAATATTTAAATATTTAAAAACAACGGTACGGTTTAAAATGCCATGCTATACCTTTTTGGAAAGCCAGAAATCTCTTCTTTGATTTTCATTTTAAATTAAGTTGTGTTAGTGATAGTTTTTGAAAAATTAATTTCCAAATTCGAAATTTTGAAAAAAAAAAATGAAAAAAAAAGTTTCAAACTAATTTTTGTCAAAATTTTATGTAATTAAGTACAATTTTTGTTTTCAAAATTCAATGCTTTAATTAGTTTTTAGTCAAAAACAGACAAAACAAACAAAACAGAAATCCATGCATCCGGTTTTCTGTTTTTTTATTGAAAATTAATAAGAGCATTGAATTTTTTTTTTCCAAATTTCCAGTTTGAAAATTTTTCAAAAAGTATTCACTAACACAACTTAATTTAAAATGAAAATCAAAGAAGAGATTTCTGGATTTCCAAAAAGGTATAGCATGGAATTGTAAATTGTACCGTTGTTTTTAAATATTTTTTTTTTTTGTTTTAAGTCAATTTTTTAGAAAATAGCCCTTCCTGCCTAAACGGGGGGAAATATACCCCCCTCCCATACGATTTTTTTCTTGTCTTAACCCAACCTACTCGCTTCAGCAGTATATGGAACTAGTTCCTAACGTCTTATTTACCAGAAGTATCATATTCTGATGGCATACTTCTTTAACTTCTTTTAAAGGGCGTGGTAAATTAGGTTCCTAAACATAGTTAGGGTCCTTTACACTATCATCTGACCCTAAGAACATGAAACAACGACATTTAGGAAAAAGAAAGTCTGGGTGATTTGAATTTTTTTTTACAATAGTCTAATCCGGATGAACTTGACGAAGCACTTTTTGCATCTTCCCTGAACTTTGCTTCATTTGGGACAAGTTCGTCTAGTAAACTTAAAAGAGTAAAAACATGGAATCAAAACTTAGGCTATACATTCTTACGAAAGAAGGGATTCATACATAACGGGTACCGGAGAATTCATTTTTAGGAGCTTTTAAACACGTCCTCCCACGAAAAGGGCTGGGAAGCAACTGAAGTATTTTTTCAATTTCAATTCTGTTTTATTGAACATAATAGCTTCGTCCGTGTACTTCCTGCACTAAAATTCACAGTCTATCAAATATTGAGGAGTGGGGATATAATTCTATCAGAGAGAAGTAAAACTGCGAAATGGTACACGAACGCTTTGAACAAATAAATTTTACCGGTTTTTTAACGTCAAATATTTGAAAACAAAAAAAATAAATATCGTCATCATTTCTTTGAAAAGATTTTCAAAATAAAATAAAAAAGTAAGAAAAAGTTAATTTATTACATTAAATTAAATAAAACAGAGGAGTTTAAGAAAAGAGATGTTCTGGCAAATATCAAAGTGACTTTTGACTGAACTCATATTTCTGCCCAAAGAATTTCTTTGGGCTGAAATTAGCAGAAAGGGGAAATAATTTACTCTCTCGAGAGCGCTCTCTTCTGCGAAAAACTACACATATTTTGCGTAAACGAACACAATTTGCGTTAAATTTGTAGAAATTCGTAAAAATTCGTAGATTTGGGGAGTACGCGAACGAACCTAATATATACAATTTGGCTTATAACTAATATGATACTATGATAAATTTACATTTGTTGGCACATAAGGGGCCTAACGTTATACAATGTCTTAAGTTTAATAAATTATAGATATATAAATTACTTACTTACTTGCTTACTTACTTACTTTTGGTGTATGTTGCGGTAAAAGGCTGACCCAATGTCAGCGTAGAACGAGACTGCTTCCTCGTTGTCCATGATTATGTTGTCATCAAGAGTTAGTTTCCATCACACTAAGGTACCTTGGCTCTGGATGTCGTTGTTCAGTGGTCATCCTTCTCATTAGCTGATTCGGGTGGTCGATGATGTTCCGTACTAGCCTCTTCGCTGAAAGGACTAGGTATTTGTCCAGCGGGATTATGTTGGCTTCAGAGTAGAGATGTTCGTTCCTGTAGTGTTTCCGTCGCTGCCGGTCGAAGTACAGGCCGGTGCAAATTCTGAGAATCTTCCTCTCGAATACTTGAAGCTCCTTCATGGCTGTCTTTGAGATTGAAAACCAGACTGGGAATGAGAAGCGTATGACTGGTCGTAAGAGCTGTTTGTAGATCAGTAACTTCGTTGGTTGACTTAGTCCTGTTCTTTTCTTCATCAATGGGTGTAGGCGGTGGAAGGCCCAGCTGGCTTTTCTGAGTACATTTCTTGAGTGTGGGTCGAAGCTTAGCAACTCATTGAAGTGGATTCCCAGGTACTTCACATTCTGTTTGGCAGCTATGGTGGATCCGTCAGGGAGTCTCAAGACCAGGTTTCTGCAATTGGCTGCGGTGCGGCGCTTTCAAGACTTGCATATTTTCAAAAATAAAGTAAATACCTATTTTTTACATCAAAATTTTTGCTATCATTCAAACTCAAAAATTGCTGTGGGCGCTCGGTCAATTTGTATTTTCCAATTTTCATCCCAAAAAACTCTGATCAAGATACATACCGTTGCCCTAATATTGGGTTGCCGTAAACGCCAAAATTCACTTTTTTAGTTTGGTATGCAGTTATATGTTTTAGGGGTAGATCTTTCCAAATCTTTTATCCGTTTGGCTCTATCCCTTTCCGTTGCAAAGATATACAGAATGGTTTTGACGTATATCCATCGAATTCATCATGTTGACGTAATTGTTATGATGTAAACGCCAAAATTTGGCGTATACGTCAAATTTTCAATACAATTTAGGCAAATTTTTCTTTAAGTATTGTTGTCGAATTAATCAAATCCGTACCGTATTACAATAGGCGAAAATTCGTCAGGTGACTCGCCTCAAACTTCAAAACTAAGCAAAATTGCTTGTGACTGGCCGGCGAATGCAAATAAAATATGAATTTATTAGCTAAAACATTATATTTTCAATCAAAATGGGTTTAATAATATATACAACAGTAAAAAAAAACCATTATCAACATAAAACCATAAAGAAAAACAATTTTTAAAATGACACACGGGTACACCAAATTAAACTAGTTGACAGAGTGCACTCCCGGGTGTTGATTTTTTGATTTGTTGTAAATAATTTGGATGATTATTTCAGAAAAGTTGTTGTGCCACGAAATATTTAATTGAACTTACATATATATAAAAACGTTTAAATCTTGAAGAAAACTGCAAAAATTCATTATATTTATGACAATTATTTTTTTTGCTTTGACATCTAAAGCAAATCATTGCCAATAAATGAATTTTCGATGAATTTTTGGCGAATGAGTTCATTCGCCAACCGTAATACGAAACTTCATAACGTTCGGCAAACCGTCCGACTACAAGCGAACGTTCGATTCGCGGATCATAATTAGGCCCCATTATAATAGTTTTAGTTTTGATATAATTAGGGATCAGCGACTGTACTTTATCGATTTTACGAATAAAAAACCCTAAAAGAATTAGTTTACTCTTTTAGGGTTTTTTTATTTTCCTTGCTTAGAGTGTGTTGATTTTGTTGGCCGAATTTCGGCCGCTGGGCGATACTAGTTTTGATTAAACTTCTTACGTGTAATAAAAAGGCTTCATCATTTTTCATTCAATTGATTTTTAAACTCTAGATCCATTGTAACACAACCTATCCTTGTAATATTTTCGCGTAGGTATATATTCATTAATGACCTAGATTTAGTATTCAATTTTTTTTTAACATTTTGTTTCTCTTTTTCAGTTGACGAAATGGGGCGATACCAAAGCAGCCGAAGAAGGAGGTAAGTTATAGAGTACCAGTATTTGTGCCGTACCCTAACACAATGAGCTTACCGAAATTGCAACTTATGTTGAACATTTTATACTTCTTCAACTAGTACCTATATCTATTTGCTTCTATAGTATATGTAGTTGTATAGAGTTTAGCACATTTATACATACCTAAGTATAAAAAAAGGACTCAAAGAAATAGTCTACTTACGGCAGTAAAAGAAAATATAATCCAAAAAACCTCAAACAGACACGAAAAGGCAAAGCAAACAACTTTAGTCTCCTCATCCACAGCCCTCAGGTGGAAAGACGAAGAAAAAACAGAAAAAAAAAACCAACAAAATCAAAACTTAAATTCTAGTCTATCATCAAGGACGTAAAGCAAAAATTGTATCTACCTGAGTGGAGAACTAGTTCAGAACCCTTTTTGCACTTTCTTTCAAGTACACACGACGACGACGATGGCAATGTTGGCAATATAGAAAGCGCGAATATGGCGCATCTTTATTGGATTGAGTGGTAGCTCGGAGCCATGTACAAATATTTAATAGGTCGTTTCTATTACTAACGCCTGGCTGAGATGAGACTTTAAAAAAAGATACTTTGCGTGGAATGGAAAAAAAGAGTTAGATTGTTTATTTTTCTAATTTATTTCCTATGTACCTATATGCAGTTAGGAAAAAAGTAAATACCATTTACGGACACGGGGCGTATTAGTAACATTCTTAAAAATAGTTTTTTTTCCAAGTTCTCGGCACTACCCCTTTTTACAGGAACAAACTCAAGCCATTTTTGAACCCCCTCTAACTTCGGACTCTGATAATGTCAAAAACTTCAAACTCGTCATATTTACTAAATTGGGCAAGCACAGGTGCTTCACGAAATTTCATCTTTACAGCATTAGTGGTTCCTGAGATATAGGACGTCAAAAATTGCGAAAACCGTGACTGACTGATTTCACGATATCAGAAAGTTTTCATGTCTCATACGACTTTTTTCCTGCCCTATAAAACCTCTAAAGGTTAGAAAAACAAAAATCAGGTATTTTTTTTTTAAATGTTTAGAACGAGTTTAAGGGGCGGTCGACCTAAATTTTGTTGCTAACCAGCCTATTTATAGTTACAGTAGATGACGGATATAAGAAACTCAAAAAATCTAAGGAATTCCTCTCTTATATTCGTGTTTTCTTTTATAAAAAATTGTATATAAGAAAGAAAATTTCTTTTATAAATAAAAATGCCTATAAGACATGTCAAATGTATGGGCTTTTTTCTTTCTCGCCGATCTTCAATCTGTCACTTCTTTGGCAATTCAATAAGGGTGGGTTCAGAAATTTTGTGAAAGTTACACGGCGCATCATTTAGAAGCTTACACGGGAAAATTTCTTAGAAAAGTTTAATTTTCTATGTAGTGAATGAGATTTTGTATCAGAATAAGTTTCTTATATCAGTGTTTTTCTCATAAACGTTTTTCTTATATGAGGTTTATTTAACACGTATCTTTATGGGAATGTGCATGGTGTTTTTGGAATGTCTGTCTTATAAGCGTGTTTTTCTTATATGAGACTTTCTTATATCCGTCATCTATAGTGATTTATGAAATGTCATTACCGTTATAGTCGAAGAGGCAACCGGACCGTTAGATCACTAGCTATTCGGATAAAAGGTTTTACAATACTTAATCGATAGATATTGATAAAACTAACTCAACGCGCATGGGTTTCCTAGCAAAATTTGGGGGCATTTTTTAGACCACAATTTAGCTCATCGGCGAGTAAAAGGTTCAAACTATACTCAAACTATAGGTTAAATAAATTAATTAAACTGCTTGGCCAGGTTCAAGATTCACTACGATAGCCTATCTTGATGGATACTCATGTATCTATATTTGTTTCTGAATGGCCGCGTTCGGGCGGTACTCAGATAGGATATCTGAGATACTTTAGTATCTGATATGTTTTCGAACGGACCGGATAGGTAACCTATCAAAAATCAAAACAGCTGACAAAAGTTTAAGTACGTACCAGAAATTATGTTTTCGCAGATTTATGCTGTCTTCAATAACGTATACAGGGTGTCCCGAAACTCAACGTCAAGCGGGCACCGGGTGATAGGGCAGGTTGAACCCGTTCTTTAATAAGTATGAAAAAATAATCCATCTCGCTTGGCTTAGTAGTTATAGCAATATTAAGAAAAATCATGAAAATCGATACCCTAGCTCACATTTTTAGATACAGTGGTTACAAATTTTAAAATTTAGTTGTGTTTTCTTTTTTTACGTAATCGTTAATAACCATGCTATTGATCGCAATCACAAATCCAAGAATTAATATTGTCAGTTTCGTAAGAAAAATAAAGTTTGACTGAGTCATTGTTCAAAAAAATTTTGTAAGCTAACTTTGATACTTCATATTTTAAAAAAAATGTACCACACTACCCTCGGCAAGTTATTTAAAAAAATGGCCCGTTTCATCAAGATTTCAAAATGGTACAACACTTGCTACTTATTTACTCGAAAAAAATACGATTGCTTTTTTATTTGCAAAAGGACCTCAGTTCACTTCATATTACTTTTACGTAAATAATGCTTTTTTGTGCTCAAAAATCGGTTTTACCGAGGTGTATGTAAGATAAACAGAGGCCCTTGAATAAGACACTGTTTGCAGTAAATTAGAGTGAGACAGATCAACATTACACACGGTACGCTACGATCTACGATCTGTAAGCTGCGTTCCTGCTTTTACTAGCAACTTCTTGTAATTGTGCGCCATTGTATTACCCAGGACTCGATTAGTGCTGTGAAAATTATGTTAGTTATTATTTGGCAATTCGTAATAAAAGCCTTTCGCGAATAGCGTATTAGTACATGGCTCAAAAATATGAAAACATCCTCCATTGAAAGTAACAGTAACCTGGCATTTTATATCCCTTTAATTATAATTTTCTTAAAACTTTTGTCTGTTTTAAATTTTAATTTGTTTTCAATTTTGCGATAAAAAGTGCCTTACCATTTATTGTACAGAATTCAATTTCATACACAAATGTGCAAAATTATTTTTGTAAGACGCATGGTTCTCATGATATAGCGAAAAATTTTTAACACCAAGCGAGATGGATTATTTTTTCATACTTATTAAAGAACGGGTTCAACCTGCCCTATCACCCGGTGCCCGCTTGACGTTGAGTTTCGGGACACCCTGTATATGACAGATATAACCATTTTTCTTTTTTATTTTTGCAACAATTGTAATAGGTATTTTTATGTTTAAAAGCCAAAAACAATCAACAAAAAATAAAAACAAACAACTACTCAAGCGACAGCCGAAAACCAAAAGTCAGCTGTAATCAGTCGTTCCTCAAATTGCGCATCGGATAGTTTAGTATCCCGAAAACATTAGGATTGCTCTAGATTTGTTTTTGTTTCATGAGCTAAATTTTCCTTTGGGATTACAACAACACAAACCTATCCGGATAGGTTTGGATTGCCGCCTGAACGCGCCCAATGACTAAGTTTGGATAGGTTATATTTGCTATCAAAAATCAGCTGCTCTTGACATTTCTCATCGGATAGAAAAGTATACCAGAATTTTTAGGATAGCTTGAGATTTCTTTTTTGACAACAGCTGCTTTTTCATCAGATGTTTTTTACTAGGGATTACAGCAACACAAAGCTTTCCAAATCGCTTTGGATACAATCCTGAACGTGGCCATTTAATCTAAAGATATATCGAAACCACTTTACTATTTTAGATCATATTATAACTATGTTTGGTAACGTGAAATTTCTTGCTGATTTGCACAAATTTTCACAAATTCCTGTTTGTTAACTCAAAAAAGTTGCAACGAGTGAGCACAATGAGAGAGCAAATAATTTCCCCTCCTTTGGATAACTTACGAATTTCTGCTACATAAATTTCTGTGTGCAAGTAGTGTATGTATAAGTATACTATTACACGATGACTCTAGAGTCATGAATCTTTTCAAACGTAATGAGTGCGAAAGAGAAAAAGAATGAGATGGAAAACCTGTGAACCGGAGAGTCGTGGGCTAAATTTCGGCGACTCTTTTTGACGTTTTTCTTTTCTCTTGTTCGTTATTTTACCATGTTGCTTCATTTCTATTCGTGTCTCGCCGAGAGTACATGTATACTTGTTATGGTGCGTAGACAAAGAGTATTAACACGGACAACAAACCTAAAAGAGAACTGTCAAATTTGAGTCATGAATCGAGAGTCAGCGTGTAATAGCACGCGACTCACAGAATGATTTTTAAAGAGGAATTCGAAAAAAGAGCCATGACTCTTGAGGCAACGTGTAATAGCTGACTAACTAACGACTGTCAGAACCTCAACTGACAGTTTATACCAATTGACATCGGCTAAGAAACATAAAAAAAGACATTTTGGTCTTCGCTATCTGACTATAATGGCAATATTTCATCATATTTATGTTATAGATTTTTGAGAACATATGAAAAATTGAAAATTTATAGTCACACATAAAAATGATTCATGTCACCGTTTGGCGCCAAAACATAAAAGTGACTATTTATACAAAAAGTGGTTCAGTGCGTTTGTTATCATTTTGGGAAGTTTACCCCTTTCCGAGAGAAATTTTCCCTTCTTTGAAAATTTGACAGGTTTTACACATTTTATCGGATACCGAACAAACCTTATAATTAGCAAGGCTGCCATTTTCCCAGTATTAAGGCTGTAATAACAATTATTTTATTTTCCATTTTTCCAAGATGTTTCTCAAGGCTAATTTTAATATTTGTCCACGGACCCTTTACATGCCAAATATCGATATTTGTTTTTGTTTTTAACACCGCAGTGTGAAGTTTTTGGGTACACTCGAACAGCCGTTTTTTTAATTTCTGACAGTTTCAACTGTGACAACCTGTGCAATATATTTAGCCAGTTCAGGTTTCTCAAGCTCACTGAGATCTCAGAGACCTCAGCAATCTCAGAAATCTGAACGTAATTCCTCAGTGAGATTCCTCACTTTTGCTGTCAAAAAACTGAGACTTATATTTTTTGGATTCGCTTGCTCAATTATTTTTTGTCGCAAATGATTAATTAATAAAAAAAGAGATGGAAATTGGTTTTGACTTCTATAGCGGAGAAATTTTGTTCAGGTTTCTCCTTCTGTTCAGTGGAGCTGAAGAAACTTGCTCAGTGAGATCTCAGAAACGTGAACTGGCTAATTACCTTAGATTTGTGTACTGTGACACTTAGGGCTAATATTCGTCAGGTGATTCGCCTCAGACGTCAAAACTAGGCGACTGAAAATTGTTTGTGACTGGCCTGCGAACACAAATAAAGGCTCTCCCAAACCAACGCGATTATTCGCCGTGACAAAAGAAAACAACAATAACAATACGTGGTTGTCAAACAAAACAACACGTTGTTGTTTGCGATTAATCGCGTTTGTTTGGGAGAGCCTTAAAACATGAATTTATTAGATAAAATCATTATATTTTCAAATAAAATGTGTATAATAATATCTCCTGTCAATGCCCAAAAGGTAAAATAGCCATTATCGGTACAAAACAAATAAAGAAAAATTTTTTAAATAACACATCGATACACCAAATTAAACAAGCTGACAGATCGTACTCCCCGGTGTTGATTTTTTTGATCCGCTGCAAGCCATTTGATGATTTGGATGATTTATTAACATAAAGTTGTCGTTCCACAAAATATTTAAGTAAACTTATTGGAAAACGCATAAAACTTGAATAAAAATTCCATCAAATTATATTTATGACATTTATTTTTTTCACTTTGACATCTGAAGCAAATCATTGACAATAAATGAATTTGCGATGAATTTTTGGCAAATGCGTTTGTTCGCCAACCGTAATAACGAAACTTCATAACGTTCGCCAAACCGTTCGACTATAAGCGAACTTTCGGTTTGCGAATCATAATAAGGCCCTTTAATATATTTAACTGCGCCTCACTACATAACCATCAACGTAGCAGAAGTTACAAATGTATTTTTTTTTTTTTTCAAAAAGTGAGAGTTCGGCCAACTCTGCCTAGTGCCATCAAATCAAATCATTCAATTTTTTTTTCAAGCTGGGACCTTGCAATTACAATTTTAATTGCAAATTAAAAAACCATACAAATTTTTATTGTTTCTTAAGCTTCCTCGAAAACTGTTTAACATCCTTACATATATTCAGTTTTGTAGTTTCCATTATTATGTATATTATATATGTATGTATTATGTAGGTATGTGAGCTTATACAATACACCCACACTCGGCACAAAGTAATTGCTCTAACCTAACAAGTCAAGTAATAATAAATTGAAGAATGTCTAACAGCCTTTGTATAAATCTTCCTTATAAATTATTCGAGGTCGGCAGCCATTGACCTAGTTTTGAATTGAATATTTACAGCGCCCTCTATAATCAGCATCAATATAGCAAAACGTATGCACACAATCGCTGTGGCTGTGGCATCTCCATCTGTCACTGAAGGTCGCTCACCTTTTCTCTCTCATGGTTGTGGCATCCATAGTACATATCCTTCGTTATGTAAAATACATATACAGATTTGTGCAATGTGTTCAAGATAATATCCATGGTCATGTTTGTCGAAACTTAATCAAAATAGTTAAACGAAACTAACTATTGTAGAAACATATACTAGAACTTCCTAAAAACGTCTTCTTATGTACTAGGTAATGTCAAAATTCTGCCAAAATTATAATTAGATTTTAAGTTTTGTAAAAGTGATTTTTATGTTGGTTTCTACATTTACTTAAATTGAATTGTATGCCTAACCTACATAGATTTTATAAGACGATGACGATAGGTATAAATTTAACTTCTTAAACACTCTTGAGAGGGAAACAACCCTATGTACTTATGTACTTGTAATTTTCGTCATTTTGTCGATTTCCTTATTGTTTTATCCTCTTTTTTATTACTACTTTAAAGGTGCATTGGACTGTTCGGGGGGTAAAAATGCATGTGATACTTTTTGAAGCCCAAGCCCCAATGGTCAAGTGTTTTATACAGTCAGAGAAATAAAAGTATACCTACATAAATAAAAAAAAAATTAAATTTGATGGCACAACAGCTCATGAAGAACTAGGGCCTATAGTGACTCACAACTCTCAACCATTCCTGTGTGCGTGTCTGCAGGAATGGAGGGGAACTACAGTTTATTGCCGAATCCGAACGGCTAACGAGCGGCACTTTTCTGTGCCAGGAGATACTCTTGGAGGATTTGTCAATTCCTCGCAAGAGGCAGTAGCCGTTTTTTCTTTTAAATAAATAGGTGGCGAGGCTGGGGATCGAACCTTAGACCTCCGGCATGACAGTCCATCGCACTAACCATCACGCCACGGCTACTACCTACACAATCATAAAAAAAAAGAATTCTTCACAATTTCAAATCGCATCCTACAATTGAAGCTTTTTTATTCGCTAATTTTTTTAACCCTCCTCTCCGCCAAAGATTTGGTTTCGATAAAAATCTTTGGTTCATTTAGGTACACGCTCCTTCCTTGCCAACCGTATGGCGTATAATGCAATCCTTTTTAACTCTCATCTGATTCTGATATTTAAATACTGTAGATATTGTTAAAATATCCAAACAAGAAATTAACGATCTCACGAAACAATCTGCACTAATATTCTGGAGAAGGAACTAAAGATCTGAAAAAGAAATTGAAATGGAATATCGGAAGTTATGCCCTAGAAAAACGGCCATCAGCCAGTAAAATGGAAATGACGCTTGAATACCACTTTCCTGCTTAGTCCTGCCATTTAGTTTTCGGCAAAAGTCTTAAGAGATCAAGCCGACAACGCAAAGTTCTCCTACAAACATTTTCAACCACTTAAAATTTGATCTGCATGAATTCTTGATTTTTTATAATTCTTTTATTTTAAACGATGCTTAAAGAATGGATCATTGCCTCAAATATAAAGTCCCAACGTCCAGCCAGCCTACTTCCCAGCTATATGCCTTCCATTATGAACATAAAGTTTCTTGAGGGCGTTCTTCATTTGGGGTAATCAGTGGAACATTTGAAGACTATGGACTGGTGCGTCGCTATATTCTCCAAGTGTGCCGGACTAAATAAATATATCGAAGAATGTTCAAGGCAATAAATCAAGTTTTCATATATTTCCCAACCCTATTCATCGATAAAGTATTTTCTAAGGACTGTTTTTCTCTTCTGTGCTAGACTGGGGCAGTCACAATCGAAGGGTTATAAGCCCCCTTCAGTTAGATGTACTACTCATATGGGTTTCAATTGAACTGTGACCTGTTAGAATTCCAAAAAAGAGGGACAGAGTTGAAGCTTTTTAGTGTTGGGTACCCTAGCCCAAAGTCCAAAATCCACAAACCAAAATTCACAAAAATAAAATACCCAAAACCAAAATCCTCAAATCCAAAATTCACAAAACTGAAATCCATGATACGAAAATCCACAAATACAAAATCCTCAAACACAGATTTCCCATATTTTAAGTATATGTACATTTAAGAAAGGCAAAAAGTTTTTAAAATTAGCAGAAATTGTGATCGGCCTGGCAATCGTGAAAAAGCTTTGACTCTTAAGTCTACCTATATACAACCTTGGTGTTGGTAGTAGCTCACTTAAGTTTTGATTGTTTCATTCAAAATTTTCAATGCATTACCTAAATATTAACAAAGCAGGGGCTGGCATTCATTTGTGGATTTTTAATTTGTGTGCTTGTGGATTTTGGATTCGTGGATTTTGGTTTGAGGATTTTGGGCTTGGGGAGTTTAAATTTGTGTATTTTCAAAATTGTGGGGTTTTTGGATTTGAGGATTTTGGTTTTGTAGATTATATCAGTCTCCCGCTTGTTTAGCTTGAGCAAGTAGCAGAGGTAGCCTTTTTTTTTAAAAAAACAACCTTAGCAATGCATTTTTAAGAAACATCTGACCACACATTCCTCGAAACTCGGGTAAGTGCAAATTGGTGACCATTTTGTCTTTTGCGGCTTTGAGGAAACTCTGGTGAACTCTACTCCTGTTTTTTTGCTCCAGTGCTATAAGTACCCACTACCCAGGATACCGTCTGGTCAATTGATCTGCTATTTAACTCTCGTGTCATGGTGTTTTGGGATCCATCAAAAGGAAATAACTTTGATTGCCACCTGGCTATCTATGGAATGGAAATATCAATATTCTTATTGAACAGTTCACATGTTGAAAAACATTTTGGAACCTCACAAATTACAAGCACTTTTGCCTGGAAAACGCTGCAAAAGTTTGAGGCTTTATTCAACAGTTTATGGGTTATCTGAAAAGATGTCTGACCCTACCCCATCGTTAGGGAGAAATCTGGAGCAAGTTTTACGTTTGTACTGCACGGTTTTCCTTCCATAATTTCCTTATTGCTGGGTTAAAATCTATTAACAGTGAAATTTATTTATTTGAATGTCTATGCCAGAGAATTATAGTTATGAACTCAGCGGTCGTAAGGTCGTATAGAGCACTTCTGGACACCAAGTTCTTGGTAAAAAGATCGTGTGGGGTTAGTGAAAGGAATGTTGCGGTTGATGTGGTTCCCATGGCATGTCATTATTTTTGCTCATAGTAGAGCTAATCCAAACTTTTCAGATAACTTGATGAATGCGCTTTCTTCCAAGTCATCTAAAAAAGGTTTTCAATATCAGCCTCAGCAGCCTTGTTGGGTATCCCTATAGGAACTCTTTGTTGGTCGGGTTGTCAGATATGTTGGCCATCATCATACAGAGGTAGAATAATATACTCTTCTCTACCTAACATAGGAATAAGGAATGTTTATGAGGTCCGTCAAGCTGGGTCCACCACAACGGAAATTCAAAAATCTAACTATGCTGGAATTAGGGGCTAATTTAGGGCTAATTTAGTACTCCAATCCCGAAAGAGCCCCAAATTCCCTTTACCCTAAAACTTGTGGTGAACTCAGCTTAACGTCAAGCTGGGTCCACCACACCTCTCCCAATACACAATTGCAAAAATCTAATGATGCAGGAATTAGGGACTAATTTGGCGCTAATTTAGTACCCCAATCCCGAAGGAGCCCTAAATTCCCTTCATCGTTTAGAGGGCAAAACTAATTCGATGACGTCATAATGCCGTCAAGCTGGTTCCACTACAACCTCACAATTCAGTATTTCAGAAATCTAATGATACAGGAATTAGGGGCTAATTTAGTACCCCGATCGCGAAGGAGCCCCAAATTCCCTTCACACGAATAATGAAGCCTTATTTCAATTTAGAAATGGAAATGGCGTGATTTCAGGTCACTGTTTGATGTCTCCTCTGTCTTCGAAATTTAGCAGTATAAGAAGGTTCTCTTTCCAGACCCTCAGCACAGTTTTTATTTATATTAGGTACGTATTTCGGCAGGCTTCTGTTCTATAACCTTGGGGAGATCGTTTCACCCTTTCAAACAAAATTTCATTATTAGGCGCGTTTTATTGGTAATTCGTAGCTAGCGCAGCAATATAAGTTCAATAAAACGCTATATCAACTTTTATGTCCACTTTTCATTGTCTGGATGTGTTTACATCGTTTTTTGAGTGAAAAACAAACTTAAATTAGTTTAAGGTTCAAGTCTACACTATTTGTCCACTTTTATATTCATTAATTTACTGGCTAATTTATCGGCACTTTTGGTTTTGTTATTGTTCATCAAGTGAAATTTTACTGCGCTAACTATAAAATTGCCAATAAAACGCACCTATTATAATCTTGCCATAACACTCTTGTTTTCCTTCCTGAGAAGTCGTTGCTCCCGCCTTCTTTTTTTTTCGGATAGATCTCCTGGGTTGTTTTGTTTTCTCTGGTTCTAGTCTATCTACAGTATACTGTTTGATCTTGTTCTTAGCTTCAAGATATGTCAGCATACTCACCAAGTCTTAGTTCGTTCTGGTTTCCTTGTGAAATTCCGATGGCATATTGACAATGTTTTCTCTGATTCTCCGCATTTGATGCGGTGTGGTGGGCTTGCTGAGAGATAGTAGAGGCGTGATCGGCAAAAGTATGGACGTTATCTTGAAGCAGCTTTGTGACGTCAAATTATAAATTTTGATTTGTTGTATGCCAATTTGAAGCGTCATAGAAGCCAATGCTGATTAGGGCACTTGGTCAAATGCATATAGCAAATATAATTTCAAATAACTTAAATATACTGGACTAAGAAAATGATACAGTGTATGTGAATAAAAAACACTGGTAGGATATTTGTTGTGCTTGTTAAATCGAAAATGGGTTCCAACAGAGTAACAGAAAAACGGCGCAGGGACATAAGGCCCAGGGACATAAAGCCCAAATTTTATTTTTGGGGCTTATGTCTCACTTGAGTGGGACATAAAGCCGAAATTTAATTTGGGCGTTAAGTCCCACCCAAATGAGACATAAGCCCCAAAAATAAAATTTGGGCTTTATGTCCCACTAAATAAGAATTTCCAAATGATAAAACTTGAGTTATTTCAGGACCAACAAATTTTTTTTTATTATTTAAATATATTTACAATTTTAGTTTTAAGGAATTTGATAAACCCACAATTTTGATAAATTCAAAGTTTCTTTAAATTCATATTCTTTAAATGCAAAAGAAACTTTGCATGCACCCAACCTCGTACTTACCCCAAATCCTATAGCGGGCCAAGCAGGGGGGTTGCAGGGGGGCAGCATACCACCCCTTACATACCTCTCTGTTAATACGCGGTGTATAAATAGTGAGGGATGTAAGGGGGGGTATGATGCCCCCCTGCAACCCCCCTGCTTGGCCCACTATAGGGTGCATGCAAAGTTTCTTTTACTTGGTGCTAGACCCGGCCATAGAAAAAAAATGATTGCATTAAACCCCTCTACAAAAACCGTTATTATTTCGCGGCGCCTGAGTTTTCGTAATCTTGCCTGTTTTTCCCAATTTTCGTTAAAATAAAACACCAAAAAGTTGTTGTTTATTTTATTGAAATGCGAAATGTTTTTACCCTTATGCTTCTTAAAAATTTGGGATTTATGTCCCATTTTTAACAAAAAATATTTGGGGGTTAGGTCTCACTTGGGTAAGTACGAGGTTGGGTGCATGCAAAGTTTCTTTTGCATTTAAAGAATATGAATTTAAAGAAACTTTGAATTTATCAAAATTGTGGGTTTATCAAATTCCTTAAAACTAAAATTGTAAATATATTTAAATAATAAAAAAAAATTTGTTGGTCCTGAAATAACTCAAGTTTTATCATTTGGAAATTCTTATTTAGTGGGACATAAAGCCCAAATTTTATTTTTGGGGCTTATGTCTCATTTGGGTGGGACTTAACGCCCAAATTAAATTTCGGCTGTATGTCCCACTCAAGTGAGACATAAGCCCCAAAAATAAAATTTGGGCTTTATGTCCCTGGGCCTTATGTCCCTGCACCCAGAAAAATATGGTTTATTGAAATGTCGCTTACTGTTATTAACTATCCCATTGAATCAGAAGTCATTCACTATTTCTTTTCTACTTATGCTATACTCACTCAGTGAAACTTTTGAATGCTCGTTGTAAATACTATTCAGTAGACAATAACAGACTATAGGTTGGCAATAAAAAAAAAAAACTATTGGTAGCGGTGGTGATGGTGATGTGGTGGCGTACCACTTTGCCGGGTGATATACCCTTGTGAAAAGAGACTCGAATGTATATGTATTACCAACTTACCAACCATACCCCTCAAACTGCACACCTTCTTTGAACAAATTACTCATTATATATGTAGTTGGCTCACCGTGTGCTTCGTTCAGGGCATTGAACCCCGTCTTTTATATTCATTGTGGGAACAAAAAAAAACATAATAACCCTTCAGTCACGGATATGCAATTGTATTGATTGACCTGGAAACATGTTTTCTTTAGCCGAAGCACTTTCACGTTCGCTGATTTTGACATACTTTCGAAAGTGTTGTTGTTTTTTGTTTTCTTGTCTTTTTTTTATGGAATTTATTATTTTTGTATTATTTTAGCTTAAGGAAAGGATAGGGTTTTTTTTTTTTTTAATTTCTGCATCTAATTCTTTTATAGTGATGAAAGACGAAACTAATCTATTGACTTTGACGTATGTATGTATATACCGTTAGTATGTTTTTATGTATGAGTTGTAATATTTTATTATAGTTTTGCATGGAACAATTGATCAGTTATAGGCTTATGAATACGTTCAAATTGTCCTGGGACCTGGATTCAATTATTCTATAGTTACTTATCCAATATTGAATAAAGGCTTCTAGTTTAACGTCAAACAGATGTTTTTTCCCTAAAATTTTCTTTTTCAATAAAAATTTAACAAGTTCATTAAAACAAGTACCTACAAAATCTTCTAGGATGATTAGCAACACAAACTTGAAAGTGCGTTATTATGTCTGTTTGCTTCCCTGGTTTGTTGCCTTAGTTCCCTTTCACACGAAGATACTACTTGCTGGAGATTTTTTCGACGTTTTCTTTAAATCTCCTTAACAATCTCTTGTACCTTTCACATGCAGATAGAAAATCGGAGGAAACTTGCTGTATTTTTCTTTTAAACTACCTTGGTTGAACGCACACAAACGTAGTTTGTAAAGAAACGTCAAAAGAATCTCCTGAGTTTGTTGACCGGGGAGATATCGTTCCCCCCTCTTTCTTCCGGCCCTTCTCGCCTATGAACTAATTGTTGCCGGCAACTCAGTTGCCTTGTGTGAAAGGGGACTTATTAACTATGTATACTTCTATATATATCCTGAAGCAGAAATCGAAAATAACCGTCAATCATTTATTTTCAATACGTTTCTGTCTGAGAGATATTTAATTCGCGAATTTTTTTTGTTCTTGGTCTGAGATTTATTTAAAAAAAAAATAATTTTTTAGGTCTTTGGATGAGAATTATCATTTAATTTGAAAAATAACTCTTATCTGTTGACTTTTTTTATAAAAAATAAAGGGAAACGATCAACATTTTCCATTTTTTTAAAAGTATTATTTTGTTCCTACTTTTTAGAAAATATTTCTAAATTAATATTTTTTGACAAAGTACCTATTTAATTTTATTGAATTATTTTTTAATTATTCAAAATTTCAAGAAAACTCATTTTGAGCTGGATTTTTTTTTTAATTCTGCAAAATGCCTTAATGTATAAAAAAAAATTTGGTACGCTAAATAACATTTTAAGCATTTTTATGAAGTTCTAGAGGAAAAATATTGATTTTTTTGAAATTATTTTTGACCAATCCAAGGAAATGAGCAGGGCCACGGAAAAATTGCCAAATCGCTAGAAAAAAAATTCTGGAAAATGCTCCCTTTCAATTGATGCATCGCATTATATAAAAAATCGACTTTTATCTTTAGACGCATCAAAGTTTACACTTTTAAACTTGACTTGCGCCTAAAATAAGCGACCTAGCGACTTCAGTCGTGCCAGTTCTAAAAAATCTAAATAAAAAGTTAGTAAAAAAAGTTTATTTTTTTCAAAACTTAAAAAAAGAAATAAATAAATACGTAGATAAATAAATATATTCTTGGTTGTCAAATCTACAAAATAGGGAAGGTAGTTTCAAAATTATACACTACCTAACCTGCTCTCGAAGTAAACCAGCGGGTGGTAAACTGTCCAGAGGTAAATTGGCGCCTGCCTGGCGACTGATCACGACCGCCTTAAGCGGAACAACAGAGTTGCGTGAGCTGGTACAGAGGGCGAAAAAGAGAGTTAAAATAATTGGACTTCGCGCAGCGGGCCGGGCAAAAATAAACAAAACTGTGAAGATAATAAAAGTAATGAAAAGGACAAACATTTCACCCCCTTTCCCAAGAACATAGAGCCCCCCCCCCCCCCCCCCTTCCATACGATTTTTTCTTGTCTTAACTTAACCTTCACGCGCTCTAGCTTTTTGTCACACCTTAGGTAATTCACCCTATATTCAAAATAATTCCTTACATTACAGTTTGGCCTTCGCCCCATCACTTTCACTAATGACACGCACTATCACTTTACACTTTTACCCAACTTTGCTTAGAGAGTGCTAAACAATGCATAACTAAACAGTTATCTGAAATTCCAATGGCAGAGATTTCTAACGGACCGAAAAGAAGATAAATCTTTAAAAGAGATTTATTTTTTTTCTCTTAGAGATAAGTGGTCAGTGGTTGACCAAAACCTAACAAAAATTCAAAATAAAAGTTTCTCATTGAGTTAAACCAAAAAAAATGTTTTAAGTAAAATGGTTTTTAAGTGACCATATTTTTAAATATCTGAGCAGTTCATCAATTCGCATACTTACTTTTTCTTGCTACCTAAACTCTATGCGGAGCTCCGGAATGGTTGTAGGGGTAACCGTAGGATATTAAAATTCTCTTTTCCTGTTTTCTATACAATTTTTAGTTCTAGTTTCCTTCTTGGTGAATCTATGATAGCTTCTTGCGCAGTACTTTCGATGATTGATTTCATATGGTAGTCAAGGATGCTACGACAAGTTTTCATTGCACCAATAATGTATGGAGCATTTCAGCCTTTACAGTTTTTTAGCGCTTTTTTTAGTTGTTTGTAGGTCGGCTCCATTGGTAATAATGTGTGCTATAATATCCTGACAACACCATGATTCACCTGTAAGTCTCTTGCATGTCATTTGTGGCTTTCCTGACAGTTATTTCTAAATTTAGTTTGTTGTCTATAGTGTTATTCTTAAAATGTTTCCCTCCGTCTTCATTTCTATTACTTCGCTTGCTAGGCAATCATCATTTTTGCTTAGTTAATATTTAATCCTACACCACCATTTCCTTGTGATTGTAAGCCCTTTATGTATTATTTCACAGTGAATTTCTTCGAACTTCTCTGAGACCCAGTTTTTGAGTGAAAGATTAAATTTAAACCCGATTTAACTCACATAATTTGCTGAGTTAACTCCTGTATCCTTCAAGTTTGGTAGTTCGATACGTATGTATATAACTTTTCTACTGAAAAACTGCTTTTTTAATTAAATGTCAATAAATGAATGAGAGTTAACACACTCTGGTTTAATTCTCCATTGAAATAATGGCCCTAAGGCTGTTAAAATGATGATCGCGCATTGCTATTGCTGTGATAAGTAGGACACTAGAACAGGACTAGCGTTGCCAGACGTCGTGGTTTACCCGGGACGTCCCGGATTTCAGATAAAATTTTAGTTTTTTCCCGGGTGTTGACCAGAACTCACCGAATATCCAATGTAAACATCTTTAAATATTTACAAGAGACTAACTGCGTTGTGGTCTAAATTTAACATTGAGTAGAAAGTTATTATGGCAACCTGACAGCTTTCACTTCAAATTGGAAAAATAATTACACTAATGTCGTTTTCTGTTGGTCTCTTAGCACTCTTTTTTCACTCTATTCACACTCCCGACACTCAAAAAACCTTCCATTTGCTGTTCGGAGTGATGATTTAGGAGTGTTTTTTCACTCCGGATTTCATTAAGGAAGGCTGGGAGTGCACTCTGAAAACACATGCTTTTACTTTACTTTGTATTGGATTAATTGCGTTTCTTTTTGGGATGTTCTGGAATTGAAATTATTGAAAAATTCATTTTAGTTTTTACTTCTACATAGGTGCTCATATTACAGAAGAAAGTTTTTCATATTCCATTGGAATCAAAAACGAGTGAAACGCTCTGAAAATCTAATCAAAAACTACAAAATTCGATTCCCAAAACTGCCAATTTCCTTCAGCTTTAGTTAAAAACAACTTAAACTGGACCTAAAATTGTTAAATGTAGAAGTTTTGGGAAATATACAAACGGAACAATTAAAGATGGTTTTAAATTGGACTCATTCGCATTCCATGTGACTCATTTTGACGTCTCTTTTTATTTTATAGTGAGAAACATACAGAGTGAAGTAAGATTTGCTTCGCAATGCGAATTTATGAACTAAGATCATGCGTGAAATTCACACGGTGAAATGTGAATTAAATAAAAATCTCTTAAAATTTTATCCGAAGATAAATATTTGACACTAATGAGGTGAATATGTACGTGGAACCTTCAAAATGTAACCTCGGATAGAATTTTGTTTCACGGAGGGCCTAAACAAAAATTTTACCTGTGAAACACTCACTGTTTTCTGAAAAGAATTTTTTGATTAGCCTAGATATGATGAGTTTTTATTTTTTCCTGGGGAAAAAATTTAAATCCCGCTATTTTTCCAAATTTTGGTTATTTGTCTCGCCGAGTTACGAGAAAAATCTAGCAACCCTCAAAGGACAAGGGCAAAAGCACATCTCACTGAGGACCCGTCTATTGTTGTGGTCCTTTTCTGAACATTTTGCCTTATTGCCTGTGACTTTGTCGTTCTTTCCTGAATTTATCTCCACTCTTCTTCATAAGAGGTGTTGCCGAAAACATCTTTAAAACCTAAGATAACACATAGTGTGGTTTCTTTTGCAAATTGGAGACCGATGAACATTGGTCTTGAATTTCTGAAAAATACAATGGGAAGGAAAAATAGAGATAGGCAAAGTAAATTATACCACATTCTTAGAGTTTGGCAAAAGAATCTCTGTAACTAACAGTAGGTGCGTCCAAAATTGAATTCAAGACTCAAGAGTAAACTGATGCGAGTTGGTTGAACCACAAGTATAAAGGTTGAATTGCTTAAGCGGGTGAAAGACAAAAGGCTATTTCAATGTTTGTGCTTATAAAAATAACGATAAAAAGGCAAATGTTTTCGTTATAAATTATTCTATCATTCCTATCATTTTTAAAGCTCATTTCTGGGTGCGTTGGGTAATATGAGGTAGAGAATCGTAGACAAAACGGATCCCTGAGGCACACCAGAATTTAGTTTGTGAATTCAAGATTTTCAACCGTCCAATACGACTTCCTCACCTGGAATCTGGCCAACAATTATGTTCCAGATTCTGCTAGAAATCTTTTTGCTGCAGCAACGTCAAACTACCGTTCATAACTACTCGTTCGTCCTCAGCATCCCTTTATATTTTTAAAACTTAAAATTACTTCATTATACAAATTTTAGGCTAATTTCTTGTAAACAAATTCCATGAATCTGTTTTTTATTGGTATCAATACAATATTTTTAATTTTACTTTCAGACGAAGGAAAAAAACTTCACTTTGTCAGCCCAGCTAGACGAAAATCCGTACTAGGGCCAATTTTGAGTAAAATCAAAAATAATGGAGCCGACTCTGATAGCGAGAAAAAAGGCGATGGTCATGTTATTGTTCAAATTGAATCCGCCAAAAGAGTGAAAGTATACCACATGATTTATTATTTTACTAAAAGTATCTTCTTATAATCCATATAAATAAATCTTTCTTTAAACTTTAGAGGCACAGCATCCATGGTATGATGGAGGAGGAGAACATTATTCGTCCACATCAGGAGATTCGTCAGCTAACCTTGGAAGAGAAGAAATTTCTTTTAGCTGTTGAGCGTGGCGACATGGCTGGAACTAGACGGTTTTTTTTTAAAAGCTCCAAAATAGGATAAACCTTATACTTATAACAATTTCTCTTTTAATATGTTTATAGGATGCTTCAAAAAGCCCAGGACACAGAGTACATCAACGTCAATTGTGTTGATCCCTTAGGACGTACTGCTCTCTTGATGGCAATCGATAATGAAAATCTTGAGATGGTTGAATTGTTGATCAATTATAACGTTGATACCAAAGATGCATTGCTCCATTCGATTTCTGAGGAATTTGTTGAAGCTGTTGAAGTTTTGCTTGATCATGAAGATATCAATTTTCAAAATGAAGGCAGCCATGTGAGTATTTTTCAGCACTTTCATTTAACAGACGTTTGATCGGCCAACCGGTTGCTTAACTGACATGAGGATCTTGTTTAATGTCACGAGTAAAATGTGTATAAGCAATTTATCGACCAATCAAAAGTTTTTTTTTAAAGAAAAAAAGAATACTCAGGATCAATTCTTACAGAGTTGGGAGTCAGCCCCAGAGGATACATCAACTTTTACACCAGATGTAACACCTTTGATACTCGCTGCTCATCGAGATAACTATGAAATTATAAAGATCCTATTGGATCGTGGTTCTGTTCTACCAATGCCACATGATGTTCGGTAAGATTTGTTTACCTCCGTTACTTCCGAAAACTATCAATTTCTCCAATTTTAGTCCAAAATTATAAAAAAAAATTAAATTGAACTCAAATTGACAGTTGGGGAAGTAAACAAACGGGCCTTAAGTCTACTGCCATTTTTTTAAAGAGTTTTGTTCTTATTTATAGTTGCGGTTGTGATGAATGTGTTCAGTGTCGACAAGAGGACTCCCTTCGTCATTCGAGATCACGTATTAATGCCTATCGAGCTTTAGCTAGTCCAAGCCTTATTGCCTTGTCCTCAAAGGACCCAATTTTAACTGCATTTGAGCTTTCATGGGAGCTTCGAAGATTAAGCTTTTTAGAACACGAATTTAAGGTAAAATTAAGAAAAAAAATTCGTATTTTTATAAAGGTTTTCTGTATAAACTTAACTTTTTAGAATGAGTATCAAGAATTGCGGAAACAGTGTCAAGATTTTGCCACCGCACTTTTAGATCATACAAGGACATCACATGAATTGGAAATACTGCTCAATCATGATCCCACCGGTCCAGGTTATGAGCATGGTGAAAGAATGCACTTGAATCGATTAAAGTTGGCCATAAAACTGAGGCAAAAGAAGGTTAGCAAGTGTAGTTTTTTTTTTTCTGGTAAATTCTTTAACTTAAATTTGTTATTCTTCTTGAAGTTCGTAGCTCATTCAAATGTTCAACAACTACTAGCTAGCATTTGGTATGAAGGTTTACCGGGATTCAGGCGAAAAAATATGGCACTTCAAACATTAGACATAATTCGAATTGGTATAGATAAATTAATTTTATTTGGTAATATGTATTTTTTTTAACACAGTTTTGTTCGCAGGAAGTCTATTTCCAATATTCTCGCTTGCCTACATCCTAGCTCCGTATTCCAATATCGGACAAACGATGAGAAAACCTTTTATAAAGTTTATATGTCATAGTGCGTCTTATTTTACTTTTTTATGTAAGTTTAGTGGATTATTTTGATCAATACTTTTAGTGACTGCATTTTCAGTGAAATGAAAAATACGTCCCAAATAGTTCCATAATCTTTTTCCTATGTTTCAACCTCAAGAATAAGAACTGAAAAAGTGTGAAAAGATTTAAATTTCGAAAAACAACGTACAAAACTTCTAGATATTAGTTCCAATTCTGTCTATTCCTCCATACGTTTCGCCTCTTTCATTTCCTCAGCCCTAACTTTTTTTTGCGCCGTACGTTAAAAAACATAAACCTGTCCAACTGATTATGGTTTTTAACGTACGACACTTCAAAACGCTAGTTTTGAATCTTTATATTCCCTACACGCTTTACTTCTTTCATCACGTTGCCCAGTTTTTAAAATGTAAAGGTAGATTCTGTTTTTTATGCGGTTTTTCAATGGTAAAAAAAATCAATTTTTTTGATCCAGATATGTCAAAACACCGATTTTTACAATTTTCGCCTTCCAATGGGAAAAAAATTGATTTTTCTGGAAAAAAAATCAATTTTTTAGATCTGGATTTTGCGGCAGATCTACCCTTCTTCTAACTAACACCATTATACACCAGTACAATTGACAGCTACCAGTTTGACAACATAAAGTCCACAGACACGAATATACACTAATACGATGACAAAAAAAAATAAATCTGAATTCGTACTCCATTCGCTACGAAAAAAAATCGAATTTTAGGCAGAAATCTGAATTTACCAAAGGAAAACCCCATTAATCAAAGGCGTAAAAAAAGATATGGAATAAATGAAGATGATTTTTCATAAATTCACTCAAACTTAGTGCTAATCCTACAAAAGGTAGAAAAAAAACTCAACAACTGATCAAAATTAAATTGTTCTAGTTCTTCTTATGTTGGCATCACAGCGTATCGAAACATTCATAGGTGGTTGGTTTTGGCAAGAGTCACCAGCCATAATTCCAGACGAGGAAGTTCCAACAAAACGAGGCGCTCAGCCAACATTTATCGAATGGCTTATATTAGCATGGGTTAGCGGTAAGTTGACTTAGGGCTTAACCACGTTCAAGAAAAAAATTGCAAAATTGGGAAATATATGTAAATATATGGTCTAGTTTCTCTTTTTCTATTTTTGCAAAAAAAATCTTGAATAAATGTAATGTATATAGTTAAGCCTATTCAAAAACACATGATTTTGAATTCCAGGACTAATTTGGAGTGAGGTAAAACAGCTATGGGATGTTGGTCTGCAAGAGTATCTTAACGACATGTGGAACGTTATAGATTTTGTAACAAATTCTTTGTATGTTGCAACAGTTGCGTTGCGTGTGGTATCCTTTTTTCAGGTAAGAGATTAATAAAAGTTTTTTTTTTTTTTTTTAAGTGCTTTGTTATCCAAAAAAAACAACCGTTTTCAAGATTAAAAATCAAGGAAAATATAATTTCGTTTAGTGCCGATCTTTCAATCATCCATATGAATATTCAGTTAACTGTCAAAGGATTAGTTTATGTGAAAAATGCGAAGTTTACCTGACTATTGAAAAATTGGTTCTTAAAGAATTATTGACATGCGTAAAAAGTAAAAGATTTATCATTAGTTTTTGCTTGATTTGTGGGGTAATAGTATTGGTTTCGTTTAAAAAAAACTAACCGATCCTCTCATCAAAATTTAGAATGATGTAGAAGTACGAAAAAAGCATTTTCTATACTATCCGTCAGTCTGTGTGTCCGTGTGTCTGACTGGTGTTTCTCTGAGTAGTTCAAACAATTTCGCACTCAAAAACTTTAAAAAATATTGGCGCAAAATTTTAGACGATTTAGTATGAAGTCAAAGCATTTATAGTATGATGCTAGGCTAAAAACAGAATTTTACAAATTTTAAACGAGTTAGCATCGTATTATCTTTTTAACATTTTACTAAATTTAAAATCGCCACATGCCTATTTTATCTTTTTAGTATCATTCTAAATCCAAAGTGGCACTTTGGCAGCTACAATTGCAAAAATGGGTTGAACTGTCACTGTTTTAGGCGTGTTCAGCTAGAAAAATAGGTTTAGTATGATACTAGTTAGAAAATATTTAAAACTAAGAATATTTTAGTGAAGAGTTTTAAAGTTAGAAAATTGTTAAGTAGTATCATGCTAATACCTTAACACCAGGCTGTTCAAAATTCTGCGCCATTATTTTTCTCGTTTAATAAATAAATCTCATATTTTTTACAGTTAGGACTGTTTACATCAAACAATCTTGTGACAAAAAGCTAGAGCGTGTAGTAGATTTCCCCTCCAGCCTAACTCGAGATTTCAATCAAACTTGATATTACAATGATAGAGAACATTATGCATGTTCCGTCTGTCTGTCTAATATGTGTCTGTAGGTCTGTCTCGACCTCGACCCACAGTCTAAACTAAAAACTGTTACGGTACCTGCCATAGAAACATTTTTTTATTTAACAGATTTTGATCTAAAATGTTTACCTTGGATACAAATATTTTCAAAAAAATATTTTTTGATTTTTTTAAAAAAAAAGTTCAATTTTTTTAAATTATGGTTTTAGTTATATGTATGTACCTATATAATTTAATTCTTAAAAATGGCATACCAATGTTTTTTAAATGTCAAGAAATTATATATACAAAAAAAAAATTAAGAAAACTGCTCCAACGATTTTTGAAATTTTTATTGCATAAATTCATATATTTTTCAAGAATGCAGATAGCGTTCTTTATTCTGGCATGTGTAGGCTGTCCAGACGTCCTCTTTTTGTCTTTAAAAAAATATCCGGTATTTATTTGGGAAAACGGGCAATTCGTCCTCTTTTTGAGTAAATTTTTCGACATCACAAAACTATAACAAAACTTTTTTTCAACACTAATTCAGAAATTGTCTGTATCGTTCTTTATAAGCCCCTAAATCTTTAAATTCCAGGAAACTCTGACTACAAGAGCAAGTTCGTGCTATCTAGTCGTTCATGTTATTTATTTAAATTTTGTATTTAATGTTTTTATTGATTTCCATTTTGTTTGTTCTTGTAACATGTTATTATTTGTAACAGTTAATTTTTTTTAATCTAAATTATAATAACATGTATTGTGTGCATACATACCTTTTTTGTTTTAGTTTTTACATACAGTACAAATAGTTTGCTTTCATATTTTTCACCAAAAGTGTTGGGGATTCCAAAATCGGCCACCACGAGTTCTTTTTTTCAAGTAGAAATCAACATTGTCCATTACCAAAAAATATAAAATTTGAATGTCAGGGTGCGAGTTGGGCTTTCAAAAAATGCTTTGGAGCGACCCCAGGTTGACTTAGGGCTTATAGATCTACATAGGTAGAATTATAGGTCTACATAGGTAGACCTATAAAAACTAAAAGTCAGTGTTAAAAATGTCAAAAGGTTTCTTATTTCATTTGAAAATTGAGGAAAATGAACGTAATTGGAACGTAAGCAATTTATTAAAACTATAACTAATTCATTCTTTTCCCAACGTTTTTCCGGTTGTTTTCCGGCTTCTTCAGGGGTTAAGTTTATTGTTTTTGAATGAAAAAAAAAAAATGTTTAAAGAATATATTTTTTTTTGTGTCAAATTGGGATCAAATGTTTTTATTTGAGGCAATTATTCAATGGTAATTAAGAGTAAACATTAGATTTTCAATAGTTAGATTTAAATCATTCCTAAGAACTAAAAGAAAAAATCTATCTGCTCATTTCAGAGTAAGATAAGACTATTCCTAGGAATACATATTTTCAATAGGTGCGTTTTATAGGTAATTTAAAGCTAGCGCAGAAATACAAGTTCAATAAAACGCTTTATCCATTTTTTGTCCACTCTATTTATTTGGCTGTGCTCATAGATATCTTTTTGTGAGTGAAAAACAAACTACGTTACCGACATTCACTCTTTGTCCACTTTTATATTCACATAATTTACTGGCTTATTTATCGGCACTTTTGGTTTTGTTATTAGCTGCGTTTTATTTTCCACTAAATCTGATCCGGATCAGATCATGATAATAAAACAAACTGGATCACAGAAGATGACAGAAGAAAAATGTTTACAAAATCTTGTTTGAAACAATATTTTGTATCTAAGGGAGAACGAACGTTTAAAAATGGAACGATTTTTAACTTTAGTTAAAAATCCATTTTGTAAATAGTTTTTATGTAATTTTTTCGTGCTACTAAGTGAAAAGAAAACTCAATAAAATAAATTGGAATGGCGGCGGCATGTGTTTGATTTCGAGAATTTTCAATTTAATTGAGGTTTTTTTTGTGAATCTCAGCAGTGGTACCAACCTATAAAATTAAAATATTGCTAGGGAAGTGTTCAAAAATTGGATTTCGAAATCCAAATCTAGAAGCAGACCTGAATCTTGTGTTGTTTTTGTAATACATGTATTTATGTTTTTAAATCCAATCCGGATCAGATCTGGGGGAAAATAAAATGCAGCTATTGTTAACCAAGGGAAATTTTACTGCGCTAGCTATTAAAGTTGCCAATAAAACGCACCTACTTTAAAAAAAAACACATTTCGTCAATATTGTTTTGAAATAAATGTTAAGTAAAAATTAAATTCTTTGAAATTTGTCGATGTTCAAGAGTCAGTTAACTTTATTCCTCGGGTATGTAACTATGATGATTACAAAATCGGCTCCAAAATATAGTTTTTTTTTTTTATAACTTCAAAACACAAATACTTTTCATAAAATGGCTCGGCACCTAATGTGGTGAGTTAACTTGGCTTTAACTCGTATTAAAAAAAACTGGGCCTAAGAGTCTTACATCTTACAGCCATATTATTTACTTTAGGTATAATTTGGGTTTAAATGAATTTTTAATCCGCATTTTTTAAACCCGACAATTTACACTTATGTCCATTATATTCACTAAAAAAAAAGCATCAAACTTGATGGAATAAAAATGATTAAAAAGCATTTTAAACTGTTTAAACATAATTGAAAACTCACTTAAAAGCTGCGTAATATCAATAATTTGACATTTGTAATTATATATATTTCTACTTTATTGTCGCTTGCTTTTGTATTTTATATTTTGATTTTACACCCGAGTTCAATTTCTTTAACTGCTTTCTGGAAGTCTGTTTAAATTTAATCGAATTCAACTTGACAAGGTTTAAACGTATTTTTTTTCGGGTAACGAGTGAATATGATAAACTTGGGTTTTACATTTGGGTGTAAGTTACTTTAAACCCAGATGTACTTGATGATGGACTTGGGTTTGACATTTGGGTTTAAGCTACTTTAAACCCAGATGTACATTTAAAACCAGATTTGAGTCACTGAATAATATGGCTGTTAGTATTAATCTTCTTTTTAACAAAATTTATTTTAAACTAAACATATAAGATAAAATCCTTATACTTTTTACTGTCTATTAACTACATAGGTTCAAAAAGAAATGACTGTGGATAAATCAGCTGCGGATTTACCTCGTGAAAAATGGGACACATGGGATCCGATGTTGATATCCGAAGGCCTGTTTAGTGCAGCTAATATATTTAGTTCTTTAAAGTTGGTTTATATATTTTCTGTCAATCCTCATCTTGGGCCATTGCAAGTATCGCTCTCACGAATGGTCATGGATATAATGAAGTTTTTCTTCTTGTACGTTTTGGTGCTATTTGCTTTTGGAAGTGGATTGAATCAATTGTTATGGTAAGATAATCTTTTAGTATAAACACAGCACTGGTCTGTAAATTATTGTTAAATTTTTAACTTCCCATTGGAAGTTCTTGTAATCAGTCCGATTTGTGAAATTGTAAATTTTGACATTTCTCGACGTTTCGAAGTCTATGGAGTCGGATTAAATTGTTTTTAGAGAGATGACTGTGTACGTACGTTCGGAAGCTTTTTTTCGTTCACGATATCTCGAAAACGCATAGAGATATCAACTTCAAAAAAATTTTATTTTACAGATAATAAGGTCATAACGTGCAGAAAGGATTTTCAGAAAAATTCAATTAGCGGTTTTTTTATTACAGTAATTTAAAAAAAAAGTTGAAAATGGCTTGTGTCTCGAATATCTCTAGAACATATAATGCTATGGACTTTGTGCTGATTTCATTCTATGCATAATGACGTAATGAAAAATTGGTAATACTTAAAAAAAAAAAAAAATCCTCAGTTTTATTTTTTTAATTAAAAAAACATTAAAAATTGTTAAAAAATATTGAATATCTTGAGAACACACAAAGATATTAACTTCGGGTTAATTTTATTTAACACACAATATTATAGTTTATAATCGGTAGAGTTTGTCAAAAAATTCAATTAACGGTGTTTTTCTAGGCCAAAAAAACTTCAAAAAAACTGCTAAAAATTGTTAAAAAAAATGTTTTTCGGCTCGAATATCTCAAAAACAACCAAAGCCAAACAAAAAACTACAAAACAAACTGCTAAAAGTTGTTAAAATTTTTCGTGTCGTATATATTTAGAGCAAACAGCCTAATAAGTTTTTCGAAGATTTTTAATTAGTAATTTTCTTATAAAAAATAACATCGGGTGTAGAGTTTCAAGGGAACCAATGGGAAGTTTTCAGTGTGGTGGGTCCAACCCAGCCTCTTTTTTGTTATTTATAACTACATCCTGTAAAATTAGCTTTTTTTGAAAAACCTATTACTCATTTTTTCCTCAGGTACTATGCAGATCTTGAGAAAAAACGTTGCCCCGAAGTGTCATCGAATGCAATTCTTAATGCTAATGGAACTGCTGATCCAAATGCATGCATAGTTTGGCGACGATTTTCCAAGTATTAAGTTAAAAGTAAATTGTATGGTTAAAATTCAATTAAATTTTAAATTTCTTTTTAGTCTTTTTGAAACAACTCAAACACTATTTTGGGCAGTTTTTGGCTTAATTGATTTGGACAGCTTTGAATTGGATGGCATTAAAATTTTCACTAGATTTTGGGGAATGCTAATGTTTGGAACTTATTCTGTTATCAATATCGTTGTACTTCTAAATCTCCTTATTGCCATGATGAATCATTCTTATCAGCTTATTTCGGTAATGTAGAATTGAATTATGTATAGTTTTTAACTTATAAAAAAAATATCAAAAAATTTGTTGTTTTTTTTTCTGTTTATAGGAACGTGCTGATGTTGAATGGAAATTTGCTCGTTCTAAACTTTGGATTAGCTATTTTGAAGAGGGAGGAACTTGCCCGCCACCTTTTAATATAATTCCGACACCAAAATCGATTTGGTATGCTTTTAAATGGGCACGAAGAATTTTCTGCAGTGGTTCGTCGGCGGCTAGACGAGAGCATTTGAAGACAATCAGGGTTGGTTTTAGGTCAAAAATGTTCACTGGCTGTTAAAATTAGATATTAGATAAATGAACAAAAACTCATATTATCATATTAAATATGTTTCGGTCAAAGTGACAGTACCGCAATGGCAATATATTTCAGCCTCAGTTCAACTTAAAGAACTAGAATTATGAAATTTTTGTTTATTTTTTTTTCTTTTCAGAGAAAAGCTCAACAGGCTAACGACAGAGATTTTAAATACCAGGTACGTTTTTGTTTTAATTAATTTTTTCAAAAAGATCAGAATATTATACCCAAATAAGGCACATCGCCCACTAGGCAACTTTTTGTTGCTAGCCCCAGCTACTTTTTGTTGCTCGGAGATGCTCGCGGAACTTTTTTCCCGGCAACCTTTTCTTGCTTACCCTCGCTCACAGGGCAACTTTTTGTTGCCGGTATCCTAATTTGTCAAAAATATGATGTCAAAATGGCGTTTCCGCTTAACATTGTATAGATGCCAAAATGGCGTGCATTTCCTTTTTACCCTCTGTCATTTTGGCCAATTTCTGGAAATGGAATGTGCTTTCCTTTTTTTCAACAATGTGAGTACCTACACATTATAATAATAAATAATATAATATTTTATAATGATAAATATTAATTTATTTCGCATTGCCAGCTTACGATCATACATAGCCACACAACCGGAAAGCAGCCATCACAAAAAAAATATGGCTACAAAAGTCAAAGTCTTGTCCCACAAAGTTGCTCGGAAATTGCCTAGTGGGCGATGGCAAGCAACTTTTGTTGCTCTCTGTTGCCGGCAACTCCGAGCAACAAAAAGTTGCCTAATGAGCGATGATGGGCCTAAAGAATTTTTCCCCAATTTGAACGAAATTTGCTAGCAAATAATCGTTATACAATCGATCTTAAATAGACCAGAAATAAGTCCATCATTTTATTTTTCATTTGCGTTTTTATTATAACATAAAGCATAAACGAAAAATTATAGACCGAAAGCTTGTGAACGATTTGCTCAAAGAGTTTTATACCGTTTCAAATTTTGTGAGCATAGCATTTGTACCAGTGCAAACTACATGTCATCAACCCTTCAGCGATATCGCCGCCTTAAGACCACCATAATGCAGTTTGAAAATGCAAAAAAAAGGAGCGAAGTTAAAGTATTATATACCGCTCCGAATTTTGTGAGCATAATGCTTAGATATGTCCAAGCAAAATTCCATCGGTCTGGCAGCGATACTGCGGCCCTAACACATGAATAATGCACTTTCAAAATGCAACCAAAAAAAAAAAACAAAAAGGGTTTTATACCGCTCCAAAATTTGTTCACTATAGTTTATCCAACATAAATAGGCAGTACACGTCTTATGGGAAAGCTTTTTCAAAATCAGTAGCGTGCCATATTTTTGGACCATACTAAATTGAAAGTACTCCTCCATAAAAAAGTGTTTGCCCGCCCGTGAATTTCCGATTGTATCTGACGCGTGCCCAACGTTCTATTGAGCGCACATCTAAGTGCGCACTGCGCACTGAATTGCTGTAGGCCTATGGGGCTGCTGCTGCTATTCAACTTCAACCCCCATTAAATATTGATGTGTATTCAGAGTTACCCGTGTCCATTTAGTAACTCCTATCTTTTGCATTTCTTTTAACGTTTGGAAAATACGTTAATGCAGTTACAAAATTTTAAGCTGTTTTCTTTGAAGAAGAACATTAGTTGCGTAGAATTAATTGAAAGGATTTTTGTGTGATAATACACGCGAAATTTAGGCTACAAAGCTTTCGCACCATCACATTAATATTGAAGATTTGAATGAAAGAACTACAACTTGAGTGAGCTTAGTTTTATGCTTAGATTTTCGTAGCATGCGGTCAATTAATGTGAAGTAAACTATTTTTATGTAAATTGTAATTTTAAAAGGTGTATTTATTTTAAGTTTTGTGCAATTTGTATTTTTTAGACGGGTAGTATTTTAAGAATCGTTTGTAAAAAATTTCTGAAAAGGTGTATTTATTTTAAAGTTTTGTGCCATTTTTAATTTTAACTCGTGTATTTTTAAAGAGACGACTTTTATCTTACCTCATGCTGGTGTGGAAAAAGATTAATGTTTTTTGATTTTTATAAATAAAACAATTAAATGAAAATTTCTACCTAAAAAAAAGGGGCGGTAACCCTACATACTATTCTTTCATATTTGGGTCCATTTAAAATAAAGACTACGACAACCCTGTGAGAGCTTTAATGAAGTATAGATTTATGCAATCCACTTTAGCTAGAATGAGAGGCAAACGTCCTATCTTGCCTATACTGCCTATTTTATTTTTGGATAAAGTATAGTACTTGGTAAATAACCACACTAAATTCCACCAACATAGCAGTAATAACGCGGCACTAACATCTCTATAATGCACTTTTAAAATGCAACAAAAAACATAGTTTTTTTTAAGCGCTTCAAATTTTGTCCATATATAATTCCATCGGTCTGGCAGCGTTACCCTGAGCCTAAAACTACCAAAATGCATTTTCAAAATGCAACGAAAAATAAAAGTTTTCCAAATCGGTTCACAAATAACTTGTATCTGCCCAAACAGAAATTGATTGGTCTGGCAGCGATACCGTGAACCTAACACTACTATAATGCATTTTAAAAATGCAAGACTATTTAAAAAATCACCTTGTATATGCCAACATTTTTTTTGGACTTTTGGACATACTTTCATTGGGAAAGAGTTTATCAAGTGGATTCGGTAGAGCAATGTGAAAGACATTGGCCGCTGGTACATATGGTTCTAATCTCAGTTAAGGAATAACAGATTTTTCAATTAAAATTGAGCCAGAACCAGACTATAAGCATAAGAACCATGCACCACTTAAAAGGAGTCTGATGATCGAGGTGGCACTCGTGAAAGAACTTGGTGGTGGCTCATATAAGTGAATTGATTAATGCCCATTTGCTGAAACGAAACTTAAATATTTATGTTCAACACTTTTGTTCTACTTTTTCCTGAGCACATAAGCTCTTATGTTGCACAGTACACAAATACAGGAAATTTTTTAAACTTAATTAGCCAATCCAGGTTTCTCAAGCTCACTGAGATCTCAGATACCTCAGCAAATCTCAAAAATCTGAACGTAATTCCTCAGTGACACTCCTCACTTTTGCTGTCAAAAAACTGAGACTGATATTTTTTGGATTCGCTTGCTCAATTATTTTTTGTCGCAGTTGATTAATTAATAAAAAAGAGATGGAAATTCGTTTTGACTTCTAGCGGAGACATTTTTGTTCAGGTTTCTCCTTCTGTTCAGTGGAGCTGACGGAGCTTGCTTAGTGAGATCTCAATGAGATCTCAGAAATTTGAACTGGCTAAATATATTGCGCAGGTTGTCAAAACTGAAACTGTCAGGGCGGTCTATTTCCCTCCGTTTAGGCGGGAGGGCCAAATTCCTAAAAAATCGACTAAAAATAGAAAAAAAAACATTAATAAACAATGGCAGTAAGCGACACCGGCTTTATTTCTCCTATGTACCAGTTTTAGCTTACTCCGCCTCTATTCCACGTGTATTTTTTTTTTATAAATACATTTTTCAGGATTAGAGGTGTCGTAAAAACGAAGTAACCTTACTCCGTCTCTAAAACGAGTTAATAAATAAGGATGTTAGTTTTACAAACAGTGACGTGCCGTGGTGCTTTTAGTAGGCTGTTCGCTATCTTTTTTCTGCAGTAAAGTTATCCATTCGGGGAGAGTACCTACGTTTAGATTTGGCACCAACATTTGATAACGTTTTTTTGTAGAGTGGTCAAAAACAAGCATTTTTTACTATAGGAGGGGGTCTATCTAGCTCCGTTTAGGAGGTATGGCCAATTTTAGAAAAAATTACTTAAAATGAAAAAAAAAAAACAACGCCAACACTTACTATACAGTATTATATCGGTTTTGAAAACCAGAAATTTGTTCTTTAATCTTAAATTTAATTTAAATTATTTATGTCAATAGTTTTAAAAAAATCGCATAAAAACTTTAAATTTTCATGAAAAAATAAAAAAAAAATGTAGACCAATTTTTTCAAAATTGTGAAATGAAGTGCAAAATTAACTTTTTGTTGTCAATGCGTATATTAATTTTTAATCGAACACAAGAAAACAAATTGTTTTATGTCTTCTAGTTTTTGAAGAAAATTGAAAATACATTCTATTTGAAATTTTTAAGATTTTTTATAAATGAGTTTTTGTAATATTGTGACATTAATAAAATTCATAATTCATTGAGGTTTTTTTGATACCCCTTTCATAAGGAAGTGACAATTATTTTTGAGGTTAGAATTTATTTTAAAAGTCAAGTCAAACGATTTTTCAATGAAATTTAAGAAATCGTTGAAAATCGAAATTTCTCGCTACGCTCTTAAAATTACCGCCATGAAACCGTGAACTTATTTGTTCAAAGTAGTTAGATGCACAATATTGTAGTACATAATTTTTGAAAATTTTGAAATTTTTCATCACATTTACCGATAAATGTGATTTAAAAATTATCAATTTTGGGTTTACGGCGCCTCAATTATGTGAAAATGTATGTACATCAGGAAATGGGTTGATTTCTTACCTTTTTTAAGATACCTCTATGGAATAAATCCTCTCACTTAATCAAAAGTTATAAACAATCTAGTCAGATTCTATCGACATTTTTGATGGTTTTTTAAGTAAAAATATCACCCCTCACTGCAACCGAGTCGTGGCGACGATCAACAACATACATTTTGTTTGTTTGGGCTTTGTTGGTACGCTTGATGAAAGTGAACACCAATGCATAAAGATTTATAAGGGAAAACGATTTCTTGTGCTTTTTTTTTGAATTTTTTTGTATGTGGATTTGGGTTAGCTGGGTGCGCTGAAGTTAAAAGAATACCCTACTCAGAAATTTTTTCGTTACTTTGAATGGAAGTGAATTATTTGTTCTTATTTTTGTTTGAGGATTATTTGAGTTCGTACATAGATCTTACTTATTTATTGACGTATATATTGATAGGTTATTAAAAAAAAGAAAGACAAATGCGTATTTTGGAGAACTTTGGCTATACGTATGGAAATTAAGATGTTGGTAGGGTGTGCGGTGAACACCTGCGCACCTTCGAATAAACGTCACTGATTACAGAAATCTACTAACACTATAAGTGAAAGAAATTTGTCACATATTCGTTTTTTAAATGTTATTTCTTTGACGGCTAAGCCAGATTATTTGACCTATGGTATTATAAATTTCACTTTGTAAATCTGTTCATTTAATTCCTCAATCAAATTTTTAATTTTATTTTTTATATGAATTTTGTTTTTGAATACACGAACGACGAGAGGGAGGGGACAAAATATCAAAAAATCTAGAAAGAACACTCAAAGCTGAGGCTCCCCAAACTACTCCTTCTGACTTACATCCTATAATAGCTTAATTAGGAAAAAACAAAAAATATAAACGGAAATCCTCATTGGCAATTGTAAGCTAAAAAGTTGCCTCACTATTCTTGACTTGGTAGCTTTTGGAAGCTTGAAAAATTCAGAAATCTGCAATTCAGTAGTTATAAGGATTTTTGAAGTGTTGAAATTAATTTGCGATCAAAAACTATAAACAAAAAAAAAAAAAATAGTCCAAGAAAACAAATTATCTATCTTAATAACTTTCAAACGGTTTTTCAGCAAATCATGAGGAATTTAGTTCGGCGCTATGTTACCGTTGAGCAAAGGAAAGCCGAATCTCAGGGTGTAACCGAAGATGACGTTAACGAAATAAAACAAGATATTTCAGCTTTCCGATGTGAACTGGTGGAAATATTAAAAAATAGTGGCATGGATACCAATGTGTCCGCTGGACAAGGTGGAGGTGCGCTTGAAATTTATACAAATCAACGAACTTTAAGATAGTTTGTCCTCTTCTAGGTGGCGGTGGCAAGAAGAACCGTCAAAAGGAACGTCGCCTTATGAAGGGTTTCAATATTGCACCGCCAGGCTCAACTGGTTCATTGGCTCCTGTTGCTGAATTTTCAACATCTTTGGATCAATATGAAAGTCAACATGAATTGCTGAATCCAATTTTGACAAATGGTTTGACTCCGAATTTCTTACAGAAGAAACTCAATCCATCATGTTGTGGTAATTCAGTATGTGCAACTAATTTATTGAAAGACCCAACCGCCCATGTGCAGGCGATGAATAAATATAACAAATCAACGGTAAAAACTTATAATAAACGGATAGCTGGACAAAAGAAAAGATGGGGTGGGATTCTTTCATTTTTTTATTTAATTCTTGAAGAAATATTTACAATATGTGATTGTTTTACATTTCTTAAGGTACACTAATTGAAGCAGCTAAAGAAGGAAACGTTTCAAAAATGTTGGGTCGTTCAAAATCAGAGGACTCAGTTTGTAAGACCATGCCTCAAACACCTGTTCACGGAGTCCATGTTACGTATGCCCAAAATTGTGGAACTTATCGTGGTGACTCAACTCCGAGTGAAGCAAGTCCTTGTCACAGTAGCGGAAGTATTGGATCTAATTTCTTTCATGCTTCAACTGGTAAGTACCTACAAATTTATTAAAAGCGAGAAGATAAATATAAATGCTTTTATTTATAGGACTCACTGCAATAGCGGCATTAAAAAAGAAGCGTAAAAAGTTTTCATCAAGCAAAAATATCAGTCCAGTCACAGAGTCTATATCGACGACCACGTCTGAATCACTAAATGATAAGGTTTTGTATATTATGTAAAAAAAAAAACTACTTTTTCTATGTTGCTATTGATGCACTTCACCACACTCAACCAAAATCCACCATATCCTGTCAATTAGGACTACAAGTTGTGTTGATATAACTCCCTGTGTATTCGTCAGCAGTATTCAGGTACCAGTGTGTGTTTCCAAATTAAATTTCATCACATTAGATAAAAATCATCTTTTAAGGCATCATAATAGGTACATATATTGGCATTACTCAACTATAAAGTTTGTAGTCAGAATTTGACATCCTTTTTAAATAAAACCTTTTTTGAATAATTTAGAAAGCTAATAAAGGGTAGGGTAATTTTGGATAACGTGTTAGCTTAAAACCGATCGGTAAACAAAATAACTAGAAAAGAAACCAAATGTACATGGGTTGCGATAGATTCTGGATGCATGTATAGTCCAAAGGGGTTTATTTATCGTGCATTTTTTCTGCCAAGACCTAGCAAGATTAAAATCACTCTAAAACTGTGGAGCACACCGAAATAGCTTCCAATTGAACAATGTATTTCTTTTTTAGTGAGAAGTGCACGTAAATACAATTTTTTTAAGTTTTCCGATAGATGGCACTGTAATGAAATAAATGAAATGAAAGACCAAAGTATCAAAATTGGCTGAAACTCGACAGCTATAACCATCCACTTGAGCTGAAACTCATATTCCTCTTGAAGTCCATATAAATAATTTAAATAAAAAATAAATTCTTTTTGATAGATGGCGCTTAATGTCAAAATCCTTAAAAATTGCAATGAGCCTAAAAAGAAATAACCTGATTGAGTTCTTAAAACTCTCTCTCATCTTGAAAGAACAGTTTCTATTTGTTATTTGAAATATTCCAGGGAAAGTCATAATGTTTTCCTTCTTAATTTTCCTCCGATTTTAGTGTAAAATTTAAGGGGAAAAAATCGAGTGAAATAAGGAGGAACATGAAAAATTTTGAGGAGATAGAGGAGACTAATCTAGGCCAAGAAATTCTAAAAAAAAGAGAGATAAGTAGAGTGGTGATCATAGGTAGGTAGGTAGAAATGGCGGCCCCGAGCAACACGGCTCAGTGACCCAGTTAGCGGTGACCCAGATAAGAGAGACCCTGAGGTTCCCATTTAGGCTTGCGAGCTCATCACGTCATTGTCGAACCAATTTGGAAAACGATAGTAGCAAAACAATTGATTTAACGGCTGTCTGACTGTCTGTCTATCTGTCAGGATGGCAGTGTTACGGTTTTGGTTAGGGTCTTGTTTGAGTATCTTTCATGCTTCCCCAATTGCCAGCAATTCCGCCTGGAAAACACTAGCGAAGTTAGGTAGCCGATGAGATTTGTAAATATTCCGAGATTCGAAAAAGACACCTGAACCAACTCCACACTCCATCAGTTAAGATAGTTGTGTCAAAGCCTCTCGTCACGAGGTCATCTTTCCAATCCTTCCTGGAACGAAAAATAACTTTAAAATCCGTACTTAGATCCAGAGTAGGAGTGCAGTAGTCAGTAGTTGTTGAAAACGGCTACATGAAATATGTCCCCAATGAAAAATGACCCAAAGTTGGGGCTTTTCTTCATAATGAAAAATGGAAAAATGACCCCAAACTTAATGAAAAAAGGCCTCAAAAAAAGGTAAAAAATTCTCAAACCAAATCGAAAATTTGCCTTAAAAATATATACATACGTAAGGCAACAACAACAGATAAAAGTGGGGCTATTTTTCATAATAAAATTTAACCCTTAAATGAAAAATGAAAAAAGGCCCTAAAATAATGAAAAATGACCCCAAACACCTTATATGGGCTACTACGACGTATTCGTAGCTCAGGCATATAAGGAGCGGTTTATCCGGCTCCCCGTCCTTGGAGTTATAATAAGGATCTGGTCCTCCAGGCTAGGGGGTTGTGCGTCGGGGTGACTTCCCTACCACGTAAAAAAACTTCGGTTCCGAAACAACAACAAGCCTCGGATATGGATGATTTCAATGTTGACGACCCGAGCAAACGAAACAAGGAAAATGAATTTCGGATCTGCACGTGGAATGTCCGGACCTTAAACAGGCCACGTGCAGCCGAACAATTAGTGGAGAACCTGGATAGGCTAAAGGCTTATGTAACAGCCATCCAGGAAGTGCGATGGGATGGAGAGGGCATACGAAGGATGCAATCGTGTGACATCTACTTCGGCGAGTGCTGCAAGGAGCAGGGTCAGCGGCTCTTTGGTTGTGGTTTTGTGGTAAGGGGAAGACTTAGGCAAGAAGTCTTGGGCTTCAGAAGTGTAAGCGAGCGCCTGGTCACAATCCGCATCAAAGCAAAGTTCAAAAACATCACGTTGATCTGTGCCCATGCCCCAACGGAAGAAAAGGATGACTCAACCAAAGAAGAATTCTACGATCTCCTCGAGGATACGTATGATAGGTGCCCCAAGTACGACGTCAAGATTATTCTTGGCGACTTCAACGCCAAGATCGGAAAGGAGGGCATCTTTGGTTCAATAGTCGGAGGACACAGCCTGCACGACAACACTTCCGGTAACGGACTCAGGCTCATTGATTTCGCGGCGGGGCGAAATGTCATCATAGCAAGCACTCTATTCCCACACCTCAATATACACAAAGGGACCTGGCGGTCTCCGAATCAACGAGCCGTCAACCAGATTGATCATGTTGCGATAGACGCCAGACATGCTTCCAGTATCCTGGATGTACGAACGTTCCGAGGTGCCAACATAGACTCGGATCACTACCTAGTGGTAGCGCAAGTACGTATGCGGATATCCATGACGCCACAACGACGAGCGAATGCTGTAAAACGATTTAACGTCGCGAAGCTAAAATCGCAAGAGATAGCAAGGACTTTTGCAGACCACGTCTCTCTTAAACTCTCAACAAGCCCGCCACAAGCATCATCTGTAGAGGACCAGTGGAAGCACTGCCAAAATGCCATCAAAAGTGCCGCTACTGATGTGCTGGGTTTCACTAGGCCACCACAACGAAACCCCTGAGTTGCATGTTCTATGCATACATACATACATATGTACGTACATGACAGCTTGGGTAATGACATATACCCACCTCTCTAATTAAGGTTAAACTACCTATAAACTAAGACTGGCCAAAAACCATATTTTGTGTCATGCTTATAAAAACACCTAGTGTAATGATGTTGCTAAGCAGTTATGCGTTGTGCATTGTACATTCTATAATGGTTCTTTTATTTATATATTCTTTTATTATGTACCTTTTTATTTATATAAATGTTTGCTAATGTTAAATAAATACTATTAGTTTATAAAACACTTAAGTTTTGTATAAAAAAAAAACAATATAAAAAAAAATTGATTGATTATTTTTGTAAAATAAAACTCATTATTGAAAAAACTCTAAACGAATAAACTGTTTTATTTAAACATTAAAAATAAAGATAATAAATATAACTGGCGCAGTCGGTTAAAGCTAAGGCATTATTGATTGCATTAAAAAGGATACGAATTGGATTATTTTTTATAATAATAATAAAGAAGAAAGAAGAAAATAAAAGAAAAGAACGCTTAAGAAGTCCAACAATCGATTCCAAAAGAAAAAGAAAAATATATATATGTACATACATCTGCTGAACAAATCTGGACCTAAATTATTGAAGAAAAACATCATAACATAAACAAATAAGGTATGGCGACTACAGATATATTCAATTTAATAAAAGACGTTCAGGAATTCACCGGTTTGCCCGAAGAACTTAATTTATTTATAAGGCATATAGATTATATATATAGATATTGTAGTAACTTAGACGAAATATCAAAAGGATTATTAGAATTGAAGATTAGGCAAAAAATTAAAGATCGTGCGAATATAGTTTTAATTAATAATAATGATCCGACAAATTGGCCGGAAATTAAGTCAATATTAAAAGCAAATTGCACAATAGGACAAAGTATTGAAAACATTATTTACCAAATAAAAATTTTAAAATTTCAAAATTCTGTCGAAGATTTATATGAAAACATTCTTGGATTATTAACAAAATTAAATATTAAATCTGATATTACAACTGACATTCCGACTTGGTTTAATAGAGAACAAAACGAAAGTATGGTTTTAAACTTGTTTATTAATAAATTGCCCAGCGAACCAAAACTTATACTTCAAGCTAGGAATCCATCTAATCTACGGGAAGCAAAGAATATTTTAGTAGACACCGAATATTTTTACCGTTTATATAACTATAACAACACTTTTCGTTCACAAACACCAAATTTCTATACACAATCATCAAATTTAAGTTACAGTAATCAAAATAATTCAAATTTCAATAGATCGCTTCCAAATTCAAATAACTTTCGACCAAATAAACAACAAAATTTTAGGAACAATAGTTCTGGTAATGCAGGAAATTCAAGAAATATTATTAACTACCCTCGTCAAAATAATCCACACAATTTTCAAACAATTAGTTTACAAAATCCAAATTATCAAAATCAAGTAAATCCAGGGAATTCACAACAAAATTCAATAAATTCTAGATCTTTTAGGAACAACAACCGTAGTGATATTATGCAAATAGATCATTTACGAAATGAAGATTTAACTAGTACTGCACCAAATGCAGAAAATAAAGACGATTCTAAATTCCAAAATTTTCAGTCAGTCACCTCAGATATCTTCCCTGTGTAATAGTAAAAACTAAAACTATTCCAATCAAGTTATTAATCGATTCAGGAGCAAATACTTCATTAATTAGAGAAGACCTCTTTCACAGATCCTTCAAAACGGATCTTGATAAGCCAATTTTTCTTAAATCCATTAACTCAAATATCTCTGTTAATTCAAAAGTAACAATTCCATTATTTAGTGAATTTAAAAGACCATTTACAAAAATAGAAATGCTTGAAACAAATTTAAGTGGTGATTTTGATGGAATACTTGGATGTAACGTATTAAAGCCATTGCATGCGAAAATTGACCTTGAAAAATCACAACTAATTACGAGAGACGCCATCATACCTTTAGTGTTTTGCAGTTCTCAAACTGCATTAACTGAAGAAGAAATACATACTCTCAGTAAAGATATTATAGAAACCTCATTCCAAAAGCCAGATATAACTAACCTTACAAATAGACTCAAACTAGATAATTTAAATGAAGAAGAAATCAACTCTTTAATATTTTCTATCCGAAAATATAGAGAAGTCTTTTACGTTGAAGGTGACAACTTATCAGCTGTTACAAAATACTCTCACAAGATACCGACAAAACATGATATACCAATATTCTCTAAAACCTATAGATATCCAGAAGTTCACAAAGAAGAAGTTGAGAAGCAAATTTCAGACATGCTCAATTCTGGGATAGTAACAAAGTCTAATAGTCCGTATAATGCTCCAATATGGGTTATTCCAAAAAAGATCGATAATTCAGGCCTACAAAAATGGCGCATAGTCATCGATTTTAGAAAACTTAATGAGGAAACTGTAGAAGACAAATTTCCTATCCCCAATATTGAGGACATTTTATCAAAATTGGGAAATGCGCAATATTTTTCAGTCCTTGATCTTGCAAAGGGTTTTCACCAAATCCCCATAAACAAAGAAGATAGGCACAAAACAGCATTTTCAACCGCAAACGGACATTATGAGTTCACTCGAATGCCGTTCGGGTTGAAAAACGCTCCCGCATCATTTCAAAGAATGATGAACGAAGTTTTGTCAGATTATATAAACAAAATTTGTGTTGTATATCTTGACGATATACTAATCTTTTCAACTTCGTTACAAGAGCACATAGATTCACTGAACAAAATATTCAAGAAATTGAAAGAGTATAATCTGAAAGTACAGATCGATAAATGCAATTTTTTAAAACACGAAACTGAATATTTGGGCCATATAATTTCAAAAGATGGCATAAAACCCAATCCAAACAAAATTGAAATCATTCAGAAAATTGAATTGCCACACACAGTCAAACAGATTAAATCGTTCTTAGGAGTCACCGGGTTCTATCGAAAATTCATCAAAGACTACTCTCGAGTAGCCCTTCCGATGACCAGATGCCTTAAAAAAGGTGCGAAAATTAATATTAAAGACATACACTACATTGAATCCTTTAATAAGCTTAAAGCCCTTATATGTAGTTGCCCAGTTTTAATGTATCCAGATTTTGCTAAAACTTTCACATTAACAACAGATGCGAGTAATGCAGCTCTTGGATCAGTACTGTCCCAAAATCAACACCCCATTGCTTTTGCCTCAAGGACACTGAATAAGCATGAACTCAATTATAGCACGATTGAGAAAGAGCTTTTGGCTATAGTTTGGGCAACTAAGTATTTCAGACCATATTTGTTTGGACGTAAATTTAGAGTTCAGACTGACCACCGTCCATTAGTTTGGTTACAGTCTTTTAAAGAGCCCAACTGTAAGCTTCAACGCTGGAAAATAAAATTAAACGAATACGATTTTTCCGTGGAATACATTAAAGGAAAAGAAAATCAAGTAGCTGATTTTCTAAGCCGCTTAGAAATAAATTGTATAGATGATGATATAAGATCTGATCTCGCTACAATACATAGTGGAATTGAAAATCTTAATGATCATATTTACATAACTGAAACTCCATTAAATGTATATAAAAATCAGTTACATGTGATGATCGGTAATATAAGTACATATAAAAATAAATTTTTATATAAGAATAAGAGAAGGGTAATTGTTTCATTAAAAGATTATAATGAAGATTATGTTTTGAAAATTTTAAGGGAAATTTTACCATTAAAAGGAACTGTAGGAATATATTGTAAAGAAGATGATTTATTCATCAGTTTACAAAAAACAATAGTAAAATATTTTTCAAATTCACCAGATATGAAAATACTGCGTTGCACAAAACTTCTTGAAGATATTACAAATAAGGAAACTTTATTGGAATTAATTGAAAAAACACATAACAAAAAGAATCATAGAGGAATTGATGAAACATTTGCAGAGTTGAAAGACTTGTACTATTTCCCAAATCTTAGACTAGAAATACATAAATTCATTAATAATTGCATTTTTTGCAATATGTGCAAATATGATCGACATCCAATAAAACCAAAAATGATGATTACAGAAACCCCTAACAAGCCTAATCAAATAGTTCATATAGATATATGGTTCTTTAATAAAAATAATATGTTTTTATCATCAATAGATAAATTTTCAAAACACGCATCAATTTACCCAATTACAGACCGAAATTCAATAACAATAGTTGATACTTTAAAACATAGATTTTCAATCCTCGGAAAACCAGAAAAAATAGTCGCGGATAATGAATTCAATACAGCTTATATAAAAAACTATTTAACCCAAGAAAACATATTATATCATTTTACTGCTCCAAATACACATACAGGAAACTCTATAATAGAAAGATTTCATTTAACTCTAAATGAACACATGAGACTTTTTAAACTTAACAAAGACAATAAAGATATAGAAGACAAGACATTAGTATTTAAGGCAGTTGAAATATACAATGATACTGTTCATTCAAGTACAAACTACAAACCAAATGATCTTCTAAACTCAACTCTAAATGATTCAGAGAGGATTAAACTAAATAAACGAGTAGAAGAAAGTAAAGAAAAACTTATTAGTAAAATTAACGAAACACGCGTTGAACCTAACGAATATCAAGAACGGGAATTAGTAAAAAATTTGGGTTTTTACAATATAAAGCATTTGCCACGATATATAATAAAGGATGTGAAAGAAAAAGGAAATACTTATTTCAAAGACAAAGACAAAATTAAACGAGATAGACAAATTGTTAAAAGAAAATACAAGTATCAAAATCCAATTAGTAACATTCAATTTCATTCGAAATTTACTGGAAGGGATTATTCTTACCGAAATAAAAACAAAAAAATAGATACATGTAAACAAAATTGACTTTTCCCATTGTTGCAAGCCAAATTAATAATTTATAAGAAAAATAAGAACATGATCACTAATTTTAGTGCCTAGTTTTCATAAATAAAATTAAAAAAAAAAAATAACAAAACATAAATACAAAAAAAAAAAATTTAATTTTAATAGATTTTAAGAATTTGTCTGTATTAATATTGAAATAAATTAATTAACTTTATATTATTGTTAAAATTGATTAATTAAACTTATAATAATATTTACATTGTTATTATAATACACTTTGTTGTAATTGTGTAATATTGTCATATTATTAATACCTTTCTTGGTAATATGTTATTATTTTATTGTTTTAATTATTATGTTATATTTTTAAATTGTTCGTTCATTTATTTTTTGTTTAATTATAAAATACTTGAAAACATAAGCAAACATAAAAATATACCTATATATAGTACAATTACTAAAATTCAAAATTCAAATAAAAAAAAAAAAAAAAAAAAAAAAAAGAACCCACATACGCCATAGTGTACGTGATAACTATAGTCAGCCACAAAACTATGAACAACAACTTTCATTTAAAAAGTTTTGTTCATACTACGGCGGGAGGAGTTTCATGTTCTATGCATACATACATACATATGTACGTACATGACAGCTTGGGTAATGACATATACCCACCTCTCTAATTAAGGTTAAACTACCTATAAACTAAGACTGACCAAAAACCATATTTTGTGTCATGCTTATAAAAACACCTAGTGTAATGATGTTGCTAAGCAGTTATGCGTTGTGCATTGTACATTCTATAATGGTTCTTTTATTTATATATTCTTTTATTATGTACCTTTTTATTTATATAAATGTTTGCTAATGTTAAATAAATACTATTAGTTTATAAAACACTTAAGTTTTGTATAAAAAAAAAACAATATAAAAAAAAATTGATTGATTATTTTTGTAAAATAAAACTCATTATTGAAAAAACTCTAAACGAATAAACTGTTTTATTTAAACATTAAAAATAAAGATAATAAATATAACTCCTGGTTCGATGAAGAATGCAGACTGGCGCATGAAGCAAAGAACGAGGCCTACCAAGCAATGCTGCAGACTAGAACCAGAGCTGCTGAGAGAGCAGCCCGGGAGCTCTACGGGCAAAAGCGAAGGGAGGAACGCCGACTTCTCAGGAGGAAAAAGAGAGAGCATGCGAAGCGGGCGGTCGAGTCTATTGAGGACTGTAGCGGCAGGGGGGATGTTCGAAAGTTCTACCGAAGGGTGAGGCAAACTACCCAGGGTTACAAGGCCAGAACGGAAGCCTACCGAGATGAGAGTGGGAATATGGTGGTAGACACACAGTCGGTGCTGAGGATCTGGAAACAACACTTTTCTAGACTGCTAAACGGCGAAGATGGCCAAAATTCCGCTGTAAGACAGAACACTCCATTCAACCTGGACGCCGTCCACCCGACCTAAATGAAGTGCGGTTAGCGATAGCCAAGCTTAAAACGTACAAGGCTGCTGGTGCGGATGGCCTGCCAGCCGAGCTATTCAAAGCAGGGGGAGATGACATGGTAGGGAGTATACACCAGCTTATCTCCAAAATTTGGTCGGAGGAAAGTATGCCCGATGAATGGAACCTCGGTATAGTGTGCCCTATCCACAAGAAAGGAGATGCTCTGAACTGTTCCAACTACAGAGGTATAAGTCTCCTCAACGTCGCATACAAAATCTTGTCATCTGTACTGTGTGATCGCTTAAAACCAATTGTCAACGATCTGATCGGCCCCTATCAGTGTGGTTTTAGGCCCGGCAAATCAACCGTCGATCAAATGTTCACACTTCGACAGATTTTGGAAAAAACCCAGGAGTTTCAAATCGATACACACCACCTCTTTATCGATTTTAAAGTCGCATATGATAGTGTAGACAGAGACGAGCTATACAGAGCCATGGCGCATCTCGGCATCCCTGCCAAACTCGTCCGCTTGTGCAGGATGACGATGGAGAAATCTCGCTGCTCCGTCAAAGTCGGCAAGAACACCACCGAACCCTTTGATGTCGAGAAAGGTTTGAGACAAGGCGACGCGTTATCATGCAACCTCTTTAACATCGTACTTGAAGCAATTGTACGCAACTCGCAAGTCAACAACAGAGGTACAATTTTTCTTGCTTATGCAGATGATATTGACATCATTGGGAGAACGAAGCGAGCTGTTACCGGTGCGTTTGCAAGTATTGAATCGGAGGCGGCGAAAATGGGTTTGGCTGTTAATGAGGACAAGACGAAGTATATGCTATCATCGAGAAAGGAATCTCAACATCGTCGGCTCGGGCAAAACGTCACGATGGATAGATACAACTTCGAAGTCGTCAAGGACTTTGTCTACCTGGGCTCCACTGTATAACATCGCAAAATGACATCAGCGCAGAGATCAAACGAAGAATTACTCTTGCCAATCGCTGTTTCTTCGGGCTAAGAAGGCATTTGAGTAATAAAGCCCTCTCTCAAAGAACCAAGGAGACCTTATATAAGACCCTTATCATCCCGGTCCTGCTGTATGGGGCAGAAGCATGGACCCTGACAAAAACGGATGAGAATCTACTTGGGTGCTTTGAAAGGAAGATTCTTCGGGTGATCTTCGGTCCAGTATGTATTGATGGAGTATGGAGGAGAAGATTCAACAACGAGCCTTACAGGCTTTACAGCGACGTCGACCTGGTCAAAAATCTTAAAATACAGCGGCTAAGATGGCTGGGACACGTGGAGCGTATGAACACCAACGCACCAGCCCGACGAATCTTCGAATCTACCCCTGACGGTCTGCGCAGCAGAGGAAGACCCCACCTTAGGTGGCGCACACAAGTGGAGAACGACCTCAACCAACTTGGAGTGCGTAACTGGAGGCAGCTAGCTAGGGACCGAGCTGGCTGGAGGGGCTTGTTGGTTGAGGCCGAAGTCCATCCTGGGCTTTGAGCGCCATTTAAAGTAAAAGTAAGTAAGACCCCAAATCACAAAATTTTATCAATTTTTTGTTGTTGTTGCTTTTCATATACATTTTTGGGGCCATTTTTCATTGGGGCCAAATTTCATGTAGCCCATTTAGTCTTATCGCGCTGCAACATACTAGATATTTTATATGTACATAAATCAAGTGGTAAAAGGCGCAGAAAAACGCTAAATGCATCCGTCGGTCATGGCCCTTAAGGCCCCTGTGGTACCAACGCTGGCTGTTCTTTGAATCTTCTTAAGTTTATCGATGTTGTACGCTTTGTTAAATGCCCTACAATTGAACCATACGTGAAGATTGGTCGTACCGCGGCTATGTACGTCCACAGTATGATCTTCGATACTTTTTTACCGAATATTTAGCTGCAGGTATAGAAGGCTATGCAGGCTTTCTTTACCCGTTCTTCAATATTCAGTTTCCAGTGGTGATTATAGTTTTTTTTTTGGTATTATCGTGAAATTCTGTTTGTTCTCTTACCCTTACTTACCCCTATTTTAATGGGACGCTGTATTTGTTTCCTTTAAAAAAAAAAACTGTGTGTTAACAGCCCATTTCCTTTTTTTGCTTTTCGATTTGATGGTTCGCCGTAAGCCCGTTCAAAATCTCTTTTATTGTATTTTTTTTTTGTTTTGTTTTTTCTTGAAAACATTTTGTTTTATTTATTTCTTCTACATATCTTTTTATTAACTACGAAATTCTATAAGAATTTTAGTCCAAAATCCTTAAAAAGTTCATTAAACAAATACGTAAATTCCCAGTTTTAGACAGTACGCGAACAAACATATTGGGCCTTCTCCCGGTGAATTTTGTTTCCCACGGAATATTTTATTCCCACGAAAATTTTTCTACTATCGTAAATCTCCTCCTTACAAAAAATAAATTATAAATTGGCGCCCAACGTGGGTAACGACATTATCTACTGACGCCTTTTTTAGAGTGTCTACATAATTATTTTTTGTGAAAATTATGAGCAAACTGCTAACAAAAGTATCCAACTCATACCAAAAGAGAATTATCGTGCCAAGTAGATACTCAATAACAATGCTGCTATCGAATATTTTAAAAATATTCAACGAAAGTAAAATTAATTTTAATTAATTAATATTATAAGTTTGTGTTTATTCGATCACTTGTTCATGCAGTTAACTTAAGCAAAAAACAAATTTCATATAGATCAATCGACGACAAAAAAGCAAAAAAATTAGTAAATAAAACTGATATTTCAACAAAATGTTATTTATTTTTTTATTTCTTTTTAGTTTCAAATCATTATAACTTTTGATTTATGATAGATTTACATGTATCTTCATCTGCAAACATCAAGAAAAGTAGAGCGGGATAGAGTCATACCAAAAAACCGAATGTGTGAAAGAGCACCACCATGAAGATGAACATGTTCGTCTTCGCTATAATCTTCATCTGCGTTCCTATAATCAAGATCTCTGCATTTTGTTCTTCTCTCTCTATCCAACAAACATACATTTTATATTTTGTATCCCTTATTTTTTGCAGAACTCGCATGAAGATACATGTAAATCCACCATTAAAAACAGTTATGATAAAAATCATACAGTTTTGAAAAAAGAAAAAAAAAACAGCTCCTACTTTTGTGATAAGTGCCAGAGTAGTGAATTGGAATATTTTTACAGGGTGTCATTTTGAATGTGGTGGTTGCAAAATAGGTTAAGCTAAAACTTTACTTCATTAAAAAAATGATTACATTTATTAAACGTTTTTTAAATACATAGTTAAATTAGCTTGGATATTTGGTAATATTATGCATTTTTTTTAAATGTAAATCTCCTACGGAGTATTAAAACTGGTTTAAGGTAAAGATTTTTTGATTCTTTTTTTAATGGCCATTTGGTATAAACAATCGGCCCTATCGAGGTATCCGTCGGAGCGGAAAATTCTCCGATTTCAAACGAATCGGAGGATTTTTGCTTTGAAGTATTTTTCCGATAGGCTGTTCGGAACATTTTTCCGAAATTATGAAACGCACACCGGTGTTTTGCGTTACATTTTGATGAGGTGCGTCTTTGAGTGACATTTTTGACAGACTCATAGGGATTTCTTCCGATGTCCTCCAACATCGCGGAGAATTTTCCGCTCTGACGGAATACCTCGATAGGGCCGAATATATAAGATTCTGAGCAGTCATGATCTCATATGACTTTTGGGCCACCCTGTATACATATGACGTGTTTCATTTGAAATCATATGAAAAATCAATAGTTTCGTTGTCTTTTATAATCAATTTTATAACAACCATGAAAAATATAAACCCCCTCCTCCCGCTTTATGATTTCTGCGCACGGACTTGCCCCTGCGATGTGATATAGAATACAAAATTTTAGCAGGTTTTTTCCTTTCTCAGTCTTTAAAGTGGGTGCGGTTAGAAAAAGCGATTTTCCAATTTTTTTGTATTGGTTAACCACCTCATATTTATTTACTTAAAATCTGAAATGATGCTCTTTCGTTTCCCTAGAGTCCAAAAGACTAATTTCAACGATTTTATTTAAAGAATTCGCGAAAAAAGCTTTTGGAGCGTTTCTCAAAGTGATTTTGAAAAGTTTTATTTATTGAATATTTTATCTGCAGACATTAATCATTATGACATTCAAGATAAACCTAAAACCCACCCTTCCTAATGCCCTCTTCTCTTGTCCTACATTGAATACTGTATTCTAGAATCTAGACCATACATACCATCTATCTTAGGATTTATCCATTTTCACCATCGTTTCTTTTTTTTCTTTCAAGGCACTAAAACGCGTGTCCAGCTATCCAGCTACCACGGGAGAAGCCCCAAAAGAAGCTGCTAAACCGCGACGTCATGAGCAAACACAAAGCCAACACGATTCTGTCGAAACTTCATCGGATTTTACTCTCTCCAATGAAATACCAATGGATCCCTCCAGTACATCCGTCAATTCCCGAGAGCCATTGATTAGTGCATCTAGTGTTGCCACCAATTAAAATCGATAAACGAATAACAAAATGATGCATTATACGTGTCTATCATAAAAAGTAGTAGAAAATCAATTAATATTATAAAACAAATTTACCCTCACGATAAGCCCACACAAAAAAAAAAAAAAAAAAAACGCACAACGAAATCAAACCACACACAAACCCATGTATATGTATCTATCTACACAATACATATATAAAGTCATTTTAAGTAAAATTTGACTACATACATACATACTATATCTAAACTGCATTCATATCTCGATGTAAACGTTGCCTTAGAATCTTAGATAACAATTATTTTAGCCACAAATGAAAATATAATTCATAATATAATTAAATATAAATTTTAATATTAACGTGAAACACACAAAAAAAAACGAAAGCAAACAAATTTAAAATAAAATTTTAGAAAAAAATAGAAATAATAAATATTTTTAGGGAAATTATTAATTTTATATGTGGTGTTTACACTTAAAAAAGAAATTTGTAAAATTTTTGATTTTGGATTGTTTTTTTTTTACTGTAATAACTTTTGTGAAATCTTTACACAAATATGTACCTACATACACATATAATATATTTGAGGCAAAAAAAGAATTGAAACGTTGGAAATTAAAAAAAAAAAACGAAAACTATTAAAAAATATCTACATAAAGCAAAATAAAATTATACACATACCTATTTAGAAGAGTACGTTGAATTTTTAGATACCAAACTTTATTTATCAAGTTGGACATTAAAGACAATTCTCACATAACAAAATTTTGCATTGTATAAAGTCATGACTTTTTACAGTCTCCCGATTGTAAAATTTCAAAACTATAAAATTGAGGCCCCTATTATGACCAAGTCGAACGTTCAGCATTACAGGTGAATCGACCATATCGAGGTATTCCGTCGGAAAATTCTCCTTGATATCGGAAGAAATCCTTATGAATCTGTCGAAAATGTCACTCAAAGACGCAGCTCATCATAATGCAACGCAAAACATAATTTCGGAAAAATGTTCCGAACAGCCGTTCGAAAAAATACTTTGAAGCAAAAATCCTCCGATTCGTATGAAATCGGAGAATTTTCCGCTCCGACGGATACCTCGACAGGGCCGAATATTACAATTGGCGAGTCGCAAACAGTAAAGCTATGCGCAAACCTAAGCGATGGCGGTTGCGATCACGATAGCATTTATCGCGCGATCAAGGTGCGATCAAAAACCAGCTCACATCAACACGATATTGCGATATATTTTGTGAAGGGCAAGTTGTCAAAAGAACATACAAAAAGTGAGAAAAAATCAGTAGCAGATAAATCTGGCTCAATAAATCGACCCGGACAGCAATTTTATTCGTAAATTGTATGTTTTTTTATGTTTTGTATTCTTTGTGAAAAAAATTTTACAAAGTTTGGATTTTTTTAATTTAATTAATCTGCTTTATAATGGTCTAAATTATTGTTCATTTCAATTTTGTTAATATTTTCAATTCAAATATCGTGGCATACTGCGATCAAATGGTGCGTGCTGCGTTCAGTAAAAGTCGCTTGGTTGAACGCAGCAGTGGAACCGAATCGCAATCCACATATCGCGTAGATGTGAGCCTTCCTATTGGGCTTTTCCAGAATCTGACTCTGTCTTTTCTCTTTCTAATTTTGACAGTTCTTTCATTGAAAAGAAGCTCTAGATGGGGGGAAAACAACAATACAAACAAATAGAAATACACACCGATACTGTTCGCGCCTTTAATAGTGTGTTTGTTTTCCCCCCATCTAGAGTTTTTGACGTTTGGTGGAAGTTCTCAATTGATTTACATGTGCCGCATCCACATTGTTATCGCGACCGCCACCGCCATCGCTTCGGTTTGCGCAATGCTTAATGCCAAATAATTTATTTCTTGCAATTTAGTTTTGTCATTATAAGACGGTGTTCACATTGGACTTACTCCTTGGATTTTTTTTGACGTCTATATACTTTTTCTGGTTCCCACTCTGTGGTGAGAAAGAGACAGGCAAGTGAGGCGGGATTTTTTAATTTTTTTAAAAATTTGTGGATTTTTTTTGACGTTTCCTTTTGTGACATGTGTTTTGTTAGTATTTAGTTTTTGTTTGGCACTTAAATACTACAGAATCGAGGTTGTTTCAATTGGAAAAATATTTATTTAGTGAAATATTAATTTTGTGATTGAAAAATTTCTACTTAAATTCTCCGGCGAATAAAAATTTGTGTTTTATTTTAACAACTACTGAACGTCAAAATGAATCGGTTGCGTGTGTCTGAACACGAGCTGACTGACTTATGCCAAAAAAAATCGTAAATCTGAGTCCAATGTGAACACCGTCTAACTGGCTGAACAGAATAGAATGACGGAACTGAAGCCGCAGACGGAACTGGAAGAGCTGTCAAAAAGTGTCGTACGTTATTTTTTTTACCTGCCCACAATGCAGCTGTACAGCTTTGAATGTATTTTGAAGAAAAACAAAAGAATATTCTTGTGTACAAGCTCAGAATTCACATGTTTTGTTTCCAATAATTTTTCTTTTAATAAATATTTTTTTTCGCGATACAAATAACCACAATATTTTTTTCCGACCCAAAAAGTTGTTTTTTTTTCTTCATACAAATTGAAACGTCAAAAGTGCCGTACGTGAAAAGTTAAAAGTTGGTGAACTCTTCCGTCTGCGTCTTCAGTTCCGTATGTCCCCTTTCACACGAAGATACTAGTTGCTGGTGATTTTTTTGACGTTTTCTTTAAATCTCCTTAACAATCTCTTGTACCTTTCACACGAAGATACAAAGTCGGAGGAGACTTGCTGTATTTTTCTTTTAAACTACCTTGGTTGAACGCACACAAACGTAGTGTGAAGAGAAACGTCAAAAAAATCTCCTGAATTTGTTGACCGGGGAGATTTCGTTTACCCCTCTTTCTTCCTGCCCTTCTCGCCTATGAACTAATTGTTGCCGGCAACTCAGTTGCCTTGTGTGAAAGGGGACTATGCGTCTACGTTCCGTAGTGTTCGCAACATTGAATTTGCGTGTAATCAATATTTTGACAGCTATTCCGGCTACGTCTCCGTCTGCGTTACCATTCTGTTTAGCCAGTAAACCGCACTCGTTCGAACGAACCGTGGTCGACCATTTCTTGTCGTGCCCTCTTCTTCAAAAAAATCAAGCAACTGATATAAGAGGCTCATACACAAACTAAGAATCTATATGAAACGATGAGACGAATACAACGACATCGGAACTTACGAATGCCATGATGACGGTTGCGTAGCGTTCATAATTGTAACATTGTTGCACATGCCATGCATAAAATTCTGTAATTATGCATCAGTTTTGCATTGCCAAAAAACCAATCAAACTAAAATATTATGGCATAAATTAAAATTATTCCTCCTGCAACGCGGCAACAAAATAAAAACCACTGCAAAATTGATCGCATTTTGAATGTCATGTTGCTTTTATAAAAGCAACTCTAAACTGCTCTCATGCATAGAAAAATGTAGTTTATTTTATTTATAATTTTGCTGCATTTATGCATTTATGAACTTGACCGACATCACAGAAAAATACCAAAACAAAAATGAACCAACAGGGCACATTAAAATAAAAAGATACTCGTCAAGAGCGCTCGATTATTACCGCCCTTCAATATCAGTAACTTGAGAAAATGTCTTTATGCGCAGGCTAGAAAAACAGTTTTTTTTTATATTTTTAAACTAAGTGGTTTTGTTTTTCTAAAAATAAATTCAACACAAAAGGACCCTAGAAACTGAACTTTAAAGACTTACTTGATATAATATAGTAATTCAAAATTGAACTTTATTTTTTTTTATTCGGTTTTCCTAAAAAAAAACTGAAGTTAAAGCAGTTCAAAAAAAAATTTTCAAATTTCCGTTATGTTTTCATTAATATTTCACAACTATTTAACAATTCATTTGTGCAAAAACAATTTCTCTGTATAAAACTTTTATTTCGAAAAAAATATTTTAGGAATTTAGGTGTAATTGAGAACGAAAGCTATTTATTGTTTGTAAGCAAATTGAATTGTATGATATAATTTAAATTATGAGTTGATAATATTGATGGTATTTTTTGTATTTATAACAAATCAAAAAAAGTTGTTAAAATTACAATTACATATAGAGCACAAGCAAAGATTGCAGTTTGCACAAAGTAAAATAATCGTAAACGTTATATGTAAAAAAAAAAGGAAATAATAAATGTTAAAGCAATGAATCGATTGAATTTACATATGTATGTATATCAGCGAAAAGTATGCCTAGTGTATTATTTGCAAAAATAAAGAAAATATAAAAAATAGATGTCTTATATTTGTATGTATGAACCAACAGCCCTTTTATCGTATCCGTACGGAGGAAATACTTCCGATCGGACGATTTTTTCTGTTCATGGTATACTAATCGAATATCGTACAGGAAATTTTCTACTTCTAATTTTCTGTCGATGAAATCGGAAAGCAAATATCTTCACACATTGCATGAATTCGTGATGCGTTGCTATCATTTTGACATTTCGTAGAATTGTCCCATTGGCCTATCGGAACGGCTACAATGATGCAAAATTCGTACATTGCGTAGAAATCGGAGAAAATTTCGTTCCGATCGGATACGATGATAAGGCTGAATTTTCGGAATGATCTTATACTACATGAAACATTCAAATCAAAGTCGTTTTGAATGGAAAATGATCATCATTTACGACGGAGAATTTACAATTGTCAAATATGTAGCAGCATGCCTTTTGATGAACATCAAATGATTTTTTTGCGAGTGCCAGTTGACATTTTCAAACAAAACAAAATAGAAAAAATTCACCGTGGAAAAAAAAAATAACGCGATAGCTTTTTTAGATGCCAAAATCCACCGTGAAAAAGACCATCTCACTTTTGATTGGTACCAAAAGGATACAGCATCAGGAAGAATAGTCAATTTCAGATCAAACCAAGCCAAACACATTGCGATTAACCCGAGTTCGTAAAAGTAAACATGCTTAAACACTGCTAAAAACAATTGGAAAAATAAGGTAGTAGTTATGAACATTTGACTTCAATGCTGAGAGCAAACATCAACGCTTCTAAAACAGTGACCACACTTTGAAACGGACTGCTTTTGCCTAAAAGATGGGACTTTAATGTGGCAGTGTTGCCGAAGTTTTACTTTTACGAACTCAACCTAACACTGCTTCGAATTTGGTGAATAAAGTATTTTTACTAAGCGATGAAAAGTTTCACTCAAAAAATGAGAGTATAGTAACCAAAATTCTAGTAAACAATGGCTACCCTTATGAACTTATAAGAAGTTTGATACATCGCTTCAAAAATAAATTAAATTCCGAAGTTCCAGCACATATTGAAGCAAACGCTGTTTACAAAAGCATCGTCTATGTTCCAACACTGGCTACTAATTTTTGACTAATTCAAGTCACATTGCACACTTGCCTCCCTTTTCACCAAATTCAAACCAAAAACGGAAAAAGGAAACAAAACTGACGTTGTTTACAAGATCAATTGTAAAGGCAAAGAGGATGAAAACTGCAACCTTTGCTATGTGGGTACAACCAAACAGTTCCTGCGACAGAGAATGGCTGGCCACAAATCGGACATCAGCAGCAGGAGCTCCGCGAAGACAGCACTAGCGAACCACTGTGTCCAAACCAACCATCAGCCAAACTTAGATGAGGTTGAAATTTTACAAACGGAGAAACACTTTGCCAAAAGGTACACTCTGGAAACTCTCCACATACTCAAAAATAGCAACAACATGAACAGGAAACAGGACACACAAAACATATCTGCAGTATACTGCTCTCTTGTAACTGCACAGAAATTTTAAATTTTGTCAACACATATAATTATAAGATTTTATTATTTCTTTAATTATTTCATTAACGCCATAGTAAGTTTTATTTCGAAAAAAATGTTTATACTGTTTTTTTTTTTTTTTAATTGTTAATACTTATTTCTTCTACTGTGTTTGTAATTGTTTCAATAAAGATCCCCTGAAGAAGACAGCAACCCCTGTCGAAACTTCGGGAAAGTAAATGAAATACCTTGTTTCATTGCACATCAAATGACCAAAAAAGCCGAATAGAAACCAGATTCTTCAATCTTCACCTTCACAAAATAGAAACCCCTTTCTGGAACTGGTAGTAATAATTATTAACAGACAAAATTATGTTGCGTGCGTTTTTTATAATTAAAGAGTTAAAAATGTATGACAATAGCGTTGGTAATGTTAACCGCTGTCAGTGCTTTAAGAAAATAATATTCATAACAGAGGTATTTATGAAGATAATGAAAAGTTAGGCAGAGTTCCAAAATTCATCAGATGCGCAAACTGCGCATCCAAAAATTTTTTAGCGGCTTCAATTTAAATTTTTTTGTTTGCATTCCGAAACGTTAGACTTATGCAATGTAATACTTCTACAAAGCATCAAGTTTGCGTTGCTAATGCGTATGAAAAATGAGAGCATTGCTTCCGCATCAAAACATTTTCTACATTTTGGAACTCAGCCTTACTCAAAAAACTTTTTATCTGGAAAAAGAAATTCAAAGAAATGAAAAATATTTTACAAAAAAACTAGTTTATAAATTTTATTGAATCAAAATCTTTTTTTTTTTTTACTTGAATCTAGTTTTTTTTTTTTTTTTTTTAACATATTTTTTTTTTTTTTTTTATTGAATTATCTTACAAACTATATTTTTTTGTTTTATTCTCATAATATCCTAAAATAGAATTGCTTCCGATTTCTATGAAGGGAATTAATAGTTTATTCTCGATCTTGATGATTTTGAGAACCCATACTGCTTGTCCCGTTCGAATTTTTCATGCGATCTTTCTCGGACATCGCGTACGTGAGGTGATTTATCCTGAACGATTAATATAAGTTGTGTTTTTTTTTTAGTTTTTTAAAACCTTGACGAATTAACTTTGAATGTGTTTGTTTGCCTTACCCTGAGATGATATTTGTCTCTTACATCGTCGTCTCCATTTTGTACTATCGAAATAAAATTTATGAAAAGGATAAATTTAAAATAATAATAATAAATAATTTATTAATTTAAAATATTCACCGTCACGTCTTCGCTTGTGGTCAGTAGATGAACTCTCCTCCATACGTTCTCTTTTACGACCAAGTTTTCGCTCCTTACGTGCATCCTTCTCTTCCTCAGTCATTTTATCTTTGCGATCTTTCGCCTTAGAACTGCGGTCTTTCTTTGAGTTTTCAATAGGCTCTTCTTGTTTCTGAAACGTGATATAAATAAAATTGTTTACAAAAAGTTGAATGGAGATGTTTTAATTTAAAAAAAGCTTTTTGTTTTCAAACGAGGATACACTTTGTGATGATATCTTATTATTTTGTATTTTTTTTCTTTTTTTTTTTTTTTTGGGAAGTACAGTTTTGTTTTTCACAACTCACCGCAACCTAGGCAATCCTCATCATACAGACACCTTACGCACAATCAGATTTACTCACTAAAGTTTCGTCATTTAATTTCAATAGAAGGTCTCGGGTTGTTATTTCATGGGTTTTCCTGAATCATCTGAATCATCTTATAATGAAGAACAAATACTAATTCCAGGCAAATCGTTATTTCGGTTGTCAATCATAAAGTAGGACAATTATGATTATGTGATGAATCCGACCAAAGGAATTATAGCGCTTAATGATATTCCATTAGTTTTCGGATGAATTTTTTGATTATGTTATCCTTCAGAGCAAAAAAATTCCCATTCAGTACCAACTCCAGAGTTAAATTCCTTTCTGTCAAAGACTTTTCCCAATTAAAGCTGGCTTCCGAGCATCCATACAATTATTAGCACCTTGTCCTCTCCTTAGCAAAAGATGAAGATGGCTTCAATTAATATACAATTTCAAGGACTATGTAAATTGTATTAAAAGTTTTTTGTGTTCTAAGTCTTCTCCATAAGTTGATAATATTTAGTGTTGATTCCAGACTCCAAAGTAGCAAATCTCCGTGTCAGCATCTTCATTTCGTGTCCTATTGTAAGCTTCAGAGATAACATTTCTTCCATTGTACTATTGTTGTATTGATCTTATCTTAGAATTTTCTTTGCCCTGTGTTCCATTGATGGGATTCTTGAATAGTTTGCTATCCAGTGTTCTATTGATAGGATCCCAGTATATCTCGTCCTGTGCTCCATTGTTAGTTTTCGGGAAATACGTCTTCGTTTCATGATTTATTGTCAACGTTGTTGTTAGACTTTAGGCCCATTCCGTCTATATTTCTCTTTTAATAAGCGAACGTTTAAACAACTTGTCCTGGGATGATGATTCCGAGATAAGATAGGTAAAGATTTCCAGTTGACGCGTTGATCATTGTTAAGGTTCGTTGACTAGGTTTTCCGGATTCTGCTTTTCATCTTTTCTCCTTCCGGTAGTGACTATGATTTATTTATTTCATTCTGCATTCATTCTGCGATTAATTTAATTTTCCAAGGAAGCGATTAACTATTTTCTTTTTTAATACAGACTTGGAAGTTTCATCGAAATTCAATGAGTTTTACATCATTTACTGTAGTTAGAAATTTGATGTAGACGATCCATCTGGTCTTGGCTTTTACATCTTCACTGCATGGCTTTTCATTTTCTGTTGATCTTTAAAATTTCCAACGAAGAGCCTTTGTTGGTGGTCATCTTCTAAGTTCTGCCTTGAAATTACGGTTCCAGAAGACGTTACTTTTACTAGTCCATGAATCATGATGCACCAGTGGAAGAAGTTCCCTCATTTTTTTGATTGACAACAGCAGTAGCAGTAGCAGCAGCAACAACAGCAGCAGCAGCAACAGCAGCAACAACAGCAGCAGCAGCAACAGCAGCATATTTAGCACCCAGATCCTCTTTTGAGTTTATATGTATTGAAAAAATAAACCTCAAATAGCTTTATGAACTTGTCTCAAGCAACTTAATAATTAGTTTTTTTTGTTTTATTAACTGTACTAAGGTAGATATTTGTTTCAATGTCTAATAAACTCTTTAATATGAAATGCCAAAGTCAGAAAATGTTAAAATAGAAGCCTTTTTATAACGAGACAATTTAGTGAAAACAGTGAAATTAAAAGCGCTTCTTATTTCAATATTTTTATATGGAAAGTTCACAGCTGTAGTGAACCAAGCTAGAAAAGGTTAAATTCAGGTTAAGCAAATATATCGCTTATTGAATTTGGACTAAAAGTAGTTGAAGGACAAAGAGTAATCTTCATTTCAAAACTTGACCCAGTTACAAATGCCCTAGACGTTAAAAATTATATTAAAAACAAAATTGGTACACTAGGCTTAATAACTATCGAAAAGATGCTTCAACGAAACTTTTCGAAGTACTCATCTTTTAAAATAAGGTGTCCGGATTCAGTATTCCATCTTTTAAATTCCCCATCCTTCTGGCCCGATGGAATTATCATGCATGAGTTCCAGAACAGGGCATTAAAAAGGAAACCCAACCATTTTCCGCACCACTTGACAACGCGACTCCTCCGCAGCAACTACAACAATTACTAATTTATTATCAAAACGTTAATGGATTACGGACAAAGACTAATAAGGTCTATAGAAATATAAACAACCTACCTCACGATGTTATTGTTTTAACTGAAACCTGGTTATATTCATCAATATCTGATACTGAACTTTTTGACATGAATTATCAAGTATTTCGCCGTGATCGACACTCAGTAAATGAATCCACGACAGTAGGAGGAGGATTATTAATAGCTGTTAAAAATTCCCTTATAAGCACCTTAGTCCATGACTTTTTACAGTCTGAAATAGAACTATTATGCATAAAAATAAAGATGCCTTTTGGATCTATATGTGGTGGCTGTCTATATACCACCCAGCTCAGACTATGAAATATATAAAAATATTTGTGATTCTTTGGACGAAATCTTTGAGAACACCAATCCAACTGATGAAGTCATTGTTATAGGCGACTTTAACCTACCTAAGTTATAATGGAAAATGTCAAATGAAATTGAGGAATTTCTTCCTGTTAATGCCTCGAATGCAAACGAATACTGCATTATAGATACAATGGCCTCATTAGGTTTAAATCAACTCAATAGTGTCAGAGAATAAAACACTGGATCTAGTTTATTTTTCCCAAGTCGTAAATTCCGATACTGCCGTTATGCAAAGTGACGTAACACTTATTGAAGAAGATCGCCATCATCCTGCCTTATCAATCAACTTGAATTTAAGTATATGTAATTTTGTTAATGTTTGTAAAAACCAGATTGAATTCAATTTCAAAAAATGTAATTTTAATCAACTTTTCAACTTATTGAACGACATAAACTGGGATCTATTATTTTTGAATTCAAATTTAGATGATATGGTTAAGAAATTTTATAACGTTTTATTCAATTGCTTCATTGAAACTATTCCATTACGAAATATAAAAACTAAAGATAACAACCCGCCATGGTTCGATCTGCATCTCAAATCCTTAAAAAACAAACGAAATAAGGCCTGGGTTAAATTTAGTCAATCACGGACTGAAGAGGATTTACAAATATATTTAGGAATAAAAAATGAGTTTATCAACTATTCTAATTGCCTATATGCCGAATTTGTTGCACAGACTGAAAATGAATTTAAAGTGAACCCGCGGAATTTTTGGAAGTATGTAGATTGTAAAAGAAAGTCTGATGGTTACCCCGCTAGCATGACCTATAAAAACGATACTAGTCACTATCCAGAGGTTATATCCAACATGTTTGCAGAATATTTTAAAAGTGCCTACGAAGACTCTCTTCCATTAAACGATATCAATTCCTCAATGACTGAACAGTACGTACACCTAGGTTCGATCAATCTAAACATTACTAAAGCAACAATACTAGACAATATTTTAAAACTCGATGACAGTCTTAATCTTGGCCCTGATTACCATCATTTATGCTAAAAAAATGTTCAACGCATTTATTATATCCGTTACATGTTTTGTTTAGTCAATCGTTAAAATGTTCAAAGTTTCCTGATCTATGGAAATGTGCGTTCCTTAAACCAACACATAAAAAAGGCCCTAAGCACTTAGTTACTAATTACCGCCCTATAGCTAAATTGTCTGTTATCCCAAAACTATTTGAGTCTCTAGTCTGTGATGTTCTCTCTTTTAATTGTAATTCTGTTTTATGTGAAAATCAGCATGGTTTTGTTAAGAGAAAGTCGACTGTCACTAATTTATTAGAATTTACATTTTGTATAAATGCCTTTGAAAAAAAAAACAGCAAGTAGATTGTATATTTACAGACTTTAGTAAGGCCTTCGACAAGTTAAGTCATCGAGTACTTTTAAAGAAATTTAAGAAAATTGGCCTTAATGATTGTTTTATAACGTGGATTTCTTCTTAATTAAGCGATAGATATTACAGTGTTGTATTCAAAGATAACCGTTCTAGTTTGTTTAAAGTGTACCTCAGGGCAGTCACCTCGGTCCATTGTTGTTCGTTTTATTTATAAATTATCTCCCTTCAATTTTACAAAATTCCAGGGCATTGATTTACGGGATTGTGAAATGCTGCAAAAGGATCTGCAAACATTTTGGGAATGGTGCAATATTAATTGTTTGTTATTGTTTGTTATTGTTTGTTATTCGCAATATTAATATTTAATTTTGTAATTATATAATTTTAAGCATAAATGTAACGTTAGTATTTAACGCATTCAAATAAATAAATAAATACACTGGCTAAACTAATATTTTACTCGTATTGCAGGCAAATTGATAATTTGTTCTATAATTTTTGTTTGATTTAAAAATAAAATGAACGAAATACGCAACATTTAATACTAAACATTTTTTTTTTTTTTCGTACGACTTGGTTCGGTACAGCTGTGAACCCTCCATATATAAAATTAATTAGTTTTGTACAAAATATATAATGCCAGATTTCCACTAAGGGAAAACTAAATTTTAAGATATAAAAAAAGAGTCTATTGTTTTGAGTGTTTTCCGCTTCCCGAAAAAAAACCCAACAATTTATTTTTTGCTCCGGATACCGCAGATAGTGCTACAGCAACCATGCAAATTTCTTTCCAAAATTTAGCCAAACATTTAAGGCTTACAAATCCAACCCCTTTTTTCAATTTATCTCAAAAAATATTGGTATGCACTTTCACTCGAGTCTTTTAAAACATCCAAATTCAGTCTTATAAGTAAACAAGTCATAGTGCTTGATTCTGTTTGCAAAATAATTTTTGGTTTCTGCTTAAGGCTATTTGAGGCTAAATATTTAAGAATGGTTTTGTTTTTTAATTAAATTAAAGATTTATTAAACCTTAGCACTTAGCACGGTTTCCGCCTATTCGTAAACTTGTCATTGATCTCCGTTTTACGGCATAAGGAAGTTACCAGAATTTATTAAAAAGGAATCTGAAAATAAAATCTCCGATCCTATGAACAAAATTTTTTTTAATTTTTTTCTTCAAATATTTAAGTTTAAAAATTAATTTTTGAAAAACTGTTCTTTAAAAACAACTTGATTAAAAAACAAAATAAAAGCAGAGATTTTTGGCGTTATTAAAAAGTATAGCATGCCGTTGTGACGGTTACAGTTATTTTTTAATAATTTTTTTTCTGTAAAAACTAAGATATTTTAGCATCCGGTTTTATGTTTTTAGCTAAAAAGTAATAAGAGCATTGAATTTTGAAAAAAAAAAAGTACTTGCAAAATTACGTAAAATTTTGAAAAAAATTAGTTTGAATATTTTTTTTTTTTAAATTTTGAGTTCGAAAATAAATATTTCTATTTCTATTACTATGTACATATTCTCTAAATTAGCTTTATTTAAAAAAAAAAAATAAATTCAAAAAGAATGTAAGTTGTTTTATAATAATTGTTTTTCCTGTTTTAAGTCAATTTTATTGAAAATTGTCCCTCCCGGGAAATGCACCCTCCTCCCATACAATTTTTTTCTTATCTCAAATCAATCTACACGCTCTACCTTTTTGTCACACCTTAGGTGCCTTAGGTGAATCACCCTGTATATCCGAAGAAATGGAGTTCAAATTAATTTAAGTACTCTAAACTGAGCTGCAATTTACACCAAACGCTATGACTCACCACCTAAACTATGAGGCGATAGCTATAAAACAATGCCGTTATAATATTTGCGCAATCTTTATCTATCGATTGATATATTATGTATATGAATGTAGGATGTCTGTAGTTCAAACAGTCACTGAGCATTTTTTCGTGACGGTAATCTTTTCGCTCCAGACCACCCAACCCTCCAAAAAAGACATGTAATTCATGTCAAAACTATCTGTGCTCGCCAACTGTCTGGTTTCGGTATGTGTAAAGCACTCTCGTTTTGGCTGTACCTTCTATGAAGCTGAGATAAACGCTTCGCATTTACAGCACATGCATATTAAAACTCTACGAACCCTGTCAAAAAGTATGACTTGGCTGTTTCAAAAAACTATTGAATAACAGATTTAATTACTTACCAGGTTTGTTAGCTGAACTTTACCCAGGGTTTACCCAGGCTTTCTTAACAACCCCAAGAGTTGTCAAAAAAACCTCGGTTTTTTTTATTCTCAAAAAACACTTTAGGACTCTCAATTGTGTTGTTAACATTTTAAGCAAGAAAGAATTTCTGTACTCGAATAATTAAAACTTAAAATATGTAAGGTTTCAAAAAACAGAGAATTTGATTGTCAGGGTTAGTTCGGGGTTTTAAAAAAACGCATGGGGCGACACCAGGGTGACTTCAGGGCTCAACGAACAAACCTGTGTGACGGCTGCGAAACGTCAAGGCTATTCTGTTTGACCACGATTTAAATAGGATTGTAGAGTTAGGGCTTGTAGAGCAAGGACTTGTAGAGTTAAGACTTGTAGAGTAAGGACTTGTAGAGTAAAGACTTGTAAATTAGGGACTTGCAGAGTTGGGGGCTTGGCTTTTCACGAGATATGATAACTTTTTCACAGTGATTTCTTTTGGTAGGATAAAGTATTATCCGTAACCTCCCTTTATCGGGGTCGGTGTATGAAAGTTAAAGATTTCTTAATTTTGTTGTTGATTATGTGTAAATCCTAGCCTGCATACAAAATTTTATCTTTCTAGGACTTCGGAAAGTATCCGCCATAGGTTTTGATAAGTCGTCAGTGACAAAATTAACGTTTTTTAAATATTAATAAAATCACTCTGGATTGATGATTGAATAAAGCTAGACAAATGAAATTTAGTGTGTTCTATAAGCCTGTGGACTACATCTTATCCTAAGAATTTAAGCTCTCTAGCTTAACACAGACCAAAGCTATGAAGACTTGAAGATTCGAGGAAAGCTAGGCAATACTAGTACCCAACTGCCCCCAGATTTTTGACACCAACCTATTTTAAGATTTCTTACATTATACAAAATCTGCAAATTGACATTTCATATACATATTTTTGCTGCATTGTTTCCTTATTTAGGCTTTAATGAAAGAATGATAAACTCGAACCAAAATTTCAAATACTTTCAAAACCAATTTAGTAGTTTTTAAATAAAGTCATTAGCGCATTTTCAAGTTACTCACCGTAATCTTTTAATTACCAATTTTTTTTATACATGGAAGTGTTTTGTGTATAGTCCATCCATTTTCAATCTCTCCTTTACGTCTCACAGTCTTCTTATATGAAACAAAATGTGATTTTTCACCAATACACGTTATCCCGCGATTTAGAAGTGTTTTTTTTTTTTTTTTTTTTTTTTGCGTTTGAATTAACTTTTATTTTTAGAGTCTCAAGTCTTGCACTTTGTTTTTAAATATTGTTCATAAATCACACTTTTTTTCTAGGCCTTGGAACAATGAACAGCATCCATGTTATTCACAGTTAAAAAATGGGCTTAACACTAATACACTTATGGGCTTATATTTTGATGGAAAAAATAATGAAAATTGAATCAAGAAGAAAAAGATTATCCCCTGGGATTATTTTTGTTTCAACTACGCTTAGTAGTAGATTTTCTTCCACAGCTACACCTTGATACTAACCTTTGAACTGATTGATTCCATTTTGCGACGTTTGGAGTCTAAAATAAGTCGCAATTTTAAAATACAAAATCATATTAAAAATAAGTTATCATCTACCTTTTTCATATTCTATTAAATCTTGACTTCGACGGTGCAGCGATCCATTGCTTGAGTTCGAAACCGAACTTAGGTCACGATCCCGGTCCCTCTCGCGTTCATGGTCCTTACTTTCGTACTCATAGTAGTCTATTGTTGCGCCATGCTTGTCGATCACTTCAACTACACTAGGTGACTCCAGACGGTAGTCTCTTCGCTTTTCCTTTTCACGTTTACGGGGCTCCTCTTCACGGTCACGTTCCTTCTCTCGTGAGCGTTCTTCCTTTTTCACTTCCTTAGCTGTTCGGTGTTCACGGTCGTTGATTTCCTCTTTTATTTCCACACGTTCGACGCGTTCTGCACGTTCAATGCGTTCAGCACGCGCTATTCGGTCTGTACGTTCGGCCCGTTCTGCTCGCTCTGGACGTTCTACGCGCTCTGGACGTTCTATGCGCTCTGGGCGTTCTATTCGCTCTGGACGTTCTATTCGCTCTGGACGTTCTATTCGCTCAGCACGCTCTACTCGCTCAGGACGTTCAACACGTTCGGGCGCTTCAGTACGAATTTCTTTTTCATTATTTGTTGATACTGTGGTTGAGATGACTTTTATGATTTTCTTCTCAGTTCTTTCCTTTTCCCGTTTTTCTGAAATTAAAATTTAGTTTTAAAATCTGTCTGATATTTTGTCTCATTTATAACTTACCAACTTTAGCTTCACCATTGGCAACAGTCTTTACTTCGGGAACTTCTTTGACTGGTTTCTCAGATACTTGATGGAAATCACTTTCTTTTATCATATGTGATGCTCTGTGTTTCAATTGACCAATATAACTGGATGCGATGACAAATAGATCTGGACGGTTGCTTTTCTCTTCCTCTCTGACCTGTATCAAAAAAATTATATAAATATAAATCTAAATAAATATTTGTATTTTAATAGTTTGTATACCTTTTCAACTTTACGTTCTATAATTTGTGAAAGCTTAGCTAGAACGGGATAATGAGGCAGTATACGCATTAGTATGATTAGTGCATTACGGATTTGCATGTAGTCTTTTGAATCCAAACAGAAGACAATTGCTTTGGTAATCTTATAATGCCATTTGTGGCATACATGACGGTAGTTTTCATATCCCACGTGATCATTAGCTTCAGAAAACTATTGGATGGAATAAAAAAAATAAAATTGAATAAATATTTACAATTGGCATAGCTGCTAAGCATAGTTATTTGTATGATCAACCTTAAAATGTGCTGTTTATTTTGTACGTAAAACAGTTAAGAGATAAGAAGTTCCAAAAACAAATTTAAGTTTCGTTTCAGCAAATGGGCCTTAAACACCTAAGTCAATATACATTTTTGTGGAAAAGTTTGCTTTTTTCCAGAAACCACAGAGAATGGTTTTACAAATTACTTGGTTCGCCTGCACGGCAGAGAAGTGTTTTTAAGACTTTTTTTTGGATAAGTGACTATTAACTTGTTGCCTGGCATCCAATTGGATGGGCAAACTTCATTATATTCTTTCGTAAATTGGAAGGTCTGCATCAAGCGAAAGGTTTCATCTACACTGCGGGCAACGAAATGTCTACTAACCGAGTCCTGTTTGACGATATGTTGATCCATGCCAAATTAGTGAAATGAGAGTCTATAGAGCAGGCAATGACTTCGACACCAATGATACAGAATTCCCTTGCACAATGCACGGTCCTGTCAGAGAAATCAATGATCTCAGTTGGACAGGCAAAGGTTAAAATGCAATGGATAGAAGAAAATAACCACGTACATATTTCGGCATAATCTTTCATAGAGATTTCCTTGAACTGGCTATTGACAAGAACGAAAGATTTTTTGCGACCTTTAGTCCAATGCGTTTCGCCCAGGCACGACAGTTGGGCTCATCAGTTAGATGCTGTCGTACCCTTCTAAGACGCAATTTGTTGTCGATGAATACCGACTCTTAATAAAATCTACAGCGCATAGGCACTTTCATTTGAATTTAATTCAATATAGTCCACTAAAACAATAACAAAAATAATTTTGTTTTATTTTTGTTTATTCTCTTCTTCGTACATTAGCCAGACCACGGGCTTACAACAACAACATATATTTCTAGGTGCAAGAATGTAACCATGTTCCCCTAGAATAATATAATTTACAGTGCCTATGCGCTGTAGATTTTATTAAGAGTCGGTATTCATCGACAACAAATTGCGTCTTAGAAGGGTACGACAGCATCTAACTGATGAGCCCAACTGTCGTGCCTGGGCGAAACGCATTGGACTAAAGGTCGCAAAAAATCTTTCATTTGAATTTAATTCAATATAGTCCACTAAAACAATAACAAAAATAATTTTGTTTTATTTTTGTTTATTCTCTTCTTCGTATTGACAAGAACAGCAATTCCGAAAAATAGAGGGGCTGGCTTTTGAAATTTTTGGCATGTTGATGATTGCAGCGAAATTAAAACTGGAATTAATTTTCTGGCTAAAATTTTACTAACTATATGCAAACGCGAAGGAAAGAATGTTCCAAAACTGAATAAATGTACATTTTTTTTTTGTTCAAACAAAAACAAAGTTATTTATTTTATGCTTATTTGACATTTTGACATTGAAATTCTCAGAGAGAAGCTAAATCTTTACTAAGTTGATCATAAATATTTTGAAGCAAAGGAGAATAAAATAAATTAATCATAGAAACTATGTTTTACTTAACTATGATATAGATTTATGATCCGTATGAGTAAATAGGCTTAAATGGTGTAGTAAAACGACACTAAAAGTTCGTCATCTCTCAATGGGAGATAAGAGACCTTATCAATGAAATGTTTTGCATTTTTTACGTTGTATTTGGGGTTACAAATAAGATTCTCTAAGAATCGGAATTTTCACATATGTATACCAAGAGAAAAATTGACACTATGGAGGAAGCTGATACGGTGTATAAGGCCAGGCGAGCACATGCAACTAAACAGTTTGGTTTCGATTTTGAGCACAATGGGTTTATATGGAAGTGCGCCCATTTGCTCATATAATCCTATAGTACTCAAAATCGAAACTAAACTGTTTAGTTGCATGTGCGCGTCTGGCCTAAGACCGACTGTTTAGGAGGAAGGGGAAGTGGCGACATGCAGCCTTATCATCGTACCCGATCGGAACGAAACTTTCTCTGATTTCTACGAAATGTACGAATTTTGTATCATTGTAGCCGTTTCGGACAAATCGGACTGATCTACAAAAAAAAATTTAATGTGCGTTGAAAATGTCGAATTCGTGTGTTTCAAAGCAAAGCATTACGAATTCATGCGATGTGCGAGTATATTTGCTTTCCGATTTCCCCGACAGAAAATTAAAGTGGAAAATTTCCCGTAACCATACGATACGATTCGTATACCATGAACAAAAAAAATCGTCCGATCGGAATACGATAATAGGGCTGATGTTCTCTAGTTTATATGGGTACCTCAAAACAAAAAAATCAAAAACCGTTTTTTTTTACCTATAGTAGCCCACTTATGTAACTAACAATTAACTATTGAAAATTCTAAAAAAGTCATTTAATTAAAAAAGGTATAATAATTGTAGTAGCCGTGGCGTGATGGTTAGTGCGATGGACTGTCATGCCGGAGGTCTAAGGTTCGATCCCCAGCCTCGCCACCTATTTATTTAAAAGAAAAAACGGCTACTACCTCATGCGAGGAATTGACAAATCCTCCAAGAGTATCTCCTGTCACAGAAAATTGCCGCTCGTTAGCCGTTCGGATTCGGCAATAAACTGTAGGTCCCCTCCATTCCTGTAGACACGCACACAGGAATGGTTGAGAGTTGTAAGTCACTAGGCCCTAGTTCTTCATGAGCTGTTGTGCCATCAAATTTAATTTTTTAATAATAATTGTAAAAAAAATAATAAATTGGATTGTTGTTATTCAAAACCAAACTTATTTAAACTAACTTTATTTAAACTTACCTGATTACTCACGCGGAACTTTGTTACAAAACCAGGATAGTTGGCACACTCTTTATTAAATGTAGCCTGATCCGAATGCCATCTCATTACAGTCTCAAGCATTGCACATAAAAATCTACCATAACGTGTTGCTTCGTTTTCAGTACACGACGTCACCGAATATGTTATGTCACAAAATATCTATAAGTTTACAATTTTAAACAATCAATCAATAATAAATACTCATTAAATTCAAAAACGAAAAGGAAAAACTTACCCTATCATAACAAAGTAACGTGGAAAAATTAGCCGCCTTCAAATTGTGAATAGTGTGAACGAATTTCGCACAATACAGGGCATCAAGGGCAGTAAACGTACACCTAATAAGTATTTTATTCATAAAACAAACATCGAACCTCTTTTTTTTTTATGTTAAACTAACCTCGGAAAAAGACAAAGCTGTAAAAATTGTGTAATTGTTTCGTTTTTCGCCGACTTAGCCGATCTCGAAAGGAACCAATTATCTTTTTGCTGAGTCAGTCTCTGGATTGTTTTGTCTACATGTTCTTGCTGCTTTTTTCTCTCATCTTGCAGCTTATCCATGAGGGCAATATAACGCTCTTGTTCTTTTTTGTTTTTTGATAGGTTCTTTAAATTTGAATTAAAACAATATAAATTTTATGTTTTGGATTAAAATAAAAATGAAAAAAAATAAAACAAACCGAATCTTTAGAGTCAGCTGCCGCAACAGAAAGATGCTTTAATTTCGTTATCTCTTTTTGATAACCATCTGTAGGCACTTGCAGATCATACATACTTAACGACCAAAACGTAACTAAAAACTGCGGACTAATATCTTCCCAGACTTTCGGTCCGTGCAAAGGTCGCACGGATTCGACAATTGGATTCATAATGGCCGTTGTTGCTTCTAGGTATTTTTGTAGCTTTTGATTGGTGGTCAACTTTTTTGCATTAGGATCAGCCTTACGAAGTTGGTCATACTTTTGCTAGAAGAAGAAAAAAGAATAAGACTTAAGTAAAGATATGCAGGAATCCTAAAAGGAAAATTCTGAATAAAAACAACTATTTTTTATTCAATTGAATTCCCAATCAGAACTGATTTTAATTTATTATTCGATGAATTAAATATTAAAATAATAATAAATTAATAAAATATACTTAACTTAAAACTAAGTGAATATATGTAATAATATTAATTTGATATCCATGACGTTATAATAATTTGATCGCCACAGATACGATAAGATTATCTAAAACAACTCACATTAATTTGATGCGAGAACATTGGACGGGCGAGGAAAAATGCCACATCAGAATTGATGTGATATTCTTGCAACATGGCAATAATTGAAGGCAGTCTTTCAACGTATTCATCAACAGAGTATGTAGATCCAAGGAAAGTACCAAATTGTACCAATGTATCCTGACATTGATCGTACAGCTTTCCAACTAACTTCAAATGACTCTGAGCTGTTTCCCGATAAATGACACAATGTTTTTGTTGTGCCATAAGTAAACACAGTGTCACCGCCAGATCATTGTTTGCTAAAGCTTCTTTAAGTCGCTGAGAGGATTTCTTTGTGTTGCGAACTTGACTGAAATAGCCGGCTTCTCCCCTGAGCAATTCACCGCCAGACATTGCATTGAGCTGTTCATTGGTCATTTCTTCTGCCGATTCTACACCAGCCATCTTTTGAACGATTTCTTTCAGAATCAAGAGATCCAAACTAAAGAAAAAAATAAAATACATTTTGTAAGATTTCAATTATATTTTTGTATTCCAAAAATTGTACCTCTTTTGAGCTTTTAACTGATTAGCTACGTATTGTAATAACCCACTCAACTCGATATTGTACTTTTTGAATATCGCACCACAAAAACTAGACAAACTTTGCAACCAAACTGATATTGATGTGCCATCATGTTTGAATCTATCACGATCGGCCAAAGCTAATGCTTCAATTAGGCAATAGGCAAGCATATCGTAGGAAAGTGATGTTAAATACTTGAGAGAGTCTACAACTGGACCAATAAGATTATCATAGATTTGTATTTGAAGCAATATCTGAAAAATATATCAAAGAAATATTAATTTTGATAAATTAGCTAGGTTTTTTTTTAGCACTTACATATTCGAAGAGAAATCCAGGAGAACAGTGACTAAGCTTTCCAATAAGTCGACCAACTGGTTTTACATTCTCTTTACTAACACGTTTCATCAATGATTTGATTTGTTTTTGAGCATTACCTCGGCGACGTATAAGTTGCGGATGAACCAAGAATGTTTCGTTTTTCCAACGTGAATAAACACTGTAACTGCAAATTAAACAACTTGAGATAAAGAGCACTTTAAAAGACGCTATGGTTTTCTTACCGAAAATGATAGGGTAGCACCTTAACAACAGTCCATATCTCCTCAGCCATGCAACAATTACAATCCAAATATGAAAATGCCGGTAATATGGAGGCATCTAAAATTGTAACCACTTCGAAGTACAACTTTTCGGCTTCTGTATTCGATGGTGGGCAATTTAAACTGTCAACACCCATATCTAATATTATTGTACGCAATATTCGTATTAATTTGTACATAAGAACTGTATCGAATCGCAATGATGGCCCTAAAGTAATAGCCATTGGGAAAGCAATATCGCGTAATTGGGAAAAATCTCGCGCTTGAATTGCCTCAATCAATTCTTTATCTTCATGAAGTTTATTCTTCTTATTGGCTGCAGCTTTAAAGACTTTTTTTGTATAGATGTTATCAATTGATATATGAATAAGTGTTGCAAGAGCTTTAGCTATTGGCTCATGAACAATCACCGACTGTTCTGGTAGCCTTTTGATTATTTTTTTAGCATTTTCCCAATCGCCAACTCTAAGCAAACCTTCACATAGTCCAAATTTTTGGTTTGTCGAATATTTATCCTTGAACAATAAAAAAAAGTTACAAGAAAATATTTAAATAACCAATGGTCTTACTTCATTGTCATCTTTTTCTGGTTCGGGTTCTGGTTCTTTGTCCTTATTGGTAATAATAACGTTCAGTTTTCTTACGAATTCTTTTGCATCAACTAAATCCTTCTCCCAGTCTGCAGCAATTGACTTGTCGGATGGATTGAGCTGTTGAATTTTACAATTTAGCTCTAGGAGTAGATTTCAGTTTCTAATATTCTTACCCAAATGTAGATATCTTGCAGATCAATGACTCTGTGTTTTAGCAATAATGCACAAATTTGAAACAATGATGGTGGTGTCTCACTATCAGCAAAATGTCGAAATTTGTAGCCCAAAACTTCGCAAATAATTGATCCATTGGGCATGTACAATCTGAGGAGGGGTATGAATAGCTGATGGCGTTCAGGGCGGGTTTCAAATGACTCAACTATTATGTCCAAAACCCGATTCGGATCCAAATTAAAACAACCTGCAAAACAATCAAGAAAGTTTTTATTAAATCAATGACCTATAGCTCAGCTTAGATTAACTAATGAAATTCGATAACCATAAAACAAATTTTTTTAAATACTAAATGTTGAAAAAAAATACTCAAAGACTTCATGATTGCAAATAAGGACCTAAATGCTATTCAAACGGGCATGTTATCGTAATGAAGACGGTAACAGGAAAAGTTTTTGACTTCGACAACGCCAACCGCAGTATACAAAATTGGAAACTATGTTTTGTGTTGTTTGACAATTAAATAAATCAATTATATATTTAGCACTTTCGAGATACCCGTTCGGATAAAATTCCGAAACGAAAAAGGAGAGACATGTTATGTATGTGAGATTATATTAGTGAAAATGACACACGTATACTGTGGGAATGCTTGATGTAAAATCAAAATGTTTGGATTTTTGTTCAATCATATTAATACACTATCACATAAATTACATGCATTTGAACATATGTGCATAGCTTAAATAAAAATATATACAAGCATTAAAGCGATAAACTTCGCAAAGGTTTTTTAAACATTGTTCTTGTTTTACTTATGACAATTAAGTTGCAAACTGAGTTAAAATTTGATAAAGTTCTTGTTAAAGGTTCATTAGTCCCGTAATTAGTTTTATGACGAAGCTGAAAAAGAAAACACTGTGGTCTAAGTAACATATTTGGACATTTTATATGATAAAAAAACAAGATGTCTCTCACAAGTACTATATCATGAACATTGCGGTGGATATCCAATCTAGAAATGCCTAAAAATAAGCGTCCTGCTTCATAGCTTGGTGAAAATCCCCTTTTTCTAGATTTTTTCAATACGATTAGATTGTACTTGCAAATCAGGGCCCAGATCGCGAAAGACGATTCGATTGAACGATCATCGTTTTGGCTATAGCTTTCTCTATCACATGTGAGGTGAAATATAGAGAGAGCAATCGTCAAAACGATGATCGTTCAATCGAATCGTCTTACGCGATCTGAGCCCGGACACCAAACAGTAAATCAGTAAATATTAAAGAATCGATCTCACTTAAGCAAAATTCAAAGATAAGAGAGCATGAGGATCCGTAAAATCCCCTGTATTTTTTTTTTTATAAATCCAACCATAGAATTTGCTTTTGAGGTAATATAATCAGCATAATCACTCAAGAATAAAGTCCGATCGAAGATGACTCAGTTATTTTCGTCCTTTTGAAGAGGTTTATAATTTTTCCAACCTCTTCAAAAGGACGAATATAACTGAATAACATATGTATATACATACAGTGACGGACAAAACAATAGGACCAATAATAAACTTTTAGATTAAATAAAAAAACTCAGATATTTTGCTTTCTCTCCTAGTGAATTGCGGCTGGTATGCTATTTTTTTGGACGTCTGACCCATCTCTTACCATCTCATCTCACTAAATTTACCTTACATTCATCAGACCAGGGAATATTTCGCCATTTTTTTTTTTTTTTTTTTTCTGGACCTATCGATGCTAGATGATCTTTGGCAAATTGAATACTGTTTTTCTGGTGTCTTTTAATAAGAAGTGGTATTTCCTTTCATCAGCGCAGAGATCAAACGAAGAATTACTCTTGCCAATCGCTGTTTCTTCGGGCTAAGAAGGCATCTAAGTAATAAAGCCCTCTCTCAGAGAACCAAGGAGACCTTATATAAGACCCTAATCATCCCGGTCCTGCTATATGGGGCAGAGGCATGGACCCTGTCAAAAACGGATGAGAATCTGCTTGGGTGCTTTGAAAGGAAGATTCTTCGGGTGATCTTCGGTCCAGTCTGTATCGATGGAGTATGGAGGAGAAGATTTAATAACGAGCTTTACGGGCTTTACAGCGACGTCGACCTGGTCAAGAAGCTGAAAATTCAGCGGCTGAGATGGCTGGGACACGTGGAGCGTATGGACACCAACGCACCAGCCCGACGAGTCTTCGAATCTACCCCTGACGGTCTGCGCAGCAGAGGAAGACCCCACCTTAGGTGGCGCACACAAGTGGAAAACGACCTCAACCAACTTGGAGTGCGTAACTGGAGGCAGCTAGCTAGGGACCGAGCTGGCTGGAGGGGCTTGTTGGTTGAGGCCGTAGTCCATCCTGGGCTGTGAGCGCCATCTAAAGTAAGTAAGTAAGGTATTTCCTTTCAACGAGAAGGTGTTCCTTGAACTGTTCTAGAAGAGACATGCAAGTTCAGATCCAATTTAATATCTGCGGGCAATTTAAAAGGGTCTGTATTTGAAAGTCGTTTGATTTTGGCTACATCTCTAAGTGATGTTTTTCGAAGTCGGCCTATTTTGGGTTTTAGCGTTTTAAAAACAAATGCTTTTAATCTCCCAATAATTCTGGACACCTCCCGCTGAGATTTTCTTTCCAGTGTGAATTTAAGGATCAATTCCCTCATGGTTGTTGAACAATGCAATCTACCACCCATGGTTTATTTATTTTAATATTTAATTCAAATATTGTTTAGCTATTTGTTTTTGCTCAAGTGCGTATGCAGATATCCATGACGCCACAACGACGAGCGGATGCTGTGAAAAGATTTAACGTCGCGAAGTTAAAATCGCCAGGAGCTTTGCTGACCAAGTCTCTCTTAACCGTGTTATGTTAATTAATCATATAACCATTAACCTTTCAACAAGCTCGCCACCAGCACCAACTGCAGAGGACCAGTGGAAGCACTGCCAACAAGCCATCAGAAGTGCCGCCACTGATGTGCTGGGTTTCACTAGGCGGCCACATCAAAACCCCTGGTTCGATGAAGAATGCCGGCTGGCATATGCAGCCAAGAACAAGGCTTATTAATCAATGCTGCAAACTAGAACCAGAGCTGCTGAGAGAGCAGCCCGGGAGCTCTACGGGCAAAAACGAAGGGAGAAACGCCGACTTCTCAGGAGGAAAAAGAGGAGCATACGAAGCGTGCGGTCGATACTATTGAGGACTGTAGCGGCAGAGGGGATGTTCGAAAGTTCTACCGAAGGGTGAGGCAATATACCCAGGTCTACAAGGCCAGAACGGAAGCCTGCCGAGATGAGAATGGGAATATGGTGGTAGCACAGCACAGTCGGTGCTGAGGATCTGGAAACAACACTTTTCTAGACTGCTGAACGGCGAAGATGGACAAAATTCCGCTGTTGGACAGAACACTCCATTCAACCTGGACGATGATGGTCAAGATTTTCGTCCACCCGACCTAAATGAAGTGCGTTCAATGATAGCCAAGCTTAAAACGTATAAGGCTGCTGGTGCGGATGGCCTGCCAGCCGAGCTATTCAAAGCAGGGGGAGATGACTTGGTAGGGAGTATACACCAGCTTTTCTCCAAAATTTGGTCGGAAGAAAGTATGCCCGATGAATGGAACCTCGGTATAGTGGGCCCCATCCACAAGAAAGGAGATGCTCTGACCTGTTCCAACTACAGAGGTATAAGTCTCCTCAACGTCGTCGCATACAAAATCCTGTCATCTGTACTGTGTGATCGCTTAAAACCGTTTGTCAACGATCTGATCGGCCCCTATCAATAGTGGTTTTAGGCCCGGAAAATTAACCGTCTATCAAATGTTCACACTCCGACAGATTTTAGAAAAAAACCCAGGAGTTTCAAATCAGACAGGGACGAGCTATACAGAGCCATGTCGTATCTCGGCATTCCTGCCAAACTCGTCCGCTTTTGCAGGATGACGATGGAGAAATATCGCTGCTCTGTCAAAGTCGGCAAGAACTCCATCGAACCCTTTGATGTCGAGAAGGGTTTAAGACAAGGCGACGTGTTATCGTGTAACCTATTTAACATCGTCCTTAAAGCAATTTTAACTCACAAGTCAACAACAGAGGTACAATTTTTCAAAATTCTGTTGAACTATAAGCAAGTAGCAGATGATATTGATATTATTGGGAAAAAGAAGCGAGCTGTTACCGGCGCGTTTGCAAGTATTGAATCGGAGGCGGCGAAAATGGGTTTGGCTGTTAATGAGCACAAGACGAAGTATATGCTATCATCGAGAAAAGAATCTCAACATCGTCGGCTCGGGCAAAACGTCACGATGGATAGATACAACTTCAAAGTCGTCAAGGTCTTTGTCTACATGGGCTCTACTATAACATCGCAAAATGACATCAGCGCAGACATCAACAAAGAATTACTCTTGCCAAACGCTGTTTCTTCGGGCAAAGAAGGCAATTGAGTAGTAAAGCCCTCTCTCAGAGAACCAAGGAGACCTTATATAAGACCCTAATCATCCCGGTCCTGCTATATGGACCCTGCCAAAAACGGATGAGAATCTGCTTGGGTGCTTTGAAAGGAAAATTCTTTGGGTGATCTTCGGTCCAGTATCGATGGAGTAAGGGGGAGATGATTTAACAACGAGCTTTACAGCGACGTCGAGCTGGTCAAGAAGCTGAAAATACAGAGGCTGAGATGGCTGGGACACCTGGAGCGTATGGACACCGACGCACCAGCCCGACGAGTCTTCTAATCTACCCCTGACGGTCTGCGCAGCAGAGGAAGACCTCACCTTAGGTGGCGCACACAAGTGGAGAACGACCTCAACCTCTGTTGTTGACCTAGGGACCGAGCTGGTTTGAGGGGCTTGTTGGTTGAGGCCGTAGTCCATCCGTAGTCATTCCTTATTTAGTCCTTGGTTTACATAAAGCTTTTGCAAAAACGTTACAGACAATTTTTGTTTGTGAATTTTCGCATACCGTCGCGTCAATACAAACAGTCAACTTGGTTATACATTTCACAGACGCACACAGGTAAAATTTCCCAAAACCATGGTAAAAATTGTTTTTTGTGTTTCGTTGGTCTATTATTGCATTAATCCTTTGAAAATAGCTATTTTTAATTAAAACAGTATTTTCAGTAAAATTTTGTTAAAACACAAAAATAAGTAAATTTAAATTTAAAAAAAAAAAAAATTAAATATTTGCGAAAAAACACAGTCAGTTCTTGAGATAGGGGACGATATATTATGTGCAATTGTGAATACTTTATAATAACTTACCAATCAAAGACTTAATAATATCCATAATACTATTGGGCGTAACATCATCTGCAAAATCCTGATTCAACTCTGTTATCAACTTAGCATAACCTTCGCTCTCCTCACGAAAAAGATTAAACCGTCTTTGCTTGTAACTTAAATTAAGTAAAATTAATCAAAAGGAGAAAAAAAGAAAACAAGGCAAACAACTCACTAAAGCTTTGTCTTGATTTTTATAAATTTTGTATAAAAAATCTTATTCTTAACAATTCCCGCCTCCTGGAGTGTATCGATTTCTATGCGTTCCTTTATTAGTGATTCTGGAATAATTTTCTCCATCGTCTTGAGGATTTGGCAGAATATTGTTCGCTCATCTTGGGCACTATCGCTGGCAAGCGAAGTCTCAGCATCTATTATATTCATTATGTCGAGTATGACTGAAGGAAAATCAGGATGCATTGCCTGCAAACACATAACTGTGATCACTGAATCATAAATGAAACTCCTTTGTTCTTACCACAACTTCGCCGAGAGTGGATATCATAACTTCCTTCTTCAAATTGCTCTTGATGGCTTGCCATATGAAATCATAAATAACTTTGGAATTATTTTTCTTGAAATCATTGTCCTTGGTAAAAACTGGGCTTTCGCCTTCTCTTATTGAATCTTTTAAAAATTTTAACCTAGATAAAAATATTATTATATACATGTGTACAAATATGAATTGAAAAATATATTTTAAAGATTTTGTTGGCCATTAATTTTTGGAGACCGAGAACTCAGTTTTGGAACAAAAAAGTTTTCTCTAGCGACTTGCGGTGAAATCGTACTTACAATTCGGTTCTGCCAGATTTTTGGAAATTTTTCCACACATCAGCGCTCAAAGGGTCTCCCATATTGAGGAGTATTTATAGTCATACAATTTTTAAGTATTTTTATTTGATTAAATGATTTTCAATGTATAAAACTGAATATTAAAATTATTTATCAGGTGTATTTTTCTTTAGCTCAAAGCGGCGGCCATATGCAAAGTGTTTGACAGCGACAGCTAACTCTGGTACAATAAAAGACAAAAATACAAAATAAAATAGTTTCATGCAGGTTCGAAAAGTTGAGTTGGGTTACGGTTGAATTTACGACCCCATACTCCATTCAAGAAAGTTGATGCCATTTGAGAATTGTTATAAAGTTGAGTTGCCTATTTTTTTTGTATAACGGTATAACTGTATAACATAATAAAATGCAAAATTTTTTACAAAATTGCAACTAAAATATTTTAAATTCACTTTAACTATTATTTTGAATTACAAACAATCAAATTTACAAACAAGTGATGGTTCTTTTGCTTTTTTTTCTTATAGTTATAGTAGAATTTTTGAGATCTCAGCAACTTGAACTAGCCTTTTCAGCCTCACTGAACATACCTAAAGTGTTGAGTTACCTACGTACTTGTCATCTTCAATTGGAAGTAGAAAAACTGTTATACTTTGTAGGAAATCCACTATCCATCAGTGTATTATAGAGATCAGTGCATGCAACATACTCTCTTAGTGCCTGTTTACATTTTGCTTATAGAAAAAATCCTTTCATTTGAATCTACCCATCCCTATCTCACATCCTTAACAACCATGTATCTCTCACTCACACAAAAAAAATTCTTCGTGCTCAATCCGAAAACATTTATTGAAACTGGCGCATCGGCGTAATTTGGGTGGAATTAACCCTTCTCTTTACTCACACAAAATCTACCCATCTCACTGGATGCGCCGTTCGTCAAAAATAAAATGTAAACAGGCACATACCGTATAGGGGGTGTTGCGTTTTATGTTGAAGAGAATCTTATAGGTATGTAAGAAAAGACATTTCTCGTCACCGGGTTCTTCTTGCGAGTACTTGTTTCTGGAGGTCATGCGCGTAGTTAGGGGGTGGGTGCAAGGGGGCAATGCCCCCCATAGGAAATTTCTTGCCCCCCCTAGAAAAATCGACAGAACTTAACTTGTGTACGTGTTCGCAGTAACACCTGAGGCAAGTTTTTCTTGATAGAGAAAGTATCTACTTATTGACAAAACAGCCACCAAATACCAGACCCACCTTAAACTAATTGCCTAACCTAGAAAAATAGAAAATACTTATGGTCTTATTAATTAGATTTTTGGCTGTTTAAACTATGTCTAAGTATTTTGAAACAGTCGGAAATATGCTTTTTTAATAAAAAAAAATATTACATTTCTCTAGGTTTAAACAATAGATTACGTTGTCTAAAGCAAGATAAAAAGAAAGATTGCTTTAGCAAAAATAAGAAAGGTTTCTTAAAAACTTGGAGGGCTGTCTAAAGTTAAACAATGTTTATTAATAAGATCACTAATATTTGTTTATTTGCTTCCCAAAACTAAATTTTTAGTTCGTTACATAAGATGTCAAAGTTCATTTAAATATAAAGAATGAAATTAGACTAATGTTGAACTCCTTTTACCAAAAAAATTCGATTTTTTTTTCTAAACAGAATCGATTTTTTTCTTTTAATACAAGGAATTTGACCAGAAAAATCGATTTTTTCTTCTAAAAAAACGTTACTTAAATTAGATTTTGTTTAAAGCCCAGTATTTATATTTAACTATTTTTACAATCCATAAATAAACATTATTTCGCATTAACCACAATATTTCAAAGAAACCAAACTACTCAAATAAGTGGAACTTTAACACGTCAAACATTTCAGTTAAATTTAGCAATTGAAAAATATTGGAAAATTTTACCGAAAGTTAGAAAATTCGACCGGGAAATACGAAAATTGTGTTCGTACGCGCATAACTCGGCTAAACATCATTCGATTTGCGTGAGGATATTATTTTGCTGGATTTGTATTGAACCAGATTAACTCCAAGAGAGTCGAAAATTAAAAAAAATCGAACGAAAATTAGTCCCCTTTCACACGAAGATACTAGTTGCTGGTGATTTTTTTGACGTTTTCTTTAAATCTCCTTAACAGTCTCCTGTACCTTTCACACGCAGATACAAAGTTGGAGGAGACTTGCTGTATTTTCCTTTCAACAAATTCAGGAAACTTTTTTGACGTTTCTCTTCACACTACGTTTGTGTGCGTTCAACCAAGGTAGTTTAAAAGGAAAATACAGCAAGTCTCCTCCAACTTTGTATCTGCGTGTGAAAGGTACAGGAGATTGTTAAGGAGACTTAAAGAAAACGTCAAAAAAATCACCAGCAACTAGTATCTTCGTGTGAAAGGGGACTTTTAAACTACCTTGGTTGAACGCACACAAACGTAGTGTGAAGAGAAACGTCAAAAAAGTTTCCTGAATTTGTTGACCGGGGAGATTTCATTTCCCCCTCTTTCTTCCTGCCCTTCTCGCCTATGAACTATTTGTTGCCGGCAACTCAGTTGCCCTGTGTGAAAGGGGACTTAGAAAATTCGAACAACATCGTGAAAACATCTTGAAGTTTCAAACTTTCTGAAGTAGATTTTTGTTCGTAAGCACTGAATGCGGCTGAACATCATCCGACTTGAATGGAGATTTTTTTGTGGGATTTGTATTGAACTATATAATTACACTATGGAGATAAAAATTTAAAAAATCAAGCCGACAAAATCGGAAAATCGTGATAACAATTGGAACTTTTGACACTCGAAAGAAACAGTAAAAATGTAATCAATTATAGGTAGGTGGACCGAAGTTCGCCGGGTCAGCTAGTAGAATTAAAAAAGGAATACAATTTGTATTGAATTATTATGCTAACAGGCAGTGACATTTATAGTAAATTGTAAACAGGCATTAAAACATGCATGTGTGTTATGTATTTTACACTACATTTATATGTTCATGTTGTTTATACACATATATGTTTTGATATTCACCCATATTCCACAAGTCGTATATTGTCTCGTACTCGTAGTCGAACTCAAACTCGTATCGCATTAAAATCGTTATTCTTCAAGTCATATATGTACGTTGTGTACGAGAAGCTTAAAAAACAACGTTGCTTGTAGATAATTGTCAAAATCAGTAAAAATTTCAATTGAAAAAGTCATTTGTGTGGTTTTTGTAATCATATTGTTCCATATCTAATACAATTCGGTGGCTTCGGTAACATAAAATAAAGATAAATGCAACAAAGTGAAATTGGACTGAATTAGTCTGGGGAAAAGTGAAATGAACCCAAATTTTCGGTAGGTACATATATACAACACTTTTTGTGATTCTATAGTCCCCTTTCACACGAAGATACTAGTTGCTGGTGATTTTTTTGACGTTTTCTTTAAATCTCCTTAACAATCTCTTGTACCTTTCACACGCAAGCAACAAAAACCCGGAGATTTTCTTTATTTCCGTTTTAGGCCCAATTCACACAGAACTGGCTTATGGTTTTGGTATGGTTCTGGCGTGGTGCATACATATGTCACGTTGTGGAATTTGCATGTTCTCTTATGGGACAATACACACACAGATGACGAGGCGAGGGTATGGTGCGACATGTCATCGCCACGCCATATTGAAAACTCCAGTGGCCTACGTGAACCGGCACGCCATATTGAAATCACTTGAAGATTTAACATGAGACCACTACTTTATTTATTTTGAAGTATTTTTATCACTTTATTTGTGTTAAACAAATCTAAAAAAATCAAAACGATTACGAAAATTTTCCAAATACTAAAAAAAGCATTTCTTTGCATCAATTCTCATTAATTCACTCTGCGTTTTCAATTTACTCTGACAAATGTCGGTTCATTGTCACTTCTGTGTAAATTGAGTACATCACACCCACTCCACTTCCGAAGCATGCCAATGACACACCAGAACCATAAGCCACTTCTGTGTGAATCGGGCCTTAAACTACCTTGGTTGAACGCACAAACGTAGTGTGAAGAGAAACGTCAAAAAAATCTCCTGAATTTGTTGACCGGGGAGATTTCATTTCCCCCTCTTTCTTCCTGCCCTTCTCGCCTATGAACTAATTGTTGCCGGCAACTCAGTTGCCCTGTGTGAAAGGGGACATATGAAAAAAGTGTGCTGTTTACGAAAATGCCGGGTATACCTTTGGGAACCTTGAGCGTTTTGAGATATGACGTCATCAAATAAAAACCTCTGAGAAAAAAGCAGCAACATTAATAAAAAGTCGAAAAAACATTGATTTCAGACTAAAAAATGCAGATCTTATGAGCTCGCAAGTAAAACAAATGATTACCATTTTTCGCGGGCAGGGGGAAAGGGGGAGGGGAGCAATTAATGCATCACTTAATTTCGTTGAACTAGGTCGAGTGGGGTATCGTTTCCATGAATTTAATTTTCGATTAGATCACTTTTTACAAACGCGTAGATTCAAATTATTAATGTTTTACACATAACAGGAAACTTAATCCATATAAAAATTCCATTTCTTTTATCAAAAATACGGGAAATTGAAATATTTAATAATTTAAAAAATTAAAATAAATTATAAGTTTTTGTTTTTCAAAATTTTTGATTTTTTTTTTATTAAGACCATTATTATTTTAAAAATTAAACGCACGACTGGATTGCACAAAGTAGTAAAAGTTTCTTCAAATTTTTTTATGGGAACCTTAAGTTTAAACTAATATAATACATTATAGAGCTTAAATTGAAAAATTATTAAAAATCAACATAATTCGAAATAAATTTATTAAGTCTTCTTAAATTGTTTTGATAGTACACCATCTAATTTCTTTAACTAATCTTAGTTTTGCAGAAAAAAAAAAGGTACGACAGCATCTAACTGATGAGCCCAACTGTCGTGTCTTGGCGAAATTTAATTCAATACAGTCCACTAAAACAATAACAAAAATAATTTTCTTTTGTTTTTGTTCATTCTCTTCTTCGAAAAAAAAAAAATAAAATCGTTGGAGTGGTTTTTTTTTTAATTAATTTTTTATATATAAAATTTTGTAAAAAATTTTAAGAACAAAAATTGGTTCACAATTTTTTAGTATTTATTTATGTTGAATTAAAAATTAAATTTGGAAAAAAATTATCTACCCGTTTTGGAAATATCGAATTTTCAAAAAAAATTGAAATTTTTTTAAAAATCTTAAATTTGTTTTTTTTTTGAAAATTTTGATATGCAGTATGATTTCAACTTTTGAGAAGCTTTTGTATAAAAAATTTAATTTAAATTGGTTACACACATAATGAGATAGTCCAAAATAAAGAAAATGGTTCTATGAGAGGTACTGTTAATAATGGTTAACTGTAAATTTTGTTTTCGATAGATCGTAGACCATACTAATATTAGTATTAAGAACAATTTCAATCAAAATCGTAGAAGTCGTTTTCGAAAAAATTTATATTTTCTGTAACGGTTTTTTAGCATTTATATGGAAGGTACCGTTATTTTTGACTATAAGAAAAAGTTTTTTTTCAAAATAGTTTAGATATTGTTAGAAAACCCCTTGTTGCTAAGTTTCATAAAAATCAACCAAGTCGTTTTCGAAATATTTGGTTTTCAAAACAACATTTTGAAACTTTTTTTGAAAATCCAAAAAATCTATGGGAGGTACCATTTAAAACCATTTTTTTGAAATTTAATTTTTAAAAAAAGGTAGCATATACCTAATAAAATTTATTGATTTTTTTTAGAAAAATCTTTCGAGCCATTTTTGAGAAAAATAAGATTTTCAAAAAATGCTAAAAAAAATATGGCAGGTACCGTTATTTTTGGTCCTAAAAATAAAAGGAAAAAAAACGTGTTGGGGTAATGCCCCGAAAACACTTTATACCAAGTTTAATTAAAATCGGCCCATGGGTTTAGGCACTAGGCGAGTCCACAGACAGACAGACAGACAGACAGACAGGCGGACAGAACTGCGAGACCCACTTTTTTCGTCTTCCCTATCATCGTAATGTCAAGTTGAATTGTTATCTCGAATCCAAAACTTGCCATATAGTACCTATATATCGCAAGTAAAAATCAGAAAATAAAATTAGAATAGTTTGTTTAGTTTTAGAGAAAAAATAAAAGGTGAAAAGTACAAATATGTGAACTTTTTAAAATTCGACATAAAATATAAGTTTTTGTTTTTACATACATTTTTGGATGTGGTTTTTGAAAGGAATAGTTGAAAAACAATAATCAGAAAAAACTAAGAATAGCTACATAGATTAGTTCGAGAGAAAAAAATAAAAGGTAAAAAGTGCAAAATCTCCATACAAATTTGTATGGGAAATATATGGCTTTAGAGGCACGGGTTAATGACATCGGACAAAATTTTTTTGGTCAATAAATTTTTCGTAGCGCATAAACTTTCGATTTAGGGGGTGGCCGATCCGAAAAAGAGTTTGGGAAATAACAGACACCCTAATGTACATACATAGGAAATAAAAATAAATAAATTGTAGTTTAAAAGTTAAAAAAAAAATCAAAAAATGGATTAGAGTGAATAATTTGGAAATGGACTTAAATTTTTGGATTTATTAAATCCGAATTTAATCAATATCAACGGATTTAACGATTAGATTTAACATTCACTTAAATCCAATTTCAATCCAATGTGAATAACATGGCCGTTATTGTTTGACGGAGTAAAATCTCTGCGAACCATTTTCCTGAACATGCCTATTATTTTGCGAAAACAAAGTGAAGTTATAACGTATAGATCCCATGGCCACATTCCCCTTCAAACTATGTTGACGAAACACCATTGAATTTACATATTACTCTTTTGTTTTGACGTACCTGATACATACATACTTCTCAAGCAGACAGACACAGCACCTTGCCAAATTTGCTGCTCTCTCGATAAAATTGTTATATCGCGTGTTTCATTTTGAACGCGACGACGATTTTGCACTCCAATATGTAAGTCGGCCTCGGTCGAACATCGTAGTGTAGCCGGTGCGGCGGCGTTAACGTGTGCAATTCAAAGCAAAAGAACCACCCTTCCTGCACTGAGATTGTATTTGCAACTTTAATCTTACCAATCTCATGCTCTTTCTCTACCCACCTTCAACGAATACCATTAAGCATTAGCAATGACAGGCATTCGCTCTATACTATTCACTCAACAGAGGGAGGAGATGGAAAACCCATTCATATAAATGGCAAAGCAAGAATTTTAAAGACAATTAATTGAGGGGTTTTACCGAAGAACGAACAAACAAGCCATGGTATTATTTTACTCTGTCTCTCGCCAACGGGAAACAACACAAAATCTACCGGCACTGGGGTATGTCAATGTCGCCCATGGAATGGCAGCAGCTGGCTTGGCTTCTAAACCAGGAAAAACAAAGACCCCGCCAAAAGAGTTTCGCTTCCCTCTTTTATACCAGGCAACCATAATTTCTAGCAAGCAAAGTGTACTTCGATTATGCTGAAAGGTTGGCGGGAGCGCTTATCATTTGTTGCACGACTGCGATTGGCACAGAGGCAGCACCACGTGCTGGTTAACTTCCATGTAGGATTGTTCAATGCGGTGAAGCGAGGAGGGCTAAGTAGAACGTTTCCTCCTTTGATTATTTTATCTGATATGTGGCGAGGGGGTTACCCAACAGCAATTGAGTATGACGACGGCGACGTACCAACATACATAAATTTGACTGAGGGGTGTAAGTAGAAAGGGAAAATTAATAAACGCCGGTTGTCGCTTTCGTTTTTGTACTCATACAACGTGCATTATAGTTAAGTGTTTTTTATTTCTCCACCTTTGAGTGCATTGTATGGTTTTTGGTACATTAACATTGGGTTTAGTCGAACAGTGAGTGGCTGACGATGGCGAAATTGGCTGTATGTAGTAAGGATTTGGTTGGTCAGTTTGGTTACTGGGGTATTCAAATTTCCCCGAACATTTGTCATAATGCTTGCTCATTTATCCGGCGCCCAGCAGGTAACATAAGGGCTTTCCCTCATTCTGCTGATTTGAAGGTCCATTCAAATGCATACGTTGGAGTGAAAGGTACAAACAATAGTTGGGTAAGCTACGATGAAATACAGAATGTTTGCGTTTGTTACCCCTTCTTAGGGAGTTTAAATGAGTGGTTTTGGTTGAATCGAATTTTAAAGGTCTAACGATAAAGAGCCTTGACATTGTCAGTTCTCGAAAGTGGGCGGGTCTGGCTGTACCATTAAACCTACTTATACATTGGTATGTAGGTGTATTTGTGTTGTTTATAAAAGAAAAAAAAAAACCTTTTGTTGCACTTGTCGTTTTTGCCCGTCATTTTACTTATTTGATGAAAATAGCATGGGCTTTCAGCAACAGCAATTTAACTTCCTCATGATGAAGGCTTGGTTCCATTGTATACGTAGGTAGTCTTGTCGTCGGCGAACAAAATGTTTTCTTTTTGCTAAAAGGCAGGCCTGGGTCGCACGAACTTGCTCATGTAGTTAAAGTTTCTTCGAATTTTAAAGACTGAGTGTAATATAAAACACTTACTTACTTACTTACTTTAGATGGCGCTCACAGCCCAGGATGGACTACGGCCTCAACCAACAAGCCCCTCCAGCCAGCTCGGTCCCTAGCTAGCTGCCTCCAGTTACGCACTCCAAGTTGGTTGAGGTCGTTTTCCACTTGTGTGCGCCACCTAAGGTGGGGTCTTCCTCTGCTGCGCAGACCGTCAGGGGTAGATTCGAAGACTCGTCGGGCTGGTGCGTTGGTGTCCATACGCTCCACGTGTCCCAGCCATCTCAGCCGCTGAATTTTCAGCTTCTTGACCAGGTCGACGTCGCTGTAGGTATATGTATTTATCCATTTAATAAATTCAAGAATGGAAATTTGAATATGGAAAAAAAAACATGAAACACGTTCTTTAAATTGATAAAACTAGTACTTAAAATGTTTTAATCTAAAAACGAAAAACGCCATCTCAATTCTTGAAAAAATATAAATTTATGCAGAAAAAGTTCTAGAAATCGTTGGAGCGGTTTTCTTAAAAAATAATTTTTAATGTATATGTAGGTATAAAATTTCTTGAAATTTTTTAGAAAAAAAAATTGGTATGTCTTTTTTAAGAATATAATAATATGCAACTAAAACCATCATTTGAAAAAAATTCATCGAACCGTTTTAAAAAAAAAAATAAAAGTTCACACATTGCAATCTATGCAAAGTGTTTACAATGTCGCGTTGAGTATTAATATTACGTTATGTTATGTACACAAACCAACGTAACATAAGCTACCTCAACGTCGAAGTTGAAAAAATTCAACTTCAGCGCGCGTTTTGACAATTCAACGTATGTCAAATTGCTTTCAACAAAAAAATCGATTTGTTTAGAAGAAAAAAAATCGGTTTTTGTATACAAATTCCTCCTATTGAAAGAAAAAAATCGATTTTTTTTAGAAAAACAATCGAATTGTTTGTTGAAAGGAAGTTATGTAGGTTCATTTTGATTTTCAGAATGACACTTCAATTGTTTTTAATCAGCTGATTCTCTTGAAGTCGTCTGCCATGTTGACGCGTTTGTAAAGCTTGTAAACGTAACGTAAACGTCTCTAACGCGAACGCGTCAGTGGAAATCAGCCTTTAAGAAAATCGCTTCAATGGCTTAGGCTGTAGGCCGATGTACAGACAGTCATACAGAGAGACAGACGGAATTGCGGGACCTACTTTTTTTGTGTTCCCTATCTTCATGTCGAGTTTGATTGTTATCTCTAGGTTGATTTTTGGCACGAATCCAAAACTTACCCTTTAGTAGGTACCTATGTAAGTATATCGCAAGTAAAAACGAAGAATGAGGAGTTAGATAAAGGTTCATAATGTAGGTATAAGTGATATAGGTTTGATAATAATATATGTAGATAAATATAGCCTCCTTGTATGCCGCATGTGTTCCGTCTCACAAATATTTAATTGGTTTTTAAATGAAATATATTTTGCATGGGGCAAACGTCATTTAAAGATTTATAAGCCTGTTAAATAGTTAAAAGGGTTTTATGAAATCGGCTTAAGGGTGAATCCCTAAATTTAAAATTGATTTTTTAAGTTACAAATAACGGTACCTGCCATACAATAAATTGTTATAAAAAAAAAAGATTGTTTGTCTCGAAAATGCCTTTAATACTATGCTTACAATTGTAATTGTAAGCATGGTCAGGTCATAGTGAGGTGAAGGTATATGAATGGGCAATGCCCTACATTAAAATACTGATGCAAAAAATGGTAAGATTTTCTTATTTTCTTTCAATTATTCTATCTACTAGATACCAAAAAATTAACATCACGAATTTTCTTTCCCTTCCAACATTCCACCAAAAAAACATCCTCGTCCCTCATTCATAACTGATTTGAAATGCAACAAAAAATAAAGTCGTCACGAGGATAAAGAGGAAAACACAACGCAGAGGCATTCAAAGATAGATCCTGCATATGAATCAAATCTGATATGACGCGTATTTTTTAATCATTGCTAACTCGAAGTGTGAGCTTAACCTAATCACTAATTAGTTATGCAAAAAAAAATTTAATGGCTCTTTTGGTTTGCGAGAAAATGGGTGTCCTGCTAAGTTTGCGTCAACCTAGCCAGGGTCAACTTTCTCAAAAATATAAATAAACGGTACGGAAGTGTATATATAATAAAAACGACTTAATTGCTAATTAGTTACGCAAAAAAAAATGTATGACTTCGTTTTCGAAAAAAAGGGGTTTGCCTTTATGATGATGCCATCCGCGTAAACTGATTAGCAATTAAGTAGTTTTCATTGATTTTATCGTGTAAAAGCGGCATCAGCATAATTGCCTAGAGACTTATGGAGTTCTGAAGTTAGTCCCCTTTCACACGAAGATACTAGTTGCTGGTGATTTTTTTGACGTTTTCTTTAAATCT